>HG992031.1:3898500-5267000 GCA_905220475.3 Ennomos fuscantarius | reverse complement strand
CATCCAGTGGCAGTTTATTTATATATTTATCCCATTGTACTGTCCCACCATCTATTAAAATTCTGACAATTGCTGAAAAAGAATATTATGATAATATAATAATAGCCAAAAGGTGAACAACGTAAACTTAGGCATTGGTAGTGCCTTCACTACATTAATTGCATAGTCACAATTTAAGAATAGGTACTATTTTTTCTGCAAAGCATTTGGTGTTGTTATGTATGCTAATGTGACATAACCTGTAGGGATGGGAAAACAACATTTATTTTAAAACATTATCAAACCACATACACACAAATAGATGTTTAGCATGGTTATTAAAAGTATAAGAGGCCGTATATATCTAAAAGGCTTACTTCGGTTTATGTAATAAATCCATCAGTTTCTTTTAATAATTCTTTAGTGGTACTTTGCCAGTTGTATTGATAAATTGTAGATCATTAACTACATGAACATTTTTAATTTAATAATTCTATATTTGTGGTATCAATAAGACAACAACTTTTGTTCTGTGACTTAAATTAATTTGCCAATTTGCTTCACTACCACCGAAAAATTAATACCGAAACAACATGGGGTACTTTTAAGCTCATGCTCTAAAATCACGAAGAGATTCTAGTTTATTTCCAAGTGAAATTGAATGTTGCCTTGAAGACTTTCTTACCATTGTTCCATAAGTTTTTAATAAACTCCGGACTCTGTGTGATCGGCCTATTCAATATTAAAACCGCATACTTCATATCATCTTTTGGCTCCATGCTTGTTAGCCGAGTTACATCCCACTTCCAACACTTTATTGAGTTACAGGACATGCTGCTGTGGCTTTGTTGCATATCGAACATACCATTTAACTTTCTTACCTGGAATTGTAGCCGTGATATTATTGTAAATACATTTTACTTCAACGTTAAGTTTAACAAGTATTGAGAAATACATAAAACATACCGCATTATAAATTATACCATTAGTAGCCATGGCTGGATAAGTGATTTGAGAATTATAAAGTATAAACACCTAAATAATCTTCCTATCTCTGCAACAAAATTCAAAAACTTTTCTCTAGGTGAAAATTAAAAAAAATTATTAAATAAAAACGTGGGTGGGTTAAAACGTAGTGGTTATATGCTCTTTGGGGTGGGTGAATCAAAGAGTATAATCAATCTCTTCACAGACCATTAGACCACTTGTAGAGGATACTAAGGTCCGTATCACAGAACGATGCTCAGTCATCGATTGCTGCTCAAGCAGAGATTTCATATTATAAATGATAATATGGACGTATGAATTTCTTTTTGCTCTGCAAAGAATATAGTTACTCTCCACTTGCTCTGTGAGTATAATTTACTGTCCTAAAGTATATAATGTTGCCAGCTTTATTTTAGAAGTAAAACTTCTTTACGCACGCTTGACTTGGGAGTAAGCTGGTGAATGCGAGGCGAATGAAAGTTAAAGTTCACGTAGATTTCCATTGTCAACATAACGAAGTGAAAAATTTGTACTAAGTATTATGTTTTATGTGGTGTAAAATCAACGCTACGTTATGCGTGTGACGGTCGGAACTAAGCGCAGCCGGCACTCTTCACGATTCGACGGAGCGACGGCGCAGCGCGGGCGACGCGATTGGTACTTAATTTGTTAATTTATATACTGTGTTGGTATGTCCGGTAAAATGACAATTTACAATTGACAAGATTGCGACATTAATATTAAACAAAACACAAACGAAGTTGTGCTGTTAGATGGAGCCAAAGAAGTTTTACTTCAGTCGTGTGGTCTATAATTTTTTTAAAGTAAATATTTTTTGAACGGAAGTTAAAGTTGGTCAACGTAGATCTTCATTGTCAACATAAAAAAAGCTATTAATTTGTATTATGTTGGTGAGTCCGATTAAATCACAATCTACAATTTTCTAGATAGCGACATTACATTGAACAAAGAAAAAACAAAGTGAACTGGCCGATAGATGGAGCTAAAATAAAAAGGTTTTACATCAGTCGTGTGGTCTATACCACATTCGTTTTTTTTAAAGTTATTCCTATTAATAATTTAGCGATTAGTTGGAATAAAGGCGGTACACGTTTACACCCTGTACTATACTGTACTTACAGTGATCAATTTTATTTCGAGTGGAACGATGTTTATGAATGTAAATTTCAAAAATAACGCAATTTTTTTTTAGACCTACTAAAGCGGCCCTTATTAGTACCGTTATTTATTTTGTCTGTATATACGTAAGTATCTCTACCTAATCTATGATTGTTATGACCATACGACGGTTATTATACTCTTTGGTTATGACTTATGTTGCGAGACGTGAAGAGGTGGTTATATGTAGTATCTCTATCTAGTTTGTGGTTGTATGATGTATGCTCTTTGATGCGAGTGCGAGTGAGACAGCAATATAGTGATGAATTCAATTAATCAGGGGATTAAATTTGCGACATTCCGTCATCCGTGAAATTCGGATATTTTCTTGTTATTATTCTAGCGTTCTTTTATTTCTGTTCTTAACCACAATGAATAGAATATTTGGTAGAGGAAAACCTAAAGAACCAGGTCCAAGTATCTCAGATTGCATAAAAAATGTAAGTTTCCTATCCCAACATCTTGATGAATCATAAATTTCCTGATTCCTGATGATGAAATTTATTTATGTTGTATTAAATCATGTTTGCAGAAGAATACATTACGAATCTATTTAAGTTTACATACCTACTACATTTTATTTATATCACAAAAATCACTATAAACATTAATATTTACAGGCACTCTATAAATAAAAAGTTAGAACTAATAAAACATTATTTACAAAATAAATACGCTATCCAACTCACCACCGCGCGGTAGGGTTCCCAGAATACTGGCAGCATTACCTCGCTGAATTAGAAGACTTAGCTTCTGAGCGAAGTATGTGCCAGCTCTGGGATCCCCCGAGGCGAGAACCAAACGAGTCGAAACTTGTTTAATAAATTTTTTTGTGTCGGACGACCACGGGCCTAATGTTTCTACGGCCAGCGCCACAAACTCGTGATTTGCGCTGACCTGTGCGTATTTGCGCCGTTTTTTTATTTGCGCCTGTTCCGCCGCGGCCCCGACGCTTTGAGCCGTGCTGGAGACGTGAGAAGGTGCCAAGGTATCCACACACGTGGCGTCCCAGACAAGTGTGCGTCCAAGACACCACGGCACTAAGGTGGCACCATCCGGTCTCTTGCCGTCGTCTCTCACCAACCCAGTCGGCTCCAGCGTAGAGGGCACGGATGCTGTGGAGAGTGCCCGCCTGACTAAATCATTGATCGCCCAATGACGAAATAGCCGGCCGGCACTCTTCACACATGAGAGCCCATGTCGTCCGAGTCGGTCCACGCCTTGCCCACATTGGCAGTGATGAGGCTCGCACAGCTTAACCCCCAAACGTAAACCCACGGCTACACGTAAGCTGCTGGGGTCTAATACAGTCAATTATAATTATTATTAATACAATTTTATGTTGTATTGTTTTCAATCCAGGTTGATGGAAGAGCCGATAACATTGAACAAAAGGTCCAAAAATTGGACACAGAGCTTAGAAAGTACAAAGATCAAATGGCAAAAATGAGGGAAGGACCAGCAAAAAATTCAGTGAAACAGAAAGCAATGCGTGTTTTGAAGCAAAAAAAAGCGTATGTACCTACCTATTAATCACTAAAGCCACCGTTTGGCTTTAGTCTAAATCTACATACCTACCTTTTTAGAAAATCTTTAATTTTTTAGTGAATTCACACTAGATATTCTCATTTCATTTTATATATAAAATCTCTCTTTGCTATGAATATCCTTGTAATCTCTCCAGGTATGAGAATCAGTTAGAGAACCTCAGAGCACAATCATTTAATATGGAACAAGCAAACTACACCACACAAACCTTGAAGGATACACACTCTACAATAGCAGCAATGAAGGATGGTGTTACACAAATGAAAAAGGAGTTTAAGAAAATTAACATTGATACTATTGAGGTTTGTGTTTTAATCTCCAGTTATAAATTATGCTGCTGTCATCATATAGGCAATTATCAAATTTGCCATAATCTTGTCTGAAGGGTATGTTCTCCAATTAAAGATGATGTGTTTTAAATTGATGTCTCCTGAGGTGAAAACCATGATGATATACAACTTTTTCCCTTTTCCTAGATTGCCCAATTGTAGTTCTATACTCAGGGAAAAAAAAATTAAGGCTCTATTAATATTACAATGAAGTTATGAATTTGGCTAATGAGCTGTTTGATAAATCTATAAATGATACCTAGACATAGAGGGGGAAAGAAAGCCAAACTTGTCTATGGAATGTATAGTCTTTTAGTTTTTTTTTACTTAACCTGCTGTTTCTAGCAGGGCTGGGCCTGCATTATTGTTTCATAGCAATATTTTTTATTAGCTATACACTTGTTTCACTCTCTCAGTGTGTAGTTATTTATTTTTTTAAACAATGGTGTTTATTATTTTCTACAAAACTATAAAACTGGCCTCTATGAAACTAAAAACTGCATTATGGTTTAACTTAGAACTTTGTGCAACAGTAAACTCCATGAAGTTATAGAACACTGTTATTCAATTTCAGGATGTGAATGATGATCTGGCGGATATGCTGGAGCAAGCAGATGAAGTGCAAGAGGCACTTGGAAGGCAGTATGGTATGCCCGAGATTGATGATGATGAATTGGCTGCAGAGCTTGATGCTTTGGGTATGTAATCTTTATAATGTTGATGATAACCATCTGACTTACACTTTCTCTCAGCCAATTTCGTATGGTAAGTCACATTAGGGCATATGCTAAGACATACATAATTGAAAGGGTTGCCATTGTCAAAAGATAACAACGAGGACAACATCATCATCACCAATGTAGTATTGTATTATCGGTGGTATTGATTATGATATTCATTTTCAAACTGTCATGATTGGTCACACAGAGATTTTTATAAGTGGGAAATATCTAATATTAATCTATATATACAAAAGAAAGTCACATTAGTTACACTATTTATAACTCATGAACGGCTGAAACGATTTGGCTGAAAATTTGTGGGGAGGTAGCTTAGAACCAGGACGCAGACATAGGACTTTTTATCCTGTTTGATCATGCTTTACTAAATGACTTGTGTAAAGCCGGGGCGGGTCACCTAGTAAAGAGATGAAATTGCTTTATTTATTTATTTATTTATTTATTTATTTCGATTACCAACATAATATACACCGTAGCCAGATCCGATAACACAATTAAAAAGGAAACATTGCTAAGTGTCATCACAGTTACAGGTAAAGACTGCATGCACAATAAAAGAGAGTATAATAATAATAATAATAACAGCTGTTCGAAAAATCGATAAAACACTAGGAATACATAGTCATAATAGTTAATATTGATTGAATGAATTAAAAATAAAAATAATTTAAAAATAATATAAAAATGTAAAGATTAAAAATTGATAATTAGATTAGTATATACATTACAATATCACAGATCTTCAATACTCTTCTTAAACTTGTGAATGTTATCCGCAAATAGGTCAATAGTGACATTATTTGGGATCCTGTTAAATTCTCGTACCAATCTGTTTATAGGTGCGTTTTGGCCAAGATTAGATTTGAAATGAATATCTTTGAGTAATTTAAATCTAGATGCTCTTGGTAACCTTGATGGGGACGAGAAATTTAATAATGATAGAAGCTCAGGTGCATCAAATAAACCATTGGCAAGCTTAAAAAGAAAAGAGAGGTCTAGCATTCGTCTTCGATCCGAAAGTGAACTAATTTTAAAATGCACCAATCTATCAGGGTAGCTTCGAATACTTTTGGCAAGATTGCACGAGTAAGTAAGATGCCACAAAAAACGCTTTTGCACAGATTCAAGCCTTTTGGTATAAATATCATAAAAAGGATTCCAGGCAACACTACAGTACTCCAAGCCACTGCGGACAAGTGAATTATAAATTAAAATTTTGGTTTTGGGAGACTTGAAATCTTTACAATTGCGAAGAACGAAGCCGAGGCACTTGAATGCTTTTGAACATACATTGTCGATATGAACATTAAACCTCAGCTTGTTGTCTAATATTATACCCAAATCTCTAATACAGTCAACTTCTAATAAAACATCGTTTATTATCTTGTATTTAAAATTAAAATCTTTCACTTTTTTTCTCGAAAAACGTATTGAGAAACATTTGGAAGCATTAAGATCCATTCCATTTAATTGACACCATACTGCAAGTCGATCCAGATCCTCCTGAATCAGTTCAGCATCAGAAGTGCTATCTACAACCCTAAATATTTTTAAATCGTCCGCAAACAAGTGATGGTTACAATGATGAAAACAGCTTCCGATGTCATTAATGAAAATATTGAAAAGTAAAGGGCCTAAATGAGAACCTTGTGGGACTCCCGAATGAACTGAAAATGGATCTGATAAGTACCCATTTGCTGCCACCACGGATTTCCTATCTGACAAGTATGATGTGCACCAGCTCAACAAAGGCTCGGCGATACCATACTCTGAAAGTTTACAAACAAGCATTTGATGATTAACCCGATCGAAAGCCTTGCTGAAATCAGTGTAAACCGCATCAACAGACGAGCGCCTGTCCAGCTCAAGCGAAATGGCATTTATAAAAGAAACCAAATTAGTAGCAGTTGATCTGGCTTTCATGAAACCATGCTGATGCGTGTTCATTAGTTGTTTGAAATGCCATGATAATATTGGGTGTAATAACTGCTCAAAAACCTTAGCAAACACTGGCAGGATAGAAATTGGCCTGTAGTTTTTGACAAGGTCTCTAGGACCATTTTTATGCAAGGGGACAACCAGAGCAACTTTCCATTCCGCAGGGAATATGCCAATACTCAGCGACTTGTTATAAATTAGACGCAGGGGATGCGCCAACGAAGCAGCACACTTTGAAACAAAGACTGACGGGAGACCATCAGAACCGGCGCCTTTATTAACGTCAAGTCTTTTCAATACCTTAATCACTTGATCATCTTTAAATCGGATTGACGTAAGATAACCGCTTGTCAACATGGCAACGCGATCATCAGTGCTCATAGGAGGGTTAAAAGCTGGGTTGCTATAAGCTGCGGAAAAATTAAGGGCAAAAAGGTTGCAGATATCAGTTCCATTAGTTGCGGTGTTGTTTTGAAATGACATATGTGCCGGGTAATGACTTTGACTTTTTTTCTTATTTTTAATGTAAGACCAAAAAATCTTAGGATTTGAGCTCAGACTAGATTCTAAGCGAGCAATATAATTGTTGTAACATATGGTCATTAGATGCTCAGACCGCTTCTTGGCTAATTCATATGATAGTAGGTCTAAGGGGTTGTTATTAAACTTGCGTAACTTATTTCTATATTTGAGCTTTTCTCTCAAACGGTTAATTAGATCCCGAGAAAACCAAATAGGATACTTATGTGACTTTGGCAGTGTTTTTGGTACATACTTCACAATAGCAGAGCGAATATGATTGTAAAATACAGCGAGCATGCCATCGATTGAGACGCATTTTTCAAACTCTTCTTCCCAACATATGTCATTAATATAGTTATTTATATTTGCATAGTCGCCCTTATAGAAGCAAAAATGATAACAACTATTAGGACGAAGTCCATTATCAGCACAAAAAGAAACACTAAAATTGAAAGGGGGGTGAAGAGGATCAACAATAGAAAGTGGATTATTATTTATATTCAAATGTGAAATTTTTTTATTGCTCAGAACCAAATCCAAAATTTTGCCTTTCGTGTTAACAATATGGTTGTATTGTTTTAAATCGTTTAGCGAAGCAAAATCT
Organism: Ennomos fuscantarius; assembly: GCA_905220475.3. Lineage (NCBI taxonomy): Eukaryota > Metazoa > Arthropoda > Insecta > Lepidoptera > Geometridae > Ennomos > Ennomos fuscantarius. The sequence continues at coordinate 5,259,174 of HG992031.1, read as the reverse complement.
AATAGCATAGTAATGAATAAACTGTTGTTGGTGGTATTAGTTAGAGACTGGGAGTTATCATCAAAATTCCAAGATACTGCAGGAAGATTAAAATCGCCGAGAAACATGATGTTTTCAATATTATTTTGTTCTAACACTTGATTACTGTTCGTTATAAACTCATCGAGTATGTGATGTTGAATAGGTGGTGGCAGGTATGCTGTACACAAATACAGCTGCTCAATAGTACCCTTATCATTGCGGAACTCAATTTGTACCCAAAGGTCCTCGCATTTCGACTCAAAGCTCTGAAGGCGTTTGGAAATGTACCGCTTCAAGACCGCGATAAGTACGCCACCGCCGTTCTTTTTACTATGGAAACCGCTAGATTCCCTATCTCGTCTGTATACAACATAACGGCTATCAAAAAGTTCAGAATCGAAGACGCCGCTATTCAACCAGGTTTCACTTAAAATAATAGCATCGTAATTGTTACAAACAATGTTGTTGAAAAATTGTATGGTTTTTGATCGCAAACCTCTTACGTTTTGATAATAAAATTGAATCATATGAAAAATAGAACAGAATCAAAAACCTATCATAAAAATTGTATACAAAATAATTGAATTACAATATTAAATGAATGAAAAATATATAAGTAAATGAAAATACTTAGAATGATATTGTTTTAATATTAGGTACTATATATATTTTTTTTGTAAAATAAATTTCGAAAACCAAAAATAATATAATTTAAAAAATACAGTAAAATATAATATAAAATTTGAAGCTATATAAGCAGATTAGTTATGAGTTCCTAATTAATTTTGAATTCCTGTACGTATAAACTGATTGATTTTAAAACAAAATAACCCAAATTGAAATTAAAATTGATTACAGTAAATAATCAATCAATAAAATAAAAAATAAAAAACATGCAATTGACTATGATAGATTATTTAACACGCCCAGGTCTTTTACAAAAACAAAATTTGAATTTTCTGTTTTCCGCACAAAAACTTTTCCGTCGCGCACCCAAACAAATCTGTAGCTGAGCTCTTTTGCCTTCCTGCGGGCTGCAGCATGCAACGCTTTAATTTCCGGGGTTAGGTGTTCTGAGACAAACACCGCGCTCTTCTTATTCCCACCGTAGCCCAGATGACTGGTGTTCAGCTTGTCACCGGGATTAATCCTATTAAACTTGATTACTCCGGCCAAGAAGGTATCGCGTAGCCGACGGCTGCTAAACTTAACCAAGATTGATCGAGGACGGGGGCTCGTAGCGTTGAGCTTGGCTATACGACTGCAATATTGCAGATCAGATTCAGTTACTGGGCACTTGATGGTATTGCCAAGCTGCCGCACCGTGCTGTACAGGTTTTCGTTGCTGTTCTCAGGAACGCACTGTATCTCGATATTATTTGTACGAGATAGCTGCTCCACCTGGTGCAGGCGGTGAGTGAGGTCACGAGTGATTGTTTTCAACTCTTCGTTTTCAACCTTCAGCTGAGCTATCTGTGCTTTTTTATGCTCACTTTCACGATTAAGTTTTTCGTGCTCTGAATTAGTAAACGCCAGTGATTCCTCGAAAGTTGCCAGTTTTGTCTGAATGTTCTTAATGTCGTTGTTAAATTTTCTGTCCAGTTCTTCTCGAATTATTTCCCGGATTAGTTCCGCCGATAAGCAGCCGCAGTTCCCGGAGCCGCGAGGCTTGGTACGCAGAGTAACGTTATCGTACTGTTGCTGTGGCTCAGTCTCGCTTGTGTACTTACGTACAGACGTTGTGGCTGTAGCTGGAGAGCTGCGTATCGGCGTATTGGAATTATCGCCGCGCTTAGGTTCACTACAGCGACAAGACGGACAAACCCAAGTATCCTTGTAATCTTTATTGAACCCCTGGAAGTCCTCTTTGCTGAAGTTCATGCAAGTGTAGTGATATTTTTCCGGGCACCGGGAACAGTGTAGAAAAGTAATCCCTTTTAAAGTATTTGGACAGGCAGAACACTTTTGATCACTCATTGCGTTATGTTTGTATTAACTCGTAACCGTAGGTACCGTGCACTTAATATGTTTTGATCCGCCGGTGTCACGCCAAGAAGAGCTTAAGCGCCATGCAAGATATGTCAACTGTTCTTATCACTGATTTACGTTTAAGGATTGAGCCAAACACTTCACTAATTGGATAACCAACTTAACTTTGAACTTTACACGAACGATTAACACAATTCTTTGAAAAAAAAACGACCTTTTAACGTAAAATATGCGGAGCAAAATTAAACAGCTGTTACTCTCTTGCCGGTTGAGGGTAGTCTCCTGTCAAGTCCCTTTTGCATTAGTATGTGGTGGTGTGAATACATACCAAACCCGCTCCTATGATAAGCATTCAAAGTGGCGTTTTATGGAGGAGGCTTATGTTCAGCAGTGTACATTTAGCAGATGATTTGAAGTTTTTTTTATATAAAAACAAGCATATAATGACCCTCCTGATGGAAGAGGTCACCTATGGACATCTGTAACACTAGACATGCCACTAATGCATTGTTTACCCTGTGATAATTCTCCTTTGACCCTCCTTTTAAACTAAAGCCCTGAGGAAAGACCATTGGTGGATCTCATTCCACATCTCCCAGATGTGTGAGAAAGGGGACATAAACCAAGTTGTGTGTGACTTCCATGACTTGCAGGTAGTAGATTGTATAGTTCTTCAGAGCATTCCCCATCATAGATATGGTAGAAAATACAAAGAGACTCAATATCTCTGCATGTTTTGAGAGGCTCTAGAAGTCTAGATGTAAACAACATATGTGCTATGTGCATTATTCACCGTCTGTAGGTACCTGTATGTATGACGTGTCCATATTACTCGGACTGAAGAGCGAGGAAAGATTTCTTTATCAGCGTCTGATAAGTACAATCTGGAGCTTTTCAATGCGAATGAACAGGTATCTTCTAGGCAAGCATTTACCATCATAGATCACGTCACTTTCCATCAAATGAAACCGCGGTCAAATGCGGCCTTATTCGCGTCACTGGTGAGTATCGGGGTTGTGTGTGGCGACTACACGTATGCGGCAAGTGATTACAAAATATAGTAAAAAAAGCGTATGAAAAATTTGGCGCTGGCCGCCGGTGGCTGTGGTCGGGACCTCGTTTGAGGACCTTAAGGTAACGGAACACGGTTCTGGGTTCCTTGTACAACTGCTCCAGTATGGCAAAACAACTTAGTCTCGTATAAAAATGTATATGTATAATATGTAAATGCACGCGTAAATATGTTTATTATTAGCCTCGTCGCCACTGTAATATTTGGATGTATAAGTAACAAAAGAAAAACCAGTCACTTAGATAGCGATTTATTGCGAATGAGACGCCTCGGACAACTCCTACCTACATACAATATACAGTAAAGGTTTTATTCGCGCTTCCTTAATTCGCGTTTTCACTATTCGCGGATTAAAAAAATGCGACCCAATTCCTATATTCGCGGCTAAAGATTTCTTTATTCGCGGATCTAATCGGCACATCGGTACATACATATTGATAAAAAGGATTCAATATCTAGGTATCTTACCGAATATCCTTTGTATATAGACGCGTCGTCAAATGGACTAATAAAAAAGTAAAATAGACTTTATTTCAACTGAGCCTAAAGTATGTTGTTAAATGATATCGCCGCTGTATTGGTTCTGCCTTTGCCAAACCATTGCCAAATCCTGAAGATAATAATTAATCAATATGTTCAAAAACTTCAATTAAATCCCTTTTTTATACTTTTTTTTTATTTTGTCACCTAGGAACGTATCCCCTATAATCCCATATAAATAACCATTATATATTCACGGTTTCTGTATTCGCGGCATATTTTCGGAACGTATACCCCGCGACTAAAGAGCTTTTACTGTATATAATAACTATATTTATAAATACTCTACATTACGTACAGGTGACGAGTTAGCTCTAGACAACGACGCGTCATACCTCGACGACGTGGTGACTCTCCCCGCTGCCCCGGACAAGGAGCCCGGCGCGGACAGCGTCCGGTCCCGAGACGGAGTTCCCGTCGACGAGTTTGGACTCCCGCAAGTGCCTAGCGCTGCCCATGCCACCACGCGCTAACTGAATTGTGTACAGGTAGCTTTTGAATAGCATTTTCGATGCCTGCGTCTATATTTTTCAGTACAATAGTTGGTAAATATTTGTAAATGGATAGGTCCCGACCGATCCCACAAAATATTACTTTGAATTCCTATCTAATACCAAACGATGAACAAGAAGATGAACGGAATAGGCTTCCGGCATGCCATGTTATGCTGATTTTTTAATAGAATAATACTTTATTGAATACCAATTTATAATGATAAACATATCTACAGAATCAATAATAGATACATATTAATGTTCAAAAATGGCAGTCCTTTGCATAGAAAATGGTTGAATCATGGACATCCTAATTGCAACGAGCACTTTCTGCCAAGCAGTACTTATTAAAATTATTGCCCCAGCTAAGAACGTTGGCTTTCCCAAACCTCCATAATAAATATGAAATGGATTGAATTGAATCTTATATATAAAGTGATAGAAATGTGGTTTCCGCGGCAATTTTGCGTTTTGTAAATTTTCTGTGTCATGTAACGCAAAACTGATGTAATCTTTTGGCGACAACCTAACTTGTAGCAGGTATAATCCATAGTATCAAAAATATGTATATTCATTCCGTACTACTTCTAAAATTAGCCATAGCTTTGCCATAATATACCGTCGCTCACGGATAATACAGGATATTTTTTATGAAAAAGTTTACATATTGCGTAATGGGTCACAAGTGCATCGCATTCATGATAAAAAAAGTGTAATGACATCACGACTGGATGAACTGATTGTTAGGTATAATTACATATTAATTGAATTTATGTATGCTTAAATTAGATCTTCCGAGTCCAAGTCGAAATATTTAAAGCTACTTTTTATGATTAATATGATTATTTATTGCTCCCTGTTTGCTATTCAAAAATTACCTGTTAAAATATATTATAAGGTTATAGATATATTAAAGTTTGGTCCCGGAGCAGAAATAGTTTAGTACAATTACCAGTATATACTTATCTCTTTCGATTGCACAGAATTATATTGCCGTTACTTTCCCACAATAGCAGGATCGCTCGCGACGCCAATATATTGCGTGCGAGTGAAAGAGATAGAGATATACTTCTACTAGGTGGTAGGACTTTTCAGCAAAGTTCGTCTAGGTAGGTACCACCGCTTTGTCAGTTTTTCTGCCGCCAAGCAGTAGTGCGCAAGCACTACTGTGTTCCGGTTTGAAGGGCACTGTAGCTAGTGAAATTACTGGGCAAATGAGACTTTATGACCTAGTCTCACCGTCTAGTAATATTATTGCTACACTGTGCTTATTTCTCAGAATGACGTGCGCAGTTCAGTGTCACGCGTAACTATACTTTTGAGTTTCAAGTGTCACTGCAACTGATATGGGCAGTCGTGTAACTAAACATCAGGCGAGCGACTAGCTCGTCATGTCATTTCGTAACAAAGGTTGATGAAATTCTTTCTGCTCCGCGATCGAACTTAAAACTCTCACGTGATTTATGTTTAGAACACAGCTTTCATTTCTAAGCTTATTTCCACCAATTAATAATAGTTTTACCCAAAATTAACTATGAAATTAATCTCTTACTTTAATAAATAACTTTTATAAATGATTATATCTTTTTTGTTTTTAACTATTGATATAACAATGTGATTGTTTATGCATTAAAATACCTTAAATAAAGTATGTTGCTGTTAAAACTATGTAAAATTTAATCTATTTTGTTAAAGTTAAGTTAAAATATATTATGTACATTTTTATATATTCTTTATTATTCTTACTCTGCTCTATGTCCTGTTACTATAAAAAATATAGAAATTATAATCTAGAATTTTCTTATAACTTTGAGGCTTATACATATATAGTGTAAATGTTATCCGCATAGTGGCTAATTACTATTCCTACTGTTGGGGATGGAGCGATTATTAAATGATAACATTTGAGAATTTTACGCAATAAACTATATTTGCTCTAAAATATTAATATAGAAATTCCGAATAGAAAAAAAATCCTGAAGAAAGCTTCATCTTTTTTCATAACTGACACATGGTATTACATCAATCAAAAAAGGGCAGTGCTTATTCCTGTGAGATGTCCGCACATATTATTATGTATTTTTATAATTTAAGACTCATACTAATTTGAGGGATAGGTACTGGGCACAATATTACACTAAAATTATTTACTACTAGATCACTATTAAATAAAACAACAAATTAATTATTGTAAAGGGAAATTAATCTTTAATAATAATTTAATTGAATTATATTACACAGTCAACACTAAAATACTGTATGTTCTTCTCTTTCATCCATAATAATATGATAAAGCTACTGCACCGCAGTATACCGGTAACAAACATGTGGTAGTACCTCGCGACACAAAATAAATTATACATGTCCACAATATTTACATCCTAAATGATATGTACACCATACACAGAAAACAGTATGGACACTCTTATTGCAGCGCTATTCGATTCACGCATACATTGTCACGCGTCAACACGTAATCTCGCACGAGCGAGAGGTGTCGTTACACAGTGACCAGGCGTGTTCTAGCGAATGGCACCGCGACCCATAATTAGCTTGATTCATCACTTTCATGGGATAGTTTCTTTTTTGTGCAAGTGTCCGTACTGTTTTGCACTGCTACTCAAACGTTGTGACGTTATGGCTAACTGTAGAAAGTCTATACACTATCTAGTTCGAGACACACTTAGTCTAGGGCCTCTTGTCCTGTCTTTGGCAAGAAGAAGCAGAGTATCGCAGCAACTGTGGAAGAAAATTTGATTATTTACCGTTTCGTGAACATATATACATCATAACATCATTGGATTCTATAACTAAAACGCGTGTTCGTCCGAAAATATCAAGTCGTTTAAGCTGATATCCTTTTTATAAACTGCCAGTTTATCGGTCTTCTATCGAGTGCATTTTGGAGAGTGCGCATTGGAGTTGCATAACCTGATTCCGCCATCACCTTTCCACCATCGGACAACCAGATGTACGCTAACGCCACCGTTACATGGTTAATATCTTACACGTGTGAACAAAGCGATTTGGCTCCACATTTATCATGCGAACAGCCAAAGAGTGGAACGCTTTACCGGAGTCCTTATTTCCCGAAAACTACAACCTTGGAGTCTTCAAATCGAGTGTGAACAAGTATCTTCTAGGCAAGCATGTTACATCCTAGACCGCATCGTTACTTACCATCAGGTGCGATAGTGGTCGAACGCAAGACTATCATAAAATAAGAAACCTTTTATTAAAGATAAGTCACGTAAGTACCCCTTTTATATTGCTACTACGATCGTCAGATCATTGACCATTGAATGTATAAAGTATTCGTGGGAACAGTTAGGGGAGCCAAGTGGATGGAAACTAAAAGACCATGTCATCATTATCACAGAGTATAAATGAAACTGAAAATCCTTACCCATAACATTTTTAACAAATAAATCGAAAAGAAGAATTTGTCTGGTCTATTTCCAGCCGTGGACTAAATACAAGCTGATAAATTGTGAATTTGAATATTCAAATTCAAGTTCACGCTTCGTATACAGTAGTGCCCGTCTGTACTAAAGGCTATTAAAATAAAACTTAGCTAAGCAACACGTTTCCCCGGGTTCTCGTATACGTTTGTTAAATTCGTGTCAATTTGGCAGGCCAAATACTGAACGCCCATTGGTTGCTTGTTGGTCATCGGCTGTCGCAACCAATGAGAGTACAGTATTAAGCATTATGACTTGATGCGAGTTTGACAAACGTACGAGAAACCGGGGGTAAGGAATATAAATGAGAAGTTAGGAGCTGTTAAACTTTAGTAAAAGGGCATAAGTTACATAATAGATGGATGAAAAAAGGCAAGTAGTGAATCAATGTGGCGCTCTATGGAAGATATATTCTGACGATTTCATCCTCCTTCATTCCAGCTTTTCGCGTGCGATGGTAGAAAGCCAAATATCAAAAATGCAAAATGCGACTAATGTTCTAAACTTGAAATACAATATAAATTGTGAATGGCCAATATTTTGATGCGAAAACTACGAAAGCAGATGGAAAGCTGGAATGTGATGAAAGAGGATATCATCAGAACATATTGTATGTTCAGCAGTGAAAGTCTTCTTGCTGATGATAGTATAGCAAGTATTTGCTGTTCTCAGCTAAATACATTACGAAGAATAATACTCACTGAATAGGAATGCTGAGAAGACAACGATAGGAATGACGCAGTTGATGTCAATGAGGTAGCCAAAAGACAGGTTTCCGATGAGACCACCGCCTCGACCGGCCGTTAAGGAGAGCGCTGCGGCCATTACCCTGGAAAACACACAAGTCAGTTAATATCAATCGATCCGGGGGCTAGGAATTTATATGTGAACTCGGGAGCAGTTAAACTTAGTAGGTACAGTATTGGGAACAAGTTACATAATAGATGGATGAAAAAAGGCAAGTAGGTAGTCAATATAGTATATATATAAATTTTCAATCCTACATACTTTTTACGAACTTGTACCTTTGGAGATTATAGTCGCCAAACGACTATCGCGCTAGCTCATTTGGTGTTGTGTGTGTTATCATACTTAATTTTATAAATGTTTTAAAGGTGATGTCCTCCAATCGAAAGATATTAAAAATATCGATATGAAAAATATTTTTATACGGATAATATAATATAAGGAAGGATAATAAAAATTAGGTTTATTCAATTTCATCTGTCAAATTACAGATACTAAATTGAATAACAAGAAAATTTTGTCCGCTTTTTTAGCTGGTTATGAGTATAGTACATGGATTAAATATTACTTTTCAAAATTATAAATTTTGAAAAATTATTAGGTATATGGACCAAAGGCATTTAAGATTTATAATAAAAGCCCAACATGTCAATGATGTTATCAAGTCTCATCTCTAGTTAAATAAGAAATTTAACTGCAAAGTATACTTTGATGTGGAAAAGAAGAAGTTAAAATATCTCTTACCTAAGATTGGTAGGGAACAAGTCCACAAGAACGCAGAATACAAGACTGATAGCCAGTGACGTCAGCGCTTCAAAGATACAGGACAGCACCAGGTTCTGGGTAGAGTTCTGCACGTAGTACAATCCGACGGTCACGAGCCCGGCAAAACTCAAACTGAAAACTAAAAGGAAATGGGAGTTATTATACGGTTGTCAATACGAGTACAAAGAGAGCGAGACCTACGTCACTGCCCTGTGGAACACTATTTGATGATTCAAAGGTATATCATACCTTAGTGTACATTTTAGTAAATAATGTTTATTAACAACTAATAATACTGTTTAGCTTATAATCTAAACTATTGCTTTGGTTGATTATAGAATAGGTGAGTTAAAAATGGTAGGTACCAATGTACAAGTAGCCTTACACATTAACCTAATGTTTAAAATTAAATGTCTTGTTTTATTAGCAGTTAATTTTCTTCAACAATTAATTGTACGCCTATGCAGGCAAGACATTGTGGACTAAAAACACCATAACGCCAATGCACGTATATTTTTTGTAAATGTATTTACTCATGTTCTAACTAATAAATTGTCTTTATCTTTATCTTTGCCCATCTCAAGCTCAATAGAAAATGGCAAAACATAAATATTGTTGTATTATTGATATTGCTCTGCTACACCATGTTTATTAGTAAGGCTGTAAGGGCCAAACACTTTTACTGCACGGATATAGTCTGAGCTATGGAAATCGATATCTCTTCTCTTGAGAAAGTGTTTGACCAATGAAAACGTAACAAAAGGTTTATGACGTGATCCGAGTGAGATTGTTCATTGGTTAAAGATTGTTCATTGGTTAAATGCTTTCTCGAGAGAAGAGTTATGTCGATTACTACAGCGCATGTTACCCGTGCTGATACTTACTCAAGAAGAACTTAGCACCGAGCTTGTGGACGCACAAAGGCAGCCACAGAGAGGTTGGGATGCAAGCAAGACCAACGATTAGTGTGTGCATGTAGACGTTTTGGTCGATGGTCTTTTCGCACTCGAACGGGTCGTCTGACACGCTATCTGCGACTACGATACCGGACACGTCGCAAACGGACGCGGACTCGCCGGGGAAACGACTCTCGAACGACTCGTAGCGGTTGAACAACTCGGGGAACCAGATCATCAGGGTGTAGTAACTGAAATGTTAATGAATATTAATGACTGTTGTTGAAGAGTTGAGTTCTACATTGAAATATTTATTGCCATGGCCTGCCTAAGGATCACTTACTTTATTACACTTAGGCAAAACGTTAATGCCTGTCTGCACTAAAGTTTAATAGCTCCTAAGGTCGTACTTATACCTCTGACGTACCTTAATGCATTTGGTTACGTTCTAGAAAGATAAGTACGAACTTAAGGGTTGTCTAACTTTAGTAACTGTAGACGGGCAAAACTGTTTGTTCATAAATGTTCCTGTATATATGTATTCCATATGTATGTAAAGTCTTGTCTCGTTTTTACGCGTGGCGATTCTCGTCAGTGAGAACTTAGAGACATATCACTTTTATAGCATAGTTTAGTTTCTACAACATGCCGTATAACTTATGCTAAGACAATGACTGGCGTCGCCCAAATGTTCCAATTAATAGAAAAGCTATATATTATATTTCTTTGCTTCTTGTTTTGTACTGAATTTGAAACGAACAAAATAAAACTTCTTTAGTTTAGCGCCATCTATCGGCCGGTATAACTTTGTTTTTGCTTTGTTTAACTTCAATGTCGCCATCTCGATTAATACAATTATATATATATTAATATATAATTATATATTAATACAAATTTTTAACCTTGTTATGTTGACAATGGAGATCTTTTTTTTTTGAGGTGGGGAAATGCCCTCGCACTTCCCCCGTGGTGGCAGGGGGTATGTGGGACTCGAATCCACTAAAACCCCCCCGTGAGCACCTCGTCCGCCGTACCGGGGGCAAGAAGGGGTCGCGACTGCAGTCCAGCCAACTCGCCCCCCATCGCCCCACCAACAACTTTCAACTTCCGTTCGCCTCGCTATCTTACTCCTCAAGTCAAGCGTAAAGAAGTTTTACTTCAAAAAGCGTGCAATCGATCCGTTTTTCCATCTAACACGTGGAAACATACATATACAAGAGTGACATAGATGTATTACACTGTAGGGTATGAATATTTTAGTTATGGCATATTACAAATACAAATCACAATACGCGGAACATGAGATTCACGTGAGAAACATTTTAATGAGGTACCTGGTTGTCAATCCGAACTGGATGATGCAGGTCAGAATGGTGTATTTGAGGTAGGGGGGTCTGCACAGGGCTTTGGTCTGGGTCCAGATTTCGTGGAACAGTCTCTTCAGGTCCTTAGGTTTCCGCATGCTCAAGCTACGGACAGACTTCATGGAAGCTTGTGACGCTACCGACACGGTTCGCAATTTTTCCTTGAGGCTCTTGATCTGTTAACAAAATGCAATGTTATCAATAGAGGCTGTGACTGTTAGGATAATGCATTTATGTTTCATTTAGTAAGTAAGTATATATTTGCCAATAGCAAGTAACAATCTTAACCCAGTTGTTTATGAGCTAGATATAGTTATAGTGTGTAGTAATTATAATATACTACAATATACTATTTTAAAAATATATAAAATAGTAGGTAACTGTTTCAAAATATATACGTAAATTACATACATAAAATAATATCCAAGTATTTTAGAATTCGGTCTAGGTTACGTTTGCTAAGCTTCCGAAAAACAATGAATAACAATGTTATGATTAAGTGTGATGTAAATGATGTTTTAAAGGTAGGCAATTCATTGGCAAAGCCCCCGGTGTTGCAGGTGTCTATAGGCACAACTGCTTACCATCAGGCGGGCCGTAATATCGTTTTCTGTCCACGTTATTTAAAAAAAGACCAGACAATCAAAATTATTTAACTAACCAAGTTTTTCATAAAAAGTTGGGGTTATCACAGAACTTTAATTGCAATGAAATAAGATATATTTCGTTCCTAATTTTAAAATTTCCTTTGTAACTATTGCACATATAATGGTGTCGATTCTGTGTCGCATTCTCTAAAACTAAAGTAAACTTAAAGTATGGCGGTACTCTTCTGATAAAGGGGAAATGAAAAAGACGGAAATATGTTTTCGTTTAGCTTTAGAGTATGCGACACAGAATCGACACCACTGTGTATTGAAACTGATAATATGACTATTTATAGTATAGGCACCTAGTCTAAGCAACAATTTTTAGTTTTAAAATAAGAAGGTAGTTGTTTAGCACACAACCACAGCTCCCGCACACAAACAGGCTCTCCCGTAATAATCGACGACACTAACAAAGAACTGTGGTTATTACGTATTCAAAGATGCTATTTTCTGATTTAATGTGCATACAGGGTTTAATAAAAGAAGAAATACCGGTTGACTCTTAAATGGCTAAAGATAATTTTCTAAATTCTGCAAAAGGGATTATATTCGTATTTGAAATTTGTGAAAATTCCATGTATAATGAAATTACGTACCGAGAAGCCGATGTAACAATCCTTACTCAAACCTAGATGAGGACTAAGATATATTTTTATTTAAATTTAATAGGTTTGTTGATGGTGATGTAAAGTGGTCGACAATTAATCACGCTTGCCCAGAAGATACCCATTAACTCTTGTTTTGAAAACGCCAAGATTTTAAGTGGCAGGGAAACTTGTGGTCTCGACTTCGTAATGGATATGGTGGAATGAATGAGGTTAAAAAGTTCCTCGGTACATTCACCGAAGTGGATGTATTTCGAAAACTCGTAGAATAAACTTTGTAAACCTTCTGGAGTAGGTAAGCATGTACATTTGCGTACTCAATTTCGAGATAGCATTCGTATTCAAAATCACGTGGTTTATGAATATAAAATTAGTTAAGTAATAATTTTAAGAGCAAGATTTTATAAATTTGAACAGTATGGAGAAAAAATTGTTTTAATCTTCAAACATATCTTGAAGCTTTATACTGCAGCGTCAGCTTAAATTATTGCAAGTGTATATTATGATCACAAACATTGACAGGAGCAAACGGTTAAAATATGATTTGCAAGATTTAAAGTTACGTGCAATTTTTGATGAGAGGTCAAAAGTCAAAATATGCTGAAGCTTAGAACTTACAGGATAGTTGTTGGGATCGTCGCCAGTGTTCTGCTTATAGATGCTCTTCAGGACGACGAGGGCATCATCATAGTCTCCGCACTCCATCATGAACTTGGGACTCTCTGGGAAGGTCAGCAGCCAGAAGCCGAGCATGAGGGAAGGTACGCCGCAAGCCGCTACAAACCAGTTCCAGGAATCGTACGAGAGGCTGCCGCGCTCTATGCGAATGCCCTGGATAGGGATGATGCCCCACGCGATCACTGGAATACAAAAATAATTATGATAAATATTGTAGTGTGGAGTACCTAAGCATCATTAATAAAAAAAAAAATTATATCAGTACAATCTATTGGCGGTGGAAGAACACTAAAGTTGTTATGGTATTGGTAAAGTATTTTACTTTTACATTAAAATTAGTTTTATTTGTATTAAAACGTACCTACTTGAGAGAACTAGAAAAAACGTGAGAAAAAAGATTTCAAAATTTAAATATTATCGCTGGAATATAGAAAGAAAGAAGAACTATGATTGTATAGTTCAAGGAAGCGTCATATAGACTATATTTTTAATTTTTTAAACATAAGCACAGCAAAACAAAGCAAACTAGTTTTGCAAGGAAGCGTATACAAATACGTCATATCGCTTTGTCATTAATGAAGTAACCAGTGACTTCTATCTCCTATACACCTACACAATACAAGTGAAGAACAATTAAGTAGGTATAGCGACGCTGCATGCAGTCCGAAAAATATTATGTACAATCTTTACACTGCGTAATTGTAATCTAATTTAGAAGTTACTGAGTTTATCGGAACTAGGTTTTTGAAACTATAATGTTATAATAACATTATGTTACCTAATCAGACTAGGACCAGGAATCGCAAACCTTTCGAGTCAGAAGAGTAAAAAATTACAATTTACAAAATTTCAAAGTTTTTAAAGAGCCACAAATTTTTTCTTGCCAATTATAAACAGTACGTTTAATCTTTTAATATATATTTTTTTAAATAAAATAAATAATATTTGCTTATGGAACTAAAGAGCCGCAGCGTCACATCCAGAGCCGCATGTGGCTCGCGAGCCGCAGGTTGCCGACCCCTGTACTAGACGATTGAAAATAATCGCTTATTGGCAAGCAGCTTAAATTATTAGATGAACATAAATCAGTAGAAGAAAAGAAATAAATCAGAAATGATAATACTCACGTGGAAGCAAAATAACTCCGAGAGTCCAAAACATTTCCATCCAGCAGAGAATCTTTTCTCTGTACTTGGTCTGTTGGAACTCGCCCAAGTATGGGAAGCAGATACCCATAGCACCGGCAACGCTGAAAATATGGTAAAAAGAAGCTAATAACTTAATTGGTAGGGATAATTTTGGTGGATATTTATAAAGATAAAGGTCAGATAAAGAAAAAATAAATAAAGTTTTTGTTAAATGACCTTTTTTCACTAACTTTATAACGTTGAATGATTTATATGGTGGTAAGGCTTTGCTGAAAATGAAGATCTTGAATGGATCCCGAAGGATCCATTACAGTTTAGTCCCAAACATATAAAAATACGCAGTTTTATGGATAAACTAGGGTACTAAATCGTTGGTCTAATAGATGCATAATTAGCCTGTGACAGGACATTGTGAGAACGGAGAATTTACAATCAATTACGGCCATATTATAGCGTACATAGCTAACGACATGATTTCTTGTCTGCATTGTGCACTCTAGTATGATTGTAATAGCTCTATAGCCTTTGTAATAAGGCATGTGAAAATTATCCGCAAGCAGTCACGTGCAGCAGCACATGGGTTCTTTGGAAAGGCTTGCTGATTTGTAAATATTGATTTCATCATCATCATCGTAATCATCATCATCAGTCTGTGTTAGTCTACTGCTGGACATAAACCTCTCCCAAGGTACGCCATTAATCCTTAATTTCACGCGTTTGGAATTGCCGATGAATCCAATCAACCATGGACGACAGACTACTCATAATTTCGGTTCAGAAAGGTATCGACAATACGTTTGGTGTTTCTTATATGCACATGCAATATATAAACTTGTTGTACCTACATATATTATATAATCATGTTACTTACGCGAAACCGTTGACGAAGCGACAAGCCATGAAGATCGGCAGGATCTGGACAAACGAAGAGATGATGCCGCAGAAACCATCGAGCAGCAATGTAGAAACCAGCACCGTTTTTCTACCCTTGGTGTCGGCCAAGCAACCCCAGAAATAGGAACCGAGCACCATTCCTGAGACGAACGGAAAAAATCAAATACATCAGATAAGTAGGTACAGTACCTATGTAATTATAAAAATCAAGATATATTTATTTACTTAAGTAGCAACAGTGCCAAGCAAGATTAAAATTCTAATAGTAACACTTACTAAGTTTTTTTGTAAATAAGTTTTAATTTATGCGTACTTACTTGGATTTTTATATAATTCTTTACTAAGATTATTCTCACAAGCAAACGGAAGCAAAAATTACAAGAATCCATATAGAGGTACGCATTATTTCCTTGAACTCCTTCTTCCACGCCAGACAGTTTACAAAACATGACATCTGTAGCAATAAATATCTAGTTTCCATAAGTTAAGTTACTTACCTAACATGGGAGCAGCGGTCAGCCAGCCCTTGTCAGAAGACGTCATGCGGAAGTCACATGTCGCCGCTGGTAGTACGAACGACACTATGGTGATTCCGATGGCTGTGTTAGCGTAGATCAGACCAGTGATCGCCAAGAGGCAGAAGTGGAACCGCCCGAAACCTGGAATAAATATACAGGTACGCGATTTAGCAGGTAATTATAGTACCCGGTTTTGGAAAATTAAGAGTGTTACCAAAAGCGACGATTACGTGCGACGTCTATATATGACCAGTCATTTTTCTGAAATGTATCTTTGTTTCTCGTAGAATTATTCGGGCACGTTTTATCTGGAGACGTTGTTAGTGTAGATGTTCAGAAGTAATAAAATGCAATATCAGTTCGCAAGAAAGTTTCTTCTCATGCAACACGAGAAGAAACTTTATCTTGTTTCTGAAATTATAATGAGAAATTAATATCTAGATAATTGTTTAGCTACTAATATTTCACGGATAAGTGTCTATTGTTTATTTATTTATTAATTGAATCTTACATACATAAACAGATTATGTATTACTTTCTAATTAAATTAACTTTTCACCTCAGTAGCTCAACAGGCTCATTTTGCTGAATAGTTGTATGTGCCATCCGAAAGCAAAGTCTTTTGCACCTCGTGCCTTTGAATCCCTCGTTACGCTCCGGATTCTAAATTAGGATCACTCGCTGCGCTTGTGATTCATTACTAGAATCCTTCGCTTGCTTGGTATTCAACATTAGCACTCGAAGTAAAAACCACTTTGCTCTCGAGTGCCACAAATAACGATTATTACGGTTTATGTCGCAGTAAACTGCTACTAAACTATAGGATATTTGACAAAGTTACAAGACACCTGTTTTATGGTTCACAAAGCAAAAATTTTAGAAGATCCAATATTTTTCTATTTCGTATGTTTCCGTATATTATTGTTATCCGTACCTAACCGGCTATTTACTACTTACCAAGACGTAATTCATGATCTAAATGAGCATGAAACATACGCAAATAGTGTTTTGACTGTTCGTCAAATGTGAATATGTTATCAAACATAATTATGGAACTTGGAATGGCCTCTCACCTGTTGCCGAAATGGCAGCTTCGAAGTCAGCCCCATTCTCCAAGAAGTCTAAACCTGTAACAAAAAAGATCCTCAGTCAACAATCATCAAGCCAAGAGCTTTACTTTCTCACTAAGTAATCAAAAAGTAAAATATAATATCACCAGAAAAAATTCGCCCGTCAGCTTTCCTGTGCATAACAATATGCGAGTCCTCGACCATATTTCATTTATTAAGCAAAATCATTCTCAAAATCAGTTTTCTCTCATTTTATTTACTTTCATTAATACAGTATTTTAAAACAAAACAATATTGAATTCTACAAATCAGTAGGTACTATAGGAACTGGCAAAGAACTCATTTGTAATTCAGCATCGCACGGTCGTCTTCAAATTAATAGAAGCTATGTGTCAAAACCTGTGCATGCCATTATAAACTGCAAACAGTATTGTTTAGGGATAAAAATGGCTCGGACGTTTCTGACATTTGCAAATTAGTATTGTTGTAAGTGTCCACTACCCTGTCCTTGTCGACAACTGTCACTTTGTTGATGTGTAAGTACCCTCAATTGTCCAACAAAATGGAAATTTATGTTTGGATTCGCCACAGACAGTAAAATTGCTTACCGGCTATTTTAAACGTAAACCACTGATTAGATAGCAGTTACAGAATACCTCATTTGGAAAAATTACGGGTTTAATTGAACTTGAAGTTATTATAATGATTTGCTCGGGTATGACTGGAGTTTATAAGCATGAACGAAGTTATAAGCAAATTATCTAATACAAATATGGGTACATTGATTATCTATCTACACCTGCGGATTAACGGAAAGTTTCGACTAAAGACTTTTTTTTTTTTTACCGGCTCCTGTCTTCGTCTTAACTGGTATATAGGCAGGTTTAAATATAGAATACAAATTTATTTGCATATATTCAATCTGAAGTTTGGTTTAATAGTATATAATATGGTTTAAAAAATATGGGTACACATATTGATATAATATAATATAATATAATAACGCCCAAGGATCACATACATGCACCCTAACTAGGATTCCCTGTGTCTATGGACCCAAGAACTACGAGGACCATGGTCCCACAACACCCAGACTCAGAACAAGTATTTGCGCTATTTTTTCTGTACACAAATACTTGTCCTGCCGCGGGAATCGCCTCCGGGTTATGAGCCGATCTGCTCAATCACTACACCACAGGCTGTCTAAACATAATTATCTATTTAGACCCTGTACTATAATTATTACTTATTTCCTAAATTAATTCAAAAATAAAGGTTACAAATGGCTTATTAAAATAAGCTATTTTTCATTTACCAAATGCAATTATCACATCACACTAATATTATAAAGGCGAAAGTTTGTATGTGTGTATGTAACATCCTTCGCGCTCAAACGGCTGAATGGATTTGGATGAAATTCGGTGCCAAGATAGCTTATACACTGGTTTAACATATAGGCTATCACTGCATCCCGGAAAAGTGAAATTTCCCCGTGGGATGTGCAAATAATTAAAATACTTTTCATCCGCGGGTGAAACCGCGGGGCGCAACTAGTAACCCATATTTAACTCATTTCATTTTCCAGCTCTTTATTTAACTCTTCTTATCATTATCATATAAATGCCTTTCTGCATGGAAAATACTCATTTCGTAACCATTGAATCCAAAATTGAAGTGCAGCGGTATCTGATAGCATTATTCTGCAGTAAACTTCAGCTCACCAGGCCTTAGTATGATAGTGTCAGTTTTCAAGTGTATCGGGAATAGTTTATCTGATAAAGTTACTGTTTTTAACTGTCGCCCTCTTGAATGATATTTACTTGGCACTATAGATAAACAATTTAGAGTGATGACGTGATTAGAAGCTGCTGAATTTTTACCATTCTAGATATTAAAAGGCAGAAGGAATCGTCACTTTGTGTCGGAACATTTGCATCTCATTTACGAGTTAGCGAAAAAATGTTTAATTGCTTATTGAGGTTTGTATCCTACTCTAGCTTAAGTTTCTATGGAATTGACTTCAATGTTTGTTTCGGTTTTTGGCAACTGAACAGGACTAAATATCTATCTTCATACAAAATAATAGAAAGCTAAGGAAATGGGCGAAATGTCAAGTCCAAAAGCATAAAGGATTTATCATCGTCGTCATCGTTTTTGAGAGTCATCTTTCCCCAAAAGGGAGTATTATTTGGGTGGTTTTATCATACTTAAATAGAATTGAATAGAAATAAAATTATTATCAGACATATCGATATGTTGGTAAATTGGAACATTGATTACATTGAAAGTATGGATATGTTAAAAAGTGTGGATGTCGACTGCATCAAGCGTTAGTAGGTCAAGATGGTAATAAACATCTATATATTCGTGTATTAAGCAATATTAGTAATAATTGTTACAAGGTAGATATCCTAATTAAAACGTATTAACTACGCGGTGATAGTGTACCAATTTTATATACTCAAACGCTTATATAAAATTTTCTTCCTTATCTTATCAACTGTAAATGAACAGGTAGCCGTGTTTACAACTCAAGAACCATGTGTGATTAATCAATCTTACAATGAACGGAGATGAAGGGCTTTGCCGTGAGTAAATCAGATGTGACATGACTAAACATCAGGTTTTTATCAGTATATTTTCACGGGACAAATAAATGTATTGTGACAATGACACGTTCAGTTTTATAGGTGCTTCGGCGGGGAACCGAATCGAAGTCAAGGATGCCATTGCACAATTGAAGATTAAGGAGGACTCGGTATTTTTGTTATCGAATTTCATAAAAGAGGTAGTCTCGATTTGGAAAGTTTTTTATCTATCCGCTTACGATTACGTTATTTTTAAACTGCTAATAAGTGGCAATCTTTAATCTTTAGGAGAAGCTCTTCGGATAGTAATTCCGAAGACAAGAACTGATATTTAGCTCAAGGCTTAATAGATTTCCGCCAAGATTTTTAATATTTAAATGTGTTTCAAAGTTTCACAATCTAATATTTTTTATAGTAAAGGTATGCGTTACTACCTTCATTATTTGAGTAACCACAGCTTAAAAACTATTTAAATTTTTTACTAAAATAATTAATGTTTACATCAATAAAACGGAACTAAACATTAAAGTAAAAAAATAAATGAGTGTGATTTAGACCACACGACTGAAGTAAAACTTCTCCCATATCTCTTGCCCCTACAGTAATATACGAAACGTAACTCTTTCTTTCTATCTTCACATAGAGAGGGAGATATAAATATATCTCCGTCTCAACTTCCGTTCGCCTCACCAGCTAACCCCCAAGTCAAGCGTGCGTAAAGAAGTTTAATTCAAAAAATGCGAAATTTGATTAAATTTTTCTTGATTTCGGAGCAAAGGAATTGTTTTGAAATAAGTAAATGAAAAAAGCTCTAAAATATGGTATGGCTTTGTGAAAACAATTAAAACGAACAAGGTTTAATAGAGATATTAATTGGCACAGCGTTTACTGCAATATAATTGATTTTTTTGTAAGTATGTGCTTAGATACATCAGCTTGAACAAAAATGCACAAAAAGACTTGTGTGGAATCTGCGGAGCCTCAGCGGGTGATAAACTCAGGAATTACATAATTAATACTGAATTAAGTTTGTATGTATTTGTCTTGCTATATATAAATATTAATAATCTAACTTTACAAGAATTCTTTATGTAATCACTTCATCAGCAAGTGTAGGTAGGTGAATATTTACCTAATGTTAAATTATTTATTGAACAAAATATACAAAGGTACAGGAATCTGTACATTGTAAATTAAATTGTTAATGCACCCGCGTTTTTTTATACAATTTCGACCCCATTTTTTTTTTTTTTTTTTTTATAATTTATATTGTATATTATTTTTTTTTTATTAGGGATCGAGTTTTCAAAACCTTTTCTTAGTACATCCCTACGCCTTAAAAGAAAGACTCCCTCTAAATTTTAAGTCCCTAGGTCCCGCTGTTTGAGCTCTACATTTGTCTGTAAGGGGGAGAGTATGGCCACTAATCCCAAATATTTCTCTGGTGCTCTGTTTCTGCGCACACGCATAAACTTTACTAAAACGCAATATGCGTACCGACAGGATAACTTGGTTATGAAAATTATATGCTAATTGTGACATTGCATCGGTGTGAAGGCCGCTACGCCCGTATATTGATAATAACGCATGCCAGTAATTAATAATGAAAACATGTGAAAAGAATTTCAAAACTGAAGCACATTGAATTAAGTATATTGCCTAGCGCCATTTTGTCGACGTCTAGCATTTGCCATTCAAATAGAGCGTGGTTGTGGTTATCCACAAATTATGATTTGAGTAGTAAATAAATTAACAGTAGATACTATATAAATGGGTGCATTATATATTTTCATGACTGTCACTGGCTCACAAGAAATGGACCTTAAGACATTTCTTGTTATCTAAGTAGGTGTAGACTGAGAATAGAAAACTTGAAAGAGAAAAAATATCTATATTAAATTTTTGGTTCGCTACCGTGTATTTTACAATTTTTGTTCTAAAACATATGCTTCCTTATGAAGCATTCAGGATAAATGTAATACCAAAGTTTAATTAGAATTGAATTAAATAGTAAATATCAATTAAAGAAATTTAAAAAGACAAAAACTAATACTAACATAGAATGTGTACAAATGCTGGAATCGCGGTCATTGTGGCTAAAATTTCAGAATGTCGATGTAAATAAAAATGGTGATAACGTATCGATTTACCCGTCCAACTTACCTTAATTACTTATTGGACGTATTTATTATTTATTTATTTAGATACACAAAAAGCTTACAGTAAAAACCAAACGCTTTAGGGTCATAATACCGGGTTGGACATATAATATATATAGGTACTTATATAAATTTGAAATTCGTGATTTTAACGCCTATCTACGTATCAAAGCCTCATTGTACGATTAAGCTCGCAAAAGCGGAAGAATCAAATACTCAATTCGGCCACAAGTGTCGGCAGATCTCTCAATTGCGCAAGGGCCGGTCCGGATTAATTTATTGTCTCCTTGAAGATGATTAACGCGTTTCATGTTCGATGCAGGCTCACAGCTGGTACCGCGAATCTTTATATTAATTAATTGGCTTTGTGAAGATCGCTATAGTAAGTAAGCTGCGTTACTTTGATGCGTTCACAGTTTATTGAAGACGCAAAATTATTTGCAGGTCTTGTAAGGCTTTGACTAGCATCTATATTAATTGAGATGGAAATGGTATACGACATGACTGTATAAGGATCAGTCGTATCGTTCCCCAGCGTATAATCTACTCGACCAAAGGAAAATTAAAATCTATAATGGTTCTTTTTTCTTCAGATTTATTGTTGACGCTGTTTTTCACAGTGAGCTATATGCAAGAGGTATAATTATAGACTTATAATATATTTTTATAAGTAAGGAAGTTAAGTTAGTAATAAGTACCTACCAGTGTACCATTTTCCAGCCGTTACTTGCTACTCTAACTCTACATTGTTCACTGAAGGTATTTCCGCCTTAAACCGACTCTGAAACGAATCGGCCATATCCAGAATCTGCCCTGAAGAAGGGAATTATTCCAGTCAGTTATAAAGCCTGCACTTTGAATAGACACGCACGTGTGACTCACAATTCACATATTGAGTGGATTTACCGTCGGCGGCGGTGCTTGCCTTCAATCTCTACTACTCCAGATAACACTAATTATACTTGGGAAATCTAAATATAGGTAATAACAACTACCTGGTATTGTTAATAACCTACTTGATAACCTATAGTGGGTACTTATCACCTAATTAATATGGAAATAATATGAAACGCAGTCAAGTAATATTTCTTATGTCATATTATCTATATTTGTCCTAATTTAAAGGCTGGTTTACGCTTATAATCATAGCTTTTGATGGTGAATGGAATATTGTGCGCTTTGGTTATCCATTTATCTAAATCTTGTATGAAAAATCATTCAGCAACCACCATCAACGTTTCATAGGTACTTTGAAATAGCAAACATCCGTGTAGGTGTGCAATGCGTACGCAATAAAATTAAAACTGGTTAATCTATATTGCATTTCTTGTTGAAGGGGTTGAATATAAATTTTGTACGTATTTATCTCTTGCTTTTCTTCCTATTCCATCTAATAAGACTGAATTAGGCTCGCCACTTCTACTACTTTAAATCAATTCATGGTCATTACTAGGTAAAGGTTTCATTAACACGTTTACAGATTTTATTAGCGTTCTAGACCTTCTCTTAGTTATAAAATCCCCGTTGACCATGCGATCTCTATGTCATAATAATTAATAAAAGTTTGATTGTGTGAAGGTTTTATATTATTTCATTTTAGCTTTTACGACGAATATCCTCATAGGTATACTTATACGCGAATAAGAATTGATTTTTCAAATATTGGCAAAATGTACGAGTGATGGCACTGAACGTAAAAATATATATTTTGATTGAATTTGTAACTCATATGCAAGTAAAAAGAGTGTATTGAAATTTGCACCTTTTAATTTCAAATACAGGCCTCGGGGCTATCATCAAAAGTAATCACTTTTTTAATAAGAACTCTTCACGGTTTGTCATGGAAAAGCACGAAAAATTTAACGAAATTTCTTGTTCTTTTTCCATATTCATGTTCATATTCCAAATTATTTCACTCACTACGACACTTTCGTAAAATAAATGATACACCTATACTCATAGAGAACACATAATCTGTGCTACAGGTATACGCATAAACACTCTTTAAGTCATGAAATATTTATTACTTACTTAGTTGTTTCGCTATTTATTCATGTAAAATGTATTGGCATGCTAAAAATCTTTTTAATTGAAACAGCGTATTTGTGGCGCTCGTCTACTCTATGAGTAATGCTGTTAGACCTCAGTGCTATAACGGCCTAAGGCAAATGTTAATATTTCGCGAACCGACGTCAGTTGATAACAATTAGTTTGAAGTAAGAGTGACAACCGTACGGCTACCAATTTTAAAAATACGAAAGACGAATGTTCGCGCACATTGGGTACATAATGCCCATTATTATCCGAATGCAAAACCCCCAGTCATATTTGAGCGACGTGATCTTGGTATACTTTTGACGCGTTCTCTTCAGATTTTGCATTGTGCAAATAAGCATAAAAGGTGTCAAGCAGGAAGGACACTTTTTGAATATAATTTTATCTCATTTAATATTTAATGCAATTGTACGTAATCTGTGTTCAGTATATACTAAAAATGTATGAAATTTTAAATATTATATGCAAGCTTACTAGCTTTACTTATAAGCTTTATCTTATGAAGTAGATTTTCTTCGATTTTTTCGGATATTTAAAAAAACTTTAGTAATTTTTATATAACAATTTTATAATGCATATATAGGTAGTTATGTATTTTAAATTTCACATTAATTAATTACATTAGATTTCAACAAAATTAAAAATTATTGTCAAACTTACCCATTTTCGTATACCGTTCACTTCACTTTTTTATTAATAAATTGTCCTCAATGAGATCACGTTAACGAGATATACTAGCGTAGCACGGTTACCGGTGGCTCATCGTCACCCTACTTGACTACTGTAGGGGTGATGTGCATACGCAGCGGGCGGCTCGGGCGGGCGCGCGTCGACTCGCGCCTCAAGGATCTCGCGTGCTGCCTGCAGAGGCTTCTGTGCGAATGTCGGTACGGCGCCCGCGCAGGCTGAAGATTCCTTCCACGCTAGATAACGATAAGGTCGTCGCGGTGACGGCGAGATACTTCATTCTACTCGGTTATCATAGCGACGGTCATCATTGATCTCCGCCCCGTGTATGTTGTTGGATTATGTAAGTTTCACACAACTAATTCTAATTTTATTTATAATCCTTCCAATCGCCTTAATTTCATATCGAGAACATACTTGAATGATATTATAATACATACTTTTACCAGTCATTTTAATTTTAAAACCAAACTACTGAAACGATTTTGAGGATATTTCTATGGCAACAATCCGAAAGTATATCCTTTAAACAATAAAATAAGTTCTATTAGGTTTAGGTATAAATGACGGATATCTGAGGTAACAATTATTAAAAGAAAATGCGACTGATTTTTTTTTTATAAAGTCTAATTGTCAGTTCATCTGATTACAAAGTTATTCATGATTCACACGATCTGATCGAGCTTAATTTAGGGAATCACTATTTATTTAAAATTGTAACCATCCTTAAATAAAAAGGCTATAATGACTTTACAAAGTGCCTATTAAAAAGTTGACGTAAGGAAAGAGTCTCAATTATATTCTCTCAAATAGCCACTCCAGGAGAAAAGCTTTTTGTGGGAGGACGTTTGAAAGCCTCTACGAAAATTGCTACGAGATTCATAAATCACGTAAAAAAGCTTGGTGATTGTCTACAGTGCAGCTATGAAGATTTTTATGTTTTTAATTAAAAGCTCAAATCATTGAAAACTAGAAAATATGTATTTTCCTCGCTTAATAACGATGTTTTTTTGGCCTTGTATTTTTTTTATGTTAGTGATTGATGTGACGAGCTAGTCATTCACCTGATGTTAAGCGACAAGGCTGCTCATAACAGAACAGCACACGTGGAACTCTAAAATATAGTTTCACGTGACACTGCACTGCACACATCATCTTGAGACATCAGCACAGTATGGTAATCAACTGTGAGATCAGATCATAAATTATCATTTTCCCAGTAATTTCACTAGCTACAGTGCCCTTCAAACCGAAACACAGTAGTGCTTGCACACTGTCTTTTAACTCAAGGATTATGACAGACACGTATAATAAAAATAAATAATAACGCCCAGATCAGATCACATACATAGATCGTGAACCCTAACTTGGATTTCCTGTGTCTAAGGACCCAGGAACTACGAGAACCATGGTCCCAGAACACCCAGACTCAAAAACAAGTATTTGTGCTTTTCGGTTCACAAATAATAATCCTGCCGCGGGAATCGAACCCGCCGCCTCCGGGCTATAAGCCAACCTGCTCAACCACCACACCGCAGAGGCTGTCGATATATAAACCTTGAAAATTTAAAACGTCACGTCCCCTCACCTAATATTTCACTAAATATATTTACTTTTGTTAACTTTGAATCCCCAAGGTCTCATCAAAGTAATCTTATCTTTATGTCATGCATATTTTATAACAGTTAGTCAAGCCCTTCCTTCGTCATATTCTTCGTTCCATTTGCACGCACTGTTCATCGCCAGAACTCTTATATTTTGCGATCTTGCACAGCTTTCAACAAACTCATGAAGTCTGACCTTTCAACCATAGATTTATTTACAAGTAGCATAGCGTCAGTGAGCAAGGCACTTTCCCATAAGGATTGTGTCTCGCCCCCGTCGTTCGACAATTTGTAAATCTTTTATTTACTAGGTGGTAGGACTTTACTGACAAGTTCGTCTAGGTAGGTACCACCGCTTTGCCAGTTATTCTGCCGTCAAGCAGTAGTGCGCAAGCACTGCTCTGTTCCGGTTTGAAGGGCACTGTAGCTAGTGAAATTACTGGGCAAATGAGACTTTATGATCTGATCTCACAGTTTAGTAATCTTATTACTAGATTGTGCTGATGTCTCTGGATGACGTGCGCAGTGTAGTGTCACGCGAACCTCTATACTTTAGAGTTCCGAGTGACACTGCAGCTGGTATGGGCAGCCGTGTCGTTTAACATCAAGCGAACGGCAAGCTCGTCACGTCATTCCTTAACATAAAAAAAATAAGTAGTTATAATTGCATGTTAGGCTATTGCATGTTCTTCTATTTTTATAATTAGTTGTGGAGGTTTTTAATTGGCTCTTCAAAGTTATGTCATTATTTAGTTTTTTATGATAGCTGTAAGCCCCCCAATTAAAATAAAATAATAATAAAATATTGAGAAACTTAAATGTGAAGACGATACAAATATGAAATTTTCGCCGTTGTTCTCTTCTTGGAACGTCTTAATCAATTTGAAATATATATATCTTTTCAAGATCTGGATCCAAACAGGTAATCTGTAATACAAATTTCAATGTCTTTTTCCACTGTAGATCTACGGCTTGATTACTGATACCCAAGTGGAAAGTATACAAATATTTAAAAAAACATTGGACTTATTTGCGAACCTCCTATTCCAGTCAGTCATGAAATTATTGACATGAGGTTTTAAAAAAATATATTTTGGTACTTTTCTACGATGATAATAAGTAAACTAACTGCGCCATTTCTACGAAAGTTTTAGCTATACAGGAATAAACAATAATGATAAGATAAAATAAAATAATTGTGCCTAGTTTTTAAGAGGGCAGTGACGTCACCTTCCGTTGCAGTGCATTCTTCATTGAAACCGCAAATGTAAGAACAAACATTAATAATTGTAACACTTGTTGTATTTATGAATGGCTTCACAGAATTTTTTATGTTGGCGGAGCCGTTTAGATTACTGTATTTTAATTTTTTTTGTGTGTTTATTTTATACATAGAAAAGTAATCACTATACTATACTATACTATGTTAATAATCAATCACATACAACATATTAGTCTTAAAATAAGAAAGATCACATTACTTCAGGTGCAATAAATTTTTCTTATCACACTAATATTATAAAGGCGAAAGTTTGTATATTGCTGAATGGATTTGGATGAAATTCAGTACCAAGATAGCTTTATACACTGGATTAACATATAGGCTACATTTGATCCCGGAAAAGTGAAATGCTCTCATGGGATGAGCAAATAATTAAAATACTTTTTATCCGCGGGTGAAACCGCATGGCGCAACTAGCATTTTTATAAGATGAAGCAGATGGAAGTAACCACAATAATAGATATTTCAGCAAAATAATATAAACACAAGTTGGTTTGAACACAATTGTTTTCGTAAAACTGTGTATTTAAGATTTTCTCAATGAATAAGTAATTAGGCTCCTTGTCGTTGCTTGAAAATCCTACTGGTAAAACGGCTACAGCTGCATTACAGACGTTATCAGTTTTTTTGACTACACAACAATTTCTATTCGAATCTGAACCCTGTAGGTATATGTTAAAGTTTCCGATAAGTACACAATCTGGGATTTCTCGATATGAACCTGAAGCAGACGTGAAAGGAGTGACCAAGAAAACAGAAAAAAAAAATTCAACGTAAGCTGCTGACTTATATCTCTATGTTACATACTTAAAGCTTATTTGATCTTACCGTATAGTTTGTGGTCATCGCCTTCCTGGGTCACGATGGGCTCTGCCAAACGGAAAGCGCTTTCTTGACTGCCCTCGCTCTGATCATCCTGTAATTTTAAAGGCTTCGGGGACTCAACTGCACCATCTTCTTTGGCGTTGTCACTCATTCTCAAATCAAAGACAAAGTCTTCATCTACGTCACTCAATTTCACGGACCAATCACAGCTTACATCTCAACATAGATTAGAGAAAAAACAATTGCATATAGATAGTCGCTGCATAAAGAAATGTTGTCCAACAGGCCATGTTGGTGAGATTTCCCCCGCCGGCGAGGTTTGTCCCCGGTGGGTTACTTGGTTATGGTTTACTACTACGCTTAAGACGCTACTTTCCATAGAGTCCACTCTTCTAGCGGTCTAGTCTTCTCGATCCTCTTATCCCGGCAACGGCCCAAGCCGAGGCTCGCACCCCAGGGGTGCCCTTGAGCTAGTTGCCTCCCACTTTTGTGACGGCTGGGCGCCTTAAGCGCTCGCCCTCCCGCCCGGTGACGCTGTAAAGGTCGATAGAGACCAACAGCAGTAGCTCGTTAAAAAAAAAAGTAAAGGCCGTGTTGGTTAAGCCGCGGTCTCCGTTCAAGAAGAGCATAAAAGGTATTAAACAGTAATGTTATTTTACAAAGAAATAACTAGAAGACAATAAGGTATTCGTAAGCTTCCTAGATTAATTAAAATCTACTCGTCGATATCGTCAGACTGCAATTTGTTATTTTTGAATCGGGTAGATCTCCCTTGGGTAACAGGCTGTGTGGGTTCCGTCTAATGAAGCTCGATAAGGCGATTTGTTTTTGCTCTGACGATATCATTTCGCTGATTGCAGTATTCTATACTAAGGCTCTTTGTCTAATTATTTTTTTCGAGTTTTTTCCAGATAACTATTTGAATTTAGCATTTTTCTTGAACGGACTGTTGTTCACTACCGGCCTTTACAGCGTCACCTATTATTTGGATTTATACGCGATTATTATACTGGCGTTATAAACAGCTAACTATATTTAATAAGATATAGTTAAGTAATACTTTCACAATCCTAACGTGATAAGGTGAAACTTTTTCTGTTCGTTTGCACTTATGTGTGTCATTCGTGCCGAAAAAGATGAACGGTTTTAGATGAAATTTTGCACACAGTTTGCTTACACAACTGATATCAACATAGGATCCTATTTACTACAGTAAATGTTTCCGCGGAAACTCAAGTATGATGCGTTAAAAGCGAAACCGCAGAGCGCTCTAGTTAGTAAAGAGTTGAATGTGAATCCAGATCCCTATTCCACGCATGGAAAATGTGCATGTATTCACTTTCTATAGTTCCTGCAGTAGTCTTTCTTTTTCATAGCTGTGTGGTCATACCTGTGTCGTCCCGGCGTAAGAATAGAACCACTATATCTCTTCCCTTGAGTGCCATAAGAACCGGCTAAGGGAATAGGCAGCAGCATTCTGCTCGGTCTTCATTACAATTTACTACGACCACCAAGACGGTGATCCTTCCCTGGACAGGGAGGCTTATGTTCAGTAGTAGACGTAAATAGACTGATGATGTAATGATGATGATGATTCGACTCTTTATAAAATTAATAACAGCTGTACTCACGTCAATAAGTTCGTTAAAAGTCGAAATTACTCCAACCATCAGGTTTCGGATATATGCGGTAATAATAATAATAATAATAACACCCAACGATCACATACATAGATCCTGGACCTTAACTAGGATTCCTTGTGTTTAAGGACCAATGTGGACACAAATTTCAAAAATACGATATCCTTCTTTTGGAAGCCAGTTATTAACGCAAGCCGCGGCTGCAGAAGTACATCGAATATATCTGAAAGCTGTACGGAGTAATTTAAAATTTACGGGAATTAAGCCGTTGTTTATTTTACAAAATGTATCATACTCATGATAGTTTTCAAACAAAAATTCGACTCTTTCACTAACATCGTAACTACAACCGGTTCACGTCCGATTCGCTAGTGCAACACCAATGCAGTCGGTGTGGTAGATTTCATTATCATTTCGTAGTCTCCGACACTGCGCAAGGTCACGCAAGGTCCCGTCGTGCGGTCAAGTGCGACTGCCACCATGTATGGTCGGAGGGCACCGCACGATACTTGGTTTTGGAAGATGATACCAGTTTGATTATCTCAGTGTTGTGTATCCCTTGACTAATATCTAAAGGCTAAAATACCAGCAGAATTATTAGCCCGTTCAAAAAAAAAAAATGATTTCAATTGTGTTTATTATATCTATAACTGGATATACCTGATACCTACCAGATGATTATATACTTACTAGCTTCTGCCCGCGGCTTCGCCCGCGTGGTCTATAGGAAACGAAGAAGAAATTTTTTCATAGATAATTTAACAACTCATTTCACCCTCTTAGGGATGGAATTACGAAAAACCCTTTCTTAATGTATACCTACACTTTATAAAGAACACACCCTCCAAACTTCAAGTCTCTAGAACCAGCGGTTTTGGCTCTGCGTTGATATATCAGTCAGTCCGGACTTTGAATTTTTTTTATGTATAGTTAGGTACTTACAGTTACAACACAGCTCAACACATAACCTATCTCGTTTTACTAAAAATATCTTTGTAAATAAGTTAAATAAGTTGTACCCTATAATTTAATTAGGTACCTGAACCAGAGTGTGCCAGCACTTTATGAAACCTAGTTTTTTGTTCTAGAACTAACCAGCACTAGAATATTCTATTAATGAAAGTAAAAACTGTGATAGATAAAATAATTTTCATTGTTAATATAAGGATTACGTTGAGTTGATGTATAGCTGCGAATTATTCGATATGTAATCATGTAATACTACGTCTATAGAAACATGCTTAATGAATTTTCTGGAAAACTTATAACTTCCCTATAGGCACTAATACTTTTTCGTGTTTTTTTTGTGCTTTAGCTCTACACTTTTGTGTATATAGCCAGTGTCAAGTAATTGATAATTTATCAAGTTAATAATATTTCACGCAGATATGTGTCAAGTCAAGTCACAGTCCAAGTCATCAAGTCAAGTCATAGTCTATTCTAGTCAAGTCATACTCCTAGTAAAGTGGTGGCAACTTTACCAGAAGCTTCTATGGAGTTTTAGAAACATCATGAAAAGAAACGTTTCACCATCATTATACCACTTTCCCACACTCATGCATGTAATCCAGCACTTAACGAATAAAATGCCACCAAGTTTATGCATTAACACTGAAAATGACACAAGTTTTGGAAAATAATACAATGCCTGACGCCTTTCCTGTACTTATAACTATATAACAAAAATGTACCTACTCACTCCACATTTCCACATCGTAAACAATTAACAGTCATAGCGCATTGGTAGTGGCCCCCAAAGGTCAGCCCAGACATTAGGTGAATTCACCAGTTTAAATCCTTCAATCAAACGGAAGATAAATCAAACTGAACGTGGCACCAGAAATTGGCAGCTGATTTATGTACTTTAAAATATACACGACGTCTTTTTGAGGCGAAACAAAATAGGAATACCTACAGCGTCAATAAAATTATAGATAGGGGCTTATCAGTAGTCTAGTTAGGTCCTGGATCTATGTATGTGATCATTGGGCGTTATTATGATTATGATTATTATTATTAACTAGGTTCTGCCCGTGGCTTCACCCGCGTGGCCTATAGGAAACGAAGAAGATTTTTTTCATAGATAATTCAACCACCCATGTCACTCGCTTAGGGGGGAAATTCGGAAAACCCTTTCTTAGTGGATACTTACACTTTACAAAGAACACACCCTCCAAATTTCAAGTCTCCAGAACCAGCGGTGTAGGCTGTGCGTTGATATATAAGTCAGTCAGTCAGGACTTTGAATTTTATATGTATAGATTAGGCAGCAATTATTGGCTACTATTTTAACATTAAACACGACTTTGGACATAAGGGTGTACGCAAGTGAAGTAAGGTGTGAATGTATGAGGTAATAAACAAACCACGTAACATTAGTAGGGTCAACCGCGATCGAGACCGGAATACCGAGCCTATTTGAGGAAACAAACAATATTTTATGCGGGACCTCGACCTTCTTTGCATGTTACGAAATATCTTTACACTTGCGTTTTAATTTTATTGATTTATCAATATTGTTTATTACAATTGTTTCTTTTGTTTATTGTAGTTACAGATTTGTTTTGTAAAATTTCTGGGTATTTTTATTTTAAGATAAAATAAAATCCCTTTTTTTTTAAACGCCCAACAATCTCATACATATACTATATAAACACAGGGTATCCTAGCAAGGGTCCAGAATCTACCCTTGCTAGGATACCCTGTGTTTAGCGACCCAGGAACTACTTTTTTTTCTGTACACAAATACTTGTCCTGCCGCGGGGATCGAACCGGCCGCCTCCAGGTAATGAACCGACCTGCACAATCACCACCTACACCACACACAGAGGCTGCCAATTGTGACGTCATCGGGACTATTACCTACTTTTACAGAAATATGGTACTTGCACTACCTATACACAATTGTTGTAGGTCATCTTTATCATCTTCCCGATAGAACCCCACTTCGAATGGCAATTTTTTGCATCTAATGGCTTTCCGTGGTTTTGTTCAGGATGCCGCGTCGCGTTGTGGCCCACCTAGTAAAGGTCAGACCTATAAACGAAAAATAGAGAAACGAGAAATAGAGGAACAATTCTCGACAGCTTCTGTGGTGTGGTCGTTGAGCAGGTCGGCTCAAAGCCCGGAGGCGGCGAGTTCGATTCCCGTGGCAAGATGAGTATTTGTGCACAGAAAAAAGGCGCCAATACTTGTTCTGAGTCTGGGTGTTGTGGGACCATGGTCCTCGTAGTTCTTGGGTCCATAGACACAGGGAATCCTAGTTAGGACTCAGGATCTATTATTATGATTATTCTGCTGCTCATTTGCCTTTTTTACTTACTTATAATTTATGCAATCATTCACATACACACTCTATAATTGGACACGTTCTCTACTATTTTAAGTAATTTATGAGGTATTTTTTTTTATATTAGTGAATGATGTGACGAGCTAGTCGTTTACCTGATGTTAAGCAACACGGCCGCCCATAACAGAACAGTATCACTCGGAACCCCAAAAGATAGAGTTTCACGCGACACTGCACTGCGCACATCATCCTGAGACATCAGCACAGACTGGTAATAAAATTTCTCGACTGTGAGATCAGATCATAAAGTCTCAAATGCCCAGTAATTTCACTAGCTACAGTGCCCTTCAAACCGGAACACAGTAGTGCTTGCACACTACTGCTGTAAGTACTGCTGTAGGTATGCGGTGGCTACTGAATATTCTGGGTTCGATATGCATGTTATGCGGAGCTGATAATAATAGGGAAACCCCTATTATTTTTTCCGCAGTGCTTTACATTGTTAAAGCCTTGAGGTTATTCGCAGCAACCTATTTTAATAAATTAAACTGATTTGATAAACTTGGGGAAGTGCTCTTCTACCTTTTTAAATTGATTTAAAAAAAGGAGGAGATTATAATTCGACTGTTTTTTTTAAATGTCTGTTACCACAGAACTTTTGACTAGGTGAACCGATTTTGATGATTCTTTTTTATTTGAAAGCTAATGCTTCCCAATTGAAGGGCTGAGAACAAAAAGGGTTTAACTGATTTTTTTTACAAAATGACTCAAAATACCGAAATGAGGCTTAAATCTCGAGATTTTCAGTCTAAAAACGGTTTATCTCTCCCAGGAATATAGTTCGCTTAGCATAAAAAGCAGTTCGCTTTGCGACATTATTATATTTTTAAGTAATTGTACGAATTAGTACTATATTTTGTATTTTAAAATAGAATTAATACATTTTCAAGCAACTGAAACTTACATAAACCTTTTCTATTATCTTATAAGCATTCTACATTAAAATGAAGCCGTTGAAGTTTAAAGTCAGTTAAAACCCTTTTTATTCTCAACCCTTCAATTCGGTCTAGTTCTGCCAACGGCATCTATGAGAAAACTATATTAGTCTGAAGTCGTTTTTTTTACGCTTTGCGTTTGTTATAAAAGATGTGGTAGTCATTAACCAGCTTATATAGGTAAGTAATGGTGGATGGAAAGCGGTTACAGTTAGTTATGTATGAACATTGGCTACAATAAGAGAGAAGCGTCGCTAATGCGTTGTCGATCCGGAAACGAACGCTTTTTACAATTGAAAGAGTTTTAAAAATTTTCGGCTAGCAATTATAATGTGGCGGTTTTTAAGAGTCATTTTTCTAAAACACTTTGCAGCTCTGCAGAGGTTGTGATTTGTGTTAAGTGTGGTTAAGTAGAGTCTAATATTAGAAAATGTTATAATCGGAACATATTAAAGCATGCCACATGACAACATCACAAAAAAATAGGTACACGTAGGTAAGGTGTTTATCGGAAAAATCAGTCAGTATGTACTACAAGTTTCATTTTCAAACTGCAGTTGTAGAAAAACAGTCTCACGGTAATTAATACTAATAACTGAGTGTCTTTGAATGCCTAAATTTAAATTAGAAAACCTCGCCAGTAGCTCAGACACAGATAAAGTCTGTCACTCGTTATCTAGACGTCTGAAGGAAGCTCGTTTGGATAGCAGAGACGTGCATATCTTTACCTATTTATTATAGTCTGACAGATTCACATTTAAGATTTTTGGCATTGGCGATAAAAACTAGCTTTACTTTACGATCGATCTTAATATTTGATTCTCTCCTGCTTGCCTCCACGAGAGGGAATGAACGAGAAATACCCACAAATAAACAAACAACGCACCTACAAATTCATCCATAACCCGAATTATGTTCTACGATTCCTGATTTACGATTCCTTCAGAGTACTCGAATCTCCAGATGTGCATCTTAGCAACAAAATCTTGGTATAGAGAGATTGTTGTTAGAATCAGGCGTGACTTCGCGGAAGTTCATCTTAGATACAAAATGAATGAAAATATATATAGATAATCTAATTACCTGAATTTAGCGGAATTACACTAGATATTATTATTTCATTTTGTATAGAGAGATTGGTTTGTTCAAAATCTAACGAATACATAACGATCATATCCAGAATGGGAGAGGGTTGTGTTCAGCATCAGTAGACGTCATCCCGCTGTTGATGATGTGCGACAATGTAGGCAATGAATGAATAAAAAGTACAGAATTTCAAAAGGTTTCGCAATTTATATGGATGGCAAAAATAAAAGACAAAATCAGAAAGCAAGCGGCGAACCCATTGTGTTATTCAATTTTATATTCAATTTTATTTAATATTTTATTCAATTTTGATTGTTTACCGCGATTTTAATTACTATCATTTTATCATTATGTTCTAGTTTATTAAGATTATTTACTATCCACACCCTATTCCTTCATGCCCAGGATTACACGCCACTTTTTAATATCGTGCCTACCTACATACTCAAGTCAATCTACAATTTTATATAATTTATATTTTACTTAGATTTTGAATAAATTAGATAATGTTTGATTTTCCGTTTAAAAATAAATAAAATTATACAAAATTTGCATTAGACATCTGTTTCATTGTTTTTAATTATTTGTTCTGTAATTGTTTGTTATATGATAAGGGCTATTTTCTACATCCTTCAATCTCGTAATAGGTAAGACTAGTTTATCTTTGTTTGTAAGGTTATATTGCAGGTTGATTTTGAACCCATAACATAACGGCTATAAAGCTACCGGAATTCATCTATAGCATAATAATTATAATAGACACTTTATAGAAGTATCCGGTGACGGAAGTACCTAACTGCTCGATTTATCACACAAACATTTGCAAAATATGGAATACGCTATCACGAGCTTGCTTTTTAATAAGTAATGGACCTCGCCTAGTAAATTTTAATATCCGTAGATGACGAAAACCACACTCATCACGCAAGTTACTTGCTTGTTACTCTTGGAGCAAATGTAATGAGCAAGTAGTAGGAATGTTATCAGAGAGATGATTTAAAAACTCAATTGGTTTTGGACACGGCAGGGGAAAAAGAGTAGGCGAAGTAGTGTTCCTGCTAGTCTAGAACAAGAACTTGAATGAGATTGTACAACTACACGTATTAAATATGGACTGTATCGACATTAGTTAAGGACTAACTGCACGCAACATTCCGTGCTCGCTACTAATCGTTACCAGTGGTCATTATTTTCGATAGCAGTTCAATGGGGAAATTACTGGCACATGGTTTGAAACGTTGACGAACCTTATTTACAATTAGGTACGTTAGAACTGAGAAATGTATGTACCTAACATTGTGGACAGTTTGTAGACTCACGTGAGAATGCTCTACTCACTTGAACTTTCTCAGCGATTCAAACAGATACGGTAGGTTTTTTTGAACGGGCTAACGATGTTAGTCTTAGTCTCTTTTGGGGGTTTATGTTTGCTCGCGTCCGTAGGCTTTAACCCTAGTTTCCCTACACGTGACCCCTGGGTGGTGCCAAAAGAGCAACCAAATAACTGGTGGAAGGCCTTAGCCGCCGGCTTAGTTACCACCCATTAGACAAAACCACGATGCCAAACGACTCGTCGTGTTCCATCGTGATGTCTAATGAAGCCGTTCTGACGAGTAGATGTGGACAGTTGTGTTGGGTATGCAGACCGGTATTGGTGATGGAGATGCTTTCGCGTCGGAGACCTTGCTTCGGAGGGTAGCGGGATCCGAAGCACGGTGCTCTCTGCTGGCCGACCGCAAGTTGTAGGGGGCCCAAGTAGTAGTCTAGCCAACTACGAAAGGCTGCCCCACCGCTTGTGTAAAATCCTGAGGTTGTCCACAGGGCCAGTTGGCGACTGGAAGTGAGGAACTTGTGGGCAATTTCAGGGGGGTTCGGGCGTCCCCGCAGTCTCCGGGCAAGTTCTCCATTGGCGTAGGAGCTTCTCTATTACTGAGGGTTAGCATCCCAATATCTCGTCCACTTCCTACTTGTCTACCTAACTCACCCAATTATGAAAAAGTCAAATAAATTGAGCAAGTTTAAACGGCAGATGCACGTCCTCACTCTTAAAGTGCACCTCACAAATATTCGTGGGCTGCACTCAAATCTGCAAGCGGTCCATCATCATCTGGAGACCAACAAACCGCACTTGCTCTTCTTGACTGAGACGCAAATAGGATGTCCATCAGACACGGCATATCTGGACTATCCAGGATTCATCTTGGAAAACCGCTTCCTTCCACGCGCTGGTATCTGCGTTTACGTCCGTGATGACATTTGCTGTTTGCGTCTCCGAAACCTTGAACATCCCCACTTTTCGGTGATTTGGGTGCTTGTGGACACCGGCATTGAGAAAATTATCTATGCTGGTGTGTACAGATCACATAGCGGTGACCGGGAGACAACTCTTCTAATGGAGTATCTCAGTGAAACGGCAGATGTGGCTCAGCAACGCTATCCTTCGGCTCAGCTTGTTGTTCTGGGGGACTTTAATGCTCACCACCAGGAGTGGTTAGTCCCACACCGGATCACGGACCACGCTGGGAGAGAGACGCGTAAGCTCGCTTTGGCGCTCAATTTAACGCAGATTGTTAAAGAGCCAACGCGAGTGCCTGACATTGATAGCCACACTGCTAACTGCCTCGACCTTCTGCTCACGACTGAACCAGACCGATACTCTGTGGCGGTATCCTCACCCATTGGTAGCTCCGATCACTGTCTGGTCAAGTCCGTTTCAGTATACTCCCCGCCTGACCCAAGCCCTAAGAGCAATCGGCGTGTCTGGAGATACAACTTAGCAGACTGGGACGAGATGCGACATTTCTTCGCTTCATATCCTTGGCGGCAAACGTGTTTTTCTTCTGGAGATCCGACGGTCTGCGCGAATGCGGTTACTGAGGTAGTATGTCGGGCTATGGAATATTTTATTCCATTTTCTGATAAGCCCGTGACCAGCAAAGCCAGCCCATGGTTTGGAGCCGACTGTGCACGCGCTGAAGCGCAGAAGCATGCGGCATATCTGGCATGGGCTGACGCTCGAAAACGCAAGGCCTCGGACACTCGAGCTAAGAAGAAAGCCTTTAACGTTGCCGCCAAGGCCTGTAAGAAGGAATTAAGGAAGGCTCGTTTCAATCATATTGGTCGAATAGGGACTAAACTTGCTTCCTACCCAGCTGGTAGTAAGGCTTTTTGGTCCCTAGCCAAATCGGTTGAAGCGAACTTCTGTCGATCCTCACTGCCTCCATTATTGAAACCAGACGGATCGCTGGCTCACACTGCAAAAGAAAAAGCAAACTTGTTTGCCACTCTCTTTGCAGAAGCTTCGCGTCTAGATACTGCTAATGAGGTACCTCCCTGCCTTCCACAATGTGGTGTTTTCATGCCGGAAGTACGCATACGTCAGAAGGAAGTACTAAAAACATTACGCAGTCTAGACGTGAACAAAGCCAGTGGTCCCGATGGTATACCTGCAATTGTACTTAAGAGCTGTGCACCCGAGTTGTCTCCCATTCTAACACGCCTATTTCGCCTCTCTCTAGACACCGGAATAGTCCCTATGAGTTGGAAGCTAGCCAACGTACAACCTGTACCTAAGAAGGGCAGTCGTGCTGATCCTGCCAACTATCGACCTATCTCAATTACCTCCATCCTCTGTAAGAGTATGGAGCGTATAATTAACAACAAGCTCTTGGCATACCTTGAAGACAATGATCTCCTCAGTGACCGGCAATACGGATTTCGCCGAAACCGGTCCACTGGGGATCTTCTTGCGTATGCCACTCACATATTGAGCGAAGCCTTAGAGATGCATGGAGAGGCACTTGCTGTATCTCTAGACGTCTCTAAGGCATTTGATCGGGTCTGGCATGACGGACTTCTGAATAAGCTTCCATCTTACGGACTACCTGTTGGTCTGTGCACTTGGATATCAGACTTTTTGAGGGAACGATCGCTAAGAGTAGTTCTTGATGGCTGCTCCTCCGATCAATTAGCTATTAATGCTGGTGTACCTCAGGGGTCAGTTCTTTCAGCAACACTATTCTTACTCCACATCAATGATCTGCTAAAGCCCGGTACCTTTGGGTATGCAGATGATAGTACTGTTGTTGAAAGATACACATCCAGTGCCCGTGCCAGTGGTGACGACGTCCGGATTGAGAGAGAGGCTATGGTTGAGCGCATGAACCTTGCTTTGAAAGCCGTGTCCGATTGGGGCGATGCTAACTTGGTTAGGTTCAATGCTGCAAAAACACAGGCGTGTTTATTCACTGCTAAAAAGAGCCCACTCCATCTGGCTCCTTCATTCCGTGGTGTATCTGTAAGTTTAGGAAACCATCTTGAGCTTTTGGGTGTTGATCTCACGTCAAACCTAAACTTTGGATCCTACATCGAGTCCAAAGCCAAAGTAGCTTCAAAAAAACTCGGCATATTGTCCAAGGTAAGGCGGTACTTCACACCTGGCCAGCTTCTAAATCTGTATCAAGCACAGGTCCGATCGTGTATGGAGTACTGCTGCCACCTGTGGGACGGGTCTGCCAAGTACCAGCTTGAGGCTCTGGACTCGATTGAACGGCGTGCCAAAAGGCTCATTGACGACGACACTTTGGTTGGTAAAAGGCTCCTGAGCCTTGCACATCGACGTAAGGTGGCAAGTCTGTCGGTCTTTTACAGAATACACCACGGTGAATGCGCTCAAGAACTGCATGATCTCATTCTCCCATCACCATTCCACTACCGGACTACTAGACGCTCGGCTAAGCGCCATCCTTTCGTGGTCGAAATACCACCCATTCGTACCAAGCGATTCGACTCAACTTTCTTAATTAGAACGGCTAAGGAATGGAATGCCCTGCCAGCGTCTGTGTTTCCGGCGAAATATGACCCGGGCGTGTTCAAGAGAAGAGTGAATAGGTATTTACTTGGCTAGCATGCTACA
This sequence comes from Ennomos fuscantarius, assembly GCA_905220475.3. Classification (NCBI taxonomy): domain Eukaryota; kingdom Metazoa; phylum Arthropoda; class Insecta; order Lepidoptera; family Geometridae; genus Ennomos; species Ennomos fuscantarius. The sequence continues at coordinate 5,219,137 of HG992031.1, read as the reverse complement.
TCTTCGATCGCATCGTCACTTCCCATCAGGTGAGAGCGTGGTCAAATGCTAGACAAGTTTGAAGTAAAAAAAAAAAAAAAAAAAAAGTCTCTACTGACCTTTACAGCGTCACCGGGCGGTAGAGCTAGAGAGCGAGAGAGGTGCTTAAGGCACCCAGCCGTCAAAAGTGGGAGGCAACTAGCTCAAGAGTACACCTGGGGTGCGAGCTTCGGCTTGGGCCGTTGCCGGAAAAAAAAGAGAATCGAGAAGACTACGTCTACTGGAAGAGTGCCCTATTGAAAGTCGTGACCATTCTAGTTAACCTACGGGAGGTACGTTGACTCCGCCGACAGGATCAAAGTCTGATTGTGTTACGCTGGTATCCTATACCGGTGCCGAAAGCGGTACCTGAGCTAGAAGGGCTAGCCTGGTCCGGTGATCATAGCTCAGCTATGGCTGCTATAAGATCATCCGGGTCGCTCAAGACGTGTTTCGTGCGGCGACAACAGGGTGGCAGATATGGTATGTATTGATCGAGTTATAATGTACTTAAAATGCACCAAGACTATAAGCAGGAGAGTTTTAAAATAAATACATGCTTTTTTTCTGTAGAGCCGTTGAAACGTTACCTTCCACACGACACAAAATAAATACAAAACAATTTAAATAGTCACATATGGCAGACATGCGAGTATCCCCTTATAATATAACACTGTCTTCCAACGCGCCAATTTACATACGAATTAAGCTAATTTACAAGTGCTCAGATGTTCGTTACGATGGTAAAATCGTCTTTTTCGTGTAGATTGTTTCGTTCATCTCATTTAACTTGTATAATGGAAATAGGTAAGGTTTGTCTTTTTTTGACGCATCCTGGAAATCACGGCCTCGGCATGCACTCATGATTTTTCAAGTTATGTTCGGAATTCACTCCTAGTAAAACATACCGGAAAGAAACCGGAATATCATAAAATGTATGGAGGATAAAATATACTTGTATTATGTCATCCACAAACCCAGACCACGCAATTGGTCAGCGTGGAAATAGAATACTTGCCTAAAATTAAAATACAAAACAGGTTATATTCATAGAAATAATATGTATAATACGAATAAATAAACAAAAAAAAAAATCGAATTTCGCGTCGCGTCAGCTCAGCATATTGCTGGTCGACGAAGACTTTTAGCGCTGATTTTCAGCCTAAGCCCAGAGGGAGGGAGGGAGGGGGAGGTGGAATGGAATCAATGCATAATTCGAAAAAAAAATGTGATTTTTGTAACGGTAAAAAATAATATTTTGAATACTTGCATATAAAATTACATATGACATATGTAATTATATGTAATTTTATATGTAAGTATGGATAATGTGGTCTGCATTCTGTGAGAGTCGTCCCGTATCCCAGCTGTAGCACTTCATTGGGCTAATGAGAAGGTTTTTTTTTTTATTCCATAAATATTTTTGAAGCATTTTATCAAACCGGAACATCAAAACAAAAAGTATATGTATTCTATCAGCTACCTGGTTTCCATAGTACAAGCTTTGCTTAGTTTGGGACTAGATGGCATTGGGTGAAATGACCGCAAATGTGTATTTATTTCTTTTATTTAGCTACGTGTTAAACTGTGCTTGACCAAATAAAAGGTGAAAAATTAAGGAAGTATGACTCTCAAGATCATCAAGACTGACATCATAACTGCCATTTCAAGACTAACTTAATTCTAATGTGATTGAGCTGGAAGTGATCGAGATTGTGACAGAAATTGTTATATGACAGCTGGTAGAAATCACCTAACTAGGATACTGTAACTGTGAACTGTGTCTATCCCAAGAACTACGTCACCATGGTCCCACAATACCCAGAAACAAAACAGGCGCTTGCGCTTTTTTTTCCTGTGCATAAATACAAGTCCTGACGTGTGAATCGAATCTGTCATCTCCGAGCTATGACCCGACTTGCTCAAACACCACACCACAGACACTGTCGATAATGTGACAGAATCAATATTAGTAGCTTCACCTGCAATCACTTCAGCAATATCTGGAATTACCTATTCGTGACACACTTCATCAGAATTAACATTATTTAGGTAAATTCAGATACCCAGGTTAAAATTTACTTGAACAAATTAACGACTGCGTATTAGGCTATTAGGTAAGGCTTAGACGGCAGTGCGTATGACGTAGCTACAAAGCCGAGTTTAGCCACGTCTGATGAAGCCCTTTCAACGATCAATCCTATTAGCCCACCGTCGGCAACTTACCCAACTTTACTGAGAATGTTATGTCTACAGAACCTAATAAAGCTGATATTAAAGACATTTTTCCCAGAAATTATAATTATAGCGGAAGCTGATGTCATTCATCTTGTACTTAGCAAACTCATGATTATCAGACGTTGTAAATTCATACTTATCAACAGAATTTATTTATACTAAATGTAGTTAGATTTAGGATACCTTACTAGCATAATATGTTTCTAAATAATGTAGGCCAAAAGTTTAACGACTCGATTTTTGTCTTCACCAGACTGTTATATTATATCATAGCCCCGTCGTCGCCGCCCGAGACACGTCTTGAGCGACCCGGATGATCCTATAGCAGTCGTAGTATAGGCTGCGCTATTCCAGTGGACGTAGTTTTTTCTCTTGTCCCGGCAATGGCCCAAGCCGAGGCTCGCACCCAAGGTGTGTCCTTGAGTTAGTTGTAGTCCCCCCCTTATGACGGCTGGGACGTATTAAGCGCCTGCATTCCCACCCGGTGACGCTATAAAGGTCTATGAGACCAACAGCATTAGGCCGTTAAAAATAAAACCATCAATCACACGCAAACCATCAATATAAAAAAACAACATTAAATAGTAACTAGAAGGTTTAGGTATTTTATATTAATCTATAGTTTCAACACAAGTCAGTCCGTAACGGATATTTCTACTTTCATTCCAAAAATAGGAAAGCGCAAACGCTGGCGCAAAATGACAGGTGCCGATAAGATTCGTGTCAAATAAGATGAAATGTGAATATTTTACTGGTTTTAAGTACCAGAAATCATATCTTTGATTGATTACAATGATTAGGTACACACATTCAGAGCGCAGGAAGTTTATCAAATGTAGGTAAATGGTGGAAAGCAAATATTTATGTGCTGCGAGTTTGCGATGAATAGGCACTTGGATATGGAAATAAATAGAACCGAATGTAAGTATTGTACAGCTAAGCAGCAAAACTTTAAAAATATATATGTCCACATTAAAAAACTTCTTATCACGGCTAAATTAATTTGGTAGGTACATTTATGCCTAATGCCCTATGCATTATTGCCTGATTAATGCAAGCATGTTTAGGGCATGATTGGTGGTAATGTAGCATATTTTTGATATTATACTGATATCAAAAATATTGTTTTTACTTTACTGCAAAGTTTCGCTACGTTAGGACCACCGCTTTGCCAGCTATTTTGTCACCAAGCAGTTATGTGCAAGCACTGCTGTGTTCCGGTTCGAAGGGCACTGTAGCTAGTGAAATTACTGGGCAAATGAGATTTTATGATCTGGCGGGTGATCAGGGAACTTTGATTGCAATACAACAATATAAATTTCAATCTTTATTTGAAAAAAATTAAACTAACTATGCACATAAACTGCGTATTGTAACTGTAAAATTCATACAATTTTGTGTTCCTATCGTTGCAATCAAGTTACACGATCGCCTAGCTGATCTCACAGTCAAGTAATCTTATTACTAGACTATGCTGATGTCTTGGGATGATATGACCAGTGCAGTGTGTTATGTATTGTTTAAAAACAAGTGAACGACTAGCTCGTCACATAATACATTACAAAAAATCAATATTTTATTGGGTGATAACAGCGTGACAAAACTTATCACCAGAAATTACTTCGGTGTTATGATAGCCTGGTATGTGGCTGGCTACGTAGCAAACCAGGGTATACTATCGCACACAATTACTTTTAAATAGAATATTTAAATCCGTTTATCCAATGACGGAACCTTTCATAGAGACTATAAGAAACGACGCACCTAGATCATAATTTTTTCCGTCTTAGCATAAGAAGTAAAGAATAATTTCACCGAGATAAATTGTGATTGTATACAGAATATAATCCACAGATGATTGAACAATTTTTTTTCTATAAATTAAATATATATAACTCAAAGGTGACTGACTGACATAGTGTTCTATCAACGCACAGCCCAAACCACTGGACGGATCGAGCTGAAATTTGGCATGCAGGTAGATGTTATGACGTAAGCATTCGCTAAGAAAGGATTTTTCAAAATTCCACCCTTAAGAGGGTGAAATGGGTGGTTGCATTATTTTCGCACAGGCCACGCCGCGGGCGAAGCTGCGGGCAGAAGCTCGTATCTAATATAATTCCGGTAAATATGTTTTATCCCTACCGCACCACAGCTACTAATTTCATTTCTCCACATTACTACTCTACATCAACTTCGTAATTCTTATCAGTTGTTATTCAAAATGCAGATACAGAAGTGTCGCATGTCATCTCATGATTGATACGAGGTTGGTTGGTGGAAACAACCGCCTTTGAAGTCTTCAAGGTTGAAATTTGGCCATGATTTAGATGGACTTACATAATATTTAATACCAACCCCATCAAAATCGAAGACTCAAAATATTTATGAGATTAGATATCTAGTTGCATTGTAGTATCTAGAATTGTATCGTTAGAGATAAGATGGTGCAAAATATCGGCATTAAACTTAAGGATGTCTGAAAACAAAATCCATGATTGTGAACAATGTCACTAATCAGTAATCAGTTATGTAAAGTAGAATTATTATCTGGCACAATGAATTAGCATTGTGATTCAACGGGGTGATGCTGCCAGAATGCTAAGTACGCTACCTACTGGTAGCGGGCTGGAGAATTTAGACTTCATCGCAGCTAGTATATAGTCCCAATTTTTTTTATAGTAAGTAGTGTAACTAGAAGCATTTAGTAGTACTTCATATTATTAATATGATATAATTGATATAATAATAATAATATGTGTGGACATCTCACACAGCGCTCTCTAGCCCCAAACTAAGCAAAGCTTGTACTATGGGAACCAGATAACTGATACAATACTTAGATACTTTTTGTTTGTAAATACATACATAGAATATAATATAACACACAGAACAAACACCTATGTTCATTACACAAATATTTATCCTCGGTGGGAATCGAATCCACAACCCACAGTTCAGAAGGCAGGGTTACTACCAACTGAGCTATTGGGCCAGTATATGATAGTTTAAATAATGCATGCACTATGTCCATAAAACATGTAAAGTAAGTATCATTCCCTATATTTACCTGGACATAAACCTATTTTACTAGGTGGTAGGACTTTACTGCAAAGTTCGTCTAGGTAGGTACCACCGCTTTGCCAGTTATTCTGCCGCCAAGCAGTAGTGCGCAAGCACTGCTGTGTTCCGGTTTGAAAGGCACTGTAGCTAGTGAAATTACTGGGCAAATGAGACTTTATGATCTGATCTCACAGTTTAGTAATCTTATTACTAGATTGTGCTGATGTCTCTGGATGACGTGCGCAGTGCAGTATCGCGAAGCTCTATACTTTAGAGTACCGAGTGACACTGCAGCTGATATGGGCAGCCGTGTCGTTTAACATCAGGCGAACGGCTAGCTCGTCACGTCGTTCCTTAACATACAAAAAAAAATTGTTGGCAGTTTTATATCTGTTGATGTGAAATGTGAAAATACGACTTGGAGTTACTATTTATACTCCAATAATTTGTAAACTCTAGAACACGTTCTAAAGGAAACGACGACAAGACTTAAGATTCGTCATGCATGACCAGAGGTTTATAGCGTGATCGTGTAAGAAGAATTCACATTTCTTCACATTTGCTAGGTGGTAGGACTTTATTGCAAAGTTCGTCTAGGTAGGTACCACCGCTTTGCCAGTTATTCTGCCGCCAAGCAGTAGTGCGCAAGCACTGCTGTGTTCCGGTTTGAAGGGCACTGTAGCTAGTGAAATTACTGGGCAAATGAGACTTTATGATCTGATCTCACAGTTTGGTAATCTTATTACTAGATTGTGCTGATGTCTCTGGATGACGTGCGCAGTGCAGTGTCACGCGAACCTCTATACTTTAGAGTTTCGAGTGACACTGCAGCTGATATGGGCAGCCGTGTCGTTTAACATCAGGCGAACGGCTAGCTCGTCACGTCGTTCCTTAACATAAAAAAAAAAGTTTTGTTGGCAGTTTTACATCTTTTGATGTGAAATGTGAAAATACGACTTTAAACTTGGAGTTACTATTTATACTCCAGTAATTTGTAAACTCTAGAACACGTTCTAAAGGAAACCACGACAAGACTTAAGATTCGTCATGCATGACCAGAAGTTTATAGCGTGATCGTGTAAGAAGAATTCACATTTCTTCACATTTGCACGGTAAGTTAAACCTTCCCAGTAAATTAATAACTGTGTATGCTAAATATAGTCAAGTATTATTTATAATTTTATAGTATTGTGCTATTTTCTCCGCATCACGAAGAAAAGGAATCATCGTGTTTGATATATCCTTGTGTGTTTGTTAATTTAATTCCACAATGCAACGTTTACCTTCTTCAAACAAAAGCTCACATGTCCTTTTATTTATGACGCCTTGTAAATCAGTCGTAGAACAAAAGGCTTAATAGTATTCACGTTTTCAAGATCAAACCAGTTATTTGCTGTCATTGTGCAAACTGGAAAAAGTTAATCCATGTATACGGGACATATCTTTTCCTCGCGCATTATATCTTCGTGTAAAGATTGGCTGCAATGACATCTAAATATTAGGTCTTTACCTATGAAATTGCCGTATTGTTTGAAAAAAGTTAAAGTATTTTTTTTTCGAACTTATTTATTTCTTTTATTCAAAGTAATCACCCCTGCAATCAATGCATCTTTGCCAACGCTGTGGCAGTTTATGGATGCCCTTCTTGAAAAAATTAGCAGGACGGGAGACAACAAACTCTTCAAAGGCGTTTTGTACTGCCTCTCGGGAATAGAATTTTTTTCCCGCTAAAAAGTTGTCCAAATTTTGGAAAAAGTAATAGTCGGTAGGCGCAAGATCTGGTGAGTATGGCGGCTGAGGGAGAGCTTCCAAACCCAACTCATGCAGCTTAGAGACGGCCTGTTGTGCAGTATGGGGTCGCGCGTTGTCGTGAAGTAGCAGTGGAGACGACCGATTGACCAAAGCTGGTTGCAGACGTGCGAGTTTCGCCATCATTGTGGTCAGTTCTTCAATGTACACATCTGCAGTAATGCTCTCGCCGTTTTGTAAAAAGCTATGATGAATCACACCAGCACTAGACCACCAAACTGTGACCATCACCTTTCTAGGGGTCATTTTTCGTTTTGCACATTGCTTTGGTACCGAACCAGGATCTAACCAACTTGAGCGCTTTCGATTGTCAAAAAGAATCCATTTTTCGTCGCACGTAACAATTCGGTTCAAAATTCCTTCATTTCTGTGCCTGTTAAGCAGCGCAAGGCAAGTCTCGACGCGTACGTTGCGCTGGCGATCGTTAATTTCGTGGGGCACCCATCTATCAAGCTTTTTTATCTTGCCAATCCGTCGCAAATGGACCAATATTGTTTTGATGCTAACATCAAAAGCTGCTGCCAGCTCAGCTGTAGATTGAGATTCATCAGCTTCCACAATCGCCTTTAATTCATCATTGTTGACCAAAGTTTCCGGACGACCACGAGGTTCATTTTTCAAGTCAAAATTCCCAGAACGGAACCGAGCAAACCAATAACGGGTTGTACGTTCGTTTGTACAGTTCTCTCCGTAAACGTCGTTGATGTTACGTGTCGTTTGTGCCGCGTTGGTGCCACGACGGAACTCATATTCCATAATTACACGAAATTTCAAAGTATCCATTATGAGGAAAAATGTTGAAATGTAATGAAAATACAACGCTAATCAATAAACAAAAGACTTATATTGTAAATAGAATGTCATATTTTTAAAACAAAATTAATTTGAATTTAGAATTCATAGCCAATCAAAACTTTTTTTTGATTGAAAAAGTCTGTACTGCAATACGGCAATTTCATAGGTAAAGACCTATTATATCCAAATTTTTAAACTTCACAAATGATCATTGCTTCTAATAGTCTGCGCCAATGATCTAAAATTCTATTCTATGTATTGTTTTTTAACGTCAGTGACAACTTGTTTAATTGTATTACGACTTTTTTTGTATTGGCTCCTCACTTTTGTGTTAGCCAGTGTTGAGTAATTGATAATTTCTCAAGTTAGTTAATATAATATTGTATATGTGTCAAGTCAAGTCAAGTCAGAGTCCAAGTCATCAAGCCAAGTCATAGTCTAGTCTAGTCCAGTCATACTTCTAGCAAATTGGTGAGAACTTTACTAGAAGCTTCTACGTAGTTTTGGAAACAACGCAAAAAGAAACGTTTCACCATCATTATACCACTTTCCCACACTCATGCCTGTAATACAGCACTTAACGAATAAATGCCACCAATTTTATACACTAACACTCAAAATAATACAAGTTTTGGAAAATAAAACAATCCGGTGAAGCGATTTTTTACGTTTCCCGCCAAAATACTAATTTTATCATAGCACACAAAAAATTATGACCAATGAGGATGTAACCTTCTTGGTACAACAATCATCGTTCTACGTCATACGTCAACATGAAAGTATAGTGTGTAGTGCGCAAACAATCACTGCACACCATTCACATGCAGTTTTCACGAGAATATTTATACAGGAAACGCGTAGACTACGGTATTACGACGCTACGAGTTTCATGTAGAGGTACATTCTCAGACAGTCTCTGTGGTATGGTGGTTGAGTTGGTAGGCTCATATCCCGGAGGCGGCGGGTTCGATTCCTGCGTCAGGACAAGTGCAAAAAAAAACTAAATACTTGTTCTTATTCTGGGTGTTGTGGGACGTAGTTCCTAGGTTCATAGACACAGGAAATCCTAGTTAGGGTCCAGGATCTATGTATGTGATCGTTGGGCGTTATTATTATTATTGTTCTTATATTCCTACTTCTACCTAATCCTTAGGTACATACGAGTATACAATTTTATCAGGTATTCCATCAATTGCATCAGTTACGATGGCAATTCGAAATATGTTAGTAATCAGCATCACGTAGCTATGCTATACGATAAGATCTGTCTATGAACTTGAAAACTAAGATAAATTGAGTACATATAAATATGATATAATAATACCTATAGCTACATTTTAAAAATTGTTCAGATGATATTTTACGTCTGCCTTATTTGAATTGAGCTAGAACGATCTTTGAATAGATATAATGAATTGAACTGAGCTAGAAACGATCTTTGAATAGATATATTGAATTGAATTGAGTTAGAGACGATCTTTGGATAGATATATTGAATTGAATTGAGCTAGAAACGATCTTTGAATAGATATATTGAATTGAATTGAGCTAGAAACGACCTTTCGAAGTTTTGACTACTTGTGTTATAGATGTTTTAATTGCAGTAAATGGTTTACCTATTAGAGTTTACTTATTTGATACGGCGATCGAAACTAACCTGAAATAAGTGTACTGTGGTGTGATGTCTATATTCGCACAAGAAAAGACACGATAACCTATTTCATTCAACATAATAATATATTACATAATTAGGCCCCGGACAGCGAATAATTTTTTTTTAATGTTAATGAATGATGTGACGAGCTAGTCGTTCACCTGATGTTAAGCGCCACGGCCGCCCATAACAGAACAGTGTCACTCGGAACCCTAAAACATAGAGTTTCAAGCGACACTGCACTGCGCACATCCTCCTGAGACATCAGCATAGTCTGGTAATAGGATTACTCGACTGTGAGATCAGATCATAAAGTCTCAATTGCCCAGTAATTTCACTAGCTATAGTACCCTTCAAACCGGAACACAGTAGTGCTTGAACACTACTGCTTGGCGGCAGAATAACTGGCAAAGCGGTGGTACCTACCTAGACTAACTTTGCAGAAAAGTCCTACCACCTAGTGAATGCATTGAAAAGTAACGTTTGACATCAAATTAAGATGTGTGACTTTCAACTTTAAACAGAGCGCTATAGAGACTCCTTAAAAAACATTGCTATGATAGAGCCTAAACACTGACCGCGCTGACCAGCCCACTACCGGTACCGTACTTACACCACATGCTGGCAGCATTGCCTCGATGAATTGCAATGCTAATTTGAATTCGTTACAGGTAGAAATTCGGTAGAGGGTCATTATTTACTCGAAATTTATAATAGGTATGTCAAAATAAGATCATAGCAAATTCATAATACGTTCATGTATCCTTCTCCTATCGGAAATAGCTAATATTTTACTAGGTGGTAGGACTTTACTGCAAAGTTCATCTAGGTAGGTACCACGGCTTTGCCAATTATTCTGCCGCCAAGCAGTAGTGCGCAAGCACTGCTGTGTTCCGGTTTGAAAGGCACTGTAGCTAGTGAAATTACTGGGCAAATGAGACTTTATGATCTGATCTCACAGTTTAGTAATCTTATTACTAGATTGTGCTGATGTCTCTGGATGACGTGCGCAGTGCAGTGTCACGCGAACCTCTATACTTTAGAGTTCCGAGTGACACTGCAGCTGGTATGGGCAGCCGTGTCGTTTAACATCAGGCGAACGGCTAGCTCGTCACGTCATTCCTTTACATAAAAAAAAATATATTCCGCGGGAAAGCGGAAATATTGCAGGTAAAGTCTTGAGGCACTTTTAGCTAGAAGTATTCTAGTTGTAGAGCCGGTTGGTAAATCTAGGGCATTGTAATACTTTTATCATCCACTGCCAACATTGGTTTCTTATTTTACAGCCTTTGTGGTGTGGTGGTTGAACAGGTTGGCTCATAAGCCGGAGGCAGCTGGTTGATTCCCGCGGCAGGCATCTACGTATGTGATCGTTGAGCGTTATTATTATATACACACATTATATTAACACTAGCTAGCACTAACTAGCACGTTATTATTATATAACACTAGCTTCTACCCGCAGCTTAGCCCGCGGCGTGGCCTATGGGAAAATAATTCAACTACCCATTTCACCCTCTTAAGGGCGGAATTTCGAAAAATCCTTTCTTAGCGGATGCCTACGTCATAACATCTACCTGCATGCCAAATTTCAGCCCGATGCGTCCAGTGGTTTGGGCTGTGCGTTGATAGATCACTATGTCAGTCAGTCAGTCACCTTTGAGTTATATATATTATATTTAGATTTTATTGTTTGACGTAGGAACCTGAAAATGTTATAGTAAGATATTAGGGTATGTACACGCTACGCCTAGGCTCTAGGCAAATCTATAAAAATCAAATTGTACGTCGGCGGCGTCTCACTTCTGCTTAAATCATGTAAAGAACAGGGAGAATCAAAACCGATTGTACCATCTCGTCGATATCTCGGCGACACACGAACTTATTCACGCCGCACGAGAAAATAGGCATCAATAAAATAAAATTTCGATAAAGGTTCCGTTACCGTGAATGATTTCGAATAAACGGGATCTAAAGATAGAAAGAAAGCAATAAGTCGGGACAATCAGTTTGTTGATACACTGTCGGATCGACACACTATAAATGTAGCCAGTGATGCAATTCACGTCAGATATATACAGAGATAAAAATATAGAATTTCCTGCAGTAATATGTATAAATAGATGCATACATTTGTGTGAAATGTTTATCACTATGAAATCACGTGGGCGGCGTTTGTTTTTCCGTTGCTAGTCTTTCTCAAACAGGCAACTACGTAATTGCATAGCAGGCGTGCGTATATTGTAAACCGGCTCTAGGTGGAAGATCGAGTACTGCCCCATGCTGGGGTATTGGGGATACAATCAGTAGGACGTCTGTGGGGACGCAATAAGCGTAATCCCGAGGCGGGACTCGGGGATATAACGTCAGAAGCGACTGTGATAAATTGTTTATTTTCTAAGTGGTTTCATAAAATTGCTGGACTGGATTTTTTTTTTTTTACTTCAAACTTGTCTAGCATTTGACCGCGCTCTCACCTGATGGGAAGTGACGATGCGTTCGAAGGTGTAGCATGCTAGCCAAGTAAATACCTATTCACTCTTCTCTTGAACACGCCCGGGTCATATTTCGCCGGAAACACAGACGCTGGCAAGGCATTCCATTCCTCGGTTTTCAATGATAAATAGTTTTATCATTGAAAACCGTCTATTTTTACCACAATCAAACAATTTCAACATAGATAATTACGTAGCCGTTTGTGTTTATAAAAACACTGGCACTATATATCAATTCTGCACTATACATAAGTATGGTTATGGAAACTTTTTAAAAATTAGCATTAAAGATAAGTACCTATCTAATAAAATATATTAAATAGCTTTAGGTGTTATTTTGCTGGTAAGTATTAGGTATAACATGTACTTATAAGCGAACATAATATAGTTGCTTTAAATCTTAAAAAGCAATAAACCTATTTAACTTCTAATTTTTCCTTAAAATCTTGTCTGACGAAATTTCTAGAAACAAAATATTTTCACTTCCAGCATTAGTCCGGCCATGGTCAGTGTCTCAGGGCGGGCGGAGCGGGCGAGGGCGGCGCGCGCGCTCCAGTCCGCATCCGTCCGCGCGCGGCCTCCGTCCGCCCGCCCAGATAACGACACAACTCGCATTCACCGCCCAACACTAACTACAGAAGACTTTATAAACTTTTGAAAGAACTGCCCAACATACCTCGTTATTAGAAATACTTCTTTCTAGTGAAAATAGAAGTTTCAAAGTTGCTCATTAAATTTTTACAGTTAAAGTGCTGTGTAAGAAGTATGACAGTTTTGAAACGATAACGTGTAAAAGTTTTCTAAAACTACAAATAGTTTCTTAAAATTATAGCTTGATATTCATTATTTTAATTTTATGTGCATTTTGTGATCAAAAAGCGTAGAAGACACAAAAAATTAAGTGTGGAGTGTTTTTTAAGGGCAAATAAAAACATTTTCATTTTCATTTCATTTTCTTTCGCTCTTCAACTTAAAAACATAATGTGAATTCCTAATTAAAGTTCAAAAAATCTTTCTATAATGGCTGATAAGTTGAATGAGTACGTCGGCTGGACGGGCCGTTTCCATTGCGCTAGAGATAGGTACAAGGAAAGATGGTCCAGGTGGAAGGAGAATCATCCGAGGGGAGTCAGAGAGATGATGTCGGATTCCCTCTTCGGGATACCGAGCTCTGATGATCCGCCAGAGAGGGTATGGCAAGACAGCGAGTACAGGGACTTATTTAGGTATGTGTTTATTTATGGATCTCTTAGCTAAATAGATCAAACATAAAAATTTGTATATTATATCTCATATGAAACTATTCTTATAAAAAATAATTTCTCTAGTTAGAGTCAAATACTATATGAGGAACGATTTCATCGTAAATAAAGTTTCTTATTTAAGATGCTAATTCTATACGTATTCTATATAATTCATTTCAAGTACAATATTTTTTTATATATGAATTGAGAAACCTACGATAATTATTAGCTTTACAAAAGTATGTTTTTGCTCTGTATATTTTGGAGAAAATTTAAAATACCTACAATATTTATTTACATATTTTTTTATTATGAGAAGATGAGCTTGTTTGATTTGTCACAATAACTAATCTAATATCATGTAATTACGTTTACTAAAGTAATCCATCATGTTAAAGCATATAATAGGCTTCTATGTATGACTTGTGACGTCTATTTTAAAGAAACACGTCCTATGTTCAGCAGTGGGCGTCTCTGGGCTGATGTTAATGATGAATTTTATCACAAAACTGCTATTTTAGACGAAAAAGCCGCATCGAGCTGATGCGGATATCTGCTGCAGTGATGGGCATAGAATTCTCCTACGCAGGAGAGACTGCGTTCGTGTCTCCCACGCTTCTTCAGATTGGAGTGCCCCATCAACAAATGACCCTAGTGTGGGCCCTCTCGCCACTAATCGGGTTCTTCATGACCCCGCTATTAGGGTCACTAAGTGACAGATGCAAGTCTAGATTTGGAAGGCGGAGACCTTTTATTGTGTTGATGTCAGTTGGAGTGTTGTTAGGTAAGACCAAGCATATTGATGTAAACTCTCTCTAGAAATTTTCTCTTAATCAAACAATGAAATTCATGAACGGAATAAGAATCCAATTTTTTAAAGTTATGCATCATAAAGTAAATATATAATATCCATAAATATATATATAATACCCATATACTCTGTAGCATACATGCAGGTATAAAAATATATAAAATCTTTATGCAATTTAGTATATATTGAAAGTAATTATGATATTGCTTTATCTATTTATTTTTTATTTTTCTTTATTAGGAATAGTAAACAGCACACATTATCAATAATTAGCTAAAATATAACTATGATAAACTTAGTAATAATGCAGCCCACAACACTATCCTCAGATTGTTAAATAGTATAAATAAATTTAATGCTAGGTGAAGATGACATGTATATGACATATCTAATTTATACCTTACCTTACCTTTATACCTTATTTATAATACAACAAACCAAAAAAATCAATTGAAAACATATTAAACACATTCTCTTACCTAACTAGCAAAATATACTTCAGAACATAAATAAAGATAGGTAAATCTAAAAATGTATTTACTCAGCATTTTGTGCGTCTTATATTGTTTGTACTTATGATTACCATCTAAATCTGTGGATTACTCAAGTTGAATGTTAATGCTTTATTAACACGCTGTGTTTATCTACGGGCGTAGTAACATTACTAAACTATCAATATTATATTAATTAATGTCACTCCAGAGATGAAGGCAGGGACCAGTTCGGCTTAAATTACTCCTGTAATCAACAAAGCTATAAAATAAATAATAATAACGCCCAAAGATCACATACATAGATCCTGGACCCTAACTAGGATTCCCTGTGTCTAGGGACCCAGGAACTACGAGGGCCATGGTCCCACAACACCAAGACTCAGAACAAGTATTTTCGATTTTTTTTCAATGTACGAATACGTGTACTGCCGCGGGAATCGAACCTGCCGCCTTCGCGTTATAAGCCGACCGGATCAACCACCACACCACGGAGGCTGTCGAAACTGAAGGCAAACTAATTTATAACCAACCAGTCTCAGATCCAAAATTAGATAACAATAGATTGCCTATGGACGTATCGACCTAGGGTACTAACCTAATAAACTTCCTGTACTATATATATGTTCATGTTAATAATAGGCTTAATTCATAAATATAAAAATAATTTAACAAAAAGCACGGACCCCAGTGTCTGTGGAAATGCAGATAAAAAAAACCTAATAAACTGTGGCTCAAAGTTTACACACACTATATAAATAATGCCATTTAAAGTAATTATAGTAAAATCATATAATCTACACATTTTTGATTTTAGTTATTTTTCTAAGTGAATGGCTTACCATACCTAACTCGGCAGATCCAGTCTCGGCACGGTACGATAGCGTGAATCATAGTGCAATTTTCACGTGAAACGATTCTGAACAACTCTGACAAAACTTTTAACAGCAAAAAACATTTGACAACAACTTTTAACAGCACAAAACACACAAATCCTAATGATAAAATCAATAATACCTTAATTAATGCCCTCTTTAGAATTATCCTGAATGGGAACCTGAGCGCTCCCTTAGGATGTCTGATCCTTAGGAATTGTCGGGATATCAAGCCAAGACGTCTTTAGCTTACGTCTTTACCTTTATGTAATTATGTAAATTATGTAAATCACACTAATATTATAAAGGCGAAAGTTTGTATGTGTGTTCGTGTGTATGTGTGTTACTCCTTCACGCTCAAACGGCTGAATGGATTTGGATGAAATTCGGTACCAAGATAGCTTACGCACTAGATTAACATATACATTTTATCCCGGAAAAATGAAATATTCCCGTGGTATGAGCAAATAATTAAAATACTTTTTATCCGCGGGTGAAACCACTGGCGCAACTAGTGTGTGTTAAATCATTAATCTCACGTGTTCATAACTAACAGAATTCAATATTCAACTCTCTCCAATGTGGTGTTTACGGAATAATAAAACAGCGGGTGTCTATATGAATTTGATTATAGACTTAATTGTTGACTTAATTGTTGAATAAAGTTTTAGCAAATATTATTGTTGGGGAGAAACGTGTTTCGATCCTTAAATTTAACATTTCAAACGTGAAGACACGTTGATGATTCTTGAAGCATCGGGCTAGTAAATTAATTAAATGTTAGTATGTGTTATAGAAACACAGATATTCTAGATTTTTAATTTCTATTTAAAAAGTGGAAGAGCAGCGTGGTTTTATAATTATTTGTAACTCATGAAACTTTTTATTTTTGGTAAATGTACCATTTCTTTTCATTTCTTTTCGGCTCATTTTCTTTTTGAATGGTCTAATGCTGTTGGTCTCAACCGACCTTTTCAGTGTCACTGGGCGGAAGGGTAAAGCAAAAGTAGGAGGCTAGGAACTAGCTCAAGGGCACCCCTGGGGTGCGAGCCTCAGCTTGGGCCGTTGCCGGGATACGAGGATCGAGAAGACTGTGTCCACTGGAAGAATGGACTCTATGGAAAGTAGCGTCTTACGCGTAGTAGTAAACCATCTATGAACAAAACTTTCAAGCATCAACTTCTTTCTCTAACGTCTAAATATTGTTTTATGAACATATCATTCATTGAAGGCAGGCGAAAGAAAAAAAATCTAATATCTTGGACACATTGAATTAAAAATAATAATAATAATAATAATATGTGTGGACATCTCACACAACGCCACCTAGCCCCAAACTAAGCAAAGCTTGTGCTATGGGAACCAGATAACTGATACAATACTTAGATACTTTTTTGTTTGTAAATACATACATAGAATACAATATAACACCCAGACACAGAACACCTTTGTTCATCACAGAAAAGTTTGTCCTGGGTGGGAATCGAACCCACAACCAGATCAGAAGGCAGGGTTACTACCAACTGAGCTATCGGGCCAGTCAAATAAGAAATTATTTAATCTTAATGAAACTTTATATTACAGGACTAATTCTAGTGCCTAATGGAGAAGCTATAGGTTACGCTCTAGGTGACGAAAATCCTCTAAATATCACCGAAGTCCCGTCAGCTCTAGGGCCACGGAGTGCCGTGCTGGAGACTCCTCCGACCAACTACCACCCCTGGGGAGTTGTCTTCACAGTGCTGGGAACTGTGTTTCTGGATTTCGACGCTGATGCCTGCCAGAGCCCTGCTAGGGCTTATCTCCTCGACGTTACAGTCCCAGGTTATATTTTTTTCATCTCTCTAATAGACGCTATGAATAAGCTACTCTTCAAATGTCTTTTTGGGTGTTATACAAAACGGTGTAGGTAATATTAAAATAATAATAATGGATTATAAATACAAGGGGCTAAAATTATCCATTTTGTATACGAGGTTTAGCTATAGCTGAGCTTTAGCGAATTATAATGGGTTTTTAGGGCCGTTTGTTACACTCTACTTTTCACTACAATTACATAAATTAAAATAATCCAATACAATATTAAATATGTACTTACTTAATTTATTATTTAAAAATAAATGTAAAACATTAATGCCCATCTGTGCTGAAGTTTGACACCTCCTAAGTTCGCTCTTATCCCTCTATGACACACCTCACATGGTCACAGAGACGGTCACAGAGGATCAAGTGTGAACGTAGGATATGTCTAGCTTAAGTACGGGCGTAAGTCTTGACCGGCTTGACTTGACAGGTACCAAAAACTAAATAAACCTCTACGCCGTAACATTCAATGTATGTTACAAAGTATTGAGCTTTGATATTTTTTAGAAAGTTCATCAAAATACGTAAGAAAAAATTCTACTTCACTGGTTTTTCTATCCTCCACGAGAAGGTTACTTCCTCAATAATGTCTTTAGGTTCTCTACTTCATAAACCTTTCGTAAGTATTTAAATGTAAACCTAGATGCTTTGTGACTTTGACGGCAACATATTATAATTTCTTTTCCTTTCTCTTCCATCTGGAATTCTCCATTCTTACTAGATTAGCTCATATTTTAACCGTTGTAAAACAAATCATAGTCATCAACTCAATTATTAATTAGAGAAAAATTCTAAAGACTTCGCGCCAATGCTTATTTTAAATTTCTTCTGTTCCCCCAATGCAGACCGCAACGACAACGACAACGCTGACCTATGTGAATAGGGTGAATTCTGTGCACGCAATCTACCAAAGAGATTTTAGTTCCATTGTCTTTATTAAAATTTTGTTCTTTTTTTGAAACAGTCGAATCTTTATTTACCTTACCTGCGCCTCGCGGCTTCATACCGAAAATTTAAAGACATAAAAAAAAGTTTTAGTGAAAATGTTCCATTGGTTCACGCGTGCTGCGATGACCAAGGGATATAGATTGATTTTTATATACATATATTTTTATATAGACGAATAAAGACTTTTCATTTTTGTAGGGCCGCAGGTAACTGGCAAAAATAAAAATAAATAATTTAGCCCCTAGGGGATAATATGCTACTTTATCCCCACTCTGGGGTAAGTTAGAATAACGAACTTTTTGAGCAAGAAGAGAGAAAAGGTAGTTTGGGTTTCAAATGCTAGATACATTGCTTCGAGTTCAAATCAAATCAAGCTCAACTTATAGTCAGTTTTTAAATGAAAAAACATTTGCCCTATTTCTGAATTAAAACTACCTATATACCACCAAATGTATCTTGTAAATATTTCAACAAATCCGTCACTAAAAGTGAAGGTGTTGTTTTGACATAATACCTGATTTCCTGGACTGGCACTGGCCTGCATTGTTATCATCTTGATGTGACAGTTCTAGGCCAGGCCTATTTGCATACATTTTAGCACCCTCCATGATTTATTAAAGGCCTATTTATTATTATCTCGGAGATTAGTCCTTTTGATGTTTCTCGAGAGACCTGCTGATGTTATTGTTATTTTTAATCAAACTATGAACGGAAAAGAAGATAAAAATATATCTCTGCGTATGTACGATTTGTATTTTCATTACAGCTTGAAAGAGTCCCACAGTAAAATATAAATGAAAATTTAAATCTTTGCCTTGCTTGATTATTAAGCGATCCCTATATTCATATTATATTTCAAATATCAAAAAGTGTCTATTTAGAAAACAAGCTAAACTAAATTTAAAATAAAAAAGAAACACTGAAACAATAAAATAAAAAAATTCGCCATTTCGTGGTGGTGGCCATCTTGGATTTAAAATTTATCGTGGTGTATTCTACTAGACAAGTCCTTTAATTTGATATCTATTTTGAGGGAGTTGAAAAATTTGTAACGCGCGATTTTGTGGCGGCGGCCGCTCTTTGGTGTTCTCCGCCTTACATACCCTTGTCCGAGTTTCCCTAAAACTCTTTTATTTAGACTACTTTCTACCCTAATAAGTCATTTCCACGCAGCTAATTAGTAAAATTGAAAACTAAAGTAATTCAACGACTTCTAAGGTGAACAACATTGTACCACACTTGCACTACAATCTGAAGTGAATAACAAACGCAACAATCTTTCCTTATTGTTACTGCTAAATAGATTTACACACTTCACTAACTATACAAACAATTAAATAAAAAAATAAATACTTATAAACATATAAACTAATTTTATCTTGAACAAACGAGTACCTACTTATTTAAACAATACCGTCTGAAACCTTTCAAACTTTTCTCGGTGTCACATGCCGTAAATGATTCTAGTTTGTTTACGAAATAAATGTATACGAAAAAATTAAATTAGTTTTAAAATCCTTAACCTAGTTTAATTGATACACTGGAATGTATTTCAATATTTGTTCGCGTGGACGTCACAGCATGTGACTCGGTGTGTGTTGTCGTATTTTCCACTAGCGAAGAGTGATGAACCAAAAAACGTCTCTTTATCAGCAGGATTGTGATTGATTTATCTTGCTGCTAACTCTATTTTGGGTTTCCCGCTGTGCCTTCAGCCAGTTTAGACTGAAATTTGATAAAAACTTTATAGAGGTGTTAGAATTTAATATTTTATATATTAATATTTTAACCACCGACAAACATCGAATAAACTTTTATATAAGCACAGTTGAATGCTGCAATCTAGCATTAATATGTCATGTGATAGTTGTCGAAATTCTGACAACAGTTCAAGGCATAAAAAATAACTAGTTGTTCAGTATATTAGATAGACAAAATTATTTCTTGTCAGCTCATGATGAGCTTAATGTATGCACTCTAAAGTGTAATTATAAGTACATGAATCTTACTTTTCCACAAAAAAGAATATGGTAGGTAGGTAATATTTAAATATGAGAATATAATAAACGATAAAATCTTCAGTAGCACGTAAACATTTGCATAGTTTATGACGTATAAGACGAAAGCAAACATTATTTATGTTAAATTGCACATAGCGTACGACACTTTGATGCTTTGTGTACACGCGAAACTCGCCCCAATATTTACTTTATTCGTACTCTTCTATGTGGGACGTTTTCATCTCAAGACTAATATTTGAATTTTCCAAATATTTAGCGTGAGAAGCCGCTGGAAAATTGGACGTGTCAAGTCAATATCCCGACTTGAGATATGATGTGATTTCAGGACAGATGGTATGGCATATTACCCGTCATATGCCATA
Organism: Ennomos fuscantarius; assembly: GCA_905220475.3. NCBI lineage: Eukaryota > Metazoa > Arthropoda > Insecta > Lepidoptera > Geometridae > Ennomos > Ennomos fuscantarius. The sequence continues at coordinate 5,198,450 of HG992031.1, read as the reverse complement.
CCACCTTTCCTACTACACCTATAGATAATCGACGTGTCTGAACAGCCTAAATCTGGTTAGTTTAAAATATCTGATATGTAAATGCTATGTGTAAACATCACAGATAGATATTATAGATTGATCTGAGAGCTCGAAGAGATAAACAGATAGATAGATAGAGAACTCTTTATGGTTCCATCAATGAAATAGGTATACAAATATTAAGAAAAATGTATAAACTAGTGTTACAGTGAGCTATCTCTTTTAGACAGTTTTTGGATGGACAGTATCAAACGCAAAAGAGTAGACATCTAAATATATATAACTCAAAGATGACTGACTGACTGACTGACTGACATAGAGATCTATCAATGCAAAGCTTAAACCACTGGACGGATCGGGCTGAAATTTGGCATGTAGGTAGATGTTATGACGTAAGCATCCGCTAAGAAAGGATTTTTCGAAATTCTGCCCTTAAGAGGGTGAAATGGGTGGTTGAATTATTTTCCCATAGGCCACGCCGCGGGCGAAGCTGCGAGCAGAAGCTCGTTATATAATATAATACTATACTAGTAGTGAACATGTAGGTACTTTAGGTATTTCATACAGTACATCTGTAGTTTTATCCTGTTCTCTTTGGCAATAGTACTTCCGAACTTAGTTATATTATTGTAAAAAAGAACGCAATAAAATTCCTATAAGTATTCATTATTTTTTTCTATCCAGTACAAGTTTAAAGTTCAATAGACATATTACTATCTAAGTATTTACAGACTACTTACGTATTATAAATATGACTTACCCAAACTTTGGATTTTCGTAATGGGTCCTGTAGACACGAGAGAGAGAGAACACTCACATAGAAGAAGTAGGCCTTCTAAGAACCGTTTCAAATCCTTGGGCTAATATGAGAGGATATTTATGATGGTGATGACAATGATGATGATTGTTTCCAGAGGACCACGCCAAAGGTCTAAGCACGTTCACCGTGATGGCCGGCCTTGGAGGCTTCATGGGATATGCGCTTGGAGGAATCAACTGGGATGAAACTAGATTAGGTAAGATCACCCCACTGTAAAATAGCCCTTGAGATGAATACCTTATGTACCTATTTTCTAATATCCGTTGCCAAATCTGTATTTTTATTATCTATATGTAGCTAGTGAAATTACTGGGCAATTGAGATTTTATGATCTGATCTCACAGTCGAGTAATCTTATCACCAGACTGGGCTGATGTCTCAGGATGATGTGCGCAGTTCAGTGTCACGCGAATCTGTATACTTTAGAGTTCCGAGTGACACTGCAACTGATATGGGCAGCCGTGTCGCTTAACATCAGGCCAACGGTTAGCTGACTTAAAAAAAAAACTTATCGACTCAAGTGATTTGATTAATGGAAATAATAAATGATTATATGGCTGCATTATGATTGGATTATTGTCAAATACTTAACGTCATACGTCGCTTAACATCAGGCGAACGACTAGCTCGTCACATCATTTACAAACACAAAAAAACATATAAAAAAGATTTCACATTATGATGTTATATGTTATAGTATTGACATTTAAGTGCTAGTGCTACATTGCTAATTGGACTTAGATTTAATAAATAATGTTACTGGTCCGGAACTTTGGGTACTTTCATAAGCTATTATCACATTTTTATCGAGTTTGTATTGATCCTCCTCAATGATATATCATCGCAGTGTGAACGTGTGTCCTTCTGTCGGTATATCAAAAGTATCTCGACGTAAGACAATGATCGTGTGAACCAAAATTAAATTGTTCTAATTCACCGTCGCAATTAATTTTCATAAACACTTTTAAAACATTTATTAACTTCATGTATTTCGCGAACACTTTAGTATTGTCTTTTGAAGCAGGTTGTGGATTAATCTATAAATAAGACTCTATACCTAGCTATAAATATAAGTATATATATTATGACATACTAATTTAAGCACAGATTACTGCATTGTTACTAACTCTTTATGACACTATTGAATCTTTGCCCATCTCTATAAAGGTTTTGTATCAATAATCATAATTGTATTGAATTTCTAGCCTCTAATATAAGCCCTAGGTAGTGGTTAGCATATCTTTTCTCTTGAGAAAGTGTTTTACCAATGAAAATGATAGAATTATTTATGACGTGATCCGCGTGATCGTTGATTGGTCAAACCTGGTCAAACGCTTTCTCTAGGGTAGAGAATAAAATGTACTTAATACTTAATGCTAGCCGAATTTTCAAACCGCCCGAAGGCTTCTGAATTCTATCAAAATATTAAATATTAAAATTTATTATGCATTTCTATAAATTCAAGTGAAATCAAAAGAATTTTATTGCAAATAGGCTATTTTTAGCAATTTGACAAGTCAAAATGAGATTACTTAAAATACTTACATATAAAATCACAAAGTGTTTAATATCAAATATTATAATATAGCAAGCCTATTATAATATGTTCACGGTCAGTCCACAGATTTACCACGACCGTTTAGATTTTCATAGACCCTTATCGTACCCGACGCCTCTACATCTAGAAGTTGTAAGTGTTGTAACGTGTTTGAGAGAGACCCTCCAGCTATATTCCCAACTTCTAGGAGAAGCCCCTAACAGCCCGGTAATTTTGTTGCCAAGCGAATTTGTCGGGCCTTTGTTCCTAATTTTGTCGCTTATTTGAGTTTGGATGGATTAAGTGGACAACTTTGCTAATCAACTTGTGAAAATGGTGGAACCAGACGTTAATTATCGTTACCATGATGGTTTTTAAATGCTTTTTTGTTTGTCGAATTGCTTTACGTGTTATGAGTATAATCGCTTTAACTTATTTATATTAGTTTTGTTGAACTATAGGCAGGTATGTTATGATTTCTATAGAAACCTTCTTGTGTGCTCCAAACTCTATCGGTACGTTTATATTGTCTGTGAATAACTGATTTTGAATATTTCGCGTGTGCGTGTTGCTACGATGTAGAATTTTCAATACATATTTGCGTGCCTGAATATACATATGTGAATGGTTTATAATGTTTATTTTCTTCAGGAATAGATCCTAGGAATATTATAGATTGAGGATCCACCTCAATTAAGAAGTTTTTTGGAAAGTATTTTTGACCCAGTATTTCCATTAATAAAGAAAGGAATTAAACATTGATTTCTAAGTATAGTACAGTTTCAAAATCAATATTATATTACGGCATGGTATAATAACCTGAACTGCCTTGTATAGGTACGTTTCATAATATTTTAGGGACATTACTGGGCAAAAGAAATTTGCATCGCATAGTCTAAAAATCTTATTATAGACTGATCTACAAGATGAGGTGATTCGCAAAAATAATGTCGAGTTCCTAGTTGTACTGCAAATATTATAGGCGATCATAACGCTTTATATTATGTGAACGACGACCTCACCACGCCCTTCGTAAACATAAAAAATTACATTAGAAATTATTGTACCTACTAAATATTTATTTTAATTTTTTTTGGTCCTCAACATCTATAAATTTCGGTACAAATTGAAAAATATGTAGGTACATAAAGTTTAGGATAATTATGCTTGTTTACATTGAAAAAAGAGCCTTTTCAGACTGAGTTTTAAATTAAACCTTAATTGTTATTGTAGTTACTGAAGACCTAAATGCTTCCAGTTGAAGGTTTTCCATATTCCCATAGGTGAGATATTCGGCGGGCACGTCCGTGCCGTCTTCTCTCTAATCACCGTGATATTCATAGTCTGCGTCTCAGCCACCATTACCAGCTTCAAGGAGATCCCTCTGGAACAATTGAAGGAACAGGTATATACGGGCTTCAAGAAGTATAATCTGAAAATAAAATTTAAACTAGGTTGTAGTCTTTGAAGCCCAATTAAAACGCCACAACTACTTGCCGGGACAATAATAGATAATATGTATAAAAAAATAAAACGAATACTGCAAGTTTTTTTTTTTGGGTTTTTTAGCCGAAGTTTTTTAGAAATTTTATAGCCGAAGCCTTATGTATCATGGTGCCACACTATCGCAGTATTATTATGTACCTATTCTCTGTTTTTTATAATCTATAGCGCGTCATCTCGATTGAGAATTAGCTCCGAAAAAGAGAGACGGCTAAGATTTAAGCCTTTGTTTAGCAAAATTCACTTCCCGTACTGGATTCATACAGATATCGAAAGCTGTACACGTAGACAGAAGCAGACAAATTTAGTAGCGTCATTTATGTTCCTATAGGATGAGTTTAGAAAACAGGCGCAGACAGAGAGGTATCAAGAAAGTATCGACCTTGAAGATGGGGCTGAGAAGGGATTGAAGAAAGAAAATGCGTCATATGGAGCCGTCAATCAGGCTGAGGTAAGAAAGCCTAAATAGACGTTTGCCATTAATCCTGGTCACCGCTCAAGAAGCTATCTCTTAGTTCTTTGAGCTATCTAAATTCTATGAGCAAGCAGGGTCTGAAAAAGAAATAGATTCATAAATCCTGGTTATAATATTGAGGTATCTTCAATAACGTTATGGAATGGAGAAGGACAGTATACATAACTCATATAATTGATACAAAATTCAGAGAAAAATGTTATCTTGCGGTGGCAAAGGAATAGTATAGTAGATTTAGTGTATTTTATGCCGTGCAATTAACAATCTTGTTAAATATACTGGGTCATTGGATGCATACGGTGTATGTATCAATATGTTCCCACAGAGTGTACGTACTATATGTACAAATTCGAAATTAAACTGCTAAATTCCATTAACCCTTACAAATACATCCAAACTACTTATAAGGACAACCCTTTAGTATAAAATTACGCCTTCCACCACGCCTCAATATATTCCAGTCCTACCAACAACCATCTTTTACTCAGTCATCACTACCTTAAAAGCTGGCTTCTCCAGCACAGGTCTTCAGACATTAGATAGTGCTCCCACCAGAAGTCTTCTACCATTACAGGGTGACCCTACCATGTTTGCCGTCATTACAATGATGATGAGATCCGCCATTTCTTCCAGACCCCCACAGTGCCTGTAGCACCAGAGCCACACGGGCAGCATCTAACCTTGCGTCACTACCTGAAGTCTATCGTTCTGATGCCTAGCTCCCTGCGAGTGGTCTGCCTAACCAACCTGTTCTGCTGGATGGCTCATGTCTGCTACTCACTGTATTTCACCGACTTTGTTGGGGAGTCTGTATTTGAAGGGAATCCTGCTGTAAGTATCAAAATATTTATACATCAGTCTTTTCCATCGTTTACAGATTTATGCAGTGTGTTTTGTGAAAGACATTTTCGTGTGATGGTTCTTTTGGCCAAAACGAGAGTCAAGCATATTAATATTCAATTTATCTCTAATTGTGTGTTTAAATTGCAAGTAAGTTGGTAGTTAATTGCTTCACCAGTTGCAGCTTGCAGCTACACTCATTCATAGTAGGTACCTATTAATACTTATTTATTTATTGTAATATTGTTGTGTTCTCTACCTACAATAGTATAAATAATATTTCATTTGCATTAATTATCTACCTATCACAGATCTCATCTTCTATTCCATCTAATTTAAAAAACCATTTACATTTCTCTAATATAGTTTTCGAAATGCGCCTCTCATTAAATTGTAGCCTGCACTAAGTAAGCAGAAATGTGATTTTAACAAAGTTTGTTGCTGGAAAACTTCACGTTATGAATGAGTAGAATTTTTGATTAAGTTGTTTACAGTATGTTATCATTATTTTTTCCTCTGGCTGCCTGTGGAATTGAAATAAATAATAATAATAACGCCCAACGATCACATCCACAGATCCTGAACCCTAACTAGGATTCCCTGTGTCTAGGGACCTAAGAACTACGAAGACCATGGTCCCACAACACCCAGACTCAGAACAAGTATTTGCCCTTTTTTCGTGCACAAATACTTATCCTGCCGCGGGAATCGAACCCGCCGCCTCCAGGTTATGAGCCGATCTGTTCAACCACCACATCACAGAGGCTGTCAATTTTGTTTGTTGTCAAAATTGTGTTTTAACTCATTAAAATTATATTGTATGGCCAAAACTATATTTATATTGGCCGTATTTTTCCCATCTCTTCTCGTGGGTACACTTAGAGCCGGTGAAGGGGATATCCAGGGAATATCCAGGGAATAGGCAGTAGCATTCTCCTAGGTTTAAATACTAATTTATGAGCATATTATTAGGTAATTTATAACAGTTTACTTACTACGTAGGTACCAATCTGATAAGTAACTGTTAGGTATAGCGATAGGAACGTGAATCTGATTCTAAAAATAACTGAACTCACTTTATCAACCACTTCAACGCCGAGTTTTATGTAGTTTCTAATAATTCACTGAAAATTCAAAATTACACCTCCATGTATAAATTAATCAGTGATCATATTAAACCCGCAAGAAGTTTACGGTCCTTAAAGAAATACTTTTTTTACATGGTAGTTATTTATGACATTTTTGCCAGCCTCATGTCAAAACAGAAAATAAAATACGGAATTTTGAATTTAGAGTATCTGAACAAAAGAAAAATTTCATATTTATAGTATCAGAATAGCACCATTTAGAGTTTTTTTTGGCGGGAAAACGAAAAAGATTGCGTCACCGCATTGTATTATTTTCCAAAACTTGTGTTATTTTTAGTGTTAGTGCATAAAATTGGTGGCATTTTATTCGTTAAGTGCTGGATTACAAGCATGAGTGTGGGAAAGTGTAAGTATAATGATGGTGAAATGTTTATTTTCGTATTGTTTCCAAAACTCCATAGAAGCTTCTGGTAAAGTTGCCACCGCTTTTCTAGGAGTATGACTTGACTAGACTAAACTATGACTTAGCTTGATGACTTGATTTGACACATATATACATGTAGTATTAATTAACTTGAGAAATTATCAATTACTTGATACTGGCTAAATACACAAAGGTGTGGAGCCAAAACAAAAAAGAAAAAGCACCATTTAGAGTACTTCAGATTCATTGCAACACCATGGAGTCTTTAATGAATGCAAGATGGGGTTAAATTTTCACGGAAAACTTTACCTAAAAACAACAAGTTTTTCAGGACACAGCTATACCCCTATCTCCTAATACATCTCCACTAGCAAGGAACAATAAAATACAAATCAAAGATTGCTTTGGTAATTATTTCAGGCGCCAGTGGGCAGCGAGAGTCGCATCCAATACGAAGCGGGCGTACGTTTCGGTTGCTGGGGCATGGCCATGTACTCATTATCATGTGCGTGTTACTCTACCATCATTGAAAGGCTGATTAAAAGGATCGGGTGAGTTTCAATCCTTGGTTGTTTCAGACATCTTTCTTTTTATTTAATGTATGGTTTGTAGTAAACGGTGATGTAGGTTTTCTTTCACACAAAATAGAAATAATTAATCTCGTTTCACCTTCGTTTCTTCACCTCACAAACCTATTCCACCCCTCTATGTTTGAATATTCAAAAACACTCTAGAATTAGAATAAACTCTAGAATATTCCTACGTCATAAAAGAATGACAGTCCAATCTATCTATGGGTTCAGCGGTTTGGGCTGTATATTGTCTGTATCTCTTAGGTACGTAAAAACGACGGGGTGTAATAACTTTGACGTGTCTGTTTGTTTTGTGTCTGTTGAGGCATCGTAGCTCCCGAGCGGATGAGCCGATTTTGATTTTGGTTTTATGAAAATCGGTCCAATATGGCCGCACAAAATGGCGGATTACATTTTTTTACAACTCCTTCAATATCGGTATCAAATAAAAGGGCTCGACTAGTAGAACACTATACTATGATAAATTCAAATCCAAGATGCCACCACAAAATGCGAATGCCTTTTTGTGTCTGTGGTGTATTTTTTTATTAATATTTTAATTTAATTATAGCTTGTACCTATTAAGAAGGAGCAAGTGATATAATTGTGGCCTTATGCCTTTGGCCTAATGGTCGCGCCTTTTTAACACATCTTGATAAAATAGAATGGAGGCTGTGGCTCTTATAACTGCCGGTTTATGTAATAAATATCCGTAGGTATCGTTCGTTCTGAAATGTACTTAGGTATACCGTGATTGGTTGCTTTAGATTTTTCTAGATACTTAGCTATATCAAGAGGTGTTCAATACAATACCTTATATAATACGATAGTAATTATTATGTTGGTACAAAAATCTAACATATTTTTAGAATTCATTTGTTCTAACCTTGACTTACACATACTTTAGCTAACACTATGACACACGCGAAACAAAAGTTTATTGTACCAGTTGCAGCTATTTGCGTCATCACCCTAAAACAAATCAAGGCTGTTAATCTGTTCATGGAACTGCTGATGTCATACAACGCGAAAGAGGACTGTATCTAACTAGGAATACGATGCTGCTATTTCTAATAAAATATAAACTGCTTATTATTGACAGATTCCCAATGTATGAAGACTAAAGTTCTAGCAATTTTTATCCTTATACGCCGAAACTTTGTCTATTTGTTTGTGTGGCTTTCAAGTCAGTAAATCACACTGGTTGCTAATATTACCAGGATCCAACATATACTTTTAATCCCGGAAAATTGCAAATTTCCGCGGGTTAGGTGAAACTTGCGTGTGCCTTAAGATCTTAATAATAAGGGAGATTAAGGCTACACTGAACATCTGTTTGGGGAGTTTTATGTTAGCGTATTACCCTTTGGCAATTTTACTAACTTGTGGTCGAGATATAGAACATTAAGTCATGATGGTGCGTTACGGTGACGGGTGTTCATTTTAATACACCTTCACTGTACCACCAAACTGTCGCCATTATAACAATGGTGCATAAAGTGACTGGGCGTACGCACATAAGTTTATTTTTTACACAAGAATTTTATTACTTATAAGTAAATGCATTATTTTGTCTGTATTGGGTTGATTATTAATACCTACTGGTAGAGTAACTATCTATACATATAAAATTCAAAGTCCTGACTGACTGACTGACTTATATATCAACGCACAGCCTAAACCACTGACACAGACTTGAAATTTGGAGGGTGTTTTTTTTTATAAATTGTAGGTATCCACTAAGAAAGGGTTTTTCGAAATTCCACAACTAAGAGGGTTAAATGGGTGCTTGAATTATCTATGAAAGATTTTCTTCTTGGTTTCCTATAAGCCACGCGGGCGAACCCGTGGGCAGAAGCTAGTTAGGTATATATGTCTAAAGTATAATAAAGATTGGCAAACAAACTTGGCCGTAAGAAATTACTTTTCCTCTCCGACTGTTTTCTCCTTGCTTCCGTTCTGCTTGTCTTATTGACTCACCCTTCAACTTGACAGTCGGCGACAACAGCTATTTCCTAGCTGTAATGAGATCGAGTAGGCCTTGACTTTCCGCCGCGGGCCCCGGTGGAGTTTGCAGGCTTCACACTGATTTAAAAATCGATACATAGAGCTTAGCCGGCTTAAGAGCAATGTACGCTTGCAATATAAACCTGGAAGTGGTTTCGATAAAAAATTGTGTGTATAAACCAATCCAAATCCAAATTATACCAAGTGGTATAAACCAATACCATATACCGTACCATATACCACTTTATTATTACACGGTAGTGTGTTACTGGCCCGATTGCTCAGTTGGTAGTAACCCTGCCTTCTGAGCAGTGGGTTGTGGGTTCGATTCCCACCCAGGACAAACATTTGTGTGATGAACATAGGTGTTTGTTCTGTGTCTGGATGTTATATTGTATTCTATGTATGCATTTACAAACAAAAAGTATCTAATTATTGTATCAGTTATCTGGTTCCCATAGTACAAGCTTTGCTTAGTTTGGGGCTAGATGGCGTTGTGTGAGATGTCCACATATATTATTATTACATATATTATAACATATATTATTATATTAATTTTATTTTTCAACGGAGAAAGAATACAGTTTAACTTTGACTTATTAGATTAATTTTTAACGTAAAGGAATTGATTACTGCTTACGCGATGCTGCTATTCTATTTTACTAATATTATAAATGCGGAAGTTTGTGTTTGTGTATGTGTGAATGTTTGTTACCATTAATCTAAGTAACTACTGAACCAATGTTGATGAAATTTAGAACGCTGATAGCTTATACGCTGGATTAACACATAGAATTTTATCCGCTGGTCAAACCAAGGGGTAGATCATAAATCTGAAGAAAAAACACACAAACGGATACCTTAGATAGGTATCCCGTTCGTGATTCAAATTATTCTTTCACCTACATATTATTAAAATAAATCAATGAAAAAATGCTGGCCTCTACCTCGGAAAAAGATAGAGCATTGCCATGTAACGTGGCAATGCTGCCAGCATATGACCAGCATATGGGCGCGTTGCCAACTGGTAGTGGTTTGTTAGATTAAGTTTTCTTATTATTGTTTCTTCTTTCTATTTTCGTTCTTTTTTTTTGTTTATTTCAGCTTATACTCGTAGTTTTATAATAGTTTAGTTATAGGATTGCAATGCTTTACTTTCTTAACCTTTTAGAACCTTCTCCTAAAAATAAAAAAACAATAAAAAACGAATTAGCGAAAATGTTGTATCAGTTCACTCGTGATGCGATGGCCAAGGAAAATAGAGGTTCATTTTTATATATTAAGATAAGATATCTGTTATATTTTCACAATGCCTTCGCGACCTTTATGACATTTGGTTTAGCGAACACCTAGAAAACGGCAAATGGTCATTGTTGCAGTTTAGGGCAAGTTTACTTGATTCGTAAGACTCCATACGCTTGGCACCAGATATATATATACGCTGTTATCGAATCTTGGTTATTCCAATCCAGGCTTAAACGTAATTTGACGCCGCCTCGCCTCGAGGGATTTCAGATTTTCCCTAGCCGAGCCTGTTGGGTTATTTTATAAAATACAATTTCGAATTTGTGGGTTAGCAATTTTTTTATAGGGATTGATATAAAACAATACATAAAAAAACATCTCTTTCATAGGTAACATAATAAATGCCAGAGTGAAAATGAAAAAAGGAAAATAAATAAAGCGTTCTTTAGATCTTCATTCACCTTGTGACGATAACCACTCTCACTACCATCATCATTAGATGAAAATAGTTACATTTTAATACACGCGCCGTTGAAGAAGATATCTGAATAGGAAAACGAAAAAAATCGCGTCACCGCATTGTATTATTTTTCAAAACTTGTGCTATTTTCAGTGTAAGTGCATAAATTGGTAGCATTTTATTCGTTAAGTGCTGGATTACAGGCATGAGTATGGGAAAGTGGTATAATAATGGTGCAACGTTTCTTTCCGTATTGTTTCCTAAACTACATAGAAGCTTCTGGTAAAATTGCCATCACTTTACTAGAAGTATGACTTGACTAGACTAGACTATGACTTGGACTGTGACTCGACTTGACACATATACATAATATTAATTAGCTTGAGAAAGTAATTACTTGACACTGGCTAAATACACAAAAGTGTGGAGTCAAAACAAAAAAATGATATCTGAAGAGGCAGAGATTTAGATATTTCTGTGAGAGTTTTTTGGCGGGAACGCGAAAAAGATTGCGTCATTGCATTATATTATTTTCCAAAACTTGTGTTATTTTCAGTGTTAGTGAATAAAATTGGTGGCATTCTATTCGTTAAGTGCTGGATTACAGGCGTGAGTGTGGGAAAATGGTATAATGATGGTGAACCGTTTATTTTCGTGTTGTTTCCAAAACTCCATAAAAGCTTCAAGTAAAGTTGTCACCACTTTACTAGGAGTATAACTTTGACTAGACTATGACTTGACTTGATGACTTCGACTGTTACTTGACACATATTTGCGTGAAATATCATTAACTTGATAAATTATCAATTACTTGACACTGGCTAAATACACGGAGGTGTGGAGCCAAAAAAAAAAAAAAATTCTGTCTTACTCTCGCTATTACACTTTAGCTTTGTTTAGCCTTCCAATCCTGTTGTCAACGGTGTGCGTTAAATCAAAATTTTGCTTGTGTATTTTCAGGGCTAAAAAGGTGTATGTTGGTGGTCTCTGCACGTACAGCTGTGGCATGTTCATGCTATGCGTAGTGCGTACGCGAGCAGCCGTGCTCCTGTTCAGCTGGACCGCTGGCGTCATGTACTCTACGCTGTTTACCATGCCGTACCTACTGGTCGCACACTACCATGCTACAGGCATGGTACGTGGAAAAAATACCTACTTGCTCCCAGTCTGGGTGTTGTGGGACCACGGTCCTCATAGCTCCTGGGTCCCTAGACAGAGGGAATCCTAGTTAGGGTCCAGGATCTATATGATATAGACAGCCTCTGTGGTGTGGTGGTTGAGCAGGTCGGCTCATAACCCGGAGGTGGCGGGTTCAATTCCCGCGGCAGGACAAGTATTTGTGCACAGAAAAAAAAGGGCAAATACTTGTTCTGAGTCTGGGTGTTGTGGGACCATGGTCCTCGTAGTTCCTGGATCCCTAGACACAGGGAATCCTAGTTAGGGTCCAGGATCTATGTATGTGATCGTTCGGCGTTATTATTATTATTATCTATATGTGATTGTTGGGCATTTTTATAGTAAAATTATTTTTTACAATGGATACAAAAATCATGAGATATATTGTACATATATAAGCAGTTTTTGAGCTACGTACCTGTAACTTGTTCCTATAATTGTGGTATTAAAGCATGCTCATACTTTAATATAACCTTCTACTCTTCAGCTGGATTACTGGCCTATACTTTTTTTAAATAATTGAATATTTGTACATTTCACATAGCGCCATCTAGCCCCAAACTAAGCAAAACTTGTACTATGGGAAACAGATAGCTTATAGAATACTTAGATACTGTTTGCTTGTAAATATATACATAGAATACAATGTAATACCCAGACACAGAACAAACATCGATTTTCATAACACAAATGCTTATTCTGGGTGGGAATCAAACCCACAACCTATAGTTCAAAAGGAAGGGTTAATACCAACTGAGCTATCGGGCCAGTCAAACTTTGTTTACCACGTCGTATACTGGTCACACATTATCACTGGTGTGTAACGTGTTTCTTTTTGTACTTCTTTCGTGACTAAACAGAGTTAATCATCATCATCATCATCATCACCCTGAATACGTCAAATGACACTGACTTGACAGCCTCTGTGGTGTGGTGGTTGAGCAGGTCAACTCATAACCCAGGGGTGGTTGGTGGGTTCGATTCCCGCAGCAGGACAAATATTTGTGGACCGAAAAAAAAGCGCAAATACTTGTCCCGTGTCTGGGTATTGTGGGACGTGGTGGACATGGTCCTCGTAGTTCCTGGGTCCCTAGAGACAGGGAATCCTAGTTAGGGTCCAGGATCTATGTATGTGATCGTTGGGCGTTATTATTATTATTATTACTGCAAAACATAGAGATCTCCCCCCTAGAACACCACAGATATGAGGTAGCAAATATTCTAAAAAATACAGTTAAATTGATTTTTGAAGTCAGTTGATAATGGTTGCTGAAGAGATTGAGAAACAGAGAATGGATCACATGCACTATTTATTATTTACACAGCAATTAGACTATGATTGGACGCTGTAAGCCACGGGGAACCTATGGATGCAGGATACAATCAGCTGCTCAAAGTGCTCAGTCTTCAAGCTGTTAATGATGTTCTCGGTATAAAATAGAAGTCAGTTTAGCCATTTTTTTAAAACGATATTATGTATAGTAGTTACTATTGTTTGCGTATCCTCTAACTAATCTTTTCCAGTGTGCAGAACAAACCGACGCTATCATAAATACCAAATTAAAAATTAAACCATCGTTAACGACTATCCGATTAACCATCCCACATAATAACAAAGCTCTCAAAGTAATAATAATTAAGTAGATACTTACTCCCTTAAATATTTAAGGGCCTTGCTTATCCTTTTGATGTAGGTATATCCGCCGACTCCGCCAAACAGATTTACAAAGGTTCACAGTTTGTGCCTTGTAATTATGTGATGTTAAATGCTATAGCTAATGAATCGTGCTGTTGAACGTTTTACGGTTGACTGTTTCCATTCTCCTATAGGTATAAAAATATTATTAATTGACGGGATATTAAAACGAGCTAAAAGTGGCTAAATTTTCTAAGACGAGATAGTGACCGTGGCAGCTTAAGATTTTAGATAACATGTAGCAAATTCTATTCTTATTCTGAATGAAGGCGATACAAGCGCTTAGGGTTTTATGTGCATTTCACGCCTTTTTTTACCTGGCAAAAACCTTTTATGGATTCCACCTACCCTGGGTGGGGCAAGGTGGATATGTGAGACTCACTTAAAGACGGCATACTCACAAAAAATTCGGAGTCCTCCATCCCTCCTCCTGTGCCAGCACAATTATCTTAGCCAACCAGACACCTTAAAATATCAGAGCACAGTCTTGATTCGCTGAAATAACTATTCCAGTGATGATAGTAACCACCACATCATGTGTGTAGCCATTGTTATGGACCGTGACGTCGTTCGTCTTCGTATGGAAAAGGGAGTTCTTATTTTTTTCCAGTGGGACAGCACCGGTGGTGGTTGTGGAACAGAGCGTGGTATTGGCACGGATGTAGCAGTGGTCAGCAGTTGCGTGTTCGTGGCACAACTTCTCGTATCCATCATCATGGGGTTTGCGGTGAAGGTCGCCGGATCCACAGCCGCGGTTGTGGCGGTGGCCGCCGCGCTAGCAGGCGCTGCCGCTGCCACCGCTACTAGGATCACTTACCTCGACCTGTAAAGGGATTTTTATAATATGCAAAAATGAACTGATTATTGGATCTTATAAAATATTTACTCACGTTATTAATATTTTTTAGAATCTATATGGTTAACTGCCTTATCAGTAATACATAAATAAAAAATGCAGTAGTTTAAGATATATATAAAAAAATTACATTAGTCTAAAGGTAGTTTTAGTTTCAAAAATATTTAAAAACAAAAATCTTTAAAGATATTGTTTAATTTTTTTTGTTACTAGACTGTCTTGGTCTCAGGATGACGTGCACAGTGCAGTGTGACGTGAAACTCTATAATTAAGAATTCCTAGTAACACTGGAACTGATATGGGCAGTCGCTTAACATCAGGTAAACGATTAGCCCGTCATGCCATTCCTTAATATTTAAAAAAAAGTGAGCTCCAACTGGCTCGTTTTCCCCAAAAGAGTGGAAAAATTCAAAACTATCTGCATTAATATTTTAAGAATAATACTCAAGCAGTGTTAACTCTTACTTATTTTAAATGTTATTATCTTCGGGATTACCTGATTGTGAGCTTATGATATTGACGTTTTAGATAACTGAGTATAATAAAGAATATAGAGATAAAGAATAACCTACAGATTTGAGTCTGAGAACTGTTACGCATACGTAATTTAATTTATTACTTAACTAGTCACGTCCCGCGGTTTCACCCGCGGATAAACAGTATTTTAATTATTTGCTCATCCCACGGTAACATTTCACTTTTCCGGGATAAAATGTAGCCTAAATATCCAGTGTATAAGCTATCTTGGTACCGAATTTCATCCAAATTCATTCAGCCGTTTGAGCGCGAAGGAGTAACAAACATACACACAAACACACATACACATATACAAACTTTCACCTTTATAATATTAGTGTGATAGTAAATCTTTTAATAAATAATGCTATATAATTCTTATCTACACATTTCTGAACGTATTTCTCTACTTATAAATTAGTTTTAAGAGAAAAATCTGATAACTGTTAACTTAGCCTTCTTAGGCTTCTAAGTGATACTCTATAATCGAAGCTCTCTGTTATTATAGTATTGTATTAGTTATTTTCGCCCCTTATTCATAAACGCTTTATGAACTAACCCTTTTTATTATAAACATAGTGAAGCGGAAGAATAAATATTTTGTTTTTGGTTTCTCTTTGTCAAGTTTAAAATAGGCGAAGATGAAACAAGAGAAAAAGTAGCAAATTCACTGCTATGCAGAATTTTTATTAGTAAGAGGATAAATTCGCCCATCATTCCCCACTACTTGTAATTCATTGTATTCTTTGAAACTTTTGTTAATATATGGTTTAAAAAGTTTATCTATCTATCTATCTATATTAGGCTATACTATATTGTTTTGTCACCTTCTCGCTGACGTAAGCTGTAGCGTCTGAAAGTGAAACATCAATTTTCAGCATATTAGCTTTAAAAACCGAATATAAATATGAGGGATAATGTATAAACGTTAAAAAAAGAAATAAAATGTCAACCTGATGATAAACATCTGAAAATTGTATTATTTAAACCCTTTCCAATGCTAATGGACTTTTGTAATAAGAGTATTATTAATGGTTAGGGTATATGAATAAACGATTTATACAGAGGCAATCATTGAATACTAAATAACAATTGGTAATTACGTTTAATGCGTAAATTATGGTTATTTGGTTTATATCTGATGATAGCGGTTCGTGAGTCGTGAGACGTGAAATCTCCATTTGAAAAAATTGACACCGGATAATTGAGACGCAGTAAAGGCAAAAGCTTTTTCAGCTCGCTTGAAAGAACGCACTGGTAGCCGAAATTAAAAAGAAAACTGTAAGTAAAGTAAAGAATTACGATGATTTACGTATTAGAAATATAGCGTTTAGGTGAACTAAGTTAACCGCCTCGCCTATTTACATTAACGAGTAAGTACTTATAACTGTGTTTTCTTAGATTTTGGTCTAATTCTGTCTAACACAGATTGCACAAGGCAATTTTTTAGTTTCCACGGAATCCGTTTGAATTGACATAGATAACGTTCTTATAGTTTTGAATTAAAAGTGACCGGACATTTCTTATGAAAGCTATACAATATAAACTTGAGTACTCTATTTAAAACAAAACTAGGTCTGTTGTTGTAGATTCTATATTTTAAATACCGTCCTGTCGTGGATAACGGAAACAAGTCCATTAATATATTGGTTTAATATAAAATTAATCAAAGCACTGCAATTTTGTGATGCGACCAATTAGCTTTCGTTATTGGTATTGCGCACTGGCACGGAACGGAAACTAACTTGAGAGTTAGCCATAATACCTACATATTAAACTGCAGTCGTACTGGATTGCTGTGGTTAGGTTAAGTACTCGTACCTATGTGGAAGAGATCGCTGCATAGTTTAGACGCCCAAATATACTTTTTGAGGCATTCTAGCTTTGTTATTTTTTCTTTCAGTAAGTAAAGTGTATTTTCTTCGAATATTTATTGTAGCGTTAAAACCGTAACTGCAATTTTCTGGGTATAACTCAGCTGTTAATTCTACAAATTGAATATCTTAGAGTATATCTCAGGTTCTTAATTATTTATAGAAATAAAGACATATATACGTCAAAAATATGATGAAGATTTTGAAAAATTTGTGGAAAAAAATAACGCACACAAAAGCTTTGGAGCAGTCAAGTGGCAAAATGGAAATGCTTTTCTTTGAATCTGTGTACCGAGTCGCGTATCTTATAGGTAATTTCACACATTATATATTTATTTACATAGCCTAATTAAGTTATTTCCCACCTGCAATTAAAATACTTATACCTGCATCTCTATTTCTACCTCCGTTCCCTCCTTTCCCCATTTTTAAGTTGGACTCTACACACAAGACCGCAGCAGAATAATTATCTGGCGTGGTCATCACGTGAATGTGCAGGGTATAAATATCCCTAGTCCTTCTCTATAATACTAATATATGAGAAACTTCCGTTTGTATACTCGTAAAACCTGTTTGGATAGTGTTTTGCACACAAATTTCTATTTGATAATCATAAGAAATCTCCCCGTTATTGTATCTTAAAATACTTATAAATTTGTAAATTTTTTACATATACCTTATAATTTTTTTCACGGCCGCCTGTTTTTTATTGTATTCCTCAATACAATAAAAATGAGTCAAAAATTGTGGTCGCCATTAGAAGTTATATTAAAATATCGATGAACGACAATATTATGGTGTGTTATATACAGGGCTATCATCAAGCGACCGGCAGCTGCCTTACCTTCTGTACAGCAATGTGGTAAAGTTCATAATATTCCTGCTGATCTGCGGGGAAGTGTGGTACGGCTTCAGTGAAACCTCCAGCATGGACGAAATAGTCGCCAGTATCAACACCACGCTCATACAGTTCATAACGATATATAGATATAAAAATATGGTAAGAAAAATCTTTTTCGTCATCATCAGTATCATTGTCATTACCAACTCATAATACTCCCAGGGTCATAAGCTTTCTTTTACGCTTTCTTAAGGTTTCGTCGTAGGTACAAGGAACTTTTATTTAAAAGCCGCTATGTACCTCTGAATCCTATCCTGTAAAGTTAGCACAAGGAAAGCTTGACGCATAAAGAAGTTTCTACTTCTGCAACTAAATGCAAGTGAGCGATTAGATTGTATTTTCACGAAAGAGACCTTCCATTTTTGGTTACGCTATTTACAAATACCAACCTTTTTGTTTTAACATGAGATCTGTATTTTCATAGGCGTATATGTTTATGACTTATAAATAATACTCTATTCTGTTTTTTTCTGCTCACCTGGCAGTATTTAATTGCAGAAGTAGAAACTTCTTTCGGCTGGCATATCTACCAATTAGTTAACGGATTAGTTAGAATATTGACGGATTGTTTAAGAGGTTATTTGGTTTGGTAGGATTGTTTAAACTAGGTGGCAGGACTTTTCTGAAAAGTTCGTCTAGGTACCTACCACCGCTTTGCAAGTTATTCTGCTGCCAAGCAGTAGTGCGCAACACTGCAGTGTTCCAGTTTTAAGGGCACTGTAGCTAGTGAAATTACTGCATAAATGAGACTTTATGACCTAATGTCAAAGTTTAGTAAGTCTCATGTCTCAGGATGACGTGCGCAGTGCAGTGTCACCCGAAACTCTATACTTTAGTTTACTGATATGGGCGGCCGTGTCGCTTAACATAAGGCGAACAGTTAGCTCATCACGTCATTCATAAACATAAAAAAAAGAAAGATTTAGGTACATGATAGTTTGCTTGTGCGTCTGACATATGTTGGATTATTTTATATGAACTAACTTCAAAGTTATCTGGTAGCTTAAAAACGACTATGGAATGTCATACGTATATTTGTGTAAAGTTGTGGAAGATAGTGTGGTATATCACACACATCTTTCATAGAGTCGTTTTAGTAGTTGTCCCCCATTTTTACTTTTAACTTCGTCCTCACGCATGACTGTGTTAACAATCATTATGATAATGTGAAATGTTGCTATAACGTCCAGATGACCTTTTTGCGAGTATAACGGGAATAATGTTTGGAGAGGATAGAACAAATAGATTTTATGGGCAAGTATGTGTGTCCCAAGGGCTGTTTGTTAGAGGAGAGGTCGCGCATTTCGGCTTAAAATATCTTTTTGATGAAGGACCCAACTATTGTTCGGCGTTGTATGCAAATGTGCTTTGAGTTCAAATGGGAAGCTTAGTGAGCGACATAATTTTATAGAAACTGACGTGAGTAGTACTCATAACTACAACTATTACACGGTTAAAACTCACGAGATACAGTCGAATAACTCGACCGGTGTTCGGGCAATAAAGATGCCCATCTTCAAGGAGTACGTGCGGCGGCGGTGGTGGCGGCTCGGCGCTGAGTAATAGTTGTAGTTATGAGTACTACTCACGTCAGTTTCTATAATATTATAGCGACATAATTCATTAAATTGATCATTAACTCTCGGTAGATTGTATCTGGCATATAAAGAGGTGATAAAAAAATGCTTTATAATACCAGAGTTAGAGTCTAAGGTTCGTATTACAGAACGATGCTTAGTCATCGATCGGTGCTCAAGCAGAGATTTCAGTCATGATCAATTAGTGAATGAAATTTGCTTTAGCACCGATCGATGACTGAGCATCGTTCTGTAATACGGACCTAAGAATAGTATTATGTTATCTGATGATGATGTATGAAGCGGACAAACCTTCCTAACAAGCATTCCCAAAATTGGGTACATTACACCAATAATAAGTCTTTGCAATGACCAACTTGATAGTATTTTTGGCTTCGATTAGTTTGGTCCCTTATACTATACGTATATTCCATTTTGTCTGTTTGAATCATATTTAGTACAATTAGTTAAGAATCATGGCAATACATAAAATATCTCTAGATGGAACACAAAGACATCTACAAGACCCTGGCAACCTCTATGAAATCTGCTTACTTCGACACGACCACTTCAAAACGGCAACGGCTTATAGAATACTGGGCGAGCAGGAACGAGAAGTATCTGAAGCTACTGCTGGCTTTGGGGAACTGTACCCTTGCGGCATGGTAAGATATTTGTAAAACCAAATTTAGTTTACTATATAAGTGATTTTAACAAATTATAGTTCAAACATCAGAAAATCGTACAAGACTAAATACACCACTTATCTTGTATTGAAGGCCAGGGCATACTTTTAGTACCAGTTAATATGCACTGAGCGGCAGAGTGCTCAGTCAAGTAAAAAAGATATCTGCTAATTAATTCTCATTCAGTCTTACGTTTGACTATAGTTTGCACGAAGAATTTTATGTGTATCAGTTAATAATAATTAACATCTAAACCATCAGTTCTTGAACCTAAATGGCAGTAATTTTGTTTACTGTAAATCAATTAAAATCAGTGTATGAATTTTCTTTTGCAGGTACATTTTTCCTCTAGTAGATGAGTTAGAGTACAACCTTATAGTGGGTATCCGTCTCCCTTTCAAATACAACACACCTATATTATACCCGTTTGCATACATAGCCGTTGTGGTAGCATTCACGTATGTGTCACACTTTGTGATGGTGACAGATCTCATAATGCAAGCTCATCTGATACACCTGCTGTGCCAGTTCACCGTCTTGGCTGATTGCTTTGAAAATCTGCAGGTGGATTGTGTGAAAGGATTTGAAGGTAAGCCAATCCAAAATATCGAAATGGCTTCGATCCAGTATGCGTTCTTCAGGTCATATTATCACCAAATGGTCATATCATACCATTACACACCTCTTAAGTACATTATACAAACACAAAAACTAATAGACAAATATGAGTACAACACACATAGGCAAATATGACAGTCATACTTATAAATATTTTTAAACTGTTATTTCTGAAATTCGAAAGCCGCTGTTCTCGGTTTGAAATTGGTGTTGATTTCATATATTGTTATTATTCGTATTTGTGTTTATAAAAATGTTTACCTAATTGAAAACGCTTTACCCCTTTTATTTTCTTGGTGTAAAATCTGTCCAAGCATAGAAGTAACTTGAAAAACAGCACTGTATTCACATGTTGTATGATAAATATTATAATAAGTTATTGCTTCCTTCTGTTTTATTATTTATGCCTGTAGTGGCAATCAATTGTTTGTTTTTATCACTGGCAACACGCTTTACATAACCTTAAACAAATACAATGCTCTATTACTTATGTAGGTATCATTTTATAAATATTCTTATGAACACCCAAACTATTGAAATTTAACTCATGAATCAAGAACAAATGTTGCAAAAAGCACTTGTAACGTTATAACTAAAAGCTTTTTCAGGTATTCATAAAAACTACCTAATATACAACCAAAAGTTTGCGGACCGCTACTTGAGAAGGTTGGGCAACTTGGTGGAACAGCACAAACTTATCTTGAGGTAAGATAAGAATATAGTCGTTTATTGTCGTTAAAATACCAAGTAGAAGACTAACCAGTCATCAAACAAGAAAAATATTTACTCATCTATAAAGACTTATATTTCCTTTCCGAAAACCAATTTCACCTAAACCTCAAAGTAATTAATTATAACCCTACCCCCTACCTATATCGAAATAGACTGCAACCTGTGTCAATTTATTTCAAGACGGGATACAGGGATGTAAATCATTTTAGCTCAGGCTGGACCGGACGTGTGAACGGCGGTGAACGTCAGCCTCAAACGAACATAAATGATTTTATGCAACCTGACACCACGTTTACGGGGACAATATTTTCTTTTACCATTGTTATAGGCTTGCATTTGACGACTGATACATAATTCACTTTACCTACCTTAAAATAAAAAATTTAAACAGTTTTTTTACATCGTCATCATCTTCATCGCCCTTTATGCGTTAAACATAGACTTCCCCCATTAGGTGGAATGTTTGACAATTTCGCCATTTTGGCAAGCGTCTTGGTGATCGCAGTAGATAATAATGCGGGCCAAGAATAATAATAGCGCCCAACAATCACATACATCGATCCTGGACCCTAACTAGGATTCCCTGTGTCTAGGGACCTAGGAACTACGAAGACCATGATCCCACAACACCCAGACTCAGAACAAGTATTTGCGCTTTTTTTGTGTCAAATACTTGTCCTGCCTCTTGTCTCTTGCCGGCGGGAAGAGATAGGGTGGTCCTGTTGTTAAACCCGGAACTTCATTGTTTTTTTTACATCTTAATCATCATCATCATCAACAGCCAACGTTCACTGCTGAACATAGACCTCCCCCACAGTGCACCAGGTTGAGTGGCTGCTTGCATCCTGCATCCATCAGCTCCCCGCTATTTTGATCAGATCCAGCCGGTCTATATATACTGCGTCTTTCAGTCCATGGTCAACACTGAAGAACCTTTCTTCCCCATCAGTTGTCAGTTCAACGAGCGATGTGGCCTGCCCGTGGCCATTTACAGTACCTACACCTGTAAACAACATTGTGGCATGCAAATAAAAATTGAAATTTAAATTTGTTAATTATAAGAGCTCACCTATCACCGGTCACCTTAGTTATCATGCGAATATCTTCATTTCGAATCTTATTTCTCAGAAAACACCGAGCATTAGCTCTTTCCATACTCATTGCGCGACTTTGAGCTTACTAATAAGACCATATTAATTAAATATACCATAGCAAGAGACCACGTCTCAGTGCCATAAGTTATCACTGGCAACACACACTGATTGAAAACCTTTATTTTCAAGCTCTGTGGGGTTTTTAACGAAAAGATAGGTCGAAACTTCCAGATGTTCAGTTGAGTTGTATTCCTCATGCGACCTCTTTGTCGAAGTTGGGAATAGATAATTATATTCGTCGATATTTTTCATACATCGTTCCAAACATTTAGCGGTATAGGTGGAATATGAGCATTAGACATTATTTTCGTCTTGTCCGTATTCACCTTAAGACCAACCTGTTGAGAGACTCTACTGAGCTCAGCTGACTCGTCGTTGAGCGTGGTGTAAGGTCCTCGAGTAATTTTGTCATTATGATTATATCATAAACAAAACGAAGGGTAGTAATGTACTCGCCATTTACACTGATGCCAGATCTTTTCTGTAAAACATCAGAGCTTGAAAAGCCGAGAAATAATGTCTTTCTGTCTCACGCCTTTATCAGGAACACCTGGAAACCTTTTGACATGGAACGCTAAAAACAAATGACAAAAAGAAAACGTATAACATGAACGGAGCTTTAACATCTCTTCCAACAGTCACGACACTAATGTAAGAGACAGAGACTATGAAAATTAATGCTGAAGCCACCCGTTACCCGAATTCAGATTTACATCCCCGACTTTATGCCACTCCATTCCAACCTAATCCGACATCGAATACGGAATTTTCGGAATGTGTTACAAAATCAGGACGTGTGTGGGTTTCAGATTGCCTTTTTATTATGATTCATCTGAATTTACAGCCACACCATGAATCTCAGAAACACTTTGAGCAGACCTATGTTGGGGCAGTTGGCTGCTAGCGGTACTCTTATATGTTTTATTGGCTACCAGGCAACAACGGTAAGAAAGCCGCGAGAACCTTATAGAGAGAAATCAAGAATATTTTAGAATTCTAAAGTATGCGTTATTTCAGGCGGTTACGGAGAGTTTCGCGAAGTTCGTTATGAGTCTTTTCTTTTTGGGATACAATGGATTCGAGCTGTACGTCATCTGTCGGTGGTGTGAGGAAATCACTATTGAGGTATTGGATATTTAATAGATATTCTTTTTTATTTATTTCCTTCGTTGCTTGACTACTATCGTACCTGATGGTAAGTAAAGATGCGGTATTCATCTCATAATAGCGTCATGAGTTGGCTAAAATAAAAAATCATCATCTAAATATTTTCTGGACTTATATAGCACGTGCATTATGCATTCGCGGTACAAGTCGTAAAATCAAACCGGCAGCTAAATTATTCGACTTTGTTGACGGAGCTGCCTTACATGATGAAAGTTTGCGATTTCGTTTTTTGTAATTGTTTATAATGTTTATTTATTATAAATAAAAACATTATTCACAACAATCAACGCTAACACATATACAAAAAATATTTAAAGACTTGACTGACGTTATTTAATGATTTTAGATAGTTTTTTGTGTCCATTAAACGATGCTTAAAATAGATTTAAAAAACCTGCTTTTTCACTACTACGAGATCTGAAAAATTTAAAAGGCTTCTATGGATAAACTTTCAATGGAGCCTTTCCGGTTTCGGTTTTTCATACTACGAGCATGCGGAAAAATTAGTAAGCACGTAGAGAACGCTCTATCTACATACATACTAAATTAATTTTGAATGTAGAGTCAGAACATAGGCGAGGCGATATACTTCTCCGGCTGGGAGTCAGGATTGTCGACGCTACCGGGAGTACGTTCCACCATAAAGCTGATTATCGCTCGGGCCAACAAGCCACTGGTTTTCACTGCTGGAGGGATGTACGATCTCTCCCTAAGGTCATACTCTGCTGTAAGTATGGAGCGTATAAATGAGTTGGGTTTACATTGACGTAACATGTGCTATTCTAATTTTAAAACTATCGTGAATGTGATTTTGGAAAATTAATAATAGCAAAACTTACGTCAATCAAAAGTCAAAATCACCAGGTTTCAGACATATTCTATGTCCTTTTAGGAGCGAAATACTAACGCAGGCTGCGGCGGCTTTTGCGAGAGTCAGCATGAGAAGGAAATCGAATATCTCGGAAACGTGGAGTGATTTCCACTTTTTATTTACATGTGCTATTCGTCAATTACATTCCTTTGATCAAAATAAAACTGTCAAGACTCATAAAAACCAAATGACAGGGTGAAAAACATTTCGGAGAGTCTGTCAAAAGCAGAACAATTATCTAGGATAAAAGTCAAACGTAAGCTAAACTGAATCCTTTTCTGGGATATAAATGTTTGACAGACAGATGTAACAAGGGAGTGGAAGCTAACCGGACGGTAACTAACGAGCTCCTACCATGACGCACTTGGCCCTCGGATCGACGCAATGAAAAATAAATAAAATGCCGTCCATTTTCGTGCCGCTTTAGAATGAAATCATATAATTATTATTATTGGATTTTTTTTACAAATTCAAAAAGCTTTTATTTTGCAGAGGCTTAAAAGTATAATAAAGTATAGTATTCCTCAATTTTTTTTTGGAGACGAACTAACCTGAACCCTATTCCATAAAGCGAAAAATCATAATAAAACACAATATGCGAGTAACAAACGCTATACACTAACTCAAACGGTTTTGCTCTTTTTAGTCTTCTCACTAGATTCGTGGTGGTGAATTTTATGTTACCGGCTTTCTGCATATTTTTAATAACATACGAATTCTATTTTAAGGTTGGAGATCATCGTATCGGTTAGCGTGCAAAATTTCCCTTAGTACTTTATTCTGAAACCGCAGCCGCTGAATGGTTTATATATTGCTTTGTTTGGTACATCTTCATAGCTGTTTAGCTACCATGGGTCCATACTGGCAAAATAAAATAAATATCCATGGACATTTCACACAGCGTCATCTAGTCCCAAACTAAGCAAAGCTTGTAGTATGGGAACCAGATAACTGATACAATACTTAGATACTTTTTTTGTTTAAAAATACATACATAGAATACAATATAACACCCAGACACAGAACTAACATCGATGTTCATAACACAAATGTTTGTCCTGGGTGGGGATCGAACCCACAACCCACAGTCCAGAAGGCAGGGTTACTACCAACTGAGCTATCGGGCCAGTCAGGCATTTTTTGTCTCATAAATAATGATTTATTGTTTATTGACAGCGGTGATTCGCAAAAAGTGTCCCACCCGGATATTTAGCTGTATTCTCATATAAAATTAGTTGATTGTTAATAAATGGAGAATACTGATGGACTGACATTATAGATAGATAGATAGATAGATAGATAACTCTTTATTGTCTCACCAATGAAGTACATAATCAGGATTAAATATAATATTTACGAACGTATCAAATCATTATAAAACAACGAAATGTAGTTTGTCACTTAAATAGGGCCCAGGTAGGCATTACCAATGTATGAAAGCCCACATTGTCCCTTACAAAATCAACTAAGCTACTTGATAACATGTAACCACTTTTGCAAAGTACCCGAAGGTATTTTCGTACCACAGCTACGATAAAATATTAATGAAAGCTGCGGTCCAACTCTTTGCTGAGTTAGCCTTCTTTCGAAATGCCCCGGGCAAGAACAAGCCTCGTATATAAATAGGTATTTTAATTAAGGCCATAGATAAATAACAGTAAGAAATTCAAATATTAGGAGAATAATTGAGATGATAGTGGCTTTATAACGGTTTTATTATTCAATACTTTTGGTGGAGGCATCATGTGACCAGAATGTTGGCTTTTATTTTGCACGAAGAATAAGCAATGCCATTCTACGTGGTAATGCTGCCAGCATTCAAGGCACTTTTCTCTGCGCCAACGGGTTATTATAAGTTTTTTTTAGTTTTATTCTATTTTATGTATTTATGTATAATTTAGTTGTTTTGGTCGAGCTAAGTATTATGTTTAGATGATAGTTATTCCAAATAATTTATAATAGCAATAGAAATCCTTGCTTCCTTATAAAAGAAATATCGTCTGTTCGTTTTTTTATTACGTTAAAGTAGCTTTTACGTCAAAATGGCTGAACATTATTTGATCCTTACATTTTCGCTCACAAAATTATTATATAGTTCCTATATTGCGTATAGCCAAATTTTTTACATCGCATCAACTCAAGATGTGTGGTTTGATATGAAATATTACTGGGATCTACATATGACAGGATAAGTTGTCCTGGAAAACTAATAGATGCCGGCGGGGAGAAACGGGTAAATTCCAGACGGAGCCGCGGTACGCCTCTGGTACACTAAACAAAAAAGCCTTCGATTTGTGAAGACAATAAAATATCAACGGAAAAATTATTGTAATAGAATCTATGCATTTATAATTACTGTCAGCTCCTGTATTTTTTTACAGAACTTTGTTATTATAATTATATAGTTTATATTATCTAACTTTTTCAGTTGGTGAAGACATCATATAGTGCTCTCACGGTGCTGCTTCGTTTTCGTCACTAATCAACATTAATTCAATAAGAATAATTAACATGAAATTTATGTGTGCTTTGACAGTAGCAAATTTGTTAGTTTTAAATAGATTTAAGATTGATAACAAAAAAATAGTTTAGGCATAATTTTTTCAGGTCTAGTTTAGTTCAATATATTCATGTCATTTGAGATTTCATTGCGTTATTTCTAGTAAATTAGAGGAAAAACATGTTAATTGTTGAAGAGTTTTATTTTGATGGACTAATTCCAATAAAACGTCATTCTTTTTAAATAATCTATATATATATATATATATATATATATATATATATATATATATATATAAAGAGATTTAATTGAAATATGAGCACTCATGCTCACTAAAAAGCTTCTTCTTGCGGCGGCGTCGTCTGTTGGGTCGTCCTCTTCCCTCAAATATGGTCGAGGAGGGCTAGAACATGCGTCAAGCTCGTGAACGGGTGCTGCTTGCGGAGGCTGGTTTGCTCGGTGGTTTACGCACAATTAGAAATAAGAACTTAAATACTTATGTTTATGTATCTTTTTGTTATTGGCTATATTATCCTTCCTGTATTATATATATGTTCATGTTAATAATAGGCTCAATTAATAAATATAAAAAATAATCTAACAAAAAGCACGGAACCAGGTGTCTGTGGAAAAGCAGATAAAAAAAATGCTTAAATAGTTTCATACTATTACAACACATTGTTAGCAAATAAATATGCATAAAGGATGTTGGCAAAACTGCTAGACTGAAAATGCATAGGATCTGTCATCCTGATTTATAATAACTAATTTTAGACTTGTAAATGTGTTAAAAATAACATTTTTTATTATTTATCTGATTTTACTTGGACTTTAAGATTTCTAACAACTTGAGTTAACCAATAAAGCACTTTAATTATTGGAAACAAGGTTTAATTAAAGTGTCAGTCAACGTCTTGTGTATAAATGACTTCAAAGACTCATCATGAAACACCTGTAATTAATAATATTTGCTACTGAATTTATAAAAAGAATAATTTATTGCAGTAGCTGTTCCCATTCCTAAATAGAGCTTAATTTACATAACACATACGTTATTCATAAACGAGCTACGCCCCGCGGTTTCACCCGCCTAAATGTTCAATTTCCCATGAGATTCGCACACATTTTCGAGATCAAAGTATCCTATACTATATTATAAAGTTTGACTGACCCGATAGCTCAGTTGGTAGTAACTCTGCCTTCTGAGCTGTAAATAGTTGTAGCTATAGGTTGTGGGTTCAATTCCCACCCAGGAAAAACATTTGTCTGATGAACAATGTTAGTTCTGTGTCTGGGTGTTGTATTGTATTCTATGTATGTATTTACCCGTACAAACAAAAATATCTGAGTATTTTATTAGTTATCTGCTTCCCATACTACAAGCTTTGCTTAGTTTGCAAAAGTTAGGCTTGATGACGCTGTGTGAAATATTCACAAATATTAATTTATTTATTTACATTTTACTTCAGGAACAAAATTACAAACACCAAACCACCAAACACACCAGACACCAGAACTTGGTATACACCTAAATTTCATCAAAACCCATAGAATTTGTACCTAAAGCTCAATAAGACTGATTGAGGCAATTGCGAGATGAACAAGAAAATTCATTATTATAATAACGCAGAAAATAATAGAGACATGTTATAATATATATATACAAAAATACACGTCATTAAGATAGAAAATAAGTAGCTACTTGCTTAAATATAAAAAGGAAGAAAAAAATTACACTTGCGAGCGCTATTTCTTTTGTGCCTGAATCAAACAAAGGCACTAAAACAGTATCATTCAATTTCATCGAAAAACAAAAACAGGTCAAGCCACCTGAACATCATCGGAGCGTAGCGGGCCTGTCCCCGGGGGCCCATCAATATCAATACAGATACTGCGACTGATCTCAAATACGACCCGAGAACTTTTATTCGAGGAAATCAAAGGTAAGGAAGTACCTACATTATGCAAATGGAAAACATGAAAAGGTTTCACGTTTCAATATATAATAGGTCTTTACCTATGAAATTGCCGTATTGCAGTACCGACTTTTTCAAACAAAAAAAAGTTTTGATTGGCTATGAATTCTAAATTCAAATTAATTTTGTTTTAAAAATATGACATTCTATTTACAATATAAGTCTTTTGTTTATTGATTAGCGTTGTATTTTCATTACATTTCAACATTTTTCCTCATAATGGATACTTTGAAATTTCGTGTAATTATGGAATATGAGTTCCGTCGTGGCACCAACGCGGCACAAACGACACGTAACATCAACGACGTTTACGGAGAGAACTGTACAAACGAACGTACAACCCGTTATTGGTTTGCTCGATTCCGTTCTGGGAATTTTGACTTGGAAAATGAACCTCGTGGTCGTCCGGAAACTTTGGTCAACAATGATGAATTAAAGGCGATTGTGGAAGCTGATGAATCTCAATCTACAGCTGAGCTGGCAGCAGCTTTTGATGTTAGCATCAAAACAATATTGGTCCATTTGCGACAGATTGGCAAGATAAAAAAGCTTGATAGATGGGTGCCCCACGAACTTAACGATTGCCAGCGCAACGTACGCGTCGAGACTTGCCTTGCGCTGCTTAACAGGCACAGAAATGAAGGAATTTTGAACCGAATTGTAACTTGCGACGAAAAATGGATTCTTTTTGACAATCGAAAGCGCTCAGCAAGTTGGTTAGATCCTGGTTCGGTACCAAAGCAATGTGCAAAACGAAAAATGACCCCTAGAAAGGTGATGGTCACAGTTTGGTGGTCTAGTGCTGGTGTGATTCATCATAGCTTTTTACAAAACGGCGAGAGCATTACTGCAGATGTGTACATTGAAGAACTGACCACAATGATGGCGAAACTCGCACGTCTGCAACCAGCTTTGGTCAATCGGTCGTCTCCACTGCTACTTCACGACAACGCGCGACCCCATACTGCACAACAGACCGTCTCTAAGCTGCATGAGTTGGGTTTGGAAGCTCTCCCTCATCCGCCATACTCACCAGATCTTGCGCCTACCGACTATTACTTTTTCCAAAATTTGGACAACTTTTTAGCGGGAAAAAAATTCAATTCCCGAGAGGCAGTACAAAACGCCTTTGAAGAGTTTGTTGTCTCCCGTCCTGCTGATTTTTTCAAGAAGGGCATCCATAAACTGCCACAGCGTTGGCAAAGATGCATTGATTGCAGGTGTGATTACTTTGAATAAAAGAAATAAATAAGTTCGAAAAAAAAAATACTTTAACTTTTTTCAAACAAAACGGCAATTTCATAGGTAAAGACCTAATATGTTATATCTTGTTAAAGTTTTGTTCGTAATACAAATTCTTACATGAAAATTCTAATTAAGCTTGAAACGGAATTGAATGGATGTCCATTATGACGTGAAACGAGTTGTTTTCTTGTTTTTATTTTTGAAGTAAAACTTCTTTACGCACGCTTGACTTGGGGAGTAAACTGGTAAATGCAAGGCGAACGGAAGTTGAAGTTGGTTCACGTAGACACAATATAATAATACTTGATTGAACACCAACTAATACATAACAATGCACCTTAAAAAAACTTACAAAGAATACAAAGAAATTACAAAGAGCGGCCTTATCGCGTTAAGCGATGCCAAAAAGATGAGAAATGCTAGATTAAATGCGATTAATTAATTAGATTAAAAGCTTCATTGTCAACATAACTAATTCAAAAATTTGTATTATTATGTTGGTATGTCTGAAAAAAAAATTATAATTTACAATTGTCAAGATGGCGGTAGTAACATTCAACAAGCAAAAACAAAGTTATACCGGCCGATAGATGGAGCTAAACTAAAAAAGTTTTATTTCAGTCGTGTGGTCTAAACAACACTCTTTTTTTAAATTTTTGTATACGGTAGTAGGTACAATTATTTATTCTGTAGGTACGCGTGTGTGACTCTATCCTATTTACCCTGATGTAAATGGAAACATACCGATCTTGATCTACTTTTAATTATTAGGTAGATAATATGCCATCAATAAATAGTTATAAGAGTGGATTAATAGAAGATAACACAATAGTAGGCAGCTTACAAGCATTTGTACACTTGACTCCAGCAAAATGGGGCTAATTAATAACATTTGGAGAAAAATCTCAAAAAGTAATGCTTTAGACCAAGCCGGAGGGAAACTGGAGATCTTATTTTTTGAAGATGTCTACCGTGTTGCTTATGTAGCAGGTAATATAGTTCTTAATGTGGAGTTCTTTTTCATTATTTATATCAGTCCTGACTATATGTTTATGACCTATAAAGTTTTCAGTGGTCAGCCAGATGATCACGTAACTCGATTGCAACAAATAGAAACAAATTTGTATGGATTTGACAGTTTCAATAAGCAGTTTATGTGCATAGTTAGTGTGAAAATTTATCTTGTTGCATTGCAATCAAAGTTCATGATCACCCCCCACAAATTGATGTGAAGTGTTTAACGACATTTCACCTGATGATAAATGGCCGAAGCTGTCTACCACGTGACGGCAAGATGATATGAAAATGAAGATAGTTTTGTGTGCAATATATTATTACTGTAAAAGAACCATATGCATTCCTCGTTGATTAAATTACCTTCGATAAAATGCATTTCTAGAAACCGGGGTCGGAAAGGAGATAAGTGTGGAGCTTTAGTAAAGACGGGCAATAGAGTTTATTTTCCGCACTCAGAGACGTTTAATGATTACTTAATCTATCACTATCACTTAGTAAATATTCATACTAGGTGGTAGGACTTTGTTGCAAAGTTCGTCTAGGTAGGTGCCACTGCTTTGCCAGTTATTCTGCCGCCAAGCAGTAGTGTGCAAGCACTACTGTGTTCTGGTTTGAAAGGTACTGTAGCTAGTGAAATTACTGGGCAATTTAAACTTTATGATCTGATCTCACAGTCGAGTAATCTTATTACCAAACTGTGCTGATGTCTCAGGATGATGTGCGCAGTGCAGTGTCTCTCGAAACTATGTTTTGGGACTCCGAGTGACACTGTTCTGTTATGGGCGGCCGTGTCGCTTAACATCAGGTAAACGACTAGCTCGTTTACCTGACATAAAAAAAAGTTGTCTCTTATGATCTCTTACAATTTTATTACTTTAACGTTTTTTATCTTCAACTACATTTACCAAAGAGGTCGTTCACCAAACCTCTTAAACCACAAAAAATGTGAAGTAGATATTGCAATTGGCGGTCATCTACTCCAATAGAGCGGTCGTGGACTTCGAAGGAACCTTTATCCTTATCCGTTTTGATTCAATCCGGAGCCAGTCAGGTGGAACCAATCCGTAAAGGGACTGAGGGTCGGTGAAACCAGCGTGCTTTAATTCGATTGCTTTGTCTGGTCCTTGGGTAAAGAGCATTTGTTATTAGGTGAATTATTGGATTGTGTACTTTTTTATCATCAAAAATCATCATCATCATCTTCAACATCAGCTATGTCTAACATTTTATCAACAACCTAATTAAGTTGAATTTTAATGATCCTGTATACCTTTATTCACTATCTCGCTGGGAAATAAAAAAAAACTGGCCTGATAGTTCAGTTGATAGTAACTCTTCTGAACTGTGGGTTGTGGGTTCGATTCCCACCCAGAACAAACATTTGTGTGATGAACATCGATGTTTGTTCTGTATCTGGGTGTTATATTGCATCCTACGTATGTATTTACAAACAAAAGGAACTTATATAAGTATTTTATCAGTTATCTGGTTCCCATTGTACAAGCTTTGCTTAGTTTGGGGCTAGATGGCGCAATGCGAAATGTCCACAGATATAATATTATTATTATTATTATATACCTGTATTCACTATCCCGCAAACTGCGACATTTTGGGTTCAAAGAGTCCTACAGGGTAGGCAATGCATTGGCGACGCCTCCTCCGGTGTTACAGATGTCCATAGGCTACGGTGACCACTTCCCATCAGGTGGGCCGTATGCTTGTTTGCTCCCTTTAACATAAAAAAGGTATTATAAATGACTAAATATAACTACTATATACTAAATATACAAATTATGAAATCAAAAGACGTAAAATTTACTATCAGTCGTAATGCACGAGTGAGATAACTCTTTTAAGTCATTCTTTCGCGTGATTCACTAATAGAAACTGTTTTTGCACGTCTATAGTTATTTGATATATTGCAACTGTAATAATTTGTTTTGCTAACTACAAAAGACCAATCATCACCTCATGAACAAATTAGTTACGGCTACATGAAGCCGTTCCAGCTAAATTTGGATAGCTTTTGCCCATTTTAATGGAGAGCAGAGTGAGCTTCCAAAGCTACAAAGCCTTAGTTGAAAAAAATTGTTTCCATTTGTAATCCGATTCATAACTGGATTTTCAATTTAACAAACTACGGATGATCGCTTCAATTAGAGCGTTATGTGACAGATTGGATACAAATGTTACCTAACTGATTGATAAATGCATATTTTCGAAGGGAATTAGGTTGAATATTCAAAGAGTAAAATGATATGAACATAAATATCTGAGGTAGAATAAGCTATATTGTAGCATAAACTAATATAATCTGTTAGTTAGTTCAGAAATTTCCATTGGCTCTCCACATTATATTATATATCTGTTTTACATATATATAAAAAAACATACTAGTTGACCCGCCCCGACTTCGCACGGGTGAATTAATAAAGTAAAAAAGTAGAAGCTTAAAGTGACGTATTATGAATGTGACATATTAGACAGAGCTACAAATGCTTAGTAGACAAATCTTCCCTAGATATATAAGTCAAAGTCAAAGTCAAAAGATTTATTGCAAATAGGCTAATTTTAGCACTTTTACAAGTCAAAATTATACTAGGTACTTAAAATTAAGTTAATTCACTAAGCATATAAAATTACAAAGTGCTTATTGTCAAATAATATAGCAAGCCCATTACAATATATGAGTTTGAAAAAAAAGCAGTTCTCTTTCTCACTACTGGTGCAAGCAATCCGGCACAATGCAGAATTGAAAACTTTGATCCGAAGCTTCGATTACAACTGTAAAGAAGAAGCTACAAGAAACTTTACAGTGATGTATTTTTTTTTTGTCTTCTTTCTACTGTCTTTTACAATGTATATAATTCATTACAATTGAGATAATGAATATGTTACAAAAATAACCACCACGTCACACCGGTGCAAGAAAAATACCGTGATTATCTTATTATAAACATTACAAATAGAAACTGAATTTATAGATAGGAATAGGCAATAGGCAAAGTACCTAAGCTTTCATACCGTTAAGCTTGGGATATTCAGGCCAAGCTTTTTTGTCCGACACATAATCATTTATTGTGTAATAGGCTTTTTTCATTAATTTGACTTTATGAATAATTTAAATTTACGCATTGACAATTGTTCGATACCGTCGGGCAACTTGTTATAAAAGCGTATACAGTTTCCCATAAATGAACCATTAACTTTCTGCAGTCTGAATCTTGGAACTTTCAATTTATTTTTGTTCCTAGTATTAAAGTTATGAATGTCGCAATATCTGGGAAAAGAGCTAATGTTTTTGCGAGTGTACATCAAATTGTCGTAAATGTATTGACAAGCCACTGTAAGAATATTTATCTCCTTAAATCGTTCCCTGAGAGAGTCGCGGGATTTCATGTTATAAATGGAACGAATTGCTCTTTTCTGTAAGACAAAAATTGATTGTATGTCCGCGGCTTTACCCCACAGTAAGATGCCGTATGACATAATACTGTGGAAGTAACTAAAGTATACTAATCTTGCAGTGGCTTCATCAGTAAACTGTCTGATTTTACGCACAGCATATGCAGCAGAGCTCAATCTACCAGCAATGTTTGATATGTGAGGACCCCACTGTAATTTAGAGTCTATAGTTATGCCAAGGAACGTGACAGATTGTACCAAATCTAATGCCTCACCATTCAGTAATAAATTTATAGGAGACCCCCTAACATTAGGTAACGAAAACTTAATACATTTAGTTTTCTTACTATTTAACAGTAGATTGTTTTTAGTAAACCAGTTCAAAACCAGTGAAATTGCCTTGTTAACGTCGTCAAAATCATTAGTAGATCGGTCAACCTTGAAAATAAGAGACGTATCATCTGCGAACAAAACAATATCACATAGGTTCTTTACAAAAAATGGAAGATCGTTAATATAGGCCAAAAATAAGAATGGTCCTAGTATTGAACCCTGCGGGACCCCCATTTTAGTGATAGAACCAGATGATCTTGCTCCATTAACTTCAACTGTCTGAA
This sequence comes from Ennomos fuscantarius, assembly GCA_905220475.3. Classification (NCBI taxonomy): domain Eukaryota; kingdom Metazoa; phylum Arthropoda; class Insecta; order Lepidoptera; family Geometridae; genus Ennomos; species Ennomos fuscantarius. The sequence goes on along the minus strand of HG992031.1, from coordinate 5,162,874 downwards.
TTCTATTACCAAGATAAGAAGAGACAAGATCAAGAGCTTTCCCACATATTTATATAAGTTCATGTTAAAAAGCACGGACCCAGGAGTCTGTGGAAATGCAGATTAATAAAAAAAAAATCTTCCAGTGGATGGACCCATACTGTATTTTACTCAGAATAACGTTTTGCTTATGTAATAAAAGTTGGAGTAGCAAAAAACGCCCATATTATACAAAATTGTCCAAATTTTTTATACCAAGTTTTTATAGGGTTATCAACGATGGATCGAGACATCCCATACTTGATCTACAGTAGCATAGTGAAGCTGGTGATGACTACATTAGTATGTACCGAGATATGGTACATGTTCACTCAAACACAGAGCTTGGACGAGCTGGCAGCCTGCGTCAACGTCATCGGTATTCAGTTTATCACGCTGCTCAAAGCTAAGAATATGGTGAGATTTATTCATATTTACGCCTCCTTCCTGATTTTCAAACGCTGGAAGCAAGAATGAGATAACCTGCAGGACTGGTTCCACAGATTATACTATTAAATTGTCAGTGACACATTAAAAGTTATCTGTTATGAAACGTTTTTCTTTTTGTTTTAGTTTTGGTTCCATTCTTTTGAGTATTTAGCCAGTGTCAAGTTATTAATTTCTCAAGTTATTTAACATTATATACATAAGTGTCAGGTTAAGTCACAGTCAAAGTCATCAAGTCAAGTCATACTCCTAGTAGTGGTGACTACTTTACCAGAAGCTTCTATGTAGTTTTGGAAACAACATGAAAAGAAACGTTTCACCATCATTATACCCCTTTCCCACACTCATGCCTGTACCAGCACTAAACGAATAAAATGCCACTAATTTTATGCACTAACACTGAAAATAACGCAAGTTTCGGAAAATAATACAATGCGGTGACGTGATCGTTTTCGTTTTCCTGCCAAAACCCTGTTATGAACACATGAAGGGAGTGCCAAGAAGGTACATTCTCAAGAGACCAAGAAGAAGAAGAGATTCTCAAGAGAGTGCCGTCAGTTCAAGTCATCCAAAATGATGATTAGATAAATAAAATTCTGTATAGTTTAACTTTAGTAGGAGTTAAAGAAAACAAATAAATATATAAATAATAATAAATAACGCCCAACACTCACATACATGGAACCTGGACCCTAACTGGGATTCTCTGTATCTAAGGACTCTGGAACTACGAGGACCATGGTCCCACAACACCTGGACTCAGAACAAATATTTTCGCCTTTTTCGTGCACAAATACTTGTCCTACCGCTGGAATCAAACCCGCCGCCCCCGGGCTATGAGCTGACTTCCTTAACCACCACACCACAGATGCTGTCACGGAGAACAAGACAAATGAAAAACAGTTACAATTTCTGCGGGATCATCAAGTTAATTTTTTTCATATATAGACTTTTAGCCTACGGGGCAAACCAGTTTGGGTCTACAGACCAAAATAATAAACACAATTTGTTGCAGAGTGACCACAAAGAAATGTATCAAAAATTGGCAAGATGTATGGATTCCTCATATTTTGATACAACGACTAAGAAACGGAGTCAGCTTGTGAAATATTGGGCAAAAACTCATCAGAAATATGTAAAGCTGCTATTAGGGTTGGGAAACTGCACCTTGGCAGCTTGGTAATTTGAATTTACTACAATTTACATTACAAATCGTCAAATATCAATTTATGTAGACATATGCCTAATATATACTTTGAGATTTTAACCAATGTTTTGAAGGCCGTCTTAGGTCGCATAACACAATAATTTATTCTAATGGAAATAGGGTTCATTTACACTGAGTAATGTAAGCAAAGTTACTGCAGAAGTGCTTTTCATAGATTCAACCTGCTCTTTTGACTGATAAGTTGTTCTTTTGGTGTCTGAGCTCCTTATGCAGTCGTAACTGTAACATGAGTCAAGATTGAAATCATTACTTAAAGACCGGTTTCATTCATTTATGGCCATAAATCTATTTTCATCTTTTAGGCACCTTTATCCCTTAGTTGATGAGCTCGATTATAACCTCATGGTGAGCGTTCGACTTCCATTCGGCTACGAGACTTTTCTCCGCTACTCCTTCACCTACCTGATCGTTGGCATTGCCTTCATGTATGTCTCTCACTTCGTGATGGTGACGGACCTTATGATGCAAGCTCACTTGGTACCGCTGGTATGCCAGTTCTCGGTGCTAGCGGATTGTTTTGAGAATATTGAGCAAGACTGCAGCGTGGGGATGGAAGGTTTGTATTGGTAATTTGGTGCACCGGCGATAATACCTATTTTGACTCAGTATGATCATCGAAATACCTTCTTAAAACCCTCCTTTAAACTGAACTGTGGTGTGATAGATGAAAGCATTGTTATCTGAGCTCAAGTACTGAGTTTATTGTGATGTGATATATGATAGACAACAATAATTAATTGTTACTTTCCACAAGTACAGCTATATTTGTGCAAAGTAACAAAGTACATACGTTTTTGATGCTTTAGGGGCCATCCATATATTACGTAACATGAATTTCATTATTTTTTGACCCCTCACCGTCCTTGTCATAGCTGGTCACATTTCTACCCCCCTCCATTACCTAGTGTGATGTCACATATTTTGCAATTTTGCAAAAGTTAAGTTAAGAATGTTTAAATAAACCCTCTCTCTCTACGTTCGAGACAAAAGGTGCAAATTCACAAATTCCTTTGCAGGTGTTCTCAGAAGCGATTTGACTACGAACAATGACTTCATCAGAGAATACCTTTCGAGATTAGGAAACTTGGTGGAACAGCACAAGTTGATTTTAAAGTAAGTTTTAGGGAGATAAAGGTTTTTGCGGCTATTAAAGAAAAACACAAAAAAATAACAATGTAAGCAAGAATTAAATGAATTTGATTTTTAATTCCTGTTTCGTACGTAACCTACTCAAATTTATTTGATACTGTGGGTATTGAAGATTCAGTAATAACCAAGATTTGGTTCCCATTCAAATAAATAAAACTTACAAGTACTTTGTAAGTGCCTGTAACATCTGTTTGTACTTAAAAACCAATCCTTAGCGACCAGTAATGTGAGAATAGGAACCTACCACAAGATTACACTGGTATTTTTTTTATACCAGCCGGTTAACATATATCACCTAATCGATAATTTGCAGTTACTCCATGGACCTTAAGGCAATATTGAGTGGACCTATGTTGGGCCAGTTGGCTGCGAGTGGCACTCTTATTTGCTTTGTCGGTTATCAAGCCACAACGGTAAGGTTTCCTTTATTATTTTGGTAAATAGTTTTGCTATTTCTCTATTTGGTTCCATGACGTGCTTTAGAACTGTATACCTCTAATTTATTGTTTTTTTTTATACATACTGTTCCTGCCGATTCTAATTCTTTACGTAAAAAACTGCAAGCTGAATTCCAGCTATCCAATGCGAGGACCGTCTTTCTAGAAATAATTAATGTTGTGTTTTCTATTTTATTCGTCGTTATTGTTTTAATCGTGTCAATGTATTACTATACAACTGCACTGTACATGTGACATGTGTGTAATGCATTGGTTTATATTTCAGTCGATCGTCGAAAACATAACGAAATGTTTGATGAGTATATTCTATTTGGGGTACAACATGTTTGGACTGTACATCATATGTCGGTGGTGTGAAGAGTTGACCCTTCAGGTATAATTTTCTTCATCATACAAAAACAATTATTAAGATCATAGGCCACTTACGCTCGTATCGATTAGTCAAACGCCCTCACCCTGTTCAAGAGAATAAAGAAGGAGAGGGGAAATATAGGGAAAAAAGATGAATGGATGAAATGACGAATGGAGGAAGGTGCACCGTCATCCATTCATCTTTTTCCCTTATCTTTCCCCTCTCCCTTCTCTCTTCCCTAGTACAGGATAAGCAGTGGCTCCCTCCTCGTTGCCGACGAGCTTTTATCATAGCTTACGTTACGTCACATATATAGGTACCTAGTTATTAACTCACCATGAAATCATTGTGAGAATTAAATTAAATCGTGTGACTCCTATGAAGTGGTTTGACTTTGGCAATAAGCCTACGCCAATACGATAAAATATGCTCACCAACTCAAAATGAGCCGTACCGTTCTAAGGTCCTTGTACATTCAGGGTTTCAAGTTATTTGGATTAATTACTAATGTCTGTGATTTCTGAACTACAAAATCTGTAACAAAACAACCTTTAAAGAGCCTCTTATCTAACAAATCAAAAATAATGTAATCGGACTAAGCTGTAATGAATTACAACTAAGTACACATTTCATCCCCTCTCCCAAGGGGACCGTGCTGAATTTCAGGATATTTGATTTTGATTCATCATTCCTCGTAGTATGCATTCAAATCACGCCAAGTCTCATTTGAATTGGTTCAGTAATTACGGCGTGATGCGAAGCTCTGATATAAATAGACAGATAAAAATAAAAATAATTACAGATTGAGACTCAGTATAGATATGCTGACAGCTCATCAAGAAAAAATAAATCAGTGTACCGAATTCGTCCTGTTACAGTTTTATTATAAGTAATAATAATAATAATATGTGTGGACATTTCACACAACGCCATCTAGCCCTAAATTAAGCAAGACTTGTATTATGGGAACCAGATAACTGATACAATACATAAATACTTTGTAAATACATATGACGGCGGCAAAGTCCAGTTGTAAACTTTATGCGCAGCGGGCAGTACCGTAATTTACCCCGTGGTAGCATTTAAATTTATTACAGTGGCAACACCGGTAACTGTCATCGCTCCCCTACCCATCTGGCTATAAAAAGAGAGCGCTCGGTGTACTACAGATCACTCTTGCTCCGGACACGGCCCAGTGCGCACGCTGAAGGCTTTTAGTTATATAGTTTGCCCGCCATATCTGAGCCTATACATACATATAATACAATATAACACGCAGATACAGAACAAACACCTATATTCATCACACAAATGTTTGTCCTGGGTGGGAATCGAACCCACAACCCACAGTTCAGAAGGCAGGGTTACTACCAACTGAGCTAGCGGGCCAGTCGAAGTATTCTATACTTAGATTGATGGGGTACATATTTCAGAGTCGCAGCATAGGCAATGCTATCTACAGTTCTGGCTGGGAAGCAGGTATGTCCACCTTGCCCGGAGTCCGTTCCACCATCGTACTCGTCATCGCCAGAGCCAGCAAGCCTTTGGTCCTTACTGCTGGTGGAATGTACAACTTGTCGCTTAACTCATTTACTACTGTAAGTTTTAATCATCATTTAATTTTACCTTTTTGTACCTAAGTATTGAACTACCTATATCTTGTACACAACTTACACGTTTATTAGGAACGTTGGCTTTCAGAAAGTTCGTCTGCTTCATTCAAAGCATCATAATACATATCTATCATCTACATCTGACTATATTTATTATTAGAAAATTTATAATTTATCACACTAATTACACTAATATTATAAAGGCAAAAGTTTGTATGTGTGTATGTTTGTTACTCCTTCACGCTCAAACCGCTGAATGGATTTGTATGAAATTTGGTGCCAAGATAGCTTATACACTAGATATATAGGCTACCTTTTATCCTGGAAAAATGAAGTGTGCCCGTGGGATGAGCAAATAATTAAAATACTTTTATCCGCGGGTGAAACTGCGGGGCACAACTAGTTACTAATAAAACTAAACTATATTTAATTATTGGAGAAAAGTGATATTGTAGATAAAAAGAGGTCATAAATAAAACACAGAATTTAGATCACCTTCTGCGGGAAGCGTACCCAATGTTGCCAAACATTGCCTCGTTGAATAGCTAGGCTGATTCGGCCGAGGTATGTGCCAGTCTTTTGGTCGCGCGACTATATTATATATGTCTATGACTATATTATATACCTTCTAACCATATTATATATGTCCTATTATTTTATTTTTCAGTTGGTGAAAACTTCATACAGCGCTCTCACGGTTTTGTTACGATTTCGTTAAGAATGATGGCTTCTACATAATAGATAGATGCCTATGATATATAATTATGTGCCTATGAAAAATCTATAAAGTTGATCACATCACACTATCGATACCTCTAGAGACTCTCTAAAGGCTCTCTAGATACCTCTAGATACAATCTACTTCATAGATATTTAATAGTCCTATATATCATACACATCGCACTATTTCCAAGGCTTACAATAGAATTAATTGAAAATGTAGCGATTAATGGATAAAGATTATAATCTTAATGTTTTTAAATAACTATTGATTAATTATTAGCTACAGCACTTTATAATAAAGCTCATAATTTTTATCTCATCAAGTTCATATTTTCGTAGATATATTGTAGAAATCAGGCTAATGGCTAATGCTCGTCTGCACTTAAGTTCACACTTATCCTTATATGACATACCTACTGCAACGCATTTGGATAAATCTTAACCAGATAAATGCGAACTTAAGAGCTGGTAAACTTTAGTCCAGACAGGCATAATAAACAAAGGCCTTGATGCGTTGGTCTTCTCTTAACACCATCCTAGATGGACTAATCGAAGATTCCATCTCAGATCCTATGCCTATTTATTACGCGTCGCGAAAAGTAAAACAAATGAAAAAGATACACATAAATTTTCACCACTAAGGCTAGAACTGTTACTTTATTTCTCTTCTGAAATAATCTGGCAAGAGATCCAAAATCGTCCAACGTCCCAAAGCTGGGGCCGGCGGCCGCGCGGTAAAATATTCAAAGACCGCACTTATACCCACCACAGATTAGGTAAAAGACTAAGCATAGGAGCCAGTGGCGTAGAAAATAAAGTTGTTATGAATCTTTTTAAACTAATGTATTCCTATACGTGTCAATCGTGTCATAGTAGTATTAAAAAGTAGGTAAACATTTTATTTTACTTGGATATAATTTGAAACACAGCCCTAACTGAAAATTGCACTAAACTTATGACTTGGCAATTCTACACCATAAATTCCAGATGTCGCGTCTCAAGTAAGCGTCGTTTTTCTTTTTTTTTTTCTCTGCTCTGTGGGAACAATCTTTTCAGTCCGGATGGTTGCTTTTTGTAAATCATTGTACATTATAGAGTTTAACTATCGTTCTATTTTAAAATAATCAACATTTACGATAAGCTAACATGAGCTGAATAATGAAAAACAAAAAAATATTAATAAAACAATAACTTCGATAAAAATTTGTAATTAGATAGATAGATAGATAAAGTCTTTATTGAAACACCACATCTAAAAAAATATTTTAAAAGGTAAACAAACTTAATCAAAGTGTAACAATGGGCGCTCTTATCGCTCAGAGAGATCTCTTCCAGACAACCTAAATTAAATTAGTCAGTAAAAAATACTTCAAACCATAATCATTTTCATACATTATTCTTTGCCAAAATTTTCTCAAGTAAATATATATTCTATGCCTACTGAAATTTAAGAGGGGCGAGCTCTTTGGCTAAAACATACTATCTAGTAGTCTATTCCATCGGCAGTTTACGACCCTTGCATAAATACGTCGCGATTCTTCAAAGGGATTTGTTTAGGCACTCTCTTGTGGGTTCATCTTTAATTAAACTGATATTTTTATTTTGCTTACATTTTTAAATATTCGTAAAGATTTTGTTTAAATTGCAGTTCAGTACTTTGATTATTTCTAAATAATCAAAATTTCAATCTTATAGGAATTACTCTTATTTCTATGAGTTCAATATTAAAGTAAGTAATTGAATTGCATAAAGCTTTAGGCAAGTGAATATCGATTCATATCCACCACGCCGGCCACGCTGCTAAGTAGATTTTTCTGTTCTTATAATCATATAATATGATATATAAATAAATAAATATCTGTGGACATTTCACACAGCGCCATCAAGCCCCAAACTAAGCAAAGCTTGTACTGTGGGAACCAGATAACTGATACAACACTTACAGATACTTTTTGTTTGTAAATACATACATAGAATACAATATAACACCCAGACACAGGACAAACATCGATGTATATATATTCATATTAAATAGTATGTATATTTTTTGTATGTTTAGATATTGTTTGTATTTCACTTCACTTCGTTACACCCCCACAATATATATTTTACTTAATATTGTAGGACAACTTATTGTAATAGTTTTGTCATTTTGATTTACCTGTACACCGAATCCCAAAACTCTAAGCTACAGATTCCTCCAATAGAAAGGTTGTCTGGAAGAGATCGCTCTAAGCGATATGACCGCCTATTGTACTAGTACTAGTTAATTATAAGCTAAAGCAAAGCTTTTAAGCTTTTACTTTTGTTAAATTGTTTTTTTTTTTACGGTGTACAATAAAGTGTTGATCTATCTATCTACGAGTATCTATCAACAAGACGGACGTCAAATCTTCTCAGTATCGGTGATAAAAAATTATCAACGTAAAAGAAACCATCACCAGTCAGCCATTTCTGGGAACTTGAGGTGCACCTATAATACTTACGTTATAATTAGCTCTTACGACGTCCACACAGCAGATAAGAGGATTGGTAGAGTAGTTCTATTAATCCGGAATCTGCTGGGCAATTCGATACTCGTAAACGAATATAACGGAACAAAGAACACGCAATTTTCGCTTCCATATAGGTCTGAACGACCACTTAATGATCCTAAATGGAGTTTTAATTAATACATTGATGGGTTAGCTAGTTTGGGCAAGTCAGTTTAGTTTAACCCCCACGCCATTGAGAAGAGGAATTAAGAACAATTAATATTTATTGCGATATGCGACAGTTATGTTTCCATGAAAATATGACAAATCTAAACAGGATCGCGCCATCCACAGATTATAATAGTAAAGTGTCAGGCAGTTGGAAAATTTGCTGAGGCATTATAGACAAACCAGAAATGCAAGATTTGCCTGACTCCGCTAAAAACTAAGTCAGTCATCAGCATCACAAACGAAAAGAAAATACCTACAATTACAGGATTTTTTGCTTGTCTACTAAAAGTCACCTGGAAACACCTCATCCATATCTATTTCATAATTCCCCATCAAATTTCTCCAATCAGTGGAAAATTATAGATTTAACGTTAAAAAATTCACACTATGCCATTTATATTTAAAATAATAATAATAACGCCCAACGATCATATACAGTCATAGATCCTGGACCCTAGGTAGGATTCCGTGTCTAGGGATCCATGAACTACGAAGACCATGGTCCCACAATACCCCGACTCAGAACAAGTATTTGCGCTTTTATACTGTACATAAATACTTGTCCTGTCGCTGGTTCGACCAGCTGCCTCCGGGTTATGAGCCGACCTGCCTTTCATAAAAAAAACGTTAGAAGTATTAGGTATGCATAACCGATAAATTATCATTTATCATCATATAGGTATACCAATAAATATTATTATGGTGCACAAACTGTTTATAAGAAAAGCATTTTCAACTCCAGCTGTTTACATTCATAAGCATTTACTTACTATAGTTGCAAAGTTGCCTCTTACCCGGTTGCAGAAAATGTCTGTAGGTACGACAAGATTTGTTACTAACAAACTTCGTCTACAACTTGTTCTGTTTGTAAGTATACCTGCAATAGATAATATTAAGGTAGAGTTTAAGCTAGGTGGTAGGACTTTTTTGTAAAGTTTGTCCAAGTAAGTACCACTGCTTTGCCAGTTATTCTGAAGCCAAGCAGTAGAGTGCAGGTACTACTGTATTCCGATTTTAATTACACTGTAGCCACTGAAATTACTGCGCAAATGAGACTTATGACCAGCTGGGCGATCATGTAACTTGATTGCAATCTACAGAAACACATAAATGTATGGATTTGACAGTTTTAATACGCAGCTTATGTGCTATGGAAATTTTCAAATTTGGAATGACTTTTCTTTTGTTGCATTGCAATCAAAGTTCTGTGATCACTCCACTGATCTCACAGTCTAGTCCTCATATTATTACACTGCTGTGTGATAGTGTGACTTGCCTAGTACACGACGATTGATAATGTATTTGTCTCATGGATATGGATGTATATTTTATAATTCTCCATCTAAGATTTTGCTGCTATAACATCTAGTGTGATTGATTTGTAAGCCTTATACGTACAAATAATTATTCAAGCATGAAGGGCAACGCAGGGGTTTATCTTAGCTTTTATGGACAAGTGTGTAGCGTTTCCCACTGGATGTAATCTTGCTGGTCTCTTCATTTAATTGTAAAATAAAACTGCGCGTTTTACCTGTTTTTCAGAAAATGGTTGACAATCGCATGGAAAAGACGCTTACGGGTACGGCAAAATGTACATGATTTTAAAACTGTGCCCGTGGTTATTAGGATTACCTAGTAGCACGCACGCGTAAAATACCTGACTTATTATATAGCTGAGAAGTACCAAAGACCGAGAATATTTTCATTATTTTTTTTGTTTTAATGCAGACTAAGTTTACTGCCTACTGGTAGTGGTTTGTTTGATTAAGTTCCCTTTTTATTGTTTTATGTTTATTAAATAATATTATGTTGCAGTTTACGTTATATCATGTCAATAGTTGATTCAGCCAGGCCAAGCCGTGTGGCAGCATCATGAAGATAGACACTGTTTGGATGATGATTTAACCGACAATGTTTATTTATTATAGTACATCTCATCGACGTATCACAAATGTACCTATACAGATTGGTAATGCGTTTATTTTTAGGTATTCATGTAAACATTGCTCGTTAGGTCATTAGATCACGTGTCTTATCTGCGACGAAGCGTACAAAAACACCTATGGGTAGGTACATAGGTATGACTCAATTAGCCTTGTTTTATTACCTCCTATAGTAAATAATGTACTCGAATGCAAATTAACGCCAAAATTTCTCACTTGTTCTCAGAACACTAATAAACATATATGTAAAATAAAGGTGGTAAAGTACCACGTCACAGAGACCACGCATTTCATCGACGAGCAAACAGCGCGTGTCCATTGTAATGGTAATACTGGTAAACAATGAACTTGTAAAACATTCTGACATCCAAAGCAAGGAGCTCGCCAATTATTCAACGTCGCGGTCCGCAGCAAAATAAATACTGGAAACACACGCCGGGCCCCGTAGAGATGAGTCGATAACTACTGAGAACGGTGTGTGAAACAGTCTTTTGTTTATACTGTGAACTGCAGTTGTGTTTTGTTTCTTGTGTGATTTAATTAAACCATAGTTTTGTCTATTAATATTAATTAAGCAAACATGCCTACTGTTGCGTATGTGATTGCCGTCTTAACCCCCTTTTTAATGGTAAGCGTCTCATAAACATTAATTTGATAGTAAATTTTTGGACAGGTATTAAATTGTCTGTCACATAGTATTCTTTGTGTCGTTTGCCTGTATACTTTTAAATTTCGAAGAAGTGCTTGCTACTTTAAATTTTGAGTTTTTTAACTTAATATACAGTAATGTACAAATTTCAATATAGTTAAATATATTTTACTCCGATGAGTACCATTATTATACATAGTTAAAGTGCCATTAAACTAGTTAATAAAAAATGACTAACAACTATGATATCCAATATATATACCAGTACATACTATTTTAATAGTTTAGTATTCTCAATAATTTTGTAGTAATGAAGTTTTTGTAGTACAAGTTCTTAAAACTAATATGAACAAATATAAAGGAGCCATTTAGATAATTTTGTAAGGTGAACAACATTATAGGATCATTTAATATCACCACCTGTACAAACATAAAGGTACTTTATTGAACAATAGAATTGGGCAATATCGTATGTAAAATTTAAAACACAACGACATAGCAAGAACGCAAAAAACTACTACAGAATTAAACATCTCATTTATTCGTTTCAGAACACGAGAGACATTTCTGTGCGACTAGGACCATTGGACACTCTTTCGAATGAAATCAGAAATCTCCCTGACTTTCCCGAAGACGCTTTCTTAAACAAAGGATATCAAAAACATGTTAATAAGGGCGTTTATGTTTCGAAGAATCTTCGAGATTTCATCTACCATGGCAAAGGAGACCGAGAAGAAGAAGGGTTTTATATGACACTCGATTTTGAGTCTTCTAAACTAGATCCTCCGAATAACCCCGAAGCACTTGCCTACTTTTTACATCCAAAAGGTTTCAACGATGCTGATGTGAGGCAGATTGACCAGTATATTCAGACTCTGCATACAAATCGGGGAGGTTCATGATCAAGGGACCAATCAATATACACCTATCCTCCAATTGATTTTTATTGCTTTTTTATTAGCTGGTATAAAACAAAACATTGACTACTCAGTACAAAATTGTTATATTTTCACCGTTAGTTGCTCTCAGCATTCACTTTATTTTTATAATTTAATTTATGACAGCATTGCCACGTTGAATGGCAATAATCTTTGTCCACGGTTTGATTTTTTTAATAGATATATCAACCACCCATTTCACCCTCTTAGGTGTAGAATTTCGAAAAACCCTTTCTTAGTGGATACCTACACTTTACAAAGAACACACTCTCCAAGTTTCAAATCTCTAGGACCAGCGGTTTAGGCTGTGCTTTGATCAGTCAGGACTTTGAATTTTGTATGTATAGATTATAATAAAAGCTTATTTATGACTTTAGAATGTATACTGTAATAATATAGAGTAGGTGTGCTTACTCAACTAAAAGATTCAAATTGATAAATAAGTAATCTAAACTCGTATTGTTATTAAATGTAGTTCTAAGAAATTGAACATGTTTTATTTAATTCATCGGATTCATCACTTTTTATCAACATAAATTTGTAAAAGCATTTCATCGAGTTTCAGCGAAATCTGCCTTATTAATTAATGTAAAGCGTCAGCGGTAGATAAGTCCAAGAGACCTACGTAGAAAGTAATTATATTATTTCAGACCTACTGAGCAATTTTCAAAAAAGTCAGGGAAATGTCACCTAATTTATTTTTTTAGACCATCATCTTAATATCTGCCGATATGAACTATTTGAAATTATTGATATTGCAAATTATTACTCATTATTATTTACTTATTTATACTTATTGGACTGGAGCATTTTGACTGTGTATAGGGTCATCGCGTTCAGGATATAATCCAATTTTTTTTTTGTAGTTTGTAGTGTTTAGTATTAGTTATCATTGTAGTATTTAATTGGAAAAAAAAATTATAGTGAATTAGATACATAGATAGATCAACACTTTATTGTACACCGTAAAAAGAAACAAATATTACAAAAAGAAAAAACTTCCATAATTAACTAATGCTATTACAATAGGCGGTCTTATCTTATCACTTAAAGCGATCTCTTCCAAACAACCTTTATATAACCTATATATTTTTCACTGTTTATTTTATCAGCTATTTATACAACCCACATCTTCAACTACGATCGAAAATTTTTGCTCTACATATTAATACTTATGGTTATCACTCTATCACATACGCGAAATATGACACCTTGATGTTTTTTGTAGGACACAACGTGACCTCTGCCATTTGTCACGGAATACTTGAACAGGATGTTCGCGCACCGTGTCATACTAGAATTTGAATTCATACATTTTAAAAACATTCCACGTCATTAAAACGATGATGACTTAAAAACCTATACCTATACAGCTCCGCGGTTATTTTGCGAATATAAATAAGTATTTGCGAAGGAATAAAGTATAACTTCACGTTCTTCACACAGCAGGAAAACTTCCGCTGAATTCACACCCTCGCTTTGATTCAACTTTTTTTATGTAAAGAGGCAACCACTGTAAAAAGGTAAAAACCCAGCGAGGCACCAGATTTTTTTAATAAGACCGCCATGGCATGGCTGCTGTAAGAGAGTTCATTATTCGGTTTTTCTTTTGCCGTTACAAAAGGCCGCGACTCAAAGACCCCGAGAAATTCCTTTTTAAAATAGTCGAGCAAAACTCTACTATACAACTTTGGAACGGAAGCTTCTTGTACAACGCAACGTTATAATATGTAGGTACCTAGTTTGGTGTAATACTGCATTTTATCTGCTCAATGACCTTACCTATCGCTACAAAAGTTCATGCACTTGACATTTATCGCACTATTTTGCATTAAACATTAATTATATAAAAAATTTTAACAGTAAAATGTAGTAGAATAATTTGCGTAAAACAGAACGAAATAGTTTCATTATGCCGATAATGTAAATGTAGATAATTTTGGTGCAGTTGTTTACATCAGTGCACCGCAAATTGGGTAACGTGTAACACGCCTGCTCCCACTCGCTAGGCGATAATGAAACAAAAACAGGCGGTCGCCCTTTGTTTACAAATGACGCATGGGGAGCAGAGCACATGCAATCCACTCGCGGCGGAGTCGTTTACCTTCCGCGCGCCGAGACGCTCGCCATGTGCCAGCGCCATGTGCGACCGTGCGTAGATGCGTGAGCATAGTACAGCCGAGCGCCGCACTCGCCGCCAGAGCTGCGCGCGCGCACAGAGAGGCGCAGGTCGTGGCGGCGCGCGGACGATGCCGCGCTGGCTGTGGGCGGCCATGATCCTCGCGGTGGCCGGCGCCGGCGTCGCAGCCTGGACGCCACCCCAGGAACCATTGATCCTGACCCCGCGCACGCGTCGCAGCACCCAATCCACTGCGCGACAACTCCAGCTTCTCGGCTGGGATCTGGAACTACAAGAGAACAGGGCTATACGATCACCGTACTATGACGAGTGCCTCTTCTACAAGGGGCGCGTTATAGGAGAAGAAGATTCCACTGCCACGGTGACGGAATGCGCCGGTCAGCTCTATGGACTGCTGCAAGTTGGCAAGGAGGATTTCGTACTGCAGCCGACACATCCAGATGGAGCTCATGTGCTGCGGCGGCGAGATGTGATGCTGTCGGAACACACAGTTGTGTACAATCTCACCGGCGACACGGTCACAGACCTCGATCTTGACTTGGAAGAGGAAGAGAACACAATGTTTGTGATGCCACACGTGCGACCGCGACACAGTAAACGCATGGAAGAAGTAGATTACTTCCGTGCGGAACCCATCTCTAGACCAATATCAGCAGGTGTGTCAACGCATTAAAATTCTACTTCTTGTATCTGTGATCGACAGAGATACAATAAACAATTGATGTTTCAGGTGTAAATGGTCTGTGGCTGGAAATAGCCATCGTAGCCGATCACACCATGATGAAGTTCCACGGTCGGGAACGAGTGAAGCACTACATTTTAGCATTAATGAACATAGTGAGTATAAGCGGTGGTGTGGTTGAAAGTGGAAATGTTTATTTTTGTCTGATACATTTACGTACATGGAAGCCAATTGAATATTTATGTAATCCGTTATAGGTCAGTGCCATATTCAATGATCCGTCTTTGAACTCGAACATGACGCTGGTCATCAATAAACTATTTCTGTACGAGGAAAAGGATTCAATAATAAAGTTTGGAAATGTGAAAAAGTCCTTGGAAGGTGTGAACAAATGGAACTACAGACATCTCGTAAAACTGCCAGCAGGTAAATTTACTTGCATTCTTACAATGTGTCAGTATTGATATTAATTCAACAGCTTTGTAAAATAATATCGGTTTTACAGAGTGAGCCTCTGCATTTTGAGTTGCATCGTCCGCCGCCGACGTTTATTTTGAGATTAGTTTTATTAGTAACGTCATTTCGACTTCCGCTACGAACATTCAATGATCTCATATCATAATATTATATCAAAGAGTCTACAAATATCCCATCTTGAAGTACATACCGTTGGAAACCGTAGGAGTTTACTCGCTTCTTGATATTTATAGAAAAATAGAACGTAGTAACGTAAAACACTATTATAACACCAAAATAATCCATTAAAATTAGTTAAAATTACGTTCAAATAGATTTGATAAGTTTTTATTACATATTTTATATGATGCTGTTAAAGTTGTTGCAAAGAGAAAATGAAATATAGTTTGATATCAATCGAAAAGCCTACTTTCATCGCCTTTATTAGTAGTTTTATATTAGTGCTTTCAGGCACTATTTTTTTTTTTTTTTTTTTTTTTACTTCAAACTTGTCTAGCATTTGACCACGCTCTCACCTGATGGGAAGTGACGATGCGATCGAAGATGTAGCATGCTAGCCAAGTAAACTAAATAGCAAGCACTAAATAAAGAGCATTGACCTTCCGTTTAGGTAGGTATACAGCTATATCTTCTTTTAATATTAACTGACTTACTTTCGTATATTGATCTACTGGTGAAACTAAGCTAAGCTAGTTTGGTTCTATGATTATGTTAAAGATAGTTTTGCTTTACAACAAACTAAATAATGATATCGAATCTACGAGTATGTCGCAATCTATAAACTTAAAGTATGGTGGTAACTCTAATAATGGGAAAATGAAAAAGACGGATAAATCCTAATGTCGTTTAAATATATTAGGTCTTTACCTATGAAATTACCGTTTTGTTTGAAAAAAGTTAAAGTATTTTTTTTCGAACTTATTTATTTCTTTTATTCAAATTAATTACCCCTGCAATCAATGCATCTTTGCCAACGCTGTGGCAGTTTATGGATGCCCTTCTTGAAAAAATCAGCAGGACGGGAGACATCAAACTCTTCAAAGGCGTTTTGTACTGCCTCTCGGGAATTGAATTTTTTTCCCGCTAAAAAGTTGTCCAAATTTTGGAAAAAGTAATAGTCGGTAGGCGCAAGATCTGGTGAGTATGGCGGATGAGGGAGAGCTTCCAAACCCAACTCATGCAGCTTAGAGACGGTCTGTTGTGCAGTATGGGGTCGCGCGTTGTCGTGAAGTAGCAGTGGAGACGACCGATTGACCAAAGCTGGTTGCAGACGTGCGAGTTTCGCCATCATTGTGGTCAGTTCTTCAATGTACACATCTGCAGTAATGCTCTCGCCGTTTTGTAAAAAAGCTATGATGAATCACACCAGCACTAGACCACCAAACTGTGACCATCACCTTTCTAGGGGTCATTTTTCGTTTTGCACATTGCTTTGGTACCGAACCAGGATCTAACCAACTTGCTGAGCGCTTTCGATTGTCAAAAAGCATCCATTTTTCGTCGCACGTAACAATTCGGTTCAAAATTCCTTCATTTCTGTGCCTGTTAAGCAGCGCAAGGCAAGTCTCGACGCGTACGTTGCGCTGGCGATCGTTAAGTTCGTGGGGCACCCATCTATCAAGCTTTTTTATCTTGCCAATCTGTCGCAAATGGACCAATATTGTTTTGATGCTAACATCAAAAGCTGCTGCCAGCTCAGCTGTAGATTGAGATTCATCAGCTTCCACAATCGCCTTTAATTCATCATTGTTGACCAAAGTTTCCGGACGACCACGAGGTTCATTTTTCAAGTCAAAATTCCCAGAACGGAACCGAGCAAACCAATAACGGGTTGTACGTTCGTTTGTACAGTTCTCTCCGTAAACGTCGTTGATGTTACGTGTCGTTTGTGCCGCGTTGGTGCCACGACGGAACTCATATTCCATAATTACACGAAATTTCAAAGTATCCATTATGACGAAAAATGTTGAAATGTAATGAAAATACAACGCTAATCAATAAACAAAAGACTTATATTGTAAATAGAATGTCATATTTTTAAAACAAAATTAATTTGAATTTAGAATTCATAGCCAATCAAAACTTTTTTTTGTTTGAAAAAGTCTGTACTGCAATACGGCAATTTCATAGGTAAAGACCTATTAGATAATATGCCATAGAATCTGCATCAACAGTCTTTGTTTTATGAAAATTATGTTTTGTAGGAAGCACTGGATGGGACGCTACTGTGTGGTTGACTCGGGCGCCTCTGGGTGGTCCTTCGGGCTTCGCCCCCGTCGGTGGTGTATGTTCAAGAAATAGGTCTGCGGCCATTGACAGAGATGAAGGCCTCACAAGCGCGTTCGTCATCGCTCACGAGCTTGGACATTTGTGAGTACCTACATTATAATTAAAATGTTTCCGCTAATATATACTTTCCACACCAATTTACTCTATGTAGTTCACTTAACATTGATTTTAGTTGTAACACCTTCACCAAGGATTATTTGCTTCGTTAGCGTTAAAAAGTTACCTAAGTGCTTAACTTACCGCGTGGCAAAATATTTGTCATATTCCATTTCTAAAGCATTGATAATTAACTTTTTCCATTTTTAAGCGTTATTTTTGCCATGTTTCATCATGTAATCAGATAAAATTATTTTCATGCCGCATCTTGATCTCTGATGTACAACACTCTTTTCGTCCAATAAAAAGTCCAAAAAGATCTGAGTGAGTTATTGAATGACTTTTATAAGCTTAAGTATATGTTTTTATTACCATAATGACCCCCTTTATTAGTTGCTATCTCATCGAAAGCAACGTAGGCGCGGTTGTAAATTGTAAACAAAGCGTATTATAAATCACAGACTAAAGTGTTCTCGGAAACCGTAGACAGTAGCTAGACATGTGTCGGAAAGTGTACGACTCGCGTAAAACATAAACGGGTACTGTCAGCTGTTTTATAATAAAGTGTGATTGAATTGAAAAATGTTGGTATACCTTGATACTTTTGTCAAAACATTTTGGGAACTACATAAATATGTTACGATTAAATTACCCTACACTGCATGCCGCTATATACGTTAAAAGTGGCAAGTACATGCAAATCGCAGTCATTTCTAGTACTACATAACACTTACCTATTTATGCGAATAAAATGTGGAGGTTTTTCGCTGTGATATGTAGAGAATACTATCAACTGTTACGTTGTCTACTAGATATCACAGGCTTTAGCGTTTAGAGAATAGCCTATTTGCAATAAAATATATGAGTTTGCCTTTAGAGAATGTATTGCAATCTGCCTAATGCTGTTTGACCCCACATAGTTTGGTTATATCCATTTACTGTTAAAGTTTTTTATGGACGTATGAGCCTACTTTGAGTACACCTTGCTTGGATGCCACTTAGTGACGTTGCAACAAATTGCATGAGCATACAAATAAATTAGTAAAATTGCTTCTGAAACAAAAACGCCACCACCGTGAAAGTATTCTTACAGTTCCTCATGATAAAAAAGGACAAAAACTCGCATATCTACTATAGAGAATGGAAAATGGAACGACTTCTCTCGTGTTTTTTATTTTTATGCTCTGCCCTAAATACAACTAGTTAAAATTTGACATTCAATGCCATCTTTCACCGGGTGATTTCAAATCATCA
The DNA here is from genome assembly GCA_905220475.3 of Ennomos fuscantarius. Classification (NCBI taxonomy): domain Eukaryota; kingdom Metazoa; phylum Arthropoda; class Insecta; order Lepidoptera; family Geometridae; genus Ennomos; species Ennomos fuscantarius. Next base: position 5,143,713 of record HG992031.1, on the reverse strand, counting down.
TTAATTAGTTTTTTAATATAGAGTTCGATAGAGTTCACAGAGCCTCCAACTTATATATTTCGCAGTATTCGGCATATTTATAGCAATGGAACTCTACCACAAAATTAATGAAAGTGTACAAGTAAGAGATGTTGTGTACTAAATTTTTTACTTGATTGTTTCTATTTTAGTACCTTTGAAATTCGCGTAGAAACATACGTAAAATAAACAAAATTGTACACTGTATTGTACTTTGCCAAGCTATACAATGAAAGCTAAACTGTGGACAACCCAATTATAACTCAGACCTTTCTTGATTAATTATGCGGAAGCTTAATTGCGTTTCGAGGTAAAGCAAAGTCTTTGTGTCCAATTTGATGACGTGATTTGAGTTGTGCTAGGAGTCTAGAAAGTTCTTTGTTGTTTCGGCGACAGCTGCGTCTCAGAATCGATTTCATTCGCAATTTTGCTCTGAGATTAGGGTTTGATTGAGCGTGAAATTGCCCAGTATGCTTTCAAGTCACGCTCTATAGTTAGTGATGTATATATTGAGTACCGTTAGGAACTCATATAAATTAACGATATACCTACTATCAATATAGCCTTGACAGCAGCATCATTAAAAAAATCGTACTAAAAACACTATTACGGTAAAAATCAGTAATCTTTTAGTGGTAAGACATTTTGTGCATCTTTAATTTTCATAGCAGTTGGTTGATTATTTGATTTTAAACTAAGAGCAGTGATTAGGTTTGTATATTTTAGGTAATGATAGATAGGTAGGTTACTAAAAGTTATATAAAAAATGTAAGAACTCTTGGTCTCCCTCTGACAAAACGTAATGATGCTTAATTACAGCACACATGCGCGAAATCATTCGTTACCCTTGCACGAAACTATCATTTTGCATTAACGCCGAACAACGCCCAATAATCCCATGCATAAATCTTGGACCCTAACTAGGATTCCTTGTGTCTAGGGACCCAAGAACTACGAGGACCATGGCCCCTTAACACCCAGACTTAGAACAAGTAATTGCGCTTTTTTTTCTGTTCATAATTACTTGTCCTGCCCCGGGAATCGAACCCGCCTCCTCCGGGTTATGAGCCGACCAGCTCAACCACCACACCACAGAGACAGTCGAGGCTGTCATGTGTATTATGTTAATTATGCTGATACAATTTCATTATCTTTATTTCGGATAGTATGTACGAGTAGCAGCTCGATAAAACGATGAATCACGGGCGGGTTCAAAGTGGACTGAACCCTACAAAGATCCCTTTATGGGATAATTACCGCACGATTGGAACGCTAATACACGGTCGTGAAAGCTTGGATTACGGCCATCCTGTGCTTTGGGCTATCTCATTTATTATTTGATTAAAGATAGCTAACGAAAAGTAAGAATTAATGCTAGGCTACACAATTAAATTTGTTTGTGTAAGACAGCTCTATAATATCTATGTAGTCGGTTTTACTTTATATATATCATACCTAGCTATGTCCCGTAGTTCTTCCCACGCAGACAATGTTAATGCTATTCCACAGGAGGTACACAATTTTCCGGGATAAGAAGCATCTTTTATGTGACCCTAAGATACCTCCCACCCCATACCTCAGTCGTTTTAGAGCTGAGTGGGAATCAAACTGTACATACACACATATTCGCATTTATATTATAATAATTTGTGTGGACATCGCACACAACGCCATCTAGCCCCAAACTAAGCAAAGCTTGTTCTATGGGAACCAGATAACTGATACAATACTTAGATACTTTTTTCGTTTGTAAATACATACATAGAATACTACACCCAGACACAGAACAAACACCTATGTTCATCACACAAATGTTTGTCCTGGGTGGGAATCGAACCCACAACACACAGTTCAGAAGGTACGGCTACTTCCAAGTGAGCTATCGGGCCAGTCAAAATATAATATTGATAAGTAATATTTATTTCCTAAAATTGTGTATTTCAAAAATCTGTCTGTTGGCTGGTATTTATTGGTTAATTGCTAGTTCGAAAAAAAGTCCTTTTTATATCTTTTGTCAGTTCAAAAAGTTCCATTCGCAAATTGAACGGCCAACAGCATTTTGATGTGAATCAAATTATCCATCTTCAATATTTTGCCAGTCGACTATACGAGATGCATTTAGAAGAATATGGGCGTAATAATGTGGCTGGTTCATCTCTGTGTGCGGTACTGAATCGGCGCTTTCATCTATTTCGGTTCCGATTGAACACTGATTGATGCCGACGAGCAAGGTTATCGGCACATACTAGTTAATGTATACCTTAATGACGTGACTAGCTAGTCTTTTGGCTAATTAAGCTTATTGAGGTAACTTATGTACTTTATGGACGTATCATCTATAATTTATAATTATTTATTTATATTCTCATCTTTTCATCCCACATAATATAAAAATATAAGCAACCATCTATCTATACATATAAAATTCAAAGTCCTGACTGACTGACTGGCTTATATATCAACGCACAGCCTCAACCACTGGTCATAAAGACTTGCAATTTGGAAGGTGTGTTCTTTGTAAAGTGTAGGTATCCACTAAGAAAGGGTTTTTAGAAATTCCACCCCTAAGAAGGTGAAATGGGTGGTTGAATTATCTATAAAAAAAACTTCTTCGTTTCTTATAGGCCACGCGGGCTAAGTCGCGGACAGAAGCTAGTTATTTATAATGGATTAAAATATATTCAATACTATTGATGTTGTGGGTATTGACAGTTGCTTACCCAATTTAGGTTAAATACCAACTGAATAATTAAATTTTAAATTAATATATCCCCGACTGTTACTCACGAATAGTAAGTCGATTTCTCGACCAGGTTTCGAGCATATCTGATGCTCTTTCTCAGGAGGTGAGTTCAGAGTAACAGTCGGGGATATATTAATTTAAAATGAATCACACTCATGAGAATTTTAATACTAAAATGAATAATTAAATATTGATTTTTGATGTAAAACAAAATATGTCCTCGAGATTCAATAAATATAAATAAAACATAAACATACCTAAACTTACAAAAGCGTGCGAGCGAGACAGCCGCGCATATGCCTGCGATGTTTTATAATACTAAAAAAAAATTGCAATGTTTAGGTATTGATTTTTTTATTGATTCCAGTTTAATATAAGCGGTATACCTACGTCTATAAATGATTGAACTTGCTTAAAACCATAGGTATGATATATGATTGGATGAGATTGGAATGACAATATTTTTTTAGTGTTATGGAATGACGTGACATTCGCTTGATGTTAAGCGACACGGCTACCCATATCGGTTGCAGTGTAACTCGGAACTCCATAGAGTTTCGCGTGCCACTGCACTGCGCACGTCATCCTGAGACATCAGCACAATCGTAATAAAATTACTAAGCTGTGAGATCAGGTCATAAAATCTCATTTGCCCAGTAATTTCACTAGCTACACTGTCCTTTAAACCGAAACACAGCAGTGCTTGCACTCTACTGCTTGGCGGCAGAATAACTGGCAACGCGGTGGTACCTACCTAGATGAACTTTGCAGAAAAGTCCTACCACCTAGTATTACTTACTTATAGTATGATTTACTCCGTCGCAAACTGCTGGACCTCGTGAAGTGACTCAAGACACCAAATACAAATAAGTTACATCTGTTTATTTGTCTATTCTTTCTTTCTAAATTACACTGCATTCTCTTATAATGTAATGTAATGTAATGTGTCCTGAATAAATGTCTTCTTTTTCTTTCTAAACAAATCTACGATAAAAAAATACTGCTCGGCCTAGAAATATGAAATTTATGGTCAAAGCTCAAAGCGAGTGAAATGCTTGCATATATAAAGAAATACGTGGGTATAAAATCGCGTGTCGAGATCGCCTTGTGGATATGTAGGTATAGGTCACTTAAATAATATATCTCTATATTATAGATAATGTATATTTGTATCAAATTCAACCGTATTGATGTTACGATGTACAAATAAATTGTGATCGAGTTCGCAATAAATCGCGGTTGCTTTACGAGCTATAAATGTTTATAACACTCACATATTTAAAGACATGAATTCTCTCTACGTTCTTGAACATTATACAACTCTTAATTTACTTCAGTCGTCTGACCGTCCATAGTTCCCATTGCCACTTTTAATCACAAGCGATTTTTAATTTATTGGTCGTGAAATATTGCAACAACTTACCATCAGGCGATCCGTTAACTTGTTTGCCATCGATTTAAAAAAAAAAAAATTCACTCAATAGGTTATAAAAGACTTGAAGGACTCGTGCTTATCCTAATCAACTCCACACACCCAGCCTCTGTGGTGTGGTAGTTGAGCAGATCGGCTCATAACCTGGAGGCGGCAGGTTCGATTCCCGTGGCGGGACAAGTATTTGTGCACAGAACATTTCTTCCCCTCGTAAAAAGCGCAAATACTTGTTCTAAGTCTGGGTGTTGTGGGACCATGGTCCTCATAGTTCCTTGGTCCCTAGACACGGGGAATCTTATAGGATCCAGTATCTCTGTATGTGATCGTTGAGCGTTATTATTATTATTTATTATTAACTTAATACTTTTCCACTGTTGAGACTCTCGTCTTCTTTCAAAGGGAGAGAGAGAGAAACATAATGTGTAGGCCACATTACTCTGGCCCAGTGCAAGTTGATGGAAAAACTCGAATTTTTTGATTCTTGAACATTTCCTCACGGTATTTTACGTAATATTAATTTCGATAATAAATAAATACATAATTATTGGATTCGAACCAGGAACAGGCATGAGTTTAAAAGTCGCCCAAGCTACTCACACTCGACTGCAACATTGCTTTTTATCTAATTGAAACAAAGTACCAAGCGATCTTGCAAAATGTAACATCACTTGGCCAGTCTATATCGTAAAGTGGTTGGTACACCCACCACCCATTCCGGCAAGTGTTCCTGTGATGCTGCAAACATTTTGACCGCATTATGATTTCTGAAGTGAGTCAGATAAATATTTCCGTACATTGAAACCATAACATCTATACACATAAAATTCAAAGACCAGACTGACTGACGTATATATCAACGCACAGCCTTAGCCGCTGTAGCCGCCGAAATTTGGAGGGTCTGTTCCTTTGTAAAGAGTGTAGGTATCCACTAAGAAAGGGTTTTTTGAAATTCCACCCCCAAGAGAGTGATTTGGTTGGTTTATAATGTTTCGGCAGAAAAATATGCCATTCGATTTCTATAGGCCACGCGGCAAAGTTATATTAAGGCAGTTATAGACTTGATAGACAATAAAATATTTACACGAAATCAAAAAATAATATTTAAAAGATATTGTTTTTGTTTAAAATTGATACAAACCAAACAAATATATGAAGACTATCTACGAAATGCATTTAAATTGTCATCATTTGATTCTTTTCAGATCATCTGATAAAGAAAAGTTGATATTTATTGTCTGTATAGGTTCAATCCACATTCTTAGATTCAATCAATTATGTTTACAAATTAATTTAATCTATGAAGGTGTACTAATGTTAAAAATAATGTTCAACAATTTTTTTATTGAATTACAAGAATAACAATAGTTCAGTATCAGTTTAAAAACTTGAGATAAGACAACTTTAATCACAAGACAAAAAGTTGGTTAATCTATGTAAATTGTACCTTGCATTGTAAGTTTGCTATTCAAAGAAACTCTTAACAAAGGTATTTGAGGAGCGCAAAAGCACACTTAGAATTAAACTCCCTAGAAACTGGTTACAATAGAATTTACCCGTCCTCAAGCGAATTTAATTAAACAACACTCGCATCATATTAGATGTAAGTTAGTGCTTCTAACGTTGTATGCTTGTACGGTCGTAGCTAGGGGGAGGCATTGTGGGGCAACGCCCTACCTAGAAATCACAACGCCCTACCTTAAAAATATAACATTACCAAAAACTAAGATAAATTAATTGAATTGTATGTTCACAGTTTGAGATAAAAAAATCTTAGATCCATGCTAATGTTTTGTCACAGACATTATTTGTCTACGAATAGCTATTGAATGTACATCACCGGTCTAGAGGTCAGTGATATAGCTACATAGTGCATATTTTACCGCCTTTACAATGGGGAGTGTTCTGAAGAGCTATTCAACCTGATACCGGCATCGCGTTTCTTCCATCGCACCTCTCGTCACCGCAAAAAAGCTCATCCACATATTATAGAGTCATGGAAGTCGCATACGACTCGTTTCATTCGCTCTTTCTTGCCGTACACCTGCAAAATGTGGAATGAGCTCTCCCGCCCGCGGTCTTTCCAACGAGTTACAACATGGAGTTCTATAAAAGGAGGGTTAAAAGAGTCCTTCAGGGTAAGCAATGCATTGGTGACGCCTCCTCCGGTGTTACAGATGTCCATAGGCTACGGTGACCACTTCCCATCAGGTGGGCCGTATGCTTGTTTGCTCCCTTTAATATAAAAAAAAGGGGCCCGTGCTTCGAGGGCAGATCAATTGAAGGGATGAGATCAAAAAGGCTTTAACTGATTTTTTTCATAAAATAACTTATTGGCAGCGTTGGATTCATCGTGAAATTATCTACAATAATACATTTTCAAAATACTGAAATAAGGCTTACATCTCGAGATTTCCAGTCTAAAAACGGTTTATCTGTCACAGGAATACAGTTCGCTTAGCATAAAAACATTATTATATTTATTTTATTATATTATATTTTTACAGTAACTGTATGAATTAGTACTATATTTAGTATTTTAAAATAGAATGAATACATTTTTAATCAACTGAAACTTACATAAACCTTTTCTATTACCTTATAAGCACTCTAAATTAAAATTGAAGTTTACGCCGTTGAAGTTTAAAGTCAGTTTTCTCGAAACTATCAATTTGACAGTTAAACCTTTTTTATTCTTAATCCTTCAATTATCATAAATTATTTACTTACACCTGTAACCAATGCTGCCCTATCTCAAATTCGATTCTAGCTACAGCACTGACGTCGACGTCTATGACGTCACTGACAATTTAATGGTGTAATAAAATAGGTGAAACTAGATATAAACGGCCTCCTAAACTTTAAACTTAACTATCTCATAATCTACGACTCTTAACGAGGTTTAAGAGGTCCCTTTTAAGTTTAAAGAGCTCTTCTATTGGACTTCTAACTTAATAAGTAGGGAGGACGGCACGACATCAAAGTGCCAAATAGGATCTCCGCTGTAACTAAAAAGGAGATAATAAAATATTTTAAAGGTTCGTATGATTACATTTATCTATGTCGCCTTGAATGTTGAGTACCTGCGGAAATGCTTTATAAATCTATGAAATATCTAAGCCTTCCGACTACAATCCCAAATCCACAGAACAGATCATAGTATGGTTACTAATATAGTGTTATATTGTCCGTGTATAGGGTAGATAGATAGATAGATAGATGAACTCTTTATTGTACACACCAAATAATAAAAAATACAAAGAAAAAAAAACAATAAATTATATAAAGTTTAACAATGGGCGACCTTATCGCTAAAAGCGATCTCTTCCAGGCAACCTTTGGATGGAGAGAATTTGACGAAGTGGTAAAGGACGGGGTGCACATAACTATTTCGTTCATATAAAGGACATAATTATAATCATAATACTTAACTTCTTAAAATATAGAAGAGGGTATTTGTAGAAGAATATCCATCCTTCTAGAAATATAATTACAGGAATGGGAAATGTTTGCTTCTTATTTTGGACTAGTTGCGTCCCGCGGTTACACCCGCGGATAAAAAGTATTTTAATTATTTACTCAACCCACGGGAAAATTTCACTTTTCCGAGATAAAATGTAGTCTGTATGTTAATCTAGTGTATAAGCTATCTTGGTACTGAATTTTATCCAAATCCATTCAGCCGTTTGACCGTGAAGGAGTAACAAACATACACACATACAAACTTTCGCCTTTATTTCTAATATTAGTGTGCTAGTGTGAAGTGTGATTTCACGATCAAATCAAAAGTCCATACCTGTCTTGGTATTTTGGCAGACATTTGCCCACATCAATAAAAAATTATACTTTACTAGCTTCTGCCTGCGGCTTCGCCCGTGTGGCCTATAGGAAACGAAGAAGAATTTTTTTCATAGATAACTAAACCACCCATTTCACCCTCTTAAAGGTGGAATTTCGAAAACCCCTTTCGTAGTGGATACCAATACTTTAGAAAAAAACAGACACTCCAAATTTCAAGTCTCTAAGACCAGCGGTTTAGGCTGTGCGTTGACATATAAGTCAGTCAGTCAGTCAGGACTTTGAATTGTATGTGTATAGATTATAAAAATGAAAAATCCGTTCAATAATACGTAAAAAACTAGGGTTGATACACAGTAAGACTTAAACATTTAAATGGCGCAGTTAAACTTTCTTTCTCTTGTAATGTGCAACATGTGGTATCAAATACAGAATATTTTTAGCTTGTTTCTAAATATAGCCACCTCTTTCCCCAGTTCGCCCGACCTTTGCGATTGTTGCAGATGTAACACACGGCCATCTGTCAACGATATAATGCTCCCAGTTTTACAAGAATCACATACAAAGTGCTCCCTCAGAGTAATCTTTTGCGGGATTAATTTTAAATCAAAAAGTATTACTACATAGTGGAACGACACGGGCTTTTTCTAACACTGATAGAGTGTACACCTCAATTCACCAAATTTTCTAAGATGGGATGCATGGACGACACTAGTTTTAGAATTTTTCTGGTTCTTGAACATGTTGATACAAAAAAAGACCCATAACAAGTTGATAGTTCATTACAAAAAAAGAGTTGTTAGAAAACAAATCTAACTTGATGCCTATCTAAAATTGAATAGAAAGTAGACTTAGGTACTAAAGTACTCTATAGATGTCATTTAGATTGGTAGATAATCAGAGATATTTCTAAGTGAAACAGAAAAAAGAAGAAAATGATAGAATACGGTGGATGATATAGATTTAATTTTCAATAGAAAACTTACAGAAATATTTAATTATGACCAAGCGAGCGTAAGCTACGAAATTACCCTTTTGTATTCCTTTTTTTCTTTCATCTTTCTATTTTTTAAATTATAATTATGATTATTTATAATTCATTTATTATGCTTTACTTTCCGATGGAGAAGAAAGCTTCTTGAGTGAGGATCACGAACTAGAGTAGCGTTGACTAGATGGACCGAAGACCTCACGATCACTTAACTCCAATGAAACAAATAGAAACGCAAATTTGTATAGATTTGACAGTTTGGAAACGCAGTTTATGTACATAGTTAGTATGGAAATTTCTCCTGTTGCATTGCAATCAAAGTTTCGTGATCACCCCCCTGGTCAAAACCGTGAGGAGCCGATGGATGCATGAGACAAACAGCCACTCAAACTGACGCTCTATGTGAGAAGCCAATATGTTCAGTAGTGGACTGACTGACTGAAGACGTCTTCAGTCTGTTGATGATGAAGTACTATTATTGAAGACGAAACTTCTTTACTCACGCTTGACTTGGGGAGTAAGCTGGTGAATGCGAGGCGAACGGAAGTTGAAGTTGGTTCACGTAGATCTCCATTGTCAACATAACAAAGTTATTATTTTATTATTACTAGCTGTGCCCCGCGTTTTCACCTGCGTAGTGAAAATTTTCCTTACTTTCTTAACTTTTTCTTTCATAAGAACCTTCTCCTGAAAATAATAAACACAGTAAAAAAGAATTAGCGAAAAAATTCTACCCGTTCACCCGTGATGCGATGACCAAGGGAAATATATCGATTCATACGATATTAGTATGTCCGGTAAAATGACAATTTACAATTGTCAAGACGGCGACATTAACATTAAACAAAGCAAAAACAAAGTTATACCGGCCGATGGAGATAGATGGAGCTAAACTAAAGGAGTTTTGTTTTTGTGTTGTTGTCTAAAGCACGTGTTTTTTTTAATATTATTTCTTGTATTGTATTGTTGGTCCATTTTTTAACAGACTTATAAATGTTTCATTAATTTAAGTGCGTCCAACTGCTCTTAAGAACTCTCACGGTACAATCATAATTGAAAGGTTGAGAATAAAAAGGGTTTTACTGTCAAATTGACAGTTTCGAGAAAATTGACTTAAAACGTTAACGGCGTCATTTTAATGTAGAGTGCTTATAAGGTAATATAAAAGCTTTATGTAAGTTGCTTGAAAATGTATTGATTCTATTTTAAAATACTAAATATAGTACTAATTCATACAATTACTATAAAAATATAATACAATAAAATAAATATAATAATGTTTTTATGCTAAGCGAACTGTATTCCTGTGACAGATAAACCGTTATTAGACTCAAATCTCGAGATTTAAGCTTGATTTCGATATTTTGAGAATGTATTATTGTAGATAATTTCACGCTGAATCCAACGATACCCATAAGTCATTTTGTGAAAAAATCAGTTAAACCCTTTTGATTCTCACCCCTTCAATTATTATCTACAAATACTGCAAACTACTTTTTCAATGCGTCATTCGAGAAACGTAATGAAAAAGAAATAAATAATGCCAACAATTAAAGCCCATACCGAGCTGTCGACGTACTCAACGATAAAATTGTTGGTAGGTCACATACCTATCTATATAAGGCATTGTTTGCTCAGTTATCTAGCGTGGCATGGTCGACTGATTTATATACGTTTACAGTTAATAATGGAAGCCTAAGCTTTATCTTTAACCCAATTGTAGTGCTGACACTTCTTGTTATGCTATTAATAGGTATTATAGTATATGATCAGCAGATTTGTGGGCACAACTTTAAACTGTTTTGAAAAAAGAATGTTCATTTAAATCGATTGAGCGGCGTTCGGTCGATACCGTATTTATCTGTAGGCAACGAAGATAATCACTACATAGGATAAAACAAAATCGCTCTGTCTACTTCTCTGTCCCTATGTATACTTAAATCTTTAAAAATACGCAACGGATTTTGATGCGATTTTTTTAAATAGATAGAGTGATTGAAGAGGAATGATTATATGTAGGTACAATAACATGTAAAAATGTGGCAGGAAATCTTTATGGTTTAGAGAAAGAAGGATTGTTTTACTCTAAATTTAACGCGTGCGGGCCACGGACAGTCATGAATAAATCAAAACTACTGGATCTATTTTAATAATTTTTTCAGTGAATGACATAGGCTATATATTTTATACCCGTGCGAAGCCGGAGCGGGCAGCTTGTATACTATAAAAATAATACCATTTATACTATAGACGACAGTAACTGCTTACCATATTATGCGTATAGTGTGTTTAAAAATGACAGTCTTTGTGGTCGTTGAGCAGCACCCCTACCGCGTAACCATTCTGGGAATCGGCTTCGCCTGCCATCCTGCACGTGCCAATTAACAAGTCAACGAGTGGGAGCAAGAGAGAACACGATTACGATCTCCACCAGACTTACGCGGTAAGGCCCCAGGTCGGCTCATAACCCGGAGGCGGTGGGTTCGATTCTCACGGCAGGGCGTATTTGTGCACAGAAAAAAATCCCTAGACACAGGAAATCTTAGTTAGAGTCCAGAATCTATGTATGTATAAAAACGTTCTCAGAACCGACAACCGATGGGGAAGAAATGTTCTCGGTTTAAGCTACGTCTTCCAGTTTGTGGTCACCACTAGAGAAAATTTCTGAAGGAACTACGAAGAGCATGGTCCCACAACACCCAGACTCAGAACAGGTACACAGTAACAGTATTTGCCCTTTTTTTATCCTGCCGCGCTAATATATATGTAGGCTGAACGGGTTGTGCGTAGGTTGCAACCTATATAACTATAGGCCTTCAGCAAGTGCACCGGGCCGTGTCTGGAACAAGAATGCTCCGTATTACACCAAGCGCTCCCTTTATATAGCCAGATGGGTGGGGAAGCGATGACAGTTGCCGGTGTTGCCACTGTAATAAATTTAAATGCCACCACAGGGTAAATTACGGTACTGCCCGCTGCGCATAGAGTTTATAACTGGACGTTGCCGCCGTCATATATTTGGTTTCTCCGTACAATTAACTTATGTTTTAGAGTTTAGCTACTCTGATTTGAAATGTATGTACTCGGGTACCTACTTGCATATTTGTATCTTATATCGATATATTTATTGGCCCAAACTGCTATACAGTCTGTACTAGTTGTTACCATCAACAAGAAATGACCATAGGAAAATCAATCGCGGGCAAAGCAAGATTATTGTTAAAATGTACTCTAACATGGTCATAATAGAGACTAAAAAAATTATTTATAGTTCATATAAAACACTTTCTGTCATGCAAAAATGTCCTTTGACGAGACGGGAATGGGACAGGTTCAAAGGTCAAAAGAGAAGTAATTTTTAACGGTCATTGATCTTTGCTTATCTAATTAATAATTCTCGAGAATCGAGCCTTTTATGATATCTAGATTTGCACGTGTACTAGTAGTACGGGTAGGTATAGGTAGGTAATGCGTCACCTCACGTGAGGTATAATCAAATGATTGGAGTTTTGGCGGGAAAACGAAAAAGATTGCGTCACCGCATTGTATTATTTTCCTAAACTTGTGTTATTTTCAGCGTTAGTGCATAAAATTGGTGGCATTTTATTCGTTAAGTGGTGGATTACAGATGTGAGTGTGGGAAAATGGTATAATGATGGTGAAACGTTTCTTTTCGTGTTGTTTCCAACTTGACTATGACTTGAGTCTATGACTTGACTTGATGACTTCGACTGTGACTTGACACCCATTTGCGTGAAATATCGTTAACTTGATAAATTATAATTTATCAATTTATAATTATCAATTACTTGACACTGGCTAAATACACAAAAGTATGGAGCCAAAACCTAAAAAAAATGATTGTATTTATTATTATTATTATTTATTACATTCTATGACTTGACTTGATGACTTCGACTGTGACTTGACACCCATTTGCGTGAAATATCATTAACTTGATAAATTATAATTTATCAATTGATAATTATCAATTACTTGACACTGGCTAAATACACAAAAGTATGGAGCCAAAACCTAAAAAAAAAATTATTGCTTTGAATCTTTCGTAGAAGTAATGCTAAAAGTATAAACTTTATCTTTAAGATAGGTAGAGATTATATTTTATTTTATTTATTGACAGCCTATTTTTTGACAGCCTCTGTGGTGTGGTGGTTGAGCAGGTCGGCTCATAACCCGGATGTGGCGGGTTTGATTCCCGTAACAGGACAAGTATTTGTGCACAGCATAAAAAGCGCAAATACTTGTTCTGAGTCTAGGTGTTGTGGGACCATAGTACTCGTAGTTCCTGGGTCCCTAGACACAGGGAATCCTAGTTAGGGTCCAGGATCTATGTGTGTGATCGTTGGGCGTTATTATTATCATTATTATTATTATTTACTTAGTGGCAACATTAATGATTTTATTTCATTATTGTTATTATAGTTAGATATCTGTGTGCAAAATGTCATACAAGTCGGCTCAGCCATTTTAACATGAAATCTATCAACACAAACAAGTAACCCTTCCCTTTAACGTGAGCTAAATAACATAAGGTAAATAACGTAGGCTAAGTTCGGGTTATATTTTGGGAAAATATAAGCCCAGCCCATAAACAAATGTAATAGACGTCAATACTTCAGTAAGTATGCGACTAGCCCGATTGCTCAGTTGGTAGTAACCCTGCCTTCTGGCCTGTGGATTGTGGGTTTGATTCCCGCCCAGGATAAATATTTGTGTGATAAATATCGAGGTTTGTTCTGTGTCTGGGTGTTACATTGTATTCTATATATATGTATTTACAGACAAAAAGTATATAAGTTTAGTATCAGTTATCTGGTTCCTATAGTGCAAACATTGCTTAGTTTAGGGCTAGATGGCGTTGTGTGAAATGTGTACAAATATGATTAATAATAAAAAAATGTATTTATGTTATTTATTTCTTGAATTAATTTTTGCTCTTTGGTATTTAACTCATATACAATTGGTCATATTATCACATATATCACCAAGTTCCTATTTTTCTATGCATGAATGCATTCAGAGCTGCACTCTTCCACGAAATATATCAAGTCATAACAGATTAACTTTGTCAATTAAGATATTTCAGATTGTTAAACTGACACCAATATAGACCATAATTATGGATCTATCACTTTGTTTGCCTTTAATTATAATTAATTTAAGGTACGTAGCGTTACTTGTCATGCAATTATTTTCTTGTCAAACCTTATTCTGCGGTAAATAAAGCACAAAATTGTGTATAGGGGGTGATGAGTAATCCATCACGTAAACTCAACTCCCGCGGTCTGGGTTCTCACGAGCAATTAGCTTCGTTTACTGCGATTAATTAATTCCAACGTAGGCAGGTCTTGGGTAAACATGTAGCGAAATTAATCATTATTTACTTGAAATTCTACTTATACATCATACCTGTACAAGATAAAAGCACAGCAATTTGTTACTGTGTAGGTCTCGGACCTCTTTGCTTACGTAATAAATCACCTCACTCGAAAATTCGTGTTTTTAAACAAAGAATTTAGCTTTTTTTGTATGTTTTCTCCACACTTTTGTGTGTTTAGCCAGTGTCAAGTTAATGATACTTCACGCAGATGTGTGTCAAGTGATTATAGTCCAAGTCATCAAGACAAGTCATACTCCTATTAAAGTGGTGGTAACTTTACAAGAAGCTTCTATGGAGTTTTGGAAACAACACGAAAAGAAACGTTTCACCATCATCACCACTTTCCCACGCTCATACCTGTAATCCAGCACTTAACGAGTAAAATATCACCAATTTTATGCACAGGGGTTGCTCATGGTTTGCTGCTATTAATATGGCCATTAAACACAAAAAAAACGTATTTTTTCAAATAATTCTGAAAAACAAAAGTCGATCCGCTGTCAGCATTAATGTATAATTAATCCCTAATATTCATTCTATTGTCGTTCTTTGTTTTAATGGCGTATTCATCTACTAAAATGTACGTAATGAATCATAAATGTACTAAAAATACACCATATGCAACACCTTATGTAAGGGATACCATTTTCAGTAAAATCTACGGTTACATTATTCATGGAAGCCAACTTTAGTTTTGGGTGACATTTTAATCTTGTAACTACAATAATTTATCTCTATGATAATGGAACTACTGAAATATTATATAGATAAATTTAAGAGTTAGAAACTTTTTTATGTTAAGGAATGACATGACGAGCTAGTCACAATCAGATAAGTAATCTATTCTCACAGTCTAGCAATCAGATCACTGGACTGTGAGATTAGGTCATACAGTCTCATTTGCCCAGTAATTTCACTAGCTACAGTGCTTCAAACAGGAACACAGTAGTGCTTGCACACTACTGCTTGGCGGCAGAATAACTGGCAAAGTAGTAGCAAGAACCTAGACGAACTTTGCAGAAAAGCAACTACCTAATAAAACTAGGCGTGTGCTGGTATATTTCAATTGATGAACCTATTGACGTCAACTTATTCCTAAGAAACTATAGAACAATCATCTTTGATTTCAAATTTGAAAAGCACTCGAAATTCAATTGAAATATCTGTAATCACCGCCGACTAGCAGTGCCCACTCGAAACTCTTCGGAGAAATCAAAGCGGGCCCGCATCTCAAGCACTTAGTTCATTCTCGGGAACGCGTTCGTTTGGCCAGTGTAACGAACTTATAATGAATGAGACACGAGGCGTGACCGAACTCATCATATTTGTAATGTAAGTACGATGAAACAGTCATTAAGGTCAACACAAACAGTCAGATTCTAATGCCAGTGTGCACTAAATTTCACGTCGCAGTCCAAGTCATCAAGTCAAGTCATGGTCTAGTCTAAGTCATACTCTTAGTAAAGTGGTGGCAACTTTAGCAGAAACTTCTATGGAGTTTTGGAAACAACACGAAAAAAACGTTTCACCATCATTATATCACTTTCCCACTCCCACTCATGCCAGTAATTCAGCACTTGACTAATAAAACGCCGTCAATTTTATGCACTGAAAATAACACAAATTTTAGAAAATAATACAATGCGGCGACAAGATTTTTGTCGTTTTCTTGGCCAAAACTCTTAATCATATATATGTGCCTATCAGAACCGCACCATTTTAACCAAACAAACGTTTAGGCACCCCTACGTGCTATCAGTTGAACGTGACTATTATAGTAGGCAACCATCTAACCAACTATTAACCACTCAAACATGACGTATTAGTCAACGCATGAGTTTCATATAATTTAAGTCAGCCAATGGGAACAAGCTTTGTTACTGTCTACGGGTTATAGCGTACGTAACACCGTGTCAGAAGTTCTTACTTCAAAGCTACCGCATTTGATAGAAATAAAGTTTAGGACAATGAACATTGACACGCTATAGTTATAGTAATCACTGAAGCTAATGACTGGTAAAAAGAAAAGTTTACTGTTACTTATGTCAATCCTAGCTTTGAATGCCTTTATATACATGGTTCTTGCTAATTTTTTTTAACACGGCAAATTGTCTTTATTTTCTAAATACTACAATGAATTAAAAACTGATACTAAAAACTACCTACTACAAAAAAAAGATACATTTGGACTATATACTGACCGCGATGACCTATAGACAGTCCAAATGCTCCAGCCCACTACCAGAAGGTAGCGTACCCAACATGCTGGCAGCATTGCCCCGTTGAATTGCAATGCTTATTCGTTGTGCCAAATAAGTGCGTTGCTAATTGGTTTTCCCTTCTCTTAATCAAACAAGATTGTTGAAGTGGTTTGTGTATTTTTCCAAGCTGTCTTCCATTGTCATTTCTTCCTTTCTGTGTGTAAAATGAGAGGTGAAATTGAAAATTTGAGTTTATCATCCTGCAATAAAAGCGTAAATAAAGAATTTTCCATTCAACGTAACTACCTCGCGCGAGTTGACGTGAGGAATTCGAAATAAAAAATAATGATCTCTGTCGTTCGTAAATACGTAAATTTCAATTTTTATTGAGGCTCAAGGAGGTGGCATTGACACCATAACGAAGAAAGTTCTAAAAATGTATTTTTGTTTCGAATCGTGACCGAGATTGGTATTTCATTCATATAAATAGTGCCGCGCAAATTTATAGCTAACTCATAAATAGGTAAGTAGCTGTCGCCCGAGACCTGATTAGTGATGATTAGTATCCCCAACTCAGCTATATCGTTCCTTGGAGCTTATTTTTATTGACAACGTATAATAACATAGCGCGTAACGATTGTAACTTGTTTGAAATAAGTAGACTTCTAGTATCTAGTAAGATTAAAATGTTATCCATTTTGCCTGGCTTAGGTAAGCTGAGCAACTTCCAAGAAGTTCTTGCCTTGTAAAACAACACGCTCTTGAATTTACTTTTCAACGTGATTTTTCACCTTTGATGCTGCTTGAAAATGAAGGCAAGATTTACATTATGCTGAACATTTTCACACGTTTGCGTTGTAAGCTGTTTATATAAACTTTATTAGAGTAGAAATGAAAAATAAATAAGGGCGCGGTTTAAGCACTAAATCAACAAAAAGCACTTTTTTGAAAGACCAGTGCGACGTAAAGTATCACAATAATGATGTGAAAAATGTTATAAATATAAAATAAAACTAAAACAGGAATGACTGAAGAAACCTTAACTAAGTGTTTTAGTAAAAATTTATGTATTTTATAGACCGGGAGGGTTTGGTCAGTCTCCTACAAAAAATTGGTTATTTGAATTTATTATACTATATGTTAGTACTTGTAGTCTGCAAGTACTAACATATAGTATAATAAATGCTTATAATAAATCTATATATTTATATTTAATTGTACTATATTTTAGTACTTGTAGATTACTAACTATATATTAGTAGAGTTTTTTTAAAGATTTTTAAATAAATACGTGGAGTATGTACTCTACGTATTTATTTAATTTAAAAAAAAATTAAAATTATTATATATTAAAATTAATTTTATTAATTATATATAATTATTACATTTGCTAAATGTGATTTTATTTCTAGGTTAGGCCTGACCCATGATGGCGAGCACTCGTGTGAGACCGAGGGCTCGAAGGGGTCGGTCATGGCGCCGACTGTTCTGGCCACACTCCACAACTACGCTTGGTCATCATGTTCCAAAAAACAATTTCACGAGAAATCCAAGTAAGAACATTTTTATACTTAGATTTATTCGTAATCATTTTCAAGTAGATTCACATTCTAGATGAATGATTATCTCAATTGAAGGAGTGAGAACAAAAAGAGTTAAACTGTTTTTTTTTTCACAAAATGACTTATGGGTATCGTTGGATTCAGCGTGAAATTATCTACAGTAATACATTCTTAAAATACCGAAATGAGGCTTAAATCTTGATATTCTGAGTCTTAAATCTCGATATTTTGAGTCTTAAAACGGTTTATCTGTCACAGGAATACAGTTCGCTTAGCATAAAAATACTATTATATTAATTATTTTATTATATTATATTTTTACAGTAATTGTATGAATTAGTACTATATTTAGTATTTTAAAATAGAATTAAAACATTTTCAAGCAACTGAAATTTACATAAACCTTTTTTATTACCTTATAAGCACTCTACTTTAAAATGACGCCACTGAAGTTTAAAGTCAATTTTCTCAAAACGATCAACTTGACAGTTAAACCCTTTTTATTCTCAACCCTTCAATTGGGTTGATCACGAAACCTGCTGGGTGATCACGAAAAATTATATCTAATGCAACAGGTACCATTCCTTATTAGAAAATGTCCACAGTAACTATGTACATAAACTATGTATTGTAACACTCAAAGCCATACAAATTTGCGCTTCACCTAGCGATTATTTTGATATTTGTTTATGCTTTTAAACCGAAGGTTTTGCTAACTTACTTATCTATGTGAATTTACTCAAGGAATTTTGGATGTAACTATGTTCGTACAACTTTTGATGGTTAATAAATTGTTCTGCGTAATGCTACTATTCGTTAGTACAAGTATGTAGAGTTTTCATGGTGACTTATATGAATGGAGACAGAAAAGCGTTGACAAGTTCTCTCGGGGCTCACTCTCGGCCCATAATACTGCATAGTCCTGAAGCTAGTTACCGCACCCAGGTATGAGAACGGGGGAGTGATGACGGAACTTTGACTGCAATGTAACAAAAGATATTTCAGTCGTAGCGCACCAACACCGCTCACAACGCCCCCACGTTGCACGCACTCACTATGCTCAACGACTTGGTTGCACACTAGGCAGAGTTGGACATTTTTTTTTACTAATAGGCAATTGTTCATTAATATTTGTATCAAATATTTAAGTAATGTTAATTGTTAAGTAACTAATGTTTTTATTTATTAGGCGTTAAAATCACGAATTTCAAATTTATACAAGTACCTATATATACTATATGTCCAACCCGGTATTATGACACTAAAGCGTTTGGTTTTTACTGTAAGTTTATTGTGTATCTAAATAAATAAATAAATAGTAACTTGAACATTTTCATAGTAACTATACACATAAACTGCGTATTGAAATTCATACAATTTAGAGTTTCTATTTATTGCAATCAATTTACGCCTAGCTGGGCTACTAACTCCTAAAATATAAACATCATAAAAACAAACCTAATATTTACGTACCGCATTAATTAATTTATTCTTTCCACTGAATACCAAGAACCTGCTACAAGTTTAGCAGTATGTGCATTGTGCATTCATAATTGCATCCATCAGTCGATTACCTATTCAGGGCATGTAATTGTTAAGATATTGTACCAGTAGGGTCAGACCATAGTGACTCACGGGCTATGCGACACGCGGAAATAATTCCAACAGAAACTATGTCCAGTTCAGTTTGTCGTAAATTGATCTTAAACTATGAGCGTCATGGCTAAAGGTCTACTAACTAAACATCCAAGCTTGTCATGCGGATATATACCTAATATCTATATACCTAGTATACCTAATGTATAATCTTAAATGAGTAAAATATTATTTTATGAACTTTATTAACATCATTTTCGCGCCAAATCCTTTCATCCAAGTCATACAACTGAGTGATTATGGCAAACCCACTAAGATAAACGTCCAAAGTGGCGTTTTATGGGGGAGAATTCCCTTCTTAACCAGTCCTTCAGCAGTGCTCAGCAGTGGACGTATTCCGCAAAATAAATCCCATTTAGCACTGATATTATAATAATAATAACGCCCAACGATCACATACATCCTGGACCTTACCTAGAATTCCCTGTGTCTAAGGGACCCAGGAACCCACATGATCCCACAACACCCAGACTCAGAACAAGTATTAGCGCTTTTTTTCTGTGCACAAACACTTGTCCTGCCGCGGGAATCGAATCCTCCACCTCCGGGTTTGAACCGACCTGCTCAACCACCACACCACAGAGGCTTTCAAGGTTGTAGACTAGCAAGGTTAACAGATGATGATGAAGATTTACCACAATAAAACGTTAAAACGTACAATACAAATAAAAAGGACACTAATTTCAATCCCATTAAATATACCTGGATATATAATAAGAATCAGTTTAGTGAATTAATACTCAATTCGCATTCCTAATGTTAGTTTAGGAAAGCAAACTGCGAACGCCCGTTAGGTTTATCACATGCGGTCGCTAAATGAATGAAGTTTAAATAGTTGAACGAGATACAGTTCTGTTGATGCAGTAAATTAACATCTTATGTGATGTCACAACATAAGTTGATGTATTCTATATGATAACATAGTTGTATGCCTCTAATTCCATAATTGATGGCTTATATGGCATATAGCATACATCAACGTATGTTGTGACATCACATAAGATATTAATTTACTGCATCAACAGAACTGTATCTCGTTCAACTATTTAAAATTTTCCATATTTTGACTATAAGGTGACCGCGGACGTAACGTCACGCTACATAAATAGAGTCATTTATTAGTGGTAGAAACCAAAACATTGCTGACTTTGGTAGTGATATTTGCGAATTCGCACATGATTTAAAAATCAACTACGGCGCTATTTCTTTCCTTTTTTCTTTAAAAGCTTTGAATCCATGTAATATTTACCGCACATACACATTTATCAATTTATAGATATTTGCCTTTTATCGCGCATACGTCCAATGCTGAAATGAAATACGAGCGAGTGCTCACTCCTGGCCTGATCCCTCGGGATTCATAGCCCAAACGTGTTTACATTACAATAACAGTTTTAGCCTTGAAATTCTGACACGTTTCCCCTTCGCCTATATAAAATGAATGGGATAAATACTTCATTACGTCACTACTCAATTTCATGGTGAATGTATACATAAAAAATTCAAACTCCTGACTGACTGAGTGACTTATATATCAACGCACAGCTTAAACCGCTGGTCCTAGGAGGGTGTGTTCTTTGTAAAGTGTAGGTTCCACTAAGAAAGGGCAAATTCCACCTAAAAAAAGAGGCTGGAATGGGTGGTTAAATTGACTATGAAAAAGTTTCTTCTTTGTTTCGTATAAGCTACACGGGCGAAGCCGCGGGCAGAAGCTAGTTTAGTATAAGAAAGGAGTTAGTTGACAACCAGCTCTGCGAAGCTTGTATTCACAGCATTATGCTGAACATGCTTCTTTTCTGCATGTACTCGTAAATAACATTTGATTCGGGTTTTTTGGCGGGAAAGCGAAAAAGATTGCGTCACCGCATTGTATTATTTTCCAAAACTTGTGTTATTTTCAGTGTTAGTGCATAAAATTGGTGGCATTCTATTCGTTAAGTGCTGGATTACAGGCGTGAGTGTAGGACAATGGTATAATGATAGTGAAACGTTTCTTTTCGTGTTGTTTCCAAAACTTCATAGAAGCTTCATGTAAAGTTGCCACCACTTTACTAGGAGTATGACTTTGACTAGACTATGACTTGACTTGATGACTTCGACTGTGACTTGACACATAGTTGTGTGAAATATCATTAACTTGATAAATTATTAATTACTTGACACTGGCTAAATACATAAAAGTGTGGAGCCAAAACATAAAAAAAAAACATTTGTTTTACTTTTATTTTAATTATTTTACTGTTGCCTTTTTTAATGTATTAATGTGCAATAAACACTTATTTCCTTCTTTCTTTCAACCCTCAATATCTGTATTATTCATATTCATAGTCATATACTGTGCTGTATTCTTGCATGTGACATATTGTGAGATTTGTAGCGCATAGAATGCCATGTTAGTAACCGATATCCCTTATTAGTGCAGAGAGGAGACTTTACGATGACATACTTTATTGTTGTATCATGTTCACGTGTCAAGTTGACTCCATTGAAAGCGGCACTGCATGACGACAGACCTGCATAGCGACAGACGATATTATTTTATTTATGAACTACTAGCGGCCCGCTCCGGCTTCGCACGGTTAAATAATATATAGTCTATGTCATTCACTGAAAAAATGATCCAGTAGTTTTGATTTATTTATTACTGCCCGCGGGCCGCACGCGTTAAATTTAGAGTAAAACAATCCTTCTTTCTTTAAACCATGAAGATTTCCTGCTATCTTTGGAATATCTAAATTCATATACTATATTTTTACTTATTTATTTTTTACAGTTTTACATGTTATTATACATATAAACCTTCCTCTTTAGTCACTCTATCTATTAAAAAAAACTGCATCAAAATCCGTTGCGTAGTTTTAAAGATTTAAGCATACATAGGGACAGAGAAAGCGACTTTGTTTATACTGTGTAGTGATAACTATTTTAAACATGTTTCGTGACTCCTTTTGCCTCAATTTTAACTCCCTCTATAACTTAAAGTTTGGCCATATACCTAAAATCATAGACTATAGTTTTTTTATGCTGCTTTATCACAAACTCCTGGGTCCATGCTCTTTTTTAATATACTACATACATAATTGAAGGGGTGAGAATAAAAAGGATTTAACTGATTTTTTTGACCAAATGACTTATGGGTATCGTTGGATTCAGCGTGAAATTATCTTTAATAATACATTCTCAAAATACCAAAATGAGGCTTAAATCTCGAGATTTTGAGTCTAAAAATGGTTTATCTGTCACAGGAATACAGTAGTAAGTAATACTATATAATATATATATATATAACTATAATACTAATCAGTAATACAGTACGCTTAGCATAAAAACATTACTTTATTTCTTTTATTATATTATATTTTTACAGTAATTGTATGAATTAGTACTATATTTGGTAATTTTAAATAGAAATAAAACATTTTCAAGCAACTGAAACTTACATAAACCTTTTCTATTACCTTATAAGCACTCTACATAAAAATGACGCCGTTGACGTTTAAAGTAAATTTTCTCGAAACTGTCAATTTGTCAGTTAAATCCTTTTTATTCTCAACCCTTCAATTATTGTTAGTTGTGTTATTATTATTATTATTTATTAACAAAATTAATACAGGAGGGACTTTTTTACACTTTTTTTCATAATTTCTTAAATTTTTGGACACTATAGTTATCAATTCTAACTTTTAGATCTTGGTGGTGCCTCCACCACCGTAGCCAAGAGGATGGCGTGGAGCTAGGAGGAGCCAAAGAGATCTCAAACTATGTGTTTACAATGGACGAGCAGTGTCGGACGGAGTTTGGAGAAGGGTAAGTTTGTAACTTTCTCGTTAGTGCAATATGAACTCGCTGCTGATATGTTTTTAATGTTGAGAATAAAATGACGAGCTAATCGTTCGCCAGATTTTAAGTGATATACCCAAGTAACTACATCCATTATCGCTCCGTCTGAAAACTGGCGTCCATCACTTGCCGAGTGACGGTCTCCAGTGCTCTAGTAGGAAGCGTCCACAGTCTGGCACAATGATTAAAAATTGATTTTTTTTTATGTTAATGAATAATGTGACGAACTAGAACGACTCACTTGATGTTAAGTGTTACTGCCGCCCATAACAGAACAGTGTCACTCGGAACTCTAAAATAAGTTTCGCGCGATACTGCACTGCGCACATCGTCTTGATAAATCAGCACAGTCTGGTAATAAAATTACTCAACTTTGAGATCAAATCATAAAGTCTCAATTGCCCATTAATTCACTAGCTATACTGCCCTTCAAACAGGAACACAATAGTGCTTGCGCAGTACTGCTTGGCAGCAGAATAACTGGCAAAGCGATGGTACCAACCTAGACAAACTTTGCAGAAAAGCCCTACCACCTTATTCTTTAAATATGAGTAGCTCGCCAACTTCACCACTTTAGATTACAATACTAATCCTTCAAAGAGACTACAAACGAATATAAGTATTAGCACACTACCACAGAAAACATGAATAAAGCACGCAAGTTTAAAATCGCCCAGCGTACTGTGGAGAGTTAATAAGGATAAGATCCGAAACGAGGTGACTCGATAAAGAACCAAGGTCGCTAACATAGCTCAAAGAATTAGCAAGCTGAAGTAGCAGAGAGCTATGCTCTCATCTCTAGATGGATGGATAACCATTGAGGTAGACGTGGCCGTGACGTAGAGCTTGCGATCGGGAAATGGAATGTGGAACGTCCGTCGGCCAGGTGGAGCGATAATCAGATAATCTACGAGAAGCTGCAGGCAAAAGTTCGACGAGAAGGACCGACGATCTTTTTCGAGGGAGAGAAATGCCCTCCAGTGGGTGGTGGCAGGTCACCAAGCTCACCAAAGTCACCCACCAGACGTGTGGGGCCGTGCAAGCCGGCGGAGAGTCCCCCGACTCTCCACCAGTGGCCCCACGACCTGGTTCAATGGCGTTCATTAGGAATTATATTGATATCTACCACTGGACTGATACATGGTGAAGACGATAGCACGCTTATCAAAGAAAATATAAGTAATTAATCATTTAATTGTTTAATTAGGGCAAAAACTCTAATTAACTTTAGGTGTTCCACTGTAATAAAACGTACAAATGGCCAGTTTTGATAAATAACACGTCACTGCTTAACGGCAACTTGCAAATTATAAAATTTTAATACCGATTTGTTATTTGAACTCATAAAAGTCGCATAACAAAACAAATTGCTTCAATAAAACGCAACGTAAACCAATCAAACGTTTTATTTGTCCGTCACATTATTCGTTCAACAGGTATTTTGTAATATAGACATAAATCTTGAAAACGCGCGGTGTCTACTTACTTCGAACGTTTAGCATTACGGTGCAAATGCAAAGTGTACAGAGATTTTATGCTTAGGTAGGTATCAAATGATAAATAAGGCTACGTGCCGCTGCTCCATTGAGGATAAGCGTGCTTACCTCTATATTAAGTAGTAAAATCCTAAAAGGAATTATCACAATCTAATTAGGTTTATCTTTCCTCCGCTTCTGTAGACAGCTTAGTCATTATTGTTTATTTCAGAAACATATCTATGTGAGTACATGAAGAGTATTAGGTATTTGGCTTTCTTTTTTTTTTTTAACGAGCTAATACTTTTGGACTCTATCGACCTTTACAGCGTCACTTCGCTTAAGGCGCCCAGCAGTCAAAAGTGGGAGGCAACTAGCTCAAGGGCACCCCTGGGGTACGAGCCTCGGCTTGGGCCGTTGGCGGGATAAGAGGATCGAGAAGACTACGTCCACTGGAAGAGTGGACCCTTGAAAGTCGCGACCGTTCTAGCTAACCTACGGGGGGTACGTCGACCTCGCCGGCAGGGTCGGTGTCTGATTGTGTTACGCTGGTATGCTATACCGGTGCCGGGCGCGGTACCTGAGCCAGAAGGGCTAGACTGGTCCGGTGATCCTAGCGCAGCGGAAACTACGGCTGCTATAGGATCATCCGGGTCGCTCAAGACGTGTCTCGGGTGGCGACGACGGGGTGAAGTATTTGGCTATCTTAGTTCGGTATTACAGAACAAAGCTCAGTCATCGATCAGTGCTCAAGCAGAGATTTCATTCATAAAGTAATCAATTAGTGAATGAAATCTCTGCTTGAGCACTGATCGATGACCGAGCATAGTTCTGTAATACGGACCTTAGATGCTAGTTATATCAGGCAAAGGTTTTCATACCAACTGACTGAGTTTTAAGCTGCTACATCAAGCTTATGTTCTGCACTTACAACACAATACAATAAAAACATTCTTTGTTGTACCCCTGAAAACACGTCACGTCACGTCTTCGCGTTCTTTTGGTGACTTAAATTCTTTGAAATATTCATGATCATTACTTTGTTTATTAACACTGTGTATTATTTATATTCTTAGGTTTTTGATAGTTAATTTTTGTAATTTTTCTAGATTGGCGTGGTTGTGTTTCTAGATTTTTCTTCGTAATTTGTGCAGAATTTTACACAAAGATTTAATTATTTATATTCTGAGGTTTTTGATAATTGAGTTTTCTCAAATTCATAGATTGTAGGTTCGTTAGATTTAAATAATAGCTTTACCACTGTAAATTATTCGGTAGGGTTTCCAGGTCAAAGATAGTTGGTCATATATTCATATGTAATTATTTTAATACAAATATGGTTCAAAAGTCACTAAAAGTTAATGGTGAAATGGTAAGTCATACCATCATACCAATCGTAGGTGATGAGGCTTGCCTCTTTCGATCCCTATCGTTTATTCGATCCTATTTATTGTATGGGACTCAGAAACGCGAAAATGGATGTCTGTAAAGAGATCGTCAGTCATGAATTAGCTGATTGGCAAGAATTTGCGATATCTAAATATATATAACTCAAATGTGACTGACTGAGACTGACTAATATAGTGATCTATCAACGCACAGCCCAAACCATTGGACGGATCGAGCTGAAATTTGGAATGCAGTTAGATGTTATGACGTAGGCATCTGCTAAGAAAGGATTTTTCGAAATTCCACCCTTAAGTGGGTGAAATGGGTGGTTCAATTATTTTCCCATAGGCCACGCCGCGGGCGAAGCTGTGGGCAGAAGCTCGTTGTCATATAATGCTAAGTCTAACAATGCCGCTATGAGAGATCAATGCATGCATGAGTCCCAGCCATTTATTAATTAAAAAGGGTTAAGTTAATTTTATCCCGGAAAATTTATGGTTTCTGAGGGATAGCCCACGAGGGCGAAGCCGCGGGCAGAAGCTAGTATTTAATATAATAATAATTATTATTATAATATTATAATGAATAAACAATAAATTAAATATAACTGATTCATATATATTGTATAATATATATGTATAAATACACACTTAGGTACAGAAGTCCGATTTTGACCTTTACTCTCCCAAGCGCTTAGTTCTGTATAAGTCATATTTCATCTGGATGAAAGTGTAGAATTAGAAGGATGGTTAACTTCTGAATCAAATGCTCATGTATGTTAGAAATTGTGATTATACCACATTATTCTTACCAAATATAAACTTATCCAATCACGTAAGTTATAGAACATATCCAAGTGCACCAGACTAGTGGGAGCTCGTATTGAGTCAGAAAATTAATCATCACACATGTTCGATTAACATTGGCACTCATTCTTTAATAGGCCACTGCCACAGTTCATGAGTAAGTAAATACCTACATCTGCTGGGAAGCAACAACACACATGTTACAGAAACACTAAAAACGTTTCTATAAATAGTTGATACAAACTGAACTTTGATCCAAACAAAAACTTCGATAACGATGCAATTCACTTATAATTAATTTTGTTAGTTAATTAAATATGATATGTATTATTCAAACAGTTATTTGAGAACAAAATTTTGTAATATGCTTATTCAAGGCCAGGCTATATTCATTATCAATCCAAACATTATAAAGCAATGGCGATAAACCACTAGATATTGTAACAACGTTAAATCGTATAGCTATGATTATCAATAATAGTATTGTTCTTTTTTCCCGCGATATAACTACATTTATTTGGATTGAGTCACAAAGCCACTGAAGAGATATTACGTGTTATCTATTAGTATATAATATATGTAGAAATGTAAATGCAAAAATAAATATATATATATATGCAAAACATTCACTTAGTTGACGATTATTCCTCTGTTGTCGGTCAGAACCTACGTTTAAAACACACAGATTCAAATTTATATACACATAATACCATCCAAATACACTCATACCTCATATCACTCATACATGCACAAATGATTTCTAGATAGTTTTCAGTAATAGTAATGGGTAAAGAAACTATTGTTGCTTATAATTGTTGAAAATAATTTGTTATTCTTTCTTTATTATTGTATTGTTAGTGCCTGGTAATTGTATTGTATTAGTTATTTAATATGCTTGATAGTTTTTATGATAAGTTTATTGTTATGTTTCATTGGAGGAGTACTGTTCAGCACAACACAGGGAATCCTACTGTGCTGAACAGCGAAATTGTGAGAATGAGCTTAAATCATTTATATACTTATTTCGTTGATTGTAAACTGAATTTATTATTTTTGCACAAATAAATAAATATTCTATTCTATTCTATTTATTTATTTACAAGCACACATACAAGATACATATTTATGAATGATGTATTAAGTACATTGTACAATTTAAGTATGATATTTCCTTTTTTCGGAGCCCTAGATCCCACACTAGGCGTACCTGTGTCGCAGGATCTAGCCTCTTACGTGCCTTTCATAAAACATTAGAACGCTGACTCACATGAGTGTAGTTAGAATGATTCATTTTAACAACAGTTAAATTATTGTTCCTACACCACAGAATACTTAATAGTGCAAGTACTGAAGGTTCACTCCGCGAACTCACATAAATAAATAGCGACTTTTGCTGCTAAGCAATAAAGTGTAGTTCAGCTCGCATACCTACAAGTTTGCCCTAAGTGCTTGCCTCTCGTTCTATCGCTATAGCGCTGTTCTTCTGAGGCGTTACGCGTCATGGATCCTGGGTCTAGATATATTTACTAAGTGGCAGGACTTTTCTGCAAAGTCCGTCTAGGTAGGTACCACCGCTTTGCCAGCTATTCTGCCGCCAAGCAGTAGTGTGCAAGCACTACTGTGTTCCAGTTTGAAGGGTACTGTAGCTAGTTAAATTACTGGGCAATTGAGACTTTATGATCTGATCTCACAATCGAGTAATCTTATTACCAGACTGTATTGATGTCTCAGAATGATGTGCGCGGTGCATTGTGCGAAACTTTATACTCTAGAGTTCCAAGTGACACTGCTCTGTCATGGGCGGCCGTGTCGCTTAACATCAGGTGAACGGCCAGCTTGTCACATCATTCAATAATATTTTTTTAAAAATCGGTTCCATGTATTTGTACGTCACCAGCCTAATAACTTTACCAATACTGGAACCCGAGCCTTCTCTCACATAGAACTTAGGCCTCGTATCCACCACGTTGGCAGTACGGGCAAATTGGTCTTTAATTTGAAAGCAATGTCAGATTTGTTAGATTGGGTTTGTGAGAGAGGGCGTGTGTGTATTGTTTACCACTTCAATGAATTCCCTCCAATTTTAATTTGAAAACTATCGAGTATGAGTGATACTCATGTATCACATTTTGCAAGATAAATAACGGCTTAATTCACGTCAGTTAAAAAGTCGAAATTACTTCGTTTTGAATACATGCCGTTATTTATCGTACAGAATTCTCTGCATCCAAATGCATCGCTAAAAGCGATCTCATCCAGGCAGGATAAGATCGCTTTTAGCGATAAGGTCACACATTATTCTGTTAATCATTGCATTCTTTGTAACTACCTGAATCTATCTATGTGTATTAATAGAGGTATAATGATTATGAACATTGCTCGTAAATGTAGTTTCGATAGTTCCAATAAATGATATTTAATGATACCAGCTCAATACGATCCCACCGCTGGGTACTTTTTTTGAACGGGTTATAGCTGTTGGTCTACCGACCTTTACAGCTTCACTGGGCAGGGGATCCCTCTGCTGGGATACCGTTTTTTTTCATATTAAAAGGTAGGCAACGCATTGGCAGCACCCCCGGTGTTGCAGGTGTCTATAGGCGACGATAACTGCTTACATCAGGCGGGTCGTCTGCTTGTTTGTCTGTCTATGTTATAAAAAAAATATGGAGAGAGTATACGTCGTAATCCATCATGCTAGCCAAGTGCGAGTTGGTGAATGAGACGTATACTCCAATTTGTGATTCTTGATGAACATGCCGGTTCCCTCAGGGCGTTTCCCTTCACCCTTGTAAGAGCAAGCGTATTGATCGGTTCACTCATGAAATAAAATACGCCTAGCCTCTGTGGTGTGGTGGTTGAGCAGGTCAGTTTATAACAAGGAGGCGGCAGGCTCGATTCCCGCAGCAGGCCAAGTAATTAAATACTAAAAAGTAGTATACTTGTTTTGAGTTTGGGTGTTGTAAGATCATGTTCCTCGTAGTTCCTGGGTTCTTAAATACAGGAAATCCTAGTTAGGAACCAGGATCGTATATGTGATCGTTGGGCGTAATTTATTCACTTATTTATTTGGTAGATATTTTTATGCTAGTTTCGATGGATTCAAATACTTATTAACTATCAAAACATTTCCGTACTCACTATGAGATGGCTTGAACATCATTCTACACTTTAATCTCGAAGACCCTGAGAATTGTGCGCTAATTCTACTTGCTAATTCCACTCACTAATAGAAATAACATAATTAACCGCATCAGTGCTATAAGTGCTTCTATAATGGATAAACAAACATATTATAATACTATTTGAGTAATGGGTAGAGTAGAAAATATTTACAGCAAATTATTTACCTATTCCTCAGTGAGTACTCTAATGGAGATACGCACTCTAATGGAGAAGCAATGGTAATTAAATTACGCCTTATAAAATTAATGGACCGCTGGTCTTAGGCAATAAAATTAAAAATATAACAGTAAGTTTTTAACATGACTTCAAAAAAGGAGTCGGTTTTTAATTTGTCTGCTTTGTTTGATAGTCAATATCTCCGCTAATAATGTTTCTTTTATTTCATCGCTTGAACTTTCAGTACGTTTGTACTTGTATTATACATACTTAAAAAGAAATTTTGATAATGATTGCTAGAAAAAATAATAAATTCCTGAAAACGCTTCCCGAATTGACTCTTGTATTCAGGAAATATATAATCAAATGGGCCCTAAGCTCAACGACGAAATATACAATCAAACGGGCCCTAACCTCAACGACGAAATATATAATAAAATGGGCCCTAACCTCAACGACGAAATATATAATAAAATGGGCCCTAACCTCAACGACGAAATATATAATAAAATGGGCCCTAACCTCAACGACGAAATATATAGTCAAATGGGCCCTAACCTCAACGACGAAATATATAGTCAAATGGGCCCTAACCTCAACGACGAAATATATAGTCAAATGGGCCCTAACCTCAACGACGAAATATATAATAAAATGGGCCCTAACCTCAACGACGAAATATATAATCAAATGGGCCCTAACCTCAACGACGAAATATATAATCAAATGGGCCCTCACCTCAACGACGAAATATATAATCAAATGGGCCCTAACCTCAACGACGAAATATATAATCAAATGGGCCCTAACCTCAACGACGAAATATATAATCAAATGGGCCCTCACCTCAACGACGAAATATATAATCAAATGGGCCCTCACCTCAACGACGAAATATATAAACAAATGGGCCCTCACCTCAACGACGAAATATATAATCAAATGGGCCCTCACCTCAACGACGAAATATATAAACAAATGGGCCCTCACCTCAACGACGAAATATATAATCAAATGGGCCCTAACCTCAACGACGAAATATATAATCAAATGGGCCCTAACCTCAACGACGAAATATATAATCAAATGGGCCCTAACCACAACGACGAAATATATAATCAAATGGGCCCTAACCTCAACGACGAAAAGCTCATGTATCGTTTTAAGGTTGTGTTGAACTCACAGGTCTCTCTTTGAAGATATCCTACGGCACTCCTTAACGACAAACAATTCAAGGGGTGTGATCAAAAAGGGTTTAACTGTCAAATTGATAGTTTCGAGAAAACGGACTTTAAACGTCAACGGCTTCATTTTAATGTAGAGTGCTTATTAAGTAATAGAAAAGGTTTATGTAAGTTTCAGTTGCTTGAAAATGTATTAATTCTATTTTAAAATACAAAATATAGTACTAATTCGTTAAATTAATGTAAAAAAATGTTAAATAAATATAATTAATTAATAAATATAATGTTTCTTTGCTAAGTGAACTGTATTCCTGTGTCAGATAAACCGTTTTTAGACTGACAATCTCGAGATTTAAGCCTCATCTCGGTATTTTGAGAATGTATTATTGTATATAATTTCACGCTGAATACAACGATACCCATAAGTCATTTTGAAAAAAATTCAGTTAAACCTTTCTTGATCTCATCCTTTGAATTAATATATTGCAATCACAGTATTGTATTGGAGATCACATAAGGCAATAGACAAGTAATGAAGCCTTTAGACAGCCTAAATACTCTAACAGCTTGCCTACACAAGAAGAAGAATAGCTGTTTTTTGGCGGGAAAACGTAAAAGATCGCGTCACCGCATTGTATTGTTTTCTAAAACTTGTGTTATTTTCAGTGTTAGTGCATAAAATTGGTGGCATTTTATTTGTTAAGTGCTGGATTACAGGCCGTTTTTTTTCACGTTGTTTCCAAAACTCCATACAAACTTCTGGTAAAGTTGCCACCACTTTACTAGGAGTATGGCTTGACTAGAGTAGACTATGACTTGACTTGATGACTTGGACTGCGACTTGACTTGACACATTAATATATATATATAATATAACTTGAAAGATTAACTACTTGACATTGGCTAAATACATAAAAGTGTGGAGCCAAAACCAAAACAAAAAAAAATAGCTGTTCAAGTAATACTTTATAGTTATTCAACTTCAAACCATGTGCTGTGGAAAACTTTTCATCCTTAATATTTTAAGGGAATAAACGCCGCGTAAACCCCTCTTTAAAAAAGGTATTATTATTATTTAAGAAGTTAGTTCACAAAACAAGCTAGCGTGGGAGGGACTGTTGGTATCAAAATCAATACAGTAAGAAACGCTGACATCTAATATAATATCTATGTATGACGGTACCATTTATCTAGTAAAATGTTCTTTTGGTACCAATTATACATTACATTTCGAGTTTACAATTGGATTTAATATTGGTCCCGGGCTTTGGAATATCTTCAATATTATTACAGGCACGCTTCAAGAAATTGAAGTTGCTGGTAGCGTAATTTTATTTTATGCAGACTGATTCATAGTTGCAAATATAAATAATGGTTATAATTAACGGAGTAACAGGATCACTCTAGGCAGATTCTACCTCTTTTTTAGTTTTATTTACACCATTCACTTTTATTGACAGCCTCTGTGGTGTAGTGGTTGAGCTGTTCGGATCATAGCCCAGAGGTAGCGGGTTTTATTCCTACGCCAGGAAAAAAAACAAGGAAAATACTTGTTCTGAGTCAGGGTTCTAGTCCTCGTAGTTCCTGGGTCCCTAGACACAGGGAATCCTAGTTAGGGTTCAGGATCTATGTATGTGATCGTTGGGCATTATTATTATTCTAACAGTATATCATAATTCTGTTAAATTTTAAATTATACAATACAGTTAACAGTTTTAGTTTAAAAATGCATTTTAGTATTCAAGACATTTTGATTTTATAGTTTAGTTTTAACAAAATTATATACAGGTATATATCACGGTGGCAAGAGACCTGATGACAAGACGTTAGTTCGCTAGTAGACGGAGCTGTGGAAGGCTTTTGGTTTGGGACGCTACCTGCGTCGATACTCTGACCGCCTCTCACCTCCACGGCATTTCAAGAGCGGTTAGTGAAACTGCGGAAGCAGCGGAAAATCTCAAACGGACGAAATATGACTCTTGGCAAAGGATACATATTTATTCCATTTGTAATCGAAACCATGCAATACTAAGTTCTGGCCGCTCACGGTTTCGTGAAGGAGCTGCCCAGACACCTGATAGAAATTACAGGTAACCAAAGAGTTGGCTCTTACCTCCGCCAAAGACTAACTTTGATAATGTCGCCAGACTTTTTGGCACCTTACCCGCAGACAGCGGCTTAAATGAGGTTTATTATTTATCTATACGTTTGCATAATCATATAAATAGTTAATTTAAATTTAGATTTAATTTAGTTTTATGCTCTATTTGTTTTTGAAGTTAAACTTTAAAATCTTTACGCACGCGTGACTTGTGGGTAAGCTAGTGAGGCAAACGGAAGTTGAGATAAAATAGAATATAAAATAGATAGAAGGAAAGAGTTACGTTTTGTATATCACTGTAGGGGCAAGAGAGATGGAGCTAAAGACTTTTTACTTCAGTCGTGTGATCTAAAGCACACGTGCTTCTTTTTTGGTTAGTTATTATCAGTATATAATACATATTTCATATTAAATATTACATACACCAAAACATAAAATTATGACATAGAGTACAATACTCGTAGAATAACATAGAAAGAAAACTAACAGACATACGTTAATTAAAACAATAAATGTTATTAGACTTAAATAATAATTTCTTTTGTTTTATGGGATCGTCGCCCTCGTACTCAGACAAAAGTCTTGCATATAATAGTATCTCTTGGCTATGCAATTTCATGATGTTATTGGTTTTTCGGCTTGATTGGCTTACGCCGTCATGACTCACAGGAATTTAGGTCGGATTTCGGTGCGTGGCCCTTAATGACTGAACAAAAGCTGATAGTTTATTGTCCCGGACGAACCGGGATTGTCTGGCATTTGCTTCATTGTTCATCGATCGAGTACATTGTACTTGTACTTCTTTTATTGCAGGATGTAATTACAGCATGGACGGATGATACGTCCATGAATTACAGATTGGACGTCTCCGGGTTTTAATGGCTCGTTGTATTTACGAGTAATTAGCGTTTCGGTTATTGTGATTGATCGTGTCTTTAATCATAATGCCTCTTGTAAACATCAAACATATTATGTGCCTACCTACTTTACAAAACAGTTATGTGGAGTTTTGGCGGGAAAACGAAAAAGATCGTGTCACCGCATTGTATTATTTTCCAAAACTTGTGTTATTTTCAGTGTTAGTGCATAAAATTGGTGGCATTTTATTCGTTAAGTGCTGGATTACAGGCATGAGTGTGAGAATGTGGTATAATGAAGGTGAAACGTATTTTTTTGTGTTGTTTCCAAAACTCCATAGAAGCTTCTGGTAAAGTTGCCACCACTTTACTAGGAGTATGACTTGACTAGACTAGACTAGATTATGACTTGACTTGATGACTTGACTTGACTTGACATACATATATATTACTTAACTCGAAAAATTCTCAATTACTTGACACTGGCTAAATACACAAAAGTGTGGAGCCATACAAAAAAAAAACAGTTTTATAGATAGAGATAGAGAATACAATGATTATACTGCGTATTGTATGTCGTCCCACAAACAATCAAATAGATATCGACTCCATTTTCTACTATATCATTTTACGATGTTTCACATCCTTTATGATAAAATGTTCCGATAATTACTAGTAGTACCTAGTATAGTGGAAATAAATTACTTTACTGCAAAACCATTAAACATTATTATACGCTTCATTATCATAATAGTCTTTGATAGATTTCATTACAAGAAATGTTTTTATCTTTAAGATGAACGTGACTATAAATTTTATCCAGTATTAGGACAATTGCACGCAAGCTTTTGTAGAAATTTTCCCTCTGGGTTTACAATTTCAGCGCCTCTATAGAGACTTCAATTTTAAAGAAAAATATTATAGTTGTTGAGATAATAGCCGAGAGAAAAGAATTTTAGTATGTTTTATGTTAGACGATCCTCTAACTTGAGAAAGAAACCGTAGAGCACGAATTACCACCAACTCTTTATCTCTTAAATAAACAACAATCAAACATTTCGTTGGTAACCTCCGCTAAATCAAGGGCTTGGGTAGACAATAGCAGGAGTTAATAGGTAGACAAAACATCCAAGCTGCCCACTCTAAATTAGCGTTTGAGTAAAATGCGAGTGAACGTCACTTTTAATTGTGTTCGTCCCTTCAAAATTAGATTAGCTAAAGAAACAAACTACACTCATGATCAGACACTTGACAAAGCAAACAAGTGACGAAACGAAGCAAAAATCACGTTCTGTCTGATCAAACAAGTCTGTAATATAACCAAATTATCTCAACACTCCTTTTCGCTAGTTGGTTACCCTTTTGATAAGGTTATCCTTTACCTATAATACATTCTGAATAAGCAGTCACGTTTGCATAATTTTGCAGATGCACAAACACAAATTAGATTAAAGACGCATTATTCCACTGCTGTGAATTATGCCTCTTTGTAACACACCATGAGGCGGACAATTCTGCATCAGCTTAGCCTAAAGCAAGGAGGTTGTATTGTCTCATTAGATTTTATTTATTTTATAATAAACGCACTTTGCAGTAGTCCAACTTAAAATAAACCCAGATTAGCTCCGTCATTGTCTATCTCAATTGTAATAGATGAATAGGCTTCATTAGGTAATTTCCGGCAAGTTGGCATTATGTAAAATCTCCATCCATTAGCATGTCACTATTTCACCAAATAGAACCCAAACTTACTATATACACAATAGACATCAATATTATTTACACACGTACACAAACATAATAGTATAATATTAAAGATGCATTAGTTATATTTTTGTATGTAAGAAACTCTTGAAATAAAATAAAAATAAAACTATTAAAATAATTACTTAACATTAATTACCTTTATAACTTAGTTGACTTTTAGTTAAGTAAATGAATTATTATGCTTTATACTTTATATATTTATATTGGACCACAGCTAACGCTTTACCAGGAAACAGGGCTACATTAAAACTGTATAATGTATTTAAGGTCAAATAAAGGTATTTCATTTACATTTTTTCATTTCACTTTTTGTCTGCTTTAAATGAGGTAATTCTTAAATAAATGCATACATTGTTCTCAGGTTTTCTGTATGTAAGACGGTGAAGGTGCGGTCGGCGTGTTCGCGGCTGTGGTGCGCACACCGCGCTATACCGCATGTCTGCCGTTCCAAGCGCGCGCCGCCGATGGAAGGCACACCCTGTGGGAAGAACAAGGTATTTTGGTATAATTTAACAGCTCAGCAGAGTTTTGCTAGCCTTCGAACTGCTTTGGAAATAAAGCACCATTCAAAACAACTAATCATAGCTTTTTTTAACACGGCAAATTGCCTTTATTTTCTAAATACTACAATGATTTAATAAACACTAAAAACTACCTACTACTACTACTACTACAAAAAATACATTTGAACTATGACTATACTACTATTACTATTTATAGCTGAAATATAAAATGTCAGCTACAGAAATTAACTTCCTACGCCAAGCTGGCCAAATTTTTCATAACAAACAAATGTTGATTAACGGAATGGTTAATTCCATGCAGCGTTGGTTAAAGCTATGATTTGTCATTTTTTTATTAAATTTTGAACTTTATTTTAAAGGGAGAAACTTAAGTTCGGAAACTTCATAAAATATTGTCCCAGTATAACACCAACTTCAAAGCATAGTTAACGTATAATATATGCATAATACGTTTAGGTATCTGTACAAGCAGATGTAGCTTTAGCGTTGTGGTTGTGGCAGATTTGTGGTTAACCCAAACGATAGTGCAAATACAGGCATACATGCCTTAATCTTATAGCAAGCGTGCGCAAGTGTAAGCAAGTTTGGTTCTCTAACTGTGATTATGTAGCTGCCCTAAGTAGAATACGGTAAAGACAGCTTATGACATTTTGACCACAGAATTTGCCCTATACTAAGGCTTAAGACTTAGTATAGGGCAAATTCTGTGGTCATGCTCATGTCCATACATAAAAATGAAAAAAATTGATCAAGTTTACACGCATGTGCAATGCAAACTCTTCAAATTATAAACCCCATACACGTCATCATACATATTGATGAGCCCGTAATTCATGTTGCAAATTGAGCTATGTCCTACAACGCAAAGGTAATTGTTTCGTTTGACGCCCGGCTCCAACACGTAGCTATTGTTGTGTGGATCGAGCGTTGCATTCATGCTGGCAGAGCATACCTCGCCAGAGATTCCATAGGCATGTTTAAAGGGAGCCCGAGCTATACGTGTGTGCGCATAAATTCAATAAAATCCTTTGTGAATACGTTTTTCGACATGCAAATGACGAGCGCTGGGCGCGCCAGATAAATACTGGATTGCCTACAACAAAGGGCCGCGATGCGAAATAATTTCAGCGCTTGGTTATATTTCAATTTACGCCAATTTGAACCCAATTACAATTCCAAAACAATTTCAAGGTAAATGCATTACAATAAGATGTCAGTCAGTGCTTAGCGTCTGTTTATTTCGAATGATTATACTGACTGATTCTCCGTTCCCTGTCTCTCCCGAGGTGCGACGTACTTGAGAATTAATTAGTTTTATTCCACATCCGACATCGCAGCGTGCGTACTTCTTGGAATGGAGCCAATTTCACGTGTTGTTGGTAAAACGTGATTAAACACAATAATAATATATAGGTCGTTTGTAGACAGGTCGGTAAATAGAGAACTAATTGGGCTGCTTTTATTGCCGAGAAGGGTTCGCAAAACCAATAGAACGTATCTAGTTCAGAGATATTAGCAAATTGATGGAAATTATGCTTTAATCATTTTGCCTTTAGCAAACATCAATTGTGTTCTAGTTAGGGATAGAAAATGTTACATGATGGAAACAATAATTAGAAAATCAGTAGAGTAATACCCATTTTTATACGCATGAACTGAAAGACCTTATAGCAGGAAATATAAAGTGAATACATATCGAGAATAAAATTATATTATAGTTATCTCTTTAGTTATAATGCGGCCCCTAAAATAGAAAAAAGTTACTCTAATGCCTTTAATTTCAGTAGTCGCGGTTTGAGTGAGTCTACAGTGAGTGCTACGCCGCGCCGTAGCCGCTAAGAAAATCCATACTAATCTTACATTTTAGAAATTACATGTCACGTAATTATTTTCACGTCTAAGATCTGTACTATAGAACTATGCTCAGTCATCCAACGCTGCTCAAGCAGAGATTTCATTCGATAATTGATCATTTTATGAATGAAATCTCTGCTTGAGCGCCGATCGATGATTAAGCATCGTACTGTAATACGGACCTAAATGTCAAAACTTGATATTGACTACTTCAAGAAGAAGGATAGAGTATTCACATATATATATACGATTCAATTTTTATGGTACCAATAAAGCGTCACAGATTATCGATACCATTTATAATATTTCAATATACTTATGTGTATTTTAGTGGTGCGTGGATCGCGTGTGCGAACCTATGCCAGGACACGGCACTAGCTCCACTATCGACCGTGTAGGCGCCACACCTGATGACGAGATACCAAAGTGGGGCGAGTGGGGGGCGTGGGACGAGTGCAGTTCTAACTGTGGATATGGACTGCGGATGCGAACGCGCAAGTGTCGCCATGGGGGGTAAGATATACTTTATCACTGTCAAGTGTCCACTATACGAATGACAGATTTAAAAACATGAGAAACCTCACAGTGGTTTATCGTGTTGTGTTGTATTGGTGTAATATTTGTTTGGTTATTGCAATGTTTTACTTTAAATATGTAACAGACCGCACGATAAAACTCCTAGTGTTAAGCTTACGAAATCAAGCTAAAATGTATTTGTTTTCTCCGTTTATTCGTTCTCCGTGCTTTTCTTCTATACTATCGTAATTACTAAAATAAGATAAGGACTATTATTATTATATTCCCTAGCACGGCATCAAGTGCATGCGAAGGTGCGGGCTCGCAGGTGGCGGTGTGCTGGGCGGGGCGCGCGTGCGCTGCGTCACGTGACGCTCGCGCCGACCTCTGCCACCGGCGGCAACGCACGCTCATACCGCACGTGGCGCGAGACGGTAAGTGTGGCGCTAGCAGCGGAGTATTACCTATATGCTGATGCTAAGAGAATTTCATATCATATTTCTAGATTCAAGTT
Source organism: Ennomos fuscantarius (assembly GCA_905220475.3). Lineage (NCBI taxonomy): Eukaryota > Metazoa > Arthropoda > Insecta > Lepidoptera > Geometridae > Ennomos > Ennomos fuscantarius. The sequence goes on along the minus strand of HG992031.1, from coordinate 5,103,745 downwards.
ATATTCTAATGTTTATAATTATAGAACTACCTATTTCATTATGCAAAAATGTCAGAAGGTAAAGCGGAATATAGCTTACCAGTAATTGTAAGTTTGCATTAGTAATTGTGAGTTAGGTATTCTTATAGGTGCCATATACAAGATGATTGACAAGACAATGAGCTACATTATAGTTCTATGTCTCCAGTAGTTTTGTCTGTAAACCTTTTCCTTCCCGTATAGCAAGTGTACCAGAATATTAAATTTTAAGACACCCTGATGGATTATAAAGGCAATTTTTCTTACAACAACATCCAGAACTGACGACCTAACGTACCATCTGACGAACAGTTGCGCTTGTAGTATCATTGCGGTAGTAACCAAAGTGCATTGAATAAATTTACCGATTGGTTAAAAATGGCTATTGAACTTCACTATGAGCTACCACTTACTAAGTTAGTTATACATGTAGACATTTACGAAGCGTGTATGCTATAACGCCATTTTAAGGTATCCTATGCGATGGCTGAGATAAATCTTTACTAATATTATAAATGTGAAAGTTTGTATATATTGTATGAATGTTTGTTACTCTTTTACGCAAAAAGACAGAAACTTGGAATGCAGATAACTTAAACGCTGGATTAACACATAGGATAGTTTTATCTGCGAGTGAAACTGCGGGGCGGAACTAGTAATTGAATAAACTTTAAATTATTTTAAAACCTAATGATCTACAATACTGGCAGTTATTTAACGTGGATTTTTTGGATATATGTAAGCAGGAACGGGTTTGTGTTTAGGTTGCAACCTATATAACTATAGGCCTTCAGCATGTCCACACCGTGCCGTGTCTGGAACAAGAATGATCGTAGTACACCGAGCGATCTCTTTATATAGCCAGATGGGTGGGGCAGCGACGACAGTTGCCGGTGTTGCCACTGTAATACATTTAAATGTCACCATAGGGTAAATTACGGTACTGCCCGCTGCGCATAGAGTTTATAACTGGACGTAGCCGCCGTCATATATATAAAGTTTAAATAATAAAATATTAATAATATCCTTATCCAGAGACTAAACAGTGTGAGAGTTGGTGCATGGAGTACACCGGTGGAGAACCTTCGAACTATGGCACCCTTCCCGATGGCACCCCCTGCAGCTACGAACAACCATATGATATTTGCTATCAGGTTTGTATTGTCTATGAAAAAAAAACTTTGTATTATACCCCACTACCAAGGTTGGTGCACATTTTTCTTTTCTCACTCACTACATCAAGTTTCATGACGTCATTATTTAATCCTACACACAGTCCAATAACACTTATTTAGTCTCCATCTACCTTTATTGCCATCAATATCCAAACTATCTTCGTAATACGATTCTTCGTATAACATTAGATAGATAGATAGATAACTCTTTATTGTCTCACCAACGAAATTCATACAATACAGGAATTATTAAATCTTACATACTAGTGCAACAATGGGCGGTCTTATCGCTAATAGCGATCTCTTCCAGACAACCTTTGGATGGAAAGTATCGAAAGATAAAACACGGCGGTCTAAAACAATTTAGAATAAAAAGAAATACAGATAAAAAATAAACTATTACCTATAACTTGGTAAAAATATATATAAATACATCCTAATACTTACATATTTTATAATAAGATAAACTACTACATATTTATTACAAACACATTGTGTGTTGAGTAAAACGTCCATCATTTTTTTAAAGAAATAATTTACCATAACTGCTCACATCATTATCTACAAAAAACAAAATACGAAAAAATATTCCTCTAGGATAAACGTAGCATTGTTTATTTTACTACGGCTACCTTTTGCGGTTCCGTATTAGCATAAAGGTCATCTACCTTTCGTCTGTTTACCATCATCTCTTCGTGCAAGTTACTGCTCTACGATTCCCATCATGCTGATGTAATATATGATGTCATCTATAACAGTGACGATGCTTTCTACAAATGTTACAAGTAAACGAGAACGAACAACCTAACTCCATCTTCGACTGGTCGGCTACGAACTTATAACGTGACTGTCACTTGGAAATCGCTCCTCTATTGATTTTGTTTAAAAAAAATACAATAAATAAATAAATAATACATTTCTGACCAAATCGAATATTACATTCGACAGCTTCTGTGGTGTGGTGGTTGAGCAGGTCGGCTCATAACCCGAAGGCGGCGAGTTCGATTTCCGCAGCAGGACAAGTATATGCACACAGAATAAAAAGCGTAAATACTTGTTCTGAGCCTGGTTGTTGTAGGACCATGGTCGTCGTAGCTGCTGGGTCCCTAGACACAGGGAATCCTGGCTAGGATCCAGCATTTTATATATTGATTAGCCAGAACAATGATTACAGACAATCAAGACAGCTAGATTTTAATCTATCAATAGTTTCGATAACCAAAGGAATAAATATTGCATACATTATAATCACTATATTGTAAACTACATAACTTTTGGGCGAGCGAATCATATAATACGCTAATGTTATCACTTACGAATCATAGTAATTCACATCGAATCTATCAGAATAATAAACTTTCGAAGATTTGTTACTGTCTACCAAATATACGGTATTCTTTTTTCTAATAAAAGCTTTATTAACATTCCCTTGGCGTATTTCCTTTGAAACTGTCGCACATGCACTACATTCGCTCTTTATCTCGCGTATGTGATTTGATTTATGCATCTAAAAGCTCTTTGAAATAATAATATTATGCTAATAGGCAATAAGATATCGAATATCGAGGCACATTGAATAGAAATGAGAAACAGTTCCGCCAGTATAGGCTACGTTCATATATAAAGCGTTGATCTGATTAAAGTAATAAAGTATATTGAGGTGCGTAACGGTATCACCCGATTTTACCTGTTTTCTCGCGAGAAAGCATAATTTTCCGGAACAAAACGTACCTTACGTTGACCTCGGTAGTATCGGCAATATAGTAGTGGTATGGTAGTGTGCAAAGTTTCAGTCAAATCAATTTCACCATTTTCTCATGAAGCATGAACTCGAGAAGGTATAAATAATTAATAAATATTTGTGGATATTTCACACAATACCATCTAGCCTCAAACTAAGAACTTGTAATATGGAAGAACCAGACAACTGATATTTTTTGTACTGATACTAAGATATACATACATAGAAAACAATATATCACCCAGATACAGAACTAATATCAGTGTTCATCACACAAATGTTTGTCCTGGGTGGGAATCGAACGCACCACATACAGTTCAGAAGGTTGATTGACTACCAACTGAGCTTTCAGGCCAGCAAGCATATTTTAGTCTATTGTAGAATTTGTTAATATAGGTACCGTCTAGTAATCGTGATTCATCATCGTCGACCTCATCTTCAGCTTCCATCAATTGAAAAGTAGACAAATCCATCAAATGTAAAAAAATAAATGGAATCCGCCCTAGGAAAGGATCTTTCCTTTTCTAGGGCGGATTTGATTTTGATCAAGGAAGGTGGAATTTTTGCGCAAGGTGCAAGGCCTCTTTTAATGTTTTTAACCTTTATTTTACGGCTAATGGGTGTGTGGGTTAATAATTTTTTAATGAGAGGTAATCCTCTAAGAAAAAAGCTTGGCTTTTGACCTTAAATAAATCGACTCATAGGGTTCGACAATAATCGTGTCACGCGGGTTCTTGGTTTAATCTTTGGATGGTATTGTAAATAACCTAAGTTTAATGACAAACTTTAAATTAAAATTCTGATAATATTGCAGGGCACCTGCGTAAAAGGACAATGCAACTCGACGGATCCCGCGTGCAACTGGTGTCCCGACGGGTACTGTAGCAACAACACACATATATACACCAAGCATCTAGGGAAAGGTAATTAGACGTACAGGTAAATAGACAACTTTTTCTCTATTCGTACACAACTTCATATATATTATTAGGCAACTTCGTCTTTTCTCATAGACAATTTCATCTCTATTCTTAGATAACTTCATCTCTACTCGTAGACAATTTTATAATCTATTCTTAGACAACTTCGTCTCTACTCTACTTGTAGACAACTTCATCTCTATTCCTAGAAAACTTCGTCTCTACTTGTAGACAACTTCGTATCTACTCGTAGACAACTCCATCTCTATTATTAGAAAACTGCGTCTCAACTCGTAGACTGGATTGTGTAATACCTATTTGGCCTATCCATTGTCTGAAAAAATCACCAAAATTTTTTCTTTAGTTAAGTTTGGGTTAGAGAAACGACAGTGAAGTTTAAAGAATAAGTTTAAGAAATTTAAACCGTACCCTACAGAGCGACATATTCGCATAAACGATAAAGCTCTTTAAATAAAGAATTAAAAAAAAAAAAAAAAAAAAAAAAAAAAAAAAACTCGTAGACAACTTTGTCTCTACTCGTAGAAAACTTCGTCTATATTCTTAGACAACTTCGTCTTTACTCGACGATAAATTAGATGTCCCCAATGGGGAAATCATAATCATCATCATCATGATCATCAATTGTTAGATAGTATTTGATTTTATGTCACAGAACAAACTTTTAATTAAAATTATGGACATTTAGCCGAACCCTATAAAAATAAACGAGCTTCTGAAAAATGTATTGCCATCAGTGCTCCTGGGAAATGTCTTTATAAAAACAACGTTTATTTGGTTTCATGTTTCACTCCGAATCTAACTCACTATAGATTGCGTTGGGCCGTTTCATGGTGATTCAATACTTGGAGGCTGCTACAGAATAAGTCGACTCTATCGCGGATATAGTCAATCGTTTACTCTATTCTGTAGAATCGTTAATATTCGTTTTCAATAAAATAAAATATGAATTAAAAAATGTATTCGTTTTTTTCATTTAAGTCCAACAAAAGTCAACAATATTTTTGTTTGCGAAATAAATAGTAGTTTATGGTTTTATCCAATTGCAAATTATATAAGAAGGTAAACCTAATCCAATTAGGTATGGTTAAAATAAAGTCTAATCTTCTGTAAATGATGATAAGTAGACTCATGAATAATTTCAATTCAATAGGTCTACACCATAAATATTTAAAGAAATTTTTAAACAAATACGGGAATAGCACCACTGTGCTCTTATAGTTAGGTAAGATCATAAATTTTTATTCAACAGAAACATTAATATGTACAGGCACTCTATAAATAAAAAGTTACAACTAATAAAACATTATTTACAAAATAAATATGCTATCCAAATAATAATAATAATAATATTAATAAATATGTTAGGTAAGCGGTATACTTCAATAGCTGTGGGCCGTTAATTGATAGACAATACAAAGGTAGGTACGTCAATATGACGGTTCAGCTAGAAACCTTAATTAAAGGTATTGTGGCGCAAATGTTCCACAAGCATTGACTATTGACAATAAGCTTCGTTAGGCATTACGTGTTCAATAAGATATATAGCTTTCTAACTGCAGATTGTATATTTTTAATTAAATTATTGATCATGTTCATTAAAAAACTTCTTTGGGAAGCATACATCCTATATTTTTTGCTATTGAAAAAAATATGGTGTGTGTTATAATCATTATGAGTATATGATAGTATTCAAGGGTTTTTATATATTTTTTTTATTTTTGTTGAAGTTAAGCCAGAACTCATAATGAAAATCAAAGCTAATTTTTCTTTATGATTAATAATTTTCCTCAAAATTCCTAGCTATTTATGATTTACCATAAGTTAGAAATAATCATTATTAGATATATAGTCAACTTTCGACGTGTAAAAGGCTAAAAAAATTATTCACAGTAGGTACCTAAATTATTTGATTTTGACATTTATGGATAATTTAATGAAGTGGAATAACAAATTCAATCAAATGATTTACTTTCTCAAAACGACATTTCACTTTTACTATACCACAAAGAAATTAGAATTATAAGCTATTAAAATTTTAGGAGTTTATAATTTCTTTGATAGGAACAAAGATCATTCCTAAATCTACCCTTAAATTATTTGATTTTGACATTAACGGATAATTTTATGAAGTGGACAATAACAAATTCAATCAAATGATTTACTTCCTCAAAACGACATTTCACTTTTACTATACCACAAAGAAATTAGATTATATGCTATTAAAATTTTAGGAGTTTATAATTTATTTGATAGGAACCAAGATCATTCCTAAATCTACCCTTAAATTATTTGATTTTGACATTTGCGGATAATTTTATGAAGTGGACAATAACAAATTCAATCAAATGATTTACTTTCTCAAAACGACATTTCACTTTTACTATACTACTAAGAAATTAAAATTATAAGTTAATTAGTCATAAAGCTGGGTAGCTTGTAAATGGTTATAAAGAAGTATAACCAACAGTTTTTTTTATTATAGGATGGACCCGGATGGTCATGGTTCCTCATGGGGCACACCAGCTATCCATACACATCGCGACACCTGTCCCGATTCATATCGCCCTCCGAGAACGGAAGCGAGACAAACCCGTGCTAGAGCTCAGCAAGCACTCAAAACGGATAGAAATCCATGACGAACAAGACAACTACCTCAAATATGACCCTAACGTACCACAAAACCTTCAGATTGTAGAAGTAGACAGCCACGTGATAGATATAAAGGAGGGAAGGTACCGCTGGGAAGGGGAAGTGGTAGCCGCTGGCAGCGTCTTACGCTGGCGACAAACGGACGATGTTTTTATATCATCAACTGCGCGTCTGCAGACGGACTTAATGATAATGGTGAGTGTTTTAGTATTCCCTTTACGACTTGATGTTTGCAAGAGTCTTTGTAATGGCGCTGGCATTTGCATAGAAAACCCCGGGCGACGAGTTGTTCACCGGTCTAAATCGGCAATGGCACCTCCCAAATAATAATAATAATATATGTGGACATCTCACACAACGCCATCTAGCCCCAAACTCAGCAAAGCTTGTATTATTGTAAATGTGCACCAAAACTTTTTTATTTATATTGTTTTATAGGTTTTCATTTGACCACTATCTCACATGATGGTAAGGGACCGAGGAACTACGACGACCTTGGTCCCACAACACCCAGACTCAGAACAAGTGTTTGCGCTTTTTTTCTGTGCACAAATACTTGTCCTGTCGCGGGAATCGAACCCGCCACCTCCAGGTTATGAGCCAACCTGCTCCACCACCACACCACAGAGGCTGTAAAATTTCCACCTAATATATATAGCGAAGGTAATAGTATAAAAGGAGTATTCTGGAAATATTTAGTGTAAAGTCAGTACCACGTTTAATTCAGTAGAAAAGAGCTGAAGCATTAGTACCTATTTATTGATTTATTATTCGATACCTAACAGTCCGACAAAACGTGTCCATCTCAGGTGTTGTGAATTGTGAAACATATAGGTACGCTCTGAATGGCAGCGACGAAGTAAACTATGAGAAGTGTAACGAAGCGAAACATTTGATGACAAGGGTCGCACCATTCCGTGGGTGGCTTAATTATTCAAGGCACTTTCAACTCCGCCGCCGAAGTTAATTGGTAACTCGCATTACTTTTGCCATCACCCGTCACCGCGCGGTGTTTTATTCAAAACGCCTCTTTTCGTAAGCGCGGCAATTCACTTTTATTTAGCTACGACGCTATGACGCTTATAATAGTCCAAAATCGTATTGTACCATTATAATTACGATTGGTAGTTCAATCGATCATGCCACGAACATTACATATCATGCTACAATATTGTCTTGATTAATGTGCCGTCGGGTATATTACTATGATATTATTATTACTATTTACTAAGTGGACGGACAAAACATAGAAAACGACAAACAATTTTACACGCAATTTTCAGTTTTTTCTACTATATAATTGCAAATCAAATTACATAAAGGCTGTTGTAAAATTGAGTTCGCTTTGAAGCTGTATATTTATCCATAGCGACCGTGAGCTCTGAGCCGTTCTTACGGGGGAGTAGGGCGGATTGTAAAAGGGGAGGGATTGGCCGGAGGTGAACAAAGCCTTTTAAAAGTTTTATAGTGGATTCAGATTCAATACACTGATCCTTCAATGGTATTGGTAAGCTGTACTTAGTAAGCCACTCAGCCTTTCGTATGCTTTCGTTTTCCCCTTCGTAGCTTTATTTATAAATTTTCATTAGGTGTAATAAATGTTTATGTGGACCTTTTACATTTTATTTTTATGTTCCTAGCCAAATTATTCGATAAAGTACAAGCCGCCGTCTTAACAAAAGCGCCGATTATAATTTATCTTCGACAAACATTTAAAGAAATTGATGTTGGTGATACTGTTTGACACAAAAATTATACCCCTAGTAACGCCGGTAACTATAATACATTAGTTTAAAACTGGCCCCTACATTTTTAAAAGCAACATTGATTGAAAAACTTTTTAATAGCTAGAATTTGTTATAATAGGGCCGCTTAAAAATTTATTATAGAAGGGGGTAGATGGAGTAAGTACTTGCCTAGGGCGCTCTCGACATTCAATCCTAGAATATAATCTACTATTGCCTATTAATTATTGTAAAATTAGTTTAGAACTAGGTGGTAGGACTTTTCTGCAAAGTTCGTCTAGGTAGGTACCACCGCTTTGCCAGTTATTCTGCAGCCAAGCAGTAGTGTGCAAGCACTACTGTGTTCCGGTTTGAAGGGCACTGTAGTTAGTGAAATTACTGGGCAAATGAGACTTAATGATCTGATCTCACAGTCGAGTAATCTTATTACCAGACTGTGCTTTATACTTTGGAGTTTCAAATGACGCTGTTCTGTTATGGGCAGCCGTGTCGCTCAACGACTAGCTCGTCACATCATCAATAACATAAAAAAAACTAATTTAACATTTCATAATGTGCTTTTTTTAAATCCCAAGGCGATCCCTGAACACCCAATACCACCAGAAGAGCTGCTTTCGGTACAAGTAGCCGTCAACTACAGCACCCCTGCGTCGGTTCAACACGCTTTACACACACGACCTTTGGAGTACAGGTAAAAATACACAATTTTAAAATAGATCTTCTAATGCTATATACAGGTTAAAGATCGAAATAATAAAAAAAGAGTGTGTTTTAGACCACACGACTGAAGTAAAACTTCTTTAGTTTAGCTCCATCTATCGGCCGGTATAACTTTGTTTTTGCTTTGTTTAATGTTAATGTCGCCATCTTGACAATTGTAAATTGTAATTTTACCGTACATACTTACATAAAAATACAATTTTTTTTACTTTTTTGTGTTGAAAATGGAAAATATATTTGAACCAATTTCAACTATCGTTCGCCTCGCATTCACCAGCGTACTCCCTAAGTCAAGCGTGCGTAAAGAATTTTTACTTCAAAAAGCCCCTGGATGACGTTCCTCTGAATTGTAAAAATATTTTCATTACGGTGACTGCACAGAACACGTAAAAATGACGCTTCTCAGGGTGCGAATTGGAATTATTTTTCTTGTTCTGTGGTGTATTTGGTTGTGTTCATAGCGAAGCTCGGATATACTTCTCTACATAGCAGTACCTACTACCTGAATATGACTGCGTTGAAAAATCTTTTTCTTTGTTTTTTTTTTTATGTTTTGTTTATCAATAAACAAAATCTAAAGCTAAACCATTATTATTATTATTACTTTTTATTTCTATATTAACTACTTAATTTGTGTACTGCCGCTTTAAGAAGTTTTTAATCACGACCTACATTTGACATTTAGATATAAGATAAAATATAATTATCCAGCGGTTTTTTATACAGTTTCCGTGGTGTGGTGGTTGAGCAGGTCGACTCATAACCCGAAGGCGGCGGGTTCGACTCCCGCAGCAGGACAAGTATTTGCGCACAGGAAAAAAAGCGCAAATACTTGTTCTAAGTCTGGGTGCTGTGGGACCATGGTCCTCGTAGTTCCCAGGTCCCTAGACACAGGGAATCCTAGTTAGGGTCCAGGACCTATGTATGTGATCGTTGGGCGTTATTATTATTATTATTATTAATATAATCATAGATAGACTAACATTGGACCACGGTCTCACATGGTGGTAAGTGACGACGCGGTCGACGATAGCGTGATAGTACTATTTTAAATTTTATGGTCGTAGATAAAACATTGAACCGAAGTTTCATAAATTCATAAAATTTAATGTTTAAAATTTTTAGCATGTGTGGGGTCGCATTTACTAATTTGAATTTGAAAGTGATAGTTTACATTTAATGTATCTTATCATACCATGCAAAGACTAGAGTTTTTATTAGATTCAAAAGTTTCATCCTTTGAAATGCTTTACTTTTGTTAGAAACCATCACTAGTAGAAAGCTAATTCAAATTCTATTCAGAGAAAACAATTCTCATTCAAACAAAACTACTAAATTAGAAGGTCAATATCCCTTCTTCGTTTAACCCTCCTTCAAATATTTGCAAACTTTGGTCCTCGAAACGTTTGCTAGAACTTATATCAGTGTAGTGACTTGCCCGTGCCCTCCCTAGTTGGATAGTGCCACTTTAAACTTCGTCACAACATTGATCACCTCTCAGAGGTCATATGTCTGCCTTTCAGTTAGATATGACCTCATTTACATATCAAAATACAGCTATAATTTGTCTATCTGGTTGAGTTGATTGTCGAGTGCCCCATAGTTTTTTTATTTATCACACTAATACTACAAAGGCGAAAGTTTGTATGTGTGTATGTTTGTTACTCCTTCACGTTCAAACGGCTGATTTGGATAAAATTTGGTACCAAAATAGCTTATACACATACATATAAACAGATTAACATATTATCCCAGAAAAGTGATTTTTTTCCGTGGGATGAGTAAATAATTAAATAATTAAAATACTTTTCATCCGCGGGTGAAACCGCGGGGCGCAACTAGTTTGGGTAATAATAAATAAATATCTGTGGACATTTCACACAGCGACATCTAGCCCCAAACTAAGCTTGTACTTTGGGAATCAGATAACTGATATAATATTTATATACTTTTTGTTTGTAAATATATACAAAGAATTCAACATAACACTCAGACATAGAACAAACATCGATGTGCATCACACAAATGATTGTCCTGGGTGGGAATCGCACCCACAACCTACAGTTTAGATGACAGGAATACTATTAACTGAGCTATCAGGTCAGTCAAGATTAGACTGGCTCTGTGGAAAACATAGAATCAAAGTCTTCCAAATCGGTAAAATTTAAGGACATGGTAAATAATGAACTTAAAATAAAACTAAAAAAGAACCAACATAATAAAGAAACATCTTGTACGAAGAAGCGCAATACTATAATAAGCTACCGAATAATATAAAAGACGACACAAATCTCAACAACAAATGTTGATAAACTAAAATTTAAAAAAAAAATTGAGAGATTCACAATGTTTTATAAACCTACTCACGGGCAAAATATAATATGTATGTTATTTCATAAGAGACGGAATGTTTATTGTGATAAATTGATAAAGGTCTTTAAACCTGAATTGGTAAGGCTTACATTGCTAATGGTATTGTCATACTATTACACATAATTATATTATAAATACGAGTATAAAGTTTGCGTGTACTATTTCCTCTTTGCGCCGCAGCAGTTGAACGGATTTGAATGAAATTTGAAATGGATATAGCTCAGACGCTAGCTTAACACATAGGATACTTTTCCACGTATGAAACCGCAGGGTAGCCACTTAAATATACTGAGGTGATAAATTATAAGCTATTGTGGTAATACAGATGGTCGACAGCCCGCGGGCCTTGCTCAGTGTCGTGCGGCGGCGGGCACCGCTTGGTGCGCCCGCGCTGCAGCCGCGACATGACCAAATGTCCACCTTCCAGATATGAACCTTGCAACACTCATAGGTAAGTAACAAAAACACAACGTAAAGAAGTCGATTGATGTGGACGGTTAGGTATAAATTGCATCAGACCGATTCTATATTTAAAAAATAAATGAAGTTAGTTACTTCCGCTCAAGCTGCAATAAAAAAAATTAGGGGAGTAAAAAACAATTATACTTTGTGCCGAGACCTATTTCAGACATCAAGTAGCGTGTGGTATAAGTTCCTATTATTCTTAACTAAAAAAAAAACTTTGTTATATTTAACAAAATTTTGTTTACCTGTAACTTTAAAAAAGTGACTACATAACTTGGGTAATACCTAACCAAAGGCAGTTGCATCTCTTGTAAAACTGTTGGATTATAAATTAAACCAATTTTGTCAAATCAACTTAACTGTAGTTAGACCTTGCTAAATTTTTGTTATAAATGAAATTACCGAAACAGTTTGGTTAAATATTTTTTCAGTGTTGTATTATCTACCTAATGATATAAAAAAAAAGTTCTATTTTCTTAACATAACTTTTTTCTATTTAATTACTGTTACATGGAAGCGGAGTAACATTAATTTATTGTTTTTGACCTTCTTGGAAGAGGACAGCGACGAAACAAATCTTTGCTTGTCTCTGTAAAAACAGTAAATTAACAAGGTTCAATGTTACAAAAGAAATCCAATCACTGGTATCAGAATATTTTTTAATTTTTATGAGAATGGAAAATTTATGCTTTGCCGTCTGAAAATTATAGAGGACTCTTAATCATATTGTTGAGTTGCGGTGGAGAGGGACAGATGTTCTCTGACCGAAGGCTTGGCCCGTGATCCCTACTCGTCGAAAGTTAAAAACATTTCCTTTCTAAATGAATCCCGGTTTCAACCCTGACAAAGGACCCAAAACTTTTGTTGTAGATAGTAATTACCTACTAGATATTTTATATTTTGGGACGGCAAATAGACCCAATACATTTTCAATATCAGAATACGTTGGTAGCCGACCGAAACTTAATTATATCGCTCCAGGAAAAATGTCTGGCTTATTTAAAAAAAACAAGGTTATCAATCTATTGTTTATCAACTCAATAATATAGAGGGTTTGCCTTCAAAGGACATAAATTATGATTCCAAACATTTTGATACGAACGTTTTATTTCATTTATTCAATCACAAGTCTCTATAATTGAATTTATTATTTTCCTTTGATTTTGTCAGTAGCTTCAAAGTTGGCAAGTGGTGGAAAATATTCCTATCGTATTAGGTTTGAATGAAAATATAAAAGTAAACTATTGTTGAGTCCAGAGAACGAGGAAGAAAATTCCGGGGAAGGAATTTTCTTCACTTTACAGAACTGGGAGTAAAATTACGCACAATAGTGCGTAGTTTTACTCCCAGTTCTGTGGTTGTGTTGGCTATAATTTTAATATCATCAGCAGTTAATAATTTGATGTTATAAGAGCAGCCATTTTAATTCATTTTAATAATTGCAGTTGCGATTTCACCTGGAAGAGTGGCGAGTGGGAGGAGTGCAGTGCAACATGTGGAGGCGCTGGAGTTCAGGAGCGACAACTTTACTGTGTGGCATCTAATGTCACGTAAGTAAATAAATAATATATCACAGTAATATTATAAAGGCGAAAGTTTGTATGTGTGTATGTTTGTTACTCCTCCACGCTCATTTAGCTGAATGGATTTGGATGAAATTTGGTACCAAGATAGTTCATACACTGGATTAACATATAGGCTACATTTTATCCCGGAAAATTGAAATGAAATTTTTCCGTGGGATGAGCAAATAATTAAAATACTTTTTATCTAGCAACTAGTCTAATAATAATAACGCCCAACGACCACATACATAAATCTTCTTTATATACAGTGGTGTATTGGGGCAATCTTCCTTCTTATCATTGCTCGTGGCTTTTGTTATTTTCTTTATTTTATTTTTTTAAACTTCTTCTCAATCCCGATTTTGTTTTTTCTATTGAATTTTACATTTTTGTGTTTCTTCCTTGTTACAATTGTAGTTCTATTATTTTTTCGTCTAAGTATCGTATTGGCCCCGTTTTTTTCAGTGATGTCATTATTATTCATAATTTATTATTTGTTTCGTCATTAATAACGCATTGTTTGATAAAAAGAGATATATCATTCTCTTATTACCAAATAGCTAATCGGAAGAAGAGTTACTATTTAGATTGACTTCATTTTAAATTTTTATATAGATGCTATTTTGTTTTATTAGGATTATCTATTATATAATATGTACGAGCATTTACAATCCTACAGACAAAATGCTAAGAAGTGTTTACAAAAAGAATATAAATCGTGCCATTTTTTTTTGAGGGGGGGAAATGCCCTCGCACTTCCCTGCCACCACGGGGGTGGTGGCAGGGGGTATGTGGGACTCGAACCCACTAAAACCCCCCTGTGAGCCCTCGTCCGCCGTACCGGGGCGAGAAGGGGTCGCGACTGCAGTCCAGCCAACTCGCCCCCGATATAAATCGTGCCTAATGCAACTGACAACGAGTACTACCACATTACAGCGCTGTCACAAGATTGGACCTGATCAGATACAGCGTGTCTCCTACGTTGTGCCAGTCTATGAAGCCAGACAAGCAGCAGGCTTGCAACCGTCTGCCCTGTCCCGTCTACTGGCGGGAGATGCCTTGGACACCAGTAATATAACACACACACTCTGAACTTTATTACCCTTCTAAACTAGCTCATGTGCTTTAAAATTTATAAACAACTATCTGTATAATTTTCCATACTTTCTTAACTATTTATTTCATAAGAACCTTTTTTTATGTTAGTGAATGATGTGACGAGCTAGTCTTTCACCTGATGTTAAGCGACACGGCCGCCCATAACAGAACAGTGTCACTCGGAACTCCAAAATATAAAGTTTCGCGTGACACTGCACTGCGCACGTCATCCTGAGATATCAACAGTCTGGTAATATGATTACTCGACTGTGAAATCAGATCATAAAATTCTCATTTGCCCACTAATTTCACAATGCCTACAGCTACAATGCCCTTCAAACCGGAACACAGTAGTGCTTGCACACTACTGCTTGGCGGCAGAATAACTGGCAAAGCCTACCTAGACGAACTTTGCAAAAAAGTCCTACCACCTAGTAAAAACCTTCTCCTAAAAGTAATATACACAACAAAAAAATAAGTAGCGGAAATGTTGTACCCATGATGCGATAGGGAAATAGAGATTCATTTTTATGTATTAAGATATTTTGAATGCTGAGTAAAACCTGTCTCTAACACGACTGATATAAGTGACTTTATATGCTAATTTATTAGCTGCTTGTTTTATAACATCTTGACTTTGACAGGAATAAATAACGTTAAGTCTGATAAAAATCTAAGAAATTACACTCACGGATCATTAATCGTATCATTGAACTTCACACAAAGTATACTTACACCTTCATCAAACTTATAATACGCTCAACGATCACATACATAGAACCTGAACCTTAACTAGGATTCGCTGCATCTATGGATCCAGGGACCATGGTCCCATAACACACAGACACAGAACAAGTATTGCCGCTTTTTTTTCTGTGCACATTTTTTTTCTATTTGCATTACCACAGTCACCTAGGTCCGTGCTTTTTGATAAATTATTTTATATTTATAAATTTAGCTTATTATTAACATAAACTTATGTACAATACAAGAAGGACAATACAACCAATAACAAAAACATAAGAACTTATTTCTAATTGTGCATATACCACGAGCAAACCAGCTTCCGCGAGCAGCACAAATATTTAACATTCATACAACATGACATACTTGAAACACTTGATATTCCAGTGTTCAACAAGTTGCGGTCGCGGCATATCACGGCGACCGCTCGTGTGTCCCGCGTCAGATGACATGCTCTGCGGCCCGAAGCCCCACGAGCGCCGGCGCCGCTGCCACGTGCGCCGCTGCCCGCGCCCCTCCCGCCTCACCATCACCTGCCCCCCCTCCGACACCACTCAGTACTGCGAGCTGTTCAACACTGAAGAACTAACCAGGAACTGTCAAGTTCCCCCCTTTAGGAAATACTGCTGTAACGCTTGTAGAGATATAGACAGATACCATCACGTTAGCAGATTCGGATAGACCAACTTTTTAAATTAAAAAGAGGCTGTACAAGGCTTAAAAATATTGACAGTGTTCATAATAACGCTTAGTACATTTGGATTGGATGTCTTCTCGGGTTTGATGATACTTTTTACAGAGGATACTTTTCTTTTCCTCTCTCACCTCACTATCACTTGCCTACCCTCTGACTACACTGAAAAGAACCAACAGATACTGTCAGATCCCTATCTTTAGAAAATACTGCTGCTAATGTGGACAGATGGTTACCATCATGATATCAGATTTAATTAGAGCAACTTCCCAGATAAGAACATGTAACGAAGGCATTGTATAAATATCAACATGTTTCATCTTGATTAAGCAGTACATTTTACGAAGGTAAAATACCTTCTCCTGCCTCACTATCACCTGTCCCTTCTGAGACCACTCAGTACTGGGAGCTGTTCAAGACTAAAATTAATTAGGAACTGTCAGGTGCCCTTTAGGAAACACTTCTGTCATGCTTTTAGAGATGTAAACAGATACCACCATACGGTCAGACCAACTTTTCAGATAAGAAAATGTAACTAAGAGGCAGCCGCTTCGATTGTAAGATGTCGAAATATTTCATTAAGATTAAATAGTACATTTCAGGGAGGCTTACCCCTTCCCTCACTCCACTGTCACCTGCCCTCTTTCAAATACCAGGTGGTGTTTGAAAGAGGGCAGAGGTGAGAGGTG
This sequence comes from Ennomos fuscantarius, assembly GCA_905220475.3. Lineage (NCBI taxonomy): Eukaryota > Metazoa > Arthropoda > Insecta > Lepidoptera > Geometridae > Ennomos > Ennomos fuscantarius. The sequence goes on along the minus strand of HG992031.1, from coordinate 5,087,128 downwards.
TTTGAGAGAGTACTGCGAGCTGTTCAATACCTAGAGAGTAGAGATCCATCACGTTAGCAGATTTAGGAGTTGACAAATTTATCCAATAATTATTTCATGATCTGCCATTTATAACTTAACTGCCAATTTACTGTCTAGTAATAATAAATTTATTTCAGATCTGACAGCTAGACAAGGATCATGTACAATTTACATATACAGTGATTTTTTATATTGTAACGTAGAATTGTAGGCGTAGAACGTTGAATATCTATAAGATTCCATGTAACCAGTATTGTATGTTTGTTTAATATAATATATAAGAAATAATTTAAGCGTAGAATATATACTCTCTAATAATTTAATTAGCGTGGAACTAAGTGCCATAATGTATTGTACACTATTTCCTCAATAAACTGTTTTAAAAATCGAGTCTTTTAATATGAGCGAGAATGCTTTAAGCAAATATATTTTTCATCCTAATCTAAACTCCATTCCGTTATTATTGAAACTTGTGTTTTTTGAAACTCTTGCTGAATTACAAATAGTAAATTTACTACTTGAATTAAGCAAACAGTTGTCATACTTATTTTACTCGTTTTATAATCTACTAATATTGTTTTTTTGTAACGGGCTATGTTGTTGATCTCTACCGACCTTTACAGTGTCACCAGGCGGGAGGGCAAGCGCTTAAGGCGCCCAGCCGTTAATAGTGGGAGGCAACTAGCTCAAGGGCACACCTGGGGTGCGAGCCTCGGCTTGGGCCGTTGCCGGGATAAGAAAATCGAGAAGACTACGTCTACTGGAGGAGTAGACCCTATTGAAAGTCGCGACCGTTCTAGCTAACCTACGTGGGGTATATTGTTTGATGGCGAGTGAAATGTATGGGCAATAGACATAGATAAAGTGGTTTACTTATCCCGAATTCCCCAACAGACGTGGTAAAATAATCACCATTGAGCTATGCTCGGTGTTTCTCTGCGGGATCGGATCCGAAACGAAGTCATTCGCCAGAGAAGTAAAGTTATCGACATAGCTCATCGAATTAGCAAGCTGAAGTGGCAGTGGACTGGTCACATCTGCCGAAGAACCGATAACCGTTGGGGTAAACGTGTTCTAGAGTGGAGACCGCGAATCGGCAGACGTAGTGTACGACGCCCTGCGGCAAGATGGAGCGATGATATACGCAAGGTAGCTGGCAGTAACTGGAAGAGTAGAGCCGAAGACCGGGCTCAGTGGCGTGCTTTGGGAGAGGCCTATGTCCAGCAGTGGACTATTGTAGGCTGATGATGTATGTTCTGGGACCTAACTGTTGCCACTTAGCTTATTATTTATTTATAATTATAATAATAACGCCTAACGATCCCTCACACAGCTCCTGGACCCTAAGCAGGATTCATTGTATTTAGGAACCCAGAAGCTACAAGAACCATAATCCCATAATGCCCAGATACAGAATTAGAATTAACGCTCTTTTTCTAAGCATATAAATACTTACTGTTGCGGCAATCAAACCTGCAGCTTCCAGGTTATGAGCCGACCTGTTCAACCAATACACGACAGAGGCTGTTAAATTGTAGCAATTCACTTTATAATTATATTTAATAATAATTATATGTGTGGACACCTGAAACAACGCCATCTAGCCCCAAACTAAGCAAAGCTTGGACTATGGGAACCAGATAACTGATACAATACTTAGATACTTTTAGTTTTTAAATACATACATAGAATACAATATAACACCCAGAAACAGAACAAACACCTATGTTCATCACACAAATGTTTGTCCTAGGTGGGAATCGAACCCACAACCCACAGTTTAGGATCCAGGGTTACTACCAACTGAACTATCGGACCAGTCTATATTTATTTATAGGTCTTAAATAGAATCGCTCCTGAAGTATCATAAACCAAAATTAGACGTTAATTTGAACCTTTGATTATTTTTAGTTTGAAAATTATCTGTAACGCGCGGTGAGACGGGAGGCAAAGCAGGTGTGCGCGGTGAGTTATATAACTATGTATGTATGTAGATATTACACATTTAGGTACAGTTTTCCTAGGAAAATGCGCTATTAGCGTTGTATTTTCATTTATATGACCCATGCTGGTGCACAAGTTTGCGAGAAAAGGTCTTTATTTTAAATAGGATAAGCACTTTTTAAAAGCGGTAAATAGTTCACTTTAGCTCAGAGAATGTCAACCTTTCAAATACACTTTAAGTTGAAACGGTAAACAAGATTTTAAATGCAAAGCTTGCTCTGGAGTTGTTGCCGCTTACTAAAGTAAAGCTCATCTTCGGTACGATGGAAAATCTATGCGTCTCCCTCTATTTGCATAGTCTTAATAGGTTTTTATTTTAGGTGGATAGATGGAGCTAAGCTCTTCAAAAGTATAAACGTCCTTTTTATTTTAGAGACCCGTCTGAATTTTTTAATTATTGAATGCAATCTCGTATTTAATGGTACAATTTTTCCTTCACCCGCCACGTCTATCACACTAGATAATAATACATTTTAAAGTGTTGTATAATATAGCTACCCAGATTCACCGTATTAAATCTATATAACTTGACATATATTAATTGCTCACTGATTATTTAATAAAAATAGGTAAGTATGTATATAATCTCAAAATAGAAAATTGAGAAAACTTCCAATAGATAAATTTAAGGGAAATTTTAAAACAGGTTTGATACATACGAGGGTATTTAACCATCGTCATTGAAACTGCTTATAGTTATTTATTTAAACATGGAATATTGGAGGCGATAACTTCTTGAAAATTGGAACTCCATAGTTTGAAAGTATAGCGTCGCTTTACTCCACATAACTCACTCACAGCAAATCCTATTTTACCTCGTTTATTGTAAAATTTACAAAAATATTTATGAATGAATGTAGAATGATCTTTTTGTTAGTAATTCTATTGATATTTTTGTATCGATAATTCTAATGTTAGAGAAATAAGTCTATTGTAAGATTCTCGAAAAAATATTAGATTAAAATTTACTGTAAATTAATTCCTTAAAAGAATAAACTTGCGTATCCAACAAAACGGAGCTCATTTCGAGCAAGTAATTAGTTTACCCTCTTTTCCTTCAATACAAAAAGTTCAAATTTTATGGCTTTTGTTTAAATTTATTATGCTTGCCAGAGAGATTTGATCCTTATATTGATCCTATCGATTGATACCATAATAGTACAAGGAGTTACTTTTCGGGTTCAAAGAAAATATCGTTGAAAAAAATAATTTAAAAATAGTAAGGTCATTACGCCCACACACTTTGCTATTTCTGGGGTTTGGTGTAACGATGGATCACGAAAATTTACCACAAAATCTTGCTATCTATCTATAGACATTTAGGTACTAATAATCTTACGGTTCCTTTTAAAAGTTGATCTGCGAAGGCGGCAAGTCAAAACCAAACAGAGAAACTCAAATGGGTTTTTATTTAAGAGCTGCTTCACAACTTCGGTTGCTTAATCTAAATGATGGAAAGATCGATTTGAATTTCTCTTGGAGCTTTCGTTAGCATAAAACTATGTTCATTTTAACTTCAGTTAAAATGAACATAGTTCAACAGTCTAACATGGACTGTATGAACTTCGAATTCAGATGGCCGCATTTATGATGCATATCAAGCACAGCGTCCATATACTAATTATAAATATCAAAAGTTGTACCTATGTGTTTTTTACGCCAACACGGCTCAACCAATTTAGATAAAAACGAATTAATAAAAATTTATACAACATACCATATTTTATCGAGTAAAGTTTTAAGAAGGGAGTTTAAGCCCTTCTTGTCGATTCAACAAGCGCCAACGTTTTTATAGATGTTATCGGATTTCGATGTTTTTATATTTTGTTTGTACAGTGAAAATCTATACTTGTAGGTACGATATTCCTTTTTAAGTTTTCACAATATTATTGAAGCTACAGCTCCTAAACTGTCAATTTTATTGCGTTAAATTTACAACGAAAAAGAAAAAGTTTTAATATGATAAAATATTTTTTAAAATCAAAGCATACGCTTTTTTTTAAATCATAGATTACGAGTATAATCTGTTGAAACGATTGAACCTAAAAACGTAAGGTTTTAGTGATATTATAGAGTGAAAACCATTTTCCCCTGAAACGGTAAAATGTAGGTAAATTCACTCTATATGGCTCTAATTCGCTCTATAATTGTCGTGCAGATAGCAGAGCGACGGCGATAAAATTTTCAAATGCCAGGACGTTCCGCGCTTCCTATATATACACACCGGCACAATTATCTGAACAGAAAAAAAGTGAGACTATGAGATAATAACGCATATATTTGACAAAAATGTACTTAGACACAAAATAACAAATTGATTAACATCTTTTAACAACGACTTTGAAAAGTCTTCGTTACTTTTTATTGAAAAATAAAGAAATTTGAAATAAATGAAATTTTTAGATGATTATGAACCATCACAAAAAAAAAAAAGTAAGCATTAAATGATTTAACAATAAAATTAAAGCATAATTAATAACGAGTGTTTCCCCCTCTTGCTCTGATTACGGTTTCCATTCGTCTGGGCATGCTACAGATTATGTTATCGATGATTTCTTGAGGCAACCGCTGCCACTCCTCAAGTAATGCGTTTCCAAGTTCATTCAGGTTGTTGGGGGGTGGCATTCTGGATTTAACCCTTCTTTTTAGCAAGTCCCAGACATACTCTATCGGATTCATATCGGGGGAATTTGCTGGCCACTGCATCACCGGTATACCTACCTGGCTCAGATATGCCTGTACCGATTGTGCACTATGAGCAGAGCATTATCTTGCATTAGAATAAAGTCGTCACCAATAAATGGGGCAAATGGTACAACATGTTCTACTAAAATGTCTCTGATGTATCGATCTGCTGTCATGGTCCCTCTTGTGACTATCACTAACTCCGTGCGAGCTCCCAAACATATCCCTCCCCAAACCATAATCGAGCCGCCACCATAAGCCACTGTGTGTTCAAAATTAGACTGTATGTGGCGTTCTCCTTTGCGTCTCCATATTCGCTGTCTCCCATTGATCTGTTTTAAAATAACTCTGCACTCATCAGTAAAGAGAACCTGCTGCCATTCGTTCAAATCCCAATGACGATGTTCTCGATATTTTTTTGTGTTCCGCTAATTGTGCCGGTGTGTATATATCTCCTTGTCCTATATCTCCATATTGTACCTATATTCTAAACATAATTACATATACTTATGTTATGTGTATAATTACATAACCTTGTAACCTTAATCAACCTTCACGTATCTGTGAACTTAATATTCAGGAGATCAAGGAAAGCAGCATAAGGAAGCTGCGCTTTGATGTGGTTTGATCTTAGAATGTCAGAATGCTCATTACTAGGAAAAATTTATATTATGATATATAAAACATATTGCTTAACAATGTCACCGCCTAACGTAACTACGTATTTTAGTACTAGTTGCGCCCCACGGTTTCACCCGCAGATAGAAGTATTTTAATTATTTGCTCATCCCGCGGGAAAATTTCACTTTTCTGGGATAAAATGTAGCCTATATGTAAATCCAGTGTATAAGCTATCTTAGTACGGAATTTCATACAAATCCATTTAGCCGTTTGAGCGTGAAGGAGTAACAAAGGCTTTGTTCTGAATGACTGAGTGACACATCAACGCACAGCCTAAACCACTGATCGTAGAGACCTGAAACTTGAATGGTGTGTTCTTTGTATGACAAAGGCATTTGATAAGAAAAGATTTTCTGATTTTACCTCTAAGGGGGTGAAAAACGGGGACAAAGTTTGTATGGGACATAGTGAGACCTTGGTCCAATCTACTTAAAGTTTAGCATCAAGCTTTTTTAATAGAATTGGTGTAACACGTGTTTCGTATTTCATTGAAATTCATCACCTAACGGTCACAGTACTATATTAATACCTTATTTGAAGGTTTCTAAGCTTAAAGAGGTTATAAACTTTTAGGACACGGCCTCATAGGGACGTAGAGTTCGAAACGATTTTTTTGTGTTTATTATTGTCATAAGAAGGTTCTTACGAAAGAAAAAAAATTAAGAAATTGAATAGAAAATTAGAACTATTTCACCACGCGTTTGAAACCGTGCACAAATCTTTGTCCTGCCGCGGGAATCGAAAGCGCCTCCACCACAGAGGCTATTAAAAAACTAGAAAATCACAAAGTATGGTAAACCATCTAATAACTGGCCACTTTAGTGCACTTGCTAGTTCGTGTTAGTTCGTGCTGGTGCATACATGATAGCTTATAGATAAGGTAATGTAAAAGCATGATCACAAATGGCGTTACGTGAATGTAAATCTTATTTCATGCAAATATAGTAAATAGTGCACAATGACGAATAGCGGCCTGTTACACCAAGTTATACCCTATGTCAATGAAATCAAATCAGCCTTTAGAGTGGTTTCCCAGTTGACCTAAAAAAAAAGACCACGAGCCAGATCAATACCCACTATCCCGCACCTGTGTGCTACTCGAAGGTCTACAAACTTATTGCAATGAGTTCTGAGAGCTCAAGCCAGATTTAACACCGCCAGAAAAATGGCTTCTCGACTTTTGCCTTGGCGAGGTGAAATTAGTGTTCTTTAAAGGCTTTAATAAAGAACCCGGTACGGGTAAAGACTTCAAAAACACAATTGGAACAATTAATAATAATAATGCCCAACGATAGCATATATAGATCTTGGACTCTAACTAGGATTCCCTGTATCTAGGGACCCAGGAACTACGAGGATCATGGTCCCACAACAGACCCCGAACAAGTCTTTGCGCTTTTTTTTCTGTGCACAAATATTTGTCCTGCCACGGGAATCGAACCCGCCGCCTCTGGGTTATGAGCCAACTTGCTCAACCACCACACCACAGGGGCGGTCAATTGAAGAACGTTTGTGCACTGGAACTAGGTAATTTTAGTTTTATGCACAGGAACGCATCCAACTCATAAAGGCGAATTAAAATGACTGGCCCGATAGCTCAATTGGTAGTAACTTGCCTTCTGAGCTTAGGTTGCGGTTTCGATTCCCACCCAGGACAAAGATTTGTGTGAAGAACATCGGTGTTTGTTTTGTGTCTGGGTGTCATATTGTATTCTATGTATGTATTTACAAAAAGAAAAAGTATTATAAGTATTCTATCTGTTATCTGATTCCCATAGTACAAGCTTTACTTAGTTTGGGCCAGACGGCGCTGTGCAAAAGGACAATTTTTTTTTTGTGTATGTATTTTTGTTACTCCTTCACACTCAAACGGCTGGACGGATTTGGACAAAATTTGGAATAGGGCTTATATACTGAACATAGAGTCCTTTTTTCCGTGGGTAATTGTGTGCTAGTGAGGATAATTTAAGTCGCTATTCTGTCAAACTCTATAACTGCCGAATCAAGGAAACCAATTTTTCTGGTGACCGATATCAGTCCTTAAATCACTTTAGTTTTACGTACAAACAGGACCCTTCTGTTTTTCAAGTCTTTTAAAAAGCTGAGTCTGCACATAATGGTCGTATCGTATATCTTGCAAACTGGCGTCCATTTGCAAAAGCCAGCGTCAGGTTAATTTCCGACGAGAATGTTCCGCGAAATGGAATTGCAAATAAAGCATTCAGTTATACCTTGCACTAGTTTCCATTATTTGTTACTTATCACGAGCGCGGGAAATCAATAAATTCATCGTCTAGATTTTTTAAAATTGTGATAAATTTTTTTTCTAACTATGTATTCGTAATAGGCAATAAAAAATTTATAAAAAAATGGAAAGTTAATCCAAACTTCAAATTCCAACAGTCTTTTTCAGACATATGATAGATACCTATATACTAATATGAAATAAAATATGGTGAAATAAAACGCCTGATGACCGCATACCATGTCTTGTTCTCTCAAGTAACAATAAGTACCAAGTATGAAGTGATGACCTATATTAGAAATTGCTCGCAATTTGTAACAGGCGTTATATAATACTATTATATTCTAGAATTTCTAGACGTGACTTAGGTGAGCTCAGGGATATTATGCCTGCCCATTATTATACCTATTACGTTACTAAAGTTAAATATAAACTACGTCCTTCATACGTCGTGTTAACTCGTGTTCCATTATATAAAGGAAAACCAATAGAGTGTGGCGAATCCCTTAGAAAGAGTCAGTGGTCGGTAGAAAATGCGTCACTGTTACGGTCAGCGCACAGCTGTAAATGACTAAGACACAATTTTTTGGCTTTATTGTCGACGAGCAGCCCGCAGCTTCGCCCGCGGCGTGGCCTATGGGAAAATAATTCAACCACCAATTTCACCCTCTTAAGGGTGGAATTTCGAAAAATCCTTTCTTAGCGGATGCCTACGTCATAACATCTACCTGTATGCCAAATTTCAGCCCGATTCGTCCAGTGGTTTGGGCTGTGCGTTGATAGATCACCATGTCAGTCAGCCAGTCAGTCAATCACCTTTGAGTTAATTATATTTAAAAGAAGAAGACTAGCTGCGCCCCACGATTTCACCTGCGGATAAAAAGTAGCCTATGTGCTACGTAATCCAATATAGCTTATATCTACTCCGAATTTCATCTAAATCCATCCAGCCATTGCGACGCGAAGAGGGAACAAATACACATACATACAAACATTCTAATATATCACTGTGATGTGAAAAGAAGCTTAACGTGTATTATATTTGTAAAATCGCTTTTTAAGGCCTACCTAATTTATTTTTTTTTTTAATTTGTTCGTTGGTAAACGGATTACTTGAAAATGTCTGTAAATGTTCGTAATTGTCCAAATCTGAAAGTATTTTGCGATTTTTTTTTTAATATGGGCAGGACAATATAAGTCGGAACCGCTTGTTTTTTAAGGATGGCTTTAGATTTACAGTTTAAACGGTAACATCGTGGGCTTATAATATATAATGCTTCTGCCTTCTTCTGCGGCTTCACCCACGTGGCTTATAGGAAACGAAGAAGAAAATTTTTCATAGAATTCATCAATTCAACCACCCATTTCACCCTCTTAGGGATGGAATTTCGAAAAACCCTTTCTTACTGGATAAACTAAACTTTACAAAGAACACAACCTCCAAATTTAAAGTCTCTAGGACCAGCGGTTTAGGCTCTGCGCTGATATATAAATCAGTCATTGAATCAGGACTATGAATTGTATATGTATAGATTGAGAACAGTGCGATGAGAAGCCAAGAATGTGAATTTACATAAACTACAACAATGCGCAGTAACTACAACTATTACACGGCTAACACTCGCGAGATACAGTCGAATAACTCGACTTGTGTTCGGGCAATATAGATGCCCATCCTCAAAGAGTACGCGCGACGGCGGTGGCGGCTCGACGCTGCCGCGGTCGAGTTATTCGACTGTATCTCGTGAGTGTTAGCCGTGCAATAGTTGTAGTTATGAGTACTACTCACTTCAGTTTCTATAATTTACGATTCGATCTATAAATTCAGTAATTTACTAATAAGAGATACCAGCGTGTAAGAGACGGCGAGGGTGTCGCAGGCCTGCGTGCCAAGTTGGCAGTGACGAGGGTCCGTAACTACGTTACAGAGTTCAGCTCAATAAAATAACATTCAGCACGATTTTTCCATTTATATCGTGACAAACCGTCGAACTGTTGGGTCATCCGTTAGCGGTGTAAAGACCGGGAGGGACAAATTGAATTTTTGTGGGAATTGATAGATGTACGTATCTCATTGCATTTGCCTGTATTATACTATATTAAATTATATTTCTTTCCTTTTTTCAACATGGTTAGTAGCATAGATTTGTGATTTTAACGCTCAGCGTGTTTCTATAAGTCAGTCGCAATCATCTGGATAATAAATATACTAATATAAAACAAAAGAATAATAGTTTCCAAATTTGATCACGAATAAAATGTAAGCAGATCTAGCCTCTTGCGTATATATCTAACTTGGGGAGTTTGCGTATATATCAAACTATCTGCTTACATTTTATTAATATAAGAGAGACAAAAACAAAATATTCGCTAAGATAGCTGAAGGAATAATTATTACAAATGCGCATTAATAAATACAAATTGGCCAATCTCGCAACAAATAAGTGTCACACATAATAAATCAGACACAATTACATTATCGGATCGTAAATTCCGGACATGCCGAACGCAAATCCAGTTAATCAATGATCCAGGCAGCAATCGCCCCCCGAAACGCTGACGGCGGACAAATGAAATTAACGCTCTTTCTCCACCCGACTCAGATTGCTGATTTGAAGAAAACGGGAACGCAGGTGCTGCGAATAAATTGAACATTAACGATCACGATAATCATTTGATATTGCAAACAATCACACTAATATTATAAAGGCGAAAGTTTGTATGTGTGTTTGTGTGTATGTTTGTTACTCCTTCGCTCAAATGGCTGAATTAAATTAGATGAAATTTGGTACCAAGATAGCTTATACACTAGATTAACATATAGGCTACATTTTATCACGGTTTAAAGTGTAATTTTTCCGTGGGATGAACAAATAATTAAAATACTTTTTATCCGCGGGTGAAACCGCGGGGCGCAACTAGTAACTCATATAATTATCATTGTGAAGGCTTTTTTATCTATATTTGCACCTCACCAACCTTAGCATGTATTGAAATTGTTAAAAAGTGTTACCAAATCTACATAGGTGACTACTATTATATAAGTAGTAAAGCACTGTAAGAAACATGTCAAAGTTCAGAGCGAGTAGCAATTAAAATTTTGCAACTAAAACACCAATTACTGTAGACTATTGAATCTATTTAAGTTAACAATCTTCCTTCAAACTTCAGACCACTTATAACCACAACACAACAGAAATTCCTTGAGAACTAGCAATAAATTGTGCGTGAAACACAAGTTGGTGGCAAGTTTGCAAGTGATCAGAACAATGCCTAGAACCTGCGCTCATACATTGTAGTGGTGTACGCTGTACGATTATTTATTCTGTGGTGGTTGCGCCAAATGGCGCTTGTTTCAAAGTCTTCATCTTTGTTCTAGAACCATCTAGGTTCAGGAACAATTTTACAACATCATAACCTGTTACGTGACTTAGATAAACTAAACAAAACTGGAGTGGCTAAATTATTTATTACCCAGAAATCTAAATCTGTATCTGTGTGATTAGGTTACAAAAAGTTTATAAAGTTTTTTCACTGCGTATTAAAGTTATTGTCATGCCAAACGCTGAGACAACCCGTTGATTTTATTTTTTCTATTCCTAGCAGTGTCAATTACTTTCCAGGCGTTGTTTTTCTTAACAAATTAATCTATCTCACTAAATTGAAAATTGGAACAATGTCGATATGCTTTTGTTCTAAACGTATCAAAAACGTGTTGGCATTTTCTTTTCCTTTTTGTCCTAAAATTCTCATTGACGCTTTCTTATGCAGCACTTTAGCCGTAACTCATTCCAAAGTAAAGTGTTATATTAAGTCTTGACTGAAAAGGGGCACTTTCCGACAATATTTTATAAATCACAAACAAAGAAAATATTCACCAGAACCAAGGGCTTGCCTTTGTGACTCAAATAAAAGGTAAAGATTTTCTCTTGACAGTCGCTTTTGTTAGATTTCCTCACTGCGCGTTCACTGTTCAACCTGATTATGTTCTGTGTACCTACTTAGATAATAGTATTGTATGTAAGTTTAAGCGTATCATACTAACGGGACTGAGAGAAATAAATTAAAATAAACTAAATTATTATACTAGCGGACCCACGCTAGCAGCGTAGCTGCAGACAAAGTATAAATATAGCATACGTCACTCGGATACGGTGCAATTATATCAGTGAGTTTTTTTTTTCAGAATCAGAATAATTGTTCCATTGATTAGCGCCTACATACCCTAACCTCACAAACTCAAACACTAGAACTGACTGGCTGACTTCTATATCAAGGCACAGCCTAAATGCTGGTCCTAGAGACTTGGAATTTGAAGGGTGTGTTCTTTATAAAGTGTAGGTATCCACTAAGAAAGGGTTTTTTGAAATTCCATCCTTAAGAGGGTGCAATGAGTGGTTGAATTATCTGTGAAAAATGTTCTTCTTCGTTTCCTATAGGCCACGCGGGCTAAGCCTTTGGCAGAAGCTAGTAATTAATAGATTATACATATAAAAATCACTGATTCTGATGTGGTAACAAAAAGCCACGGACTAGATTCTATATCTCTCTTGATTGATTTAAATAGGTACTTAGGTAACAACATATCTTTACATGATTATAGAAACACATACATTTTTATTCGACTCTAGACAGTATAATTCAAAATTAATGGTTAGCTCCTTGAAAGTTGAGTGAATCAGAGAACGGTAGCTAACTGAAGGTTGTTGTATCCCATCGGGACCTTTGCCTAATAGCTCGAGAATATTGTCCTTGAATTTAAGAAGGCCACAAAAATGTCGGGATCTTCCTACAAATATAATTATGCAATGTCTGATGAAGCCCCAGAAACTAAGTAAGGGTCGGAATATTAAATTACTTTAAGAACTCATAGCTTTATAATAGTAGATTTGCGTAACCATGGCTGAAGTATTAAAATATTCAAGGCAGAAAATTTAAATCAGTTGGTGTAAGTATACTTATTTGAAATCTTGTGCTTTATTGATCTGATGCCCGTTTGTAATAAAGTTTAACCGGCCTTAAGTTTTCAGCAAATGTATTACAGTAGGTATGTCTAAAAGGAATGCGAACTCTATAGCTGTCAAACATTAGCGGCGCCGCTTTCTGTCATAGTATTGGTCTTACCAATGAAATTACAGTTTATTACGAAATAATTTTTTTAAAATGTTTTTTTTCTATTAATCAACGTCAAACCCATGCAGCCGATGCATTTTTGCCATCGCAGTGGCAGTTTATTGATTTTGATTTTATTACTTAGAGACCGTCTGTTGTGCGGTATGAGGTCGCACGTTGCGCGAGTAGCGGGGACGAGTGATTAACCAAAGCTGGTTACAGACAGCTTCTCCATCATTGTGTTCAGTTCATCACAAGTAATGCTGCAGTAATACTAATTCCGTTTGGTATGAAGCCGTGATGAATCACACCACCAAACGGAGACCATTATTTTTCTTGGGGTAAGTTATCGTTTAAGACATTGTTTAAGTTCTGACCACGATCTAACCAACTTTCTAAGCATTTGTGAATGTTAAACAGACTCCATTTTTCGTCGCAGGTAAAAATGTGGTTCAAAGTTTTTTCGTTTCTCTGCCTGTCGAGCAGTGCAAGGCACGTCTAAACACGTACTTCGCGCTGGCTATCAATGATTTCGTGGGGCGTTCAAGCTTTTTTACCTTGCGTTTAACGCAAATGCTCGAAAACTGTTGCTAATTCAGCCGTAGATTGAGCATCATAAGGTTCACAATCGCTTTTAATTCGTCATTGTCGACCAAAATTCTCAGTTGGCCATTTTTCATTTTTCAGGTCGAAATTTCAAGAACGGAAGTGGGCAAACCAATAACAGGTGGTCCATTCATTTGTAGTGTTCACTCCGTAAGCATCATTTGTGTTGCGTGCTACTTGTGCCGCGTTGCTGCCACGATGGTACTCATATTCCATGATTAAATTTGAAAAGAGAATCCATGTTAACATAAAATTAATTTGAAATGAGAATTCTTAGCCAAACAAAAAATATTTTGATTGGAAATGGCCAGTAAAGAAAAAGCTATTTCATAGGTAAAGACCATTATTTGGCAGAATCCATTCGAAACAAGTATTTGAAACATGAGTAAAATCCTTCGAGCAATAAGGTAAAATCAGTCAAAAGGTTTACAAGATAATTATAAAGTCTTGAGTTTAGTGGCCAATTTTGATCATTTTGACAGGAATATTTGGTAGGTAGGTACAGAATTTTAAATATTATGAATCGAATCGACATGACGTATTGAATAATACGTACATCCTTACATCAAAACATTTCTACAAACATTACAATTTCTAACTGTGCATATTGTTTCAATTGAATTGACCGACAGGACCCACTTTAAGATGATATGATAAGCTCAACGCTTTCATTACTTACCTATCCGTTCTAAATCAATACTTTTCCCAAAGGCCGCTCTCCACTGATACGGTGATACCTTTTTCCCCATATCCACTCACTCAGAAAATACTGAAGCACATACACGCCCGTGATTCGGATACCTACATTCATGGGGCCGTTAAAAATACTCGCTGAAAGGTTGGGGACCAAGGTCCTGGAGCTATTTTCAACTGAATCGATGAATTCCTGTGTGCTCGTACCCCTTTACGACTCTGGAAAAAACGTGTGGCCTTTTTTTACTGTGTGTAGTGGCTGTATTAAGTGATTAGTCAGAAAATTATTCCTTCCCTTTGGATTAGTCCTAGTGTCAAATTTTGAAAGCCACAGTTTCTTATTAATCACCGATACGAAAACAATCCGAACCAAAGACACAGTACCAGGTAGTACTAGGTAGTAGTAGTTGTAGTAAACTACAAGTAGTACATAGTACTACTTATTATAGTACTGTTACTAGGTGGTAGGACTTTACTGCAAAGTTAGGTAAGTATAGGTAGGTATAGTAGGTAGGTACCACCGCTTTGCCAGTTATTCTGCCGCCAAGCAGTAGTGCGCAAGAACTGCTGTGTTCCGGTTTGAAGGGCACTGTAGCTAGTGAAATTACTGGGCAAATGAGACTTTATGATCTGATCTCACAGTTTAGTAATCTTATTACTAGATTGTGCTGATGTCTCAGGATGACGTGCGCAGTGCAGTGTCACGCGAAAATATACTTTAGAGTTCCGAGTGACACTGCAGCTGATATGGGCAGCCGTGTCGTTTAAGATCAGGCGAACGGCTAGCTCGTCACGTCATTCCTTAACATAAAAAAAACTTGTTTTAAACAAGCTGATAAAATATTTTAACAAAAAACAAAATATAAACTAAAAGTAGACAACGTGTTTGGTACGGGTGGATTGGGATTCGGACCAACACTTGACCTACTGTATTCTAAAGCGAAGCGAAGCGTATATTATATGCACAGTTGCGTAAAATGCCTATAGTTATTTCATTCTAACATGCTTGCATATTAAATGAGGCATAAATGGGATACGCTTAGATAAATGAGATTCTACGCAGTCTCAATAATGCTTAGTTCTTATCATTCATATATGTACTTACCTACATCGTTACGTAGTTATTCTCATACTTAGTTAATCACTTAGGTCTATACATAATCAATTATTGATCATATCATAAATACGTGTACCGTGAGGTGTATTATCTATGGATAAGCTAATGTTACAAATGGGAATATTATTTAGTCCTCAATAAAAATCACCCATTGATGTAGTTTTAGTTATTATAAAATCGGGCCGGAAACTCCTTTTATTCCGGAGAGTAGGTACTTTTTGCTATTCTTCATAGTTTCGAATTTATTAAAGTCCTTTTGAAAAATTCAACCTGTATATTTATATTGGTACACTACTAGCTTTATCTCAGTAAAATATTGGACATTCAGCTCACTCTCCATTTTTGCATTTTTGTAGGTACGAAAGTACCTAATCTGATAGTTCCAAACCAGTAGAGCGGAAAATAAGCTTTGTTAATATGGGCGAAGTAAGTTTTTCCTATAAGTAAGTATAAGTAAGTGTCATTTTGGCACAAATAAGTAAAACACGCTAATAAGAATAACAGACCTGGATCATGGCCTTTGATGGAATCTGCGTGTCTACCTGTACTTAAAGGCACGGTGTAAGCCCAAAATTAAAAAAATAACACTTTTTTGACGTCACTAATGTAACGTGACGTGTCAAAATGATCATAAAAAAGATCGTATAAATAGAAAATAAAACGAAAAACAGGAATGATCAAAAACTTAACTAACTTATAGTTGCTTAATTAAAAATTTAATTAAATTAATAAATTAAAAAAAAAACCCGACTGTTACTCGAAACTCTGGCTGCTCGAAACCTGGTCGAGAAATCGATACACTATAAGTGAGTAACGGTAGGGAATATAATGATTTAAAATTAATACTAAAATAACTATATTCGTTTTTCTAAAATAAAATCACCCCAAAAAATACTTTATAAACGTTCAGCGATAATAAATATTTTTTTACAAATTAAATATCCATACTGGTATTCTAAAGGAATCACCAAAGAAACATTTATTACATACGCATATTTCACGTTATCCACAAAAAAAAACCGTTAAATTAACACATTTTCATTCGCAAACCCAGTTTGGCATCAAATTATGATCTGCGATTTTCAACCTTAAACTGAGCCCTATAGAGAAGAATTAAACGTCGAAAATAACGTGGTATGATGTGGTCTTAAACATATATATGTGGTTTCACCCACTTGGAAATGACCACCAAGTTATGGTAGCGGATGACATGATCATTCTTGCCACCTTTTATTCCAGTCTCATATTGTAACCAAATGTTAACATTCCCCTAATGTCCTTATCATCCGGAGCAACAGGTCCTGTTTGCACACTTTCCTCCGGCAATCGGCACCCTTTTCCTGCTATCACAGCGGCACACAGAAATAAAAGTATCAAAAAATAATCAAAATTCTAAAAGTGTCCCTAAATACAAATTATGCAAGGCTTCCAAATCTGCTCGGAGTTAACCAAAAAACTCTACTATAATAATTTGAAAGTATAAGAAAATTCATAATAAAGATTGGTTCATCAAAAAAACGAGACTTTTGCAAATAAAATTATTCATGCAAAACGTAGTTCACAAAACCCAACATATTTGAATTGTTCATTAAACAAAGAGCCAGGCTGTTTTTCCTTGAAATTAAAACAAGCGTTTCATTTTAATTTCATTGAAGACAAGAAAGACGTCTCGAAAAACGAGGTCTAAGCCGTGCTCAAATGGATATTCGTTCCCGCTCTCTCAAAGATTAATACAGTAATACAGCATATAATATGAAGTCGGCACAATGGTATAAGTAATATCGCCATAAAGGCCAGAGTCTGCGACGTATGTCCATAAATTTCACCCGGCAATATTCTGTGTGTAATGACGATACGTTTTCTGATCACGTTCCTAGGGTACGGCGTAACTCGGTCGTATGATTCTATGAACTTCAGAGGGAATCTAACACGCATGACTTAATTAACCATTTGTATTCACTCGGAACTGAAAATGGCAAGTTTTTGGGTAAAATGTAGGTTGATTCAATGAAAATCTCGTCTTCAGGAGAAAAGTAAGGAGTCAAGTTACCTAATTTGCATTAAATATTACCGCGTTAAGTATAATGGAGGTCATTTTACAGAAGAAACTAGGCAGATAAATGGTATTTGGATCCTTCAATTTCAAGCGATTTTTGCTAACTTTATATACCTCTCTGAAGAAGGTAGAGAACCTGAAGTACATAATCTTGTACTTTAAGCTCTCTACAGAGGGGACGTTTATAAGAATTGCACATGCAGCAATATCAGCAATTGCGAAAAACGGATCACGGATCGACTCAAACTTTTTATTTTACTGAAAAGTATGTTATATTAAAAATAAACCATCATATATTACCTCCATTTCGAATTTTAATTAACACAGTATTTTCTCACTAAACAAAATTAATTGCCAGCTTGTGTTACGTACATTTTGATTGTTTAGCAATCAGCGCGACTCTCGTGCCTGGATTTTGTTGTATAACTGTAGCTTGTTTCCTCAATATCTATATCTTGTTTCCGCAACTATTAACTGACAAGGTAGAGGTTTATTTTACTTGTAATGAAATTGTAGGCGACGTAAAGCTCTGCACCTGGAACAGATAAAATATAGTAATAATAATAATAATATGTGTGTGGACATCTCACACAACGCTATCTAGCCCCAAACTAAGCAAAGCTTGTACTATGGGAACCAGATAACTGATACAAGAACTTAGATACTTTTTGTTTGTAAATACATACATAGAATACAATATAACACCCAGACACAGAGCAAACACCTATGTTCGTCACATAAATGTTTGTCCTGGGTGGGAATCGAACCCACAACCCACAGTTCAGAAGGCAGGGTTACTACTAACAGAGCTATCGGGCCAGTCAAAAAAATAATTAAATAGAATTAAATATAAATAAGATTAATAACATTATGTAATTGCCTTAAATGTACTTACCTTAAATAAACAATTCAGGCAGCGGCGAAGACACGTACATATATGTATGTATGTATGCGTGAGTCCCGCACACAGGTAAGACGACCATCGAATCAGTCGCTAGGCTAACACCGTTCGGTACGCAGCTACATATATAATATATACCTACCCGCAGATATTTGAACATGTCTTCCCAGCACCTTCGATTCCACAATCGTTCTGCTTTATTTACTTTATACCCTCACAAAAACTGAGCCTGTAGTCTGCAGAAATATTTAAAATAAAAGAGATATTTGATTCATTTTAACCAATTACGTGAAGTCATAGTCTTTCGCCTGACGTTAAGTATTGACTTGCATTATTGTGCAAGTACTCGTATGTCCCAATGCCATGTAAATAATGTATTGAATTTTTTTCTTTAGCGAAATACCGTTTTTGTATTTCATGAATGCAATCATAATTTATCTGCATTTAAATCAGTAGGTCACTACGGTATAAATAAATTCATTGATACCTTACCTTAGAAGCTAAGTAAAAGTTTAAGCTTGACATAAAACACTCCTTAAATTTTGCTTGTAAAAGAAATGTACTTATTAACAACTCAACGAGAAAATTGCGGTTTTCGAGATAATGTAGCAATCGAGGGTTTCTTCTACTGCCGAGAATCGACCTAACAGCAAACTAATTTTTTTTGTAAAAGAGAAAATACTGGACAAAAACATAGGTTTTTATCATTAAAATAAGAAGAAATTCCGCTTCCTCGCTTCGGAGTTCTATGACACTATCTATGTTGCCAAGCTATCGGCGTTATGTATATATTTTTTTATTTTGTTTTGGCTCCACACTTGGGTATTTAGCCAGTGTCAAGTAATTGATAATTTCTCAAGTTAATTAATATTATATATACATATCAAGTCACAGTGTAAGTCTTCAAGTCAAGTCATAGTCCTAGTAAAGTGGTGGCAGCTATAGCAGAAGCTTCTATGGAGTTTTGAAAACAACACGAAACTTTTCACCATCATTATACTACTTTTCCACTCTTATGCCTATAATACAGCATTTAACGAATAAAATGCCACTAATTTCATGTATCTACTATCACTGAAAATAACACGAGATTTTGAAAATAAGACAATGCGGTGACGCGATCTTTTTAGTTTTCCCGCCAAAAAAAACTCAGTTAAGTGCAGTAGCTAAACCATAATTATATTATCAAAAAGGTCAATCCATAAAATAAATTTAAAATATGAATAAACCAAAGTATAAACCGGACTACGAGGAGAACGCTGCTACCCATTCCTTGGATATTCACTCAGCCGGCTTTTACGGCCATACACAAAAAGAGAAGAGGTGATCCTATTCTAACGCCGGGACCACGCGCCAAAAACAGGCATTATAAAAGTTTATCTGCTGCTTTAAAACTTAAGTATATCAGAATTTCTATGTTTCAATCCTCCTACCTCCTCATTGAAGGTCGTAACTAGCCAAACGATCACTTGTAACATACCACCATGCTATAACGGTTTTCATAATAACCACTTAACCTTCACCAAAAGCTACATTTTATTGGAGGTAACTATACTCACGGATCGCAAGCAAACTTCATTTCGAACTGAGCCGCTTTCATTGAAATAATTACTCATTTCAGTTGATATTTTTATTGTAACGTATCTTCTACTTGGACGATAACCAGAGGTCTTCGAGAAATCGGATACTATCACACGGTTTTTTAAATTTATATTTTCATTCAATATTTATTGATTTTATTCAATACCCAACCAATGTCAGTCAAAACTGATAATACAGATGAAAGGCCCACATAATTTAATGAAATAACCTCTAGACGTCTATAATATAAGCTACAGCGTAGTCCCAAAACTATAAACAAAGTCTACTTTAGTCTACTTACCTTTCTCGTTTCGTTATCGGCCACAACACTTTACAACCTTCAGCAATATTGTTCTGAGTTGTTACCAAGTTACCACTATATATTTACAGCCCTGTAAAACATTTCACTGACACTATTTAGGATGTTTATGTAACTAAAGTTAGACAAAAACAAAGAATGAACTCTATGTTCTTCAGCTGCACCAAAAAGGTACATGAGTCTTCTAAACTGTTTTTTCCATAATGTAACTATAACTGAATTCCAAGACAAAAACATTTAGAGGTTTATGATTTACTAGCCCCGCTCCAGCTTCGCACGGATTCGTTAGTTTTACTCGCGACAAAAGAGAAACCCTGTTAGATAGGGAAAAGGATGAGTGGATGGGACGGCGATAGAAAGGAAGCAGGTGGTGCCTTCCTTTTCCCCTATCTTTTTCTCTCTTCCTTCTCTCTTCTTTTCGACAAGATGAGTATAATGGCTTCATCTTCATTGCTGGCTATATTTTATCCCAGCGCGTCATTATCAGTAATTTTATCTATATATAGCATGAAAATGACGCAAGGACTATTAATACTAAGAATGACAGAACAATTTTTCAAGATATTGAAATAATTATATTACTACTGAATATTGCTTAATACAGTTTTTAAATCATATAAATCATATACTAATAAAAAATCTTGCCTAAATAATTACTTCTTAATTGCTTCATACAAACCACACTTGGCCGTTATTGGATACGTATAATATCCTTAATATTATTCTGAAAAATTAATCTATAACCATACCAAATTTTCTCGAAATCTGTGCAGTCGTTTCGGCGTGGTGTGTGTTCAGAAAAGACAGACAAACAAAAAAAAAACTGTTTCACTTATATATGGATAAAGAAATGTAATGCATTTGATTTTTTTTTTAAATGTTCATACTGTTTTAGCCCAGTTATAATTATTATATTATATATGTATAGATAGCAGTACTACTTTCGTAGCGTTTTCAATAGATTAATTCCGATGTAAGATAATTATATTATTATTATCCTGTTCGTGATACTTTTCCTTTACATTAAAATTAATCTTATTATAATTTTTTGTTATAGTTTTGTGAGCAGCCGTCTAAACTAAAATACTAATAAATATTTCTTTGTTGTGTTTTTTTACACAACAGAGGAAGAAGGAGTATTATTTAAGTTTCTTTAGAAACGTTATTTTAATATTGTAAGAAACGCATTTCTAGTAACTCTTAGAATGATTTCTTCAGAGGCTCGAGGCAAAACGGTGGCCTACAGTATAATATAAACTAACTCTACGTAAGAAAAAATAAACAGTATCGAAAACAAAGTCCAATAACAGGCTCGCTTCATCCCTTCGGGTAAGATTTTTTTGTACATAATTGAAATTCCGTACAGAGATCACCGTAAATGAACGAATGAACCTTCTTTTTCTTTCAAAGTGCTCAAATAAATAGGACCCGAGCAAATGTAGTGGACTAGGAAAATAAAAAAGAAAATATAGTCTTTTGTTTCTGAACGAGGGGCTTTGAACTTTGTTGTTTTTTATTAGTTATTTGTTTTATTTTATACATGGTCTGACATTTTAAATGGGCCTCGATAACTCTACTTACAAATTTGTGTTAGTATAAATGATATTCCACTGAAGTTGAAATATTGTTAGATCTTAAGATGAAACGAACTCTATAAGTGAGATTAAACCAAGCGTGCTTTGAAAATATGCAGTCTTATTACAAAACGTGGACTAAGTAGAGGTTTCAGCCTGGACCAACTAGTCCTAGTTTGTTACGGTACTAAGTAGTCAGACCTTGACTTTATTACAAAACGGCGACTAATCGAAGACCAGCTGATACCAGAGATAGTCCATAGCTTATATATTGACTATAGACTAAATACGAAAAAAGTTTGTTCATTTGGACCACATTTATTCACACGATCCTTTTTTCACGTTTCATATATTTAGAATTTTTGTTTTCGTCTATAATATACGCGCATTGGCCTTGGAAAGCTTATTGTTTGCATATTTTTTAATGAATAAATAATCAGATTCATAAAAGTCAGCTTTGCTACAATGATTTTCAACTAATAAAACTATTAAGTTTTAATAGTTACCAACGAGGCTTGCGAGAATCAGAACGTAAATATGGCATTGCTTAACGCGCGAAAATTGATATTTCTGTTTATTGTTGTTATAACTAACTGTAACTATAATAAATATCGTAAAAATGGAGCAACAAAATATAAAAACTGAACCGAGTATATATTTTATCAAAGACCAAGACAACCTCAAAATCGTGTAACAAAGAAGGTTAATAACCCAACATTGGCGTTAGGCGCGTAAATAGTTTTTAATCTTAAAAGTTTCATTTTTCCACCACCGTGGCGCTAGTTTCTTTTGTTTAGCGAGTTAGTACCATAGTTAAACTAGGGAGGACTAACTTTAGACCATGGACGATCCCGTTATCAGCGATAAACTCGTTTTTTTATTAAGGTTTTAAATAGTCTAGGTTTAGACCTAGTACTAACTTTAGTCCAGGCTTGGTCTGCGTTTTGTAATAAGACGGATAGTGAACCCCATAAATCTTTATTAGTTACACAAAACTGTCAATAAAATAGGCGTTTATAATGTCCCTAAATATGTATAGCACAACATCGCAAAATTACGAGAATTCCTGTTCCCGATTCGTAAATCTAATGCCCGTCTATACTGAAGTTTTACGGTTTTAAGTGCGAACTTATATCCCTAGCCCCCGGTTATCAGTATTTGGTCTGCCAAGTTGACATGAATTTATCAAACGCATACGAGAACCCTGGGGAAAGTATTGCATAGCTGTTGTATACGAATACCCACAGGTATTATAGGTCAATCACCACTGCAATAGTCTACCTAGATTTAATACGATAGAATTGGGGGCCACAAAAGATTTTCCATACCAGCAATATTTTTTTTATAACCCGCTATGAGAAATGCTCACTTGATTTTCTGTTCCCGGTGACCACTAGCTGACTCTCGTTGAGCACTCCAGTCAGACCTGCCACGAAAACCGTTAAATTCAATTATAATTGAAAATGTTTCAGTTTTGTGTAGTGGATCCTCATTGAACCTACTTCTTATTTAAGAGTCCTGTTCTTGTCGGTGAACCATGACGTAATTAATACTTAGTCCATGATAAGCTAATTATGATGCTAATTATGATAAGCATTAGAAAATATAAAAAGCCTAGCTTATGCTAATAATTATGATAAGCATTAGAAAGTATAAAAAAGCGGAAAATATATTTATGAAATTGTCCTTTGTATACGGATTGGTTTACCGTTGTACTAAACGACTTAGATCTACCATCGTCGTTGAATGGAGTGTAAATCACTCCGCTCCACACACACATTTTAAAAGTGCTAAAAAAGCCTATTTGCAATAAATCTTTTGACTTTGACACACTTAAGCCACGCCAAGAGCCTTCAGAAATTATAATTTTTAATTTATTAATGCGATACACACGCTCGTCAAATTAACTCCCAGCATAAAGTAGCTAGCTGTAATACTTTTCATGTATATTTAAAAGCGTGACTGTACAAGGGAAGCCCGTAATATTGCGGGTTATTCTTTATTAAGCCGCAGCAACAAGTTATAGCTGTAATTTGTTTGTGGCTGAAATAAAACGCCGAGCCATGTGTACGAAGTAATTCAAATCTCTGAGGCTTTGTTTCCTTTAACATTATTTTATTGCAAGAGTAATTTCAACGTTTTCATTGAAAATAGCGATTTATTCCGCTAGCAAGAATAAGGCTGTATATATGTCAAACTGTGTCTTAGTTTAAAGCAAACAATTTTTTTCCGCTACAAGTGTTTTTAGAAACGTGCAAGCGAAAGGGCGCGTGCCGTAGCGTGGAAGCATCAAGAGATGCATCAGAAAGTTTGGACCGTGGAGAGTAGAGACCGGGCGGGCGGCCGCGGTCCGGGAGAGGCTGAGCCGCCCGCCCAGTGCCAGCTCGACCGCCGAACCGAGCGCACGCCGCGGCGCGCAACCCACACCACGAACCCGCCGGTACGCGACACCAACACACGCATGCAACCCTACACACCACCCGCCCCGCTCTTCCTTCCCGCCCCTTGCGCTACCACCCCCGTCCTACCCCGCGCTCGCCCCCTCGCCCTCCGACCTCCAGGTGGATACTTATTGCGTCCAAACCCCTATTCATCATCATCACAATGTTCATCTGGACCACCACGACCGATCCGCATTCACCTCCCGCTCCTGCATGGATGTGTTCACTTTACAAAGTTTTTCTGTATTAGTTTTAGATTTAAACGTCTTATTAAGTTTGTGGATTTCATTACTTCATACTGTTTTTCAAATATTTACTCTCGGACTTGAGCGTTCATTGGAGGCCCTGAAGGACTAGAACAATATTGACTTTGGATACTTTGATCGTTAATTGCTTCTCTAAGACCCGAGCCATTAAGTCCCGCGCCGAATCGCGTTAATAAAGCCAGTAAAGGACCTACAATAATTACGTCTACAAATCTACTTTTGGTTTTATCGACATCTAAATAGAAAATAAACTCAACATGTGGCTAAATAATTAAAAGATTACACATAAAACAATGTGATAAATTTATCTTGTTAAACACAAAAGTTTAATTAAAAAATCGTCAAAATATCACCAAGTTTCCGGTGTTATAGTTTATATAGTTTGTATCTATGATACAATTTATTTTGTCAAGAAATTATATACTTACAACCTACATATCTAAATGCGTTTAATTATAATTAATTCATGTCTTAGTGGGCTATAAAACAAATTGAATTATTTCTCGCAAGACGTAGACCAAAATAAAATAATTATTATATTTTATCGTTGGTTATGATCTGCATATGATATTATGATGAATTAGAGGTACCATTGCGATATCATCCACATATTTCCGGGATAAAAGTATTCTTTGTTGGTATCGATATGCAACATTTTTCACAAATCAATTTAGCCGTTCTGTAACTAAATTTACACAAAGAAATAGAATACGTTTACATTATTAGTAGGGATAGAGATAATAAGGTAGAGATATGCCAAAACGCTGATTCAAATATCTCCACCAAGCAAAGCATAATTAATTGAAAGGAACAACGTTATTAACTCAGATAGTAACCGGATTATCGGAAAAGCTCTGTCCATTTTCCTCATCTCTTTTTATCAATCAAGCTTTTAGCTAGACGCAATCTACTTAAAAAGCTCTGTGATAATATTTGTTCTGAATACATTAATGAAATGTTTCTCTAATAACTGTGAAGTATGAAATATCATTTTATAAGTAGAGCTTGGAAAATAAGCGTTAAAGAAGACGATTCAGTTGTTGAATTATACTCAGTTTTTTATGGCTTATCTTATACTAGCAGCCCATCCCGGCATTGCACGGGTTGACATTTATATTTTAAATATATTGGCATAAATGTACAGTAAATGCAGGACATACCTAAATAATAATGTATTTAGCAATATATGTATGCCCCTTTGGGTACGGGACTTGATGATTGAAAACAAAACGATAACAGAATAAATGACATCAACGGGTAAATTTTAAAACATTTCACTGATGTGTAGAGTAGGTATACTAATAGGTATACTAATAATAATTAGATACATTAAATAATATATATATTATATATAGTCATATATATATTATATCACGGCGGCGGCGTAGTGGCGAATTAATTTTATTTCAATTTTATTAAACTCGTCATATCTTTCGAATAGAATGTCCGATTTTAATAAACTAAAAAGTAATTTATAGATATTAAAACAGTTTTGCTTGAGAAATCATTTAAGGATAGGGTAAGGATTAAGGCAAAGGTATAAATAACTTAGTCTGATTTTTGTCAGAATTTCAATTAAATTTTAAGTTCGTAAAAAGTAGTTATAGTGACATAACTACAGTAATGAGACACGTGCTATCGCGACATTTTTGAGATATTTATATGTTCTTTAATATTGTAGAACATTTTTTTTGTTCTATCATCAATAGTTATCGCAGCGCATGCGATGAAATATATTTTATAGGCATTTTGTTCACACCTTGGGTAATATTATTGTAGTTTTAGTAGGGATCCTTATTTTTTCTTGCAATTAAAATAGTCTATATTAATTAGTGATAATGTAGCATTCAAATGATGAAATAATTTTTATATCGGTCCAGTACGTTTTGAGCCAATTCGTTACCAATATACTTACATACAAATCTTTCCTCTTTATAATATTAGTATAGATTTCACATTACTCTGCCAGTGAACCACATTATTATGAACTAATCAAAATAAAATGTTATAAGTCACTACTTGAAAATGTAACATTTGTATCTCTTACTAATTTTTACTGACTTTTCCCCTTAATAATAAACATTGTTTAGCGGGAAAATAGTGCTTCGTCTTTCTCTGTTGAGTTTGAAATTGGCAAAGTTAAAACAAGACAAAACACTGAGTACCTATTCTACTAGTAAATAATATTAAAAAAAATTATACAGTTAAGCTGTATTTTTTGTAACCCTAACTTTAGCAACTACTTTTTATCGATTATTTGATGTAGAGGGTTACACCTCATTTCACAACCCACATTTGAATGCTCCATGTGTACATTTCCATACAAAGTGCTATTTTTAATAAACTTTTTTAATTAACAATTAGTTTATTAATTGAAGGATTGAAAATAAAAAGGGTTTAACTGTCAAATTGATAGTTTGGAGAAAAATGATTTTAAACTTCAACGGCTTCATTTTAATGTAGAGTGTTTATAAGGTAATAGAAGGTTTATGTAAGTTTCAGTTGCCTGAAAATATATTAATTCTATTTTAAAATACTAAATATTGTATTAATTCATACAATTACTGTAAAAATATAATATAATAAGATAAATATAATATAATGTTTTTATGCTAAGCGAACTGTATTCCTGAGACAGATAAACCGTTTTTAAACTCAAAATTTAAGCCTCATTTCGGTATTTTGAGAATGTATTATGGTAGATAATTTCACGCTGAATTCAACTATACCTATAAGTCATTTTGTGAAAAAAATCAGTTAAACCTTTTTTGTTCTCACCCCTTCAATTGAGACTTGATGCAAATTTAAAAACGTAAATCTATCTGAACTTTAAAATAAAAATAAATAATATATATATATAATAATAATAATAAATATATAATAATAATAATAATAATTTACGTAAATTTGGTTTAAACATCAGTTCAAAACTTATAGTTAGTAAATACAATTTATACGTACTTAATCTTTGTATGGTTATCTATTCTTATGCAGTTACGGTGCAGTTAGTGTATCTCGACTGTACATGACAAATACTGATTGCGTATGCATCTAAATCTTATGTATACCTATCTATCTTTATATTATAACCTCCAATTAGGGTTTCAATAGACTTTGAATGATTTGGGTATAATAGACAGAAATGCACCGTCATACAGTCGCCAGTTTTAGCGACTGCATTTAAACGCATTTAAGTTTTTTTTATGGCTTCACACTTTTGTGTATTTAGCCAGTGTCAAGTAATTGATAATTTCTCAAGTTCATTAATATTATATAATGTGTCAAGTCAAGTCAAGTCACAGTCCAAGTCATCAAGTTAAGTCATAGTCTAATCTAGTCAAGTCATACTCCTAGTAAACTGGTGGCAACTTTACCAGAAGCTTCTATGGAGATTTGGAAACAACACGAACAGAAACTTTTCACCATCATTATACCACTTTTCCACACTCATGCGTGTAATTCAGCACTTAACGAATAAAATGCCACCAATTTTATGCACTAACACTGAATATAACACAAGTTTAGGAAAATAATACTATGAGGCGACGTGATCTTTTTCGTTTCCCGCCAAAACTCCCACGCATTTGAGTTGTGCTCGGAATGCATCCTTGTTTATCTGAAGCTAAAGTCATTTAGCATTTAATGATTTGATTGCTAGGGGTATTGTTCGTTTTATACTTGTACTTTAGTCTAGTTTTTTTATCCTTAAAAGAGCGTGGTACGACCTATTTTTTTATAAATAATGATTGAAACAATCGCTTTTGTTTTGAAAATATATTATTTTCAAAATGCTTGTTGCTATTTACATCCAAAGTGTATGGTTTATTTATATCGACTTATCAAATCTTCTCATGGTATACCGTGACGGCTTACGGGCTTACGGGTAAAGCAAACAGACAAACAGTGCGGTCACGCTACAATTTGATGGCAGTTTCGGATAGCTTTAGCTTTACACAATGTTTATTCGGGATGGTGTTGCCACATCACTGTATTGCAAGCATCTCTTCCGAGGTTTTAGTACAAATGTTTTCAACAGGAAAACGAAATGTTTTAAATTTCCAAGTGAAGTATTGGATAAAAAAAAATTGTATTAGTATTATAAAAGGTACCTACTGCATCCATTCGAGCTTAATCTTCATTTAATTATACTCTAACCAACTGATGTTATTTTGCAGTAATGCAGTACACGCCATTTAAATGAAATGATAATTTTTTGTAGATTATATGGCCGATAAAAACTGTGTATAGAACATGAAATTAATTAAAATTTTGTTATTTTGTATTCAATACTACGTTATCTATTCTTTACGAAAGGAACGTTTAGAATAGACAAAATGGTCCCTTTTATCTATTCTCTATAAAGACGACGTTTAGAATAGATGAAACCTTCGCTTTGCAGTCAGTTTTATTAACTGCAAATGAATGCGAATAGTTTAAGGTGGCGTCCAAGCACTGCTTTTATGTTTTTGAGGTGGTCTCTAAAAAGCTGTGCTTAAAGTTGGAAATCATAGATAATATTTGATGTGAAACTGATTCTGCACTTCAGTGTTAATTTTGTGGTTTTTTTGTGAATTAAGTGATATAAAGATATCTAATTAAAAAAATATTACGCACGTTACCAAAGTGTTTTTTGGGTGTCATTCTATTATATTATTTCGGGAAAACCAAACTACTTAGTTAAATTGTATTTGGTCACCGTTTTTCTTCACTTTATTTTCTATTTACACAATTATTTTCATCTGTTTATTTGAATTCATCGTGTAGCACTGGGCTTTTAAAACAGTGCTTTTTGTTAATTTTGTGATCAGACTCCGCCTTAACAAAGGAAAACCCTAATGAGTTTCTCCATAGGTCTACATGTTAAGCTTCAGCTATTGTTAACATCGTTATAAATTGTCAAGAAAATTCTATTATTTTTAAATGACCACATGAAATATTTGATTTATCAAAAATAGCGCTAAAATAACTGGTGCTTTTATTGGAACTACAGCGTGTAATTAGAGCAATTTTTTTGGTTATTTTAAAAGTTGGTGTACCGTTTAACCGTTTTTCACCATTGAATTTCGTTACATACATGATTTCAAATACAACTAATAAACTCAAATTATAGACCCATTTGATCTTATCAGGTAGTACGATTTTTCTGCAGAACTTGTTTGGGTTCTTTCTAATGGTCAAATTGAATAGTTAGGTGGTTACCATCACTTTTACACTTATTCTACCACCAAACAGCAGAGTGGAAGCACCACTGTGTTCTGGGTTGAAGGGAAATGGAAAGCAAATGATAGCTACTTTATGACGTAACCTTATGTCTATTAGTGATCTTTTTACTAGACTGTGCTGATGTCTCTGGATGACGTCCACAGTATATAGTGTAACGCGAAGTTCCGAGTGGTGCTGCAATTATTATGGGTGGCTGTGATGCTTAAAATCAGATGAACGACTGTGGCCCGTCCCGTCAGATACAACTTCAAGTTGGTTAAAACGCAAAGAATGAATATTTATAATAGGTAATTTGTTCAACTGTTTCATAAAATCCTTTGTGATCTACTTTCCTCCACCCTTCCAGCGGTAAAACATTGACCAACAATACAAAGCGTCCATGTCCAATTCAAAGCTTTGGCGCTCAAGTAGGTGACCTCCCGAAAATAACCTTTTGTCTTTCACACGTCGTAAAGCAGTTTCCACTTTAGCCACCTGGTCAGGTTTCGTGATGGATACGCGCGTGTTACGTGCATCGTTTGTGTGAAATGGCCACGGAAGTGAAAAACTAAGTTAACGCGTTAGCTAACGTCCACCGTATTTGTTACGATCCGTGGTGTGAATAAATAAATAATAGTACAATGCACTATGTAGATTGTCGCTGCTTGCAGTAGACTGAATATTGTCTGTGAGTAGAAACTTTTCGTTAGTTACTATTAGTACAGTATTACGATCCTTATAATACAACGACATCGATGTAGGGCGATGCCACCGCTCGCTTAGGTACATACGCTATCATTCTCAAATATGCAATGGTTGTCACATAATTAGAAATAAATTCCATTCATGCACGCTGTTTACTTCGTAGGTTGAAAACGTGTAGGATCTTCCATCCTTCTTTATTAAAACGTTTTGTGTGATTGGACGGGCTGCCCAACCACTGGGCGTGAATATAGATTTAATCTGTATTGTATAAAAAAACTTTATGAAAACCATTAGCATAATTAATTTCGCCGGAAAATTTGGATAATATGAGCCAACAAAAATAATTTTTGAATGCTCGTTCAAACTAAGTAGTTCAGTTACTGACTGAAGTACTTCAGTTGGTTTCCGATTTTCGTCCTCTAGTTCAGTTACAATTCAATTAGTTCTTAGTTCAGTTATTTAGTCCACAAGCTGCGAACGATCCAAAACACGAACGAGATAATTTGCTGTCACGCTCTGTTGTGGTACCAAAGTGATTGTCGGTTTCACTGAAGCTTGGTTAATGAGTACGATTATCACGTATCTACTCTGAGTATAAATGATTCAATTAACTATTATTATGACAACTAATTCCATATCTTTATATCTGTCTATGAACTGAGGAAGGGAAACCGAACAAAAATCCAAAACATTTCTGTCAAGCAACAGCTGGGTGATCACGTAACTCGACTGCAACCAATAGAAACACAAATTTGTATGAATTTGACAGTTTGAATACACAGCTTATGTGCATAGTTAGTATGGAAATTTCTCCTGTTGCATTGCAAACATAGTTTCGTGATCAACCCCCTGATCTAAACTGCACTATTGAACTAGAAGATAGATAATATACTTTTCATTTCGGTGACACATTTTGCGCAACACTGGTTCAAACTGAATACAAATTGGTACAAATTGGTGGTTGAAAGATCGAATTACACACGTATGCAAAACAGTTGGCTTGCACTATAATATTTAGCGGTTTACGTGAATTCTTCATTAAACGGAAAGAAAAGATATTTTGAATCGGTACGCGTCATCCTTTCGCGGTTGATACCACTAAGTTCGCGTGTTTGTGGTATGCGGCCTGCGGCGTCGGCTTATCCACTTATGCTGTTCAGTGATGGTTCTGCGTAAGTACTTTGTGTCGGTTTAACCTCTTTTTAAAATGATATTCTATGATCAAAAAATTCTCTTATTAACGAATTTTAGTTGTTACTGACTTTAGTGCCGCTGAAAGTACTGAATTGTTTTTTTGGCGGGAACGCGAAAAAGATTGCGTCACCGCATTGTATTATTTTCCAAAACTTGTGTTATTTTCAGTGTTAGTGCATAAAATTGGTGGCATTATATTCGTTAAGTGCTGGATTACAGGCGTGAGTGTGGGAAAATGGTAAAATGATGGTGAAACGTTTCTTTTCGTGTTGTTTCCAAAACTCCATAGAAGCTTCAAGTAAAGTTGCCTCCACTTTACTAGGAGTATGACTTCGACTAGACTATGACTTGACTTGATGACTTCGACTGTGACTTGACACATATTTGCGTGAAATATCATTAACTTGATAAATTATCAATTACTTGACACTGGCTAAATACACAAAAGTGTGGAGCCAAAACAGAAAAAAAAAGTACTGAATTTTTCTGATTGAAACATACTATCACGTTTTTGTCAACTGCATTATAACTACAAACGTATACGTACTAAGTACGTGCGTTGTAATGTAGTCTCTATGAACAGAACTACAGATAAAAAAATTATTTGTTTTTTCCACTTTGAAAACCAATCTTTATGACACGGTTACTATGATTAATTACACGTGGTATTCTTTTTAGGGTTGACCAATCCAATAGGCGCGTGCGCTTTAACCTGACAGCATGGTTTTTAATATTTGAACTGAGCTAGAAAAAAAAACGGTTTTTTCCTGCAAGATAGACCAGCTGACTTCAAAACTGCATGGATGCAAGAGACAAGGGCTACCGAAAGTGAAATTCTTTGGGGGGAGGTTTATGTTCAGCAAGAGACGTCTTCAGGCTGATAATGATTATGATGATGATGAGAAAAAATTCTGAATGAACACAATAAACGAATCGATCTTTTTTTTCAAATTAGGTAGCCCGCGCTTTCGTGTGATAGCACCAAAACACGTGTTAGGTAATAATGCACCTGCTGGCAAGATGTGGGCAGAATATAAACAAACTCATTTATTTATAGAACGTAACTGACAGAACTGGTAAAAAGTTATCAGTTAAAGTAAACACTCGTGAAAAATACACTTTTTTGATGCCAGTGAGAAGTAAATATTCACGGAATGTCAAAATACTTTATGGCATGCATTTCTATATAACTTACGTTTCGTTTTGACAAATAGACTAGATTTAAATTAAGCAAAGAAAGTAGCTGAGTATCTAATTAGATTTTTTTATTTAAATTTTTGCACCTGTACTTTTATCGACGTTCATTTTTTTTTTTATGTTACTGAATGATTTGACGAGCTAGCCGTTCACCTGATGTTAAGCGCCACGGCTGCCCATAACAGAATAGTGTCAATCGGAACTCAAAAATAGAGTTTCGGGCAACACTGCACTGCGCACATCATCCTGAGACATCAGCACAGTCTGGTAATAAGATTACTCGACTGTGAGATCAGATCATAGTCTCAATTGCCCAGTAATTTCACTAGCTACAGTGCCCTTCAAACCGTAACACAGTAGTGCTTGCGCACTACTGCTTGGCGGCAGAATAACTGGCAAAGCGGTGGTACCTACCTAGACGAACTTTGCAACAAAGTCCTACCACCTAGTAAAGCATATGTATTTTGCATATGTAGCAAATAGCAATGCACTATTTCATTACCACAATATCAATGAATAAGTTATAATATTATTTTTGTGTGTACATCGCTCAGATTACCAATAAAACAAGGTTATAGCTTATATCATAAAAAACATTCAATCAATCAAAATCAAATTCAAACAATCTTTTTATCAATCGATTTAAAGCGATTATTTATATATATCTTATTTTATCACAGAAAACTAATCGCATCTTGACGTGGTGTATATAAGTATATTCTGGATGATTTCTTGACAGATTGTAGTCACTTCAGTTAGAATAGAATAGAATGTTTATTTATTTGTGCCAAAATAATAAATTCAGTTCACAATCAACGAACTAAGTAAATGATTTAAGCTCATTCTCATGATTCCGCTGTTCAGCACAGTAGGATTCCCTGTGTTGTGCTGAACAATACCCCTCCAATGAAACATAACAATAAACTTATCATAAAAACTATCAAGCATATTAAATAAATAACACAATACAATTACTAGGTACTAACAATACAATAATAAAGAAAGAATAACAAATTATATTCAACAATTATAATTATATTTAAAAGAAAGTGTAAAATATACACTTTCTTTTAAAAATCACTAACACTAACAGCTAATGAATGGAACAGCTTGCCGGCGTCCTTGTTTCCAGTTAAGGGGAGTTTTCAAGTCAAGATTGAACAGGTATCTTCTAGGTTAGCATGTCCTATCTTAGATCACGTCCTTGCTCAACACCAGGCGAGGCAGTGGTCCACAATGCTTTCCTGTGACTAATAAAAATTCAAAAAGGCGCGTTTTAAAATGTTACTTTTTATTTTTTTATTTTGACAGCCTGCGTGGTGTGCTGTTTGAACAAGTCGGCTCATAACCTGGAGGCGGCGGTTTCGATTCCCGCGTCAGGACAAGTGTTTTGTGTACAGAAAAAAAA
Organism: Ennomos fuscantarius; assembly: GCA_905220475.3. Classification (NCBI taxonomy): domain Eukaryota; kingdom Metazoa; phylum Arthropoda; class Insecta; order Lepidoptera; family Geometridae; genus Ennomos; species Ennomos fuscantarius. Next base: position 5,053,120 of record HG992031.1, on the reverse strand, counting down.
GCGCAAATACTTATTTTGTGTCAGGGTGTTGTGGGACCATGGTCCTCGTAGTTCCTGGGTCCCTATATATATTTAATCCTAGTTAGGGTGGAACCTATCACATACATAGATCCTGGAGGATCCTGGAGGATCTATGTATGTGATCGTTGGGCGTTATTATTATTATTATTCGAAGGCGCTTTGCCTACACTATTATTCATCTAAAGTTGGTAATTTTTTTTCAACCGCGACGTTATACTAATCTCAGTTCAGTCGATAAATTTGAATACACGTTTATCTAAATAGCATATAAATGTAACTCATATCTATAGCCTTTAATCCCGGAGCTATTGCTATTATCTAAACAGCAATTTCGAAATCCATTTGAGACCCGCTTAGTTCCGTATCTCTAGAATCTAGATAATTTAAATTTGTTCTATAATAGCTTAGATTTAAAGCTTAAAAAGATTTCAGGATTGTAATATCTGTGTCTTAAAATAAGGAATACAAATCCGTTGAATTAGAAAAGTAAACTATTTAAAATTAGATATTTAGGCCCCCCGTCCCAAATGTACCAACCATTGTACCAGTACCGGTACAATTGGCACTGAATTGTCCGACTATTTCATTATACATAAAGATTATTAAATAACATTAACGAAAATACACCTTATAAAGTTGTAAGAAAAATACGCTTTTATGATAAAATAATAAGATCCTGCGGCATATTATCTTCCGTTAATATCATATCATGTTAAAAAAACTTGTCTAGGTCCCACTTGACGAGCTCGAGGTACCCTCCACTCTAACGAGCGACGTAACTTGAGCTCATATCAATAATGCTTACATGTTACCTTGTACGTATGCTTGAATGTCGTAATTGGTACTTTTATTATGTAAACCTTCTTTTCTCGCCCATTATTTTATATGAAACCTTATAACTGCACCCGAATAGGTTTGTTTTTTGTTTCTTTATATTTTCATAATCATTATTTGAAACTTTAAACAATAGGTACCTACTTGAGATAGGCGCAGGCCACAGTATGCTGAGCGAACATAATCTTATTAAAAATTTTTTTACTCTTTTACCCACAGTACACATAGTTATGCAACAGATAATATAACACTAAATTATACATTCTAGATTATATTATACACATTTACTAAAATATTATCTACTTTTTATGAAGAAGGAAATTGCACACAGATTAAAGAAAAAATATTAAGTCTCAGCGCATGTTAAAAGAAAAGAATTTTTGAAATCGGTTCACAATAATTAGCGAAAAAATCGATGAATATACACAAAAAGAAAATACGTACAGATGAACATAGAACCTCCTCCTTTTTGGAAGTTAGTTAAAGATATATAGGTAAGTAGCGCTTACACCATTGCTCATTCAATTAGACATCTAATAGTGTAAATATTTTACAGATTTTAATTATACAAAACATTTGAAGCCAATCTTTCTAAAACTATTAAATAGTATATTAACTAAGGAGGATGACCTAAAGTTATATGGGAGTTATGCATGTGTTCGTTGAAATATAGGTATGTGTTTGAAATTTATATATCAAAAGTTTTGACAAACAGACATCAAGGTTGCAGGTTATTTATGTGAAACCTGATTCAACAATTTATTACCACTTCACCAATTAGTGTGTGTCAAGTCATGTCACAGAGCAAGTCATCAAGTCAAGTCATCGTCTAGTCTAGTCAAGTCATACTCCTAGTAAAGTGGTGGCAACATTACCAGAAGTTTCTATGGAGTTTTGGAAAAAACACGAAAAGAAACGTTTCACAATCATTATACCACTTTCCCACACTCTGCCTGCCAGTAATCCAGCACTTAACGAATAAAATACCACCAATTTTATGCACTGACACTGAAAATAACACAAGTTTTTGAAAATAATACAATCCGGTGACGCGATCTTTTTCGTTTTCCCGCCAAAACTCCAAAACCTGCGTTTTATATAGTCAAAAACTATACGTGACTGATATCAAATGCCAATCAATATTGACTTTGAGTTTTTTTTTCATTTGTCTCTTCATGAAATAGACAGAAATAAGACCCAGGCATATATGTACAATCTCTAAACTGTAATCGTAACTCTGGTGGTTTGCAATGTATGCTAGATATCAGCTTCGTCTGGTTTTCTGTGTTCAGGCCTCTATGACTTGCCACAGCACTAAGAACAAACACAGTATGCAAAAATCTACAATAGTCTTACAATTGCACAGTTGTATGTGACTGCAATCTTGTCTGTTTATCAGTGCCCTAAATGGTCACCCGTATTCCATGTGTGTTAAGTCACTATTTACCCTGACACCTCAATACACCACACCCGAACTCCGAACATATTCAAAAACTCAACGCCAGTGATGTTCAACGCTCAACATCTGTGCCGACTATGAATCAATAAATTGAATGCAGAAGTTATAATGTTTGTGTGTGACCTTTTCCGCGATAATCTCTGGAACTACTGGACCAATTTTAAAAACTTGCCCTGCTGGAAACGTGGCAGTACTTCAGGTTTGGTGATACAATGAAATTTTATACTATGGAGTATATGGTAATTTGTAAAGAAAATTTAGTGCTCGAAGGATAAACAAACACGACTGTAAGTCCATATTGTAAAGATAAAACCGGTCTATTTGCGCACAAAAATTATTTAAAAAAATTAAAAATTATAAATAAAAAAAATAAAGTGTTACGACTGTAAGTCGACTGCATTGCAACTACCACATACATAGAAGTTGAAATTAGTTAGCAGTTACACTGATGACAACTGGACTAAACAGTCTAAAATTTGTGTGTCAGGATCTTAACAAGAAATCATTTTTTGGTCATCAACAAATGAGTACACTTTTACACTTAAAATTTTATGAACAAACACATCTGCGGCCTACGTAAACACGTGACATACCCACGTGATTAATAAAATTGATTCCATTGACAAATTGATTTCATGTTTCCGAGTAAATTGAATCTGTGTGACAAACAAGCGGACAAAGGATGGCAAAAACGAGCACATTGTGAAGGGATTTTCTCCTGGCCCGTAGGGAATGATTTTAGGTTGAACCTTTGAATTAAATAAGACCTTTAGACTATAAATAATGCGTTTTAACCGCTTTCGATACTGACGAGCATATTGTGTTGGAATTTTCTCGGAAACGAACACAATAGCGTTATCAACGATGATGCGTCCTGGTTTACGAATTGCGAATACTGTTTCATATTAAAATCTGATTATGAAAAATTTATACTTCAATATGTTACGATAGGCGGATTTTCTAACCACAAAATACTTTTGTCACTATTTTATTTAATTATGTTTATTTTGCGTACGCTTAGGTACATGTAACATACTGGGTGTAAATAGTAACACATACTGTTTGTATTACTATTTCATTATTCTTTTTATTATTATTTTCTCTTACAGTTTTTCAAAATGTTTTCAATGACATCTATTTTTTTTAACTGTTATTTATGTTATATTTACCAACTTATTTTATTTAAAATTATAAAATATGAATCCTTCTCGCTCACACCATGACATACAGAAGTGTATATTAAAAAGTTAGAAAGTTTCATCATCCGATAATTCAGCGCAACTAAATTTTATTACTACCTCACAGATAAGTGTAAAAGCCTCGTAAGTTGATAGCTTCAATTTTCAGACAAGACTCTATCCCTAAAAATAAATAAATAGTGAATGGATATTTTTTACTCTAATTCAGTTTTGCCTTACTTAAAATAAATCAGCAACATAAAGACAAAGGATTTAATTATCATACTAAAACAACTCAATTTGCGGCCTCTTGTTAAAAATTCGTTTATTGAAAGAGCACCAAGTATTTTAAAATCTTTATCTCCAATTACAATTTGCTTTCGGCGACATTCCATACAAAACAAATTTAGAAATAATTAACTTAATAATGCCTTTGAATAAATTGAAATAAGGCCTTAAAAGCCGTATTAAGCCGGCGGCTTTTTATCTTCTCATAAAACTCCCGTGTTCAGGCTGTCACCTTATTGCTTGAAGCACTTAATTTTATGTCAGCCTTTACCACTGTGCAAAACACACCTGTTTTTAAGGCTTTTCTGTTTTAGGCCTTATTAAAACAAGCGTAAATAACAGCAGGCTGTATTTTCATAGATTGTTATTCAGCTATCTACGAGTTTCTATTCAACAATGAAACGTACCTAAGTGTATATACACACAAACGTCATACCTATCTATACATATATAATGTATTTGAATTCTCGCCTTTGCTTTGAACTCTGTGCGTTTGAACTCTCTTTAAAAACGCTCCACGATAAAATTCTAATATCCACCTATTTTCTACGTTTAAAAAAGTTTTAATTAAATATAATTCTTAACTTTACCTTATTATTTTTAACGTCTGACCTCAGTTTAATAGAGCGTAATTTAATTATATTACGTACAATAAGACACAAACCTAAAACCGTAAAATGCGGTTTATATAAACTTGCCTAGATTCGAGGCAGCCAAGAAATTCAAGCAATAAAAACTTTTTTATGACGCGTAGTAAAAAATCTCGCAGATAAGTGAAGTTATTCGAGCGGCACATTTAATGCCGTAATTAAATACCGGGACCTTAAGTGCGAGGGCACCCCAAATAATATCTGACACCATTTCTCCGTTTTCATTACGAGTTTTTCCTTTTATACTCTCCGTTCTATCATATTTATTATTTCAATTTTGAATTCCATTGAAGGCAGCTAATTGCTCTTGTAAAATGAATATTTTTGTATTGTATTTACAAATTAAGTTGTTCTTACACCTTTAAATAAAGAAGCAACAAGAAACTTTACTGTTTCTCTTTATTTGGGTAATTTTTATAATTTTCTTTTTTCATTCCTTAAATACGACAATAACAATTACTAAACAGTCTTATTAATAAACGGTATTAGTCTCAGATTAGTTACTTCAGCTTTTTCCTTTTTTTGCTACTGGAATATTTAGCTGGATTGAACGAGACAAAAGATGGTGTAACTAGTCTAAAGCTAATTCGTGTTTATTAATAAGGCTGTAGTTGTCGAATAGTGAAAAGTTATCCTTATTCAATTTTCTGCCTCCTTTTACACTTGTATACCGATCATGAGACTGTTTCTTTGTAAAGTTTTCATATTCAACAAAGTAAGTACACGTAATCTTATTGAGTGGACGTCATTCGTTAAAGACCCCAAGCTATCTCGAGCATACCTACTGGGTCTTATCATCATTATACGATCCCTCCGAGAAAGTTGCTCTAACTAGGTCCTCCAATATTTTTTAGTATCTTGAAACAACTCCACATATAAAACTCGTAATACTTGCGCTTCATTTTCTTAAATAAAGAAACGGTAAAAATAAAAGAACATAAACTTCTAAATAAGCAAAGAAGAACATCTACGTAAAATAATACGCTTTACGGTTCGTTAAGGATTTTACCGCTCTGTACTGAGTAGAGTTTCATGTAGGAATAATCCGTATTCAATACGCCTTTCACGATCCATAATTTTACGACGGAGCGCCTGGAGTATATTGCCTATTGTAGAGCCCCTGAAAGCCTATCTGAGGTAGCTCTCAAAGTAAATAGGGCTAAGCTTACTTACAGCTGACTCTTTATTTTTGTGAGCTCTACCGAAGCTTTTTAAGTGTGGGCGATCGAGCGGCAGTTCTTAGGTACCTAATATACGTCTTAATTTCTATTTTCTGCGAAATAAATCGTCGAGAAAATAGATATTCCAACGTTCATTCGATAAACGTTGAGGGTTATCAACCACAAAAACTTTGGAGATCATCTTATTAATAGCCTAAATAGATTAATTAAGGCATTCGTGGGCGTATAAGTGGTATCTTAAACTTTCGAGTACTTACGATTAAATAATTTTCCTATATGTTCTCTTATAATATTTTTTAATTTATACCATTCGCATATTCTAGTCATTAGTCTTTATTTACTGAGCAATACTACCAAATTACAAAAGTAGGTTTAGGGTACAGCTTCCAAGCAAAGAATCCCACAAAACCGACCCTATTTAATATTTGTTGCAATAAATCCAACAAAAACTATTTTCAATGCCCATCGGATCAAAAATGTTGGTACTAATAAATTAGCTTTATTTGTTTCTAACATTTTATCTTGTTGATTTAAACAGTTCATCAGACATGCAAATTAGGATACATTGAAAAAAATATGTGCTTACGTATTGTGGGTTTCCTAATATCATACGTGTATTTGAGAGTTAAACAAGTATTAAAAATTTCATATAAGCACTTGTTAAGTACTTAGTACTACACTTGTGAAAACTTTCACCTCTTATTTTGCAGAACCACGCCAAGCATAAATCAATAACTTCCAATAGTTTCAGCCATAAACCATTTCAAAGGGGCATTAAGTAAATATTGTATCTAATCAAGCAAAAGAAATAATCTCTCTACAGCTGTCTGCGGCTTTGTTCGTGAGCTTTCTGCAGATGCAGGCCCGGCCGGAGACGAGAGGAGGGGGAAGCTAGGGATGGGATGCGAGGTCGGGGACTCGGGGAATCAGGTCAGTGCCAGGCTGCCAGGCCTTGGCCCGCACTCTCGCTCCATCGTACCTGTTGATATGACCGCGACCCGCTCGGTTGCTACTTGAACTAACTAAGTGAAGGACTCAGACTAAGTGAGTTAGACGCAGTAATATATAAAATAATGTGAAAATAAAAAGTGGACAATAATATATAAATGTTTTTGAAGTAAAACTTGTTTACGCTTGACTTGGGGAGTAAGCTGACGAGGCGAACGGACGTCGAAAGTTGTTGGTTAACGTAGATCTCCAGTATCAACGTAACAAAGTTAAAAATTTATATTATTATGTTGGTATTATGTATGTATTTACATTTGTCAAGACGGAAACATTAACATTAAACTTGGCAAAGGAGTTTTGGCGGGAAAACGAAAAAGATCGCGTCACCGCATTGTATTACTTTCCAAAACTTGTGTTATTTTCAGTGTTAGTGCATAAAATTGGTGGAATTTTATTCGTTAACTGCTGGATTACAGGCATGAGAGTGGGAAAGTATTACAATGATGGTGAAACGTTTCTTTTCGTGTTGTTTCCAAAACTCCATAAAAGGTTCTGGTAAAGTTGTAACCACTTTACTAGCAGTATGACTTGACTAGACCAGATTATGACTTGATGACTCGGACTGTGACTTGACTTGACACACATATATATATTAATTAACTTGAAAAATTATCAATTACTTGACACTGGCTAAATACACAAAAGTGTGGAGCCAAACAAACAACAAAAAAACTTGGCAAAAACCAAGTTATACCGGCCGATAGATGGAGCTTAACTAAAGAAGTTTTATTCAGTCGTGTGGTCTAAAGCACACTCATTTTTTATGTAAATAAACGTCCACCCATCGCATGTGTAATACAGAAACACCGTAATTATGTTTCCAGTCCTAGATATCGTGATTTACTCTCTCTTTCTCTGTCTCTATCCTAATAATTAAAGCCACTGAAGAACCCAATAGCTGAGTTTTGGCGGGAACGCGAAAAAGATTGCGTCACTGCATTGTATTATTTTCCAAAACTTGTGCTATTTTCAGTGTTAGTGCATAAAATTGGTGGCATTCTATTCGTGCTGCTGGATTACAGGCGTGAGTGTGGGAAAATGGTATAATGATGGTGAAACGTTTCTTTTCGTGTTGTTTCCAAAACTCCATAGAAGCTTCAAGTAAAGTTGCCACCACTTTACTAGGAGTATGACTTTGACTAGACTATGACTTGACTGTGACTTAACTTGATGACTTCGACTGTGACTTGACACATATTTGCGTGAAATATTATTAACTTGATAATTATCAATTGACACTGGCTAAATACACGGAGGTTTGGAGCCAAAACATAAAAAAACCCAATAGCTGTCAAAGAGACATGTTATATCTGCAGCATCATTCCACTTGTAATATTCTTCGCCTGTAGTACAAATACCGAATCATCATGCAATTTGTTCATACAATTTTAGTTATATTATTATATAGATACGTATGAAGAGTAGTTTGACTATTATACGTAGACCTCCGATTATCAAATACTCATTTATTGGTAAACTATGTTTACACGTCATACATTAATTATTAAACATTAATTATTAATTATTAAAAAGTCAATTTGAGTACATAATATAATATAGTTGTAGTGTATACATTATAAACAGCTACATAAAAATTCACACAAAAAAGAAACAAACAAAATCAATTATAAATTGTACAAATAATTATTATTCAAATAATCACACAAAATAATCAATTTTAATAATACAAATGTCAAAGAATAAAAATAAAATAAAAAATATCCAAGAGTAGCGTGGGGTAAAATGGTTTGCTTTTGATATTACTTTGACTGGATTCACTCACAAATTACCAACAAGTAGACGCGCGTCGTCTCTTAGAGGCTATAATCTCTACGGGCATATTTATGATACACTGTTTGCTGAGTGCTCAGCGTCTATCAATGCCAAATGGTATTTAGGTTAGAACGCGTGTAACAAACAGTACTTTATTGGTGATCGTCAAATTACTCAGTTTGCGGCCTCATTTGCGACTGATTGATCGGTGCCTTATCACAACAGTTTGCGCTTAGTGATTTAATAGAGATTTTCCGAATATCACGCGGAATTTTATCTTCACTTTACAGATGGGAGTATATGTATAATACCAGTTGTGCCCCGCGGTTTTACCCGCGGATAAAAATATTTTAAGTATTTGCTCATCCCACGGGAAATTTTCACTTTTCCGGGATTAAATGGAGTCTATATGTTAATCCAGTGTATAAGCTATCTTGGTACCGAATTTCATCAAAATCCATTCAGCCGTTTGAGTAACAAACATACACACAAACACACATACAAACTTTCGCCTTTATAATATTAGTGTAATTTCTGACGGTATCTTGGTTTGAGGTCATAGTGAAAAAATTTAGATATAGGTAGGAAAATCTTACTGTTTTATTTTCAGTTTTTCCAATAGGAAGTCATTCAGCTTTCATGCATAACATCAGAAACCATTTATTTCTTGATAACATGTTATAAGCCAATTATAATAACGTTAGTCATTATGAGAACATATTCTTAAATTTTGAAGTTTGTTATAAAAGGTTCGAACTTGAAGAAAAACATTTGAATGTTTAAGAGTCCCTTTCAGTTTCACGATCTAAATATTTAACAAAGTAGAATTATGTCGTTAACTTAAAAGACGTATTCTTTCTGAAGTAAGCTCAACTGTTCATTAAAATGTAGCGGCTACGGAGCACCGAGCAAGACGTGTAAAACACAATCGTTGGCTCGAAAGACATTAATCCCCGAAATAGAAAAGTAAAGCTCTTCAAAGAAGAATGAAACAAAAGAACCGTTGATTGAAAACGTATTTGTTCGTGGAACAATTGAACTCCTATTGTTCGAATGGTCTACGATGTAGCTCCATATTTGCTTCCCACATAAAACTCTTTTTATAAACAAACATTTTTACGGTTGTGTGGAGCGAACGACCGGTCTATCTTTAGAGTTGCAGCCACATTCTTATGGCTTACAACATTTTGTTGAGAGCTTAAATTAAACTTGAGACTTCGGATCAAAACTCGCTCGCGTTCCGATTGTAAAAGGATTACGCGGAAATATCTAATCAAAATTTTCTTGGCAAATTTGGAAGGGATTCGTCGTTGGATATTTGGAAACAATTTTCATTTAACAACATTCAGTTATGAAAATTAAGCTCGGGTAGTACCGTAGCCAAATAATAAATGAAGATAATAATAGATATTTATGACATAAATAATTTATAATATAAATAAATTATAATAGAAGTTTTGACAACCACTGTAATAATAAAATAATCATCAATTTACTTTAAAAAAATTGTATATAATAAGCAATACCTAGTCATAGGTATTGCTATATTATATGTATATACATATGTATATACATATTGCTTTACTCAAACTCTGAATATTGGTAGTGGTAGTCTACCAATACCCAGAGTTTCAGTAATGCAACATTCATGATGTTATGAAACCATGGTAGCTCATAGTCCCTCCTCCGTGAGTGATCTTCATTACATTTCAGGTTTCAAGAGGTTAAACTGTTGTTTTCTCAGTCACACGCAGATTGTGCTACAAGTAAATTTTAAGATCACTATTTTGCCAATACTATAAGCTGATTATAAACGCGAGTAAATCGTTGATCAGATGATTGCCGCCGAAGATTTGAAAGGAGATATTTGCTTAGGCCTTTCTTGCCGCTTTAATTTCCTGTAATACTTTATGGCATTCATTAATCTCGTATTACCCGACAGGCATGATGCGGCGCGGTTCAATGGCCGTTATCGGTGGTGGAGAGCCGCTGATCGTCGTGGAAGAGAGCGGTGCAGAGGACACAGACTCGTCTCCGCGCTCTGTGGCACCAGCCCGAGGCCTCTCCATCGACCAGGAGTCACCACCGGACCCTTACCACCTGTCGCCATGGAGGGAGACGCGCAAGCACTCCTTGCCTACACCAGCCTGCACTTCCGGACCTACTGCTAGCCAGGTACTATATTACTGCTAAGGTGGCTTCCTAAGAAATCTTCCAAAAACATTAAGTTTTCATGTAGCATAACGATTGCTTGTAGATCTCGGTTGACGATCGGTCCGTCACCAGGCTAAAAGAGATTTCGAATTTCCTTTATCAAATTACACTCTCTCACACACACATACACATTTTTGATTATTACATACATGAGTTCATAAAATTTGGTTTATACTGATTTTGTTGCCAGGTCCGTCGCCTGTCAGAGCAAGGTGCAGAAAGTGCTGCTAAAGAAGCTCGCGAAGCAGCTTTCCTGGCCACACTTAGCCAAGCTCCACCGCAACCTGGTGGTAGAAGGTAACATTTTAACAAACTATTTACTACCACATGAATTTGCATAAATGACGCAATAATCTAATATCTCGTATCTTTTTCAGACATTCCGTAGTAACAATATCGCGAGTGCCGCAGGCGCTCTTCGGACGTGGCCGCCGTGAGTCCATCGCAGCTTTCCCGGCTTTAGGTCGTCGCCGGGACTCTGGCTCTAAAACAAAATGTAAGTTTACATAGTATTATCAAAAAAATTGATAGATGTAGCATGTACGCAATGCATAAATTATAATGATGAAAAATATACCTGACTATAACTCAATAGAAATTTCTTATTGTAAAATTAATTTGTAGGTCCACCAGCAACAGAAACTCTTGGCAGTACCCACAATCTTCAATTGGACATTATGGATGACATCGTGCAAGCGCGTAAAGTGCGCATGCGGCTGTGGAACACGTCTAGTGAGCGAGTGTGTGAGGTGCAGCCTCTGGACGAGCGCTCCCCCATGAGTGGTTCGGTTCGATACACCAACCGTGGTCGCAGGCACTCTGACTTTGTCGGAGCACCGCTCCCGCCGATCCCAGCCCGTCGTCGTGCTTCAGAAATGCCTCCGCCTCCACCGATACCACCGCGCTCCGGCGTCGGCCCTAGCGTTGGCGTGGTCTGCACCGACACGGACCTACATCACATGCTCAACGCTCTAACATCTTCTGCCACGGAGATAGATCGCTGCGGCAAACCTGAACGCATTCGTCGTTTTGCTGACATGCGTTCCAGCAGTTTCGATGCATCATCTTTTCGTGATAAGCCTTTAGATTCTGGAACCACGTGGTTCACGAAGCGCCATCAAACTTTGGCCACAAAAAAGAAAGAAATTGAACCAAAGAAGGCTAAGGTTACATTTGCAGTTGATGTGAAGCCGGCCACTGGAGATGCGGCCGCCGTAGTTTGGGACAAACCTTCAGGATCTGTCGTCGATGCGAGCGCGCTCGGCAGCGCCATTGAAGTGTTTCTCAGGAAGAGCAGTGTCACGCCCGAACCTGGCCCATCCACAACGGGTGCTGCGTCAACCAAAGATAAGATTACAAAGACGAGCGAGGTGCAGTCGAAGCCGCGAGACATTCCAGGGCCGAGCCGGCCGGCGGTGCCAGGCAAAGAGCGCTGGTACTCCAGCCGCCCAGAGGAGGAGGAGACGGCCGAGGGTTGCGACGCGAACCTATGCTCGCAACTGAAAGATCTCTTTGTGTAGGCCTCGTTGGCGCATTGTATTATTAAACTTGTAAATTATTACCTTTAGATGTGCGCGCGCGAGTGTGTACTTAATGTACTTTATCTTTCAATGTGATAGACTGCGCGCAGGCGCCGCTCGATCCGAGTCGACTCACGATCGACGCCTGCTCTGCGTGAATATTTTTAGAGTAAATTCTATTTTTCATTGTAAATTTTTTGATATTAGTGATCAGAGTAATTTATTGTTAGATAGTGAATGAATATTTGTGAAATTGGGCGCGCGTTTTCCACGCGTCACGCGGCCTCCCACCGCGCGCCTACCCCCGTGCCCGACTCGTTTGTAACCAATCATTGTATTAAATGTTAAGATAACTCTTTGTCATATAATATAGCAAACATTGTGAAGAGACGTCGGGAGAAACTTACGCTTAATAGAGGAGTCGGCCACTCTGTCGTCTTCAATCAATAAAAGTTTTTATCGATGTTACGGTTGTATTTCTTTGACGCACTTCAAACGCAGTCTTTATTCTTTTCAGAACTGTTTTTGGGTTGGCACTAAAACGAAGCTAGATAAGTATGCTGGCATTGATAAGGTAAGCAAAGAATCTATATGTAGTATTTTTAAAGGCGAGAATAGTATATCAAAAATCAGATGTCACGTTATCCCTACTGCTTTGTTCGTGACGCATTTCTGAACAAAGAAGACGATCAAAGTTATAAGTGAGATCGCCATCAATTTGTTCAACTTTTACGACGCAACTTTTTCAATTACTTGCCCTCTGCAGGTATGAGCTATTATACGAGTGTTGCAATTTATATAAGCGGGATAAAAATATAGTTAATGTTCTTGTGAACGTCCGTTTAAAACAAAATTACACCGTTAAAAAGCTCACCAATCTTTTTATTAAAAACTTTTACCATTAAACGTTGGAGCTTCTATTTTTAAAACACTTTCAAGCTCGTTTTATTAATCACTCCAACTCTTTAATTTAGTAACAGCCAACGTCGAAAAATTTGTTATATTATTATATAGTACTTAGTACTCGTTACAACGTAGAGCCGACCGGATTGCCGGTAATACATAATGATACTAGGTGGTAGGACTTTTCTGCAAAGTTCGTCTAGGTGGGTACCACCGCTTTGCCAGTTATTCTGTCGCCAAGCAGTAGTGCTACTGCTTTGAAGGGAATAGGCTATTTGACTACTATATTTTTATTACATACATAAATAATATACCTCAAAAAATAGATAGCTGTGAAAACAAAACTTGAATATCTCAAAAAATGACTAAGTTACAGGCATTTTAAAATACAGAAATAGAAAGAGACAACTCAAACACGCAGTGACGTCAGTTACCAGTACTCACAGTAACTCATTACTAAGCTGTGGTAGCTCTACATACAATCTCTTTGGCATGTGACGTCACAAGCCATGCCTTCATAGTAGCTGTGAGGAAGCTCAACACGATCTCTGTTTTGCGAGAAAGGGACAGGCGATGAAACTTTAAAAGCATACTACTCCGTGATTAGTTTACCGATTTTACTTATTTTTACAATGATTCCATTCATTTTTAACCTACTTTATGAAAATAATATTTACTTGTTCATTTTTAATAGTAGTCAAATAGCCTACTATAACTTGTGAAATTACTGTGTGATTGAGACTTTATGATCTGATCTCAGAGTCGAGTAATCTTATTACTTAATAGTGTTGATGTCTCAGGATGATGTGCACAGTGAAGTGCAATTATTTACCATTAAATGACAATGCTTATACCGCGTGCCGCGTGGTCTCGGCGAATAGAACAATATCGGCGGTAAGACTATCCCATCTCTACTCGCGTAGGTTTCAAAAATTGCATTGCTTGAGACAGCCTCTGTGGTGTGGTGGTTACGCAGGTTGGCTCATTACCCGGAGGCGGCGGGTTCGACTCCCGTGGCAGGCAAGTTTTAGTGCACAGAAAAAAGCACAAATACTTGCTCTGAATCTGGGTATTGTGGAACCATGGTCCTCGTAGTTCCTGGATCCCTAGACACAGGGTTAATTATTTACTCATCCCGGCGGGAAAATTTCACTTTTCCGGGATAAAATGTGGCCTATATGTTAATCTAGTGTATAAGCTATCTTGGTACCAAATTTTATCCAAATCCATTCAGCCGTTTGAGCGTGAAAGAGTAACGACGACTTCGACGTAAACTATTATTTATTATACATTACTGCCTATTGATGCGTAACGAGGTAGACAATCCTTCAGTGTTAAGCTGATTACACTACTTTGTACCGCAAAACTACATCCGCGCGGGTTAAAGACGTCGCCACCAGCTGTTTGCTGTGCCTCCTGCCTCACGCACCTGGCACGCTCATAAGGCTCCAACGGCAAGGGCTGTAGCTGTTATCGACCGCTTCTTAAACGAAGTCCAAGATGCTGACATACATACTGACCCCATTAAGTCGGCTTTATAAATATATATTGCTTAGTCCATATAAGAACTTAGTATAACAATGTGAATGTTTTGGCGTAGCTGTAAGTTCACAGTGTATTTAACAAATAAATAAATAAATAATAAATAAATAACAAACATACACACATACAAACTTTCGCCTTTATAATATTAGTGTGATTATTATTTAAAGGTAGAAAATTTTACTGTTATTTATTTAAGTAAAGAGCACATTTGAATTGATAAAAAAATATATCAGCATTCTCGACGTTGTTCTCATCAATAAGATGATTTATAAATACAGATTGCTATAATAATTTTCAACGCACATTTAACGCACAGATTCAACATTTATAATTAGGCTACTGTTAATGCAAAGCAAACACCGTATTAAATCATGCAAGATACACGTGTAAATTTCCAGCAAGTTGCTAGGCAGCGTTCAGTGAGCACAATTAATTCGGGAAACACAGCTGACATTCAAATTACTTCCGAACGCCTTGTTCCAGACAATTAACAAAGAAATTAGGAATGTTTCACTGTCTCTCAAAATGTGTCTCTCTGCTAATTATATTCTTGGGTAAATATGAGCTAATAATAATCAATATTAAGTTGCTCTATTAAGCTGCTCTCTCGCTCGGCTGGAGTTGACTCAAGTTTGATATTAGATCCTTTAGAGCTTTGCGGTCGTAATATTTATAACTAAAGGTTGTACACCTATATTTACTAAGTACTATAATGATTCCCGTCTTGATCATAATCTCAAAAGTAGACACCACAGAAATAGAATAGAATTAAATAGAATATGTATTTATTCAATTTTGTTCCAGAGACTATGATTACTCACTCATGCTCTGTAGAACAAATTAGAATGAGTGAAATGAGAGCTCGTACTCTTAAAAGAGTATGTTAGTGTGTTTGAATAGATACCATTCAAACACACTAATAAAAGTTTTCACAAATATATTTATTAATCTTACATCCAATCCATACTCTGTACTAATATTAAAACATAGATTTGCTGTGTAGTTTTTAAGTTTTATATTTAACTTAGTTTGTGTTGCTTGAGAGCAGCGAAAAAAATTTGTGGAGTGAGCTATCGAGATGGAAAGAATCGTTATGCTGAAAAAGTAGATAGATAGATAGAATAAAATAAAACTCTTTATTGAAATACCACATTAAGTAAGTAAGTATATAAGATCGATGGAAAAAATAGGGCTAATAACCTTATATTTAAACAATTAGATGTGATAAAGGCGGTCCGGTCCGTCCGGGCCATTACGTTAAATGAACAAATTCAACACTAAATGCGCAACCGTTTTATAAGAAAAATCTATTCAGGAACCTCTTGATTTAAAATTCAGATACGCTTCTCGCTGAACTTTTGAATGAATTTTCTGATTTCGAAGATATAAAGACACAGTTGTCCCTTTCGGGATGAATAAACCATTTTTGGAACATCTGCGAATAAAATAAACTTCACGTGAAGCTCTTTTGGTAACGTTTCGTTCTAGTCAAAGAGAAATCACTTTGCACATGCCTAGTTTTTTAGCAATGCTACAGCGTAGCATCACTACGACGTAACAATACATAACGTGCGGCTTACATACAAACTAGCTTTCAACATTCCAGACTGAGAGGTATTTTTTTGCATATCGCTACGGCGTAGCTTTGCTACGAGATTAAAGTATCTACGTATTTCAAATGACTATCTATCTATATATCAATGATTGGTCCTCGATAGATATTAATAAATTAGTGTAATTGACACGTAGACATCTAAAAAGACTCGTTACGTATTTTTTAGCTTTGTTTCCTCTCTAAATGAAGTTAAATGCGCTTCTTCGGCCCCACAAATACTTAAAAGTTTAGTACTGCAGCCCGAACCGTTCCGAGCTTATATGCTTTGCGGTTGGAGCTTTGAGCAATAAATATCGCTGAAATGTCGATATGTTGGACATTTCAATAGATTTCCTATCCGAACGGTGTCTGCAATCCGGATTGGGTGAGCCCATTGTAAAGCCGATTATAAAGCCTTACAACGTCGAACTACGTTGTCGAACTTTGTATTTATGTAAAATTGTACACGTTTGATAGAACAATAAGCTTAGTACAGTTGTTTTATCTCACGAAGGGCGGAGCCATTGTAGTTGTGATTGCATATGTGTGTGTGTGTATGTGTGTGTGCGTGTGTTGTGCTCACTCCCGAGCTTACGCACACACAATCAAGATCAACCCACCTTCAAGAAAACAACTGGTAGTACGACAGAAATGTGAAAATGGAGCTTGTGTGAAATGTGTGAAAACTTACTTTATTCATTATCTATTCACTATCTCAACTGTAATAATAGATCATAATTAATGTTGTTAAACATAGCAGAAAAAATGCATCACTGTAGTTTCTTGTTGCTTCTTCTTTGCAGGTGTAATCGAAGCTTCAGATCGGAGTTTTCGGTTCTGCATTGTGCCGGATTGCTTGCATCAGCAGTGAGAAAGAATTTTTTTTTAAACTCATATATTGTAACGGGCTTGCTATACATTATTTGACGATAAGTACTTTGTAATTTTACAGGCTTAGTACAATATCTCATTTTTAAGTATCTGATATAACTTTGAATTTTAAAAGTGCTAAAAATTGCCTATTTGCAATAAATCTTTTGACTTTGACTTTACCCTTGCTACTAGTATGGTATTATAATTATTACGAGCTTCTGCCCGCAGCTTCGCCCGCGGCGTGGCCTATGGGAAAATAATTCAACCACCCATTTCACCCTTTTAAGGGTGGAATTTCGAAAAATCCTTTCTTAGCGGATGCCTACGTCATAACATCTACCTACATGCCAAATTTCAGCCCGATCCGTCCAGTGGTTTGGGCTGTGCGTTGATAGATCACTATGTCAGTCAGTCAATCAGCCAATCACCTTTGAGTTATATATATTTAGAATTACCCTCGCGTACTATATAGACATGAAGAATAAATAGTACAAAAAATTTGCTTGTCATTCAGGAGGTCTTTCAAAGCTCCTGGATTCATACAGAGCTGAAAGTTTTTATTCAGCGAGCCGTGAGCTTTTTGCTCGCGTTCCACTGCACGTAACAAAGAAGACTGCAGGGTTCACAGAAGCGGAAGCAACGTCAACTGACTCCCTATTAGAGACAACTTCAATAAGACCTCTGCAATTGGCGTTTAAAGTGCCTAATGAACATGAAATTCTTTAAATATTTTGCCATTTGTGGAATATTTGGTCAATCGTCTTCAAAAAGTAAAAGCTTTTTAATTTCATTTTGAATGGCCCAATAGCTCGGTTGGTAATAACTCTGCCTTCTGAACTGTGTGTGGTTGTGGGTTCGATTCCCACCCAGGACAAACGTTTGTGTGATGAACATAAGTGTTTGTTCTGTGTCTGGGTGTTGTACTGTATTCTATGTATGTATTTACAAACAAAATTATCTAAGTATTGTATCAGTTATCTGGTTACCATAATACAAGCTTTGCTTAGTTTGGGGCTAGATGGCGCTGTGTGAGGTGTCCACACATATTATTATAATTCAGTTGTATTTTTTCCCTTATATACTCTTTACTACACACGCTACTTGTTTGATTATACTTATTGATCACAGCTCTACTCAATATTATTACTAATATTTATTATTATTATTTCAGTAACTGCAAAATAAAACAATCATCATAAAAACAATAATAGTTGAAAAAAAACGTGCCTTTATAAGGTCATTTTGGTAAATGTATATCACAAATCATCATCATAATCATCATTTACCGGAAGACGTCCACTACTGAACATAGGCCTCCCCGAAGAGCGCCACTTTGATTAATAATAATAATAATAACGCCCAACGATCACATACATAGATTGGCTATTACTTAATTGTCTCTTGCAACCAACAGCTCCCCACGGTTTAAACCAGATTGTCGGTCCACTTACCTATTGGAGACTGGCCTACACTGCATTTTCCGGTTCCGCAGCTCGAGAACACAAACACTTTTTATGCAATAGAAAATCAAAAATTAACTCAGCACTGCAGCTGGCTTCACTCGGACAGATTTCATCACACGATTCCATTTCCTTGAAATAATTTTACGGCTGACTAGGCAACCATAACCTTAAAAGGGCCGTGAGGCGATACCAAGATTTTATAGTCAGGTAAAGTGTCGTCGGCAATAAATCCGCTACGCTCCGTTCTCGAGGCGTTATACTTACCGTGAACTTTGAACACGAAATCTTGTATTTATACAATTTTGGTTTACAATTTCAGTGACTACTTTACGTTTTACGTTTGAAGGAGAAGTTGAGATTGTACAGTGTTTGTGAAATTAGGAATTGGCTGTTTGAAATACGTGAGAAGCTTAAACATATACTGTAGTTTAAAAATAAAGGTAAAGATTGTTTATTTGTATATACATGTTTTCTTTTATGTTATGGATTTTGTGACGAGCTAACCGTTCGCCTGATGTTAAGCGATGCGGCTGTCAGTTGCAGTGTCACTCGGAACTCTGAAGTATAGAGTTTCGCATGAAACTACACTGCGCACGTTCCTGAGACATCAGCACAGTCTGGTAATAATATTAATCGACTGTAAGATCAGATCATATAGTCTCATTTGCCCAGTAATTTCACTAGCTACAGTGCCCTTCAAACCGGAACACAGCAGTGCTTGCGCACTACTGCTTTACGGCAGTACCGGTGGTAATATGTGAGTGAAAATTGATATAATGGTGCAAAGTATTACATTATGAATTAGGACGTGACCCGTGACATTTTTCATTATGTAGTTTTCCTCGTATCCTATTATATCTTTACACATGGGGGCCTGTAAGGTTTTCTTTTTCGTCCCAATGTAATTTAATTTTACCTAGTTTCTCGGTTATAGAATTTAGTTAAAATTATGGGTATAAGATGGATTGTCTGGCAGATGGATATAGTAATTACCATGAGTTCATGGCCTACAAAGTTATATAGAAACGTCTAAAAGTAATATATATATATTCCCATGAAACAAGTTTCTTGTAGTATCGGTAGCTAGAGGTAACTAGCGGACGTCAAAATCGATAACATAGTTCATGATCTAACCCTAGTCCATTAAAAATGTATCTAAGCCAGCTAAACCAACATTGTTTTGCTATTACAAGCGCAAACATGATAATAATGTAGGAATATCGATTATAATATATATGAAACTATACATCGCTTCATAGTTACGTCTTTTTTCATTGAAAGCTGTGCATTCAATAATGAAAACCTCACCACTCCATTATAAATCGTCTAAACTAAAACTTAAGTCTCTAATAGAACTTAGCACAAATAATAAAATAAATAAACAGAAAACAATCTAAGAAATAAAGTCATAATGATAGAGGTGGTTCTGTTGTCAAGCGATAATTAGATTGGCTTAGGCCGCTGTCAGCCAAAACACCACAACCCTCGAAGTTTGTCGATAATAGGCTGAATAGCATTACGTGCCTTTAAAGTCTTAAGTTAGAGCAATAATTATATTGAAGCGGTGTTTATTTCTCAAAATTTATATACTATAATAAGTATTATGAATTATCTCAATGGCGACGAGCATCATGGCGTATATATATACACTAGCAGCCCGTCCTGGCTTCGCACAGGTGGATATTTTTTTTATACACTTTGGCATAAACCTACAGTAAATTAATAATTGTATTTAAACAGCCTTGCTTGAGAAATCATTTATTGTA
This sequence comes from Ennomos fuscantarius, assembly GCA_905220475.3. NCBI lineage: Eukaryota > Metazoa > Arthropoda > Insecta > Lepidoptera > Geometridae > Ennomos > Ennomos fuscantarius. Next base: position 5,032,850 of record HG992031.1, on the reverse strand, counting down.
GACGAACTTCTGCCCGCAGCTTCGCCCGCGGCGTAGCATATGGGAAAATAATTCGACCACCCATTTCACCCTCTTAAGGGTGCAATTTCGAAAAATTCTTTCTTAGCGGATGCCTACGTCATAACATCTACCTGCATGCCAAACTTCAGCCCGATCCATCCAGTAGTTTGGGCTGTGCGTTGATAGATCACTATTGACATAGTGATCTATCCGCGTGCAGCCCTTTCGCCCTTTAGCCCCAGTCACCTTTGAGTTATATATATTTAGATATTAATATGTTCTTTAATATTAAGAAACTTTTTTTTATTCTATCATCAATAGTTTTTGCAGCGCATGAGATGAAAGATATTTTATAGGCATTTTTTTACACCTTGGGTAACGATACTGTAGTTTTAGTTATCCTTATTTTTTCTTGCGATTAAAATAGCCTATATTAAGTAGCCCATATTTTTTAAATCAGTCCAGTACTTTTAGAGCCAATTCGTTACAAACATACTTACATACAAATTTTTACTCTTTATAATAGTAGTATAGAAATACTTCTGTATATCTATACAGATATACAGACAGAAATGCAAAGTTTCGCGAGTTTTTAAATTCATTCGATATGGGACAGTTTTAAAAATATCCAAATATAAAATGCCATACTTTACACCGTTTAGTTTTTATGCCGTAAATGTGATAAAATTGATTAATTTTTTTTATGCTATAAAAATCTATTATTGTTAATTCAGTAATTTTCTTATTTATTCGAAATACAATCATAGGTAAATGTATGATTAATTTATGACCTAGTAAATTGAACTTTATCCCGGAACATCCTGTATTAACATCCTGTATAAGCCCGATATGTGAGAGATTACTTAATGCCTCTAATGTGCTCGAGCGGCATAAGTTATTCATTTATGTTATCACTAAGGCAACTACATGGATATTCCACCACTAAATCCTGCACGTGTAACCTACAACACTTATGCCTGTCTGTACTAAAATTTGCAGCTCCGAAGTTCACTCTTATATCCCTAGCTTATAGCCTACCGTTCCTCGTACGTTTGTCAATCTGATGTCAAGTCGACATGCCAAAAACTGTACGTTAATTGGTTGAGACAGCCGATGATTAATAGGCAATCAATGAGCGCTCAGTATTTTGTCTGCCAAGCTCATACGAATTTAACAAACGTATAAGAACCCGGGGCAAAGTGTTGCTTTGGTAAGTTGTATTGTAATAGACTTTAGTACAGACAGTACCTACCAGTACCAGTACCTTCTCATTCGTAAATGCTATATTAAACTAATTTATCGTACAAAATTATATGTCTACTTTGTATAAAACTAAACTAGACCTAAAAAACTAAATTATACCTAAGAACTTAAAATATGAAAAAAAGGCTAAAAATTTTAGAATAGCCCGTTGGTGGAGGGGAATGTGCCCAGAATGCTGGCAGCATTACCACGTTGAATGGCAATGCTTATTTTTTGTGCAAAATAAAAGCCAGCATTCTGGTCACCTGATGCTTCCACCAAACGTTTGGCCAAGTCCCTATATGTCCCTATATCTACTTTGCTATGTTTTGGCTCCACACTTTTGTGTACTTAGCCACTGTCAAGTAATTAATAATTTATCAAGTTAATGATATTTCACGCAAATATGTGTCAAGTCACAGTCGAAGTCATCAAGTCAAGTCATATTCTAGTCAAGTCATACTCCTAGTAAAGTGGTGGCTACTTTACCTAAAGCTTCTATGGAGTTTTGGAAATAATACGAAAAAAAAAATTTCACCATCATTATACCACTTTCCCACACTCATACTTGTAATCCAGTACTTAACGAATAAAATGCCACCAATTTTATGCACTAATACTGAAAGTAACACAAGTTTTGTAAATTCAATGCGAAGATGCGATCTTTTTCGTTTTCCCGTCAAAACTCCTATGTCTACGTCTCGCTAATAAGAAATTTAACAGGTGAAAGTGAGTGATAATTTTCTAAAAATAACAGTATAAGAAATATAAATCTCATAAGTAGCAACCAAAAAATTGTTTAAAAATTACCTGTTTAAGTAAATAATAAACAACAATTATTATTAAAAGTTACAAATTGGCAAAGTGTCTCTCTTCATTAAACTGATTACTACAATAATATCAACCACTAAATACTACCTACTACAAAAAATATTTGGACTATATATTAGCCGAGTTGACCTAAATAAATTACATTTTATTGTAATTTTATTATAATAAAGTATATTGTAAATTTTTGTTACACTAAATAAATAAAATAAGCTAGCGTTTGACTACATTTTGGCAATTGTTACAATACCAACTGTATCGGCCAGAAAGATTCTACTAATCGTGTTTTTATTGCTAATTTAACGCTACAGCCAAAGCCTTAACGAACAAACTAATAATGTATTACCCTCTAAAAGGTTCAGGATAGAGATATATTAGAGATGGGAATCCGGTAATTACGGTTGCTACGGTCCATGACTTAACTAACGGCCGCGTAAAGGCTTTGAGAGATGGTCTCGAAGAAATTCAATAAACGAAGTCGAACGGAATTTGTTGGCTTTTCCTGTTTGTTAGCTTATTTTAAACAAACTTTTATTGTGTTCATTGACCAAACAGTTTTTGTTTTATCTTGCATGTATAAAGGTTGTATGGAAAAGATCGCTCTCTAGCGATAAGACCAGCTATTGTGCAATTAATTTTAAATATTTGGCATTGATTGCTCTGAAACTGATCTGATGATTTTTTTTCGTTTGTTTGTGTGACTTTCAGGCCAAGTAGCTGAATTGGTTTGGACATAATTGAAGGGTTGAGAATAAAAAAAATTTAACTAACGTATTGATAGTTTCGAGAAAATTGACTTGAAACGTCAACTTTTTTTTTTTTTTTTTTTACTTCAAACTTGTCTAGCATTTGACCACGCTCTCACCTGATGGGAAGTGACGATGCGATCGAAGGTGTAGCATGCTAGCCAAGTAAATACCTATTCACTCTTCTCTTGAACACGCCCGGGTCATATTTCGCCGGAAACACAGACGCTGGCAGGGCATTCCATTCCTTAGCCGTTCTAATTAAGAACGTTGAGTCAACGGCGTCATTTTAATGTAGCGTGCTTATAAGGTAATAGAAAAGGTTTATGTAAGTTTCAGTTACTTTAAAATGTATTAGTTCTATATTAAAATACTAAATATGGTACTAATTCATACAATTAATGTAAAAATAATAATATAATAAAATAATTATATTAATGTTTTTATGCTAAGCAAACTGTATTCCTGTGATAGATAAACCGTTTTTAGACTCAAAATCTCGAGATTTAAGCCTCATTTTGGTATTTTGAGGATGTATTATTTTAGATAATTTCACGCTGAATGCAACGATACCCATAAGTTATTTTGTGAAAAAAATCAGTTAAACCCTTTTTGTTCCCTTTTCACCCCTTCAATTTTGTTACGGAAAAAACGCAAAATTATGTGTGCAACTGCGGGGGTGATGGTACATACCAATATTTTTAATTACTTGTTGCTAATGTTTGCGTTTTGCTTATGATCCAAAATTACGATCTTGTTTAGAAACTATTTTCTCTAATCTAAAATTAGATAATATCTCCTATGACCACCCACCGGAACCAAGTCGTTAATAACGTCTACGGCGTAGCAACGTAGCGTCTCGTAGCGACGTTGCTAACCTACCTATAACAGTGTTTAAATTACAGGCCAACTCACCCGTAGAGCTAAGGGAGCTTTAGTCGATTAATACTGTGCCAGTACGTAGCTCCCCTTACTGAATACTAGCGACCCACCCGGCATTACACTAATTATACAAAAATATCTATCAAATTCCTTATTACGTCGACTAATGCCCGCCCGCAAAAGTCTATTAAAAATACGACATAGCTAAGCAATACTTTCCTCGGGTTCTCTTATACATTTGTTAAATTTGTGTGAACTTGGCAGAAAAAATACTGAACGCTCATTGGTTGCCTGTTAATCATCGGCTGTCTCAACCAATGAGCGTACAGTATTTGGCATGTTTACTTGACACCAGATTGACAAATGTACAAGAAATCGGGGGCTAAGGATGTAAGAGGGAACTTAGAAACTGTCAAATTTTAGTATTGACGGGCATAATAGTGTTATAAGTTAAATATGCAGAATTTAGTGGCGGAATATCCATGGCAACATATTGCTTTAGTGATTACATAAATCTATATATATAAAACTTAAGGTGACTGACTTACATAGTGATATATCTACGCACAGCCCAAACTACTGGACGGATCGGGCTGAAATTTGGCATGCAGGAAGATGTTATGACATAGGCATCCGCTAAGAAAGGATTTTCCGAAATTTCACCCTTAAGAGGGTGAAATGGGTGGTGCTCTGATACACTTTGGAAGTCTCTTCCAAAAATCTGTAATCTCAAATGAATCAATATTTTGTGGAATAATTGTTTTAAATATGATTGCGTTACAGATATGCGGGTGAAAATCGCTGGTGTGGCGTGCTCGTCCATGAAAAAGATTGCATACCAGTCTCATAGAGAACTCTTGCTGCTAGTCGCTATGGACAACGGATTTTGTTGATTCGGAATCTACATTTGAGAAAAAAAATATTTTTGTATCTGGTTATTGTAAATATATTTTAATGATTATATAGTAATGTGTACTAAGCTAATTGGCATATCGCTAATTAAAAGAACTTATGGACCTCCTTCTATTATAAAAAAGTGTATTTAACACACTTCACTGGTATTGTAGTCTGACAATAGATCAGCACCACCCTGTCGAAGGTTACCTGTACGTCCAGTTTTAAAACAATCATTTTATGAAGATTAAAATAAATTTTGCCGAGACACAATCGTTAAAAAAAAATATTTCGTGTAATATAAACTTGCATGTGACGCAAAATTCTGTTTTTTTTTTTTCAAAGTATCTACTATGATAAATTTGAGACATTGCCTTAAAATAAGCAAAATTTTCTCTAAGTATAAATTGTATACTGTAATAATTACTTTTATACTCTAATTACAGCTTATACTCATTGATTTAAAAGTTCACACAAATGATGAGATTTAAGTATCTAAGCTATCAGCAGGACATGTTGTTGCCTATTACGAGCTACTAAGATCTATTGGGTGCGGGTTTGGTTTGGTAAAGGATAATAATATATGTGGACATCTTTTTTTTTACATCTCACACAACGCCATCTAGCCCCAAACTAAGCAACTCTTGTATTATGGAACCAGATAACTGATACAATACTTAAATACTTTTTGTTTGTAAATAAATATATATAATGTAATATAACACCCAGACACAGAACAAACATGTTCATTACATAAATTATTGTCCTGGGTGGGAATTGAACTCACAACCCACAGTTCAGTAGGCAGGGTTACTACCAACAGAGCTATCGGGCCAGTCCGTCTCAGGATACATCCCAATTACAGAATGTAAGATTTTCTTTGGTACAGAGAATTCACTTGAGTTGGGTACCTGTATAAATACCCAATGATTATCAATAGAATCAACAACTGACGGATGGAACATTGAATCCCTTTGAATTGTGTACATCATCAACCCATGTTTTGTCAGCAAACAATATTACGGACTTTCAACAATACCATCCAACATTCAATCAACGTAGCTGTGGAATCAAACAGTCGAAATATCGCATATTTCATGCATGGAGGTTGATGCTTGGAAAATAAAATTTTGACCGAATCTTAATTTCGAATTCGGTCATTCATACGTTTGAACGAAGTTCAGTCGAATCATGGAAAAAATAATAGTACTAACCACAAAAAGAAATGTGCGTGGCAGTTTTTGGGGACTGCCAGTAGAAGTGAAAACTAAGTAACTTGTCACGACGGCTGGGCGCCTTAAGCGAAGGTGACGCTGTAAAGGTCGATAGAGACCAACAGCATTAGCTCATTAAAAAAAAAATTAACTTGTGACATATAGCTAGCTCATAGGAAACGTGCGGTGACGAAGACGCGTGTTTCATGCTATTTGTTCACCCAAAAAGTTCACATATATGTATATATACAGTATACATATACCACATGGAAAGCATTCGGCGACGATGAAGCGAGTTCTATGAATTTGTTCACTTAAAAAGTGCTCAACGCGCCTGAAGAAGTTTTCACTTGAAAAATATAAAATTAATGGAGGATTTGTGTACTTTATAAACTTAAAATTGTTATTTTGATACTCACACAAAACTATAATCTCATTTACACTTTGCAATATTAGAAAACACAAGCGAACGGAAGCGATTGCAATAAACTCAACGGTAACGATCCGAATGAACAAATAGAGAGAGGCCTACAATAGACTACATGACTGCTATATTTTTATTGCATAAATAAATAATATACTTCAAAAAATAGACAGTAGTGAAGACAAAATTTTATATCTAAAAAAATTACAAAGTTACAGGCGTTTTAAAGTACAGGAATAGAATGATAACTCAAACGCGCAGTGACTTCAGTTACCAGTTCTCCATACTAAGCTGTGGTACCTCTATGGTCTACATACAATCTCTTTGGCATGTAACGTCACAAACTATGCTTTCATAGTAGCTGTGAGAAAGCTCCCCACAATCTCTGTTTTGCGGGACTGCGTGATTTATTTACCGAACTCATTTATTTTTTTTATGTTACTTTAATATTTAAGCTACTTCATGAAAATAATATTTACATGTTCACTTTTAATAGTAGTGAAATAGTCTATTACACCTTAAATTATCTACGCCGTTTCAATGTATCAGATTTTTTTTTTTTTTTTTTTATATGTTATTGAATGATGTGACGAGCTAGTCGTTCACCTGATGTTAAGTGACACGGCCGCCCATAACAGAACAGTGTCACTCGGAACTCCAACATGTAAAGTTTCGTGTGACTGCTGCACTGCGCACATCATCCTGAGACATCAGCACAGTCTGGTAAGATTACTCGACTGTGAGATTAGGTCATAAAGTCTCATTTGCCCAGTAATTTCACTAGCTACATTGCCCTTCAAACCGGAACACAGTAGTGCTTGCACCCTACTGCTTGGCGGCAGAATAACTGGCAAAGCGGTGGTACCTACCTAGACGAACTTTGCAAAAAAGTCCTACCACCTAGTAAAAAGTATTTATTTATAGAACACTATTTCAAACCTGAAATTCCAAACTATAACGGTCAATCCTAAATCCTCCTACTAAGTGGACGTATTCGGTTCCGCTGCGGTATTTCCCCGCAGATTTGATGAGGCGGCGGTTCCGACAATACCTACCCTTAGTGAAATTCACAGCGAGATTTCGTTCATCGCCCATTAAATTCCGATTATAGATAACAACAACAACCTCAGTTTAGAACTCAATCTCCGGTCGGAATTCCAAAATTTATTTTAGAGTGTATTAATATTACGTGGGAAATGTTTTTCCTATTAGTCTTAAAAAACTATTACGGGCCTTGAAAAAAAAGGAAATAGGCTCAAAAAAAAAATGACACTTACACGAATAGATTTTTTAATCAATATGTGTGGACATTCCAAACAGCGCCATCTAGCCCCAAGCAAGCTAAGCAAAGCTTGTACTATGGGAACCAGATAACTAATACAATACTTATTATACTTTTTGTTTGTAAAAACATACATAGAATACAATATAACGCCCAGACACAGAACAAACATCGATGATCATCATACAAATGTTTGTCCTGGGTGAGAATCGAACCCACAACCTGCAGTTCAGAATTCAGGGATACTACCAACTGAGCTAACGGGCCAGCATTTTTTTTTATCAAATCGTTTTTTTGTTAATATACATGTACATGCAGTAAGATATCAACCCTCATTGAGCATCTAGCCAAAATCCACAAGGGTTTGGTTTTTTAATATGCGCTCTAAACAATTGCAGCCTTATTTATAAATGGGTATTAGTCTCGGATTAGTTACTTCGGCTTTTGTCCTTTTTTTGCTACTGGAATATTTAGCTGGATCGAAAGAAACAAAAGATGGTGTAACTAGTCTAAAGCTAGTTCGTGTTTATTAATTAGGCTATTGGTGTCCAAATTAAACATCTATGGTAGCAACAAAATTCTTTAAAAAGCTCCTACTTACTTAGCTTAGCTTTAGACACTGTACATAGAAAACAATCACACCAAATCACAACCTAACTACCCGTCACAGACTGTTACAAACGGATACCGGGGCCCGTGTTACTTCTGACAGAAACAAACGTAATTTGGGCTAATTTGGGTTACTTTTCTCCAAGTGCCACGGTACATAAAAGAACAGCAGACAAATCCCTGAAGCATCGTCATCCCTTAAACCCACTCCGACAAAACAGAGTTCTATAAACACTTTAACTACTATACTATACTACTACTATATATATACTATACTAACTATAAACATTATATAAGCAGATATAAAACACTTCATAACTTTAATTGGCTTTCCTAAGTTATACCATAGCTATATAAGTATTACCTACAAGCCCGTGACTTTTCCCGCGGATAAAAAGTATCCTATGTGTTAACGCAGTATATAAGCTATCTTTGTTTTAAGTTTCATCCGAATTCGTCCATCCGTTGTATCGCTTAGAGGCAACAAATTAGAGGAGGCCTATGTTCAGGCTGATGTAGATGGATATCGCTGACAGCTAAACTCGTTTTGCGTGATTAATAATTAATAATAGGTCTTTACCTATGAAATTGCCGTATTCCAGTACAGACTTTTTCAAACGAAAAAAAGTTTTGATTGGCTATGAATTCTAAATTCAAATTAATTTTGTTTTAATAATATAACATTCTATTTACAATATAAGTCTTTTGTTTATTGATTAGCGTTGTATTTTCATTACATTTCAACATTTTTCCTCATAATGGATACTTTGAAATTTCGTGTAATTATGGAATATGAGTTCCGTCGTGGCACCAACGCGGCACAAACGACACGTAACATCAACGACGTTCACGGAGAGAACTGTACAAACGAACGTACAACCCGTTATTGGTTTGCTCGGTTCCGTTCTAGGAATTTTGACTTGAAAAATGAACCTCGTGGTCGTCCGGAAACTTTGGTCAACAATGATGAATTAAAGGCGATTGTGGAAGCTGATGAATCTCAATCTACAGCTGAGCTGGCAGCAGCTTTTGATGTTAGCATCAAAACAATATTGGTCCATTTGCGACAGATTGGCAAGATAAAAAAGCTTGATAGATGGGTGCCCCACGAACTTAACGATCGCCAGCGCAACGTACGCGTCGAGACTTGCCTTGCGCTGCTTAACAGGCACAGAAATGAAGGAATTTTGAACCAAATTGTTACGTGCGACGAAAAATGGATTCTTTTTGATAATCGAAAGCGCTCAGCAAGTTGGTTAGATCCTGGTTCGGTACCAAAGCAATGTGCAAAACGAAAAATGACCCCTAGAAAGGTGATGGTCACAGTTTGGTGGTCTAGTGCTGGTGTGATTCATCATAGCTTTTTACAAAACGGCGAGAGCATTACTGCAGATGTGTACATTGAAGAACTGACAACAATGATGGCGTTTCGCCATCATTGTTGTCGCACGTCTGCAACCAGCTTTGGTCAATCGGTCGTCTCCACTGCTACTCACGACAACGCGCGACCCCATACTGCACAACAGACCGTCTCTAAGCTGCATGAGTTGGGTTTGGAAGCTCTCCCTCATCCGCCATACTCACCAGATCTTGCGCCTACCGACTATTACTTTTTCCAAAATTTGGACAACTTTTTAGCGGGAAAAAAATTCAATTCCCGAGAGGCAGTACAAAACCCCTTTGAATATATCGCTACTACAGACGTCCGCTTATTTTATTCTCATTTACCGGGTACTGAACAACCTGATGACGCATCCTTCAATTAGCAGAAAGTAATCACAATTAATTTTAGAGAATTTAGCCACTATTTAGTTAGGCCATATATGCTTTTAAAGTTTTGACGGTTGGGCATCTTTTGTTATGTGCTGCTGATCATTACAGGTTTAAAAAAACGAGTGTGCATTATACCACACGACTGAAGTAAAACTTCTTCGTCTATCAGCCGGTATAATGTTTTTTATGCTTTGTTTAATGCTGTAATGTCGCCATCTTTACAATTTTTTTTTTGTTTTGGTTTGGCTCCACACTTTTGTGTATTTAGCCAGTGTCAAGTAATTGATAATATCTCAAGTGAATTAATATCATAATTATAATGTTTCAAGTCAAGTCACAGTCCAAGTCATCAAGTTAAGTCATAGTCTAATCTAGTCAAGTCATACTCCTAGTAAAGTGGTGGCAACTTTACCAGAAGCTTCTATGAAGTTTTGGAAACAACACGAAATGAAACGTTTCACCATCATTATACCACTTTCCCACACTCATGCATGTAATTCAGCACTTAACGAATATAATGCTACCAATTTTATGCACTAACACTGAAAATAACACAAGTTTTGGAAAATAATACAATGCGGCGACGCGATCTTTTTCGTTTTACCGCCAATAAAAAACTCATCTTTACAATTGTAAATTACATTAAATTAGGACATACAAACATAATACATATTGACAGCCTCTGTGGTGTGGTGGTTGAGCAGGTTGGCTTATAACCTGGAAGCGGCGGGTTCGATTCCCGCGGCAGAACAAGTATTTGTGCACAAAAAAAACGCGCAAATACTTGCTCTGAGTCTTGGTGTTGCGGGACCATGGTCCTCGTAGTTCCTGGGTCCCTACATACAGGGAATCTTAGTTAGGGTCCAGGATCTGTGTATGTGATCGTTGGGCGTTAAAAAAACTACCAATTGTAGTAATTTTTAACTTTATTATGTTGACAATGGAGATTTACGAGAACTAACAACTTTCAACTTCCGTTTGCCTCATTACGCATTCACCAGCTTACTCCCCAAGTCAAGCGTGCGTAAAGAAGTTTTACTTCAAAAAGCGCAAGACCTTTGCCTATAACAAGCTAGGTCGGTTTAGCTCCTAATCGCGTCATTGTGCGGACTCGAATCTCGTTAGTCGATAGTTGGCGTCCGGAGCCGCGGCTCTTGCTAGCAGCTGGAATTAGATTACGTCCTTTCACTTGATAAGCCGGAATAGCCGGCGAAGATGTAGGCTACTTTTCTATTCACTTGTCTCTTTGTCTAAAAAGTTTTCGCCTTTACTGACCAAAAAAAACAAAAGATCTGTAAAAAACTTTTGGGTCAGCAGTTGGTCCTACCGAATCTCTTTCGACTGTTTCGTTTATGTACAAAAAATACTGAGGAATAAATTTTCGGATCGATTGCTCAGTTGTGTAAACCTTTCGTTTCAGAAAGTCCAGTGAACAGTCAAACATTTTTGCAGTAAAACTTCTTTACACACTCTTGACATGGGGTGTAAACTGGTGAATGTGTGACGAGAGCGTTACGGAAAATGATCGGGCGAGGCGAACGGAAGTTGAGAGGGAGATATAAGTTAGTGAAGATAGAAAGCGAGAGGGCTACGCTTCATATAGAAGTTTTACTTCAGATGTGCGGTTTAAAGCACACTCGTTTTTTTGTATTGCACGTTTTGTATATTACGTGTGTCATTATTAATTTATTACTCATGTTCAAACTATAAATTAAAAAATTAAATTGTCATATTATCTATGTGTGTTCTAGTCGGGAGTTTTGGCGGGAAAGCGAAAAAGATTACGTCACCTCAATGTATTTTTTTTTTTCAAAACTTGTGTTATTTTCAGTGTTACTGCATAAAATTGGTGGCATTCTATTCGTTAAGTGCTGGATTACAGGCGTGAGTGTGGGAAAATGTTACAATGATGGTGAAACGTTTCTTTTCGTGTTGTTTCCAAAACTCCATAGAAGCTTCAAGTAAAGTTGCCACCACTTTACTATGAGTATGACTTATGACTTGACTATGACTTGACTTGATGACTTCGACTGTGACTTGACACATATTTGCGTGAAATATCATTAACTTGATAAATTATCAATTACTTGACACTGGCTAAATACACAAAAGTGTGGAGCCAAAATATTAAAAAACAGTGTTTTATTCGACCTCGAGCCAAAATGACACCAATTTACACGGAAGATGATAATGTAGCCGCTGTTACGCGCTGGCGTTAATATTCAAAGGGATGAAGCTCCTCGACAGAGCCTATTAACAAACACAAACGAACGAACGAGGTATAGGCATACCTATTGGCAAGTTGACACCGAGCTCATTACCTTCTTTCCAACATAATTATGAAGCGCCAGCAGCCTTTGAATTAATTTCGTCAACTTCAGAAGCAACAAGTTTCATATTTGCTGTACAAATTCCTTGCCAAACAGTAAGGACACAAATTAATTAATTCGAAATGTTGATGTTGTTTACTTTATTTATGCGGGGAGAGTTGTAGATCTTGTCAGATCAAGCTGAAATTATAGTAATTATAATAATAATAATATTTAAGGACATTTCATACAGCGCCATCAAGCCCCAAACTAAGTAAAGCTTCTACTATGGGAACCAGATAACTGATACAATAGTTATATACTTTTTTGTTTGTAAATACATACATAGAATACAATATAACACCCAGACATAGAACAAACACCTATGTTTGTCCTTGTTGGGAATCGAACCCACAACCCGCAATTCAGAAGGCAGGGGTACTACCAACTGAGCTATCGGGCCATTAATTTTCATCAGCGACCAATACCTTTCAGGTTTTATGAAAAAAAAAATTACGCCAGAATCGGTTTCAATTGCGACCAATTCCAAATAATAGTGCGTAAAGTTATTTTGAAAACATTTTTCTACGCTACTTTTTACTTTAATAACTACTAGCGGCCCGCTCCGGCTTCGCACGGGTATAAAATACATAGCCTATGTCATTCACTGAAAAAATGATTAAAACCGATCCAGTAGTTTTGATTTATTCATTACTGCCCGTGGCCCGCACGCGTTAAATTTAGAGTAAAACAATTCTTAAAAATGCTATTGTGGGATATCCATAAGAGATAGACATATACCATAGCGGAGTTTTCTGTAGACCTTTTCAATGTGTACAATACTTAGCACATCATTTTGATAAATCTTCTAGGGTTCAGCCTGCGTTTGCAATGTAAGCAGAAAAAATTTAATTATTTACGACATCACATTAGATACCTCAAAAATAACAGTTTCTACTCAAAAATTTCTCCACTATTTAATGGATGTTATTATACATATAAACCTTCCTCTTCAATCACTCTATCTATTTAAAAAAAAACCGCATCAAAATCTACATAAGTAGCCGTGATAGCATATATTGCCTACTAAATATGTAAGCGTTAATATATGTGGACATTTTACACAGCGCCATCTAGCCCCAAACTAAGCAAAGCTTGTACTGTGGGTACCAGATAACTGATACAATACTTAGATACTTTTTATTAAATCTAATTAACGTGTAAATAAAATATGCTTGTGTACCTATTGCGTTATTCACATGTTACTTATTTAGGCTGACAAGTAGGTACCGAAGTATAGTCATATTATACAACTTCATAACTTCCCGCGTTACGCCAACGACTCCATAAACCGGGACTGTTTACGTGCCTAATTTATAATTAAACAGCGCAGCACAGGCCGAGTGAATGTTAATAATAATACTGTATTAAACTTGAGCTATGTTAACTGTAAATAAATTAATATTTGTGAACATTTCACACAGCGCCATCTAGTCCCAAACTAAGCAAAGCTTGTACTATGGGAACCAGATAACTGATACAATACTTAGATACTTTTTATTTGTATATACATAATAGAATACAATATAACATACAGACATAGAACAAACATCACGACACAAATGTAGCTGTAGTGCTTAAGAATGTCTCAATAGATGGCGCTACCAACCCATAGGTTTTAAAAGGTGAAGGATAAATTTGTAGTTAAGTGAAGCATGTCCCGGCTTTAGAGACAGATGGATGCGGGTTCAAATCCCGTTCATAATTAAAAGTTTTTTTTTATAAAAAATAATCTATAAGTTAAGATATGTTCAGTCGTTATTCTCAAAATAAAAAAATTGTTCAATGTGAATGATCACGGTGAAAATCTAATCAATTTGCTTACAATTTTATATATTCTTACAGTACATTCGTACAGTAAGAAGGTTCTATACCGGATGACTTTTATTTTACTGAAACTATTTTGTATAATTTCTCAAAAACAAAAAGTATTATGTAAACTTAGGCATAATTAATTTCCACTAACTGCTAAGTGAAAGTTTTAATTTTCTTAAGATTCCGGAAAGTTGAGATTGTTTTCTTCGATCAAAGTGTTTCGGTGGAGCTCCAAGCGGGGCGCGGGGCGAGGGGGCGGAGTCTGCCGGCTCCAGCAACAGGTCCCGAGATGAGATCGATACACGAGTCTGGGGCATGCGCACTGCAGTTTGCATCCACCATGCGCTCTCTGATACTGCTCTCGCTATCTCTTCTAGCACCAGGTGAGTCTAAACCCAGTTTTCAATCACCATCTAATGCTTATACGCTTGTAGACAGTTCGCGGCAAGTGTACCTGTGTCTTCCTGGTCATAGCACCTCGTTTCATCCAAACTAGTAGATGAGCCTTCATCTGCAAACGTCAGTTTTGTTTGTCTATTGTGCGCAGACTCGTAGTTCATGTCCTTGCGCAATGGTGCTATTTATGAGCGTTTATTAGATGTCCGCACCATGGATTTTGTATCAGCAGTCTATGATTATGCAAACAGCAATTAAGTATTCCATTTATCTAAGTGCGTTGCTTTGAAATGGCAAACGCTCATATAGTACATACCTATGTAGTTATATTATGTATCTTTGCATTGCACTGCGTAATGAGAGCCACTTTAATACATCTATGGGCACTAATATCATCAAATCAATTAAGATCCACGATTTAAAAATAAGCACAATAAGCTAGGTATGCGGCATTTTCTATTATTGAAAAGATAAAGTAAACTTATGCCCACCTGCAGTAAAGCTGGACAGCATTTAAGTTAGCACTTATCTACGTCCGTCCTAGAGAGTCAAGGACGTACCCAAATACGTTTCTATGGGTACGTTATAGAGGGATAAGCGTGAACTAGGAACTTTTAAACTTTAATAGGTACGAGAGTTTACGTTTTATGTATAATACCTACTTATTTTGTATATTAATTTCCCAACATTATTCATGATATTTATAACAGTATCACCTGCTTAGCGTAATTGACAGATGAATCTTTAAAGGAAAAATTGGTCAATCAAAGTCAATAGATTTTATTGCAAATAGAATCCATTGTTTTTTTTTTTGTTTTGACTTGTATATTAGGTAAGTACTTAAAATTAAATTATTGTACACTTAGATGGTTGTGATTCAAACTTCACCTTTACAGATTAATCTTTCCCAAAAATAGGTTCATTAACAAATAAATTCTGAAAATTTCACTTTCTCTCGCCTTTCTCATTTCATCTGTCAGTCACAATTATTGGTAACTCATATTTCAATTTCACGCAGGTGTAACTCCGTTCGGCCTTAGAACCCTTATTGGGTCGGCTTTCTAGCCAACTCTAACGAATCAAATGTTTTATACTTACTTACACCTACTTATACAATTAAATTTTTTTTTGTTTTCTATAAATATTTGTGGGCATTTCACACAACGCCATCTATGCTATGCAAAGCTTGTACTATGGAAACCAGATAACTGATACAATACTTAGATACCTTTTGTTTGTAAATATATACGTGGAATACAATATAACACCCAGTCACAGAACAATAATCGATGTTTATCATACAAATGTTTTGACAAATGGTTATGGAAATCGAATCCACAACCTGCAGCTCAGAAGTTGAAACATCCGTTAAATCCGTCCGTTACTGTCACCAAATTATTAAATTGAAGTATTCTGTCTGTGCTTATAAACGTAGGTATTAAGTTATTAACCCTCCGTACTTATTCGTTCTTATACTTCCTACCTATTAAATACCTAATTAGTTAATTAATTACCTAGGTTTTATATAATAGGTTCAATTATCCTCACATAATTACGTAGTCTTCGAAAGTGGTGTTAATGTTTCAATGTATTTTTAATGAGTTATCCCACAATAGGAAAAGACACATATATAGGAGTATGTATTAAATAAAAGTAATAAAGCATTTGCAACCCGTCGCATTGTTAAATAACCTAATATGAGTTATGTTATTGTTACATAACCTAATTTAAGTTATGAGCAAAAACGTGGGAAATGTTGTGTCTAGAATTTGTCTAGTCTTCCGTTGGAACCATCGTTGGAGAACAACGCACCATTTTGAAGCTTCTTCTCTTTTTCCAGAAGGAGAGACAGACCTGCTACGCGATAGCGTCCACGTGACGTCAGCTGCAGCCAGGCCCAACAATGAGCTGTGGTGCTACAAATGCCTCGCTGAAGTTGAAGAAGACCGCTGTGCTGATCTAAGCAGTAACAACTCTGCGCTCATCCACAAGTGTCACAATGATCGAAGGATGTGTATGGTACGTGTTCAAAAAGGTTACCCATCGTAATGCCGATGATATTTTATAGGCACGGCTCACTTATGCAGTAATTTGTAGGTAACAGTAGGAACATATCAGTCACGGCAGAATTTTACCACATTTCAGTTTATTTTAAGTAACCATATGGCCAAGATGGTGCCAAAGAAGCTTATATAAAACTCTGGAAAATACTTTGCGAACAAAGCTTTGAAGCAAAAATATGAAGCTTGGACGTTTCTTATGTTTTTCTTCTCTTTCTTTCTTTAATAAAAACAAGAGAAACGCTAATAATCCTGATGATGCCATACTACACCAGGATTGGGAATTAACAGGTTCATCGGGACATCTGTTGTAACGTTCTAAAACTTACCGCTAGCTTATTAAAGGCTTTGAACGCAGACATGAGCCACGGATCACGGATAGGTCAGTATCTAATTTTCTAACTTATGTTTTTCTCGCGCATATTTTGGTTACTTATTAGTATGTAAGCGATTCAAACTATTCAAAGAAAAAATTGATACGTATCACGACATGTTTCTGTATATAATTTAACTAACATAAAAAATACCGCTAAACCTGATCCCTGAAAATTCAGGGCGTTACAAAGCTGGTCGCCCTGTCGTAGACATGATTTTCTGAAAAATTGATCCATTAAGACCCGCTTTTAGCTAAACGATATCATCCATTACAACTGTCCTTGGCAGGTTCACAACTGTGTCTGTTGATCAATACCACGTAATTATGCGGGCATTCACTTTAGTACTTAATATTTCAATCTTGTAACATTATTTGGTCAGTCTTGAAAAGTTATAAATGCACTTAAATATAAACCAGATTTTTTAATATTTCTCACTATTCAATTAACTAAGGCGTGACTTCGCGGAAGTTCATTTTAAATACAAAATTATACATAAACATATAGGTCATTCCGCTGAAATGCATTAACAAAATACACACACGTCATGACTACACATATTTCATGTTATGATATTATGTATTTCATACAACATTATGAATTTTTTTTAAATTAGTATATATTTAGAAAATCTGATTTTGAATTTTCCTATAGTGTTGCTATTAGTGACTTGCTTTGAAAAGCACTATCAAAATTGCTTTTCAAAGCGTTTTACGCATAGTTCATAGCATTAGGTACATTGAAAAATCAATACAACAAAAATAGTATTCTCTAAAATTACAGGTAAAACGCTACTCCTTTACGACTTCTAACGAGAACACCACCATGCCTCGCAAGATGTGGGCGCTCGAGCGGAACTGCACCAAGCACTGCGAGGCTGGCTGCATCGTCATCGGCGAGCGGACTAAGCTGTACGCATGCACATCCTGCTGCACTACATCTCTCTGCAACAAAGACTCCGGCAGCGAGCAACCCACGCTCAGCCATGGCTATGGCTTCTTCACTATGGCGCTTGCCTTCGCCCTGACTTTATGATATTAAAATGAGATTTCATTCGGACCAAATAACATTTTCGATCAATCTATTTCAGATCTTAATTGCTGTCCGCTTAAAATTAACCAGCAACCCTCAAACCCTAAAGGGTTTGGAGGTTTCTAGTTCGACCCAAAAAGCGCATACCTACCAAGACCGCGAATTCGAAAACCTTGTTCAGAAAATAAATAGCAGCCTTACAAGTGTTGCGATGGTGTTGCATTGTTGATGCGGCTATCCTAACGTGAAAGGTAGTGAGATTTAGCATAACACATCTTAAAATATCTCTTGGCTTATGAAATCATGCAGAAATAAAAAAATTAGTTGACTTCAGAATCTCATTATTTTCTTTTAAAGTTAGTTCTACAGGTATCTATTATGATTAGGTAACACGGAACATCGTGATATGTGAAAATGCATTATTAAATTAGGTAGGTGTTACATCTATATACATCTACAATAAAAGGTAAGTACTTACCTATAGCTGACCCAGCCTGTTTACGCACAGATTAACAGTTTTATCTCCTATTCCTGTTCAAAGGAAAAAGAAGAGAGAGGAAAAAAAATAGGGGAAAAGTGCATCTGCTACGAAGATCTGATCTACGTCACGAATTGTTATTAGGTGCCTATTGTAATTAACATAGCTCTGGACTGGGGCTGTGTTATCTTATCTTACATCTTGAATAACCGCGAGGATTGAATTAAATAAGTAATTTGTCTGAAATATCCGACTCATTTGGAGTGGTGTGATAATAGACGTATCCATTAAGCCTTATACGATAGTGTGTATACCAGCTTAAAACAAGCCGTACATTCATAGCATAGACTGACCTAAGTCTGATGAGTCAGAGTGTTGTGGGACCATGATCCTCGTAGTCCCTGGGTCCCTAGACACAGGGAATCCTAGTCCAGGATCTATGTATGTGATCGTTGGGCGTTGTTTTTTTTATGTAAAGCCGAATTCTGTGATTAAAAGGTACCCTCTATATTCCAGGTTTCAAGTCATTTGGACCTAATACTAGTGGTTGTGATGTCTGTAAGTTCTGAACTACAAAACCCAGGACTTTCATTATTAACATATTTTATTACATACATTTATTACATTCATATTTTATTACATACATACATTATTTACATTATTAACAGGCAATCTTAAAAGTACCTAACTACTGCCTTTCTAACATAAAGGAATTAATGAAATTGGACAAAGCGTAAATTAATTACAACTATATACATCTTTTGATTTTCATTCCATCTCCCAAAATAAATGTGCTGATTTCGGGATAAAAAGTAAATAAATGTGTGGACATTTCACACAGCACCATCTAGTCCCAAACTAAGCAAAGCTGTACTGTACTATAGGATGCAATACTCAAATACTTTTTTGTAAAAAACATACTTAGAATACAATAATTATAACACCCAGGCAGAACAAATATCGATGAAAATCACATAAATGTTTGTCCTGGGTAGGAATCGAACCCATAACCCACAGTTCAGAAAGCAGGGTTACTACCAACTGAGCTATCGGGCGAGTCAATATGTGCCTATTTAGAGCTATCGGGCGAGTTGAAAAGTACCTATTTAGTATACCTAGCTCGTAGTATGATTAAGATATATCGTAGTATGGTATGATAGGGGGCGTCCATAAATTACGTGAGGTGTTTTTTTAAATTTTCTGCCCCTCCCTCCCCCCCTGTTGAGATGTCGTGAGATTTTATTCAACCCCCTCCCCCATCCCCGAATCTCACGTGAGATTTTTCAAAATGTGAGTTTCTTACGTAAACGCGTTGGATTGTTATTGTAAAAAGAAAAAAAAAAATTTCCATCGTCCTTTTATTTACGACTAGTTAAGACTAGTAATCAATATTGCTGAGAGTTTAATTATAAGTGTAATAAAAATTTAACAATAGAATACTTAAATCGTAAATACTGTAATTAAAAAAAGAATATCTACTCTAATTCAGTCCATGGAGAATCATGCACGGTCTCAAGAGAGACTATTGGAACCAACATTTCCATATGATTTTCAGTAAAATCATCTGCTCCTTCAACTTCGTTCTGATCTAGCCACTCTAAGCCATTGGCACTTGTACAAAGTAACTCATTAGCTCGTCTTGTGACAATCCGTGAGGGTCGCACTTTGCGGAACATACGCGCTTGCTTAGCTGGTGCAATGTGGGCTGATCGCCTGTGCTCTGCAGCTCTTGTGCTAGATGCAAAGTAAATACCGCATGTACTGCAGCATCTTTTCTCTAAATCATCACGTACACTTGGGCAATAGAGATCATAAGGCGTGCTGATGAAACCATTCAGCGGTTGAATCGGTAGGCAGTGGCGTATTAGAAATGGAGCAAATGACTTTCCGTCATGCTCTTTAAAGTCCGGAATTGTCAAATGTCCATCAACTTGAGTGATAGGGTATGGAGGTGGCAGAAAACGGTCGTGAAGAATCATATACTCGTACTACGTACTACGATTACGCTTAAGATTAAATCTTTAGCATGTACAATCTGGATTAAATAGACCAAAATAGTATAATTTTTTTTTGTTTCAATCAGAAAAAAAATTGCGTGATATTTGCCGTTGGGGAGAGGGGGGGCCCTCTCCCCAACGTAAGATTAGATGAGATTTGACTCGACCCCCTCCCCCCCTTAAACACCTCACGTAATTTATGGACGCCCCCATATGAACTCAAATCACGCCAGGATTCATTTGAATTCATTCAGTAGTTTTGCAAGTGGAATTTTGCCTCCATGAATATAACAATGGTACCTACGTATAGACTGGTTATAGGTACCAACCAAAACCAGACTGCTTATGCATACATAACTACTTAGTTACTATCAAGCTCATTTAAGTTTCAATGGTAAATATTCAATATTGTGTAAATCGCACATGGTGCTAACCTAAATATTATTGATTCTGTGGTACATGGGCCTCAAACCCTCCTCCATAACAGCACTTCGCACAACTGCTGGCCCTATTGTAACAGCTACCTACTTTACAGCACACAAAATGTAGCAAAATTAGAGTAATCATGTGAAATATGGCCTATTTTTATGTACTAGGTTTGATAAATAAAAAGTAAACATAAGTTATGTAATTTATTTTATTATGAATAAACAATGCACAGAAATAAATGCAATCCCTAGTTTGCGTCCTAAAATAGCAATAATTTTATTACATAATTGGAATGACCCACAGAGATAAGTATATTTTCAATAGAACTGGGAAGGTATTATTATTACTTGGGAGGACATAATGTTAAACTTAAAATATTGCGTTATATTTTAATTATAAGAGTTAATTTAGGAAAGCTGACCGCAGTCTGAGATGACAACTTTCTTGGAAGTTTTGCCCGACTGGCTACCATAGCTTTCCACTTTCTTGACAACATCCAAGCCCTCAACAACGTTTCCAAACACGACATGCCTGCCATCAAGCCAGGACGTCTTCACAGTGGTGACGAAAAACTGGGAGCCATTAGTGTTGGGCCCAGCATTAGCCATAGAGAGAACTCCAGGACCAGTGTGCTTCAGGACGAAGTTCTCATCAGCGAACTTCTCGCCATAGATGGACTTGCCACCGGTACCGTTGTGGTTCGTGAAGTCGCCGCCTTGCAGCATGAAGTTAGGGATGACGCGGTGGAAGGTGGAGCCCTTGTAACCGAAGCCTTTCTCACCGGTGCAAAGAGCGCGGAAGTTCTCGCATGTCTTAGGAGTCACGTCTGTTCTCAACTGAAACAAAACAGAAATAACATTAGGTAAGCATTTCTAAAACGAAATGATTAGATACACGAACGAAAAATAGCAGTGGTAAGTTTTGATAGTATAATACGAGTGGGTGTGTCGTGGTTTAAAGACCGCTATTACCGCATAGCTGCTATCTCGGTGACTAATAGGTGCATATTAATCATACCATGATCAAGGTACATAAACGTTTACAAATGCAAGTGATAACAGATTTTAGGTCACGTAATTCGAGATGTAAACAAATAACATCGTCATCGACCGGCAATGACGGTAAATTCCACTTTCATTTCCCATATATTCACAACTTGACACAATGACCTTCACTTAAATTATGAAGTAGGTACAACATCTCACTTGGAAAACTACAATATTGGTTATATTATAATCTATACCTATATCTATATCCTATATACCGTAGAACCGCATGCTGTCGACGAGAATATATCTAGGAAACTGATGAGGTAAATCAAGCAAAGGTACACAGCCGATAAAACTTACATATTTTGATGACTTCAATCACACCATGATAGCGGAAATAGCACTTTGAATCTTCCAGAATAGCGTGGTCGCGGAATACACGCCCGCACCGGCCGGAACATAAAAACTACCATGTCTCATTTTACAACTAGACTCACCTCGACAACGATTCTTCCAAGGGGTGCGCCATCAGCAGTAACATCGAAGTAAACTCGCGGTAAAGCCATTTTGCTTTCTGTCTAACCGCAACAATTAATCTTTACTTCACCACACCACAATGACGGTGCGTCTTTCAATCGCAAATGCCGGGCGGAAATAGAAAAAAAGGCATAGACAACATAAGCTTCTATTATTCACTATTCTAAAATTACATACGTCACATCCTACATCGTTCTAAAACTGATATATTTCTATGGAATCGAATTGTAAATTCAAAAAACTTCAATAGTATATTTACTATCTAGAATAAACTATTGATCTTTCTTGAAAAAAAAAAGGTAACTTTGATGAGCTTTATAAATAAGCATCATATATTTATATCTTAACTTCAAATTTTGTTGATCGTGTACTGTGGTAAAAATAGAGTTGTACGTTTCTATTTGTTGTAGTTCTATAGTCGCGTATAAAACGTAGTGGTTATATGCTCTTTGGTCGCGTATGGATTTTTATTGTGTACCATTATTACATTCTGACAGGAGTATAGTGTTCTGTGATTATGACACTTTTGATGGCAGGCAAATTATGGAGACAAAATACATTTACATAAAAATAACTTACTTTGTGTTATTTTTTACTTGTTATACGGTGTATAAGTCATGATCTTAGGATCATAATGGACGGAGCCATGCGGCGTTGCCACTCCGCATCCGTCCTCGGAATGGCAACGCCGCATGGCGCCGTCCATTCTGATTCATCGTCCTTGGTTTTAGGAGTATTAGTATTCGGTGGTAGTTCGGTTAGTAAACCGAAGTATCTCCAAAGAGTATAGTAACTTGAGTATCTCTACTAGGAGTAATAGTATGCTGTGACGTAATCTGTATAGTATCTCTATCTAGTTTGTGTGTGGATCTAATAGCACTGCTCTGAATCTTCATAGAGAAGATCTAGCCCGTTCTTTTGTCCATAGACAAGGCCTAACAAATAGAAAGTGAACAACTAGAACGAGATAGATGAACAATGAACAAACATGAAATATTGTGCTCTGACTTTAGTTCATTCACTATGACTGATTCTAGTGGTGGTTAATATAGCATATAGCAACATAAAGCAACGTGCTTATTATAAATATCATATAGCAAATGCTATCGTGGCTCTTACATGTTGCTATTTGCTATTTGCTTTATTTCGCACTCTCTATCATCTGTTCATCGCGCATCGCAAGTCGCAACGCAAAGCATGTAGCAAAGCAATAGCAAGTAGCACCGCAAAGCAAGTAGCACGCCCGGGGTGGCGCGCGGCGGCCAGTTTCGCATGCTAGCGATTGCTATCGGTCGCCATCGTATAACGCACCGCGTGCGAATTTGCGATCTCAGGCGGCTCACGTACCCAATTATACTTGTGAACGAATATTTTCTAAGTCGGGGTATCTCATCAGTGATCGAAGAACACGATTGTTTAGTGCAAAAGTAGCACAGATAACGTTTCTAAATGTAAATAAAATGTAAATTATGTGTACAAAAGTGTATATAAAATATAAGTAGTGTATAAAAATGTTTAAAAAAATAATATGTACATAGTTGATTGTTTGTACATATATGATACTTTAATAAACTTTTAAATACGCCTATAATTGCTTTACATACTAACATACTTTATTTAATAATAACACTTTATCAATTATAGACAGCTTCCTAAGCCTGGAAAGTATGAAGAAAGTTCATTGTTTTTTTTTACTGCTCCATTTTATCGTAATAAATTCATAAACACGATGTACTTAATATTAATAAAAAGCATGCTGTCGGTCCGACCAGTCCAACGATAAGGTAGGAGCTGCGAGTTAACAGTCACCTCGCATGCTTTAATCGCGCCCGCCGGTATTGGCGTAGCAAAATATTATATGCTTATAAAAAAAGCATGCTATAAAAAAGCACGTAAAATAGCATGCTTTTTAAATAAAGCAAATAGCATTTAGCAAGATATTGCCATAAAGCAACATTGAACACTACTAACTGATTCATCAAAGAGCATATAACCACTACGTTTTGATTCATAACAAAGTAGTCTGTGATTGTATTGTTTGTTACATCGTGGTCTAATGGTTTAATTAAAATAAAACAGAATTTGTTTATATAATTGAATGATCGACGACCGTTTATTGTATTAGTTTGTGCCCATTACCATGCGGAACCAATGCTGCGCTCCGAATTGTGAAAGCAAACGAGAAAAATATTAAATTTCATATCTTTGCAAAACATGAGAGCAGTCAGCAGACAGAAAAATTGGTTACAAAAAATTAATTGTCCTAAATTAAATGAGCTAAGTTCGCAAGACTTACGCAAACGTTTTGTTTGCGACAAACATTTCAAAAAATTGCTACTATCAAAGATCGCCTGCACGTATCTGCGTATCCCACCTTGTTTACTGCTGAGATTCTGCAGCACCAGCACACGATGATTCTGGCAAGTATTTTTTGTTTTATGTACATAACGATTATTTACATTCACTGTTATTGTTACAAAGTGAGCGAAAGTCTGCTTCAACTCGCCTTTGCTTTTATCTGTCTGGATGTACATACTTGCGTACGGATCTCATTTTTCAACGATTATTGCCTACAAACACATTATATTATATTGCTATATCATCATCATCACCAAAAGACTGAAGACGTCCACCGCTGAACATAGGCCTATGTTACATTACCTACTATGTACTAAGTGTTAAAGTAAGTACACCAATTTCATGCGATTACTAACTAAAGCACCTGAATAAGTGTTTATTTTAAGTGTTCTACTATTTGCTAACTGGTTGAATTCTTACTTACTTTAACATTTTTTACTTTTTTGTAAGTTTTACAGAACTAAACATTAATAAAAAATATATATTTATTTTGTAGCTTGCTACAACAATGGAGAAAAATTGAGCCCCATCACTAATCGATACTGGGAAGACAGCTGTTGCTTTGATTCTTGTATTGAGGCTACACTAAAAAGAGTAACCAAAGAAAACCACTACAACAAGCGTTTACAAGAACGTCGCCGCACGATCAATTTTGGAAGAACGCCATCAAAAATTTTGAAGAAATGAGATTCATATATAAAACGGGTAAATAGTCCATGGTGCCTTTGCAAAATAATTTTATCACCATGTTAAAGAACCTTTTGAGCATATGGCATTTTAAAAAAAAAAGGGATATTAAGTTTTACAGCCACGATACTTTAATTCCGATCCTGTGGAATTTTTTTCAGGGCAGATGAGAGTGTATAATTTTCGAAACAATGATCCGAGTTGCCATTCATTTAAACAAATTTTCCGCTCGCTATTGGTGACCTGTTTTATAAATTTTCATTCCGAAAAATATAACAAATAAAATCACATTCGTTTTATTTTTTATTGAACCTTTCATTATTATAGTAATTATGATAATTACGTAATATATAGGATGTATTTAAAAGGCATTTTTTTTCTGCCACGGAGCGTAATACTATTTATGGCATAAGCCAATATAGAGTGCAGGTAAATTAAAAAAAAAGAAATGTCATGTGGGTTGTGATACGTCGTTTATTGGCTGTTCTAAGATTCCTGTCTGATACATAGTATCCTATACTTGGTCTGTGATCTAATAGTGTTCTGTGGTGTGGATCGCTGTGATTACATATCTGAAAAGTAAATTTAATTTTATTGCATTTTGTTGAAAGAAAACAGAAAATTCTACTATTATTACGGGAAACCGAAAACAAAAACATTTACTTTTTAATATACGTATATACATATATATATATTTGAATTTTCCTGTTTTCTATTTGCTTTAATTTTCTCATCTAATTCATAATTGATAACATGATTGAAAATAATAAATTACACTACCGTTGAATTTATTGATAATTATTGCATACATTTCTAGCGACCTAGAATTTTTACAGCAGCTGTAGTTCGGGAATTGGGAGATACAATTCAGATCAGCTGTTTCTAATATAAGTCATGAGTTTAGAATCAATTAAATACAAAAGAGGAAATCTAGAAATTCTTGATCAGTTACTACTTCCACTTCAAACACGCTATGTTAAAGTGCATGGTGTTGAGGATGGTTGGAAGGTTATCAATAAAATGCAGGTGAGCGAGTGTTTTTACTTTGTACAAACTACTACAATGCAATAGAAAACTCAGGTTACATATAACATAGCAAAATGTGCTTTGTAAGAAGATATAATACTGCAGATTCATAAAAGGCTTTTAATTGTGTTAAATGTGTATCTAATTTAGTAATGTACCCTCTAAAAATATTGCCAGAATATAGAAGATTATTTATACCGATAGTATAAAATTACACTTAGTTGTTGAGTGGCACACAAGTCAAGATTTTGTTCATAAAAATACCTATATTTTTATAATGAAATGTATTTGTGTACTCATCATTCTTAATATAGACTTATGAAGTGCCTATAGATAACAATTATATTGTAACTCTTATGGAACTTCTTTTATTTAGGTGAGAGGAGCTCCAGCTATAGCCATAGTGGGTTGCTTATCACTGGCTGTGGAACTGCTCAAGGATAGTTCATCTGACAAAAAGATCATGCGGCAAGAGGTCAGATAAGTGACAACAACTAATTGATAACAAAATGTAACTAACACAAAACATTTAATGTAGCATCATTATCATAAGCTATTACAAAATACAAAACATTTTTCTAGGCACATAAGGGACAAACTACAGTATTCTTTTTTTGAACAGGTTAATGCTCTTGGTCTCTACCAACTTTTTCATCACCGGGTGGAAGGTCAGGCGATTAAGGTGCCCAGCCATCAAAAGTAGGTGGCAACTAGCTCAAGGGCACCCCAGGGGTGTGAGCCTTGGCTTGGGCCATTGCCGAGATAAGAGGATTAAGAAAACTATGTCCACGGGAAGAGTGGACCCAATGGAAAGTTACACATTCTCATAAATTACATGTAATTTAGTGGCAGCCGCATAGACTCCCTATAAAGCCCCTTAAAAAAAGATTTTTAAAAATCTAGAGTGAAATAAATTGATCTGTAAATAATATTATTCTATCCAATCCAAAACACAGTTTATTACTTTTTTAACAAGATGCATAACATAAGAGTTTCTTTTTGCACTCGTAAGAAGTAAGTGAGACAATTTGCATGGTTTTATTAATTTTGTTAATAAAACCATGCAAATTGTCTCACTGTCTACTTCTTACGAGTGCAAAAAGAAACTCTTTGATAGCTTATCAAAACTAAATTACTTAGAAACGGAAACCATAATAACGCAAATTACATAAATTGATAATAAATCTGATAAGACAAGTATTGGGTGTATATTCACGTACACACCCAATTCTTCACGCACACTCACAAATCACATAAACATTCTCACACTTCACATACACCTCACACTCCACACACATCTCACACTTCGCGCACACTCTTACACTCCACACACACCCTCACACTCCTAGCATACCACTACACTCCACACACCGTCACTCACCACATATTTGCACCATAAAACCCTTACACACCAAGGGGTGTGTAAGGGTTTTATGCATACATATTTTTAATTACATAAGTAGTATCTTCTGTTATAACAGAATAAATATTAGGCAACGTGAATTTAACACTTTTGTTATTATAAATCAATGCTACACTTATTATAATATGTCTCCGACGGAAGAGTCCTGTTTCCTGTGTCACGGGTCTTGAGCCTAGTACGGGAAACAGGTGCTCCACCCCTTTGTGATTGTTTCGACTATTTTTTGCCAATAAATTTTCATTTCATTTTCATTTCATTTTTCATTTCATAAAAATTAACAATAATTAGGTATGTAAAACATTATAAACTTTAGTGTGTATGGTGTAAGGTTAATTTCATCCATCTCAAAAATTTATCTGGTTTCTGTGTGGATTATAATGTAATTCTATTTCTTAAACAGTGAGAACACACTGATAAGGTGTTTCTTATCTATCACTGATGTGCTGCATGTAATATAGTATTTGAGAATCATAACATAATGAGCCCAAAATGTTTTTATTCCATTTCAACCCTGAATCATATGTACTATACACTAATCTGTGGCCAATGCTGGGAGAAAACATAAATTGTATGTTGCCTACCCACATAATTTAATGTATGGAATGTGGACATACCAAATATAACATATTATGTTATAAGATGGTGTCTCATAAATAAAGTTAAGACAAACAATATTATAGGAAGACAATTATTATTCTATGAATTTGATGTAGTCTATCAATAAGAGAAACATCACAGACCTCAATAAATTTCTGTGAGAAATGCCCAGTGCCAGTGAATAGATATAAAACAAGAGTGTTTGAACAGTTTCGTTACATTTAATGATTGCAGATTGAAGGGAAATTGAATTACTTAATTTCTGCAAGGCCAACAGCTGTAAATATTAAGTTGGCTGCTGATGAGTTGATACAATTTGCTAATGATTTGAGTGCAGATGACAATGTAACACCCGATGACTTCAAGGACCGGTAAGATTATTTTTATCTTAGTAGATATTAGTTCTCTGTAACTTTTCTCCTTCATTTCTCTCGATGTTTTTTTTTTATTTTGATTATTATTATTGTTTTGAGTAAAATGGTGAAATGTAAATTTTATAACTTTACACCTATGTTGTTGCATGCTTAATATTTTATTACGTACTATATTTCTCTTACTATATCAATAAGTAATGACAAAATTAACTAAGTTGTACCTTTATTGATCACTCTACCTGAACAGGTAAGTTTGTTGATGTGTAAAATCATTGTACCACTAATTTATTAACAGATTCATCAGCCGAATAGAGAGCATGTTAACCAAAGATATAGAAGACAATAAGGCAATAGGGAAGTATGGTTGTGAGGCCATTCTCAAGAGTTTGACTGGCGATGGCTCAGTTCGTGTTTTGACACACTGTAACACGGGTTCTTTAGCCACCGCGGGCTATGGCACTGCCTTGGGAGTGATCAGGTCATTACACGAAACTAAAAGGCTAGGTGAGAAATCACAGATCTTAGCTACATTATTAATGTTATTGAATGCCTTAGTTTAGGTAGTTATCATCTGTTAAATCAAAAGTACTAGATAATCCAATTGTCTGAATAGACTATATAAATATAGTGTTTCCCCATATAGATTATATATTAAAAAAAACTACCTATCCCCTAATATGATTGTTTCCCAGAAAACCTAATATAACTATGAATAATTTTCTATTGAACTTTAGCAAGGCCATAACTTAACCATATAGTTTATAGGCTTTTTTAATGCATGAATAGGCCGACATTTAACTGCATCTCACCTGACGTTAATCGCCGATACAGTCGAAGGTGTAGCCTATAATGTTGACCTATGAGGAATCTATTCAATCTAGTCTTAAAGAGATCCAAATTATATTATACGGGAGTTCCAGTTCCAAAAAATCATAGCATTGGACCACTTCCTCATAGTAAGTGCAAACGCGGTCTAAGGTGATGCATGCATGCCTACGAGATACCTGTTCGCTCTGATGTGAACAGTGCTCTTATCTGAGCAATGTTGCCTCTGCAAATCAAATGATATAATATATTTGGCTTTCAGAGCATGTTTACTGTACAGAAACAAGGCCGTACAATCAAGGGGCGAGACTTAGTGCATATGAACTAGTGCATGAGAAAATACCAGCTACTTTAATCGTGGATAGTATGGTATCAGCTCTGATGAATATTAGGAAAATTAATGCGGTCGTTGTAGGAGCAGACAGAGTGAGTATAAAAAAAAATTATATATACGTACTTACTTATATTAATCTGTAGTGCCCTACAGGGTCCATATTGTTACTATTAATGTTATGATATATATATAATATATTTATATATAATATTTGGAATGTAAGATCAATATGCACATATAGAAACAGAATAAATGAATATGAATATGAGTACTCCAGTGAATATGGCTATCAAATTAGCCCGATAGCTTTGTATATATTTTCAAACAAAAATTATCTCAATATTCTATCAGTTATGTGGTTCCCATATTACATCTTTGCTTAGATTGGGGTTAGATGGCGCCGTGTGTACACATTTTTTTATATTATTTACCTAATATTTTTGAAATTAGTATCTGGACAGACAGACGATAAATCTCAAATATTAGTAGTACCAATGTATGGTACCTACAAGTTTTTGCCACGTCAAAATTGCCACCCGTATTTATAGAAAATCTATAAAAAGGCGTATGTAACTCAACACAACTTTTGTGATCGTAAGCCGAAGCGTAAGGTCACCTTGGCGGGACGTACAGCAATATGGACTGTGAATAAGGCGATTTACGTACTTACGCTGTAGCAAAATTGCATATAAAATGTGTATACTGCGTACGGGTTGAATTCACAAATGAAATTTAGTGAAAAAAACATTTGACAAAAGGCAATAATACATATGATGAGGGTTGGAGCACCTGGCTTAAACGCTAAACTCGAAGCCCATGCGGTCGAGGACTCCTTTGTCGAAGACACACATTTTATAAGCCTATTAAAGAAAAAACTAGAGGTGTCAAGGGACACCCGGATATAACGAAGTTCCTTTCGATTAATTAGTGAAGGAATTGTAATATTTTTGTTTTTTTTTTTTTAGTTCATAATTATATTTTTTTATTATTAACAAATACAAGGTGGAATTTAATTCACTATTTTCCTTTAATGTATGTACTCAGACTATGCTATAGAATATTCGTACAAGGTCCATTAAAACAAAATAGGTTACGTTTTAGTATTTAGTGCCTCCTAAAATAACGGCATGATAGCCGAAATGTCTATTTAACCGTACATACAGCGCGGGCATAAGCTGAGTGCTTTGTAAAAGTGTCGTTGGCAATAAAACACCTGCATTGTTCAATGTCGCAAGGCTTTTATTTAGAATTTAATTTTAATTAACAGTAACAGTAATTTGATGATACCTAGATTTAAGTTTTATTTCATAAGTACTTTTATTATTTAGTTGTTGTTGTTTTAGTTTGGCTCCACACTTTAGTGTATTTAGCCAGTGTCAAGTAATTGATAATTTTTCAAGTTAATTAATGATGTATATATGTCAAGTCTAGTCAAGATACAGTCCAAGTCATCAAGTCAAGTCATAGTCTAGTCTAGTCAAGTCATACTCCTAGTAAAGTGGTGGCAACTTAACCAGAAGCTTCTATGGAGTTTTGGAAACAACACGAAAAGAAACGTCTCACCACCATTATACCACTTTCCCACACTCACGCCTGTAATCCAGCACTTAACGAATAGAATGCCATCAATTTTATGCACTAATACTGAAAATAACACAAGTTTTGGAAAATAATACAATACGGTGACGTGTCTTTTTCGTTTTCCCGCCAAAACTCTATTATTTAGTTATATGCGAACGTTCTATAGCATGGACGGAATACATATATGAAAGGAAAAGAACAAATTAAATTCCACCTTGTGTAATGTAAATAGAAAGAATATTAATATAATATGAATGCGAAATAGAAAGACGTAACGAAAATTACTGGCTTGCTTTTTATGACAGAGAGAGAGAGAGAGAAACACGCGCACGCCGCACGGCTTCAAAAAGTGTCGCTACTACTTTTGGTCTTCAGTGTCGTTACAACTTTTGGTCTTAATTTTTTCCGTCTAGCTAGCCTTTTTTCGCAACGCGCGATAAGGAACTTCGTTCCGATTAAATAAATAATTGGTAACTATTACATCAAATGCTAAAAAGTCCGATTGAGTGTACCTAGTTGTGCAGATGACGCACGCTATCTTGACAAGATTAAGTATTTTATCTCCCCAATGAAACCAAACTACCCTCATGCCAAATTTCTTAACATACCCATCGATAATAAACTATGTATAGTTTAACTGAACGTACATACAAACGCTCACAGAAACAGATATAACGATTTGGCCAATTGAAACTTCGCTTCGGTAGCGCTCCACCAATAATAAATCATAATTTTTTATAAAATTCCAGGTCGCAGCTAATGGCGACACGGCGAATAAGATCGGTACATATCAAATAGCTATCGTAGCTAAATATCACTCCGTCCCATTCTACGTGGCCGCTCCTCTGACGTCTATAGACATGTCACTAGGCTCCGGAGATAGAATCAAGATCGAAGAGCGACCTGATAGGGAGATGACGCATATCGGGGAGCATAGGATCGCTGCTCCTGGTAAGAAAGTGAAAGAGCTACCTTGCTTACACTACCAAGTCCAGCATAAAGTGTGCGACGCGACAAATCATAATTAAACTACAAATTGTCGGTCAGCATGACTGACGTTTCTACATTCATAGTTTTTTTGTCATATGAAACGCAGGTTTGGCTTTTTTTTTTTTGTTTTGTATTAAACTGACATTTGTGGTTTTATTATGATTTGTCGTTTTATGAAATAAGACCTAGTCTGTCAATAAGTAATATCGATGTAAAAAAAAAATATCCAATACCAATTAGGTACGTTTGTTTTTACTAAAATAAAAGTGGTCTAATTTTTTATACATATGATAAATTCAAAATCAATTGTTATATATAATTATATTGCATTCCATAATGTTACATATTGCACATATAGATAAGAACTAAGATCGTTATTTATTTATTATTAGTGGAGAGGACAGTATAAATACCTAACTTAACTAATTCCAAAATTATCTATAATAACCGTCATCAAGATAATTGGGAAAATTAAAATTATTTGTCATTATCATCATTAGGCATTTGTTTAACTTATAATTTGTCAAGATAGTCCTTTTTAATAATAAAACTTATTGTTTAAAAGATCTTTTGAGTTTTTAAGTTTGAATAAAAATGGTTCAAATTTCCCTTATACCCTACAAAGTCTGATCAAATATTATTAATGTTGATTACAGGTATAAATTGCTGGAATCCATCATTTGACGTCACGCCAGCTTCATTAATCACCGGATTCATAACGGAAAAGGGAGTCTATGCGCCGGACGAGCTGAAAAATATCTAATTATAAGTTACTGCACAAAACTGTACTACATTTTTATGTATTATTTATTTATTTAGACGTTGTTCGGGGTCGGTAGGCTTTTCGAGCCGCACCTCCTTGGCGTTTGGGTCTTAAACCCTAACAATCCTTATTTCAGCGCAATATTGTTTTGTGTAAATTACATTTCACAATGAGACCATGAAATGTGATTTACACAACTGATTTTTGATTTCATGTCATGT
This sequence comes from Ennomos fuscantarius, assembly GCA_905220475.3. Classification (NCBI taxonomy): domain Eukaryota; kingdom Metazoa; phylum Arthropoda; class Insecta; order Lepidoptera; family Geometridae; genus Ennomos; species Ennomos fuscantarius. Next base: position 4,999,301 of record HG992031.1, on the reverse strand, counting down.
GTGTGTCCAGAGCTTTACTAGTAGTGCCAAGCAGTAGTGTCATGCGGGATAAAGAAATGGTGTCATTTTATGAATCAAAAATACTTAATGGGCATTAAAAAAATAACCAGCTCGCTTCACTCCCACTTTAGCCTTTTAACCTTAGGCTTAGAAGCTTTTAACCTATAACAGCCAAATCAGACTTTACCTAAGACTATTGACAAACCTTAATTTCATGAAATGTTCGGTCTCGTCATGATATGCCTGATTTTACAATTGGACCCTGACAAAATATATATCGCTCACATTTATGCATGTTGTGTTACCCACTTGTCTAATGCTCAAAGGTACTCGTTTTCTGTAGTTTCAGACGTTTACCCCAAAATCCTTAAACTAGTCTTTTTACAGCTATTTTCATATTTTATGTACTTACATAGATACCTAAGAGGTACAGTGTTGAGCTTTGTAAGTACCTACAAAGTACATATTAATATTTTAACAAAATTACCACTGACCGTTGTTCTGTAATACGGGACCTAGGTTGTGTATTGTAATTTTATCAAGCTTGGATTATGTCCATTATTAACTTTAATGTTTATGTTGCAGTTAAAATATTTTTCACCGTTATTTCAGCTAAATTATCGTCGAAAGACGACGCTCAAACGTACTTTTAATGTATCTTGTTAGTTAAATGTGCTTTTGACCAGTTAAGAGTTTTGACTGCAACATCTATAGTCCATAAATTTTAAACTCATTAAAGTGCCTTATAATTATAAATATTTGCTCATAGGTTGTAGCTTGTCTTTAAAAGGACATCCAGAAATGAATATTTTTAGAAGCGGTCATTTTTAGTTGTGCTTCATACCACAAAACGTCGAAACGGCCTTTTTATCCTGTAACAATGCTCAAGTAGGTAATATTTATTGTTACCAATCTATAAATCGCGAGATTTCGGTTTGCGGTGAACTACTACAATGATTGACTAGGTGTCGCCTTGTCGATAGTGTTTTTACTTTGCTTAATATATGGATTTTTAGTTTGGTATGTAAGTACTTTTTGTACCTTAAATTGTTGCCAAAAATGTAAGCTAAGTAATACATCTCGAATCTAATAAACAATACTATAAATTACATTATAGTGGATTTATTTGCATATGTCAAGCTATTTTAGCTTAACACAGGGTGAATCTCCGAAATCTCATGTCAAACAATTCACTTTCTCTCAACAGTGGTGGGACAATTTGGTGTGGAAAAACAAAGTGAAATAAATCTACCATCTGAGAAGTATTTTTACTATCAAAAAAGAGAGGTCCTCGCAAGCCTATCATTAAAAAACTTTTTGCCATGCATTTTATGAAGTATGGTCTGAGTGGGTCAGCTCCATGGCTCCATGGAACTATGACAAAGCAATCGGCTCCTTTGACTAGCTCGTATTCGTTTCTGATTTTTGTGAGAATACTCACATTAGACCATGCATGTGATCTAGGGGGTTTAAGGATTGATTTTATAATGGCTAAATCCAATAACTGCGTGGAGCAAGAAGGATTTTTTTAAAGGCAATTTTCACATTTTTTTCAGCGTCATGTCAAAAGAGAAACAATAAAATATGGAATTTTGAATATGGAGTACCTATATAGTATATTTTTACTAGGTGCTAGGACTTTACTGCAAAGTTGGTCTAGGTAGGTAACACCGCTTTGTCAGTTATTCTGCCGCCAAGCAGTAGTGCGCAAGCACTGCTGTGTTCCGGTTTGAAGGGCACTGTAGCTAGTGTAATTACTGGGCACATGAGACTTTATGATCTGATCTCACAGTTTAGTAATCTTATTACTAGATTGTGCTGATGTCTCTGGATGACGTGCGCAGTGCAGTGTCACGCGAAGCTCTATACTTTAGAGATCCGAGTCACACTGCAGCTGATATGGGCAGCCGTGTCGTTTAACATCAGGCGAACGACTAGCTCGTCACGTCATTCCTTAACATAAAAATAAAATAAAAATGGTATAGTATAGTGGAGAGTTTTGGCGGGAAAACGAGAAAGATCTAGGGATAGGTATATAACTATACAATTATATAAATAATAGGTCTTTACCTATGAAATTGCCGTATTGCAGTACAGACTTTTTCAAACAAAAAAAAGTTTTATTGGCTATGAATTCTAAATTCAAATTAATTTTGTTTTATAAATATGACATTCTATTTACAATATAAGTCTTTTGTTTATTGATTAGCGTTGTATTTTCATTACATTTCAACATTTTTCCTCATAATGGATACTTTGAAATTTCGTGTACTTATGGAATATGAGTTCCGTCGTGGCACCAACGCGGCACAAACGACACGTAACATCAACGACGTTTACGGAGAGAACTGTACAAACGAACGTACAACCCGTTATTGGTTTGCTCGGTTCCGTTCTGGGAATTTTGACTTGAAAAATGAACCTCGTGGTCTTCCGGAAACTTTGGTCAACAATGATGAATTAAAGGCGATTGTGGAAGCTGATGAATCTCAATCTACAGCTGAGCTGGCAGCAGCTTTTGATGTTAGCATCAAAACAATGTTGGTCCATTTGCGACAGATTGGCAAGATAAAAAAGCTTGATAGATGGGTGCCCCACGAACTTAACGATCGCCAGCGCAACGTACGCGTCGAGACTTGCCTTGCGCTGCTTAACAGGCACAGAAATGAAGGAATTTTGAACCGAATTGTTACGTGCGACGAAAAATGGATTCTTTTTGACAATCGAAAGCGCTCAGCAAGTTGGTTAGATCCTGGTTCGGTACCAAAGCAATGTGCAAAACGAAAAATGACCCCTAGAAAGGTGATGGTCACAGTTTTGTGGTCTAGTGCTGGTGTGATTCATCATAGCTTTTTACAAAACGGCGAGAGCATTACTGCAGATGTGTACATTGAAGAACTGACCACAATGATGGCGAAACTCGCACGTCTGCAACCAGCTTTGGTCAATCGGTCGTCTCCACTGCTACTTCACGACAACGCGCGACCCCATACTGCACAACAGACCGTCTCTAAGCTGCATGAGTTGGGTTTGGAAGCTCTCCCTTATCCGCCATACTCACCAGATCTTGCGCCTACCGACTATTACTTTTTCCAAAATTTGGACAACTTTTTAGCGGGAAAAAAATTCAATTCCCGAGAGGCAGTACAAAACGCCTTTGAAGAGTTTGTTGTCTCCCGTCCTGCTGATTTTTTTAAGAAGGGCATCCATAAACTGCCGCAGCGTTGGCAAAGATGCATTGATTGCAGGGGTGGTTACTTTGAATAAAAGAAATAAATAAGTTCGAAAAAAAAATACTTTAACTTTTTTCAAACAAAACGGCAATTTCATAGGTAAAGACCTAATATATATAAATTACAAACCATCTTAAACTCATTCACAAATCGAGACGTATCAAATCACAGAATACTATTACTTCTCCCGAGAAGAATGAAATCAAATAATTAAAATGTCTTGAATAACTATTATTACATTGTCACCTTACTGACAAGGACAAATGGCTACCGTAGCGCTATCTCCCTCAGACCACGTTTCAATCCGAAGTGGTTGTTCCAGTTAGTATAGCATATACTACAAAACTTCCTTGTCTTGCACCACACAATCGCAAATTGCTCTTTTTTTTGTTTTGGTTTGGCTCCACACATTTGTGTATTTAGCCAGTGTCAAGTAATTGGTAATGTCTCGAGTTAATTAATATCGTATGTCAAGTCAAGTCACAATCCAAGTCATCTAGCCTAGTCAAGTCTTACTCCTAGTAAAGTGGTGACAACTTTACCAGAAGCTTCTATGGAGTTTCGGAAACAACACGAAAAGAAACGTTTTACTATCATAATACCACTTTCCCACACTCATGGCTGTAGTCCAGCACTTAACGAATAAAATGCCACCAATTTTATGTACTAACACTGAAAATAACAAGTTTTGGAAGTTGTGAATAATACAATGCGGTGATGCGATATTTTTCGTTTTCCTGCCAAAAATCCATCTGTCATTTGGCTGTCATCTGTTAAATATCAAATGTTGGAGCAATGTCAAGCGTAATCTGTTATCATGCTATAAATGCAGAAGTGTAGTATTGGTAGTTCGAACTAGGAACGGAATATGGAACATTACCAAGTCATTTCTAAATTCCAATATGTCAGACAGGATATTCGATAGTCGAGTTTTTTAATTAAATCTAGTATAAGAGTATGTACGAGTAGCGTGTAGAATAATTAGTATAAAAACTTGTTTCGTTATTACTAGATCGTGAAAATGATAATATGAAATAGGATTAGTATGTTGTGATTCCTTGTTATCTGAGTTATAAATTGGTTGTCTATTGACACGGGAACGTTTTCTTGTTATTATTTATTGTTACGTTCAACTTGTGAGTCATAAAACCAAAACCCTGTGAAGCTTTCAGTGCGTAAGCAAGTGAGAAATAATTCTGTAAAGTGTGTGGCTATTATTTATTGTAATGTAAATAAAAAATATAATTTGCACGCGCATGCGTTCGCGTTAAAAACAGACAAAGGTTTTGTGTGGTTTGAAAATCAGCTGTATTTTATGTGCAATGACTTAGTGTTTCCAAGATTGTGTGTTTTATAGGCGACAATGTTCAGTGAAATTGGATACATAGTTTTTCTACTTCTCGCCTTACCATATATTGAGAGTGGTAAGTGCTACAATTTTTTTGTTGATTACCAGTTACAATGTTAGGATGTTGCCCATGTTGTCCTGTTAGTTGAATTTATAAATCCTATAGTATAATACCCATCTCAAATCAATGAAACTAAAGCAGGTAAACTCTACATTTTTTGACACCCACAGCTGATTTGTTATTAATTACAATAAAACCAAGTCTCAATTAACTTCAGGAATTCCCAAAAAAATATTATTAACATACTGTTTACGAATATATAAACATAACAATTTAGAAATTTACAACACACTTGTCCTACTTAACAACCTAGATATAAATATCTAGTAAAATCAGTGGTAATTATATTGTTTATTTAAGAACACATGAATGTAAAATTAAATATTCTTTGATAGTTACCTGTTTTAACTATTACTATTATATTTGAAATAGTACTTAATTATCTAACTGTCTATCTACACAGATAGATCCCACAACAATAACAATATAATGTTTAAATCAAACATAAACTCTTCTAAGTGTTACATAAATTCATAATATAGATTCTTAGGAATAACTTAAGAGGACCAAGTCCTAAACTTAATTAATTCTATTCTATTATAACCAATTCATGTCCCACTGCAGGACAAAGGTATAAATTAATTAAAGCCATTAAAATACATCATAATCATAAATAAAATCAAAACAAACATTTGCCTAATTTTGTTTACATGAGGAAAACCACATAATCTAAACTAAACACGATCACGCTGGCCAGCAAACACAGTTGGCAATCCACATTCACTCATCCAAAGTTCACTGAATGATGTGCTACAATTCACTACTTAATACCAAATTTCAGCAGGGTCTAAACCGAAACTGTGGCTGAAACTATCAAATTTTACTCTTGGCTGAAACTGAAACTTCGGTCACCCTTTATCAATAAGTGACAAGGGCCTTGTTTTATTAATTTAGTTGTTTTATATCAATTTTGGTTGATTGTATAATATTTTTACTGGCAAAAACGTGTTACTGTTTTTTTTAATTGCTAAAATTTTAGGAATTAATGTTGGTTTTAAAAAATTTATTAATGAGTTAATGAACAAACATAATTTAATGTTTTTTCATATAACATAAGTACTTAATACCAAATTAAAAAAAGTATGAATTAAAAAAAAACTGATTTTAATTAAATTAATGTGGTTTCAACTAATTAAATAGAGAAAAAGTTTAAAAAATATATATGTGTTTGTTTATAATTTATCAACTGTGTTGAAAAATCTAGATGTAAATATTCAAAATGTTGCCATTAGGTTCTAGGTAAGTAAATAGGTAAGTACTAATCATTTTTCATTAATAATCTTTCATTATCATCAACCCAATATGTTCCCACTGTTAGAAATGGGTATCCTAGGCTATATAGATCATGCTCCACAATAGTATAGTAACTTTTTTTCTAATTTTTCTCTGACTATTACAAACACAAACAATACCCAGAAATGGTATTGAGATAATGTTGAGTGTAATGATAACATTTGGAATAATGAAAATCTTGCCTTGAATAAAATTCATGACTGAAATTCCTTCTGTAATACTGCCCTAACTAACTCTCTGTGTTTTATACATTAGATCCACGCTGATTCAACCAGCTTACTAATAATAATAAAAACTGTATATAAATTGGTGCAATGCCTGGGAGGTATTATAGTGCTGTGCTGTGTAGCACAGCACAGCACTATAATACCTATGAATCCTATGTCTGCCTGTGTGTACAGGCAGACATAGGATTCATAGCAGTATACAAAATCCCACCACCGCTTTATACCACACGACTGAAGTAAAACTTCTTTAGCTCCATCTCTCTTGCCCCTACAGTAATATACGAAACGTAACTCTTTCTTTCTACCTTTACATTCGCAAAAAAAAAAGTGGTAAGGTGAAACCCTTTTTTTTTGAGTGGGGGAAATGCCCTCGCACTTCCCTGCCACCACCCCCGGGTATGTGGGACTCGAACCCACTAAAACCCCCCCGTGAGCACCTCGTCCGCCGTACTGGGGGCGAGAAGGGGTCGCGACTGCAGTCCATCCAACTCGCCCCTCGGCCTCACCTTACCCCTAAGTCAAGCGTGCGTAAAGAAATTTATTTCAATAATAGTGATGATTAAGCAGGGGTGGTATGCCCTGTACTACATACTTTTGTACATTTACCTAAGAGACTGCATTCCACTCCATGCTGTCAATGGACACCGCCGACTACGGTCGTCGCGCTGCAAAAAACCAGTTCTGACTCACCATAAATCAAAACGCCTACTTGTCTACCTACTTTCCTAGACTGGAATATTTGAAGCTCTAATACCTATCACTTTGTATTGTGTTTATCTGGAACAGTTGAACCGCTGGATGACGGTTCCGCTTTGTCTGCGTTTATTTTAGCCAATAAATATTGATGGTCTTACTTTTTCTACTCGTGGAATAACATCATTTTTAAGAAATCGGTGAGCAGAACTGTATCTTATTTGGCTGTCTTCCTGAGCGGTGATTTCACGCGTTTTTAAAACCTATTATACATATTGATATGGTAATAGATAAAACCAGTTGAAAATTCTGCGTTAATAAACATATTCTTGTTTAAGACGTTTAATGAGATTTTGGTTTCATGTAAAAGTAAGCACAATTATATTATTAGCGGGAGAGAGTTGTAATCCGAGAAATCACAACCGAAACTTAATTAGCCAGGTGTAGATTTATCTCTAAAAATAACTGCTATGTTACCGCAGTGTTAAAATATACTCGCTCTGTAATCTGTGGCGTTATCGCAGTAACATTGTAAATGTGCAAATAAATCTGGGAGGAAGTATCCACTTTGTGCGTCTGTTTGTATCCTCTAGGTCGTGGACTCGTGATAAACGCCGGTGTTGCGGTTCCGACCGATCTACGTATCGCCACTATCGCGACCATGACATGGGGCCGGGGGACAGGACCTACTTAATTTAACAAATACTTCCCCACATCTTATTTTTTGTTCAAATTACTGATGTTTTGGTCCTTTTAAGGGATCCAAATTTGCCCCATAATTCTACATTTTATCACCATATTCTTACTTAACACTGACTGAACCCTTTGATACTGTGGAAATCCATAAACATTACCACTATACTCTTCCCCAGTAATACTAATGTTGACGAGATTAAAATAGCAGTAGCGTAGTAGCATACGAGTAGCAACCAAATACACCAACTGCAGGCCGCTGTCGCAGCACCCTCGTTCCCTCGCTCAGCTTGCTTCGCACGTTGTATTCGCAGCGTTGAACTCTGTAGTTATCGCATTTCATGCTTTATTGTGTAGATTCAAAAAGACCTAAGCTACTAGAGGTACATTGCATTGCCGTTGCTCACAATTTCTAGCAAGTACTAATTTATATGCTTCTTCTGTGACTCCAGTATTACGCCAACCTTGCAAATAGCCCAATAAAACGCAGCTGCTGCAACGAACTGTTGGCCACCAACACTGGTCCACAAGTTATATAACTTTAATTACAACTGAAAGTTTTAACCATCAAACTTTCTTCCGTAAGACGCTTTTGAGTGAATGTTAAATACTTGAACCTAATACCAGCTTCACAAACTGTTGATCTAACAAATACACCAAAACGTTAATAAGTGGGTATTCCATTCTCATTCAATTAAATGTAATTGAGCACTTGTGCTCATTCAAAGAAACGTCCTTGAAGGACGGTAATATTCAAAGTAAATGACATCTCTCACGAGCCGCTTAAGCTACTTGAAGTATCCAAAGAACCGCTAGGATTTAGATTTATTCCTGTCCCAGTAACCTACCTCGAGGCGAGGGTGCCGTGCGAAAAAGCAAATGGCCCCTAACGATAGTACCCGGAGGAAATAGCTTCCATTCATGCGCGCTTATCTATCTCTGTGCGTCCTCAGGAACAATGATCGTACTCTGTTGATACGACGACGGGCGATTGTTTTACAGCGTGGATGGAACAGATTAGAATGAGGAAGATGATCCAATACTTTTATGGATACAAAGCTTTCTCTATCCTATGAATTCTCATGTTTTAAATACGAGGCTTGCTAAGCTAGGGCTTTCCTGGCAGATATTTAATGCCACAAATAAATTTATAACCACCTGGAGCTCCCGGTACTTGTATATGACTCATAAAATGAGTTTAATCGTCTAATTTTATACCGATAGTCCGATACCGCTATAGGTGTTGGCTTATCCACATTATCATAAGATAGCCAGGAAAGCTTTCTTCACTAGAAATGCATTTATTTTGAGTTGGTCGGAATTCTTGAAAGTTGGTATCTACTGGTCATTTAACAGAGCCTCGTCAATGATGTAATAGTAGTCAGGCTATATACTATTATATATTCTGTAGTCAGGCTTAATAGCTACTAGGGCTAGCTACTATTAAGCTACGGGCGTTATTAGTGTCGATTCTGTGTCGCATTCTCTAAAACTAAAGTAAACTTAAAGTATGGTGGTACTCTTCTGATAAAGGGGAATTGAAAAAGACGGAAATATGTTAATTTCGTTTAGCTTTAGAGTATGCGACAAAGAATCGTCACCATTATTGAAAAAAAAATGCTGCTTAGTAGTCAACGTTCTTGGACATGAAATTGTCTGCATAGTCATGGTAATTATCTCATAATATGATTGTAATGATGTTGTTAGAATTTTATTTTGTTTGCCAGGTATTGCATTGTAGTCGCTACAGTCAAATTAAGGGAACACTTCTTTCGTATAGAACGAAAACGTTCTACATTGCTAAGTCATCCTGGATTATTGTAAAGTAACCTCTGTAAATGGTGCCTCATATTACTTTCGTATTACCTACTTAATTAATTTTTTTTGAACAATGAATACCTATCTAATACATATATAATTTTTATTGCCAAGTTCTGCTTCATTATAACGCGAGGAGCATCGGAATGGGGCTCTATGTAATAATCACGGAATGCGTGCATTGTTTCGAGGATTGCGTATTCTTTTGTTCGCAAGAATATTACGGCTAGGCGTCTTTCTAAGGACAGGCAGAATAATCTGTGCCACGCTTCATGATGTGCTTACACCACGCACACATACCAAGGTCTACAACACAATTACGATGTACATAATGGCTACCAGTTTGCAAAATATCCAGTCATCCAACGTGAGCATAAGTGCCTAATGTATCGGCTTTCTTCGCCCTCGGCTAATTCTAAAACTAGGATAATATTTATGAATTAAACTATATTGAACGAATGGTTCTCACAGTCTAAAGTAGCTTCAAACTTATCAGGGATGTGGAATTGTGGACTGTGGTACTGCGGTTGTGATATGATCGGCTGGACTGCGCTATTTGCTTCATTACGACTGCCTACTATATTAACTTCACTTACCTAGTTACAACTGAGATTGGGAAAGTGTGGTTAAGTGGGTTGACAATTACCCAATCATTAGGTGCTGGATATTTCATTTCTATTGCAGTATCTCTTTTACAAATACATCATTGCTTCCACCACAATTAAAATATTAAATGACGTTATCTGATGTTTTTCAAGCAAAAAAATAAATGAAATTAGCCACGTTGCCGTGACATGAAAAACGTGCCTGTACAACTAACTGTAATCTGTCTAGTTATTTGTGCGGTAATTTACCTTAAAGTGTTTACTTTGCAAACGTGATTATTTACAAGGTCTTGGAAGGAATGAGCGGAGCGAATAAATGCGAAGCAAATTGTGCAATGAAGAAATTGGTAATGGTAATATTAGCTTGCCACTAAAAATGATTCCCCCAAGTTTCATTAGGCATAGTCGTAGCAATTTTTTTATTTAAATTCGAACCGTATCTAAGTGCATTTAATCACGGCTGTTACAAAATGTAACTGCGTTCTCAAGGAAGCACAATGGTACGAAATACGACAGGGTGCGATTAGCACACGAGACGTGAGGTTGACGCATCGCGGTGCCCGCGGGCTGTGACGACTCCGTTCGTTGAACTGGCGAGGTCACGACCACTGGTGACGTGTACCGTAGGCAGACGATCTCATACGTGCTGCCAGCTGCCAGCCCTAGTCCCTATCCCCGGCCAGAATAGGAGAAGTTTCGGTGAAGCTCGCAAATAATCATCCTCGGGAATGGTTGCCAAGTAACAACGTTAGCAAACTAATCCATTCACTTGACATTGATCTATTTGACAGGTCTTAAATAAATAATATATTTATCTGGAATGCCGTCTATGGTGGTGGTGCAGGCATTTCAAGAGAAATTAGATCGTTAAGTAACTCAAAAAACCAACTAAAGTAGGTAGTTCACACGAAAGCAGGCTCTTGACCTACCCTTTAATCAGATCAATGATTGTATTCATGCCTTTGTTTTAAAAAAGGAAGCTCCACGGTGGTCCTTTGTCCAAAAACGTTTTCCACTTGTTAGGCATCATGGGCATAACGTGTTTTGATGGTCAAGTGCATATTTCGTCAATGGCGATGAACAGTTTGTCAGAAATCTTGGTATGGTGTAATCAAAGTGTTACTGGTACTTATCCAATAAGACTTGTTAGTGTAACTACATAATCTAAATGATGTATGAAAATTATGCTAATATTATACCATCGATAACCTTGTGTAACCTTACATTTCCTGAAAGTAATTGTTTTAACTGAGCTGATAGCAGTATCGACGCTGAATCACAAAGGCCGCTGTCCGCTCAGTTAACAAACTTGTTATCGACAGATTCCAGTAAATATTTTGGCAATTCAAAAAGTTTGTACTGTTTACGATACAGCCAATGGAAAAAGTTGAAGTGTTTGCTACCAAGTCAAACGGTAATTCTGTGCAGAGCGGCCTCGTAAAATGTTTATGGGAGAAGTAGCCCGCCTGTAATCCTTTAACGCTCTATTGAAGGAGGGATCTTGAGAAGTACTTACAGCTTTGAGGATTACTACGTCAACTTTACACTAAATATTTTAGACAGGTACAATCCCCAGGAATTGGCTACTTGGGTCAATCCGTTGATGAAATAACAATCAAGCGTCCGAAACATGACTGTGTGTAGTGTATTCCGAGCGGGTAACTCATAGCGCTTTTTATGAGTCATTTTAGCTCGGTCGAGGTAAATCTCATACTTTACGTTCCTATCTGCTTATAAAAATTGGTTACGCAGGGCTATTTAGCTTGAGACAAGGCTGTAAATCGCGTACCTGTAGCCTTCATGCCGACACGCTAGACTAAGCGTGACGTGGCAGCCTCGAAGCCCACTGCCAATACTTTAAATCAATTGTGGACTTGTGACTCCACAATTAATCTCCTCTAAATCAACGTCTTCGTTTTGTAACATTTTTTACTTACAATTTTATTTTTCTATATTTGCTTAATTGTCTGTCGGGAAGATTGATCAATTTTCCGTGTTTCAAAAACATAGTTTCTTTTACACTTAGTTTTCCTAATATTAGATAGATAGATAGATAGAAAATGCTTTATTGCACAAATAACAAATGTAGGTACAAAGGCGAACTTAATGCTAGAGAGCATTATCTTCCAGTTAACCTGGGTGTAACATGGAAATTTTTGCAGGGCAGTGCAACGCAACTTAAATATAGATTGCCTAAATAACATATAAAAATAAAAAAAACTAACATAAATTTAATTTTCCTGTATCCCTATTCACATACATAGCTACTTAATAACTACTAATTTAACACGTATAAACTAGGAGTTTTATATATTATATGTATATATATATATTTGTATACACTACACATTATATATAACATAAATATTAATAATGTATATAATTTATTTATTAATATCTACAATATGCATACTTATATTTTAATCGAACCAATATAATTGCTCATTTACTGTTATTATTTTGGAGTGCAAGATAATGGTTATATACCTTATTTTTAAATACACTCAATGACGATGCCTGACGAATTTCAGGAGGAAGGCTATTCCATAGACGTATAGCTGTAACAGTGAATGAATCTGAGTAACATGCAGATTTGTGTTGTGGAATTATGAGTTCAAGATGATGAAAGGAACGCTGCGGCCGACCACGTGAAGAAGAGAAAGTAAAACGTTCTTTAAGATAATTTGGGGCTAGCGGATGAAAAAGAATATTATATAGAAGACATACTGTATGGGCATTACGTCTATAGCGGATGTTTAGCCATTTGAGTTCAAATCTAAACTCAGACACATGATCATACTTGCGCAGATCATAAATGTAGCGGATGCACAAATTAAGAAGACGTTCCAGCTTGTTGAGTTGTTCTTCAGTAGCATCAGTGTAGCACACATCAGCATAATCAAGAAAAGGGAGTAGTAAAGCAGTGACAAGAGCTACCCTGGCATGTTGTGGTAGAAAATTCTTTAACCGCTTCAAACCGTGTACAGATCCATACATCTTCCTGCTAATCTCTGTGATATGATTGTCCCAGGAAAGATTATGTGGGATAATAAGACCAAGATCTTTAACTTCCTTACAATATTCAAGGGATATACCATTGTATTTGGCGGTGGGAATAGACCGAAGATCTATTATCTAATATTAAGTTAACATGATTTTTCCTGATTCACGAACACTGCAAAATAACTTCATTCATTTCTGAGAAGCTTACTCATGCTCCAACAGATATTGCAGTTATTAAATGAGTAAGTCCAATTTATACCGGGCAAGTTTATATTTAAAATGGTTCAAACAATGGCTGGTAATTGTAGCACAATCCTTTATTTAGAGCTCTTCTTTTATCTCGATATGATTGTGTTACATAAATATGACACTCATATTGAATGCAACAGTATCATAGAGTATTAAAATTTAATATATCAGTCTTTGTTCTGCTACTTTTATCGTCCGCGTCACTGCAATGACCTCGTTTATCAGTGATCAAATCTGTCTTGATATTTTTCGTATACCACTGACTGGATAAATAACTAGGTTCTTTCAATAGTATTTAAAAAATACTTCTGCCACATCTACTGCTCCCGCTATTCCGTTCAGGCTGACAATGCCTATTATGTTAAAAATTCTAAGTGTCCTATTACGTCCAGTCCCGCAATGTCCAGTATCCAAACATGTCCAATATCTCATAATGACTAGTGTCCAAACATATCCAATGTCTCATAATGACCAGTGTCTCATTGTTATTACAGCAACTTGTTCAATTGATCATTCAAAGATAAGTTCATTAAACTAACCTATACAACCAACCAACCAAACAACCTGAAGAATATACCTGATATTATTACTAGATTTACTTATTACAGAAACTTCTAGTTTGCCGCACTCTAATGTGAAGCGATGAATCAGAAATTATCATCATATCGCAAAACGAATCATCTCGTTTAAAACACAAATTATCCTTATTTGTTCTTTACTTGTTTTATAACTGAACGAGCTTCTGTCCGCAGCTTCGCCCGCGGCGTGGCCTATGGGAAAATAATTCAACCACCCATTTCACCCTCTTAAAAGTAAAATTTCGAAAAATCCTTTCTTAGCGGATGCCTACGTCATAACATCTACCTGCATGCCAAATTTCAGCCCGATCCGTCCAGTGGTTTGGGCTGTGCGTTGATAGATCACTATGTCAGTTAGTCAGTCAGTCAGTCACCTTTGAGTTATATATATATTTAGATTTACCATGTCGTACTAATGAATTTATGGAATCATACTAATATTCAAGGTTTATAATGAGCAAACTGTACGCGCGATTCGGTGTTGACAGATAACGTCAGTTTCAAGTTGAATGAAAAGGCCATCAGTCTTGCGCCAGTCGCTGATAAAGCACCGTGCGTCGATATCTCTGGGCTGCTGGCGAACCTTAAACATTTGTACCTCATTTATTGTGGTAATGGTAAAAATGGTAAAAAGATAGCCAATAATATCCGTTTAAAAACAGGAGTTTGCCTTATTTAATCGCCTTAATGTCATACTGGGAAATATTTCGATGACATTATCATGTATATTTTTCCAGCTATATTGATTTAAAAACCAAACTACTGAACCGATTTTGATAAAATCTATGGGAACCATCTGTAAATGTATTAATTCGAATTATTTAAAAAAAAACTTGGACAGTTACGGAGTTCTAAGGTAACAAACGAACATTTAAAAAAAACATAGAACCGAATTGAAAACCTTTTTTTAAGCTAACTGACGTATGTTGATATCATCATAATAATCATCATGTATATTGCTGATGTCTTATTCTACACCACTATGTAATGGTTATAAATTTCGTAGAAATTTCCCTTTTGTCGGCTGACGAAACCTATTTGATGAGTGATTAAGACGTAGTGCAATTCTGGCAGCTGCAAGATGGTCGTAAAACGCGCTGTTTGTTGTCAGAGATAACATCTAATGAGGCAATGGTCTGTAGCAGATGGTCCTTTGCCATTTGCTTAATAAAACCTAAATGACCTTAGACGAGATGAAAAATATGATGTCTGAGACGATATAATAATAATAATTGTGTGATCGGTGTATGGGCAGTTGCATTCTTCTCGGTACTTTAAAATCTTCTGCGATCACCAAGCCGCCTGCCAATGATTATTAAATACCTATTGATAACCGTTCCACAGAAAAATAAATAGGTAGTTACCTCGCTTATACCTGTATATTATGTTCGAAATACAAAATGTAGATTCAAAATGGCTTAAGGGCAACATAGCATGTAACAGTTTTATAGCGGAACGGATATAATAAGCTGTGAATCTTAGATTAATAAATAAATAAATAAACACAAGATTTGACTATAATAGTTGGTTGAATATCAGATTTGCACCATTTGTTTTGGATCTGAAATAACCATCTCTAAAAGTTGTGAATTTTTTCTTCCTCTACTTTCCTTTCATTTTCCACCTTCTACGATAACAACGTGGATAATACATTGACACTTGTTTATTTATATTTTATTGGCAACAACTCGTGCTTGCCAAGCCTGCGAGGCGCGATACGTGTGCACATTAGTGCGTCCAGCCAGACGCCAGACGAATAAACTACTTGTATGTGACAATGTTTTCAGGGTTATTGCTATTGAATGCGTCTGGTCTTACGAAAATATCTCGTATTAGGAAGCATTTCGTCCACAATAAACGGCTTTTATCTGACTAGTTATTGGTTCATATATCAAAAAAGGCACAAACTTTCTATGATTTCTTGTGATATAATCGTCACTGATTATAAGAAATATTTTTTACGGAAGGTATTTTCAGTAGTAGTTGAAACTTGGAAATTGTTGAAATCAGAGCAAGATTTCTATTCAAAAATTAGCAACTTATAACATAACTGCATGCTTCAGTGCTGAAATCTTTTGAATCTTTACATCCACCTGAGAAAGAAGGTAGAGCTACTAAAACTTTGAAAACTAATGTCGCGGAGCTCCAGGCAAGTTATTCTCTTCACCCATCTCAAGAATCAAGCTTACCTAATTGAAACACGTAGGAAACCTGGCGTCGAGTTTTAGGTATGTTGTATTAAATCGGAGAGTTGGTGGTGGTCGGATGCGCGGTCGTTCACCCCGCCCATTGCGCGCTCGCTGTAGCGACTAGCGTCGGGCCCAGCCAGGGCGGGCGGGCGGAACGTAGCTGGGCGCCCTGCAAACATAAACAAACGTCTACATGGATGATAAGTCGCTCGCACCAGACAATGAATAAATGGCTGCTATCTGTAAAGCTGTTTTTATTGATACTCGCATACACTTAACTATTGATCTGTTTATCTTTTGCTCGTATTTTTGTTTGCCTTTGGTAGAGCACTGAACGGAATAAGTAGAGACTCTGCCTATTTCGCTTTGTGCGAAAATATCACGTTCACGTATGTTAAAGCTACGCAATTATGTTCGCAATTCGCTTCCTTCGAAGATTGTTAATGCCAGGAGGAACGTGAGCTTTTAATATTCATATCACAGCCGCCAATTACGGCAGTATGGTACGGAAACACCTCAAAAAGTTTCGCCTTCCATAAAGTATTTATGTCTAAGGTATCTCGGGAAGTCAGCAATAGTCAAGATCGGCGCTCGCTAGTTGGACTAAGTTGTTAAATAAAGTTGGGAGAGATATTTTTATCTCGGAGCGCGAGGAGCGTAAGAATAATTGGGTCACTAGAACTCTTGGGAGGATAGAGTTCCCACTTCCCATCTCCATGCCACGCATTTTCACTCACAATTTGTCAAATTTCTTTTTTTCTTTGTGAAATATTATTGATGCGCGGTTTTTTTAGTGTTCTTCGGTTTAGGACTGTATTATAACATTAACAGTACTGGTTCAGTGTTGTTTTTTTCCGAAAGTTGGTCCCTTCGAAGATTG
Source organism: Ennomos fuscantarius (assembly GCA_905220475.3). Lineage (NCBI taxonomy): Eukaryota > Metazoa > Arthropoda > Insecta > Lepidoptera > Geometridae > Ennomos > Ennomos fuscantarius. The sequence continues at coordinate 4,982,371 of HG992031.1, read as the reverse complement.
TTGATTGGAGGTTTTGATATTCGTATGCAATAGGTTTGATTATGGTTATCTTTAACATGATTTTTAATTTTTTGCCCTAATGTTTCGCATCAAACTTAAGTAGATACAAATAAAGGAATCAGTAGTTGTTACCAACATAAAAATGTAAAATGTTAATAATGTACTTTTATAGCCTATGGTTTTTTTTCTTCTACTTCTCTATGACATATGGCAAGCAAGTTGATCTTTACAATAAATGTATTTAAATAGATTTAATTGTTTTTATAGCATCACGCTCGTCTGTTACGAGTTTATTTATAACGTTTGCGCTATCGAATATCGTTAAGTATTATGGAAACCTTAGCTTAACGTATAGTTGCCGCTAATGACGCTCTGCTGGATTTCATATGAATATTCAACTGTACTATTGATAACGAGTGAAAGTAAATGTATACATTTGAATTGCTTTGTAATAGAGATACTGGCCAGGGACTCCACACACGAACGTACAGAGCCACACATAACACTACAAGCGATCATTTAGTAAGCAATTCGTTGCAGACACGAAACTGGCGGACACAGTAAGCTCCCTGAAGTTAGTCCTGCCCAATGCCCAACGGAGGCAATTACCGACACATGACGTTGCCTTCTCCCTTTTGAAAGCTCTCCAAATATTGTCAGATATTTTGTCAGAAATATGCATAATGTGACCTATGCAAAATATCTTACGGAGAATACTGAGATACTAAATGTTGTCGTTATTCGCTACGTTTGGTACACGGCGCGGAGGACGCAACTAAACACGTAGTCAGGATGACTACTACCTTTTAGGACACAGCTGTTACGACACAGCTTTTTCCTTGGCGGGTAGTTGCAAATGAAACAACTTTTGTGATCAGCTGTTGATTAAAATTTAATAAAAATAGGTTAAATCTAGCCCAAACCTCAATTTTTATGTATAATTAAATAGCACAAATTAGTACCTGCCGGGAAGTGTTATCCTTTCAAGATCACAAACATTTGACAATTTTTGTTTATCACTGGTCTATCACTATCACTGTGCTACACAAAATGGATGCTGTATTGGAATCACAGGAGCTACTGCAAGCACTCTTCTTGCAAAAGATGGATGCATTCCAGGAGGAATTTAAGAAATCCCCATCTCCAGCCAGTACTTCGATGGTGGAAAGTGAATTTGCTTCTTTTCGAGTCTTTATTCTGACAGCACTTAAGGGCCTCCAAGACCAGATCAGCCTACTAGCCCGTGAATTAGACAATCAGGAGATGCGGGCTCGTCGTAAGATTTTGCTGATTCACGGCATACCTGAAGTCTCGAAAGAAGACACTGCGGCTGTGACTGTGAAAACAGTAGTTGCACAATTAAAAGTGTCCAACTTTACTGCCAGTGACATTAGTCGTTGTCATCGAATGGGCCGGTTATCCACTCCAGATAGACCTAGGCCGATATTACTTAAGATTCGTGACATGGCCATACGCAACAAGCTGTGGTATGCAAAAACCGCTCTCAAAGGCTCCGGTATTACTTTGTCGGAGTTTCTTACAAAGCCCAGGCATGACACCTTTATGGCAGCTCGTCAGCAGTTCGGGGTTACGAAGTGTTGGTCGAGAGACGGCTTTGTATTCGTGCTAGGGCATGACGGATCGCGGCATCGCGTCAGTTGCGTCGCCGAGCTCAACAAGATTGCGACGCCACCGGCAACGGCTGCTGCGAAAAGCCCGAAGACATCGTCGGCAACAGCTGTTGTGAAAAGCCCGAAGACATCATCGGCAACGGCTGCTGTGAAAAGCCCGAACACAGTTCCCAAGGAGTCGGTAGTAGCACCGAGAACAAGACGTCAAGTCGTAGCCAGCAAAAAGTGAGGAAACAAATTCGTTTCCCAGTGATGTTTTCTCACTCAAGTATGTTCTTAGCAAAACTTAGAGAGCATAGCATATGAAAGTTATTGTCTATTAACACTGTCTCTAGTCTATCTTATAATTAACAACTTAATACCCGATTTATTTGTTTATTTTTCTTACTTTGTTCTGACTTTTCTTTGACAATTGATATGACAATGACATTGACATATGTTGTTCTTTTTTTTTTTTTTTTTTTTTTTTTTTTTTTTTTCTTTCTTTGTTATGCTCTAAGCATCCTCCATGCAAAATCATTAATAGCTGCTATTTTTTATTTATTTTTTATGTTATTTTTTACGATACTTTTATATTCTGCTTATTTTTGTAACGAACATACTTAAGTTCTTTGCGTCTCTTACTAACACAACCGGCAGGTGGAGTTTCTTTGTTTTAAGTTTAATTAGATTTATTTGTAGTTTTTTAGTTAGCCATCTATTATATATTATATTACATTTTATTTTATTTTTATATTTATTATATACGTATTTTTAATTATATTATTAATATGATAAATATATTTAATAACAGTAGCAGTAGTGAAAGTGAGTATTTATCAGCATCTTCAAACAGTAGTAGTAGTAGTAGCAGCTGTAGCACTGATGAGGATAGTTTCTCTAGTTTACCATCTTTAACTGATATTCTGGAGTCGACCTTTTCCGACGTACCTAGAAACTTCAACGTCATTCATATCAACGCGCAAAGCATTCCGGCACATTATCCTGACATGCTGGCGTATCTTGACCAGAAGAACGTTCAGGCTATATTAGTATCTGAATCCTGGCTTAAGCCAAGTCTCCCAACTACTTCTTATTCTCTTCCAGGCTTTCTTCTAATCCGCAATGATCGAACTGGCAGCGTCGGAGGGGGAGTGGCAATTTATCTACGTGCTAACATTCCCTTTACTGTGATTAGTAAATCGCCACAACCTCCATCTGATCATGCCGGTGAGCATCTCTTTATAGAAGTCCTTCTTTCTCACACAAAAATTCTCCTCGGTGTTTTTTACTGTCCTTCTTTACGAATAAATTACTTCTCGTCGTTTGAAAAGATCCTGGAAGATATTATTCCTTCTTTTACTCACTGTATCATTATGGGTGATTTTAATACATGCCTTCTAAAAAAAGATCATCGTTCTTCATCATTAGAATCCATAATAAAATCAAGCAACATGTTTATATTACCATCAAATGCTACTCACCATTTTCCTAATTCTACACCTTCACTGCTGGATTTAATTATTGTTTCATCCCAACAACATGTTGCTAAACACGGCCAATACAGCGCGGATGCTTTTTCTTACCATGACCTTATCTTTCTTTCTTATAAAATTCGTCCTCCTAAACCCAAACCTCAAATCATTCTGCAGCGTAATTTTGGTGGTATGGATCGTGAGGCGTTTCTTGATGATGCTAGGAAAGTTGACTGGTCTCCACTAACAAATGCACACTCGGTAGATGATCAGATTGCCATTTTCAATTCAATTGTAACGGAATTGTATGATATTCATGCTCCTTTTCGTGCTATCAAACTTAAGCATCTTCCTGCACCATGGCTCACTGAAGAAATTAAATCTTTGATGCACAAAAAAGCTATAGCAAAAACAAGATACAAATTGCGACCTAATGATGTTAATAAATCTAAATATGTCCAGTCCCGAAATCGCTGCAATATGGTGTGTAGGGATGCTTTACGTCGCCATGTTCATAATTCAGTTGAAGACGAGGAACCAGCCAAAGTCTGGAAGTTCCTCAGGTCTTTGGGAATAGGCAAATCACGTCATGATACCATTCCAAAAAATATTGATATTAATTCTCTTAATTTACATTTTTCTTCTTCATCTAATATGCTTGATACAGTTAAAAATAATACGATAGACAATCTTTCTGCCGTTTTAACTCCCGACCATCCTCCATTCGTATTTAGTCGATTTACTGAATGTGATGTTAAGAAGGCAGTACTGTCAATCACTTCCAATGCAGTTGGTAGTGATAGTATTAGCCGGAACAGTTTGATGCCCATCCTAGATATCATCCTTCCCATTTTGTGTTTCCTTTTAAACAATTCCATCTCCAGTTGTGTATTCCCTTCTATCTGGAAAGATGCTCAAATCATACCTTTACCTAAAAAATCTAACCCCAAATCCTTTTCCGAGTATCGTCCTATATCAATCCTACCTTTTCTATCCAAGGTCCTTGAGCGTCTTGTCCACAGACAACTTAGCTTTTTCCTGTCTAACCAAAATTTACACAATCCTCTTCAGTCTGGTTTCCGACCTGGGCATAGCACGGTTACTGCGCTCATTAAGATTACTGATGACATTCGTCTAGGTATGGAGAATGGCCAGTTAACCGTGCTTACATTGTTGGATTTCAGTAATGCTTTTAATACTGTTAATTTCGATATTCTCCTTGCATTACTTCGTACAATTAACATATCTCCATCAGTTATCGATTGGCTTCATAGTTACCTATACGGGCGCCGGCAACGAGTTCGCTTGGATGAGACTTTCTCTACCTGGTGTAACACGACAGCTGGCGTGCCGCAGGGCGGCGTCCTATCACCTCTTCTCTTTGCTATGTTCATTCATTCGATATCTCTTCATCTTACTTCTTCTTACCACCTATATGCAGACGATCTTCAAATTTATCATCAAGCTCCTCTCTCTGAAATAGACAAAGCTATTGAAGCAATAAATTGTGATCTGAGTCGTATAACGCAGTGGAGTCAATCTTTCGGACTGAAAATTAATCCAATTAAAACACAGGTCATTATTTTAGGTAGCTCACGAATGATTGCTAAGATGGACTGGCTGACACTTCCACGTATTATTTTTGACGGAGTGATCATTCCTTACAGTAAATCCGTTAAAAACCTCGGAGTCATAATGGATCGCTGTATGAGCTGGGGTCCTCAGTTGGAGGCCATTAGCTGCAAAATGTTTGCTTCGGCAGCTTCTCTAAGGAGGCTCCGTAATTTTTTACCCACTGCCACCAAGGTTTCGCTTGCACAATCTCTCTTACTCCCCATTTTAGATTACGCTGACGTCTGCTATCTTGATCTTACGGAGGACCAGCTGAATAAGCTTGAGCGTTTACAAAATCTCTGTATCAGGTTCATATTTGGCTTGCGCAAATATGACCATGTTTCTCATTTTCGTGCTAAGCTCAAGTGGCTTCCCATTCGTCTGCGCCGGAATGCTCATATCCTTGCCCTATTATACAATGTATTGTTTAACCCCTCCACACCGCGTTATCTTAAGGAACGCTTTAACTATATGCACAGTTCGCACACTCTGTCTCTTAGGTCGTCGGAAAATCTGACTCTTAGGATGGCCTTACACCGCAGTACCTTCTATGATCGATCTTTTACTGTTCAAGCTGTCCGCCTCTGGAACGCTTTACCTGTCACTGTGAGACGGGCACCGTCATTGCTCAGTTTCAAAGAGCAAGTAAAAGAATTGTATTTGTCTGGGCAATAATATAATTCAATGTATTACTCCCTGTTACTAAGTACCACGGATTTAGCATCGCTATTGCTGTGTAAATCTGTTGTCGTCATTATGTTACATATAGGTATAGGTTTAGGTATATTATATGTATATATATATATATATATGTGTATTTATTATATATATTTATTAGTACCTATATATTATTGTTGTGGTTTATGTAGGTATATTATTATGTGATAGAGGAATATGTATATGTATGTTTATTTATTATGTAGTTAATATTATATTATGGTAAATTATCTCATTAGTATGCTGTAGTTAAGTGCACCCCGTCTATACGACTTTGTAATAAATCCTCTCCGTCCAAAGGTTGCCTGGAAGAGATCGCTTTTAGCGATAAGGTCGCCCATTGTTCCCCACTACTTGTGTTTCATTGTGTTATTTGATATTTTTGTTATTATGTGGTGTGTACAATAAAGAGTTTATCTATCTATCTATCTATCTGTTCATCCCTAAGTACCACAGAGTTTGCTCTAGGTGGCAGTTCCATGACTACAACACCTCTTTTTTCTTTCTGTTTGATAGCAGCTCTCAATCTCAAAAGCTCTCTGAATGTACGATACAATCAATTAACAAAAAAGGAGCTAAAGCGAATTTAATCGCTTTTATTTCATAATGAGACGTTTTGTTAGAATATCTTCGAAACACATGCATGATTCTACTGGAAGGTCCCTAAATAGCTATTCCTTAGTAATACCCAATGTAAGAACCAATTTCACGGTGTATTTGTTGTCATTCATTAGGGAGTTTCCGGTTTTTATACCTACTCCATAACAAACCGGGATCAACCTGGAAGTAAAATACAGAATAAAAAAAGAAATTGTTTTTTTTCGATCATAATAACATACTAATGAAATATACACCGAATAGAGAACAGCTGTTTTTGTGAAGTCGTGTTAAAAATTTATCGTCTCATAAAACATATAATACTTGTTTTATCTTTTAAATAAAATAAAGAGGATTTCATTCATCAAGAGATTCATCGTGTAAAAACTTTCAATTATTAATTCATCAAAGTAAATTAAATTGAAGCGCACAGTATCCAGAAAGTTTAATAATTTATTAGAGAAGACCAGTAAACTGCTGTCTGAAGAATGTGACTTCTGTAAAATTACAACGAACACTGATGGAAGTTTTAGGGTTCATTTAACTTCTTCCAGGCTTTGAATAAAAACGCTCATACAATCACAGCTGGCTTGCCTCGCCATCCAAATAAAGAAAAGAGGCGGTTAGAACAGAACTCTGATTGGCTTGTGTCAAATGAACTGAACGATGCTGCACAATTGCACATTGGTCCGCTTCAACGCAGATTGGTTAATAGTTGAACGCCGCAGTCCACAGCCACAGTATATCAATTAGGTAGGTCATATTGCACGGTAGTTAGTTCCTATCAGAATTTATGTTGATCACTGATTGAGCAATCCACGGTAACAGTCTATGATTATTGTCTGGCATTGTCGAGTTTGAGCTAGAAGCGCTTTTGTGTATGAATTGCCTAAAGTGGCTAAAGTGATACAATCATCGTCGGTGAAAGCGAGGAACCAATTGTTAATTGGTAGAATTATTTACCTTCGTGCTTCTGGTATTTTCCAATGTTGACCTTAAATTATTGTACTAAAGGTTTACTGATAAGTACTAGACTAAGAGAAGGGAAAGCTGCTTGTGATGTAACTAGTCCCTTCTCTGAGTTGTACCCGTTTAGGGAGCCTTGTTTTGCACGTACACGTTCTTGCTTATACAGATTAAAACGAAATCCACTTCGAATAAACTTTCTTTTCACTGTCTTTGTTTTTGGCCATTTATCGAACTAAAACATGCCTTTTCTGGAGCCGTCAGTGGGTGTGCTCGAGTGGCTACTTTTGTCTAACTCTTCTGGTGCATCCTGAATTCCTGACCGTCTTGAAAACGAAACGCGTATTAAATCCTCCTTAACATAACATTGAGCCGAGATTAAGGCGAGGTCAACTCGTAAGTTATCATTGTCAGATTATCGATCCCCTGCTTTTTATCATCATTCAAAACTTCCGTCCGTGATGAAATGTGAACAGTCGACATGCTTTCAATTTTTTTGTCACTCGTGATTTGGCATGATTTTCGATGTCTCACTCTTAAGTATATAAAGAAGACTATAAAAAAAGACTATATTCTCATCTCAGTGTATTAATAGACACGAGCTTAAAGTAATTGGTCCCTTCCTTGGGGTCTTCCCTAGCAGTTTGTTTTTGTATTACACGAAAGCACTTTCTGTCCGCTCACTAATTAGTTTTCTCCAAGCATTCACCGTTTCAATGATGTATCCCCCTCCGGTCGTTTCATTTGGCTTTGTTTAATCAAAATTGCTGCCTGGAGGTCGAAATGATTAACAAAATTTAGTTAAGCCTATTTGTATCTTTAGTAGCACTTAATTATATCTGTTACTGAATTGAACCTTGATTTTGATTTATGCGCAGTTGAGTATAATTGCCGATTATGAATTAATATTGATTTACCGTTATACATACCTTCATCCGATATTACCTTCCTGCGCCTGTAATCAGGAATAATTGGAATTAGGTATACATAGATTAATAAATATGATCTGCATAGCATAAAGCATAAAGTAAGTAAATGTGCATAGTCGAAGCTGACAACTTATGCAAAAATAGATATTACGTATGTAATATTACCTTTTTTTTATTATTATTTATATAATACAGCAAATATAACCAACAATTAAATACTACACTAATATTGACACAGTTAATCAAATGTGATAACATGTGTATAACTATGAAATAATAATGCAAAGTTATTAATAATATTTAAAAAAATTTTGTTTGACTGGCTTGCGTTTGACCACTATCTCACCTGGTGGTAAGTGACCACGTCTCGTCAACGTCTAGGATGTACCCACCCTTACCTAGAAGATACCTGTTCATTATTATTTACCGTGAAATATACGTTATCAATGAATAATTAATTATGCGCATATTGTTTCAAAATGAATTGTACATACTTATACTCAAAAATATTTTATATAAAAGTTGTAATATTATATTACAAATATTTACTACTGGTGTAAATGTTCCTATATCAACTCAATGCTAATTATTATGCTATCGATTCGAAAACAACTTCACGAGTTAGAGAAGTTGCGAGGAGGAAAGTTGTAAATCCGGAGGGAGTTCCAGTAATCCTTAAATCTCTCAGGGTGGCATTTGTTGCTGCTTGCTACTTTCACTCATGGTCACCACGATAGCGTTCACGAAACGAGGACAGAAATAAAATTAATAAAACCTGTCTTGTATTTTGAGTAAAATTTCTAATTAGATTACTTTCTACGGGTCCTATCCTAAACTCCAAAATAAACAAGTATGAAACCCGCGCCCTGATGGTTTCGGTAGATACCTCTATGCCAAATTTCAATGTTTTAAGGTCAATGAAACGTAGGATAGGATAATAGGATAATAGGATTTGCTGATGATGACGCAATCCAATTATGCCTAAGTACTAGTATTTATATTTTTTGCCGTGTGGTTCCGATCCGACATAATACTAGGAAGGACTACCCCATCTTTACCCGTGGGTGCTTTAATAGCCCGCTAAAGGAATATCCAGGGAATGGGCAGCAGTATTTTCCTTGGTATGCACTATAATCAACTGCGATCACCAAGACTCCTGCCATGGAGCCTATTAAAGTTTCAGCCGTTTTTGAGAAAATGCGTCTTAACAAACAGATAAACAAAACAGACAAAAGTGTCCATATTTAAAGGCTCCGTTTTCTTAAAAAACAAATACTGAACTTGAAAACTTGAGAAAAGTTACAATTTATGGTCGCTCTGTTGTCATTAATTACCTTTATTACCTTATGGTGTCGTCTTACGGTTTTACTCAGGTATAAGTAAAGACTCCGAATAATATCTTCGACAAATAATGACGGCACATAAATTGTAGTTCGTCGCAGCGTGGTCGCAGCTCCAGCTAGTACTAATTTTACCTAACAAATATCTTTGATACAAAGATAGACAAAGCGACCTGTTTCACAAATTATAACACAACTTCCTTTATCTAACCATCATAGCTGCATGACGACGATAATGTGCTGTCATTAGGAGCGTCCAACTTTTGTAAAGCTAAAAAAGAAACAGGTAGTTAACTGTAATTATGCCATTAAAGGAGATATGGAATGTTATTTGCCGCACTGGACTTTCATTTCAACGCAATTATAAATTCATCGCAATAATTAATTATCATAAAAGAGCAGTAAGCCCACAATAAACGAATGAAATGAAAATTGTCGCAATTTGCCATTTGTGTAAGTTAGCTGCTATAAGTTCTGAATAATAGAAGAAATCATCTGCTCTTGTGCTGGCATTAGCCCGGCTTTGTAATTTTGAGCAACGCGTAAACCGCTAGGGGAAGCTCCTGCCCCACTAACCTGGTAAGTTGGTAACCAATGTGTCCAAAGCAAAAACCTAGTACCACTGTACTGTATTTCCGAACAAATAAACGTGAATGTGTAAATATTCCAGTCCAATGGCCAGCCACAAACGCTACAGTTGACTGTACGACCGCCGATGAATGATTTATGACCTACTTTATGATACGATCTGCGGCAGGTTTTAAACAATGTAAACTCCATCCAGGGCATTTTAGTTATGAATGTTGAGTTTTATACCAATTCTAACACAAAATATTTTCATTTCTGTTAAGGTTCTGTTTCATGTCTATACGAGGTACGAGTATATTATATTACCCATGTAAGGGGTTTGTTTTTGTGGCTTTACCATCCATTAGTAATGCATTTTTCTAATCTACCGCATTTTTTTTTTTTTTTTGAGGGGGGGAAATGCCCTCGCGCTTCCCTGCCACCACGGGGGTGGTGGCAGGGGGTATGTGGGACTCGAACCCACTAAAACCCCCCCGTGATCCGACCGCCGCCGGGATGGGGCGAGATGGAGACGCACTGCATTAACCATCTCGCCCCGGTACTAATCTACCGCCTAGATCAACCCATGGATATTTATCATCCGGAAAATTTTAAGAGTTCCGGAAAAACGAGGGTAAATTGCGGGTAAAATTACAGAAGGCATCTAGTGGAAAAAATAATTGTGTTCAGATCATTACATTATATACATTACCTGTGCATCATTGGTTGGCGTACAATTAAAATATTAGCGGTCAATAGAGTTCGCTATCGATCGCTAACTTTTGTTTGTGCGAAATGGAGTGCGGCAGCTATGCTTTCCGGTCGAGTTACATTTTGAGCATTTTATTCCAGTGTTAATGCATCCAAAAGAGTACATCTCCTAACTTTACTTTAAACCAGTCTTCACTCTCCTCTTTGTTGCTATAACAAAGTGTGTGATATCCACACAATTCGCCCTATTTACATTTATGTTGATGTCTAAGTTTCACTGCCCATCATCTATGAGAGACTAAACCAAATGGTATACCTCACTATATGATAATATAATATCAAGAGGTTGAGGTGCATTTTGTGGAAGCAAAAGCGTAACGAGAATATATGGGCTATTTATTTGGTCGAGCTTCCTACGTGCCCTGAGCGCTCGCCACGTAACAACTTCCATATCTGACGCTGGACACTTTGTACATAATAAATTCTGTTCAATAATACACAACAGTACCGGAATATAAAGTGTTTGGCTTTACAATCGAAGAGCTTCATCTGCACAGATGCTTGTTCGTAAAGATGCAATCGTTAATCCTTGGAAAGACGTTAGCTCTTTGCAAGTGTGCAACACGTGTTCCATGTTGCACACATGCAAAGAGAGGGGTGGCTTTTTATCTGTCTACATCTGCCCCTATATTCGTTATCTTTTCCTTTACAAAATTGATGACGCGTAGCTATTGTAAGGGATGAAGAAATGTGGGTCACGGTCGTTTACTATTTATTTATTTATTTATTTATTTATTTATTTGTTAAATACACAGTGAACTTACAGCTACGCCAAAACATTCACATTGTTACACTAAGTTCTTATATGGACTAAGCAATATATATTTATAAAGGCGACTAATGGGGTCAGTATGTATGTCAGCATCTTGGACTTCGCTTAAGAAGCGGTTGATAACAGCTACAGCCCTTGCCGTTGGTGCATTATGAGCGTGCCACGTGCGTAAGGCAGGAGGCGCAGCAAACAGCTGGTGGCGACGTCTTTGACCCGCGCGGATGTAGTTTTGCGGTACAAAGTAGTGTAATCTGCTTAGCACTGAAGGATTGTCTACCTCGTTACGCATCAACAGGCAGTAATGTATAATTAATAATAGTTTACGTCGAAGCTCCAACGTTACAAGACCCACCATTCCCGATACAAATAGTGAAGGAAAAAGAAAGGGATAGTATCCATACGCTCTTTTATAGAGATACCTTGCGAACTTTCGCTGCACTCTTTCGATCATGACAGTATATTTTTTAGTCCTCGGATCCCAAACAATAGCCCCAAATTCGAGTGCGCTACGGACATATGCGTTGTACAGCATAATGGGAATGTTCATATCTTGAAATTGGGCAGAACTTCGAGTTATAAAACCCAGGGTTCTATTGGCCTTTTTACATATACTTGTAATATGTTCGCTAAAATTAAGCCTATTATCCATAGTGACGCCTAAGTCACGGATTGAGTCAACCCGCTCCAATACGTTTTGATCAAGGGTATACGGATATCTAACCGGTACAAGCGATCTCGAATAAGTGACTACTTTACACTTGGACACATTAAAATTTAAGTTGTTTAATTCTGCCCATTTAGCAACTGCATCTATATCGTGCTGGAGGTTTGTACAATCAGAAGTACTGCCAATGCAATGAAAAAGCTTCATATCATCAGCAAACATTAAACACTTGGCAGTACTTAGCGCCCCAGGTAGGTCATTTATCATAGATAGAAATAGAGTAGGTCCCAGAGTAGATCCCTGGCTGACACCAGACCTCGTAAAGTAGTCATTAGAAAAGTATCTACCTAGTTGTACATACTGTCTACGATCTCTCAAATAATTAGCTATGAAATTCAGAAGATTTGGAGAAAATCCAAGACAAGAAAGCTTTGATAGTAGGATATCGTTGTCTACAACATCAAATGCTTTTTTTAGGTCAAAATATGCCGTGTCTACTTGCATACCATTGTCCATTTGAGCTGTGACGTAGTCCACAAATACAACGTGATTTGTTGTAGTAGAGCGTGCACGGCGAAACCCATGCTGTGAATCATGAAAGAGGTGACCAATTTGAGCAGTGATATATCGATTAATTATCATCTCAAATATCTTTCCAAAAGTAGAAAGTACTGCTATAGGTCTCTGAGACTTGATATCAGCCGAAGAACTATCTTTAGGAACTGGAGTCACTCTAGTTACTTTCTACTATTTTCTTCTACTATTGCGCATGGGATGGCACCCCGAGTCGAAACTTGGCCCATTATTATAACTTAAATGTCAATGAGAGTTCTTGAGAAGTTTATAATTAACATCCCAAATTTTTAGAGAACATTGTGCCCTTCCTTAGTACTAGTCGAGTGTCTTCGTTAGATTTTAGTGATGGGTTTGTGACTGCTGTCGCCCTATGTCCATTAGTTCAATTCGTTCTGAACAAATTTTCTCATCCCTAGTTCAGTTTATGGACTTTGACGTCTCAGACTATCTTATTGACTCTTAGTCACTTAAACAATAACCTGAGTCGGGGTGATGTTTCGTATCAACAATAATTACGAAGAATTTTATCAACTACCAAAAATGTTGTTTAAATCCGTTGGTGCTAAATCTGCGCACTTTTAATCTTCATCGAGTGAGATGTTTCTATTGTCATATTTCGTAGCCAGAGCCGACTTATCTTTTAACTTATGAATAGAGCTTTTATGTTTTCCTGTATACTTTAATACCTTTTCTTTTTCTACAAGTCACCTAAAACATTTTCATTCGTTAAGTTAATGTCATATATAAATGAGGATTTGGAGCTCATCATCTGCTTTTCGTTTGTTGCAGCATCTCGTCGGAAACTAAGCGAATACATAGACCACTACGAGGGTCTAGACTACGACACAGACGCAGTTCACGAACAACACACACGCTCGCGAAGGTCCACAGACTCCTCCACGCGTCACGTTAGAGTCACTTTCCGAGCTTATGGCCGAAGGTTCAACCTTAGGATTAGGAGGGACTTATCAGCTTTCAGTGATGATTTCAAGGTAAGAGATTGTGGTTATATGGACGTCTACAAAAACATACGCGTAAATTTGAGAATGTCTTTGTCAGTCCGAAAACAGCGGTTATGAGTAGTGCGAAAATACCTCCAAACCTCTCGAAAGATATGTATGTGAATCAGATTTTGTATAGCTACCAGAAAAAAATAATTTGATTGACATTTAGTGATTTGATTGACTATATAAACTTATATAAGATACCATGCGAATAGTATTTAGTAACCTTTGTCAAATGATGATTGATAAACTAACAGAGCAAGTAACTGGTGACTAAAATGAAGCTCTACTTAAAACGAACGTGTTGATAAAATCATTTTACATTTGACAAGTAGTTTAGTAAGTTAATGTACATAGTCTCTGTTTTAAATAGTGCATACATTTTTTATTATTAGGTTTTGTAAAAAAAAATATCTTAAGAATATTTATGTAAAGTAAGTACAACTTTTATTAAATTTTATAGGTGGAAGGCGCACAGGGTCAGCTCCATGACGTCGACACATCACACATCTATCACGGCGAGTTGACAGGTAAGTTTTCCATTCAGTGAAAGTACCTACATCCATCCATTCTATTACAAGTTATTAGAAATGAAAGCGAACAGAATTCTGTATATTAAATGTAGGAAAGCCAGCGACCGCGTACCGTTTAAACGTGAACAAAGGTGAAGAAAGCTTGCAACAGTTTAGAGGGGACTAGCGCAGGGCACTCACATACTGACAAGACAGGCGAGCAAACTTTGTAGGTGGCGCGTGGTGTACTAACAGCCGCAGCTCGCGCCCGCCGCCCATTGCACACCCACAACCGAGAACACCGACGTTATCTACACCGAAGATAGACGCCATTGTTCGCCCTCACCTCGAAGGAAAATTTAATAAGTCCTCTGTTGAAGTATGTCGACCGCGATTGTGAATGAAACAAAAGCCGAACGCTTCACAAACTCTCGCTCCGCATCCGCCAATACCTCACCATCTTCCCGTTTCATTACTTACATAACATTAATAACCCCTTGAGTGAGAGCACCAAACATATTTCTTTCGCAAAGTAGCTGGCGGCGAGAAGACTGCGTCAAAATCTCGGCTGATTGGTATCTATCGGCGGCCACTCGACTTTTGATGTTGGCTCTGCTAAGTCCCACTCTAGTGACTTACCTAGGACTATTACGAGTAATGTAAATAGTTATTTTAGTTAAAGCTCGTAACATCTAGGTCTTCGCAAAATATGCAAAACGAGCTCCTTGGAATTCGTTTCTTGCCTGTCAGGCGAAGCATTAAATTCAGTTAACGAATTCCTGTTAATGAAATTGCGACATTTTATTGTCGTTATGGAGTTGCAAAGACTGACATTTTGTCACTATGGGAGTTGGAACATTTTGCGATGTGGAATTTTCCTTATATTCCAATATCCCGCCAAAGTTTGAGTTCGGTAGTTGACATAAGTATGTGTATGGGTATGAGAGCGATGCGTGTCGAGGAGGCGGTTGGTGCGGCCGTGGATGCCCGACGTCCTTGTTATGATCGTGAAAGTTTGAAACAGTGTAAATGGATAAAGTTGTGCGGCGGAGGGCCGGCCGCATCGATCGCAGTTCGTCGCCCTACTTAGTGCGGTCTCCGATGCACTTACCCGCCGTATTTGCAACCGCTTTTTGCATACAAAATCTCGACGGGAGCCCTTACACGCTCGACTGTTTCCGCCCTAAGTATTTGTTTTTTTTTTAACTAAAACAATGCGTGGTTTCATATGTTCGAAGCGATGCGATGTTGCGGATTTTACACCTGACTTTGATTCGCGGACCAGATTTTGTTATATTACTTAGTTAAGGGATCCCGCTTTTTCACCCATAACTTCTAGCGGGAAATTTTAATTTCCAGTATACATTTTAAATTATTATTATTTAGCCGTTTTGGCTTGAAAGTTACACAATCGAATGAATACTTTATACATATAAGTATAGAAAAAGAATGTCATTACGCCAAACAACGATTGGTGTTGGTGTTTTATCTTATTTATATGCAAAAAGTATGATATTTCCCCTCAGTCTTATTTTTTGCTTTGTGTGCTCTCCAAATCGTATCCTCTTTAAATCACAGCTCCAATAAAAGATCTATATAACATAATCATCAGTAGAATGCAAAAGAATTGTTGGCGAAATGCTGGTCTATTATTAAACTAGCAGAGTCAGGCTCTTGACATTATTACAAAATTTTACCGAGATTTTCTGCCGCCGCGGCTGCTCTTAAGTACATAAAACATTTTAGGAGTCCTGCGGTTTTCGCGGAAAACATTTTTCGTCTCTTGTCGATTCTTTCACCGTAACTTTAAATTCCGGCGCGTTGTAAATACTCTCTACTCTCCCTCCCCTCCCCCGTCCTTGTCATATCATTGTCACAGCTGGTCCACACCCCCCCCACCTGATGTCACATATTTTGCAATTTATATTTAAAATGTTTGTGTTGTAATACTTAGATATTATTATATTTTGAAAAAATGTGATGTCGTGAAATTTGGGACCACCTCCCCGCCCCTTGTCACACAATGTCACACTTCTCCGACCCCTTTCCTCCCCCTTAACGTGTGACGTCATTTATAGACGGCCCCCTAGGATATTTCTCATTATGTGTAGTTTGTTTAGCTGCTCTATTTTAATTTTTGAGTGAATTATCTGCTGAGTCATTAATTACTTAATAATTTTAACGAAGACCCCTTTGAGTAAATGAAGATTAAATTCTTGCAAGTCACTGACATTTACCGTTCCTACTATTAAAATTCATAAAAATTATAAAGATGTTATTGGTTCATTTGATCAGATAATAATGTAAAAATAAAACAGTATGGTCATCTATTTATTTCTTCTACCTTCTCTACATGGAACGTAGAACGTTGGCTATCAATTTTATTGAGTACATTTCCTCCCTGTTGCCATTCTTTGTACGGGTGACCCCGTCCATTCAATACATCATTGTCTCGGCCAAATTGGTGTGAACCAACCGGGCTTCCATTGTTTGCCTCAAATAATCGATGTTGATTCGTCACATATGTCTTAATTTAATTTAAATTATCTTCTGAACGTGTTGTCACATCTTCATCGTCCTTATTGACTTTCATGTCTGTTGTGTTTTATGTTTGAAAAGTTTTATTTTTTTCAATTCAAACCTTATGTTTGGTGTTCATTGTGATACTGTATAAACTATCAGGAAAAGCTTGTTCCATGCAATTTATTGTTTATTTATTCAACTCCAAAGAAACGATTTACTGACATTTGTACCAACCCGTATGTCACTGGAGCATGCAATCATTGATCGAATCGTACAACACACCCGCAGGCTACGATCAACTGTATACTGTATACTCACACTTGCATACATAATACGGGCCATATCTTTAGCTAGGGGTGTTGCTATCAATTCAACCACACACAGCGGAAGCGGAAGTATGGTGACCTTAAAAAGAATCAGCGTTATTAATTTATTTAAAACAAACTACTCGTAATTGGTGACATTAATTCAATGAAATAGATGTGGTATACTTATGTATTGTTTACAATAGAGTTTATTAATTTAGTTGAATCGCGTGTTCACAAGTCCCAATTTACATGAATAGATTCGTTACTCTAATTTAATACTCCAACGTGTTACAGCGAGTAACCCTGGTTCGTGCTCCTAATTGCAGCGTTCGATGCACGGTGCTCTATGCTATTCTATTAGCCATGTCCCCAGTGCCTGGAAATGAGTCATATAGACCAGTAAACACTACAATTCACTCACCCGTATCATTCATTTACCTGTAATTTCAATCCATAACGCGTTTGTGACACGACACCCCCTGTACTTTATTCAACTTTTATGACTCTCTTTCTTCACTATCAAGCAGTAAAGTGTTAAGTTTAAGTTTTATTTGAATATTTTCTTTTTTATTACGAGCAATTTCAGCCATGTCATTAATTTTATATTGCTTTTATGCTTAACCAAGTTTTCTTTGGAATTTTAGGTTTCTTTAAGTCTTGTTGCCATTTTGTCGATTTATTGTGTGGGATCTACTCCATAAGACGCATAGACATATTAATCGTTTAAACTGATAAATGCACTGAATTAAATATCAGTCATTCTAGCTGTAACCCACCCACTGCCGGCCACTTCTCAATTTAGTCAGCTGTTTACTTAGGACATTTATTTGGGCGTGGGAGTGGGACCTATCGGGCTATCATACTTGTTTTCGATCACGCAACACTATTGTGTAAAGAAACCTTTCATTCATGTCGTTCGTTCAGCATACCTGTAGTTTAGATTCTAGTACACCGATACGTAATCAGTTATGAAGCTGTACTTTTAGTTCGATTTTTGTTCAAAGTGACGATTTGATGTATACGTTGGTTGTATATTTTTGGTATGCTATTTTACCAAATGATCTGGAAGAATTGATTATGTGTATTCTACGGTTCGTTATGTTCAATGATATAATTATTGTACGGATGTGAACAACACCTGAACTCAACGCACCATTGATTAATTATAATGCAAAAATACTCCGAAGTTGTAATGTGAATCACATAACCAATAAGCTTCTCAAATAACTGTGGTTTATCCTAACAGCTACTGGTACTGATACAAAGGCAACATTAATTAGATAGCCGTGCTCCACTGTATCGGACTTGATGGAAATTAATATCGTTGATAAAAATATACTGCTAGGCCACAACACGCTTTTTATTATCCAAGTATAGGTTTCTATAACGCATTAATCATCTGCAGTGTATCAAATTCTAGTGATTCGTTAGTATCGTCACACACACTGATATCTATTCCATGGCATTTACATGCAATTTCTGTTAGTTGTCCTAGAATCTATTTTTGATGTCTATAATTCAAATTTTTTAACGATGGTCTAAAGATCTGCCGATGTAATTGATGATGCTTGAATACAAGTTACGTTTTATTTAACGGTATCCATGATAATAATTGTGGGTCTACTATAATAAATCATAGAGCTAGTAATTCGTTCCTTGATCAGATAGTTTTATATTTTTAAGAGAGTATGTATTGAGGTCCGCCCATTGTTCCCAGCTTCTTGTAAATCCACGGTATATTTTGTAATTTTCTTAATATTTGGTGTGAAAACTAAAGAGCTTATCTACCTATATATTTTGCTTTTAATGTCTTGGTCGTAGCTATGTATATTAGTCCAAGCGTTGCTAAGTTTCGCCTGGTCTCGTAGTTCTTGTTGTATAAGTCAGTTGAAATGTTTGTTGTCCTATTCCTATGAAATTAATTTCAATGAAGCTGATTTAGAAAGTTTGCTATTCGTCCAGATAGTCCAGATGCTATATATACCAAGCACTGAACATTTTAAGCCTAATCAAGCTCTACTCTTGACTTCACCATACACGACAATTGGTTACAGACTTATTTTCTTTCTTTAATAAATATCCAACGAAGAATTTACAATTAGAAACAAGAAACGAGGCTAATGAATTTGACATTTTGAAGCTATTTTTCCACTTGTAGCAACTTGACCATTAACCCACATGACATACAAATGAATAATAAAAAATAATAAAAACATGTGGACATTGCAGACAGCGCGATCTAGCCCTAAACTAAGCGAATCTTGTAGTTGTACTATAGGAGTCACATGATTGATAGAATATTTATTATATATTTCTTGTTTGTTACCTAAATATAGAAAAAACATCTGTCTTTACTGTGAAGTTTCAGATTCGGATCGGATTTTTTTTAATGCATTCTGCCGGATTGCTTGCACCAGAAGTGGAACAGAGGAATTCTTATATTTCTCACTCACATATTAATTGACTTACTATATAATATTTGACATTAAGCACTTTGTTATTTTATATGCATAATATGTACAATAATTTATTTTAAGTACGTGTTATAAGTGATTTGATTTGACTTGCAAAAGTGCTAAAAATAGCCTGTTCACAATAAAATTCTGTGATTTTGACTATTTTTTAGTCATCACACAAAATACCTACGTTTGTGGGAATCAAACTCACAATATGTACAATTCAGAAGGCTGAGGCTACTTCCAACTGTTCTATGAAGCCCTTACAAAAGGCTGCTATTATAGTCGAGAACATCATACAACAATAGTGAGTGACGTATGTACTGGTAATGTAGGTAATGCGGTGGATAATAAAGATGCGTTCAGGCAGGAAATCACGGCGAGGTATCGACGTTCGGCTCACGTTGCAGGATGTTATGGTTCCCTAGTGATTGGCTATATTAACTTTATACTTTTATCACGTACCTGACTACTTATACTCACTCAATTGAAGCTATTAGTTGAATGAGTACCTAACAAATCTTGGATTAGAGTTGCTTCAACACTCCATACCAATTTTGATTGGAAGTGGAGAATTAGGCAAGTAAGAAAAGGAAATGGCGAAAGTTCAGCTACTGATGAATGGTGACGACTCTTTTTGAACCTAAAATTTCCGTCATCGAAAATTAACATTCACAATCTTCAATCAATGATTGATTCTTACGGGAAACTGATTATGTAGATTTTGGCATACTGGAGGGATTCTTTATAAAACACTTCGTAACTATCATTACTTGAGTCAAAACTCTCAAAAATGTGATAAGATTACCATTGCTGTTAAATGTATATTAAAAGCACTACTATTTCACAGATGATCCTCAGTCGAAAGTGTTTGGGTCGGTGACAGAGGGTGTGTTCGAAGGGAAGATCATATCCCAGGATGGGTCGTTCTACGTGGAACACGCACGCCGGTACTTCCTTCCCAACAACACCCGGACGCGGGTCCACTCCGTCATCTACAAGGAGGGAGACGTCAGTGATCCCTACGCAAACCGGAGACATGGTGAGTACACTACCTGATCCACTCAAGCTACACATAATCGTTCTACGAATCTAGATCTATTTTGAGTTTATCAGAATAATTGCGTCAGTGAGACGCGAGCATAAAATGGTGACTAGATGGTGAATCACTCCATTTATTACAGCGATTCTAAATAATTTATGCTAGTTTACGCAGGATATAAATGTTGTAGAAATACCCCTTAGGTAAGATGCCCAACCCATCATTAAAAAGTTGGGATGTCTTCTGTGTCCAATGTTTGGTAATAGACGTTACTGCTAACAAAAACAGTTCATGGCTGCAACATTCTTTACACAACACGAGGAATAATTGCTAGTTAATCTTTGACTATGCTCCATAACTCCACGTGGACAATTAAACTTTCCATTACTAATGTTATCGATTCTTATCAAAGTCACGTTGAATAATTTGCTCAAAAATTTTCACCGTATAAGATTGCATTCGATTTAACTCATGGTAACCAAATAAAGCGATTTGTGTCTGTTCCAATCCGATTACACGGCAGTACCTAGAAGTTGTGTTCACGAATGTGCAATAACGAAATTAACAGGCAGAAACCCGTAACTTACTACGTGCAGTTTGTAAGCGAATACAAACTGAATACGAGCGCAGGCTTATTTGATTGCTTACAGTATCTTATTTTACGAAGCTCTCACGTAAAAACACCTGCGGTTCAGGATTTGTGTAGAATATACAACGTTGTATTTGTAGGTAACTGTATAACTGATGAACGAACGCAAAATTAACTTTCAAAGTTGTAAGATACAATGCGTCAGCAGACGTGAGATATAATAAATTTGTAGTAATTTCAGGTGCTGCTTGTATTTCGTACATTGAAGGAAAGCCAGTTCAGTCACTCTGCTGGAAGTTTTCCTACAGCGTCGCGTTGCAAATGGATTGCACGCCACGCAAGGTCGTTTAACAAACTTTAATCCCATTTGCCGGAGCGCTGTCACCGGCCGATTGCAACACTGTTTTCATCGGTGCGCATTAATTTATTGCCGAATGTTTGCACCAACTGGCCATCGCTTAGGGTGCCATTAATTTCGTTTGGATTCTTGATCTATTGATTCCACTTGAGGGGTGAAGTCTTTTTTTTAACGTAGGCATAGGTGAGAGCTATGCTGCCTACTTTCGTCTCAAGCAGCCTTATTAATAAACGGGTATTAGTCTCGGATTAGTTACTTCAGCTTTTGTCCTATTTTTGCTACTGGAATATTTAGCTGGATCGAAAGAGACAAAAGATGGTGTAACTAATCCAAAGCTATGTCGTGTTTATTAATAAGGCTGTACATGTCTACGTGTACATTTACAAGACTTCGGATCTTCTTTTCTTTTTCTTATTCTGATCTCAATTGTCAAGATCTATATGGCTTCCTGCCTTTACGCCTCCCTCTTTATCTCCAGTCCAGTGAGTAAAAAGCGGCTATGTTCATATCCACATTGCAAGCAATACTTAGATGGGTGTACACTGCACGTGCTCAAATGTCATCAAAGCAGCCCAAATACCCTTTACATATTCATTCGTCCGTGGCACGACTGTAGGCTGCGCCGGAATGGTAATTTCGCGTCAACAACACCGCTCCGCCGGCCGAGTTTGCATTTTTGTCGTTTCGGCTGTTGTAGATGCAATTTTGCTACTGTGCTTTATCTGGACAGTATGTTAGGTTTCCAGACATTTATTTCTGTTCCCGGACCGTGTGCCAACAGATTTCTACAGTTTTTTGTATCAGGATGGGCGGGGTCTAGGCCTTCACTTCAGTGCTTGTCGTTAGTGTAGCACAATCATAAACAATCAGCGTGGGGTATGTTCATGGCACGTCGACATCCAAATTCTGCTAAATCATTACAATTCTGTTCTTGATCTTTTCAAACAACATAATAATAAACAACAACATTAAACAGTAAACAGGTATATTCTTGACAAGCATCCACACCATCTTAGACTGCGTCATTTTCCATCAGGTGAGACAGTGAGTTGGTCAAATGCTTTGTTGTACATCTACGACGCCTGGTGCATAACTCTTGTTTTTAGAACCGAAAGGTAATAAACTTCAATGATTACAGTGGTGTGGTAGATATTTACTACGGTTATATAGAGTTTATACACTGGCTGGCCTAAACTGTATCTCGCTGTGCACAGTTGCACCTCAACGACCCACCGAATCACATAAACACGATCCCCTTCCCTCCCCGTTTGTGAGCTCAACGAGGGCGTATCGTGGGTAGTACCAACACCTATAAGCAACATTTGGTAGGTACATTATTATTATTCAAAGATTCAGTATGATATTGATTAGGTAGATAGCCACCAAGCTCACGCCACGTATACATTGTGATCACGTCAAAATGCTCAAAGCGTACGTACGTTTGACAGATTTCTCGATCGTATAAAGCAAATTCTGTTTCTAGGATATTTCTGCCTTTCATAACTGAAATTACATTTTGATCGGAGAATAAATGTATTGAGTAAACAGGAAGGGTCGCGTTTGTAGCTACATTTGTTTTCATTACGAGTTATTGAACAGACCCAGCCGGTCCCTTCGCTAAGCGTTCTCTGTGGAGCTTTTATTTGAATATGAAAGACTTCAATCAACCCCTTAAAGGACTGTTTTGAGACAAACACAAAACATAATGGTTGTCATAATAAGTTTAGTAATAAGGAAGTTTTTCGAAGCATATCATCAAAATATTCAGGTTCACGTGTGAAAACCAAACTATAGCTGAATAATTTTATAAACGAGCTTAAACCGTATGCCGCCTCCAGCTATGAACCATCGCCTAAACTGCTGTATGTTCCGACAATATTAACATAGTAAGTTGAAAAGACGTTCCAAAGCCCGCCTTACGCGAAATCTACGCTGAGGACCAATAATTTAATTTGGCAAAACTCGCAAGCTTCTCATTTCGCTACATAAATACCGCACTGGATAAAACTGAGCGTTGCTCTCGAGTCCATATCAAATTTCGCAAACCATATAGATTTTGTCGCTAAAATATTTATAAGAATGGTTTGCAGGGTTAAAGGTTGTTTCCTTAGACTAGAGACTCGCAAGAAGTTCTTTTGCAAGTAGTTTAGCTTCAGTGAAAACTGTGTTCTGTTCAGTTAGTGCAAACAGACAGGTAGCAAAGTTTTCCACTATCGAGCGGTGGAGCTTGCACATTTTGAACCTTAACGCAAAAGTTTACATCGTGTTTGGATAAAACATGGATTAAGTTTGGATAAGAAATTTCTAGCAATTTTTTTTTCAGCAAGTAACCGTCTGCCAGTGTTTTACCCGTTTTCCCGCTTGAACTATTAATTTTCCGTAATAAATATATGCAATGTGGATCTCGCTAGAAATGTAAGCTATTAAATGTGTATTTAAAATAAAAACGGTATGAGAAAACTTTTTTATAATTGTTTAATTAAAACGTTTTATGAATACGGGTAAGAATAGTGACAGTTTCAAATTAATTTTGCTGCATAATGCCTCAGATAGTAATGCGTTGCGTTAATATTGAGCAAAGTATAAGTATATCCTTATAGAAAATACTTCGTACAATAACGTACTGGGCGGTAATAATTTCATTTATCCCTTGCATTGATAAAACTTGTCTTCCATCTCAACATATTCCGCATCTCCTGACGAAGGCAGATATGTCAATATTAGTTTGGGAAGAACGTAAAATTATAACTTGTGAAGTATGAAGATCGTTCCCATTTTCGGTTTTGGAAGAGTCAGCTAATATCTTTTTTTCTACTGTGATGCCTATTTTTTATTTACGATAATGCATGAAATGAAACGCAATGTAAGGTCTTTATTGCCAGTGTGCGCTGCAAGTCCACCGCCAGTCTGTGCGAGCCCTAAAAATTACTCACAAAGACATTAATTACCTAACTAATTCAATAACAGTGGAATAGCTGTTCAGTGTTTTCTTTTGTTTTATCTTTGCTTATTTCAAATTTGATAAAGAGAAAAAAAACACAAAATAATTATTCTCCCTCTACACCATAATACTAATACATACTCGTAGTATAAGGGAAAGAGTCCCATAATTGTCGAGTTGTACCGTTCAGCTACCGTTTTTAAAAGGCTGTTGGTACTACCTCGTAATCGCCCCAGAAGAGATGCCGTCTTATTACGGATGATGGCATAAAATCCGTCAGCCTGAGCATACGACATCTCTGAAGCGCTACAATAACGACGCAGACCTAACAGCATTCTGAACGCATTATTATACCAATATAATGATGCGTACAGAATACTCGAATTCTTCGAGTCCAAATTCGATGGGCATTTAACGATATTAGATCTATATATTAGATATTATAGTGTATATATAACCTTGAACAGGCTGATTTTAGCCTCGTCACTACACCGGGAGAATTAGCGTGTCAAATTACTCCTTACCACCAATGCCCTACGCTTCCTCATAATATGCGCTCGCTAATAATAAACGTATTATCCTAAAACCAGGGGAAATTGTCTCACAATACAGTAGGCGCTATATCTACGTATATAGGATTCCTGACTATGCTTACATTGCGTCTGGCGTCTGGCGAGGCCGAGGATATAATCCATATCCTGTCTGAGATGTAATCCTAGCTCGTTTTGCTTAATTGTTGTCAAGCTCTAGTTAGTTATTGATATACTAACTGTGGTCCGCAGTTTTACCCGCGCTGATAGACTTTTCTGTGATACAAAGTATCATATGAGTTTAACCTCTTCATACTTTTATCCAGAGAAGTGACTAACGACTAGGACCTAAAATATCGCGATATTTATACCAAATTTGAACTAATTCTGTATCTGTGATGGGCTTGCATATGACAACTGTCTCAACTGATGGTTAGTGACGACTCGGTTAACGTTGGAGCGCATACATACGTATAAGTAAACTATACACAAACTTTCGCATTTTGTAGGTTTTTTCATCTGATGCGTATGCTTCTAGTTACTGATTGTGATTCCACAATCCAGATTTTGGTTTCATAATGTCATCAGGCCTCAAAATAATATTGACTAGTACATTACATATGTTTTTTCATCAACCACTAGTTTATGATCTAATAATAACAACCAAAAATACACGGGAGGAAAACCGCATCATTAATGAATAGGTAGAACTTATTAAAAAATTACATTGATCGCTAACCTCAATAAACCTTGCAGAATTATGTTCAGTTTGCCTTGAGTCGAAATATTATGAAGCATTAAATGGCTACTAATGGTAATTTTTGCTACAATGCTCACATTAAAGATTAGCTGTTATTAAATTACGCGAATATCGAATTTGTGCACTTTTAGCTGGCATTAATGGCTGTGGCAGTAATTTCCGTTATCTGCCAGTTGCCTCACTCACTACTACAGGAGATATAGTGATACCTAATACATTCGTACTGACTGACTTCGCTCGAGGTTGGAATATGTAGTTATGTACCGAGAGTTAATGCATTTACGTAATTTAATTATGTTGTTAGTTTTTATTATAACGACAATTTTCATCATATCAGTGGGAATTAACGCAACTTTGTACAGGTGTATGGTTATTCTTGTTATTTGTGGTATTGTGCTATTCATCTCTAGGGTTAGCTTCGTCAATGTGTTACGTCGTATGTCATTATTTGGGCCATTTACAATACTTTGACGTTGCAAGAGCCTGTATCATTATCACAGATATATATTTATTTCAAAGAAGTATCTACTTGGCACTTTCTTTAATATATTCCTGAATTCTATGGCATTTTTTAGTAATAATCCATTAATAAGCAATATCATACAACCCGCTCAACGAGATTAAAATTAAGGCAAAACATTTATTTAAGCTTGGGCAAATCCCATACTCTTCTATTTGCATACTAACGAAACCAAAATGTATAAAAATTGCTCGCTCGCTCCTCGCACATAATCCTACGGCATCCGCTGCAGTCAGGAGCTTCGTTAAAATGCAGCGCACCGGATGCGAAACGCCAATGTGCACTATCGCGACACACGGACTGAAAAAATAATCCACCATTCAGCACTTTTTAATTTTAAAACCCGAGCTGTTTCGTTTGCATTGTGCTTTTCCATGCGTCATTATGAATTCCCTGCCTACCGGATTCAATGTTCGTGCTTAGCTATACCACCGCGACATGTTTTGATGTATCGTTGCCGCAATCTTAATGGAGGCTTCAGGGCATTCTAAAAACAAACCTAATGACTTCCTGCCCACATTTTCAACAAAACTGACTTAATTACTTTAGAAAATTAAGCTAGCAAAAGATAAGGAATTTGGAGAGAATATTAAGTCCCTCTATAGGTCATGTCGTCTGCAGATGGTGAAACTCAGCCCTCATCGCCGGCTAACGCTCGTAATTACTTATATTCGCTGGCAAAAGAGAACGAAAAACAAAGACTCGGAATAATGTATACCGAGGTTGTAAATCTTATACACGAACTCCGTTGATAAATCTCGAAATAACTGTATACACTGTATAGAAAACAGTTTCACGTCAGCGTCGCACTATTTATTTCGCCAGGAGACGGGACCGAGTCCGCTTCCTATTTTTCTTCATCCCCCAACTCGAGGAAACTTTGAATTGATCATGAATAATTTAAATCCAATATTAAAATGAGGAATATTACAACATTGGCTGTATCGGTGGACGTGCGGTCTCTTATCTTTTTTTAATATTCTTTCAAGAGCGTTAGCGGAACGCGATCTGGCAATACGTAGAATTAATTCGTTGGTTCGACTAATCCGGATTATAAATCTCGGTAAAGCGTCTCGTCGTATTCGGGACACGTACGGATTGCGTCTATTTACAATTGCTATGTGCCGGCGATATTATGTCGAAGCTCTTTGAGCTCTACTGACTGAGTAGTGAGTGGGAGGCGGTATCCGAAGGAGAATGGAACAAGCGGATTATTCTTCAGTAATGGTGCGGAACATTCCAGGGTTCGTCAATTAATCCGACGATGTGTGAGGATCCTTGTTTGTCTTAAGGCAGCAGCTGGCGATTGGCTTATACGCGTAAAAGCAAACCCTATACGAAATACTTATTGACATATCGCGATTTTGCTAATGGTGCTTCCGTCACAGTCACATCAGCGACCAGAATCACACGGCAGATATTATTCTTAGGTATTGTAACAGTCTCAGATAATGTTCTAATGTAAAACAGATTGTCTTTCAGAAAACATTAAAACTAATATGACACCAGTTGCAACGCAATACCACATGCATTGTGTTACTAATTATAGATTAACGATGCCATTGTCTGAATTTCACTCGTCGCTTCTCCTATGGTGCTCAGATTACTGATAAACATAGTGTACCAAGAACACGGTCATAATTGAAGGGATGAGATCAAAAAGGGTTTAACTGAATTTTTTCACAAAATGACTTATGGGTATCGTTGGATTCAGCGTGAAATTATCTACAATAATACATTCTCAAAATACCGAACTGAGGCTTAAATCTCGAGTTTGTCAGTCTAAAAACGGTTTATCTGACACAGGAATACAGTTCGCTTAGCATAAAAACATTATTATTATTATATTATATTATATTTTTACAGTAATAAGTACGAATTATTACTATATTTTGTATTTTAAAATAGAAACTTACATAAACCTTTTCTATTACTTAATAAGCACTCTACATTAAAATGAGGCCGTTGAAGTTTAAAGTCAATTTTTTCGAAACTATCAATTTCACAGTTAAACCCTTTTTATTCTCACCCCTTGAATTATGTTCTCTATTTACCGAAGATTAGCTAATGTTGATACATAGATTGATAGATAAACTCTTTATTGAAACACCATATCTTAAAAAAAATGTTCAATGTATAATGTTCTTAGGCATAAAATAGGACATGCGTAAAGCTTTTAATTACATCTATGCGGTAAAGTGAATAAGCGTCTTATTTCCTCTTTCTATTCTGAAACAGAGTTACGCCAGTACTATTAGTTATTCTGTGACTGAGGTCCGTATTACAGAACTATACTCAGTCGTCGATTCATACTCAAGTAGAGGTTTCATTTTATGAATGAAATCTCGTTTAGAGCAGAGATTCACGACAGCGTAGTTTTGTAATACGAGCCTGAGTTACATTTTATAGAATAAAGAAACAGGCGTATGAAAACTCAGTAAACACTGAAATGGTTATAGTGAAAACTGCTGAGTTTGCTTAATTCATTTAAGTTATTTACATTATTATATTGGATTCGTATCGTGTATACATCTCATTAGTAACGTTTTAAGTTGTTTATCGTCATATTTTTTCTGAGGCTAGATTAGCTTGATTATTTTGTTTACATTAATATTGTTTGATATGAAAGGCGCCCCGCGCGGCTTACCTAAAATTGTACTCGTTTTCCTCCGGCCGGGCGGGGTAGGGGCATTCTCCGAAATGAAAATTAGCCTATAGTTAATTTCGGTAACGTAAACATCTTTGTGCAAACTTACATATTACGTCTATATGTATATAGAAATCAGTTTGCCGTGAACGAATGACATGAAGAAGAATGATTTATCAGACTAAACTCATGAATCTAGAAAACCTCTTGAAAGTTATAAATCAAATATTATAATCAAATATTCATTCCAAATTATAATAATGTTTTGAAATGTGGTGTTTGTCCTGGTTAGGTCACGTCGGAGGGTGTGGCGTGACAGACGAGGTGGTGCAATGGATGGAGAGGATCCAGAACTCCGGAGTGGATGACGAGCCGTCCACAGTCGTTCCGCCACAATCGACACCCTCGCAAGGCTACCACGCGCCGGCGTCGTCTCCGCCACATCCCAACAGTTTGAGGGATGATCCGCCTAGGTAGGTGATAGAGCAACATCCAGCACTGGTTTTCAGCCTAGAAATAGGAGTACATTGTTTATGGCTTCTACAATAAATAGAAATAGTATAAGTACAAAGAAACAGATAAAAATATAAAACCAATTATTTTCAGACATTGGGACTTCCATTACAATAAATACTCGCGAGCGGCGAACAGTGGCGAGCATTCGCGCTCGCGGAGAGCGGCCACGTCCGACAGCAGAGCGAACACATGCTCGCTATACATTCAGACTGATCCGCTGATATGGCTACATGTCAGAGGGGGATTCCCAGACGTAAGTTTATTTTACTTCATTCTTCTTCTTCATTCTTCATTCTTATTTTATTTTACTCAGGTAGGCAACGCATTGGCAGCGCCCCCGGTGTTGCAGGTGTCTATAGGCGACGATAACTGCTTACCATCAGGCGGGCCGTCTGCTTGTTTGTCTATGTTATAAAAAAAAAAAAAAATTAGTACTCATTTCATAATAATTTTCACGGGAGTAAAAGTAAAACACTTGGGGAGTATTTGGGGACCAATCTGTGATCATGATCAACTAACTGATTTGACTATCAACTTTTAAAATAACCTACAGAACTCTTTAGGCGATATGTATGGGGTAAATTATATTGTTATTCTTTTATATACTTTTAGATCTTTCTTATCATATAAAGTAAGAATGTTTTAGAATATTTAAAAAGGTGGTCCTTTACATTTACACAAAATTTAAAAAGGAATCACATATTAACGACTTATTATTTTATGTATCATTTCTGTAGCCTAGTTATAATAATAGTGGAAAATATCCAACGCATTAATCATAAGCTGTTTACGTGGATGCGCTTATTCAGGAATTTCTATGTGCTCCTTTACGATAGAGCATAATTAAAACTATCCTTGAACAGTTAAAATAAAACAAATACAAGTTTAAAATATTAGTTTTATTTATATTTTTTATAGCTAATTATCACGAGTTTTATATTAGTGAATTGTATTTTTCGTACTTTTTTGTTCCATCACAGAGACACTTACTGACTCTGTGGTACCAGTCAGACAAACGATCAGCGTTTCCCTTTCATATCGGATAAATTATTTTTAACAGAAAATTGAAAACTCGTAATTGAAGGATACCTTAACTTAGTATCCTTCAATTGCTGCGATAGTATAGCCTGATGAAAAAAAAAACAAACAAATTTTTAAAAGAAAATTGAAAACTCTTGTAATTGAAGGATACCTTAAATTAGTATCCTTCAATTGCTGCCATAGTATAGCCTTATGAAAAAAACAAACAAATTTTTAAAAGAAAATTGAAAACTCTCGTAATTGAAGGATACCTTAACTTAGTATCCTTCAATTGCTGCGATAGTATAGCCTGATGAAAAAACAAACAAACAGACAGACAGACAGACATACGCAGCGGACATATTATATTGATTAACACTTAGACTGGTGTGATAACTCAGTTGGTAGTTGCTCTGCCTTCCGAAATATGGGTTGATGGTTCGATTCCCACCCAGGACAAACATTTGTGTGATTTTCATTTATGTTTGTTCTGTGTCTGGGTTTTATATTGTATTCTATGTATGTATTTACAAACAAAAAGTATGTAAGTACTGTATCAGTTATCTGGTTCCCATAGTACAAGGTTTGCTTAGTTTGGGGCTAGATGGCGCTATATGAAACGTCAACAAATATTTATTTTTTTACTTGTATACTAAATTGCCAACATTTTTCGTATTCCAGCATGGGGACGAGAGCAAAAAAGCCGAGGTTGATATGAAGACGAGAGAAGAGATTCTCTCGCTCATTTCGCACCACGTGACAGCTGTCAACTATATATACCGAGGCACGAAGTTCGACGGACGGACGGAACACAGGAATATTAAATTTGAAGTCCAGCGGATAAAGGTATTGCGAGATATACAGGAGTCGTGACACATATAAAAAGCCAAGCCGTTATGTCTTTAATTGCATATAAAAATAAAGTATAATTTTAATTTTAAATACTTGCCCCTTTAATAATAAACATGTAGCGTAGGAATAGTTATTTACCATGTTACACAGTTAGTTCATTATCGTGCTTCAAATTTTTCTTTTACATTAAATATGTTTTTTTTGTTTATTAGTGTTATCCATATTTCCATAGATCTTGATGTATTTTGGTATGTAGATAGCTAGAACCCTGGGAATAAAAACGTGCGAAGTCAAGGTTA
Organism: Ennomos fuscantarius; assembly: GCA_905220475.3. Lineage (NCBI taxonomy): Eukaryota > Metazoa > Arthropoda > Insecta > Lepidoptera > Geometridae > Ennomos > Ennomos fuscantarius. The sequence goes on along the minus strand of HG992031.1, from coordinate 4,950,896 downwards.
GCAGTATATATATGTATACAGTCACTATAAATAATATGAATGAATGAGCATGTTTGACCGTTGGACTTTACGTTTAAAGGCAATACTGATAAAACTCTTTATTCAGTGACATAAAAATTCTACGTGAGGATATTTTCGTGAGATCAAGTGTTCCAAAAGCTTTATGTTACCGATATTTTAAAATCATAGTTGAATCCTCCTTCGACAGATTGACGACGACTCGATGTGCAACCGGCAACACCTGGGCGAGACGAGTCAGTTTTGTTCTGAAAACATTGACGTGTCCAACTTCCTGAACCTACACTCGTTAGGAAACCATGAGGATTTCTGCCTTGCTTACGTGTTTACATACAGAGATTTCACTGGCGGTACTTTAGGTAAGTTAACATAATCTTTAATAAGAGATAATAATAATAATAACGCCCAACGATCCTGGACCCTAACTAGGATTCCGTGTTTAGGGACCCAGGAACTATGTCGACCTTGGTCCCACAACACCCAGACTCGGAACAAGTAGTTGCGGTTTTTTTTTTGTTCACAAATAGTTGTTCTGCCGCGGGAATCGAACCCGCTGCCTCCGGGTTATGAGCCGCCCTGCTCAACCACCACACCACAGAGGCTGTTGAGTCATCACAGAGATCTTTTGTATTTTGGTTTGCAATAACGCCATTCCATTCTATATTTAATGGTAGCAAAATGTTTGCCAATCCACCAATTATGACTAAATCATGTTTGGTGGATTGGCAAACGATAATCTTCAAATCAAGAACTATAAGATTTTAAAACATGTGATTGGTTCATTTACAATATTACGTCTTTTCGCTTCGGGTGCTCGTTGGAAGACGTTTGTAAAACGACACAATTCTTACTGACTGAGAATAGCTGATAACTGAAGAATAGCCATTCTTTCAACCTCTGTCAATCAATCCATAGTAATCTACAATTTTTACATTCTTCGAATTCCATAACAACTTTATTTTTCCTCAAATTTTCCTTTCTCGCCTTTTCAGGCCTAGCGTGGGTGGCGAGCGCCAGTGGCGCTTCCGGTGGCATCTGTGAGAAGTACAAAACGTACACAGAAACCATCGGCGGCATGTACCAAAGTACGAAGCGGTCTCTAAATACCGGGATCATCACGTTTGTTAATTACAATAGCAGGGTGCCGCCTAAAGTGAGCCAATTGACGCTTGCACACGAAATTGGACATAACTTTGGATCGCCGGTGAGTAAAATGATTCGGGAAAGAAAGTATATAATGGCATTAAACTGTTTTTAATTCGTTGATCGATCACTGATTTCAATACCAGTATATATTTGCTACTAAGCCAGTTGGCTGCATTGGACTCAGTGGAACGGCGCGCAATAAAAATCATTAATGACGAAGCGCTAGTTGGGAGTAAACTGCAAAACCTTAAACATAGACGTAATAAGGTGGCATGTTTGGCTGTATTTTACAGAATTTATTTTGGAGAATGTGCCCAGGAGCTTCACAATCTTATCCCACCGTCTCCATTCCACTACAGGACCTCACGGCGAGGTCAGAGTTACCATCCTTACGTTGTTGATTTACCTTTTGTTCGTACGAAACGCTTTGCAGATTCTTTTATTGTGCGTACGGCTAGGGAATGGAACTCACTCCCGTCGTCGGTGTTTCCATCCACATACAACTTGGGTGTCTTTAAGTCAAGAGTAAATAGGTTATTTCTGGGTAAGCGTGCTCCACCTTCGACCTCATCGTCACTTACCATCAGGTGAGATGTAGTCAAACGCAAACTCATCAAAAGTAAAAAAAAAAAAAAAAAAAAAAAATAAGATTTATTCTAAACTGAAAAATGAAATAATAATAACGTCCAACAATCACACACATAGATCCTGGACCCTAACTAAGATTCCCTGTGTCTAGCGACCCAGGAACTACGAGGACCGTGATCCCACAACACCCAGACTCAGAACAAGTATTTGCGCTTTTTTCCCGTGCTCAAATACTTGTCCTGCCGCGGGAATCGAACCCGCTGCCTCCAGGTTATGAGCTGGCCTGCTCAATCACCACACCACAGAGCCTGTCTAATTTTTTATGATTTATAATATACGGCTCGTCTGAAGTAAACCTGTGTCCATTTCGTCATATAGGATTTATCATTCCACAGCACGACTACCCATCCGACTGCCGTCCCGGCGGCCAAGAAGGCAACTTCATAATGTTCGCGTCGGCCACTTCAGGCGATCGGCCGAACAACAGTCGCTTCTCAGCATGTTCCGTCGGCAACATCAGTGCGGTGTTAGACGCCGTCAGGGACGGACGCAAGCGGAACTGTCTCACCGCTAGTGCGGGCGCGTTCTGCGGGAACAAGATCGTTGAGACCGGGGAGGAGTGTGATTGTGGTAAGCGAAAACAACACCTTTTGATTATCACATTGTTGTACATTAGAGCGAGGTTCCTTCTCACCAATAAATTGGGCAATTTCCGTAACGCTCTCGTCACACATTCATGCAACAAGTCAAGCGTGCGTAAAGAAGTTTGACTCCATTAATAATCTTTTGAATATCTAAATATATATAACTCAAAGATGACTGACTGACTAACGGCCGTTTTCAATAAGCTATCTATCCACGGTTTACCCTTACTAAAGTATAAAAATCTATCCATGGACACATTTTTACGTTTCTATATAGCAACGACAGATAGCAATTCCTAACTTCAGTAGCTATCTATCCTTGGGAGGGGTTACTGATAACCAAAGATAGCTTTTTGTAGGAAATGGCGCTAGAATGCTTTTCAATATAGTTTTGGCAGCTATCCGTCAGTATGTCAAATAACCAAAGATAGAATTTTGGCCTATCTGTCATTTTCTACGGATAACCTCCATTACCAGTTGTTTGTTTTTGTATGTTGTCATAAGTTTCAAGGAAAATTTCAGGTCAAATCTTCAAAAAATACAAATCTTCAAGTTCCAATTTAAATTTCAAAGATGTTTCTATAAAATATTATAAATGGCTAATTTTAGTAGTAGCAGTGAAAGTGATATAGAATTATTAGAAGTCTTCTCTGACTGGGATGATGAAGATCAACATATTATTCTACAAAGAAGACGTCGAATCTATAAACAGAGAATAAACTATATGGTGGAATTGGACGATTACGATTTTATGTATAGATTTAGATTAAGTAAAACAGTGGTATGTGATTTGTTGGTTGAAATATAGCCCAGTCTGAGAGTAACCTCCGCAAAGTAATTTATTATTCTTCGTCTACATCTTACGCTATGCAATGTGTATATAATATATGCCTAATATTAGTACCTATACCTTTACTCTTGTTTTAGGAATCATGGAATATCAACATTACATCAACCCCTTCTTACATTAGACAAAACAGTAAAACACTGTTAGGGCTGGGTTTTGCGATACTAAGTATATTTATTTTATATTATTTTAATACTTCTATAGATGTTTTATTCTTTATATTTAATTTGTGGTATTATTTGTTCTGAATATCGACACGATCACAGACCAAGTAAAGGATACTATGAACACGATAGTAAAACGAAGGTGCCGGGTGGCCACAGACTACAACACGGTTGTCCAAAACGTTTTGTTTCCATTGTATTATTTACAAACAAAATTATTATTAAATTGGATCATGCCAAACATAACGTGAATTTATGGAAATCTGTTATTGTATAGTACTAATTTATTAATTTTTGCTATTTTTATTATATTATATCACTGTAAATACTTCCGTAACCACTTATTTAATTATCAGAGTTCTGAGTGATTTTGCAATAACGAAACGCATGGGAGGGCACAGATAGGGCGGCTATCTATCGTTTTCTCCAAAAGGATAGCAGTTACTGGTGCTTGTGAAACGCAATCAAAGGATAGATCGAAAGTTATTGCTTATCAGAGATAGCTATCTATCTGTTATCTTTAGTTGGTTATTGAAAACGGCCGTAAATGACAGTGATCTATCAGCGCACAGCCCAAACCACTGGACGGATCGGGCTGAAATTTGGCATGCAGGTAGATGTGATATGACGTAGGCATCCGCTAATAAAGGATTTTTCGAAATTCCACCCGTAAGAGGGTGAAATAGGTGGTTGAATTATTTTTCCATAGGCCACGCCGCAAGCGGAACTGCGGGCAGAACCTCGTGTTGCTAATAAAAGCTTTCTTTTTCATACAGGATACGATGAGATTGAATGCAAGGACCAATGCTGCTACCCGCGGCAAGTGAGCTCCTATGATAGAGAAAGAAACTATACTGCGAAGAGTTGTACTCGAAGAGCTGGTACACAGTGCAGGTAAGTTCTTACTAAGGCCCGTATTACAGAACTATGCTCAGTCGTCGATTCATACTCAAGTAAAATGTCGTGTTACAGATTAGCTGAACTTACGAAACTCGTGAACATATATTTTTTTTGTCAATTTTCTAATGTTTTTAATAGTTATTCTGCGATTCGGAACGGAAACAAACACAAACAAACGGAACGAAACGGAAACACAGTAGTGCTTCCATACTACTGCTTGGCGGCACAATCACTGGCAAAGGTTTAAAGGTCGGATTACCGCTAAGCCACAGTCGCTCCAACTTCGTCTGTGTACAATGTGATATATTTTAGTTTGAAAATGTCCAAAACAAGGTCGGAGTAATTTCGACTTTTAAATGACGTGAGTTTGGCCGTTATTAATTATACCAAATATAATGTATTTGTAATTGTTCTCTAGCCCTTCGCAAGGCCCGTGCTGCAACGCGCAAACGTGTATGTTCACATCAGCTCGTGTGAACATGACGTGTAAGGAAGCCACGGAGTGCAGCCACGCGTCTTACTGCTCGGGGCGGTCCGCCGAGTGTCCGCCGCCGCAGGCCGTCGCCAACCATACCATGTGCAATAACGGTAACTAACTATACTAGTGACTAGGTCTTTGCATTGCTTTAAACTGGATAACTACCGGACTACTAGACGCTCGGCTGAGCGCCATCGTTTCGTGGTCAAAATACCACCCATTCGTACCAAGCGATTTGACTCCAAGTTCTTAATTAGAACGGCTAAGGAATGGAATGCCCTGCCAGCGTCTGTGTTTCCGGAATTTGACCCGGGCGTGTTCAAGAGAAGAGTGAATAGGTATGTACTTGGCTAGCATATTACACCTTCGATCGCATCGTCACTTCCCATCAGAGCGTGGTCAAATGCTAGACAAGTTTGATGGAAAAAAACTATGTTTTAAGCTATGTTTTTAACCCGTAATCCCTGCTTAAATGTCTGGAACAGACCACTGATGGACCACTGATAAACAGATACAAAACTGACATTCGTTCAGCATTCAGCGACACCAATGGGGACCTCCCGTGTGAAGGTCCACTGCTGGGTCAAGCTCTATAAACTAATCACTGTATATAGCAAATAAATCGATTTGATTTATCCATTACAGGCACTCAACTATGCATCAGTGGCGAGTGTCGCGGCTCCATGTGCCTCGCTTGGAACATGACGGAATGCTTCCTGTCGTCCGCCCCCACGACGGTGGCCGACGGCGTGACGGCGGTGGTGAACCGCCGGGCGCTGTGCCAGCTGGCCTGCCAGACTGGGCCCAGTGTCGACTCGTGCCAGAGTACCGCAGACTTCGCGGGAAAAGTCGGCCTGCCCGTCGGTGGGATCAGTTTGCGACCCGGCTCACCTTGTGATAACTTCCAGGTACATACAACGATAGATGATAATAATGTTTATTTCCAAAAAAGATACACAAGGTTTTTGTATAGGTACACAAAGTATACAAAGAGAAACTTACCGTCTAAACATAATTTGCTACGAGGCTCAAACTAGGCGGTAGCCTGTATCTTGAGACTGAGATACGAATTACCTAAGATGAAGTTAAAGTAATTACAATGTCATAGGCACCTTAATTAATTTAAAATATTACTTATTATCTGTTCGCTAGTTGTGATGTGTATGAGAGATTGAAAAGATGTGAGGAGATAGGTAGTCAGATGTACAAATGTCGCTTGCACCAGTAGGGTGAAAGAGAACTGCTTTTTTTTCAAACTCATATATTGTAATGGGCTTTATATATTTTATTTGACAATAAGCACATTTATATGCTTATATGCTTAGTTTAATAACTTAATTTTAAATACCTAATATACCTTTGACTTGTAAAAGTGCCTATTTTCAATATATCATTTAACATTGGCTTTGACTTGCAAATACTATATAACCGCTAATATCTTTTGAATAATTCCACTAATAGTATATTAAACTACTGTTATTAAAAAAAAAATGTTCTTTAAATTTATTTATACATATTAGGAATCCAACAGCGTGTAAATATAAATAATACGAATAAATATATAAACTTAAAAAACAGGATAAATAGGTTTTTAGTGTTTGACCTTATCGTTGTCGACTCGCTTGATACCTCAGTTAGTAGTGTAGTCTTTTGAGCTGTAGGATGTCGGTTCGATTCCCACCCAAACACTTTTGTAATAAACATCGATTTCTGTTCTGTATCTGTCTGTTATATTGTATTCTATGTATGTATTTACCAACAAAAAGTATCTAAGTATTGTATTAGTTATCTAATTCCCATAGCTTTGCTTATTTTGAAGCTAGATCGCGCTGTGTGAAATGTCCACATATATTTATTTATATTACTTATTTTAAAACGGACTGAAATCTCAGATATATATATAAAGGGCACTTAGATGAATCATTTTGAGAAATTAGACCAACATTTCAACACCGCTTTTTTACATTTTGCGCTGTCAACCTTCTTCGTAGAAAATAACTTTTGACTTAATAGTAGTGGCGCAAAATTACGATGCATTTAGACACTAACGTGACGGATGAATCCCAACATAATATAAATTTATATATTTACCAATTTCCAATCAACTTTTTTTTTTGTGGACATCTCACACAACGCCATCTAGCCCCAAACTAAGCAAAGCTTGTACTATGGGAACCAGATAACTGATACAATACTTAAATACTTCTACAATACTACTTTTCCAGGGCTACTGCGACGTATTCCTGAAATGCCGTGCAGTGGACGCAGAAGGCCCATTAGTCCGCCTAAAGAACTTGCTCCTAAACCGGCAAACCCTACAATCGGTGCAAGCGTGGGTCACTCGAAAGTGGTGGGCGGTACTGCTCTCGGGCGTTGCCCTCATCGTCTGCATGGGAGCCTTCATCAAGTGCTGTGCGGTGCATACGCCATCTTCTAACCCTAAGCGGCCGCCGGCCAGGTGAGTGTGGACCGTGTAGCTAGCCGAATACGGTCGGTAGTCGATTGCGCTTCTGTATGTATTGATACAGCGCCGCGGCCACCGCGTAACCGTGCAACCTGCCAGGGAAGTGTGAACCGTGTAACTAACTGGATATGGTCGGTAGTCACTTGCACTTCTTGATACAGCGCCGCGGCTGGCACGTAACCGTGCAACCTGCCAGGAAAGTGTGGATCGTGTAGCTAGCTAAGTAAGGTCGGTAGTCGACTGTAGGTACGCTCTGAGTTCAGGGATGTGTGTCTAGCTATCTTGCGAACTGCAAATCAAAATAGTTTTGAGAAAGACACATTATTTTTTTTATAAAACTAAGTAAAATGTAAATTTGAGTAATTAAAGACGTAATGAATTTCGCTCGGTATTTTTTTTCACACTTGTTTTTATTTGCTTCATGTAGCATTTTTTTATATGGTCTCGATTTATAATGCAATACAATAATACTTTTTGAACTTCAAAATATGTCACATCTAGCTTCTGCCCGCGGCTTCGCCCGCGTGGCCTATAAGAAATGAAGAAGAAAAATTTTCATGGATAATTCAACCCTTCACCCACCCATTTCACCCTCTCAGGGATGGAATTTCGGAAAACCCTTCTTAGTGGATATCTACACTTTACAAAAAACACACTCCAAATTTCTTGTCTCCAAGACCAGCAGTTTAGGCTGTGCGTTGATATATAAGTCAGTCGGCCAGTCACGACTTTGAATTTTTCATGTACTTTAAAAAACTTACAAAGAAGCATTCTATGTAAGTTTTATTAGAACGAAGGGCGGCCTTATCGCATTAAGCGATTTCTTCCAGGCTTCCTTAGGATGGACAGGAAGTAATTACATTTTTACTTATGTATAATCTATCGGTGACGTCTCACACTAACTAAAATTGATTGTTCCACAGACGAATATCGGAAACGCTCCGTCGTCCAATGAACACGCTCCGTCGCATGCGGCACGGCGGCAACCCGCGCTCGCCCCCGCGCGCCGCGCCCCGCCCCGGGCACCGCCGCGCGCGGCACCACAAGTATGCGGCGCCGGCCGCCTACCCGCGCGACCTGCCAGGTGAGTCCGCCGTGTGCCTAGCCGGGTAAGGGCTATAGTCGCTTGCATTACAGACTGCGAGGTACTGCTGACCGACATAGCTCAGCGAATTAGCAAGCTGAAGTCGCAATGGGCTGGTCATATCTGCCGAAGAACCGATAACCGTTGGGGTCGACGTGTTCTGGAGTGGAGACCGCGGATCGGCAGACGTAGTGTAGGACGACCTGTGGCAAGGTGGAGCGATGACATACGCAAGGTAGCTGGCAGTACCTGGAAAAATAGAGCCGAAGACCGGGCTCAGTGGCGTGCCTTGGGAGAGGCTTATGTCCAGCAGTGGACTAATATAAGCTGATGATGATGATGATGATGATGAGGTACTGCTGCGTGAGCGTCTGCGCGGTAAGCGACTTGAAAGCTATGTTAATGATAACGTCCAACGATCACACACATAGATCCTGGACCCTAACTAGGATCCCCTGTATCTAAACTACTAGGATCGTGGTCTCACAACACCCAGACTCGGAACAAGTGTTTGCTCATTTTTCCCGTGCACAAGTACTTGTATTGTCGCGGGAATCGTATCCGCACCCCCCGGGTTCACATCCAACCAACACCACAGAGGATGTCAGCCAGATTTTTCTTAAACACGTTCAATAAAATATCGAAATGCATGAGCCTACATTTATGTCAAAGTCAAAAAAATTTAGTACAAATAGGCTATTTTTACCACTTTTACAAGTCAACATTATATTAGGTAGGTACTTAAAATTAAGGTATTGTACTAAGTATTGTAAAATTATTATTATAAAATATTATTTAGCAAGCCCATCTATCTTCTTCTAAATATATATAACTCAAAGGTGACCGACTGATTGACTGACTGACATAGTGATCTATCAACGCACAGCCCAAACCACTGGACGGATCGGACTGAAATTTGGTATGCAGGTAGATGTTATGACGTAGGCATCCGCTAAGAATGGATTTTTCGAAATTCCACCCTTAAAGGGGGAAATGGGTGGTTAAATTATTTTCCCATAGGCCGCCATAGGCGAAGCTGCGGGCAGAATCTCGTTACAATATATGAGTTTGAAAAAAAAAAGTTCTCTTTCTCACTACTGTGTGTACTATATGTGCATGAACACCATAAAGCAATAAAAGAAATATCTCCCGCTCCCAGCGGCGTCCGCGCCGGCCGGCTCGGGCGCGCGCCGCGAGCCGTACGCGGGCGCGTACCAAGCGTACGAGATGCGCCCGCCGCAGAAGGTGTGACAGTACGAGTACTGCGACGGGCAGCTCGAGCTTGTCGCCTTGCCCGCGGTGCCGCTGCTGCTCGGCTACCTGTGCCGGCCGCCGCACGCGACCGTCGCCTCGCAAACTGCCATCACCCTGCACTCGCCCGACGCGCTGGCCGTCACCCGCCCCGCGAGGGAACACGCCGACATTTGAGCCTCTACTCGCGGGCGGGGGATCGTTTAGTCGGCTTCTGTGAAATGAGCTGTGGAAATTGGAACTGTTGTTATATTTAGTTGTCTCGTTTACTTGTTACGGTATTGGTGCGGTTCGAATTGTGCTTTATGTACGATTGGTGGTGACGTTCATCGATATTTTCATCAATAGTGGACCGATTTTGAGAATTCTGTTTGGTTAGTCTTGAGATCAAGAAGTCGGTCATTTAATTTTTAGTTAAATTTATGTTTTTTATCCTTTATTCATTACGCTTCTCGATCTGTTTCTCTCTCCTGTGTATTATTATATCTACGAATTCTTATTTTTGGTAATTGGACATTGAAAATCAGGGTTTGTCTTAAATTTATCAATTATTAACCAGTGGTAAGATCAATAAAACTATGCACCCGATACATTTCGAATTAAATCATTCCGTATTTTTAAGCGCGCTCATTGTTTGTAACTTATGTAGGGTTTGCATAACGCAATTCGGACCGTATCTTACTCATATTAAAACACTTTTGGCAATGACAGTTTAGTTTTTAAAGTGTGTTAAGTAAGCCGGCTAGATAAATCCAGCAAATAGATCATAATGCGAATAACTGTAGGCGTGTCAAACATGGTCTTAATAAAGCTAGTGTTTGCGTGGATATTTTATTTAGGACAGTGATGAAACTGTGACGTACCGCGTGTAAGGTTTGTTCAGACGATTTACAGTAAGCAATAACGTGAAACATAACTTTGAAATAAGATGTTAATCATAGTAAACACCATAAATTTATAGGAGCGGCAATCTATGGAAAATAAACGCGCCAATAAGATCGCTTCGTTTGATTAAAGGTGAACCAATGAAGCAATTCTTATTCCGCCTACCCCATCCCACTTAATTAGGGTCGGTGCGACATGTTTTGCTTTTCTAAATGAAGCGATTCTATTGGTGGAATTTTTAAGTAGGTACGCTGCAACTTGAAAATTTTGTTCCAATTTCCTACATGTTTTTGAACGCACTTCGTGTTCATGAAGCTGGAATACTGGATAAGTTTTCATGAAAGTTGTTGAATGGTATCAAAAGTATTATTGGATGGAACGGAATAATTTGTCATTCGTTTACATTAACATACTATGCCAGTATTTAAAAAGGAATTGCGAAACAGTTTATCTGTATTTCAATACTCATTTTCAAGTTCTATTAGTTAAGGAAGAATCACTTGAAGTCACAATTTTGATGTACTCTGAATTCGTATATTTTGCTTTTTGTTACAATTCAGTTGTTTTTAAATATTTTCACTGTTTCGCAAGTTTGTATTTCGAAATCTACTTATGGACCTGTTAGAGAACTGCTGGGCTATCACGTAACTCGACTGCAACCTATAGAAAAACAAATTTGTATGGATTTGACAGTTTGAATACGCAGTTTATGTGCATAGTTAGTATGGAAATTTCTCATGTTGCATTGCAAACAAAGTTTCGTGATCATCCCACTGTTGTAAGAAGCACTGCTATGGGTGATAGTACATGTACATTTTAACAGTAAACAATCCAGCATTTCCATATAATTCCAAAACAATACTTGTTTGCTCAATGGCCACGGAGACGAGGCATGGTTCCCGAGCTCTAGTGACGACTGGCGAACAACGGCCTTATAAATTTGAATTGTTATTTTTATACAATAACACTCTTACTTACACGTTGTTTAAATTTAATCATTGCTTAAAATGCCGTCTCGTTTTCGCATGTTACATTCACGTCAGCAAAAAATTACATTGACATTTTAAGCTTTTATTAAATTTAAGTAAAGTTTCCATTTGTGAGATTGTAAGTAACAAGGTTAGGGACATACGGGAATGGTAACGGTCATGTGACAGCGACATTGCTAATTGGTGGGGGCCATTCTCGCTAAAAGATTCTCTCTAAAATCTACATGGTGGCGTGTTTTGTTTTTTCAAAACACGTCATGTTTTTGGCGTAAGTGGGTCTCCGGTGTCGCTCAGTCACCCGACATTCATGTATATTTTTGTATATAAATGAAGTCTATATATACAATATACGCTACAATGTATAAATATCAAGCATACACATTAGATAAACTGGGAGTGACATAAGCTACGCCTGGTTTTACTCGAATCTCCGTAATTGTAATTTTTATATAAAAAGTTATTTTTAACGTATTTAATGTTAACATAAGTGGAATGTCGAGGTGCCATTATACCAATTTGTATTCCTGTTCCTTTAATATTATAGTAGTTCTTCGTTTATTGTTACTTCGGATTTTTCATACTGTAGTGAAATTCTTTTAAACTACTATACCGTAACTGAATGGTTTATATTGAGATGGCATTTCCGTTTCCGTCGATTACTTGCCAGTTTCTTGTACTTTTAATTTAGTTTTCTGTAAAGTGGTGCCATCTGGCGGTTGCGCCTCATTTAAACTGATTTAAATCGAATGGCAAAGCCGATGAGCATAATGTAAATGTTTTACTTACCAAGTGTGAGTACCACTTACTTTCACTATAATATATAATACAATAAAATCATAATGCGAAGTATTTTTAGACAATACACTTAACAATTTTACAACTCACGCAGACTCAGAGCTATACTGCACACGAGTAGCTACGACAGGAAAACTCAAACGCCAATGATCCAATATGGCGCTTCACATTTCCATGTCAACTAAAAATGGCGCGCAACCACCAGGTGGCGCCACTTTACCAGAAACTATGTTGTTAAAAGTACGAAGAACTGGCGGGAAATCGTCGGCAACGGAAATACTAATTCAATATAACTTCCAGTTAAGTATTTTGAAGTTTTATTTCAGATAAAACGCTGCTATTAATTAGTCACGGGCTCAAATTAATTGAAAATAAAAGAAAATTTGCATTTAGTCTTCCTATTTATGGCAAGTAATGTACTTTTCGATTGATTAATTATAATTTGTCATAATATATTTAAGTAGAATATATGAAATTTAAACAGTATTGCCAAATGATCAAAATGATATTAGACTGATATCTTTCAACATTGCTATGATATAAAATTGTACTTTATACGCATTTCTTATTTGTAGCTGTATGAGTTACGTGTAATGAATGGCTCAAAAAAGACATGATAATTTATATTAACTGGTAAACAAAGTTGCATATCACATGTATATCTGTAATACCCTCTGCTCTTTGCTTCAACACACAGTTGTATTTATTGATCTCTTTAATAGGTAACGACATATTATTTTTAATGCCATGTATTCACTCTAAGCTATGGTTAAACACTAGGCTGTAACAGCCTTATTAATAAACGTGTAGTAGTCTCGGGTTAGTTACTTCAGCTTTTGTCCTTTTTTTGCTACTGGAATATTTAGCTGCATCGAAACAGACAAAAGGTGGTGTAACTAATAAAGCTAGTACGTGTTTATTAATAAGGCTGAATAGCCTTACTTGGAAACGTTTAAATTTAAATAATGGCTTCTGTTAGTAAAATGTCCTTTCGCTAATGTGAAAGGTCACGAGCGTAAACAAAACAGGGCATTTAAAGCATCAATTTAAATGTAACTAACATTTAAAAGTAATGCTGTTGATTATTATGGAACACCAATATTTAGTATCTGTTTAATCTTAAACTAAACTTCTTTTGACAGTTCGGACTTGCTGTCCTTGTTATTTAATTTCAGAGGAAAGAGACGGCAACATTTTTCTGATCAGAAATTATGGTATGGATATTTTCCTTATTGTCGGAAACGATTGTCAATCTTAATGTATAAAAATAAATCTCTATTTCCCTTTGTCATCGCATCACGGGTGAACGGATACAACATTTTCGCTAGTTATTTTTTTATTATTTTTATTATTTTCAGGAGAAGGTTCTTATGAAAGAAAAAGTTAAGAAAATTAATATGGAAAATTTTCAACACGCGGGTGAAACCGCGGGGCACAGCTAGTATTAAATAAATCCAGAAAAGCTGTATTAAAAGTATGTACAAAATATTCAAATAAAGAAATTTAAGAACGTCGTGCTTTCTCGCTCGACTTCTTGCTTCATTGTAAGAAATTAAGAAACAATATAAAGAGTGCACTACCAAAGTTTACAGTGAGTACGTGGCTTAGCGATCCTTATGTAAGTATAGTTTATTTCCGTCGTGCAAGCCAAAGAGCATGATGTGTTTTTTTATTATTTCTATACAGTGTAAGTGTACCGTGTTAATGCCATTTTATTAGTGAATGTCAAAACAATACGCAAGTTGTTTAATGTACTATAATATTGTATATTTGTATGTATGTAAGCCGCGAGGGTAATTTCCGTTGTAGAGTCGACCAATCGTGTATCCGATGGGCGGACCATCGTTAGTAGTACTCAATGGCATTATTTCTCTAAGTGTAAGCTAGATTACCGTAATAGATTATTTAAATGACAATGTGAATATTTTTAATTAACAAGATGAATGTTACGACATGTGATTTCAAAATAATAAAAAAATAAATAAATTTTACATGAATTTTGTCTTTGTTATTTATGTTTTGAAATTATTTAGCCTTGCCGAAGAAGAACTGCTCTATTTTAGAATGAAAAAGTTACCTGCAGGCTATCAGTTAGACACATTGTTGGTTTATCATCACACTAATATTATAAAGGCGAAAGTTTGTATGTGTTTATGTTTGTTACTCCTTCACGCTCAAACGGCTGAATGGGTTTGTATGAAATTCGGTACCAAGATAGCTTATACACTAGATTAACATATAGGCTACATTTTATCCCGGAAAAGTGAAATTTTTCCGTGGAATGAGTAAATAATTAAAATGCTTTTTATCCGCGGGTGAAACTGCGGGGCGCAACTAGTATCTACATATATATAAAAGACAGTTATGTTCAAATATTTATAACTCAAGAACGGCTGACCCGAAATGGCTGAAAATTAGTGGAAAGGTAGCTTAGAACCAGGAGACGGACATATGACAATTTTAATCCCACTCGACCGCCGTTTTACTAATTCACCCGTGCGAAGCCGGGGCCGATCAACTAGTTTATTATAACTGCAATCACCACAATGAATATACCCAAAAAATAAAAGTAGCCAAAGATAACCATTTTTATTCAAGTAAGGCACAGAATAAACAATAGTACATATATGCAAATAGGGATAATATCGGAGTGGAGTATAAATATGCTTTTGAGCGATTGAAATGGGGCTAATTGATAACCGAACTGATAGACAACTTCTGTGTAGGGACACACGTTTGTTTATGTTGACGTCGCCAGCGCCGACCTATTTAAGGGGCGCGTGATTTAATTAAAGTACAGTAAGCAGTGGAGTCGCGTAAGAGTTGCATGCGAGTCGCATTAGAGTAGCATTCGGAGACGCGTGTCCTCACATACTCCGGGCTTGCTCATTTTATATTGTTAATTGTGTGTTCGGTTCGCGAGGACAATATATGTGGTAAAAAGTAACAATTAATCTTTAATTTATCCCATTCCGGTAGTGAGATTATTAGAGAACAATATAACTGTAAATCAGTAACCCAGAATCTATCATCGTAATAATAAAAATCACTAGTATATGTAATTATAATTTAATAAATGAATTTGTTTATACAAGGTACAAAAGTATCGCATAGCGTTATAAAAATTAAAAAGTGTACAAATACATAAGGGTCATATCATTAGCACTGAATTACACAGGTGATACAAAATTTCGGAAGTTTCATAAATCTGCTGTCAGTATATGTACCTAATCGTATTTTAGGTTTAACATAATCTGAACATTACGCCCTTACGAATAAACATTGCGTAGTGGATGAATTGTTATTTTGTATTTTGATTATATCTAGTTCGCAACAGGGACAATATAACAAAGCACTTAGTAGCTATTCCACCGTTATGCAGGGTTTATTAGTAAAAGAGGACGTCTATACATCCTCACTTATTCAGTGGTGATTGACGATTCCATGTTTATTATTTGGCGTCATGACTTCACGTATTATAAATGACCATATTAACCTACCTATAAACCTTGTGAATCAAACAGCAAAGCGAGTTTGTGGCCATTAACTCATTTATTTTTACATCAATAATATATTTTTGTGCAAAGGCTCAATCCATTACGAAATCTCCATTTTGTACTTACTGCATAATAATCTACGTCAAAACTACGATCCATATGTTTTAAAGACGTTAAAATAATAATCTATCTTTACAAATCCATAACAATAGGCTTAACCTAGCTCAACCTCCAATCTATAGACATGTTGACACATATGTTTAAAAAAATGTTCTAAAATGCATAACAAAATTTACAAAAGGTGGGTACAAAAATCCAATTAGAGCCGAATGAGTAAATAGTGGCAAAAAAGTATGCAAAATCTTTATTTTATTGAAAAAGACTATATGTTTCGAGCTCCTATATATAATATAGACGTGATTATGTACATTATAATCCCGCTGCGGAAATTTTACGCGACAACCAAATAAACCCGAAAACGGGTTATTATTATATCTCAATAATGCTCAATAATCCGCGTTTTGTTCATCACTTAATATATAAATTTAGGTAATTGTGGGCATCTTCATCATAACTCTACGATAACCAAATGTTTACTAACTATGTTTTTGTTTAATAACGTAATATACTAAACATTGATTAAATCATAAGTCATTACACACATACAAGATAATAAAAATAAATAAGTGTATAAAATAGTTAGAAATGCAGTTATGTAGAGACAGGAATACTTTACCAGTCTCATTAAAATCCAGATGGATTTTATGGAATTCCAAAAAATAATGTCTGTTAATGAGTTAAGTCTTGAGATAAGTGCATACAATCAACAATAAGTTTAGATCTTATTACTCTAATAGCTTAAAGAAATTTGACCATTAGATATTTGGTCAATACAAATATTGCATATTTTACTATAGGTGGCGTAAAACCTACAGTTCTCTTATTACTACAATACGTGTAATGTATTAAAATACACTAAACTAATAACTATTACAATGTCTTTCATAAATTACAATGGAATCATCAATGCTAAAGCATTTGTTCCTGTTTATAAACTTCGTGATACGCGTTACGAATCAAAACATAAGGGAAACAGGACTCCAGTAAATCCATAGTGAGGAAAGGCGACTCCTGGACAATCAGATCGAGGAGTAGGTACACAGACTCTCGGTTCTTGATTGCTTCCTTTTCGGTCTCCTGACCAAGGCGTAGCAAGGAAGATGAAGCCAGAGCTAAGAACTCTTTCATGCGGTCTTCGATATCGCCTTGACCGCAGATCGTAAATAACGCTCCAAAGATATGGTTAATAGCTGGTGCTATGCAGTGAATGTTGTTGGCATGCCCTTCCAAAGAAGGTCGATAGAAGGAACCCTCACTGCGAGCGAGCCTCGGAAGAGAAACCGCCACAAACACCATGAGTAGGCACACAATCAAATGTTCCTCCTCTTCTGCTTCTACTTTCTGTTGGCGTAATGCAGATGCCAATGTGGGATCTACTTTACAGGGCAACCCAGCAGCGGAACACATCTCCGATATGACACGCATTGGGTCACTGCTTGGTAGTTGCTGCTGAAAATCTTTAATGGAGCTGATCAAGAACGGAATTCGTCGTTCCAAAACGTCCAGCAAAGATTCTTGAGCAATCTGTCTAAAACTCAAAATCACGCCAATTATCGTCATCCTTAGCAGAACATTGTCGACCTGCTGCAGTCTTTTGAACTGTTCTCTCATTATTTCCGGTTTATCGAAGTTCGTACGCAGCATCTGAAGCACCTCTTTGTTTTGTATTACCAGCTTCTTGAGCTCCTGGACTTGGCTAGCAATGTGCCACATCAGTGTTTCACTTAATAACTTCATGCCGTATGGTCCGATCAATTCAGCGAGAGCTCTCAGCTCGTTGATGTCAGAGTATTCTTCGGCATTGAAAGGGATGGCGCCTTCCGCTGTGAGACTCACAAACGCTTTTTGATTCATAGAGAAACATATACTGCCTGCACTTACTCTCCTGAGCAAGATTTCAGAATACCACTGTGTGTACAGGGATGCTATTGTTTTTTCACCATGGCTGTCCGTGTTTTGCGTCTGCTGAAGGAGGCAGTTGTTGAAAACTCTCGTTATATCAATGTGTACATAATTTTCCACAGTTTGCAGCACATTCATGTATGCTCTGACACTGACCAACAGCTCAGATGGTTTTGCAATTTCACTGGTGTCCTGATTAAACATCACCATACCAACTAAAGCCTTTGAAAATCTGGTTTCGAGATGTTGGTGTAAGTATTCTCGCGGGGCGAATGTATATTCCCACACATTAACTGTTGCACAGTAGTTGATGGCGAAGCATAATTCGGTTAAAGCCATGTGAAGTTTATCCATTGTAGTTAATTCCTCTCTAGTTTTTCTGTAACTCTCAGCCCCAGGCTTTACAATCTCGATAGTGTTTTTCTTGTTCTTATCCTTCTTCTTTCTGTTTGCCAGCTGCGCAATTGCTTGTGCGCAATGTTTCGGCAGCAATTTGTCGCTCATTGTGCACTGCTCATCACAAATAGTGGTGATAATGTTCTTAGCTTCTTTGGCCATTTCATCTAAGAAAATATTCACCACCGAGAGACTTCTTTCTCTGATATGGTGTCTCTCCTCCGGACACAAATCATGAGTGCAGTTTTGAAAGTGACTGCAGATGAGGGGGAATGCAATAATGTAGCGGTTTTGAGCAGGAAACTCAAGGCACATGTGGAACTGATTTTCAAAGATTTTGTTGTAAAAACAAAATATGGACAAATCAGATGTTTCAACTAAAATTTCATCAAGATTATCAACCATCTTTGTGTGAAAAATCATTTTGTCAATGAACTGAGCCAGGTCTCTTTGGTCAATAATATTGAATGGAGCTTTTGAAACAGAAGCATATGCTTGCAATCTGAACCAATCTAATCGGAATGCTCGGAAATCAAATGTTTGATTGTCTTCTACTTGCTTGACATTTAAGCCAGCAGCTGTGTTGCACAGTGAAGAGAGAATGATGCTTTCATCTTCTGGGCAAACTTGCAAGTTTTGTATTTTTAAATTCAGCGCCACAGCATCAAAGCCTGATAAATACTGAACATAATATCTTTGCATAACTTGACTGTATTTACGGACCAATGCTCTGAGTTCCTCCATGTGAAACAGTAGTTCGGGAAGTTGTCGGTCCACTAAGTCTTCTGCTGCTTTGCCTTTCACTTTTTGTGGTGGGTTATCATTATGGCGCAGCAACCAGAACACCTCATCTCTGGCATAGCACAAGCCAATGAAAATCAAAAGAGCCTTGGGGCCCAATAATCCAGGCTGATCAGTCAACATGAGTCCAAGTTCTTTCAAAGCTGTTCTTAAGAACTTTCTTCTTTCTCTATGTTTGTAACCCGCTTTTTGGACAGCATGATGATAACAGTCTTTTACTTCTGATATTCTCTTTCCATATCCTTTAATTCCATCAAAAAAGCTTTGGATATATGTGTGGATGTAAATGACTTCATCTCTGAATAGTGCAACCACCCACCCTGATTCTAAGGCACTTACCCACATCTTGTTGGCATGATCCTGTTGCAGCATGGTGTGGCACATTGCAAAACCAAATATAACCCATCTTTCAAGACACTCCAAAGAAATATACTCACATGACATGGTGTTAGTTTCAGATGGTTTCAAAAGCTGAGCAGGATTACTGACTAAGCTCAATTTTTGTTCAGATCTCCAGTGTTCAGCTGTGAGGTTTCTAGCTGGATATACATGCCACAATGAGTTGAGTGCACCAGCTAATAACTTTTGGTGAGGTAGAAATTCTTCAGATAGTTTTTTCAATGGAGCATCATAGTCAACTATAAGTTGGCCTAAACGAGGAAAGCTTGGATCTATTTGGTTGTGAACCATTTCATGTGCTGCATTGAACAAACCTAACACAGCTTTACGGTCTTCTACACGAGAGAGTAGGATCATCAAAGACACATAAGTGGTGATCAAATCAAGATAATTTTTTGTCAATTCAAAATTCAGTGTCAGATCTAAAGTGACCTGACAGGCATTCATAATATTAAGAAGTTCACAAACATTATCTTTAAAGTCTAAAAGATCTACAAATGTGTAGTAATACAAAGAGAGTGATTTTATTATTTCATTCCTTATGTTTGTAATGGCCTGTAAGCCTTTCACATCAATGTTAGGGAATCTTCTTACAATATGTTTGATTGAAGACTCTAAAGCCTTGTCCGAGAGGAAAGCTGGTTTCGATTTAGCATCCCCACATGCTTTCTTTATGTTGTAGATCCTTGTCAGCATTCCAATGCCTCGTTCATTCAGTATGACTAGCTTCTCAGCCAGCTTCTGCTGGCTGATGTGAACCGACCTCGACATGGTAGACATGTTTCTGAAACAAATTATTGATAGATGGATGAATTAAATTCCTAATCCCTGTTGCACAGTGAACTAGTTATAGTAGGTAGATACATAATTGTGCGGATATCCCTACATCCGTTTTCAAGTGAGTGAGAAGTATATGCCACGATATCGTATCGTACTGTGAACAAACGCAATATTTACTGTCAAACGTTAAATTGTAAGAACAAGTTAGAGTAAGGAGTACCAATTATTTAACTATAGAAGATAGGAATAAACCCTAAACCGATTTCAGTAAATGAGTAACGTCGCAGGGCGCATATCGTACCTGGTAAATTCACGTATAGCCAAAATTAAAAATCACTTAACCTTTCATTTCACTAATGACTACTTATGTTGTAACGTAAAACACATATTATACCCCCTTGTCTCAAATATTTAAGCACTAATTTTGTTAATTTCAAGAAAAGGGAGTGCCATTAACGCTATCGTCCATTGCATTTGTTTGACAACTTTTGACGTTAAATAAGCACTCACAGGCCAACCTGACAGTGACAAAAAATGGACGGTGGTGACATAAGTGACTAACAAACAAAACGAGAAGCTTATATTATACAAATGAATATTTCTCATATATTCCGCCATTCTATGGATGGAATAAGTGAATATTTCTTTATTTTTGCATACAAAACAAAATATAACTATGTAAAAACAAGGCCATAAAACATTTTTAGATACATTTTTGAACTAGTCTTGACTGTGGAGTCGAGCCAATCATTGAGAATATAATCTTTTTAATCTATAAAAATATCAGAGATGTCAGTTTCTAAGTGATATACAAATCAATGTCAACACTACAGTCACTGTCTGTCGCTTCTTAAGTTGGCTTGGCATTGGCAAATGGCGGCGTCTCGGTTCGTACGTTCTTCTCGCAGCGAATTCCCATTTGTATTATCATATTTTGGATTTAGTGATACGAGAATTGAAACTAGTTTAAAACTGCAATTATAGTTTTATAGTGATTGCCTGTTTATCAGAAGAGTGAACTAAATACCTAGTAACCATGCCGAGGATTATGATCAAAGGCGGCGTTTGGCGCAATACTGAGGTTTGTTTTCATTTAATATATATATTGGATTTTGTAGATAATAAATAAATAACACGTGGCTATTTTCATTTCTATATTTATTTTTTAGGATGAAATCCTTAAAGCGGCGGTGATGAAATATGGCAAAAACCAATGGTCCCGTATAGCTTCACTCCTACATCGAAAATCAGCCAAGCAATGCAAAGCTCGGTGGTACGAATGGCTAGACCCCAGTATAAAGAAGACCGAATGGTCGCGGGAGGAGGACGAGAAATTGTTGCACTTGGCCAAGTTGATGCCTACACAATGGAGAACTATTGCACCTATCATTGGACGTACTGCGGCACAATGCTTAGAGAGATACGAGTATTTACTGTAAGTGTTTTTACTACGCTCCAGTTTGAAATGTTATGTTATGTAGGAATTACAATCACAAAACTTAACATACAGATTAATTTTTTAAAACAGCCGCATGTTAATTTTGAATCACAATACAGCAGGTGAAAATGCTATAAATCACAAGTCTTGAGACATATCAGCTAGCATGTTTACTTAGAGTAATGTTCTACTATTTAAAACAGAATGGCTGAAGAGTAGTTGTTTTTTAAACCAACACCAATAGTTAGATGAAGAATACTTACTCAGTATATACTTGGTAATAAGGTAATTTTTGTACTGTGATTTTATATTTCTGTATTTTATAGAGATCAAGCTCAAAAAAAGGAGGAAGGAGAGGATATGGGTGATGATCCTCGCAAACTGAAACCTGGTGAAATTGACCCTAATCCTGAAACCAAGCCTGCAAGACCTGACCCTAAAGACATGGATGAAGATGGTATGAAATGTGATAACAAACTATTACCCCCACTGCTAATAAACACTGTGTAACAATGGGATAGTTCCTAAATATTTTCTCTAGATTTTCTTTCAAATTTGATAGAAACAAAACGCAAAATGACTATTAATTCGCTGCACAATGTTTATTATTAAAGGGGTAATTGTTTAACCACTTGCATACACAAGAAGAAGATTATTATATAATGTACAAAAGGGTCTTTATTCTCTAATAAACTAAACTAACTTCTACATTATCATCATACATAACTACTGCTAAATGCTTAGTTGCACAGCAGTTGGCTAGGGCATACTTGGCTGGAGCATTTGCAGCTCCCGAACTCACAGTTTTATATTGAATTGGCTTGAAAATGTTTAATCTAAACCTGTTTCATATCTATAAGTAGCCTAGCTTTACTTAAAGATTACCTATTTAGCAAAAGAAAATACTGCATTACAGAATAATTATGGTGTATTTAGTTACATTACAACAAAGACCTTTGATTACAAGATTTTTGATTCAACTTTAGTAAATCTATGATCTGTTTTAAGATTTTTTATATCTTCTGTCATATGTTTCATTGAAAGTTGTTATCTGATTTCAAATATCTACACTAACCAAATTTTGCATTCTATAATGATTTATATCTTGCATCTAAGAGATTTGCATACAAATATTACCACATATCCAATAAGCTTTAATGTTACATAAATTTTAAAACTTCTGATATTTTGGGAAACATTAAAATTATTAGGTTGATATTTTGACAAAAAAACTTCTTCCTAGAATTGGAAATGCTCTCAGAAGCGCGTGCCCGTCTCGCTAACACTCAAGGAAAGAAGGCAAAGAGGAAGGCTCGTGAGAAGCAGCTTGAAGAGGCCCGCCGTCTTGCAGCATTGCAAAAACGCAGAGAATTGAGTGCTGCTGGTATTGCTGTGCCTTACAAGTGAGTCTATAAAATCTATAATAGATTTAAGATTAAAATTTTGTGCTTATATTAATGTTACTGTATCATACAAGGATAGAGTATATTGAAATTCCCATTATTTTAATACAATAAAAATTATACTTAATAGCAGCATCATTGATATTGGCTGTAACACAATTCATGGAAATCTACATACATTTGACGCTCATAGATTGTTGGTTAAAACCTTATGTACCAAATTACCTTACCTTTTATACCTTATATTCTAATGAAGGACCAACATCTCTCTACTCTACTCTACCATTGTTAATTTATTAACTAGTGTTAATCAAGCAATATTATATTTTGTTCAAAATATCATTTTTTATTTATACTGCACAGTTGATTTGGTAACTAAGTCATGACCCTAACCCTAACTACCCTAACTTTACTAGATGCAGATACTACAAAAATACCCAATGTGTCCTTTTAGCAAACACAAAATGTTTACAGGCGTAAGAAGAAGCGTGGTGTGAACTACAATTCAGAGATTCCATTTGAGAAGAGACCAGCATCTGGTTTCTATGACACCTCCACTGAGGTTGTCGATCCGATGGCGCCCGACTTCTCCCGACTGCGACAACAGCATCTCGATGGTGAACTGCATTCCGAGAAAGAAGAGGTTAGTTTGATATGAACACGCAAATAATAAGTGAAGCATTTATTATTTACTATTGTTTCTGTCATAGGATCCTTATGTCACAGCACCAAAGTGTAACAGCTGCTAAGTTCGCATTTATCCTTCTATAACGAACCTACTGTAATACATTTGGATGCCTCCTAGAGATATAAGTGCGAGCTTAAGAGCTGTCAAATTTTAGTGCAAACAGGCATTAGTTTACAATGAATTACGTGACACATCTAGTGTTACAGAGCCCTGGCATAAATAACAAGGGGATCTTTAAAAAAAATCATGAATATTTTTACTACAGAGAGATCGACGCAAGGATAAAAATAAATTAAAACAGCGTAAAGAAAACGATGTGCCGCAAGCAATGCTGCAAGGTGACCAGCCAGCTAGGAAGCGAAGCAAGCTGGTGTTGCCCGAGCCACAAGTATCAGATCAGGTATGTACATATACAAAAAGTAAAACTGTATACAGAAAAAAATCCATTACTTTTTTTTTATTTCTATGCCATCAGTTTGTTACATTTTGTGTAAAGTTGCTGTTGGCGACGACTAGGCTTAGGCGTTTCCGGAAAATAATAATACTGTGTGAAATATAAAGGAGCGGCAGAGTTGACGAAAAATATATTACAAAATTAAAATTTTTACATAGAACTAAACCAACATTTTCTACTGTCATAACACAACATTCTAAAAAACTAAATATAAAAAGGAACCAAAAGAGGCCTTATGCTTTTTCCTCCGTGTCGCTTACAGTTGCTATAAATCAACTAAGAGGCAATTACGACATGAATTTAATAAATAGACTAGACAATGTAACTCTTACATAATCGAAGTAACATAAATAAAACAAAATTCTAATTTGAACCAAAATTCGCAAACATAAAGAAAAATGTTTTCTTCCCTATAATTTATCCTTATAATTAATCAGCACTCCCCCGCCCCCACCCTCTTGTCACAGAATGTCACATTTTGTCGACCCTGACCCTCTTCCTCCCCCTTAGCATGTGACGTAATTTATGGATGGCCCCCTAGTAACAAGCGATTGGTGTTCCAGGAGTTGCAACAAGTGGTGAAGCTGGGGCGTGCGTCGGAAGCGGCGCGCGAGTCTGCCGGCGCCGCGGGGGCCCCCACGGACGCACTGCTCGCGGAGTACGCGCTGGCCCCCACGCCCGCCACCGCGCTGCGGACGCCCGCGCAGCACCAGGACAGGTATACACGGAGATACGGAAACCATCTAATAACTGCCCACTTTAGTGCACTGGCCAGTTCGTTTTAGATCGTGCTAGTTTCCATACGGTAACAATTGAAGGGTTGAGAATAAAAAGGATTTAACTGACAAATTGACAGTTTCGAGAAAATTGACTTTAAACGTCAACGGCGTCATTTTTATGTAGAGTGCTTATAAGGTAATAGAAAAGGTTTATGTAAGTTTCAGTTGCTTGAAAATGTTTTATTTCTATTTAAAATTACCAAATATAGTACTAATTCATACAATTACTGTAAAAATATAATATAATAATAGAAATAAAGTAATGTTTTTATGCTAAGCGAACTGTATTCCTGTGACAGATAAACCATTTTTAGACTCAAAATCTCGAGATTTAAGCCTCATTTCGGTATTTTGAGAATGTATTATTGAAGATAATTTCACGCTGAATCCAAAGATACCCATAAGTCATTTGGTCAAAAAAATCAGTTAAATCCTTTTTATTCTCACCCCTTCAATTGTGAACTAATATGAAAGCTTATAGATAAAGTAATGTCAAACCATGATCACAGATGGCGTTACGTGAATGCAAGTCTTATTTCATGGAAATGTAGTAAATAGTTGCCAATTACTAATAGCGGCCAGTTACACCAAGTTATACCCTACCATAGCGCACTACTCACCACACACTTTGGAACTGCACTCCTGAAAATATGGGGGATCTTTCTTGTCTTCATTGTCAGGAGAGGTCAAAGGAGGCATCCTTTTCAACTGCGAACGTCCACTCCCACGCAATGGCAATTGATGTTTGCACAGCATTGCATGCTGTGTTGCGAGCCGGCTTTACATTTCCCCATCTTTTCTAAGTTCTCAAAGTCAAAGATTTATTGCAATTAGGCTATATTTAGCACTTTTCCAAGTCAAAATTATAATTAGGTACTTAAATTATGTTATTTTAAGCATACCATAAAGTGGCTATTGTCAAATATTACATAACAAGCCCATTACAATATATGAGTTTGAAAAAAAGAAGTTCTCTTTCTCACTACTGGTGCAAGCAATCCGGCACAATGCAGAAAAGAAAACTCCGATCTGAAGCTTCGATTACATCTGTAAAGAAGAAGCTACAAGAAACTTTACAGTGATTTTTTTTCTCTATTGTGTTTTACAACATTTATAATATATTACAATTCTCTTCTCTCTCTCTATCTCTCTCTTTCTCTCTCTCTCTCTTTCTCTCTCTCTCTCTCTCTTTCTCTCTCTCTCTCTCTTCTCTTTTTCTCTATGCATCCATGTGATAAACATTTCATTTTATTACAGGATTCTAATGGAAGCTCAGAACGTGATGGCTCTAACTCACGTGGACACGCCTCTCAAGGGCGGACTGAACACTCCGCTGGTACAGTCAGACTTCTCCGGCGCGTTGCCACAGTCGCAAGCCGTCGCCACACCCAACACCGTGCTTGCTACACCTTTCAGGTATTTACACACTGTTTAAACTGGTATACACGCGCAAAGAAAATTATCAAAACATAATTTTGTATCTGTGCGCGAATAGACCCGTTTTAACTTTATAATATGAGTTCAAGTCGCGATAGTATAAAAGTGTTATTTACAGACTGGTGGTTAAACTTTGTTTTAAAATATTGTTTCACTTTTAGAAATCAATACAAACCAAATGGACATGAGACTATTTAGCTGATTAGCTGATGTAGTCTCAGGTGGAGAATATTTATCTATATAAATAAATTAAATCAAATGATTATGATTTGTGTTAATTCTGTATTATTTTTTACAGATCAACACGCACTGAAATATCAACACCCGGTAGTTTTAACACACCAAGCCACGGGACTGGACAACCAGGATTGACAGTATGTGCCAACAAAATACAAATTTTGTTTTAATGAAGCATGTAACAAATTATATATATATATATCATATGCTAAGTAATTTAATAGATAATTATGTACGTTTTTAGACCCCGGGACTGAGAGATAAGTTGAGCATAAATCCAGAAGACAGAATAAGCGCCGGCGACACTCCGCAGTTGGCGAACCAAATGCAAAAGCAGGTCAGTTCATTGACAGCCTCTGTGCTGTAGTGGTTGAGCAGGTCGGCTCATAACCCGAAGGACAGAAAAAAGCGCAATTTTTCTGTGTCTGGGTGTTGTAGGACCATAGTCCTTGTAGTTCTTGGGTCCCTAGACACAGGGAATCCTAGTTAGGGTCTACAATCCTATGTATGTGATCGTTGGGCGTTTATTATTATTTATTATTAGTTTTTTAAAACCTATTTTTAACCAGCCAAATAGAGAAGTATCAGTCTAGTTACTATTTAATTTCGTATTATATATTATTATTCAAACTAGCTAACACTGGCAGCAAAGGGTTGGTCTAACCTAAAGATATTTGTTTCCTTTTTTAAAGTCCTTTTGCAATTCTGTCACTCAGTGATGATAGTTGGAAAGATCATCATTCTGTAATATGGACCTAAGATTCATTGATTTTCTGTATAATTTATTTTAGATTTGGACCTGAGACATTATCATCATAAAATACGATTACTTTAGTCCACTTTTGGAGAAGGACCTCTCCCGAAGTGGAATCCAAAATAAATGTTTCATCTGTCACAAACTGATTTCCCTTGACTTAACATATTTTTGGAGACATGAAAAATCTAACTTCAAAAAATTTTCTTTGGGTGGAATTCCAAAGACTGTTTATTGAAACTCAGCATAACTTCTCTATTGTATACCATGCATTGTAAAAATCCCAGCTAAAAGCGTCGGTCCGCTCCGCGCTTCAAACGCTGCCGACTCCCCGCAACGACTATGAGATAGTAGTCCCGGAACAAGAAGATGAGAATATGGAAGGCATGTCTCACGCAGATATCATCGAAGACCAAGCTGACGCTGACGCCAGGCTCGCTATGGAGAGAGAAACCGAACGTGAGTTCTAGTTGTTCATTGTAGATTAGAAATTTGAACATGGTGCTGATGTGATGGATGGAGTCACGCTTATCCCACACAGCCTCTGTGTTGCGGTGAGCGGGTCGGCTCATAACCCGGAGGCGGCGGGTTCGATTCCCTTGCCAGGACAAGTATTTGTGCACAAAAAAAAGCTCAAATACTTGTTTTGGGTGTTGTGGGACCATGGTAATCGTAGTTCCTGAATCCCTAGACACAGGGGTCATGGTTAGGGTCCAGGATCTATGTATGTGATCGTTATTATTATTATTAATCCTGTATTGGGAACTTTAACAGCCTTATTTATAAACGGGTATTAGTCTCGGATTAGTTACTTCAGCTTTTGTCCCTTTTTTTGCTACTGGAATATTTAGCTGGATCGAAAGAGACAAAAGATGGTGTAACTACTCTAAAGCTAGTTCGTGTTTATTAATAAGGCTGTTTTATTTTAACATCCATGACAATGTAAATGTCGTGGTGTGGTCTTAGTGTGAGAAAAATATCATACACACATTCATATTGTATACTCAAAAGCGGCATAGCTATTGAATGTACATCACCGACCTAGAGGTCAGTGATATACCTGTGGTTAATTTAGGAGCTCGTGCTTCGAGGGGAGATTTGGTATGATGGGCAATTGAAGGGGTGAGAACAAAAAGGATTTATCTGATTTTTTTCACAAAATGACTTGTGGGTATCGTTGGATTCAGCGTGAAATTATCTACAATAATACATTCTCAAAATACCGAAATGAAGCTTAAATCTCGAGATTTTGAGTCTAAAAACGGTTTATCTGTCACAGGAATACAGTTCGCATTATTATATTTATTTTATTATATTATATTTTTACAGTAATTGTATGAATTAGTACTATATTTAGTATTTTAAAATAGAATTAAAACATTTTCAAGCAACTGAAACTTTCACAAACCTTTTCTATTACCTTATAAGCACTGTACATTAAAATGACGCCGTTGAGTTTAAAGTCAATTTTCTCGAAACTATCAATTTGATAACTGTCAAATTGATAGCTGAACCCTTTTTATTCTCAACCCTTAAATTATGATAAATTTTTTACTTCCCCCTTACCTGTAACCAATGCTGCCCCTACCTCAAATTCGGCTCTAGCTACAGCCCTGCCCGTGTACCTGACGACGCCACATGCCCCCAGGTCTGGCGCTGCTGGCGCTCCGCTCGCAGGCGGTGCAGCGCGGCCTGTCGCGGCCGTGCGAGGTCAACGGCACGGTGGTGCGCGGCGCGGGCGGCGGGGCGCCGCTCAACGCGCTGCAGCAGGCGGAGGAGCTGCTCAAGGGGGAGATGGTCACCATGCTGCATTATGATGCTCTCCGGGATCCGCCCATAGGTATGTGACTTTCTCGTTACTTCTGCGATCTGCCCATAATGTATGGAATATTCCTCTTGGCTCTGCGATCTACGATTTTAGCTTTGGTGTTGAAGCCTTTTTTATAACTGTCAAACTGTCAGTAAATATAGAAAGAAAACAATTGAAAAAAATTAGAATGTAGACATATGTATATATTATGTGTGTAGAAATTTAGGCTTCACATGTCCACATCATAAATCCTCACTTAATTTAAAATCAGTTTTTTTATTTGTGCTCTATATAATTATGTAATCTTCAAACGTGTTTTCGACTTTATGCAAAAATGAAATTCAGAAATAAAATGCATTTTTTCTTTCAGGAAATAAAATTGATTCTTGTAAAAAGCTTTACTTAAAAGAATATATAAAAAGAAGGTAGGTCACAATTGTAGCGAAGGTAGTAGTCAACACCACCAGTGGTTTCTATTTACAGGAGTTGACAAAAAACGCGCCGTCCAATTACAAGCATCCCACTTAGCGTACCTCGAACAACATCCGTACGAGGAGTTCTCGCAAGAAGAGTTAGAAGCAGCCAAGCATGAGATGAAGAAAGAAATGGAAGTGGTCAAAGCGGGCATGGGACATGGAGACTTAAGCATGGATGCATATACCCAAGTCTGGGAAGAGTGTCTAGCTCAGGTAATGTACTGTAGAACATGGACGTATCCTTACGTCCGAAATTGTAGATTCTATGTTAGTGGTAAAGATTTGTGTCGTTGGCTACACGCGATTAGCGTATTTGGCCAAGTTTTTAAATAGAAAAACTGCAGCTTCCAAACAGCAACACAGTTTTAATGTCTTATATCTTTATAGATGTCTTTAAATAAAAAGCTAGTTTATTTGCAATAACAGTTCTAATCTACTTCGTCCTTTTACTTATTTTAAATTGCATATTATTTTCCCTAGGTGCTCTTCTTGCCCGGACAAAACAGATACACTCGTGCTAATTTAGCGAGTAAGAAGGACAGGCTGGAGTCGGCTGAGAAGAGGCTTGAACAGAACAGGAACCACATGGCGAAAGAAGCCAAGAAATGTTCAAAGATGGAGAAGAAATTAAGAGTACTGACAGGTGAGAATAATAATGCCATATACAAGACGAAAATCTTACACAGTGCAAATAATCATCAGTCCATTATTTTTCCACTGCTGGGATGGGCCTTTTCACATGGAGACGCCAGTCCACCACGTTGGCCTACGTTGGTTGCGGGTTGGTGGATGGTTGGTGCAAATAATGGGCAGTGTTAATTAGATTTAATTTTAATCAACTGTTATTGTTACTGTACGATGCAAGCATCGCACACCAAACGCGTGGTCAGCATTTCACTCATTCATACCACATTTCATACCGCGCGTCACCAGTTCACGATCGGACACTAACCATTCCGCGTGTTCTCGCAACCATTTACATAAACCATTTAGACCTAGTTTTTTGGATTAATAAACAGTTTTTCTAATTAATTAGGTCTTCTCATTTTATATACGGACTACACCGTACATAATGGTCCTTCGAGCATAGTGACCTTAGGCGCGTGGCGGTCACATGCGGGATCATTCGCGTGTGAGGTTACCAGTTCGCCAGTGACTTACGATACATAGCTTTTCATGACAGATGTGATGTATTTAAGAACATGAGCCGACGAGGGTCCTTTTTGTCTGCTAAAGTTGATCGCTCAGAACTCTATCGCATAACCCACACGAGGGACAATAAGTACCGCGTATACCGGTCCGTACAGATCGGACCGCACAAAATACGCGGGAGTCCCCGAAAAAAAATAGAACTAGCGTGCTAGAACATATCAACGCACACCGCCTATTTTAGTTCGCGGTGAGCGAATCCAGTACTTTCTTTGGGAACGTCTTCTCTTTTTCGTTAACTTCAAGTAAATTACAACACAACGTAATCTAAGACTGATTCTCAGGCATCGACCGGTGCTCAAGCAGATATTTCATTCATAAAGTGATCATTTAGTGAATGAAATCTCTGCTTAAGCACCGATCGATGACTAAGCGTCTTTCTGTAATACGGACTTTAGAATATTTGCTTTCATATTAGCGACCGCTTCACTTTCGATGGACAATGAATTCATGAATTCATGAATGATCACATAAGGCTTTGCGTTGAGTCCGCGGCAAGTACCCGGGGCATTTTTTTGACCAGTCAGTCATTTTTGTCGGCCAGGGACAAGAATCCCTCGTCTGCTCTATGCTTAAGAGATCTGAGAGCTGATGTGGTTTTAATCATTTATTTACTTTTCCTCAGGTGGCTATCAAAGCAGAGCTGCGTCACTGGTAAAGCAGTTTCAAGAGTTACAAGACCAGATAGAACAGTCCAATTTAGAGTTGTCAACATTTAAATTCTTAGCTGAACAGGAGAAGGCTGCCATTCCACGTAGAATAGAGGTATTTTTTTAAATTATTAATGATCTAAACACTTGAGATATATATATCATGTGACAGTATTTTTTGTTTGCCTATTATGAGCGCCCGGGTGATTTGACATCTTAGAGTTTGATACAATTAAGCGGCGTGTGAAGAAAAATATGATCAACCCACATTTGTCTTAAGCAGTGCTTATATGAGTAACTTTTTATACCAAATGATTATCAATATCAGATAGATAGATAGATAGATAAACACTTTATTGTATACCGTAAAAAAGAAAACAATTTACAAAAAGAAAAACTTACATAATAAACTAGTACTAATACAACAGGCGGTCTTATCGCTTAGAGCGATCTCTTCCAGACAACCTTTGGTCTTTCAGATTGTTGTTTTAAAAAAGCTACATAATTATTCTTCTGCCAAATCCTTGTTATTGTCAGTTTACTCGACATTAAACATTCTATATCATTATATTTTATCCCACAGTCATTAACAGAAGATGTGAATCGACAAACTGAACGCGAAAAGATCCTGCAGAGACGGTACGCTGAACTCCAAGCAGAATTCGAAGACCTGACAAAAAGCAGATACCCCAAGGAAATAGACTCCAAGTCTAGTGAAGAATAAGTTAAATAAAATACAATGATTATTATTTTAAAAAAGAAAAAAGAACGTAAGGAAAAAAAGAGGAATAAAATTTAAAACTTTACCTAAAAATAGAATTTGTTTGAGTAGGCAAAGCTAGTTTTCGCGATTCGTTAAACATTTCAGCAAAGACGATAGAATTTCGGTTTATATTAATATATGAAAACATGATGAATAACTAGTCCTCATAATCAAATGTAAGGTGGGCAGGCTATCTAGAAATTGAAAAATTTTGTAATTTTTTAGATTAAGCAAATTTAA
This sequence comes from Ennomos fuscantarius, assembly GCA_905220475.3. Taxonomy (NCBI): domain Eukaryota; kingdom Metazoa; phylum Arthropoda; class Insecta; order Lepidoptera; family Geometridae; genus Ennomos; species Ennomos fuscantarius. The sequence goes on along the minus strand of HG992031.1, from coordinate 4,918,410 downwards.
CTTTTAATTGTACATTATTATGCAAACTAGTGGCAGTGATGTCAAATTTCGATTTATTCATTATTGTTGCATGTTGATTTTACATATTTTTTCCCATAGTAAAGTTTAAAAATCTTTGGGTGTGTAGCATTGAAGACGCATAGTACAATGTTTTTGCGGGAATGAATTTGTTGTCTTTGCCATCATACCTAATCATATAGCTAATAAATAAAGTAGTTTGAAGGAAAATATAGTCAACTTTCGCTGTGGCACAATTGAATGGAAGGAAGGCATATATTCTGCACTACTGTGGTATCTTGCACTTGGTGGAATAGCAGTATTTATTATTAGCTAAAAGTCAGTTATTTTAATACTCGAACTATATAATGCTAAACTAAGAGCAACAGCTGCAATCCAACCCATATTACAATCAATTATCTTATTTAAGTAGTGTTGACTTTATGAATAAGTTTATTATTAAATAAAAATTCAAGTAAAATATTACTACAGATTTTTTATTTACTACAGAAACATGAACATGATTCATAAACATTAATTGTCTCTATGAAGTATTATGGAATATTTCATAATATTCAGTGTTCACGCCTATGATAATTGTTTAACACTTCAATAGCTTGCTAATATATTTTAGTAGGCGTTCATTTTTTATGCTGTGAGAGGTAGTTCATAAAAACGACACCATTTTCATCTAACCAACAAGCAACACGTATAATTGTATTCTCGTCTTAATATATCAAAATACAAGTAATTCAGTACTCAAAATGGGTTTAATTTGAAGACTAAACCTACCTATGTCTACTACAAGACATTCAGCCTTCATATGAAATCATATAATATTAGAAAGAACTATTCAATGAAATAGGTAAAAATATTACAATCAGAGCTTTTTTTTTACAAGCTTTTATACTTACCACTATTAATTTATATCACAGTAGATTGGTCCAGTCCTGCTGGAAGATTCAAAGAGATTATTCGACACCACAGATGTCAACGGGTAGATTAAGATTTAATCATCTATTCATACAACTACACTGCAACAAAGGAATCTTTCCAGTACATCTTTTCTTAACACTACTCTTACAAGAAGCGATACGCATTTCAATACACATCTTTCGAAACTAATCTTTTAAGATTCATGATTTTAGACACTAGGTAAACGTTTAATAGAATCTGTTACAAAAAAATCAATAAAACCAGATACTATTTTTGCCGCACCATTAGCTGCTGTCGTCTGAATCACTATTTATTCTTCGTTTAGTATTTTTGTTCTTGCGCCTAATAAGTGGACTGTCTCCGCTCTGTTCCAGTGAAGGAGACAGTCGCTTTGGTTTTTTCTTTAATCTTCTTTCTTCTTCTAAAGCTATCTCTGCCAGTTCCAATTCGGAGATATCGTTGACTTGCGTTAACCCGATGTGAGAGTCTACGCAGAAACTATCCTGAAAGTTAAATTATGATTTTATCTATTCACAGAAAACATTTAAACCATTTTCAACCGTACATACATAAAAGTCAGTTAAATTTAATGAATCATAACACAGGACAATTTAAGCATTGCTTAAATTTCGTAACGTTTATATGTAAAGCTGTCAATATTTTAGTAAAAACAGTTACCATTTCATAAGCGTCTTCTTCAACGAACTGTGAAAATACATCTTCCGTCTTGTACTTCTTTGGTAGCTCAGGTATTTTAAAACCATTCTTTTTTACAGGACTCCTGGAAGTAACCAACAGACTTCGTGGCCATAAATCGAAAATACATATAGGTATCGAAAAAACGAACGTACTTTAGACCACACGACTGAAGTAAAACTTCTTTAGTTTAGCTCCATCTATCCGCCGGTATAATTTTGATTTTGCTTTGTTTATTGTTAATGTCGCCATCTTGACAAAATTGTATACCACACATACCAACCAGCATAATACAAATTTCAACTTCAACTCTTGACCGGACATACCAACATAATAATAAAAATTCTGACACCAGCTGGGCTATCACGTAACTAGATTGCAACCAATAGAAACACAAATTTGTACGGATTTGACAGTTTGAATACGCAGTTTATGTGCATAGTTAGTATAGAAATTTCTCTTGTTGCATTGCAATCAAAGTTTCGTAATCACCCCCAGGCTGACCACTCGCCTACACGTGAAAAAGAAGATCATCATCACACCATCACACTATCCATCAGTGTTTGACGTAACAAAAATATTTTTTGTTGAAGAAGGCTGGTTTAATAGGTTCTATATCGTCAGTCAGATCTTAAATTCCATTTATTATACCGATAAGTATCACTAAATTTCTACATGCTCCGGTTAGATCAACTAGGCTAGTAACTTGATTGCAACAAATAGAAATGCTTCAATGTATGAATTTGACAGTTTCGCTGTTTATGTACATAGTGGTGTCGATTCTATGTCGCATTATCTAAACGAAATTAACATATGTCCGTCTTTTTCATTTCCCCTTTATCAGAAGAGTACCGCCATACTTTAAATTTACTTTAGTTTTAGAGAATGCGACACAGAATCGACACCAGTTACTATAGATATGTTCAAATTCAAAATGAAATTTCTCCAGTTGCATTGCATTCAGAGTTCCATGATCACCCCCCAGAAGAGAGAAAGAAAACTGTATAAGCGATATTTCCAACCTGGTAGACTTCAAATATATTGCCAGTATATCTTGCTGCCGGTTATCGGCCTCATCGGCGTCGTCACAAATGAATTCCGCGATGCTGCCAGCGCTATCATCTGTGAGCTCGTCACCGCTGTCTGCATCACCATCCGATAATGACGCTTCCATTTCTATGAACGAGTTGCGTTTACGTTTCTAAAAATAATTATTTTTATTCAGTTAGTTCTTAGTTCGTATATGTTCGAGGCGGTCAAACTTTAGCACTTACGGGCATAAGCCCCCGTACTAATAAACATTGTGTAGCAAAGGAATAGTTATTTAATGTTTTGTTTCTCTCTATTGAGTTTAAAAAGAACAATGATAAAACATGATAAAACACTGAGTTGCTAATCCGCTGTTATGCCGTATTTATGAACAAAGCCACAACAATTTTATAGTCGTAGGCTAAATTCCGGCGAGAGAATGCATGACACACCTAAAATAACATTGTAAAAAGCTGAATTAAAACATAAATATTTTACTGTAGGAAGTATGATCGGTACCTATAATCGTAAGCCAAAAAACTAATTTTAGTTTTAATAAATTTACAAAAATTTCATCATTATTTCAATATTTCATTAAGGTTTGTACTATGTTAAATAAGTTTCTTTATCGGTATCATAAAATAAAAATATTAAAAGCAACTTACTTTTCGCACTTTATGATTTGTTGTAGACCTAATATCATTAGCTTTGCTAACAGGACTCTTTGGACTGTGGGAACCGTCCTTTTCATCTGAGATGAAGTCGTCATCGCTTTCGTTGAATGCAATTTTCCTTTTCACGGGCGTGTTTTCTTTGTTTTCAAATCTGATAAGTTTCGGACTTGATAATCTATGGTGGATCGCAAATTCTTCAGTTTTTTCAAATGCGTTTCTCTTTTCAGGCGATTCCTTCAACTTTAATGGGCTTTTTTTAAATATTGAATTGAATTTTTTCCTCAGTGTTAGTTTTTGACTTTCTTTACTATACTTCTTTAACATGTCTATTGGATTTTGTTTTACTTCTTTATCGTTATCAATATTAGATGATTTTGTGATTTCTTCTAAAGGTTCGTGATTCTCTTTTTGTGAAAAGAAATTTGAGTGAGTAACGGTAAAATGATAATTCATCGTATTGTTATTATTAATTTTTGCTGGCGACTCTTTATTTATAGACTTTTTAGAAGAAATCGCAGCTAAAACTTTTTCTTGCAATGTTATTGGTTTGGATTTGGGTTCATCATTGTCTAATTTTTTCCTCTTAAAGAATGGCGATGCAGTTAAAGAATTTTCGTCAGTATTCATTTTTCTTTTACCGCCTACTGGACTACTACTTTGTTCAGTAACTGTATTTGCATCCATTTTAAAAAGATTTTCTGCCAAATCATACGACTCAGTTCCATTAGAGTCACTATCACTGTCTAAAATTATAAGACTTTCACTTTTATTATTTTGGTGTTTCTTGACATCTGTTTTGGAGGTGCTTAATTTTAAGGTTCTCTTTTTATCAGCTTGTGTTAAAAGGATCGGAGACGTACTCCTTTCATCTTCTATTACTGCTACATTTTTATTGTTCCTTGCATTTACGTTCGATTCATTTAATGATTTGTTGTCAGTTTTGTTAATCATTTCTACGATTTGTGTAACTGTAAACATACTTTTGTCGGTAGTTTCTGATACAGTTTTCTGACCTTCATCATCTTCAATTATTATGACGTTATTTTTATCAGATTTTGGAAGTAATGGTTTCTCCTTAATACTACTGTTTGGTGTTGAACATTGAGGTCTATCTTTTTTGATACCAAGTTGAAACTTACGCGGCTGACTACAGAGAATGGGTGATGTGGGTATATCTTTGACTACTTGCTTTCCGGAAAGAATAGATGGACTTAATGGGTATGCACAGTTTGGAACGTCATTGAAAGCTTCGTCATCATTATCATTGAAAGGTTCAAGACAACGTATTTTGTTACCTTCTGTTAGTTTGCTAATAGAAACATTTTCCTGTTTTTTCGTTTTTATAATCTGTTCTGCTGGCTTAACTTTATCGCAGCTAGTTATTTTTTCATCATGAGAAGTAGTAGTTTTAGCAAATTCCTGATCTTCATCGTTCTCGTAGTCGGCAAAAATATCATCAATACTGTCGAGACCAAAGAATCCTAATACCTCATGCGTATCTGGAGGTTTCTCTTTTTCTTTTATTTCTTTTTCTATGACTTGTATTGTTTTTTCTGTGGCATCATCAGGGCTGCTATCAGCAAATATGTCATCGATATCACCTATGTCAAAGTTTTTATCATTTAATGAATCATTTTTATTAGAAGCTTTTTCTACTAATGCTTCAGGGGATTTTAATTCATCCATTGCATCAAAATCAAATTCTAACTCAAAATTGGCACTTAAATTATTTTTATTGTCTTTAGAAATTAGCGAGACGTTTTTGTCACGATCCTGGCTTGGATCGATGATTTTTCTACAGTTACTAATAGCGTCTGCATCAATTTCATCTATCAGCCCTAAGTCAGGCAACGTAGGATCTTCAAGAAATTTTAATAATACAGGTTTGTTGGTGTTTCTCATATTTTGTATCATTTTGCAGTCACCGATATTTTGACAAACGTAGCAATTTTTTGTATTATTCGCACTGTCTACATTTAAGTTGAGATCTATCAAAAGGTTGAAGAGCCGCGTAGATATACTGCCATCGTTATGGATCCCTAAATCGTTGATTAGTTTTGTATAGCTTTTGGTAGATTTCGTGGCTGTACTAAAGAGAGCTCTTATATCCCCGTTATTTTTGCTTGGAGATTTGGTTGTTGGTGCTTTTTGTTTCTTTCTAGTTTGCTTTGATTTTATTGGAGATTTTAGTACTGAGATCACCGTGTTTTGTGACCATACTTCCTGCGTGCTAACTACTAAAACATAAATAATAAGAAACATTACTAAATTTGGAAAATTTTAAAATATAGCTATACGCCTGTGTCATCTTACCTGGATTTTGTGAAAGCTCCAGCCTTTTAGCATCACATTTTTGTAAAATATTCGCCAGGAACTCGCTATCTTTGGAATTACCAATATTCACAGTTTTCTGCAAAGATCTCTGCCATTCTAACCAGCTAGATAGATTCAAATATTTTTCTTGGCCTACTTCTATAGCATGTGCTTTGAACGCCTCTAGAACACAGTAATAAAGTATAAGTAAAAAGTTACATAACATACATATCTTTTTACTCAATGATATACTAAAATTTATAGAATATTTATTAGGTACTTTGATAGGCGAACATTTGAACATTTGTGTTCATTCAAAAAGATTCCTTGAAAAAGAAAAAAATTGTCACCATATATTCCAACTCTTGCAGTCTGCTGAACGGCTCACCTGGTGGTAGGTGATGACGCTTCCAATGAACCATTAACTTGCATAGAAGATACTACACTACTCTAGTTTAAGAATATTAGTTTTAGTACCAAAATTTAATATATTTTTTTAATTTTCTGTAGCACTCGTAGCGAAGTACGACTAGCCTACACGAGAAGAATAAGAAGAAAAATTATAAATTTACCTTTGTTCATCGCCCAATAATTTATAGGTCTACTGAAGGTTGTCCTCTTTTGATATCCATCTGGAAACATGTTTTTGAATTCTTTCTCAGTAATAAAGCTGTTATCTGCTTCTTTATTAGACGAACTTGATCCGCTAGACGAAGCTCTGTTATTTAGCAGCATGGAGCGTAGATCTTTTTGACCCTATTGAAAAGATATATTAGCGCTTACACACAAAATCTCTTCTCTCGAGAAAGTGTTTGACCAATGAACGATTACTCGGATCACGCCATATAACATATCTTGCATTTTCATTGGTCGATTTTTATAACTCTTGCTATCTATGTTGGTGTTCAAGAGTTGAGTGAATAGGTAACTTATCTGCTTGGCTGACGTACTACACCTTCGATTGCATCGTTAATCCAGGTGAAAGTGCAGTCAAATGCTAGTAAGTCTGGTGTAATGACAGATATTTTTAGCCTCTATTCGTAATGAGTAGCTTTACAGCCACGGTCATTTGACAATGATGGCACTCTCCATCATTGTCAAATGAACGTGGCTGTCACCTCATTTTTATCCCGCCTGAAAACTTCCACCAAACGAACCTTTTTCGCAGTCTTTTCAGTAACATCCTTAGTGTCGTTCTCATTAGAGACAGTTATAAAAATGAACATAATGTCTCTTCTATCGAGATAGCGTTTGACCAATGGAAACGCAAGATATGTTTTTTGGCGTGATCCGTGTGGTCGTTCATTCGGCAACGCTTTCTCGAGAGAATTTTCTGTCATAGAAATCGATATTCGAATTGTATTTATTATAAAAATCCACCAAACCATATTACTCCAAACTAACCTTTTTAGCAGTCTTTTCAGTAGCATCCTTAGTGTCGTTCTTTTTAGCGACAGTAATATACATCTTCTGGCATTCCGGCGTGAATCCATGCGGCATCATACGCGGGTTCGACTTGTACAAGTTGTTCTCCACTTCCTTAGATTGTAGGATCTTTTTGTTGAGGCCGTCTCTTTGACGCATACAGTCCATAAGTGTCTAGAAATAAAAATATATGCAAGATTTACTTAAAAACATAAACATTTCTTTTTGGTTTTATTATTGTTTCACTAAACTAGGCGTTACACTTGGACATATATGTAAATACAAGAAATATCTTCTGCCCGCGGCTTCGGCCGCGTGGTTTATAGGAATTGAGGAAGAAAATTTTCAGACATAATTGAACCACTCATTTCACCCTCTTAGGGATGGAATTTCGAAAAACCCTTTCTTAATGGACACCTACACTTTACAAAGAATACACCCTCCAAATTTCAAGTCTCTTGGACCAGCGGTTTAGACTGTGCGTTGATATGTAAGTCAGTCAGTCAGGACTTTGAATTTTATATGTATAGATAATCTGTCTTAGTTTCTTGGAGTTTGTGGAGTCCTTGGAGTCCCTTCAGAAGTGAACATTATTACTTAGCACAACGCAGTTTTACCGGGAATTTAGGGTTAAATTTTAACCAAATCGGTTCAGCTGTTTTTGCGTGTGTAACCACACAAAGTAAATAACGCTTTACTTTTTGATGGTGGTTATTGGTGCTGGCCAGTATTGCAGCATATGAGAGGTGATTATGATCAGCGTATTACATATTTCATTCTTACCTGATGTTCTTTTCCTTCCGTGACTAAAATATAGACTTGTCCACCACGCTCACGGCCGGTTCGCCCGCATCTGATTAAAAACCGTGTGTGCTTTAGACCACACGACTGAAGTAAAACTTCTTAAGTTTAGCTCCATCTATCGGCCGGTATAACTTCGTTTTTTGCTTTGTTTAACGTTAATGTCGCCATCTTGACAATAGGCTATTTGACTACTATCAAAAATGAACAAGTAAATATTATTTTCATAAAGTAGGTTAAAAATGAATGTAATCATTGTAAAAATAAGTAAAATCGGCAAGTTAATCACGGAGTAGTACGCTTTTAAAGTTTCATCGCCTGTCCCTTTCTCGCAAAACAGAGATCGTGTTGAGCTTCCTCACAGCTACTATGAAGGCATGGCTTGTGACGTCACATGCCAAAAAGATTGTATGTAGAGCTACCACAGCTTAGTAATGAGTTACTGTGAGTACTGGTAACTGACGTCACTGCGTGTTTGAGTTGTCTCTTTCTATTTCTGTATTTTAAAATGCCTGTAACTTAGTCATTTTTTGAGATATTCAAGTTTTGTTTTCACAGTTATCTATTTTTTGAGGTATATTATTTATGTATGTAATAAAAATATAGTAGTCAAATAGCCTATTGTAAATGGTCATTTTACTGGACATACCAATAATAATACAAATTTTAAACTTTGTTATATTGACAATGGAGATCTACGTCAACCAACAACTTTCAACTTCCGTTCGGCTCGCCAGCTTACTCCCCAAGTCAAGCGTGCGTAAAGAAGTTTTACTACAATAACCATTTACCCGTTTTATTAGAGAAAAGCACACACATTGCTAGAGTAAGCAATTTGTGTGCATGATTTCATCTAGTGAACTAGCCATTTTGACGTGGAACAAACACGCTCCATAATTTAGTTACAAAGCTAATATTACATTGGGACCGACTTCGATGTCAGGGTAGCATCGTTAGGAGTGACGCGTCAGAAGAGCAGAGCTATAACGATAGAACGAGAGGCATTATTTAGGATAGGCTTGTAAGGGTGTGCGGGCCGGACTGCGCTTTATTGCGTTACAACAGAGCCACAATTAGCTTACCTTTGAACGAGTCTTATCGGCGACCGCGTGGAGATATCGAAGCAGAGGATCAGATCAACAGATCCTACGTCCAAGCCTTCCTCCGCGACGCAAGTGGCCACCAAAGTATTGCAGATACCTTCGCGGAAGTTACGCATCACACGTAACTGCTGCTTCTGAGATACCACAGTCTTGCCATCTTTGCCTGTAAGTTTGGATACTGTATAAACCGTAAACCAACTTTGGTTCTGAGAGAGGTTTTGAGAATATTCCCCCATCACCATTCCACTGCCGGACTACTAGACGCTCGGCTAAGCGCCATCCCTTCGAGGTCGAAATACCACCCATTTGACTTCACGTTCATAACTAAAACGGCTAAGGAATGGAATGCCAGCGTCTGTGTTTCCGGCGAAATATGACCGTGTTCAAGAGAAGATGAATAGATGAATAGGTATTTACTTGGCTAGCATGCTACACCCTTCGATCGCATCGCCACTTCCCATCAGGTCAGAGCGTGGTCAAACACAAGACAAGAGATGTAGACCAGTTTGATGTACATTTTTTTAATTAATTTTAAACCAACTTCAAAAGAAGAACGTTCTCCATTCGGTTATTTTTCTTTACTTTTAAAATGTTTTATTACCTCATATTTCCGCTTTCATATCTCCGAAAAAAATCATTGGGGAAATATTTTTTCATATTTTATTTTACTATACTTTTTGATTGGTCCCATAAACATTTCATTAAAATTGGTTTAGTAGTTTGAATTTTAAATCAAAATAACTAGGAAAATATACGTTCGTACGTTTTTTTATGTTAATGAATGATGTGACGAGCTAGTCGTTCACCTAATGTTAAGCGACACGGTCGCCCATAACAGAACGTATATTTTAGAGATGATATCACGAGCATGATGTATTTATCTCAGTGTGACATTAAAACGATTGAAGTCAGTCAAACCCCTTTCTTTAAAGGATATTATTTGAATTAACATCAGCCGCATCTCTGTTCAACGAATTAATTGAAGGGGTGAGAATAAAAAGGGTTTATCTGATTTTTTCCTCAAAATGACTTATGGGTATCGTTGGATTCAGCGTGAAATTATCTACAATAATACATTCTCAAAATACCAAAATGAGGCTTGAAACTCGAGATTTTCAGTCTAAAAACGGTTTATCTGTCACAGGAATACAGTTCACTTAGCATAAAAACATTATTATATTTAATTATATTATATTTTTACAGTAATTGTATGAAATAGTACCGTATTTAGTATTATAAAATAGAATTTAAAAAAATTCAAGCAACTTACATAAACCCTTTCTATTACCTTATAAGCACTCTACATGAAAATGACGCCGTTGAAGTTTAAAGTCAATTTTCTCAAAGCTGTCAATTTGACAGTTAAACCCTTTTTATTCTCAACCCTTCAATTGTCATTAGAGGTGATTATTCAACTAATCTTCATAGTTTTTGCTTACCAGAGGCGCCTTGCCCGACAAACATTTGTGGAGTGATGAGAGGTCGGCACTGCAGCAGTAGGCAGTGAACCAAGTTCACACTCTCTCGATACTCGCAGAATACTAAAAAAGGAGAAAAATAACGCCATGCTATAGTTTCATCGCAATGTTTTCTTTAATTGAAAGAGCAATGTTTAAACCTATATATGAGGTGGAATTTAATTCGTTCTTTTCTTTTAATGTATGACAAATAATGAAACTTAAATCTAGGTATTATCAAATTTAAATTCTAAAGAAAAGCCTTGCGACGTTGAACAAAGCAGGTGTTTTATTGCCTACTATAATCTTTAACAAAGCACTAAGCTGGTGCCCGCGCTGTGTGTAAATAGACATTTCGGCTGTCATGCAGTTATTTTAAGAGGCACTAAATACTAAATCATTTTTTTTTATTGGTCCTTGTACGAATATTCTATAACATGGTCTGAGTATCTCAGACCATGTTTTTTGTTCATTTAAGACAGAGTTAATTAAATTTCGATCTACAGTTCGGTAGCCGACAACACAAGTAACCAGCAACTGCTAGGCGAGTAACTAAATAATAATAACGCCCAACGATCACATACATTACCACATAGCAGGTCGGCTCATAACCCGGAGGCGGCAGTTTCGATTCCCGCGGCAGAACAAGTATTTAAGCACAAAAAAAAATCGCATGTACATATTCTGTGTCTGTTGTGGGACCATGGTCCTCGTAGTTCCAGGGTCCCTAGATCTAGAGAATCCTAATTAGGGCCCAGGATCTATGTATGTGATCATTGGGCGTTATTATTATTATTACTTATACCTACTATGAAAAAGATTAAAATTTAGCCTTATCAATTTGCCTCATAAAAGAAAATGAAAAAAACTTACTAATAGCTCGAGTGTCTTGTTCTTTCTGTTTCGCGCACGTGAAATGTTCCAATATTATATTTTTTAGTTTGTGAAATTTTGGATGACCGAAGCATAAATCTTTTGGCATCTGTAAATAAACATCAAGTTTTAAAACATACTCAAAAGTTAGAATTCTGCACAGCATCTCCCGTCTCTTTCAGTTCCTCTTTATAAGAAGAGTACCACCGTACTTTAAGTTTAGTTAAACTATAGAGAATGCGAGACAGAATCGATACCATTGTACACGTAATCTCATTGGTAATATTATAGCTGCTTATTGCATCTGTAAGGCAACGTCTGAAAAAATTACACTATACTATTGTTGTCTCATTCTAACTACAATTTCGACCAACTGGCGAGAGCGGGAAATACACACTTAAAAAATTTAAAACTACTGAGTAATACAGTTCACCTCTGGTATGGTCCCATCAGGCAATATACTCCGGTCCAAAGACAATGGGTTCACTCCAAGATCATCTCTCAATCTCTCCAGCAATGCTGTGAGTCGGTCATCTGACTGTATCCAGGTCTTCTCAGGGTGTTCATCAAAGAAATTGAGAAACACCCTAGAACCATGCTTCATGAGCAGTTCCAAGCCATGGTACAGAGCTATTAGGAGTGTGAAGTCTTTCATTATGTAGTTATGCTGCGGGTGCCTAAAATGAAAATTTGTTAGTTGCTAAGGTTGCAACATCTCTGGATTGGTATATGGGGCTAAAGTAGCCAGGCCCCCTCAGGGCCCCCTTTGACTTCTTCTTTTAAACTTGTTTCATCATAGACCACATCATCACAATCACCAGGGATAATGGACATATTGAAACCTAAACCACATTAAAAGCCATATTTAAGAAACTCCAATACGGGATCTAAGTCTGGATGCTTTAGGTAGTTACATAAGTAACTTTGAATATAAATTGAACATAAATTCAAATGAGGTTATCGAATAAGAAATTTCCTAATTATTATCCTGATATCAGAAGAAAACAAAATTAAGCCTACCTTGCTCCTCTATCTTTAGTTTGATATTCCTTGTAGAGCATCACAATCCTGCCCTTGGACAAATTGCCAAGATTTTGAGGCAGTATGTTAAACTGTTTTAGTCTTCTGGCATAAAAGTCTAGAATCTGAAAAATTAAATACCACAGGATTGATAACCAAGTTCAAATAGGCAATATTCATTTGATCGTTTGTATTCAAACGCCACTAAAGCATTAAAAGTCTTCCCAAGTTATGTACGGAACCTGTACTCGCTCTAACAGGAGCAGGTCTTGTGTTTTGGACAGTCCAAACGACCGTCGAAAGGAACGGACCTGACCCTTCTGGCTTAAGTACCGTTCTCGACAGCACCGGTAAGGATACCAGCGTAACCCAATCAAACACCGACTTCGCCGGCTAGGTCCACGTACTCGTAGGTTAGCTAGAACTGTCGCGACTTACCATAAGTTATTCGCATCAACCTGGTAGACCCAATTCTGAACGTTCATTGGTCGCTAGTTAATCATCAGCTGTCTCAACCAATGAGAATACAGTATTTGGCATGTTGACCTGACACGAGTTAGAAAAGGTACGAGAAACCAGGGGCTATAAGGTTTTTTTGATATTTATTTCTTGAGGGGGCTATAAGGGAGGGTTACTTGTGCAAACTTAGGAGCTATCAAACTTTAGTACGGACGGGCATTAAACTTTCAAAATTTAAATATATATAACTCAACTGACTGATTGACTGACTCAAGTGCTGACTGACTGACATAGTGATCTATCAACGCACAGTCCAAACCACTGATGGATAAGGCTGAAATTTGGCATGCCGGTAGATGTTATGACGTAGGCATCCGCTAAGAAAGAATTTTTCTAAATTCCACCCTTAACAGGGTGACATGGGTGGTTGCATTATTTTCCCATAGGCCACGCGGCGGGCGAAGCTGCGGGCAGAAGCTCGTTGTGAATAAAACTAACCTCTACATACTGATGCCTGAGTTGTGTCAGTTCGGGTCCAAGTTGTACAATGACTGTGTTGATCTTCCGCGTGTGACTGTATGGTGCCACATCTATGCAGCTCTCTGTTCTTAGCTCTAGGTGTGCTATGTGGAGACTTTTTACTACCTGAGAAAATATCACAATTTTATTCATCATAATATTTGTATTTACCTCTTATAATAAACGCCAAAGAACCCCCAGTCTATGGTCCTTTGCCGGCCATTTTTGGTAGGTCAACGATCTAACTGACTGAATCGGCGAAATATAATGTTTAAAGCCTACAATGTACACACTATATGTGTCGATTTGCAGTACATTATTATGTACTCGAAAAAATTAATAATTTTTGTTAGTAATTCATAATATAGCGGATAAAAAGTATTTTAATTATTTGCTCATCCCACGGGAAATTTTCACTTTTCCGGGATAAAATGTAGCCTATATGTTAATCCAGTGTATAAGCTATCTTGGTACCGAATTTCATCCAAATCCATTCAGCCGTTTGAGCGTGAAGGAGTAACAAACATAGACACATACATAGATACAAACTTTCGCCTTTATAATATTAGTGTGATGGGCTTACATTTGACCACAGTCTCGCCTGATGGTTGGTGACGACGCGTTCAACGGTGGAGCATGCTTACATCACTGCCCTTTGGAGATAACGAATCAAAATCTGGCAATCCTCAAGATAAACCCATAGAGACTTGACTTTATGGGATGGCAGTGATTAAAATGTGTATTTAAAATTATAAATACCATGACAAAATGTTTTTTAATCGAAATATATATAACTCAAAGGTGACTGACTGACTGACATAGTGATCTATCAATGCACAGCCCAAAGCACTGGACGGATCGGGCTGAAATTCCACCCCTAAGAGGGTGAAATGGGTGGTTGAATTATTTTCCCATAGGCCACGCCGCGGGCGAAGCTGCGGGCAGAAGCTCGTGTATAATTTAATCAAAGTAATTTAAATCTTATGTCATACTGTAGAAAGTATTTTTGGCAATGATCTTGTGATGTTAGCTCTTATACCAACCTCTTTTTCTAATACATGTTATATCTCTTCTGAGGCGTTAAGTTAGAGGCCTGATTTCAATGAGCTATTTGCACACTTACATTGACAACTTCTTCAACTTTACTTCCCGGAGTTGCTGATAGAGCCAGCATTCTATACACTTTATGTCCTATCTCATCAAGTGTAGCCACTATCTGACAATAAGCATAATTTCCGCGAGCTCTGTGCGCCTCATCTATAACCAAGCACCTGATCTTGTCAGCGGGACATATGCCAGACTTGAGGTCATTGTAGATCACTTGTGGTGTGGCAAAGAAAACCCGCTTGTTCTGCCAATGGGCTTTCCTTGTGTTGACTTGCATGTGGCCTGTATTAAAAATCATTTGTATATAGATAAGTTTTCAGACCAAGGATTTAAACCTGGGAAGGTATTTTAAGAAGCTGGCTTCTTTTTCATTGAATTTTGTTAAATTGTTAGGGTAGTAACGGATAATCTATCCATCCATCCAAGAAAAGAAACATCTAACAAACAAAATACATTGGCATACTTAAGGCACTAAGGTATGTTTCTCAGTTCATAAGTGTAGAGGAAGTCAAAGGGTTTTATTGCAAATAGGCTATTTTATAGCACTTTTACAAGTCAAAATGATATTAGGTATTTAAGATATTAAAACTGAGTTATTGTAATGAAAATATAGATATAAAATAATAGTATAAATTGCATATCAAAAAGCATTTGGCTTTAAAATAATACTTCTATAAGTAAACATAACCAGTAACCAGTCACACTCCAAGTCTTACTCCAAGTAGAATGCCGTATGTCAGTGCAGCACCATTCTTATAAAATAAGAAAAATAAGTTACCTGTCATTTCAATGGTATCGTTCGGTGGTATGGCTATGATGTTGTAGCAAGCATCAATCTGCTGAGCTACAAGCGGGCGTGTGGGTGCTGTGAACACAATCTTGCCAAGTGGATACCATCGGTAGAAGTTGTACATAATTACCGCTGCTATGAATGTCTTGCCCAAACCTGTGGGTAAACTCACCTACAACAACATTAGATAAAATAAATCTTTAGTTCTTTTTACTATCTTAAGAATATAAATGTACAATGTTATTTACTTGTTTATGCAACATTCACGCAAGGATATGGATATAATATTGCACACAGATAAAGTCCACTACACAAAAGGATACTTTTTATTCCAAAAACGTTTCTAGAAATTATAGTGTTTGCAGGAAACATGCAAATAGCTACTCATTCTCAACAGCATATATTCTCAATGTTTCTTGTATTCAGGTTGTTGAGAATTTAAATACAACTGATGACCTTTCATTCTAATGGACAGATGAAAACTTTAAATTATTTGAACCTCTTTACTAAATTAATATGAATTATGAAAGTACTTACCAAAGTATTTTTCAAAATTGCAGCTTTTATAATATTGAATTGATAATCCCTGACAGGGTAGTTTGTTGGGTAAATCCATGTTCTTCCAGTTAGTTTATCATAACCACTGATCTCTTCATCACAACATAAAGCACTGGAAGTTTAAAAATAATATAGTTATAAGGTTTTTAATATATTAATAAGGGTATTAAGGGACTATCAAGAGTTTAATGTTGATACTTTAATTTTAAGTAAATGATGTGACTAGCAAAAAATTAATGAAGTTAATCTGGTATTAAGTGTTGCAACTGCCCATAAAAGTTGCATTGTTACTGAGAACTCTGATTTATTAAGTCTTGCATGGCAGTGCACACTAAATTTTCTCATCAGCAGTCTGGTTAGAAATCATATATATTATTAAATTGCAAGATCAGATCCCAAAGTCCTATTTGCCCAGTAATTTCAATATCATCCCATCAAACTAGAACACAGTAGTGCTTGCACACTACTGCTCGGCGACAGAATATTTGTCAAAGCAATGGTACCTACCTAGACGAATACTTGCAGAAAACTAAAATCCTACCACCACATATAAATCATACTTTTATTCTAGTAATTAAATCCCTTTATTTCACAACTGTGGAACCAATTTTATAAGATAGTTTGAGTATGTTATTTCCATCTCGGACATGGGTAATATATAGTTTCTCAGAAGGCCATAGCATGGGTTTTCTTACCTAACATTGAGAGCATTATTTATTGAATCATTTATGTGGTTTTCAGAAACCTCTTGCTGGAAGGAAGTATTGTCGAAATTCACCAGAAACGCTGAATCGTCAAATATCTCATCATCGTCAAAAGTATTATTCCGTTTGGAAGTACCGGATTTGTCCAAGCGACTCATGTTTTCTAGTTTTTCTCAATAATTATTAATTATAAACACTACATGGTACACAGAATACTATGACATGGTGTATATTTATGTACTAAAGTAAATAAAAAGAAAAGATATTTTCTTTTTGTTTTAGTTTTTGGTTTGGCTTCACACTTTTGGGTAAATAGTAATATCTATTGTTTAACGAAGTAGAACTCTACACTCTACACTATAAATCTTTGGTATACTCAAAGAGTATGTATGTATGTAACGCTGTCTTATTAGTGCATAAAATTGTTGGCATTTTATTTGTTAAGTGCTGATTACAGGCATGAGTGTGGGAAAGTGGTATAATGATGATAAAACGTGTCTTTTCGTGTTGTTTCCAAAACTCCATGGAAGCTTCAAGTAAAGTTGCCACCACTTTACTAGGAGTATGACTTTGACTAGACTATGACTTGACTTGATGACTTCGACTGTGACTTGACACATATTTGCGTGAAATATCATTAACTTGATAAATTATCAATTACTTGACACTGGCTAAATACACAAAAGCGTGGAGCCAAAACATAAAAAAACACAAATTTGGTTCAATCACAGAACACTATTATCCTTACGGAAAGAAGTACAACTTCATACACAAAAAATGCCAACACGAGAGCTCACTAGCGCTCGAGTATTTGACGGGCGAACTAGATAATGGCGCGAACTTTTAAATTTTATAGTGCGAACTTTAAAATTTATGTGCACGTAATTTAAATGTAATTCACTTTAAAATCCTTATTACACCGCCCGTATTACAGAACTATGCTCAGTCGTGAATCGGCGCTCAAGACGAGATTTCATTCGTAAATTGGTATAATTATAAATGAAATCTCGACCTGCGAACCAATCAGTGACTGAGCATTGTTCTGTAATACGGGCCTTACTAATAATAATCGTAAGGTACCATAGTAAATAAAAACCACATATCTGAAATATATGATCTCATTATATTACATAACATATTTACCTGAGTAGCACTAACAAATTTATTTTCACATAACTTGAATATGAGTAAAATAAAAAAAAATGGATATTTTATTGCAAATAGGCTACTTTTATCACTTTTACAAGTCACAATGATATTAGGTAGGTACTTAAATATTAAAATTAAATTATTGCAGGTTCTAAGAATAATTATTATAGGTAACAGTGAGTTTGAAAAAAGAAGTTCTCTTTCCTACTACTAGTGCAAGCAATCCAGCACAAAGTAGAATAGAAAACTCCGATCCGTGGCTTTAATTACATCTGTAAAGAAGAAGCTACACGAAACATTACAGTCATGTCAAATTAAAAAACATTACAGTAATTTTGTTGTTTCATTTTTTAAATGTTTACAATATTTAAAACTTATTATAATTGATTTGAATTGAATTGAAAACATGATACAAAGGACCTGGTACCTACTAAAATACTAACTACTAATTAACTTACACTCGAAGTTGCACATTGTTCCTGACGGAACTTCAACAATATGCCTTCTGGTCCAATCGGGAATGGAATATTATTTAACCGTTCCTTAGAGCTGCTGGTGTACGAACTGTCAGCAAAGTGTTTACTGCATAATGATGCTGTTGGTGGAGGGTTTTAGTGCTTCTACAGAAGTCCAGTTCTCAGCTGGATAGCAGTATTCAGCCCATACTCGTGCCCTGAAAAAAAAACCTATGTTTATATACGAATTCATTTTATACATATACATTTAATTTATTAATCGAGAATCAAGCGGACGCGAAGGGCATAGGGAAGGTCTTAACTTAAGGTTCGTTCTCTTCAAACATCCACGTTTTCCAGGCAGAGGAAACCTGTGAAATCGTACGTTCACGTCTTCGGGTGCAGTAGCGTACCGCACTTTCGCAATTTTACTTTATCACACATTTTAAGCAAAACGAAATAGCATAGGTATCACAAATCACAATCTCAATGTATGTGCTATGCTTTTTTTTTTTTTTTTTTTTTTTTTTTTTATGGCAATTGTTTTCACATTTTTGCCAGCATCATGTCAAAAGAGAATCAAATACGGAATTTTGAATTTTGATTATCTGAAACAAAAGAAAAATATCCTATAACTACAAACTACGCTACATTACATTATATTACATACATTACATGAGAAAAACATAGGTAATTAAATAATACTAATCATAACATAAGAATGAACATTATTAAATAAATGTGTTAAATGATAAGGACTACAGTTTAATATTATTTTCAGTAATAAAAGATGATAATATATCAATGGAAATAGAGTCTATATTACACAAAATATTGTCTATGTGAACTGGGAATGGAAATTTATAATGAAGTAACAAGTTGAATAATGAACTATGATCAAATTTGGGACAAGAAAAGAAAATGTGATTCAGATCAGCTTCATCCATACCACACTCACAGATAGATGAATCTCTTATTCTAAGCTTCTTCAGGTGAACAACAGAACAACAATGGCCAAATCTCAGTCTAGATATTATGGAACAGATTTTCTTATTGCATTTAAACTTAAAGAACCAGGGTTTAGTTTGAATGTCAGGTTGATATTTAGCAAAATTTGATCCTGTCCGTCTACTAGTTACCGACCACCTTTTCAGCCATCTAGATTTTAAGTCATGGATAGGAAGAAGCAAAAGATCTTGGGGGTAATTTTTAAAAGGAACTTTATCACCACAGACAATTGCTTGTTTGGCAATCTTGTCTGCCTTTTCATTGCCAGAAATATTGCTATGACTAGGAATCCAAGCTAAGTGTACAGAATAACCTAAATCGAAGCATCTCAACAGAAGTTCTTTACATTTAAATATAATCCAGTTCTTGGAGCCTGCTTTAAAAGGGTTACTGTTGAAAGCTTGAAGTGCACTCAGTGAATCCGAGAATATTACCGTTTTATTTAATTTCAACAACAAAATATAGTTGATGGCTTCCATAATGCCCCTGCACTCACCAACAAAAACTGATGTTTCAGGGGGGCACTTGATCTTTTGAACTATATTATAATTTTGGTGAAACAAACCAACGCCAACACATCCATTTTGAGATACCTTAGAAGCATCCGTGAAAATGTTATGCCAGCCAAGCCAAGAATTATCTCTAATCCTAAGAAAATGTTTGTTTGCAAAGGTGTCCCCTTTCAACAAATCTAAATTAAGGTGTAAAGAGGGTTGACATAATATTGTTTGGAAGTTAAATTCAAATACAGGAAGCTTAGGAGTTCTATGGGTAGTGTATCTAAAGTTTATAATTTTTGAGTAACTAATAACTAAACAAGGAGTTTTTTTATGAATCCAATAGGGTAACGACATATAATTAAACAAAAGCTGTAATTTTGGGAAAAGAGGATGTGAAGAAAACTGAAACAAACGGAATAAAAACATATCTGATAAATATTGACGTCTTAAATCCAAAGGAGGATCATCACACTCTACTTGCATAGCATTTTTAGGGGTAGACTTCATTGCTCCTATGATAATTCGTAACGCTCTTGCTTGAATCAAGTCCAATGTATTAAGACTTCTTTTAGAAGCAGGTTCATAAAGGAAAGATGCATAATCTATAACACCACGAATAATGGCATTGTAGAGAAGTTTTAGATAATAGGGGTGAGCACCCCACCAAACACCAGCCAAACATCTTAAAATATTGAGATTTTTTCGCATTTAACTGAAATATAGTTAATATGCGAAGTAAAGTTCAATTTACTGTCTAAAATAAGGCCTAAAAATTTTTTTTCATTTTCAATAGGAATCCTAGTATTATTAAGAAATATGTTAAGTCTCGGTTTCAACCGTTTTCTTGTAAAGACAACAATGGAACTCTTTGATGGAGCTATATCCAGGCCATTATGACCTAGCCAAACATTTAATGAGTCAAGAGCTTGAGATAAATTGTGTGCAGCACTTACTATATTACAATCTGCCATATATAAAACGAGATCATCTGCATATTGAAGTAATCTACAATAGGGTGAGACAGACTTGTTTAAGTCATAAGTATAAAGATTAAAGAGAAGAGGGCTTAATACAGACCCTTGCGGCAGGCCCTTATTTACCGATCTGGAACATTTTATCTCACCATTAATTCTAAGTTGAGCAGTACGATCCAAAAAAAGATTAATTATGAAGTTAATCATTTTCCTTGGAAGACACAGTTGTTCCATTTTATTTTTGAGGATTGAAAGAATGACGTTATCATAGGCAGAGCATATATCAAGGAATGCAGCTACAATGGACTCATTTCTAGAAAAAGAGAGTCTAATGTCAGTGACAAAAATGGATAAACTATCCAAAGTACCTCTACCTTTTCGAAAACCATATTGTGATTCAGGTAAAATATTATTAAATTCAATTAACCATTCAAGTCGATTTTTTATGAGATGTTCTACAATCTTTATTAGAACAGAAGACATGGCTATTGGGCGATAGCTATCAGATTTTTCAGGGTCTTTTCCAGGCTTTAAAATTGGAACAATTATTTGAGTTTTCATTTCAGCTGGAACAAATCCTAAATCTAACATCATATTTACCATTTCCAGGTAATAACTCAAAATTTTTTCTCCAGCGTTAACCAAAAAAGAATATGGGATTCCATCTGGACCAGGAGAAGAGTCTTTAAGAGAAGATAGAACAAGGCGTAATTCGCGCATCGAGAAAGGACTAAAACTTGGATCATTTACAGAAGAACTAGAAGTCATAGTATTGATAAAATTAGGGACAAAGGGAGGAGCCAATCTATCCATAAATTGTTCAAACCAACTCTCACAACTAGGGAATGGAGGGGATGGTTCTCTATATGAACCACGGAACTTTCGGATTGAATTCCACACAAAAGAGGAGCAGACATTAGGAGAAATGGTAGAGCAGAAACTTTGCCACCCCTCTGACTTTTTGGAGTGAAGAATTTGTTTAGTGTTAGACATAGTTATGATTAAATTGTCATAATTATCAATTGTCATGTTCTGACAATATATGTTTTCAGCACTTAATCTATCTGCGACAGCAGCCCTACACTCTTGATCCCACCATGGAGGAGATCTGTGCTTTAAATTTTGTACCTTTGCAGGAAATGAGTGTTTAGCAGCAGAATGAATACAATTTATTAATGCTCTAAGACAATTGCTTAAAAAATCAGGAAAAATTACAGGAAGTTCAGAAGCAGATTGTTCAAGGAATGATGAAAATTTTGACCATTCATCAGAATGAGTATTACTTTTAAGATTATATTCTAATAACGGTTTGAATGGAGGTGGCTGTATTTTAGAAAAAGGAAGGTCAAATAGAATTGGGAAATGATCACTACCAAAGGAAGAAGATAAAGTTTTCCAGGACATTGATGGAGCTAGACTCGCTGACACCATGGTCAGGTCAATGGCACTAACCCGTTCATTCGGCTTTGTACGACGCGTGGGAGAACCAGTATTCAGTAAACACAACCCTAAACTATCCATAATATTAAATATGTAACTAGCAAGAGGATCTGAAGCCTGACACCCCCAGGCAGGATGATGAATATTAAAATCACCCATTATGATAAATGGACCTTGCATTTGCGATAAGATATGAAGAATTTTATTTAATATATCAAATGAAGGTCTGGGGATATATAGTGAAATAAATGTTATGTTTTTTAGTCTAACTGCAACTATCGAAAGATTGTCAACAGCGGAGGCAGAAGGGATATTTACAAGATGATTATTTACAGAGTTTCTGACAAGTATGGCAGAGCCACCATACCCATCAGCTTTGTCATCTCTGAAACAAAGATACCGAGGGACCTTAAAAAAGGAACCAGGTTTAAGCCAAGTCTCAGAGATGGCAATAATAGATGGATCATATTTATTAATGATATACAATAGGTCAGATTTTTTACTGTTAAGACTTTGACAATTCCATTGCAGCCCTAGAGAGGGCGCCATCATGGAGGGATTGTAATATAGAAGTGGAAGGATTATGGGCAGCGTTGGACGGTACAAAAGCAGGAGAGTTAAGTAGCCTAGTGAGAGCTTGAATAAGCTCCAAAATGCTACTAGAGGATGGAGAAGGGTCAGTATTGGGATGATTAAAAGCAACACCATTATTACTAGGCATAGCTGGATTATTAATTATAGCCTGATGAGCAGAACGATCATAGCCTTGTCTTTGTAATTGGGGAGCTCTAGGTTTGAGGAAGATTGTTTTTCTATAAGACTGAGAGGCTGAACTAGGAGATTTATTGGAAGAGGATAAAGGAACAGCGGTAGCATTGGCATAGGATGTTTTAGCTGCGTCACTATAACTTTTGCCTCTTATGGGTGAATGCAATTTAGAGGCTTCAGGATAGGACATATTTTTTTCTGCCATTGTGATCTTTATTTGCTTTTGCCTACTGAATTCAGGACAATTCTTACTTGTGGAGTAGTGAAGACCTGAACAAGATAAACAGGGGAAGTGCCTTCTTCAACATCACAGGAGTCACCAGTGTGGCCTTCTCCACACTTATAGCAACGTGGCTTTGACCTACAGCTGTTTTTTGTGTGACCAAATCGGCAGCACTGGAAACACTGAACAGTAGGGTAATAGTATCGTTCAACAACAAGAGAATTGAAACACATAAATACCCGCGGAGGAAGAATTTGACCATCAAAAGAAAGAACACACGACTGAGATGGTTTGAAAACAGGAACCCCATCAATGACTACTTTATAGTTTAATCGGCGTACTTTTATTATTGGGCAACCATCAATAGGAACATTAATGCTTTCTATAATTTCATCTTCTGACCATTCAATTGGGATACCTTTAACAAGGCCCAAACGAATGGTGCTAAATGAAGGGATGAATGCTTTGTAATCATTGTCCTTAATGATATCATTTGCCACAAAATTGTTGGCAGAGTTTGCATCAGTGAATGTCAAAGAAATTCTATTGCGCCCAATTCTCTGAACGCTACCATCTATTATATTACGGATCTGATTTTTTGCTAGGAACCGACCAAAATTTACTGGATGTAAGACAGTGCCAGAAGTTGGAGAGGGCTCAATTTTTTGGACATGCACGACAAAAGGACCTTTATCTGTAGACTTATAAATCTGCCTACCTGAAGGGACGTAAGGAGGTATAGCTGGCGTCTGCGATACCGTAGCAGACGGAGAGGCAAGAGAATCAGTAAGTTGTGAATCATGATTAGAGTTCAATGATGACACAACCTGACCCAAGGGTATGGTAGAATCCTGCGATGGTTTTTCATCTTTGCTCTTTTTTAAATGTTTTTTCGAATGTTTTTTTCGTTTAATAGTAGTGAAGGAACCCTGCTGGAGGGAACGTTCCACAACATCTGAAGAGTCCGACGCGATAGAAACAAATTCTACCGGCGAGGGAATAGAACATCTATCTGCGAAGATGATATCATGTTGAGTTGGTTGACTATTATCAGGGGGCCAACCGCCCCTAGAATCCGTTTCCATCAACCCCAAAAGGAAACAGGATAAAACAAATGAAGACTATGTAAAAGAAATGAAAATATGCGAATTTACAAGAACTTACCAATAAATAATGTAACAAACTTTATCTACATACGTTTTACACTAATATTTTACACAAAATACACTATAAATAAGATATTTTTCAATTAAAAGATTGCCAAAGCGACCGCCCTCTTTGACAAGATTTTGACAACCTGTGCTATGCTTTTTAATTTGTGTATTTGCTCAATCAATTTTAACTTCCAATACATAACCTCACTTAATTACTTTTTTCTTTATGGCTGTTTTGTTCCAGTTCCAGTTCCAGTGTAAATTTTAAAGATTCAGAGCATAGACTTTGTGGCCTCTGTTTTACGTATAGCATTATCTCGTTTTGGTTTGCTGTGCCCACTGTATGCATTTGATGTTAAAGAAGCTGACTCCCCATGGGTTCAATACATATATTTTTATTTATGTTTTCTGTTTCTACACTTTTATATTTTTAATATAATAAGGCCTGTGCTGCTCTCTGCTCTGCTCCATTTAGTTTTAGTATGGAACTAGAAGACGGCTTCGACGACTTGTTAGCTGAAATTATTGAACCGACGTCTCCAAAACAACTAAAATTAGACATAGAATACGAACAACCTCCACAGCCTGGTAGGTATGATCTTGTATTATACATAGTTTAGCTATTATTTATTTATTATTATTTAACTTGCTATAGATAAACCTTTCGTGACATAGCTATTATCTGATTACCTTAAATTCCACATTTTTGGAAGAATAGACTTAAAATAAATTATTCTAAGAGAGAAGGCTTCAAGTACTTAATTCATCGGGTTTGATCCTTTTCAGGAACATCAAAACAAACAATAGCAAAGCCAGCTTCATCAAAAACTCACTGTGTTTTAGTTAACAACAAACAAGTAAGTAATCCTATAATCTACAATGAATTGATTTTGATGAGGCAGATGTCTTTCCTTTAGATTGAAGGTTCCCTTGATTAATTTTTGTTTCACCATTCAAGCATTCAACATGCTATAGGTGTACAATAATTACGACCTCCATGTAAAACTTAATGAATGCTATAAATTATTAAGTATTGAGTAATTCATATGTATATTATATTACAGGCTTTTTAATTAAATTAACTTACTTTATTTTCAATTTTAGGTGTTAAGTAAGTGGAAATTGCTAATATAGTTTAATAATCACCAACATCTATCAAACATCTATTTTTATAAAATTACAGAAAGGGAATCCACTGCTAAAATTCATCCGGTGTGTCCCATGGGAATATGATGACATTATACCAGATTATGAAGTGGGTAAAACAATTTGTTTATTGTTTTTGTCACTGCGGTACCACAATATGAACCCGGACTATATTCACAACAGGTTGAAGGAACTGGGAAAGAAATATGATTTGAGAGTGTTGTTGGTGCAGGTATGTAATATGTTGGTGGAATATATGCTATTTTTGTATCAGCAAAGTTGTTTGGTGTAACACAGTACACATATAATCATGTCACTATCTTATTACATCATTATCAATAATTGCTATTCTATCCACATTTTTGGAGTTTTTTAGACAGTTTCCTACACTTTACAAATCATACAATTGGCTTACTTAACTATTTAAACTAAAATATTTTAGGTAGACTTGAAAGATCCACACACACCATTGAAGAACCTAACAAGAATATGCCTCTTGACAGATATGACTCTGATGCTTGCCTGGAGCCCTGAGGAGGCCGGGAAAATTATAGAAAACTACAAGGTGTATGAGAATAAACCACCTGATAAGATTATGGAGAAAATTGAGAATGATCCACATCAAAAGGTAAAATACTGTTTGAAATCTGTTTCATATGCAATTCTAAATTTGAAGATATAAATTAAAGTTTCAAAAGGAATAAAAAAATCTCCATTTATCATTATATCTGAACATTGAATAACAAAATAATGGTACACAAAATTCCAAAATAGAATTTATTCCAAAATTTGTAATTTTGTTAAAGTTTAGGTGCAGAGTGAAAAAGGAACAAAATTAAAATTTTCATCTTTCTAAAATATTATATGCACTGTTATATTGGCGTGAATTTACAACAGCTGCACCATGCTCAATTCGATTGATGCTAACAAATTGTAAAAAATAATTTCTTAAGTGGATACAACATATATAACTTACTAGGTGGTAGGACTTTGTTGCAAAGTTCGTCTAGGTAGGTACCACCGCTTTGCCAGTTATTCTGTCGCCAAGCAGTAGTGTGCAAGCACTACTGTATTCCGGTTTGAAGGGCACTGTAGGTAGTGAAATTACTGGGCAATTGAGACTTTATGATCTGATCTCACAATCGAGTAATCTTATTACCAGACTGTGCTGATGTCTCAGGATGATGTGCGCAGTGCAGTGTCGCTGTCGCTCGAAACTTTTTGGGTTCCGAGTGACACTGTTCTGTTATGGGCGGCCGTGGCACTTAACATCAGGTGAACGACAAGCTCGTCACATCATTCAGTAACATAAAAAATATATATACATATATTACAATAATTCACATTAAATTATATATAATTATCATATAAGGAATGGGTAACCAAAACATTTATTGACTTTTGTTGTTTTAGGTACTAAACGCCTTATCGTCCATAAAACCAGTGAATAAAACCGACGCTATGACACTCATCACCACATTTGGCACTTTAGAGAACATTATTAAGGCCAAAGAGAGCAGACTAGCTGAATGTCCAGGATTCGGCGCCACAAAGGCGAAAAAGCTGTATAAGGCTCTACATGAACCTTTCTTAAAGAGAGGTCAAGTTAGGGAAATAGAGAAAAGTGGAGATTTTGCAGGTAATATCAGCTTGGAGGATGTGGAAAAGATGGAGCATGAGATTCAGAATCACGACATTCAGGAATGTACTAAATGACGTTCTGAAGTGTGCTTTGATGAAATCAATGTGAGAACTTGGAAAAGTAGAGTAAAGGTGGAATTGTGAAAATTTACAAATGAGAAAATATTTTAGAGGAGATCATAATCGTAACTAAACATGGTTGAGGCCGAAACAATACTATGCAAGTCAGTGCAGGAACCACAGATAATCGTTACTTCGCCTAGCTATAAGTAATATTTTGGATTGACAGGACACGAAGCTCGGTGGGCACAACGCTCTGGTATCCTGTGTGATCACGGTATCTGTGTACAGTATGGACAAGCCCAGAAAAATATTAAATAATCAATAACCCGATTTTACGTGCTTTGCTATTAAAATTCTGTAGGAGTTTACGGTTTTCCTGATAGTGCTACTTACCTACCTATGATTAGATCCATCCGTGATTATTTCATATTCTTGAACTTAGCGAAAAAAAATCTAATTTTATGAATTGGCCCTATATATAGTCACTTTCCAAAAATCTACATGCCTTCACGATATAATATAATTCTTGCTTCGGCTTATACATGTTCCTTTAAATCAAATTAAATTAAATAAGTACATATCGAAAATTATGCGCAATATTTTTTTTATGTCGATGAATGATGTGAGCTAATCTTTCGCCTGATGTAAAGCGTCACGGTCGCCCATAGCAGCTGCAGTATCACTCGGAACTTTAAAATATAAAGTTTCGTGTGACACCTATGCACACGTCATCCGCGACATCAGCACAATAATAATAAGATTACTGGATTGTGAGATCTAAGTACGACACGTTCCGTAACTTCTATCTCACTGCAGCCAAGTTTAAAATAAAATTGTATAAATTAAGTTTTTCAAATCACTGGTAAGCTCGTTTGATCCTTTGGTCTATTTACCCAACCATTTTTCGTAATAACTATGAAAGATATTTTCTTAACTGATTCGTAACAAGTCAATAAATTGAACTTGTTTTTACCCCAATAACCATTGAAGCGTTTCCTTATTAAAAAGTAATCGTTAATCCATGTACATAGTTGTGTAGAAAAGAAATGAAGCATCCAGTTTTATAGCTAAGTTACCAAAAAGAATATACGAACTACGAATCAGTGAAGAAATAATATTTTTTCATAGCTAGTTATGTAAATGGATCAAAGGCGTTTGTTAGTTGTTATTTATTATTATTTATGTGAAAGACAAATCAATAAAACCGGTTGCGTCCAGAATTTGTTGTTTTATTGCTCCCGATTGTAAAAAACACGTACTACAGTATCCCATTACGAGGTCCATGGGGATTGTTTTGAAGACTAGCACGTAATACTTTTTTTGTAACGTCCAAGCCAAGCTTTTTCTTTGCGTAGCGTCTCGCTAGAATTGAGTGTGTGCGGCAAAGCCAAGTTCAAAATAAAACGAATACTGCTGCAGCGCTCGACCGGCTACGAACGCAGTCGGACGCGTAGCTCTGTGTCGTGCCGTGTCTTCCTCGCCTCGGGTTGTTTATTACCGGCGAAAAAACTGGCGGGAGACTATAGGAACTTTAAAACTTTAGGCTACGGTGGTGTTGGACTATTCAGCTTTGTTTTCTTTTTTGTTTTACCGTGTAATCAAAGTTGCTTGGAAATTGAGTGAATTCAGAATTAATTGCTTATTGTGAACAATTGAACACAAAACTGCGTGATTTAATATTCATGCAAAGGATTAAGGCTCGTCTAAGGTGTGAAAAAGGAAAAGGTGTGAATGAATGTCGGTTTTTGAATACAGGACTAATACTGTGGATTTGCCTTTTTGAGGTAAGTGTGAAGTGCCTATTTTAAACAATTGCATACTCAACTGTTTTTTTTAATATGCATTTTTTAAATGTTCCTTTTATATATCGGTACCTCTCACTACTTTATAATCATTATTATATTTAAACGTGTCTGTAATAACCAGATTATAAATGATACTATATTATTATGTACTTAAAAGTATTTACTAGACAAGCGTTCTATACCTTCGACTACATCGTTGCTTCCTTATAATCTAGTCGATGGTAAAAAAGATCTACCACCAAGAGGTCTGAAGTTAACAATCGGCTACCTAGGTATATTGAACTTTATTTAAATAGGTAACTTAAACTGAAAGGCACTAATTGGATGTTTGAAAGAATAATAATTTTATTAAGTTGGTAATTCTTTCCATCCAAAGGTTGACTGGAAGAGATCGCTTTTAGCGATAAGTCCGCCCATTATACTGTAGCTTTAAGTTTCATCATCTGTAACTGTTTTTTTTCTTCTGGTGTACAATAAATAATTTTTTTATTGCTTTGTAGTTTACCTACTGTAAGTGGTGTCTAAGCTTATTTAACTTTTTTTGTCATAGGTATGATATTTACTGAAGGGTTTTAAGTAGAATTGTTGACTAAGTAAGGTTAAAAATGCGACAACACTTGCAAACAAAAAAAATTATGAAAGTTTCCAGCTAAAGAAATTTTCTACCCTAGCAAAACTAGACTAAACCTACTTGTACTGAATCTAATATTTATAACGCAGTTTATGGATGAATTTGTCTAGCTGGTAATTGCTATAAAAATTATCCTACCGATAAACGAAGTACTACTAATACACACTATCTTTATATAATAATAATAATAACGCCCAACGATCACATACATAGATCCTGGACCCTAACTAGGATTCCTTGTCTAGGGACCCAGGAACTACGAGGACCATTACATAGTCCCACAACACCCAGACTCAGAACAAGTAATAGCGCTTTTTTTGTGCGCAAACACTTGTGGTTCAATTCCCGCGGCAGGCGCGGGAATCGAACCCGCTGGCTCCAAAAAAAAGAGCCGACCTGCTCAACCACCACGCCACAGAGGCTGTCAACATATTACATACGTGTTATATGGAAAGTATATAAAAATCTGCATGCCTTATTCTAGAGTTAGTTCATATACAAGTATTTAAGTTACTTTAATAATTTAATAGATGTTCGTTGTAGGTTTTAAATACTTTAAAAAGTAAATAAAACATGTTTAAATAATAGTGTTAACCTTTGGAACTGTCCAGACTTTTTGCTGAGTACCTAGGTAGTCATTTTACGACTTAGCAATTCTGATACTTGTACTTTTTGTGATGTTGACTAGCAGCGATGTGGTTATTTTGCTCATCAGACATTTTGTGATGTGGAATATTGCTATTCGCAAATTTTGAGATATATTCTAACTGAGATGAGTTCATTTTGCGATCCAACATTCTAATACTAACCCATTAAATTTGGCTGCTTGTTTACTATTGAGGTTTCTCTACGACAAAACAGATGATCCTGTATAAAAATTTTCGGACTATCAAGCGAGTCATCATCTACTCTAACAAAATTTAGGAAAAATAAGGTAAAATAAAGAATAAACGAGTAAATAAGGCACGGGTGAAACACCGAGATGCTTTTAATCAAATAATAAAATATCCCAAGACAAAATGGCTGTGTGAGAAGAGTTTCTTTCCATTACAAAGTATAGGGCAGGTGATTTGGACACGTGCCGGGACTGCAAGCGAAGCAGCAATTTTACGTGTGTTCTTCAAGCTACTATGTAATTATCTTTGTTAATTCGGATAAATGGTATTGGCAGAGTCAATCACACTAATCTTATAAATGCGAAAGTTTGTATGTGTGTATGTTTGTTACTCCTTCACGCTCAAACGGCTGAATGGATTTGGATGAAATTCGGTACCAAGATAGCTTATACATTGGATTAACATATACGCTACATTATATCCTGGAGAAGTGAAATATTCCCGTGGGATGAACAAATACTTAAAATATTTTTAATCCGCGGGTGAAACCGCGGGGCGCAACTAGTATCGGTATATCTTAACTTGTCATAATAAATTCCCTGTTTCTTTATCACCAGTCCGATGCTCAGGATATTTGGTCTGCATTTTGATTATTTCGGGCGGCGCGCGGCCATTGTATTCGACCAAGCTACAGATTTCTAGGAACCGAAATTGGCTTTATTAGGTACATTCATAATTTAAAAAAGATAAATATTTGCCGTCTCTTATGATTTTTAAATTAATTAATGTTTGTGTAGAGGAAAACTTTGAATCACGAACAGTATTTGTACTCCATCCATCCCCCTTTAACCCGGGACATGCTTTTCTTAGCTACCGTGACACTTCAATCGCATATTCTTTATCCTTCATCTTTTACAACCAACTTACGGGGCTGGCAGTGTCATCTATCGACATTCTATTTTATTCATGGCCAAGTTACATCAACACAAATCATTAAAATGTTGTAAAGATAACGCCTCCCAAATCCAGAAAAAAGATGAATGATTTAATACCTGCGTCTGGTGGTTTCAGCCTCATATCAAAAGTATTCTATACGTATGTTAATCCAGTGTATAAGCTTTTTACATATTGCCATTCCAAAATTAATTAAAATTCGTCTAACCGTTGCGGCGTGAAATGGGTACACACACAAACTTTCGCATAAAATAGTAGTATCGCTAGTTTATAAACAGTTGCTTGTTCCAAGTATAGGTAAGTACACTACAGATTTCGTAGGTGCCTATTCCTTAATATTTAGTGACTCTAGACACGGCCGCGTTGTAAATCTCCAATGACCGCGTTTAACTAATGCCTATTCTACTTTAACAAACAGGTTTATTCAATTAATAACACTGAGTAGCAAATCGTGCTTGTACTGAATACCTTGAATAAAAATTACTTCGATGGAGTTGGACTCTATATCTGTACTCTACAATTCGGCTACCGGAATAATATTACGGTAGCCGAATTGTAGACTACTACACATATTCACACACACATATTTACATATATTCTGAGAATATATGTCTCTGATCTGGTCATAAGTCTGGTCTACTCACAATTACTTGGTAAGGTTTTGAAAGTGAACAAATTTTGCGTGACTGTGGAAGGTTTTGATTTAAGGTTTAAGTAGCTATAAAACTGTCAGAACTATTTAATCGATTATTAATAATATTACGCTATAATATGTCGTGATTTATTATGTGATCTGTAATGTACCTACTTATTATATTTTATCGGAGCAACTAATTTTAATAATGTTTGTTCAAATATTGTCTTTTTTGTATGTAAGCCGTTTAACTGATAATTCGTTTTAAAAGTCGATGAATTGCACCATAAAATATCCATACGAATCTACGAACATATGGTATGCGATGATAACTACTTATATTACTGAAATTAACTGAGCCTATTTCATGCTAATTGGCTCGCTGTTAAAAAATAAAGATACGTAGGTACCTACCTAAATAATAATAAACACCAAATTTTGGTGTTTACGTCTAGACAATGTTAACGAGCTGACTTTCTAAATTAGTAATCTGAAGCCACCACTTTCACATTCGTAATATTAAAGTATGACAGATCCAAAAACAAAAGATATTTACATAATAAGCCAACGTAGACGTGGTTAGGGTACAAAAATCTGCAAAAACATTTCTGGCTAGCTTTTATGTCAAATTGCGTGTCATGCATGCTACATGGTCTTCAAGCTAGCAAAATATAAATTATACTTAAACGGACCATTTATTTGCCTCGGTACCGTTGTGATTGGAGAAAGGACCACTTTGAAATGTTTGATTGCTCTTCACAAAGTTTCTGAAAGAGGAAGCTTAACGTCCACGATACGACAAACGACTATAAAAAATTGTAGTTACTATCGGACAAGGCTAAATTCTTTAAGTGTGTACTACACTCCCGAGGACTTAGAACTATTCCGACTTTTGAATTTGAATCCATTGTCGATCCATGCAAAAAAGTGGCGGATCACATGGTTTTGCATAATAAGCATAGATGAGTTTAAATCTAAAATTAGTTTTGATAAGGTTGACGTTGCATTTTGTTCTAAAACTTCAGTCCTTTCTTACCTATCTTATCATAAACAAATTGATCAAATCATATAGGTAGATATCGGTTGAATCATACTGGTTAGCGTCCACTCACTTCAGTTTGAGAACCAATGCCTCAACATACAAGGCTGTATGAATCAATTGCGGACGCATCCCCGTTAGCTAAATATATGGGTAATTCAACCTGTCGCCGTATTGATCCTACAATTTACATACAGTTAGTCATGCTACCTAATTATACAATTATAACCAGTAATATACGCTAGTATTTCTTTTTTATGTACCTGCCTGTACCCTCTATTGCACATATGCATGCTTATTTAACCCTGGTCTTTATGTTATGGGAACGCCACGTTATGGTATATCGCAATATACTTTTTGCTTTTCGTTTATGGATAGTTTTATCTTGCGGCTCTTTTCATGCTTATCGCTGTTAAAGTTCTGTCGTATGGCGCTCTTAGCGATCTTTTCGTAGATAGTCATGTGAGATACAGCGACGAAAAGGTCGTTCCTAAAAAATATACATACATTATAACTGCACCGAAGATCTGCATATGAGCTCCAAGCAACAGGTTTTCATATGAATATGACATGATTAAGTCTGTTTAGATGGAGTGTTCAAGCTGTCGGTTCCTGCTGTGTTATTGCAGTTCTTGAATATCATAATATTTATGCTCTTATGTTAGAGTTATCATATTCTGATCTATGTATTAAAAGTTCATAGCATCGGCATTTGATATCTCTCTTCGCTGGTTTAACAATTACGCGTGGTAAAGCATGATTATTATTCTGGTTCTTATTGTACGTTCGAATCGAACTAAGTTAACGTTTTTGGAATTTTTGCCAATGTAAATAATAATCAAATCTAACTGAGAATTTTTATTGTTAGTACGAGTATATTGTTTGTTACTGACAAGAGTATGTGCTATGTCACTCTTTCTGTTACTGCTCTATATGTAAATCGTGCTGCATTCGTAAGTCTGGCGTGGTAATCCATATGGAATCGTGTGACAACTTCGTCTGATCGTGATTGCTTTCATCGCGATATGGCCTACATCACGAGCAGTTAATCTGAACCAATCTACCATTGAATGCAGACGGGACGGACAATAGGCCGCGGGAACAAACGCTCTTGGCGAAATTGTAATCAGCATGCGAACGAATGGAGCCAGTATCTACCTACCCAGTACTAGATGCTTCACGTCTTCTCTCTTGCTTCGAAGCTATTCTCTTTAACACCCATTATTTATGCTTCCTTCAGTTCAGTAAGTTACTAATTTCAAGACTCATGAATAGACAGCCAATGTAGCTTGTTTTGAAATCAATAACATAACACTCATGTATGTGTTGTGAAATATTTGCAATTGAATGAAATATGAATGGTTTTATCTCTCGCGATAACGATTCATATTTTTTAATTTTCTTATTGGTAGTAAATGAATGGCCACCTACAATGATGCTATTTTTATGTAGGTATGTTTTTTACGTAAGTGTAAACTTTAAGTGTGAAGTGGATGCTTTAAAAGGTGAGGTATGCTTAAGCTTTGTATTGATAAAACTTTTTCCTTGAACTTTTGCCGTTGAATAGCTTGAGTCTGCGAAACGCTTATTTGGTATTTAGTGTTCGTTTTTTTGCTGTCGTTCTTTGTATTTTTTAGTATTGAACGTCTGGGATCCGTCTTTTTAAAGCCATATTTACAAAGTACTTAAAGTTGCTATGGGACATTTCTCCAGCATCTTTATTTTCTGTGTATTACTGCAGCTTCAGTATGACTGGACATCCTTTGTTAACATTGACGTTGACGAATGATGGTCATTACTGACATCACATGTATTACGAAATTTCGATTGAGAGTAGTAGGTACCTATAATGCCACATCTTCACGGTAATTACGCTACCTCACCGTGGTGAATGTTTTAATTCAATCTTTATAACTCTATGTGTGCTCTATAATCGTTGGTGGTCTGTTTCAATTTTTAAAGTTTGTTGCATTGTTGTTAATACCCTTTGTGTTTTCAGTTTATCTCGTATTCTTTTCATGTTATTTTTTAGGCGTCTATTGTCCGTCTATTCCTTAGGCTGCAATTATCTGATGCCTTAATAAGGCTAGGAGCATGGTGTAAAATAATAAGTGTAATATTATGCGAGGCGGTTTGACTCGTGCCATCTCGCGCGGGTCGGCGACTCTGCCGGCGCACGCGCAGCCTCCGCTTTTGCTCCTTTTGTGTTATGTGTGAATAGGGATGCTGCCTCTGTTCGGATTATTTTGGATAAAGCGCTGATCGTGGGCGTTCAAAACTAAAATGTTCGTTGATCTTTATCGTTCGTTATCTTATTAAGTAAGTACCTACTTTTATTATGAATGTGGTAAATAATAGGTAGTTACTAAGTAAGTAACATAAGGAGTTTCTAAAGGATTTGTTTATTGTTTATCTGAATTTTACCAGACCAGTTTAATTATTAGGTAACTAAAGGAAGAAAAATAGAAGAAGGAAATGTGTTTAATTATGAGTTTTTAACAATCGAGCAGATGTCACTCGTCATCGTCACATTGCGGATTCTAATTAGAATAAGGTTAGGTAAATCTACAAACCGAGAAATTGTACTTACAATAAAATTAAATCAGAACTAAAGTAACATATGTCCCTAGTTATCCAAACATCCATATCATAATATTATACATTTGAAAGTAAACCTAAATCTGTCTTTGTCTGTTTATTACCTTCTCACGACTAAATAGCTGAACAGATCTTTATGTGAATTGGTATGTAGATAGTTTGGACCCTGGGACAAGACATAGCATAGTTATTGCGGTAAACTGTATATATATTTCTATCCATCAAAGTCAAAGTCAAAGTCAAAAGATTTTTTGCAAATAGGCTAATTTTAGCACTTTTACAAGTCAAAATTATACTAGGTACTTAAAATTAAGTTATTTCACTAAGCATATAAAATTACAAAGTGCTTATTGTCAAATAATATAGCAAGCCCATTACAATATATGAGTTTGAAAAAAAAGCAGTTCTCTTTCTCACTACTGGTGCAAGCAATCCGGCACAATGCAGAATTGAAAACTTTGATCCGAAGCTTCGATTACAACTGTAAAGAAGAAGCTACAAGAAACTTTACAGTGATGTATTTTTTTTTTTTGTCTTCTTTCTACTGTCTTTTACAATGTATATAATTCATTACAATTGAGATAATGAATATGTTACAAAAATAACCACCACGTCACACCGGTGCAAGAAAAATACCGTGATTATCTTATTATAAACATTACAAATAGAAACTGAATTTATAGATAGGAATAGGCAATAGGCAAAGTACCTAAGCTTTCATACCGTTAAGCTTGGGATATTCAGGCCAAGCTTTTTTGTCCGACACATAATCATTTATTGTGTAATAGGCTTTTTTCATTAAGTTTGACTTTATGAATAATTTAAATTTACGCATTGACAATTGTTCGATACCGTCGGGCAACTTGTTATAAAAGCGTATACAGTTTCCCATAAATGAACCATTAACTTTCTGCAGTCTGAATCTTGGAACTTTCAATTTATTTTTGTTCCTAGTATTAAAGTTATGAATGTCGCAATATCTGGGAAAAGAGCTAATGTTTTTGCGAGTGTACATCAAATTGTCGTAAATGTATTGACAAGCCACTGTAAGAATATTTATCTCCTTAAATCGTTCCCTGAGAGAGTCGCGGGATTTCATGTTATAAATGGAACGAATTGCTCTTTTCTGTAAGACAAAAATTGATTGTATGTCCGCGGCTTTACCCCACAGTAAGATGCCGTATGACATAATACTGTGGAAGTAACTAAAGTATACCAAAGGTTATCTGGAAGAGATCGCTCTAAGCGATAAGAACGCCTATTTTTCGACATTTTTCCGAATATTTTGTATTGCTAAGTGCTTTGTGTGTATTTGATGGGCAATAAGGTATTATTTTAACCTATCCTATCTTATGCGTGCAGCAGCTAGTAAGTTGCAAACGTTGGCCTATTTTTACATAAAAAAAGTAAGTTATGTTTTCAAAAGTTTGTGGCAACCCTGCCAGTAACATAATCAACTTTGCGCCTCTATGTGTGTGTGCCTTTCAACATGGACTTCAGAGCACACGTGTGCTGCAAGAAATCTTTGTTTCTCGCCACAGAATACACAAGAGTTAGTTAGATATTGTATGCGGCTTCTCTTCTTCGGCGTCCACGTATAAACTTTGAAACTGACTTCGTTTGAATTTCTTAGGGTGTAATGGATTTAATAGCTGTTGAAGTTGCTCAGGTTGAAAGGAGCTGGTTTCTTTTCGTAGTTTGAAGTATCGTTGAGAAAGTAGCTTTGATTTTAATAAGCCTGGCTGTATTTTTAAATACCTAAAAGAAAACTTCCAAAGATACTTTAATTTTTAAAGAATCTGTTCACTTCGGTGAATGCGTGACGAGGCGAACGGAAGTTAAAAGTTGCTAGTTCAGGTAGATCACCATTGTCAACATAACAAAGAAAAAAAATTGTAGTTGTTTGATGATTTGTTGGTGTCCGGTAAAATGACAATCAACAATTGTCAAGATGGTGACATTTAACATAAAACAAAGTAAAAACAAAGTTATACGGGCCGATAGATGGAGCTAAATATATAGGATAGTTTTACTTTAGTCGTGTGATCTAAAGCCCATTATTTTTTTCTACTATACTTGTTTAGATATTAGCTAGTAGGAAGAAACACCTACTAAATAATGTATAAGTGTAGATTTGTAGAGCTATTTATCATATATTATATTATTATATTAGTAGAAACCATTTTAGAACGTTTTTAGCTTTAATATAACGATACGCTGTCATTACTTTACTTTTTAAATATAAAGGAGGGTCATCACGTCACGTCAGCTCTATCGAATAAACGGTAGATATCTAGATCTTTATTCTAGTTCTGACTAGAGCCTTGTCAAACAAAATATATACATATCTGTAAATAACTTTAAAATTGCGATTTCTCTTATACGACCTAACACAAACGCAACTAGATTCATATCAATCTATGTCAAAAGTTGAGCTTCTATAGTGAAACTGGGTTTTTTGGCTCTTCAGCCGGAGGCAGTTCGTAGCCGCAATCTCAGCATGATAATCACCGAAAGGAATGTTCATACTTTTTGCGGCAGTGCCCTACATTTCTCATTGTTCACATAGGTTCAGATTGCTTTATCGTATAAGGAAAATGATATAAACAAACGCGAAGCGTATACATCGACTTCAGTTGTTTTCTCATGGATGCCATTTTCAGAATTGGACCAAATTGATTTCACCCAGTCGAAAATTCTGAAATAACAAACAAAATATCAAAATAAAAACTGTCGAATTGAGAACTTTTTTTGAAGTCGGTTGATAAATACAGTGTTTCGTAGT
Organism: Ennomos fuscantarius; assembly: GCA_905220475.3. Taxonomy (NCBI): domain Eukaryota; kingdom Metazoa; phylum Arthropoda; class Insecta; order Lepidoptera; family Geometridae; genus Ennomos; species Ennomos fuscantarius. Next base: position 4,880,146 of record HG992031.1, on the reverse strand, counting down.
AGCACTTAAATAACGGTGAGTCTGTTAGTTGGATTGTTGATTATTCCAAATGTGTGATTTATTTCCCTTTTAATGTGAGTGGACAACTCTTAATGATAAAAGATGTAACTTTGTAAGCTTAGGTAGTTTACCATTACACTCCTTTTATTAATATTTACCTAGTAGTAACTAACGTGGTAGTAAGTTACACTAATGAGCACGTAGAGAAAAAAAAAGTATTTTATTTAAAAAACTCTAATCTGTTAATGTTCTGAATGCAATGTCCTAAATTAAGCCATTAGGAGTGACTGTTTATGATCTAACTGGAAAAACCACTGTCATACATGATCATATAACAAATAATGACCTACCTACATGCATAAAGCCATTTTTCTATGATTTCTAAAGCGTACATAAAATAACACAAAAACGTATCAAAGATTGACTTTTATGAAAGTAACGAGTAAAGCTATATCTTTACAAGGCACTTGGCTCTGAAAGGCAATGCTTTTAAGGTTATCACTCAAGATTATTTATTACCTTACAGCTCTCGAAACAAGCCCTCGCTCTCAGTTTTATGTGATTTAGTTTTTGGTCCCAGGGCTGTATCACTGAGAGGAGTTGAAACCACTTGAGTTTTTAATGTGACTTTTTTGCAGTGGGTCGCGCTTACGCACATGTTGGTTCACTCTGTGACATTCTCAACACTGCAAATAAGATAAAACAAAGAATTTCTTAGTAATATCTCACATTGGGTTAACATAATCACAAACTGAATCACACGTGGTTTCAAGAAAAGTTCCCACAAATAAAATAAGTATAAGAGAAACCCCAATCGATACAATCAAGAGTAAACAAACGGATCCGTCAAAACCAGCTATTTTATCGCTGAGATGAAATCTGAACGGAATTATCGGTAATTTGATAAAAGGACCGTGACTGGGCACTAATAAACCATGAATAGGTCGTTTATGTCGAAATTAGACATGTTATAGTGTGATTAAGCTTTTAAGAACGTTTAGGGACACAAGCTCTCTTGTCCGGATATTTTTTTATTTTAATGAATGACATTACAAGTTAGTCGTTCGCCTGATGTTAAGCGTCACGGTCGCCCATGACAGCTGCAGTGTCACTCGGAACTGCAAAATATAAAGTTTTACACTGCACTGTGCACGTCATCCTGAAAAACCAGCAAAGTCTTGCAATAAGATTGTAATAATTAGACGGTAGAGTAGTAGAAGTAGGTACCTACTTAGACGAACTTTACAGAAAAATCCTACCACTATCCTACTGTTGTTTTCCGTAGTGTCTGCAATCAGTGTGCAAAACTTCAGCCAAATATGGAGTCGTTTTGGCGTCAAAACTAGTCAAAAATAAACCAACCAACAAACAGACAACGTTTCAATTTAGTATATTAGTAGTGGGTAGAAATAAGCTGTTGTTAGCGGCTAGCCCTTAATTGGAATACTGTAAAGAAATTGAATAAAGGCCCTAATCCATCTTTCTATAGGTACCTACATAACTAAAAGTATTAGTGTATACTCATTCATTTATCTTTTCTTCGTAGCTTTGTTTTATATGAGTTTATTAGTATAGAATAGTAATGGAATCTTCTATTAAAAAAATCTGGTAAAAAACAGGCCCAAGAACCTATTTTAAGACCAGAGTGGTCTACTGCATGGATCAATTTGAGGATGTACTTTTGAAGAAAGCGTATTTATTTCTTGACTGTTATAAAAACACTTTGGATCTATCTAAAACTTGCAGTAGGCATTTTATACTTTCCATATTGTTATTACAAACCGTAAAGTAGAATATCAAAAAAGACAAGTTTAATGCATTTGAGATCTTTTTTTATAACACCAATATAATTACTACTGCTGCGTCATCTAAAATATACCGCGCGCAGCGTTGCCTTCTCATTTTAAATCAACGTTTGAAACTGGTTTGGAGCCTTCGAAATTAATTTCAGTGCGTTGATTATGCACGGAGAAGTTGGATCTTTTGCCTTTCAATTTATGTTATACTTAAAACCCATCAATTGATCGATTACTTAGATTAAAGGGTCTATAATTCTATACTAGCTATACAGGACGGGTTTTTAGAACTACTATCGTTTAAGTTTAGTGTTATGTAAATTAAGTGAGAGATAAACTGTTGGTCAGTTTTAAATTCTTCTTTTGTTTTTTTTTATAATCATAGATAACATTTGACCATGGCCTCACCTGATGGTAAGTGATGACGCTGTAGTCAACGAAGCATGCTTATAGATCCCTATAAGATACTGGTTCACAAAAACTTCCATATTGTCCCTATTTGTCAGCAAAAAATAATGCTAGAAGGGTATTCCATTCCTATGTTGTCTGAGTTATAAATTAATCAAAACGATAATGCTAGTTTTGAAGAAGGTCTATAGTTTTTGTCAAAAAATGCAAGTATTTCGAATGCTTTCTTGGGTTCTTTTTACAGATATTTTAAGCCAAAGCTGAATCTACAAAATCCACGCCAAACCAATTGCCACACATATAGGCCATGTGTTTTTCTATAATGCCGGTTGAACAAACATTTTCGTGTGCTGTTAAATTTTCCTGCAGTTGCATCCGTAAACAAAAACCAGAATTTGATTGCGCAACTGACGGTGATATCCAGGAGTTAACCTCAATTTTTTGGAAATTGTCGATAAATCGGAAGTGTCGGTTACACAGTGCGACTGAAATAGCTCCGTTTGGCGTGTACTGCTCAGAATCATACATGCACAGTGTTTGTAAATAAAACGAGCGCGTATTTGCATTTGAATTACAAAATCGTATAAGCATAGGTCTATATGACTGGGTAGGGCACGGCTGACGTGTAGTGTCAGAGATTAACTAATAGCTGCAGGGTGTAGACGCTACAGTCGCGGCGCCATGCTTTATGCTTGCTGAAAATTAAACACATGTGCTTTACAGGTAACTGGCATGATGTGTGTTCACCTAGATATTTTATTTGATTTGCGTAATATTCTTAATTCAGGTGTGCCACATATTTACTAAGTAATAGGAATGGGTAAATTAGACTACCTCATTAAGGTTCGTATTATAGAACGATGCTCAGTCATCGATCAAACAAATCACTGGTCCTAGAGATGAGAAACTTGCAACGTGTATTCTTTGTAAAGTGTAGGTATCCACTAAGAAAGGGTTTTTCAAAATTCCACCTCTAAGAAGGTGAAATGGATGGTTGAATTATCTATGAAAAATTTTCTTCTTTTTCCTATAGGCCTCGCTGGCGAAGCCGCGGGCAGAAGCTAGTTAGGTATTATATAAAATAGGTACTACTACTACTAATAGAGCTTTTTTGTTACAGTCATTTATTTATTACCGACTACTCAAGTATCATTATGACCACATCACAAAAGTCTACTATTGAGAAAATTTCTTCCAAGTTTTAAACGCAATAAATACGTATTAAAAGAAGATATTCTGATTCTATAATGGGTATCGAATATGCAATATTAATAGGGTTTTAAAATTATATATATCTCTATATGTAGAAAAAACTTTAGCAAAGAACGGAACTACTAAAGTAATACATGCGTAACATAGTTAGCCACCTTAACTAAAAATATTTTATATATCACTAAACAATTATAATAATAATAAATCTGACTTACATTCTTAAGTTCTTATTTTTAGTGTATGAAAGTTATATGTATAACACATGGCGAACACCAGATATTATTATGTAAAAAAGAATCACAAAAGATTTGATGAGCGCGCGGCTGGTTCACGGAAGTCGTCTATACGCGGTGCTCCCTAATTTGTACAAGTTTGCTGATGCCCCCACAGAGGGCAAAAATTACTAAGTATTTACTTTTTGTCCATGTAAAGTGTGGCATTGTGATATTTTTATAAAGAGTGGAAGAACAAAAACATTCATCCTATTTTTTAACTTTCGTTTTCTATGCGTATTAGACTAAGGCGAACTAAACGCAAAAATGTGAATTAATTACCTAATGTTATAAATAATCGACATCTTTATAAAAATTAAGTCAAAATGTGTGAAATGTCCACAAATATAATTTATTTTTTGTCTAGTTTAGTTTTGTATTAAAGATTATAAAACACTTATGTTTAATGTAATAAACTTCATATTTATTTCTTTTTAATCAAAAGGAAAGCACAAAAAACATAAAATAAAGCTTTAACAACAAAGTCATTTGGATTATTTTACAAACGCGCGTGATTGTCACCTCGTCACCGAGAGTTAATCCTCTCAGGAATGTGAATAACTCCTTGATTGCCCTCCGTCATTAGAGACGTTGACCATCAGTGGAGTGGAGTTTGATACTTTAGAGTTTAGTTACTGGATCGTTCTACACCGCACTCGGGTTTTTATGACGAGCGTCTTCCTTGTGCATTCTTTCGTAAGTGAGGGTTTGACAATCTTACATGGAACTTATTAGGCCTGGCTCCAGGCACTTCATTGGAATTTCGCTTTAATTAGTTTGGAACATAAACTGGTGTATAATGACAAATTATTTGTGTACTCTGATTTTTGATCATAATCATTGTTTATTACAGAACAAGTTTACACTGTCGTCTGTAGACTATATCTAGCATTGGAAATATCTCGCATAAATCTTGGCAAGTCCGTTGAGAAGAGAATAGAGTAGAATTGGCTTGTAAAATACTCTCAAAAGCTCATCCGTCCATTTTTTTATTGGGCTTCCATTTGACTAGTATCGCACCTGATGGTAAGTGACGATGTGGTCTAGGATGTAACACGGTTGCCTAGAAATACCTGTTCAGTCTCGATTTGAAGACTCCAATATTGTAGTTTTCGGGAAATATGGACGCCGGTAAGGCGTTCCACTCTTTGGCTATTCGCATGATAAATGTGGAGCCAAATCGCTTTGTCAGCACATGTGGGATGTTGTTACGGTAATGTTGTACCATGTAACGGTGGCGTTTTTTCGTAGATCTGGTTGTTCGATGGTGGAAAGGTGATGGCGGAATCAGGTTATGCAACTCCAATGCGCACTCTCTATCACTCTCTATTTACTCTCCGTCAATCACTAATAGCTGCAACAAGCCAGATATCCACATAAATACAATACACTGCAACTGAAGCAATCTTTAGGTTCTTTGTACCCTAACAAAGGTCCAAGTACGAATCAAACCAGTCATTGTTGTCGCCAGTCTCAGTCGTAACAATGCCCCAGACCCCAGAGCGCAGTGAAAGGTGTACTAATGTCTAATTGTGCAATTAAATATGAAAAGCTGGCTTATTAACCCCGATGTTTCAATTACAATAATGAGAAATCAGAACTAGATCCCGCCTCTGATTGTCTAGTCTGTGTGAATCTGTGAACATCTACAATTATAGCCGCGATATCTGATGTTGTCTAACTGGTCGTTAAAGTTTTCTAGTCATAAAATTGGTGAAAAACACCGTAGTGAAAATTCTTTTGAAAGACCTTTTTGTTTAGATTATTCCACTTAAGTACAAAAATGTATCCTACTTACCAAAAAACAATACGAGTATTTTGGTTTAACTTGCAAGTATGTATAAAGCGATGCAGCTCAGCGGTATATTTTTCTTCTAACTATGGGCAGTGTTTAAGCTCTATTCCTGCTAACTTCCTGTCCGATTTGAATTTATCCACTTGAGCTTCAAGTTCTATTCAAAATGAAACATGTGTGCGATGTTCAGAAATTACGTATTGATTCGACTTGGTATAAAAAAAATTGTCGACTTTCAATGGGGTCCACTCTTCTAGTGAACGTAGTCTACTCCATCTCTTTATCCCGGTAACGGTCCAAGCCGAGGGGTGCCCTGGACCTAGTTGCCTCCCACTATTGACGGCGGGGCGCTTTAAGCGCCTGCCCTCCCGCCCGGTGACGTTGTAAAGGACGGTAGAGATCAATAGCATTAGCCCGTTCAAAAAAAAGACTGATAAGCAATCATAGCTGCATCATTATTCTGCACCTGCTAAATCTACCACACTAAGTTAACCATCATAATCGGACTTACACACTTATTAATTTTGATTTCCCTTATCATTCCAGATACACGACCGATGTGTGGAATCGCCGTAAATCATGCGCTCGTTATTATAATGACTGAATGATTAATAATGGCGGCCGCAATGGCGCCCGCTGGGGGCTACCATCATGACGGCGAACTGCAGCCTCAGCACTCCAGGGACGGGTCACGGGACTCGGGGATCTTTCACACAACTAAGGGACTTTGGAATGCCCCCGGGCAGAACAACTGTTTTCTCAACAGCGCTGTACAGGTGAGTCTTTCACTATTCTGTATATATAAATATTATAATAGATTCTATTAAAATATCTACAACCTGACGCTGTTGAATTAATGATGCTATTAACTTCGCGCCAATTTTGTCTCCGTGTTTAACAATCCTTGCTAACTTTTTGGTTCTGTACTTACTTACGTAGACGATATCGTCTGCCAATGTGTTTTTATCTTAATGAATGACGTGATAAGCTAGTGTTAAGCGCTACTGCTGCCCGTAACAGTTGCAGTGCCACTCGGAGCTGAGTTTTTCGCATGACACTGCACTGCGCATATAAAAAATTAGCAGTCTAGTATGCGATCTTTTTGAAGAAGGAATTAGGCGGGAAATAACTTAATTACTTATAGCATTACCTACCTGGGTATACGATAATATCCTGCATCTTGTATGTAGATGTACCTACTACCATTTATATTTCTTTTTCCCATCACCTCGTTCGGATCGAGGCCTGCGAAATTCAACATTCAAACCAAACAATACCAATATGGAGGCAAGAATATACAAACACCACGTGTTTGTTGATTAGTGGGCGGACATGAGGAGTATTATGATGCCGATGCACAAAACATGGCCAGATAGATGAGATAATCGTGAGAATTCAATTATTTTGCGTCATTCGATATTTTAGAAATGTTCTATTCTTAACTTTTTAGCTTATCGATCAGCAAGTTGCAGGTGATAGGCAATTAATGAAATTTTATTACCTTGTCTATCTTTCTGAATTTTATGGGGGAACTTTACACTATGGAAGATAACGTTTTAAACACTTTTGATATATCAGCCGCCTCTGGCCTCGTCGTTATCTCGACCTCTTGACTTAACATTAAATAATTTTAGTACCAAATCCGTTTTTAAGTTGACGTAAATAATATTGAGAGATAAATTCTGTGATAAACGTCGTGGCATTAGTTACCGTCAACGGCGTGCGTTGGGTATTATAATATTTAACTTTCAACGGGTAAGCTGGTAGCTTAATCCTCCATCTTGAATATTTACTATACATATATAACTATTATGACGGGGTTTTTGGCGGGAAAGCGAAAAAGATTGCGTCACCACATTGTATTATTTTCCTAAACTTGTGTTATTTTCAGTATTAGTGCATAAAATTGGTAGCATTCTATTCGTTAAGTGCTGGATTACAGGCGTGAGTGTGAGAAAATGGTATAATGATGGTGAAACGTTTCTTTTCGTGTTGTTTCCAAAACTCGATAGAAGCTTCCAGTAAAGTTGCCACCACTTTACTAGGAGTATGACTTTGACTAGACTATGACTTGATGACTTCGACTGTGACTTGACACATATTTGCGTGAAATATCATTAACTTGATAAATTATCAATTACTTGACACTGGCTAAATACACAAAAGTGTGGAGCAAATACTTAAAAAAAAAGTATTATGACTTATATTGGTCAGTGTGTTTTCTCATCTGATTTTGAACTGCTGTCTATAGTTCAATGGAAAATAGCGAAATATAATTCGTCTTAGTAGAATACTTATGTCCAAGGAAACTGTCGACTAGCTTTGCTTTCGATTTTCTTGATAGATGACTAGAGTAACGTCATACAATCACGCTACAGCATTTTACCCTAAAAATACGCGCATACATAATTTCCATACCGCTAAAAGTATTTCTTCCAACAAAACCGTACGTGATGTTCTAACCACATCAAGAAAACAATAATATTGTTTGGTGACATACGTATTATAACGGCGTGTACCCATTTACGCGCCATCATCGACTGGTCAATTCAATAGTAAAGCTTACTCAAATAGTTTTAGAGTTCAATTTTATGTTTTATGGTGGCGTTGACGCCGTAGGCTATTAGCATTAGGGGTCGTCTGTTGACGTGACTTCTGTGCCGATAGAACCTGTTCTAAGACTATTCCTGTACATCTTTCCGTAGGTATATGTTTGCTAAGTACTCAATGCTATTCAAACAGCTGTAGATACTTATCAGGCTAGCTTCTGAAGTGTTCAAGTTCATTAACATTGGTAGACGGAGTTTTGGCGGGAAAACGAAAAAGATCGCATCACTGCATTGAATCATTTTGCTGAACTTGTGTGAAAAATAGTGTTAGTACATAAAATTGGTGGCATTTTATTCGTTAACACATATTTGCGTGAAATATCATTAACTTGATAAATGAGCAATTACTTGACACTGGCCAAATACACAAAAGTGTGGAGCCAATACATACAAAAAAAAATTGGTAGACTAGAACACGTATCAAAGGAGATTTCGGTCGAGTATAAAGCAAATTATCGTATAAACGCTATTAATTTTATTATTACCTGTGGAACGTCCGCGTCGGCGCACTGCATAGCAATGGATTTATGAAAGAAAACTGACCCGTCACGTCTGAAAATGTAAAAAAATATTATAATGAATTTTTCATCTTACTTGCTCGTAAAGAGGCTCTTATTATACCGCTTTTAGACTAGACTAGCTAGATATTACGCACGCGTGTTTTTTTCTTTATGTTATGTTATTTTTTTATCATTGTATCCCGATTCATTTAAGTTTATACCTCACTGCAAGTTAGACGTATATAAAAGAAGAAATCTTAATTTACCTGGATTATACAAATTCAGTGTTTTACAAATCATTTTTATGCGACTATAGAAGGCGTATTTGCTTGAATAAATAAATTGTACGTTATAATTATGTAATGAACACTTTTGGAAACCTAGATATTTTTATATTATTATCAAACATCCGGATCGTCTGTAGTTATTTTCTATTTATTTTATATTGATATTGTCTCTCTATTACATTTTATTGCTTTTATCATCTGTATCTTCAACTGTACAGAGTTTTATTATTCAATAATTCTTATCGGAGATCCAGTTTAATAAGTAACTAAGGTAAGGTAGGCGTTTGTCACCCACCTCGACTAAGTAGTCTTACGAACACGATCTTATATATTATTACTTTCCTATCTCGTAAATTGTGTCGAGCTCTCCTTTGTATACTTTTATGTTCTGTGGCTCTATTATTTTATTTATTTACTTAGTCGTATGAAAGTAGCGCAAATAAACAAGAAAGATAGATGTATATGACGGCGGCAACGTCCAGTTATAAACTCTATGCGTAGGGAGCAATACCGTAATTTACCCTGTGGTAGCATTTAAATTTATTACAGTGGCAACACCGGCAACTGGCTTCGCTGCCCCACCCATCTGGCTATATAAAGGGAGCGCTCAGTGTACTACGATCATTCTTGCTCCGGACACAGCCTGGTACACATGCTGAAGGCCTATAGTGTTATACTTTGCCCGCCATATCTAACCCGTTCTGCCTATATATACATTTCTTTCTTGTTTATTTGCGCTACTTTTAAAGTTATGGCTTGGTCTTTGGATGCTTTTAAATTATGAGGTTTCAAAAATACGTTAAGTATTTGTGTAAATGACATAAACAGCATTTTTACATTTACAAACAGTTTCCATTTTTTTTTTCAATTTTTAATAGGACCAGCACAGTTTTTTAAGGAAGTTATATCATTGCCTGTTTGTTAAAAAAAACTCCAAATTAATTCATAGTTTATTACAAAGAAAACAAAATATCAATTCCCGTCACGCAACCTTTTATACATGCATCATTTACATTCCATTCTTTTGATAAATACGTTCCAATTTACATGAGAATAATTATGGAGGAAAAAACGTTGGTACATTACAAAAAAAAAACAACTAGTGTCGACGTAATGACGTGGACCATGGGTGCCGCATCAAACTTCCATTAAAATACCGGCGTATGCGCAGGTACTGTCAGAAAATTACAGCAATATGTAATTTCTATACCGGTGCATTAAGGCTTAAAATCCATTGCTAAAAGAGAACATTCACTTGTTATAGAGATAGGTTCGTAAAGACAGTAGTGTGATGAAGCCATAATAAGTTAATGTTGCTTAAAAGCTTTTGACGTTGGTAACTCGAAGCTTGACAAAAATTGGCTGTAGAAGTAACTGTTTCGTTAACCAATAAAAAGTCTATTACAAAACACATTAACTTATTAGAATGAAGTCTAAAAATCTACATTAAATCAGGCTTAGGCATTTAATCAAGGCTTATAAATTGGTTTCGCTTTAACGAAATTTATTGTCAAATAAGGCAAAAAGTTGCTTCCATGAGAACACAGTTACATTTAAAAAAAATCAAATAATGTACGTAGCACATTATCACTCTAATATTATAAAGGCGAGTTTTGTGTGTGTTTGTGTGTATGTGTATATGTTTGTTACTCCTTCACGCTCAATCGGCTGAACGGATTTAGATGAAATTCAGTACCAAGATAGCTTATACACTAGATTAACATATAGGCTACATTTTATCCCAGTAAAGTGAAATTTTCCCGTGGGATGAGCAAATAATTAAAATGCTTTTCATCCGCGGGTAAAACAGCGGGGCGCAACTAGTAATAAATAAATCAAGCAATACGTAAAGGGGGTTTACCTCGATGTTATCTATCATTTACCATTAATAGCAGTGCGCAGTTTGACACAGCGTGGTTAGTTCCACTTACACCTAGTAATGCATGTGACATTTACGCATTATACCTAAAGCATATCTAAAGGAATAAACCGTGAAGAGTACGTAAGTCGGCACCGGCACGAGCCAGGAATGTGGCAAATTGGAAAAACCTTGCGACTAGGGAATTGTCGAGCGTCGTCACGTGACGCGAAGATTACGCAATTTGCTCTTGATGGATTACGTACTTGGATAGAAGAATGTGAGTGATGAATACGCTGATCTGTTGAACTATTGAATGAAAATTGTGTTATTTTCAGTGTTAGTGCATAAAATTGGTGGCATTTTATTCGTTCAGTGCTGGATTACAGGCGTGAGTGTGGGAAAATGGTATAATGATGGTGAAACGTTTCTTTTCGTGTAGTTTCCAAAACTCCATAGAAACTTCTGGTAAAGTTGCCACCACTTTACTAGGAGTATGACTTTGACTAGACTATGACTTGACTTGATGACTTCGACTGTGACTTGACACATATTTGCGTGAAATATCGATAACTTGATAAATTATCAATTACTTGACACTAGCTAAATACACAAAAGAAAAAAAAGAAAGTAAACAAAAGTTCTTCTATTACTTGCTCATAGGAAAGAGTTTTGAATTTTTGATCGCTACCTTAGTTGATGGAAGCATTACAATGCGTTAAAAATATACGTTGCGTGATTACTTACAATTTAAATTCATTTTCTTTTGACTGATTTAGTAAAGTTTCAAAATCCGTGACATTCTTATGAAGTTTTAACGTTGCCTGCCTGTTCTAATTTCCTGAAATGATGATATTCAAATCTGAAACAATGATTTTCACAGTGTTATTCCGCGTATTGGTAAAATTTTGCTAAGTACTAAAATATTTGCGAAAACCATAAAACTTGCAAGGAAAGAACCAATGACAATACTTATTTTAAACTTATCTTTCCTACCAGGGGGTCACGTGACTTTAATTGCAATGCAGCAGCAGAAATTTCCATACTAGCACATAGATTGCGTATTCAAACTGTCAAATCTATAAAAATTTGTACTTCTATCGGTTGCAATCGAGTTACGTACGTGATCACCCAGCAGAAAGTGCTATTGTACGTAAATAATAAAAGACGGCCTTGGCTCAATCATAAGCTTATTGGTCCTTGTAAATACTATCCTTTAAAAGCAGATAGAGTAAAGTAATAAAACAATTAATTTCAAAATCTTCAGTTACAAAGCCATAACATGTGCTCAAACTATTAACCCATTGTTTACCATCACGTTTCGCCCATTCCGACTCGTTAAAATTCATAGAAGTACATCAAACAAATCGCCTTAGTATTAGTAGTCTAATTGGATCGGTACTAATACATGGAATATTAATAAAACTGACGGACAGTCGTGTGAAATCTTCTGACGGTTTGTTTTTAATAGCCGTCGTGTTCCCATAAAAGGTATAACATGTGTAATTGGAGCACGCGATGGTTCTATTAATCTTTGGGTAATAGAACTAAAAATTGCTTCATTGTATTTCAGTATGAGAGTTCCTAATTGAATTAAACTTACGCGGCCATTGACCTTCCGGTTCTTAATTAAAAATATCTTGCGTAAGTAGGTAACTACTGCACTTTTGTGAGATAAGCCCTTGAGCTGCGCCTGTGGGTAACCGCGTTAGGTTAAGATAAAGGGTTCGTTAAACGTTAAACTGCATTTATGCGCTTGAACCGATGTAGTGTTTCCATAATGAATAAAGACGGTAATTCAAATTCGTAAATTAGAAGTAAGTATAGTTTCTCTACATGTCCATGCCCAGTATATTAGTCTACAAAAACAAACGGTACGGGTATAGCTAGACGTTGCTGGAAATGTACTGCTTCGGATTTATAGTATTTGGTATCTTATAACCACATGATAAATACCTAGTAGGCCATCATATGTGATGTGGTGATTTATGCAATTGTGTGCCCTTTGTTTTATGCTTTTTATTCTCAACTTTTAAGCTTTTTATACTTTTAAGACTGATTCGGTTGTGTTCTTAAAACTTTTTGGTGTTTCATTTGCTAATATTTGCTAATCTTTACTTTAGCTTTAATTTATCAACTTTCTATTAAACCTTGTAATAGCTACGGGGTCTCGGTTTTAGTTTAAGCTGTTTTTAGAACTGGAGTGTTTCTTAGTTGTCCCAAAAGTCCGGAACTTATGGCAGACCTACCGGTAGATAATGCATGTTTGGTTAAGTTACTTAAGTAATCTTTGTTTACCATTATCACTTCCTTAACGTGCTCGCACTCGTAAGTCTCGCAGACTAATGCAAGTGAAACTAGACCCTTGTGACCACACTCGATAATAATAATTCACGACAAATATACAGACTCCTACAGCCTTATTAATAAACACGAACTAGCTTTAGACTATTTACACCATCTTTTGTCTCTTTCGATCCAGCTAAATATTCCAGTAGCAAAATAAGGACAAAAGCTGAAGTAACTAATCCGAGACTAATACCCGTTTATTAACAAGGCTGTTACATACTAGAAAAAATAAACAAGATCTTGACCGTTACATTTTAACATTGCCTAGTAATTTGGTTCACCTATACTTATGAAATGTTGAGAGCTCTTTAGTTATTGAAATTGGCAGTTTTGTATTATTGTCAATGTGTAGTTTTCTTTGCCAATTTTTAACAGTTATGTTTGAGTCACACTGAAAAAACTGTAAACTATACCGTTTATGCTTACTTCGACATTTACATCTCATGTAAATAAAATCGGCTATTTTACAGTAGTTATTAAAGAATGCTCTACTCTAGGTTTTTATTTAGGAAGATTTTTTGCTGTCATTGCGCTAGTGCCACTGGCCAATATAATACGATCAAACTTGTTCCCTTAGTTATAAAAATAGGCTGGATTTTTCCATGTACATACTGAATAGGTCTCAGATATAAAAATGCTTTCTGATTATCATGGCATTTTTGTTAATCTATATAATCATCATCATTATCAGCCGAAAGACTTCATTGCTGAAGAATAGGCATCCCCTATATAAAATGCAACTTCCGACGCTCTAATGCATAGGTTTGTCAATTGATATTTACAAACCTATATTTGGCAGGCGGCTTCGTGATCGCAGGAGATTTTAATGTACCAAGAAGAATGGTGCTGCCCATTCCCTTGGATATCCCTTAACCGATTTTGACGGCACCCGCGGGAAGAGATTAATTCCTCCTATTCGTAAGCTGAAACCACACGGTCAGCATACATTTACACAAATTGTTAAATTTTAAATAAGATTTTATAAAGAATAACGTAAGTCATTAAACTCTTTCACCACATATATATACGTTCATAATCATTATATCATAACCAGATTTTAAATTAACCTATTTCTCGTCTATAAACCCGATTCACAGTTTACCTTAGCTGCCTTTGTAGTTCCAATCCTAGGGCTATAAAAGTTTTTGTTATGACTGTACGCCCTGGTTATGTCGTGGGCTATCGAAACTGTTCTTAATACTGCTGTGTTCTGTAGATGTAGAAACTGTTGACTAATCTGTCTTGAGTGGTAGTAACTGTTTATTAATCTGCAGGTGTTGTTTTGTAACAGGGCGTCTGTTTTAAACTACGTGTCGTGGTAGATAGTCGATCAAAGACAATCTTGGTTTGTTCTGTTTGATGCACACCTTTGAGTTTTAAAGGAATCTGTTTTGTGAGGTACGATTCGGGGGATTAATGATTCGGAAGATTTAATGCGATTGACTTTTCTACTTTACTAGCTTCTGCCTGCGGCTTCGCACGCGTGGCCTATAGGAAACGAAGAAGAAAAATTTTCATTGATAATTCAACCACCCATTTACCCGTTTAAGGGTGGAATTTCAAAAAACCATTTCTTAGTGGATACCTACACTTTACAAAGAACACTCCCGCCATGTTTCAAGTCTCTAGAACCAGCGGCTTAGGCTGTGCGTTGATATATAAGTCAGTCAGGACTTTGAATTTTACATGTATAGATATATCCGCCATGCACTCTGTTGATACTTACTATTTTTATATGTTCTAGTCTACTTATCCTTTGTCAGTCTGCTATTAGTCCATGTTTAAGGATTTTGAAATATGGTCTTTTGTCACTGTGTAGATTTAAAACCTTTAGCATCTACTCAATATTTCTTCAATTGCATTTTATTTATTACTAAATGCGCCCCGCGGTTTCACCCACGGATAAAATTATTTTAATTATTTGCTCACCCCACGAGAAAATTTCACTTTCCCGGGATAAAATGTAGCCTATATGTTAATCCAGTGTATAAGTTATCTTGGTACCGAATTTCATCCAAATCCATTCAGCCGTTTGAGTGTGATGGAGTAACAAACATACACACATACAAACATTCGCCTTTATAATATTTTAATATAGTGTGATAGTGTGAAGTGTGACTAGGTATGGTTTAAAAAATTCAAATCATCAGACAAAACTGTTATGAGACTGAACGTCAAATGAGCCTAAGAAAATCATATTTTTACTATAACCATACCTAGATTAGATAAATTACTACTCGTATGCTTTAAGGTTATTCCAACGGTAGGTAACAGTAGCAGTGTCTCGCCAACTCGGCGTCATGTCGATAGTTCACTCAAGTGTAATAACAAGTCAAACACAGTTATGCTCAGCTTCATCTACTTTGAAATAAGGTTGATAATTGTTCAGCTATTTGGTGATACTGAATGTTGTAAGAACGCGGCAAACGTTAGGCTCTATAATAACTGTGGTGTATTCTGGGCATATTGAATAGTAACTATGGCATACTTAATCTGTGGTTTGCATCGTGTCTTTTGACTTCTTTGTACAGGTGCATCTGCTTACATAAGTTATTTTACTAAAACGATTCTACTCACGTGTTACTCGAACTACTTGTTTAGTTAGGGAGTACGTATGGCGTGGATAATATTTTTTCTTTTAAGTAATTTAGATAGTACTTTTAAGTAAATTATTAGTTATTTATTGTATTAAAATCGCGTTAGACCATTAAATTGAGGAAACACGATAGTGGATATTTTAATTTAAACTTATGTCTTCCTGAATAGTGAATGCAGTTGATAGATAGAGATAATAATCAGGTAATTTTCAGAAAGTTATTTGCGCGAAAAATACAACTACAATTTCATTAAATTTCCAATAACCTTAGAAATTAAAATGATAGAGTATCAAATAACATACGATAATAAGAAAACTGTAAAAAAAAAAACAATAAATGGTGTCACCAACTTCGATAATAGAGTTATTATTGCAAGTTTGATGGCAGTACTATAGTCATAATTATTCTTGAATTGTGCGGACATATCAGTCATAATAATAATGAACATCACAAAAGTCAGATTTTTGATGAAGAAAGAATGAGCAAGTGGCAGTGGGCAGACTACGTTGCCCTCAGAACCGACAACCGATGGGGAAAGAAGGGTGTCCAGTGGCGTCCACATACTGGAAGACGCAGCCTAGGCCGACCGATGACCTACCGTGGGAGCTGATGGATGCAGGAGGCCAGCAGCCGCTCAAAATGGCCCTTTATGGATGCCTATGTTCAGCAAAAAACGTCTTCAACCTGATGATAATGAAGAATGAAGAAATAAATTAAAATATATACCATGTAAAATTATTCTTAAAATTCCTTCTGTGATGTGTTTGTCACACTGTCGCTTCTTAAACTCGTGACGACAAGCGACAACCGCAGAATATTAATTGTCCATCTTGAATGTGAATGACCTAACTTAGACTTGCGTGAAATAATAAATACAAACGTGATTTATTTAATGAGATTTATTGGTGAGAATATAGAGAAGAACTTTTCGTAATAAAAGTTATTTAGCAAATCTAAACTAAAAAACATAAAATAGTGTAAAACATATCATATGATCAAACTAAATTTAACTAAGAGAAGAGCCAGAACAGAGGAAAAGTATATAGGTGCAGTACTCATAGCTACAGAATAAAGGAAGGTATAGAATAGATACTTTATAATAGATATTCTAGGAATTATTGGCGCAGAATAGGCACATAATAATAGTTTATCTTATTGAAGAAGTATATCTAGGTATATTGTATGATGTTTCTTATAAATAATTACGTAAACAATTGTAGGGTTTTGAACAATGAAATTAATTCAAAACCCATCATAAAACAATTATTTAATTCTAATACACTGTAGCATTGTTGAAAGTCCATAAATATATAAATACAATAATCAACTAAATATAATAATGATAATAATAATGCTCAACGATCACATACATAGACCCTGGACCCTAACTGGGATTCCCTGTATCTAGGGACCCAAGAACTACGAAGACCAGCATGGTCCCACAACACCCAGACTCAGAATAAGTATTTGCGCTTTATTTTTCTGGGCACAAATACTTTTCTTGCGGCAAGAATCGAGCCAAATAATAATAAAATAATGTATACAGCAAATGCTTCCTTTTCTAGTGAATTTATACTACTTTCTCTAATTCTTCTCTTCTAATTCGTCCCGCATTACGTAGGTATTAAAGGCGTTTATAGACATTGAGCACGTGTTAAGCCACTGTATTCAAACATAAATATATTCATCATCATTTCATCCATCAACATAATGACTTAACACCTGTTACAGCTTAAGTCAGCACCTGTCGATGATCGCTCTAAATTTCACAACAAACTTGTGATCACGTGCCTGACATTTTGTATCTATTGTAACTGTTCATTAGTCATTGATTTTATCGACATTTGAATGGCGAGGGTGGGCATTTTTATTTATATACCATGTTATTTTATATCAGTAAGTAGGAACTAATAAAGAACTGTGTTGCCATTAATTTGTTGTCCGCAAGCACTACTGTGCTCCGGTTTGAAGGGCACTGTAGCTAGTGAAATTAGTGGGCAAATGAGACTTTATGATCTGATCTCACAGTCGAATAATCTTATTACCAGACTGTGCTGTCTCATGATGATGTGCGCATTGCAGTGTCACGCGAAACTTTATATTTTGGAGTTCCGAGTGACACTGTTCTGTTATGGGCAGCCGTGTCGCTTAACATCAACGCGTCAACGCGCGCTAGGCTTCAACTTATTTTAGGAATATTCTTTACAAAAAGGAATGGCCATGTAGTCAGGCATGTAGGCAAAAGCAATGTAATGGTACCATAAGTACCACGCTTGTAGATTAGAGATGTCAGACTTAGAACTTTTTTCAAGCTGAACTTGTTACAGATATTATCAAAATATCATACTAACAATATAAAGGATCCTTATGGATCGGTGAAGTTTTTAGCCGATGCACCTGCACCTACTGTAAAGAAAGGACATTATTGTGACATTAATCGCGAACATAGTCTCAGTAATACTACCAAAGAGTATATTATAATTATAACCACGACGCTATGAGACCAATCATGTAGACTAGATGCCAGTTTTTTAAAATTATTATTTAACTACCAAAAACTTACTTAGAACTTTTCTCAAGCTGAACATGTTACCGATATTGCCAAAGCTCTCCAAGGGCGAATCCAGATTTTTTTCTTGGATGGGCACAAGGTGCGGACTGGCAAAAAAATCAACAAGAGCTGTTAGAAATAAACTTGAAGTATGATACTTCAAGTCAAGTTTGTTTCCACAACTTCATGTATAAAGGTTTATGAAAGTGTAAAAACAATAATTATTGGTAAGCGCTGCTTATTGATAACTTGCAAATGATTATTGATTATCATATCTCATTTGCAAGTGCGCGAGAGGGATGTAAAGAACAAAATTCGCAATTCCAGCCAGAAATACAAGAGTTTCACTCATGTTCTTTCTGTTATTTTATTCATATATTTTAACGACACTGATAATTTGATTTGCTTCTAAGTATGTACAGTGATGGAATCTACACAGTACACAAAAATGCCGTCTTAAATCCGCCCTTGAATCTCTCCGTTAGTTTTAATTGTCTCATCAAGATATCATACTAACAATATACTCGTGGATCATTATGGATCGTTTAAGTTTTTAGCCGATGCACCTGCGCTAACAGTTAAGAAAGGACATTATTGTACTCTGGCATACCGTCGCGCGCCGCGGCGTCCCCCTCCCCCCGCCACCCATTTCCGTCGTGGCTCGCGCTTTTTCAGCGACCATAGAGTAAGTATAAATATTGATCACGTGAAGCACACAGTGGGTGCCCATGACAGGGCAGAAGTAATCCGGTACCGGTACAGTTACCGATTGATGCTAACTTTTTATTTATGTTAATGACATTACTTAGTCCTGCTTGTTGTTATTGCTAGATTTGTTTGATTAAATGGAAGTCCGAGAAGTTCTCGGATTACATTATCATCTACATATTTTTATCGCTACAACTAATAAAACGATTTTAATAAAATTTCTATACTAGGTGGTAGGACGTTTCTGCAAAGTTCGTCTAGGTAGGTACCACCGCTTTGCCAGTTATTCTGCCGCCAAGCAGTAGTGTGCAAGCACGACTGTGTTCCAGTTTGAAGGGCACTGTAGCTAGTGAAATGACTGGGCAAATGAGACTTTTTAATCTGATCTTACAGTTGAGTAATCTTATTACCAGACTGTGCTGATGTCTCAGGATGATGTGCGCAGTGCTGTGTCGCGCGAAACTTTTTATTTTAGAGTTCCGAATGACACTGTTCTGTTATGGGCGGTCGTGTCGCTTAACATCAGGTGACTAGCTCGTCACATCATTCACTCATTCATTCATAACATAAAAGAACTATAATACGAATTTGAAAGTACATTCTATCAAAAAAATAATTTTCCAAATTATTTTGTAAATGACGGAGATCTGAGGTAACATAAAAATGTTGGCATGAGACATACATGTCAAATGAGACGAGTTCTGCTTATTTCTGAATTCTACTACGAATATTTTAGCTGACCTCCAGACCTCTTGCAGTGATACGATCTGCCAACATTACCTACTAGAACAATGAGAGGCGCTCCGTGGGCGCCAAGACGGTAGCGTCACGGGTCGCCGCCTCCGGAAGGAACCGCCGTGGGAACTCCCGTGGGACCCCACCTGCATTATACATTCAGCAATTAGTACACCGCACCACTTTCTACCTGATGAGCTGCTAGTGAAATCTAAATGTTTAGCTAGATTGACGCCTGGCGTGATTTAAGTATTTTGAAATGAAAACTTCTTTAGGCGCGTTGAACAATTTTTGGGTAACAAAAATCAGGGAACCCGCGTCATCGTCACCGAACGCTTTCCAAGAGCTAATATGTATACTGTGTGTGTATATTTGGGTGAACAAAAAGTGTGAAACTCGCGTCTTCGTCACCCCACGCTTCCCATGGCTATATGTCATGATGAGATCGCTTTAAGCGATAAGACCACACATTGTGACACTTAATTTTTTAGTTTATGCTTGTAAATTGTTCCTGTAATCTGGTGTTTCAATAAACAGTTTTATCTATCTGTATCTATCTATCTATGTCACAAGTTACTAGTTTTAACTTCTATCGACAATCCCCAACGACAGACCCTTATTTTTTTAAAATTTATTAGTAGTCAATATTTTATAATTAGTTTATAATTAGTAGTCAAATGGCTACCTAACAAATTAGGTAGCCATTTGACTACTGTTTCGCCTAATGTTATACAATGACGTGGTCTATGATGGGGTATGCTTAACTAGAAGATATCTGTGATACCTGGAAACAAGGACACAAGTTGTTCCATTCATTAGCTGTTTGCATCATAAAGTTTCAAAATCAGGGTTGATAGTGGCTATTTTTGTTAATAGTACAATGAGGTAAGTGTGTAAAACTCAGGTAGTATCAAAATGTAGAAGCTGTCCCGTAATACGAGTACCTTTGATATCTCGCAAGCTTATGAATGAAATCTTGATTTATTCTCATGAATGAGCGTCGTTCTAAAACGGGCAGCATAAACCAAAATATAATTTTAAAAAAGGAACAATCATTTTATCTCTAGTTATTTTGATCCAGTAACCTAACAACTGTTCAGTTATTTAGATGAAATTTCTATGGCACCAAAAGATTTTTCGAATCAGCTTATAAATGACAGCTTTCTCAAGGTAACAATAATAAATGTAAAATACCGAATTGGATTGTTACTCCTTTTTTATAGTCGGTTGAAAATAAGCACTTTACTTCTGGAATAAATACAATAAAATTTATTTTGACTAACAACGTATATGTATATATCTTCTAAATATATAAAACTCAAAGGTGACTGACTGATTGACTGACTGACATAGTGATCTATCAACGCACAGCCCAAACCACTGGACGGATCGGGCTGAAATTTGGCATGCAGGTAGATGTTATGACGTAGGCATCCGCTAAGAAAGGATTTTTCGAAATTCCACTCTTAAGAGGGTGAAATGGGTGGTTGAATTATTTTCCCATAGGCCTCACCGCGGGCGAAGCTGCGGGCAGAAGCTCGTGTAGTATAGGATTCTTGAATTGCTGCATTATGACCTTATCAGTTAAAGAACCGGTAGTCAGTTAATTAAGTTGTATTCGTGAGGTTTATTTTATGTGTAATGATTTCGACACTTCGTGTAATTAAAAAGTTATACATGAGACTGGAAGCAAACTTAGGAAATGTCTATTTTACGATGTAATTGGAGGTCCTTCTTGATGAGACGCTTGCCCTTTAGAATTGATGGTCAAATTAATTATTGATAATATAATTAATCAGACCAATAACGGATACGTAAATAATTTTTATTCAACAGAAACATTAATATTTACAGGCACTCTATAAATAAAAAGTTACAAGTAATAAATAAATAAAATTATTATTATCAATAAGCAAAATTTCTTTAGCTCCATCTCTCTTGCCTTCACTTATCTCTATCTTCACGTAGGTATAAGTATATCTTCCCTCTCAATTTTCGTTCGCCTCACCAGCTTAAACCCAAGTCAAGCGTGCCTAAAGAAGTTTTACTTCAAAAATCTCACAGCTAGTTATGAAAAATGTTTATGTGAATGGCAAAGCCTTTACAAGTACGAAACCACAAACATTTGGTCATTACCAATTGAAGGGTTGAGAATAAAAAGGGTTTAACTGTCAAATTGATAGTTACGAGAAAATTGACTTTAAACTTCAACGGCGTCATTTTAATGTAGAATGAGTATAAGATAATAGAAAAGGTTTATGTAAGTTTCAGTTGCTTGAAAATGTTTTAATTCTATTTTAAAATAATAGTACTAATTCATACAATTACTGTAAAAATATAATATAATAAAATAAATGTGATAATGTTTTTATGCTAAGCGAACTGTATTCCTGTCACATATAAACCATTTCTAGACTCAAAATCTCGAGATTTAAGCCTCATTTCGGTATTTTGAGGATGTAATATTGTAGATAATTTCACGCTGAATCCAACGATATCCATAAGTCATTTTGTAAAAAAAATCAGTTAAACCCTTTTTGTTCTCACCCCTTCAATTGTTATGACCTAATGCTAAAATTACTTATTTAACACAAAAGTCAGCTTTTCAACGGGTCGACGGCGAGCCTATGCTGCATACTGGTAATGGGTACTTAGACTGTCCATAGACCGGCACTGGTAACAAAATCAAACAAAATACTATAAGAATAAATTACTATATTGCATATCTTATCTATTACTTATCTTTGGCCTCCAAACTTTTCAATCTTATTCTATAACTAACTACGCTTCCTATACCCGTAAAGGACGCAGCCATTAGAAACACAAATACTGTACCTAAATACTGATTTATAACACCAGCTATTAAAGGAGTAAATACTCCTGATAAAGATTTAACGCTGTTAGATGCTCCTATAACAGTTCCTCTATTTTCACTTTTACTTTTACTTGTAATCATTTCTAAGGTTACAATCCTACCTATAGAACTAACTATAGCTAAAGGCATCAATAGAACAATGAATATAGATAAAGTAGGAGCTAACGCTAGGCCTGTAAGCGTAAGAGTGATAATGAGAAAGATGTGGAAATTCCGCTGTGAAAAATCAGTATCATTTTTGTAGAGCTTGTTGATGTGTCCGATGAAATAAGTGCAGAGAGAACCAGTGAGCCCCTGAAAAGATATTATGTATCCGAGGTTCTTGGGAGATACAGAATGTACAGTTCTCAAAAAAAGACCGAAATTTCCAAAATACATCATCATGGACAGCGTCATTAGCAGCTTGAATAGAAACACGTCTCCGAAGACCGTCCAATCGATTTTGTAGAATTCTTGTATTGACTCTGTTAGTGGACTCTTTATAGAATCTATTAATTTTGGGGCAATGGGCGTTTCTTTTTTGTTTTCAGTCTTCTTTTCTTCTATCTCAGGTAATGACTGGATCAAAACTGAAACGAAATTGATTTTAATGTAAAGAAATCTAGTAACTGTTTCGTCTCATTATGGACAAAACAGTGTGTCTGATATCAATAATTTGAACTAAATATGTGTTGAATATTTACCTTTGTTGAGAGCAAATATCCCCGCCATCATTATAGTTATCACAGTGAACCCTTTTTCAGGGAATGCATCCATTATATGGCCTCCTAATATAGGTCCTATAGACATTCCAATTCCGGAAATAGAAGCCATTCTCCCATACAACACTGACTGTTCAGCTCCTTTCACATAATCAGGACCCAACGCTTTCGAAAGCAGCTGGGTCTGTTTTGTTAACCCTAAAAATATATTGATATATAGACATTTAAAAATTGTTAAATAATAAACATTACTATTTCATCAGCAAAGGAAATACGTGGCGATAATTGGACATGATTTAGCAGAAATAATATTAGGTTCGTTTCAGATAAAATTGCAAGTCAACCACGTTTTACCAGTAACTCAAGTTATATCAAACGAGAAGATAAGACTCACCTAAAATGACTCTTACAACAAGGAATATGTACACAGATGTGATGAACCCCAGTGAAAGGTACGAGAGTCCGCAGATACCTAAACATAGCAGTAGTATTGGTTTCCGTCCTCTCAAGTCGCTCAGACTGCCCTGGAACCAAATATTGATTATTATTATTTCTTTTATTGAATAAATTAATAGCAATTGTAATGTGATATGTTTTTGGCAATTTTTTGCGTCAGCATACATTCATAACATACATTTTTATCGCTTATGAGATTTACTTATTTTGCGTGTTTTTTTTGCAAGAATTTGAACATGATTAAAGAATATTATTTTTACTGTTAGAGTAAACGCAAGAAATCGAAAACATTTCTCTTATCATCAACACCGTAAGACCATAAAAACAAATTTACGAACGTTGCGTTTACTATATACTTACATATTTCTCCAGCGCTCAATGCTTCAGCAAATCATAGGCACTTCCTACTTGGTAGCAATAGAAACCTGTGGCTATTTTTAGTCTGCTATATACTTACAATAAGTGGACCTGAGATCAGCTGCGAGGCGGAGTACAGCGCTCCCATCACTCCTATCACGATGTGGCTTCCTCCCAGACTCTTCACGTGGCTGGCTAACTGTGGCATTAGAAGACCAGCTGCGAACATGTCCTGAAAAATATGTATTCGTTTCATTGTACTGAAATTAGAACTTTCAATCAATCAAACAATCGTAAAACCCCTATGCAATGGTTTTACTGAGTAAACATTGTCTTTCTTATCTACAATTATTTATTAAATTTATTTCAGCAATGCCTACATAATCAGTTTGCGGTTGCACTTTTGTTTTAGCTATAATATTTCAAAGTTTTATCTATTATTGTTTGTAGGTATTTGTCGATTAATTTTATCATTTCACACGAATGGAACAAATTATTTACATAGGAACTTCCCTGAAATTGTAATAGTAAACATTACAATTTTATCAAGTAAATTGTCCCGAGTTCAACCAGGTCCTTGATTTAATTCATAAAACAAATGAATTTTATCATAATAAAAAGCTTACCAGCGCGCTCACTGCCATGAGAATGTGCTTTGGAGACAACATTGTCCTCATTTTATAATTCACAAAATACAATACTATAACTATTACCACTAGCCAAATATTCGATACCACTTTATTTCACTTGATCAAAATAATACATATTATGCAAGCTGTAGAATACTTTACTGGCACTTTATGGCAACACTGAAATTCATCTACATGGTATCTTGGTTTCATGATACACGATGTTATATTATCTAATCGCACAACATGAGTTCCGTTCGTTTCAATGGCTGCTCAACTACTGATTGTAACATTTGTAAATATTGCTGTATCATCTGACGTGTTCTAGTCTGCAAATCTCTGATTGCGGCATATAATTAGGAAAAATTATCTACTATAAGCAGGTATGATGTGACGTTAGTTCTTATATCTAGAATATTGTGCCACGTGAGCTATGATATAAGGACCAATAAATATGTTTTATATCACGCGTAACTGTATATACATTTATTTATATGTGTATGAGTAATGCAAATCATTTGCTAGTGGTGTAATAGATGATGATATTGCAAAACGTTCAACGTAGGTTAAGATATTGCCATCAATATACGGATGATAAGATTTTAAGTAGATATGTTTAGATATAACCTGTAACAATTTCAGATTTTCACTATAAGTAAATTCGTTAAAAATAGGTAAGTATTATAAAGTGTCATGTTTTAAGATTTCAAGTATTGTAATTACATCGAATTGAGTGTTATTAAATTATTGTTTATTTTTATATAAGTATCATAACAATGCTTTTTCCGTTTATTCTTCATCATTATTACCATTAATCGTGTGAAATTCCGTGGGATTTCAAATAATGTGGGTCGTTTTATTGCATTGCAGAAATAGAAAAGAGTAATTTTTTTCAAGTCATTATGATGGTTTGCACAAAACTTTTTATTTTATTTGCGTAGAATTTTGATTTAAATTATTTTTAATATGCGTTTTTGGCTTCTCTAAAAATTGCGTATTTGCAATACATTATAATTTGACTTTGACTGCATGTGGCAACTCAAGCGAGTGCACCCAACATACTCTGCGTATCAATTCTTTAAAAGCCGATATTTCATTGTTCAACTTTCTAAACAATTCATGCTTTATTTCTTACTGTCTCAAATGACGTCAGCCGACTTTGATATTTGAAAGCGGCTCTATAATCCTTGAATTTATGAGTCAGTCTTTCAGCAGCTAAACATCAGTAGCCTAACTTACGACTATAAATGTTACTTTACTTACTTTATTTGTTTTTAAATCAACTTCTCGTAGGCACCAAATTGTTAGGTACATATAAACTGGAACCTATAAATGAAGTTTTTAGTTAGATATATGTCATAATATCCACATTGTCTACCATTATTTAGGTTAGAAAATATAATTCCACCTCAATTTGGATCTTCGTCGTGTGTGTTCCATTCCGGAAATACGTTATCAGACTTTTTTTATGTAATGGTTGACTTCCTATCATTTCGATGTATTAGCATTAATGCAGCAGAGGCGGAAATATATTTAAAGTAAATATAATTAAGAATACAATTGACATTTCATTTTACAAAGTCATCATAATGGAGTTAGTTGTGAGAAAGTCTTGAGTCCCGCGTGATGTCTCCAATTTGCGCTGGCGGTGGCTCGACGTTTTGGCCTAGTGTAAAACAAGAGATCTAATTCTAAACTGGTTTTATGTTTACTTATTTTAAGTAAAGGATAACGCCTTAAGGCGATAAATCTCAAAGATCTTAAGGCTTTTAATTTCACACGAAATACTTCACTAACATTAAAAGCTCGACTTTTCTATTCTACCTTCAAGATAATTTGTCCAACAAATTAGATGTTTACTGCTGAAATAAGATGGCAATCAATCTTTAGGCATAGGCCAAAGTCAAGTAAAAGTGTGAAGTGTGACACTTTGTCATCGAATATGGGTATCGACCCCGCGTCTGGCCCCTGTTTAACGCATTACCCGCTCGACTGCGCGCTTGGACACACTGCCTGCTGAATGGACGGGGCGAGTGACTGCATGCATCATTGGAGAACAACCTTAATACTAATTAAAGGGAGGAAATTAGGTCGGGAGGATTAACAAGAAAATTTAGTTAGTAGAAAACTTAGTAGAGTTTAGATTGATATACACAAACTCTCAATTTTGGGGTACAGTAAGCTATAGCTTATATATTTGTAGCATATTTATGCTTGACATGTTGACTAGTCAGTCTCTTTGTTGTGGCGGTTGGCTTATAACCTGGTGCGGGTTTAATTCCCGCTACAGGACAAGTATTACTTCACAAGAATAAAGCGCATACGGGCACTTATTCTGTGTCTGGGTGTTGTGGGTCCTCGTAGATCCTGAGTCCTTAGATACAAGGAATCTTAGTTAGGGTGTAAGATCTAATATGTGATCGATAGGCGTTAAAAAAAAACCTTTTTAACTTCTTATTCTTTGTCCAAGTAGAAATAATTTAATATTTTTTTTAGATTTGTTTTGATCGATTTTAGTAAATTACTCATAGTTACATGACATTTAATAATGTTACTTGTAGCTTGTTACCAGTTTTAATTTCATATGACAAATTACCACATAGTGCCTATTGTAATATACCAGCTTAATTAATTTTCATATATGAAAATGACAAGCGTGGGCGACGCAGTGCGTATTTTACAAAAGCGGCTTTGTGACCGTTGGCGTTGGCAGACTTGAGTTACAAAGCGCGGTGAACCGTGACTCTCGACCCGTCTGATGACTCACCCTTCCTGACTGTCTTCAAGGATTCAGGGTTTGGTGTGACTAAACGCTCACGGAATAAACCGCCATTGTTCGAGAACCTTTGTGGTCAGTCGTATTTCATTGGCAGGCCAATCATCCACGTTTCTTTATGGGACCTTGAGTTTGATTACATGACTTTACTTACAGAGAGTTACATAGCAACTATTAAGTGATCTATGGTTTTAGTTTAAGTGGATTTTGCGTTTTAAGTCCGCTGTTAAGAATCCATGTCGGTATCTAAGCTTAACTTTACGACATACTGTAAATCTTATTCATAACCTTTGATCGTAATGTCAGCCATGACGTATCTTTTAAAACACCTCTCTGACTAATATACAAAATTAGTTCAGTTTCTCAAACAACTGTTCTATTTATTGTTTCAAACTTATCTAAATCTCAAGAAAACGAGGGTTCGGTGCGCGCAAGACGTGTGGGAAAACTCTTCCGAGCGTGACAAGCGTCGGTCGGCTATCTAATTACTTGCCAGTCGCTGGTCAAAGGTTGCCCACATGTGGCCAGGACAATTATAAAGCTAGTGGACCTCGTAGTATGCCCCTAGTAATGAGGAAGTCCAGCGCTCGCAGGAAGCCTTAATAAGGATTCGCAAGGATTGTTTCATAGTATGCAACTTTATTTTTTGCTTGCATTGTCGACACTTAAGTGTGGTCAAGATTGATTGCCTCTTAGATACTTAGTAATAGGCTTTTTATTTAAACACTACAGCTAGCAGCTGCTTAAAAATAACAGAATATTGTGATTTAGAAACTCCTTTAGAATTCTAATTCTTACCATAAATGTATACAGACTAATCAGTAAAAGTGAAATTAAGACTAATTGTATGTCTGATGGCGCAGTACATGTCTGTTTCTTCCACTCTTCATTGCTAACCATCATCATTTCATTCAGTTTCTTTTCATTCACATTGGTCTTTTTATTTGGCCCTCGTCTTCTCATTGCGTCAACATTCGTAATATTAATAATCATCACAGAATTATTTTTATGCATCGAATAGCGGTTATTATCAATGAAGTTTGCTAAAAAAAACAACACATAACTTACTTATCGCTCAGTATAGCTCCAACAATCCAAACAGTGGAAACATAATTTGTAGTTTCCAATATACGAGTATCATTGGAATTGGAAGTTACATACAATTGTTTCAATTTATCGCAGTAGGATAACTGAGACCGCAGGCTTGCAAAACCTTGGCAAACCCATTTTAAACCTATTTTTACACTGTGGTTGCAGTAGTGGTATTGTAAACTATTATCAAATTAAATGGGTGACTTCTATTCACCGCAAGTATTTATGCTTTCTGTGGCAGCGCAGTTGGTCGTAAAACATGATTGAAAGAGAGTACTGCGGACGTTGTGGCGCTCTGCAGACTTGAAACATTTCTAAGAAGACGCAGGTATTACGTACAGTGCAGTGCAGACAGACAGACTATGAAAATAATTATACTGATGAAGAGATATATTTTATTTTTTAAGTTTTGGCTCCACCCTTTTTGTATTTAGCCAGTGTCAAGTAATTGATAATTTATCAAGTTATCGATATTTCACGCAAATATGTGTCAAGTCACAGTCGAAGTCATCAAGTCAAGTCATAGTCAAGTCGGTCTAGTCAAAGTCATACTCCTAGTAAATTGGTGGCAACTTTACTTGAAGCTTCTATGGAGTTTTGGAAACAACACGAAAAGAAACGTTTCACCATCATTATACCACTTTCCCACACTCATGCCTGTAATCCAGCACTTAACAAATAAAATGCCACCAATTTTATGCATTAACACTGGAAATAACACAAGTTTTGGAAAATAATACAATGCGGTTACACGATCTTTTCCGTTTTCCCGCCAAAACTCCAAGAGACAAATTACTATGTGCGAATTAAAGTAAACCGTTGTTTCTCGCTAACTCTTGACTACGATCACCAGGGAGTAGGTAAAAAATAAACTGTTTTTACTCACTGTAGGTACCTAATACCTATATCTTCGTAGTTTCGATAAATAAGATAAAAGGACTGATATTACTTAATTACACCTAGTTGTGCATAGATTGTAGCAGTAAATACTTATTTACTAGGTAAGTAAGGTAATAAGTAGGTATGTACATATATTGTGTAAAATTTTAGATAATGATCAAATTGATTTACATAAGCAGAACAATGTATACGTAGATGATGCACTCGTCCGTATTGTATTTAAACTAAACACGCGTAATTTAGTATTGTCCAATCAAACAATCGATCAACAATATTCATCGCTCCAATCACTTCAATTTTTTATCCAATTGCCCTATATGTACCAATTTTCCATAAATAAACCATAACAGTTCCATATCAGTAGCAGTTTTCTTATACCATCCCGCCCTCACGGCGGATCCCACGACTCAGTATTAATTTATAGCAGTAAGCAATGTTCACTAAAATCCGACGGTAATAAAAAACAAAAGAATTAGTATAGTTTTTGAACATAACATGTCAGAAAATATTAAGTTCAATACAAAGATGTACTATTTAGAACATCACAATACAGGAATACAATAGGATTTTTATTAATTACGTCACAATGGGAAGTTAGCGCTTGCCACCTCTTACATAAACACAGAAAGAAATATAAAACCAATCTTCTACAAGAAAATAAATACTTCAATGATTTAATAACTAATACAACCTTAACCTAAAAACTACATACTACAAAAAAAAAATATTGGACTATATACTGGCCGCGATGACCTATAGACAGTCCAAATGCTCCATCCCAAAATAATATAATCATGGTATCTACGGCTGCTTAGTCGATACAAAATATATAGCGCTAAAGATTTTAACAAATTGGTACTGGAGAATACAAAACAGTGCACTAAAAAGCACGCGTTCAAACCCGGCTGTTTTTCAAACTTATATAAGTCTTTATAAATCTGTTACTTTAGCCTAGCAATAAACGCAAACGGTGCTTACACAAAAATTCACGCGTTCTACCATGTTGTAATACAATCCTTGTTACTCCGTTCTCATGACGTGACGGTCAAATATCTATCATTAGCAGTGTCGGCTGCTTAGTAGTAGTCAAAATAACATCTTTACGTATAGGTTTTTTTTAAATCCCACTTGTGATTTAGATTTTTTAAAATAATCAGTCATATACTTGTTTCAATGTTCCATACTGGTGTTATATCTCCCCTGAAGGGTCCCACGGGACGGCCGGCGCGGCGCAGGCGCAGCCACGCGCTAAACCAAAGAGATCGCCGTGAGAAGTTTATACCATTCGTCGTCGTCGCGGTTCGCAGACTCCTTATTACTGATACGTGTTATTATTACACGTGGGCAAGTGTTAAACATTTTGTGGGAAATAACATAATATTTCTCGATCAGACCAAGGCCTTAGGTATAATCTGTGAGTATGTACTTCGATCTGGATAAGGCATTTGTTAATATAAAACGGAAGTAGTTTCTCGCGATGTTCACGATGTTATGATCCTGAGCTTATATTTAGCTATATTTTACATTAGAATAATATAAGCCAAAATTATGATATATGTAATAATAAATAAATATTTGTGCACAATGGTGGGTGGGAATCGAACCCACATAGTTTTGAAGGCATCACTACCAACTGAGCTATCGAGCCAGTCAATTCAATAAGTAAAGCAAATGAAAAATATGAATTATTATAATTAATTATAAATAAATACGCCACGTGGTTTCATCCTGTAACCAATTTCCCGCAAGATCTCTTATTTTTCTGGATTTAGAGTTATAGGTTAGTATTTTTTAATGCCGCATAAAGTACCGGTCTAGTGGACGGTTAAGCAGCTAACAAACCCAAATGTTGCTTTATATTCGCTATATAAGTTGAATTGGAGAAAAGAGCCAATTTTCTTTTTACGGCCGTTTAAGTATTTTCCGTAAACGCCGAGATAACATCAATGATGGTTTTGATAGGCATTCCATCACGCCCACTTTCTTTAATTGCCGTGGCGGTGTTCTTAGACGACTTTTTGTTAAGTTTTTATAGATGAATTGCGTCTGGTGTCGTTTTGCTAATGTTACACTACTTTGGCGAGTCAACATATTTATGAGTTTATTTTACGTATTTATGAGTTTATTATACGTTTTATAGATTAATTTGATTAAACCTGCAGATCTATTTAAATGCTTCACCTCGGCATTTTTTTCTATCATTTTGATAGCAGGAGACCAATTCTCGTAATTTTGAATCGTTCAAATACTTAAGTTTCAAAAAGTTACGCATTTGTAGACTTTGTTAAAAAGACAATTAGGTAACGTCAAAATTTCCGTGTAAAAATGATGGACATGAAAAGAAACGCTATTAAGATGTGATTATCTCAAGGAAGTTCATTATACTGTATATACTATCATAATTTTGACTGGCCTGATAGCGCAGTTGGCAGTAGCTCTGCCTTCTGAATTGTAGGTTGTGGGTTCAATCCCACACAGGACAAACATTTGTGTGAAGAACATAGGTGTTTTTTCTGTGTGTTATATTGTATTCTATGTATACATTTACAAACAAAAGTTTCTAAGTATTCTATTATTTATATGTTTACCATAGTACAAGTTTTGCTTAGTTTGGGGCAGATGACGCTGTGTGAAATGTCCACAAATATTTATATTTATTTTTAGAATAAGCAGTTGAATTAATACCAGAGTTGCCTTACTGTACTAATCGTGGTCTTGATTGAGCGTTTTAAATGATTGGGTGCTATTTCTGTATTAGAATGAAAATTGCTAGTTTTTATGGTTTTAGTCATTTGGAAGCTTATTTATTTAACGATAATAATAATAATTTATTTATTCAAACAGTAAAAAAGAAACATAGTATAGGGTTGATCCCTGGATCCCACACTAGGATGACCTGTGTCGTGGGATTAAGTCTTTTCCAATGTATATAAAAAACTTAAGAATAAATGTATTTAATATAGTAGGTACACTTAAAAGCAAGAAAAATAATAAAAATAAGTAGGTAATGAATAAAGTTTAAAATTTCTATATAAAAGATATTCATTCAAAAAGCAAGAAGAAAAGTGAATAAAAGAAACTTCATTCAATATTTGTCGCCAACAAGTTTGGTATGGAACCGGTATTATTACTGATCAAATACCTAATCCGATTATCTTGGTGCAGGTTGAAAATAAATTGTATAAATGTTAATTAATTTTACGACGAATATAAAACTGCCCGGTATATATTAAATCCCTTCTATACTTTATTGTACTTGCGGAGATAATGGTTGAATGCTTTTAAATACAGCTTTTTTTATTTTGAGGTTAAAGTAATTTGACTTTTGGCATACGCTTGCTTTTTGAGCACAATAGCTATAGCCTAAATATAGGTAAGGCTCATTATAATTTTCTTCAAAATGGTTTCAAACGTGATTCCTAAATTTTTCCAAGTTATTATTTTGACTCACAGTACCTATACAAAATAAAAACTTAAGTATGTTCAGGCAATTTATTGAAATAAAGTTCAATACCACAGAAAATTTGAATATTATTGAAAATTTGCTTTATTTGGTTGGTAGGTACTTAAGTTTTCTAATTTCAATAGGTAATCTAGGAAGATAGGTTACCTATCTACCTATTGAAATTAGAAAATATGATTCATACTACTATATTGTTTCTAATTCGACTTAAATTGAAAATGCCTTTTTAATTTAAGTCGAATCTCGATTATCAAATCTCTAGGCAAGCATGCATCATTGTAGACTGCGTCGTTATTTTCCATCGAGTATAAGTGGTCAAATGTTTGTCTAAACAATAAACAATAAAAAAAGAAATCGCTGACATTGATGAAATTGTGATATATCCGCAGAAGCCAGAAAAAAGAGTTAAAGTTAGAGTTTGCTCTGCTTATATAAATGTACTACACATTTTATTAATAATAATAATAATAATAACGCCCAACGATCACATACATAGATCCTGGACCCTAACTAGGATTCCCTGTGTCTAAGGACCCAGGAACTACGAGGACCATGGTCCTACAACACCCAGACTCAGAACAAGTATTTGCTTTTTTTTTCTATGCACAAATACTTGTCCTGCCGCGGGAATCGAACCCGCCGCCTCCGGGTTATGAGCCGATCTGCTCAACCACCACATCATAGAGCCTGTATGCTGGTATGTATGTTTGTTGTGACGGATAAAACAAGAATTTTAAGGTTGTGGACGAAACGTTGGTTTGCATGTAGAACGAAGAATTGTTAGGAATAATTTGTTAAGAAACAAAATTGAAGAAAAAAGCATTTTTCGTATATGCTCTTTCTTGAAACTTAAGTACTTACATTACATGTACTGTTACATGTTAATACGAAACAAAGTAAAACAATAGGATCGTCTTACAGTCTTCCGATGAAACGATCGTTTAGACAGATGTCGATGGTAAAATGCTAAACAGCTATTCCAATAACCATCGCTTGGGCGTTAACCTGTCCTCGCTTAGTTATAAAATTTGATTACAAAGTTGGGAAAGCCAGTATATAGCTTAACAATTTAAAAAGTATTACATTCAAAGAAAAAGTGTGTGGAAGATGAGTCTTCTCGTTTTGGTCAGCTATGTTTAAGATTTGAAAAACACCAATAAGCCACAACTCAGGTCAAACCGGTCTAAAATTAGGAGAAAACTTGTGGCACAGTATGTTGTGCGATATTAAGATAGACCAGTTCCACTGGTGTCTTATTATGTAAATTCATACGAGATCCACACCGTGATATATGGATATCTCATTCGATAGAGATTCGGTGTATGCAGAGACTTCGTGTTAATCTATTGGCTTATAACTAATACGGCGTAACTGTCATTTTAGGCAAGGTTTTGTGGAGTCAATTTAAATAAATAAATAAAGCAGTTTTTTAAGGGTCATTTTCACAAAAAATTTGAATCACATCAAAAGCCGAAAGACGTCGACTGTTGAACACAGGTCTTCCCCATTAACATGATGAAATCATAAATATAAAACAACTAGCTGCCCATCCCGGCTTCGCTTATTTATTAAACCGCCATCTACTTAAAATGTTGGTTTGTCCTGAACTTTTCCTGAATTTTCTTTGCTATAAACCTCACGGAGCCCGAGACCTTTCCAACGAATGCAAAACCGTGGAAATCGGTTCGTGCGTTCTGGAGTTATAGCGTCAGGAAGGAAAACCCGACTTATTTTTATATAGTAAGAAGATTGATTCGGGATCAATAGAGGTTAGAAATAGAATAGAAAGAAAATAGGCTGACCGATGACTGTACTTTTAATGTCAAATTGGTGTCATATAGGTTTGATAGCTTTGGATCAAGTATGTAGTCTAGATCCTTTAAAGAGTATCCTCTACTTGGTCTGTGTTTAAAGATGTTACTACAGCTTCATATTTCAGACGTATAAGGATGTTTGACGTTGCTTTAAGCAAGTAATTTATTATTATTGTGATGAAGATTAATTCAATACATTAATGGTAACATTCGTTCTCATATTCGCGGCTCGTCACGCTCATTGTGTCAAGCACCTACTTCGCGTTTTCTGAATGGCGTCTCGTCATCTTTGTGTCGTGGGAATCGGGTGCAGTTTACTTTAAAACACCCGCATGCGGTTCAAACACTGTGTAGCTACATAACTTGGTACAGCGACGAAATAGATGTTGGGATCTTTGGACATGATACACTAGTGTCTTGTAACTCTGGGTAAATGTTACACGGCCCCTTTTAATAGATGCGGTTGGCTTCTACAGGTCGTTACTAATTTTATTACGTTCCTATAGTTAAATAAGCTCAGTAGCCTCTACCCTTGATGGTTGTGCTTGTGACATTACTACATTTGTTTTTTTTTTATGTTAACTGAATAACCTGACGAGCTAGCCGTTCGCCTGATGTTAAACGACACGGCTGCCCATATCAGCTGCAGTGTCACTCGGAACTCTAAAGTATAGAGTTTCGCGTGACACTGCACTGCGCATGTCATCCTGAGACATCAGCACAATCTAGTAATAAGATTACTAAACTGTGAGATCAGATCATAAAGTCTCATTTGCCCAGTAATTTCACTAGCTACAGTGCCTGAAGGGCACACAACTGGAACACGGCAGTGCTTGCGCACTACTGCTTGGCGGCAGAATAACTGGCAAAGCGGTGGTACCTACCTAGACGAACTTTTCAGTAAAGTCCTACCACCTAGTAGAGAGTAGTAGTACCATTCGGGGTAAACTAGAGGAAACTGTATTAACTGTATTCGCACCTGATTCTGGTTAGTGTTGATGCATCGGAATGAAGATTTTTATCTATTATTAAAACATGGGTCATAATATGTATAATTATTATTCCCAGACTTGATTCCATGTTTAATATTCGTTCTTGTCAGTTTACTAATATGAGAAGTTATCACGTCCAGAACAATGATGTTTGCATTAGTAAAGTCGTTCGTTGGAAAATTAATTGTCAACAGGTATTCGTCTCGTTTGAGGAAAATCAATCGCAGGATCATGGAAAATATTCAGAAAAAAAAAATCATTGACCTAAAATAGAACATTCGTCAGGTAGGTCATGTACTGAATTCTAAACGCGTTAATACAAAAATGCGGTAATTTTAATATCTTTGCTTACAAGATCCGCTCAAGAAAATTTGTACCGACGCGCGGCGGGTGAAATCAAGAATATCAATCGTCTGATGCCTGATATAAAAATCATAGCAACTTATTTCTTGCAATGCTTCATTGCTAAACGGTTTTGATAGGCGCTACCTGTATTTGTGTCACAAAGGGTTTAAATACAGAAAAGAAATGTTTTATTTATTATTGAAGAGTGAGTTACGTTAGTTTAATATTTTGTCTACAGCTAAAGTTTTCAGTTGCTAAGAAATCGCGATTATTTATGATAGTTGGAAATCCCAACTCCTAAGTACCTTCTTTTTCAAGAAGTTGAGGGTTTAACACCTTTTGTATTAAACCCTTAACTTCTTATATTTGATATTGTACTGATGCACAACTATATCTACTACACTAATGCCCGTCTGTACTAAAATTGGACAGCTCCTAAGTTCGCACTTATCCCTCGTCTATGACATACGTTCTGTAATGCATTGGGTATGTCACAGAGGAATAAGTGCGAACTTAAGCTTAAGATGTTAAATTTATGTACTGCTGGGTATAAGTTTTAAAATTGCAAAGCACCACTTGTTCTAGATCAATGCATCCAGTTCTCTGTGCTCTTCTATATTTGGGTAGCAATATAACTGTAAAAAGCTTTGAGTAAACATTTCCTCCTAATACAAAACTGGTTTTGGTTTTACTACGGCTACTACTAAACCAACAGAAGTTAGAAGCAACATAATGATAATATCTTTTAAACTGATGTTCTTAAAGTTCAGTTTGCTCTTTTAGATTTTTTGTTTTGGTTCTGATAACGCGAGGAAAGAAAGAGAGGGCTGAGCTTGAGACAAACCGGTTGAAAGAGGAGGGCTTGGAGGTGTTAAATGTACGTCGACTTAAATATTGTTCGCGTACGTGGATACTAAGGGTATGCTGAGCTCAGGGCTAGAGCTTTTTGATAGTCGTTCTTACAAAAGTATGTAATTGTGTGAAGTGCCAAGTCTGCACTTCGTTACTATAGTTTCAAGGAATATGTAACATGTACTGAAAAATATGATAATAATAATAATATATAATATACAACAAAATGTTAATGTAGTAATAAAATATTTTTTAATATTTGCACGCTTGCTTACAGGCTGAATGCACGCATTTAATATACCACTATTTAATATGTGAGCTTGTACCCAAATTAATAGTGTATTCTTGCAAATAAACAAATCGTTTGATTTTTTTTGTTTTATTTTCTTTTACACTTGGTTTTAATGAACCTATTCTTAGTTCTCTAATAAGAAAACTAAGCAACCCTAATTTCCAAGTTACGATCACGAAAGTTACGATCTTCCAAATTAACTTTTTTGAGCTACCACGTCGGGCGTAATCTCTCTTATTTGGATTTAAATTGGTTTTTTGTGCCTCCCAAGGGATGAAAAGGGAAGCGTGAAATGGTTAACAGATTTTTTTTATTTACTTTTACCTATACATAATATATGGATGTAGCGTTTTAGGATTGATTCTATTATATACAAGAAGGTGCTTATAATCGTTTTAAACTGATTGGGCGACAATAGAGTCACGACTTGATTTATTGAACTGTTATACATTACATCAAGCGGTGATTTTATGATTATGATCTATAAATCTTAGTAGAAAAGGCAAAGGTAATAGGCATAATTTATTCTAGTAGCTGTTTATTTTTGACAGCCTCTATGATGTGATGGTTGAGCAGGTCGGCTTATAACCCGGCGGTGGCGGGTTCAATTCCCGTGACAGGACTAGTTTTTGTTCATGAAAATAAGTGCACTTGATCTGAGTCGGGGTGTTGTGGGACCATGGTTCTCGTAGTTCCTGGGTCCCTAAACACAAGGAATCCTAGTTATAGAGACTAAGAATCTATGTATGTGATTGTCGGACGTTATATTATTATTATTTTTAAAGTTTAATTATTTTTACCGTACCTACAACAATATAATAGGAAACAACAAGCGCAATAGATTTGGGTATATACATTTCGTCTACCTTCCATTAACATACGAATATTACATGCCTATACTACGCTGCACAAAAAATCTTATTACATAGTTATAATAAAAAGTTCTATGATTTACGAGGCCAATTTAAGATTGTTCTTAAATAAGTTTTCCTCCATTAACGGCATACAATATAAACTCTTTTACGCCCATTTCTAAATACATTTTAAGATTAATAAATTAAACCTGTCCAAAAACTCGAAGCGGCTATTAACACATGCTTTTACATTCGTTAATTACATACTAGTTGAAGGCCAGTTACTGGAACAAGTTACTTATTTTAAAATAAAAGCTGGAGTCGCTTACCCACGTACAGAGATATTGACATAGATTTTAACATAAATTCCTTTTTTATTTTTAGGATTCCGTTAGGTTTGATGCGAAAGGAATTTTTTAAATTCAACCCCTAAAAAGGGTCTAAAATGGGGTGTTAAAGATTGTATGAAGAAACGGAAGTGAAGCCGCGAGCTGACCTAGTATTGTATAAAAACGGTTCGGCATCTTCGACTAGATTTTTACGTATTTCATTTAGGTTTAGGTTTAAAGAAATGTATTCTCAAATAAGACAAAAAAGTCACTTCCACGAGAACATAGTTAGACTTAAAGAATTCTATACTTTATTTCT
Organism: Ennomos fuscantarius; assembly: GCA_905220475.3. Taxonomy (NCBI): domain Eukaryota; kingdom Metazoa; phylum Arthropoda; class Insecta; order Lepidoptera; family Geometridae; genus Ennomos; species Ennomos fuscantarius. The sequence continues at coordinate 4,841,423 of HG992031.1, read as the reverse complement.
ACATACTTATTTTAGTTGATCAACGTAGGACACACGCAGCTTTAGATTTATATATTTACTAGCTGCGTCCCGCGGTTTCACCCGCGTGGTGATGAAAAACGGTGATGATGACAATGAAAAATAGATAACAACCTATTCTCAGACCTACCTAGTATATATATAAAATTTAATCAAAATCGGTTCAGCCGTTTGGAGGAGTATGGTAACAAACACTGATGTGACACGAAATTTATATATATATAGATTGAATCATATGAGTACCCACTATAGTATATATACCTGATCTGGTCTTATTAACGCAATGCCTTCTGCCTCTTGAGCGTGAGGAATGTGACCACATTGCTATGGCTTAATAACGCGGGGCTTCTGATTGCTCTCGATAAGTTAGTCAGAGCGTCTTGTACATCCATACATCATACTATTAATATTATAAATTTGAAAGTAGTCTCTGTACCTTTTCACGACTAAATTATTGAAAAAATCTTGATGCAATTTCGTATGTAAATAGTCTGAAATCTGGGAAAAGACATAAAATATTTGTTTTTGTTAGATTCACTAGGTAGTAGGAATTTTCTGCAAAGTTCGTCTAGGTAGGTACCACCGCTTTGCCAGTTATTCTGATGCCAAGCAGTAGTGTGCAAGCGCTACTGTGTTCCGGTTTGAAGGGCACTGTAGCTAGTGAAATTACTGGGCAAATGACCTGACTATGACTATGACCTAATCTCACAGTCTAGTAATCTTATTGCTAGCATCAGGTGAACGACTAGCTCGTCACACCATTCCGTAACATAAAACAAAAAAAAATGCAATTTGGTATGTAAATACGAAAATCTGGGAAAGATTTTTTTTGCGAAATGGGCTTTCGTTTGACAAAAACTCACCTGATGGTATGTGTCGAAGTTATCTAAGCACGCTTGCCCATGAAGAAATATTAAAGTGTTAGCAAATACAGAAACAAACCACACATATAGCTCAGCGAAACAGTATTATGCGGTCATTATCTAAATAGTAAACTATTACTGTAATTACTACTACTATTACAATTACATTAATTTAAACAAGTTATGTGGCATTCCTATGTAGCTTTTACGACAGCCTCTGACAGCCCGTGCGGTGTGGTTGATCAGGTTGGCTCATATCATGGAGGTGGCAGGTTCGAGACCTGCGTCGTCCTGACAAGGACAAGTTATTTGCGCACAGAAAAAAGCGCTTGTTCATGTCTGGGTGTTATGGGACCCTGGGCCTTCTAGTTCCTGGGTCCCTAGGTAAAAGGAATTATAGTTAGTGTCTAGGTTCTATGTATGTGATCGTTGGGCGTTATTTATTCATTTATTATATTACATAACCGTTTTACATAACCACAAAAGTTACTTATGTGCATTACTTGAATTAACCCATCAAAATTACATCTGCCACTGCATTTTTGTCGAGCCTATGTAATGTAATCATATTATAGTATTAGTGAAAGGACGGGAAAAATGATACCAACGAGTGCTGAATCAAGACTGCCTTTTATCATCATAGTCCTAACACTATATAAGGTTTAGTTACAGTATGCGTAGATAGGTACTTAGGTACATTAATCCTTATGAATCGCACAACAGTAGTGCGATTCAAGTTTTTTCTGTAGGTACTAAACATAACAAAACGCGCTCTTTTGAACAGTGCTACGTAGATTCTACATCCAACCAGGCAAACAACAATCTCAAAGGCGAGTTTAGATTCTTTTTTTATGGCTAAAGAATTTATGAATGCACATTGCACTTTTATTCCTCTTGGATCTTGGATGCATTCATATTATTAAACAGTCGGAGTGGTCAGAAAATGTGCTGTAATATGGTATAAATTAATTTACGTGTGCCTTCATTGTAAATAATGTAAAGTTTCTTTGATGTTTATGTTATTCATTTTTTAGTCATTAAAGTCGAATTCATAAGTTCTTAAATTCGCTACTGGAAATTCAGCTTTTGTTTTATTTTTCTTGACAAGTTTACTATAACTGCTTATTAAGTTCAAAGTTTGTGTCATTTGAAGGAGGTTAATAAAAGTAGGTACGCTTACCCATTTTACAAAAGTTGATTTATCATAGAGTTTATAAATTACAGCCTCATAAACGTTACTCAAATTAAATCAACCCTTAAAAAGCTCCATCTTATTTTGGCTACTAACATTTCACTTCAGCACAAATTTAAAAGGACATTGCGTGGATTAAATTGAACGTTTAAGTAGATGTTTTTTACAAAAAGTATATAAGTTTATTAAATATGTTAAAACTTTGTGAATTTAATTCTATAGAGATAATCTCTACCAACAATCAGAAGAGATTTTTTTTAATTACACTATTTGCAACACAATAGAATACTACTTATTATATATTATACATGTAATAGAATACTATAATAAGTTTTAAGTTACACCGTAGTGTTGTAAAAATAGCATGATGTCGACCGTGCCAAAGGACAAAGGGAATATAATACCTTTCGTCTCGCCTCGAACTCGTAGACTAGGTACCCAAAAATTACGCAACAAGCGAGTACCAAATACGAAGTAAGTACTCACATATGATACACTATGGAGTATAAATACAATTAGTAAACGGCTAACATTCACGAGATACAGTCGAATAACTCGACGCAGAGCGGCCATCCACCGCCACACAAGTAGTATGCGTCCTCAATGATGGGCATCTATATTGCCCGAACACTGCTCGAGTTTTTCGACTGTATGTCGTGAGTGCTAGCCGTTTACTAGTTTCAGTTATGAATACTACTCACGTCAGTTTCTGTAACTATGGAGTATGTATTTCGACTGATTGTTTTGGTTCTGTTCAGCTGGAAAGGTGTGATTTACAGATTTGTGAATAGACATAGCATTTTCTCCCAGTGGTACGTCTCTTTTTGTAAAAAAAAATATATCCGTTAAATAAGGAGCTCGTATATGATATCATAGGTATCGAATGAAGATTTTTAGTAGGATTTTTGAATTGTAATATAACAGTCGTCTTGTCTATTGTGTCTAATTACTATTTTATTTATGAAAATTCATGAATTATTTTGAAGCCTGTGAATGTAGGTAACTTGTTATATTTGGTTGTTGTTGTCTGTTCAGTGAAATTTTTATCTACCATTTTAAAGGACCGTGCACAACTGGACAGGAAATGAATTTCATCTCAGCTACAATATCACAAAACATATTATTTACACTAAGAATTGATCAAATCTTAATTTTTTCAATAATAAAACGTCTTTGCTACATCTTTTAATCAGGTGTATATTAGCTCAAAAAGTTATCTGCCCTGAAATAAAAAAAATTTACGAGGTCAAAATTTTAATCGTCCAAAATCGCAAGGTGTTTTATAAAAGCTATTAAAAGCTTTGATATAGCTTTAATCCACCTTTCTGCTGCGTCGAAACTGTTCCCTCGCACGAATACAGCGTTTTTTATCAACACCTGTTACGAAACAACTACTATTCTTCGAACAGGTAATAAGTATGGTTATTATTTTGGGATAAGGTTGTAGAGGTAAAGTTTAGATAAAAAGATAACTTATACACACTACACAATGTTTGTAAACAGAAATAAAATAAGATATCTTATTTTTCTTGTTATACTGTTCATGATTTTTAAATTAATAATCACAGCCAACGAAAACCTTTTATTATTTTACCTATCTTGCAATATTTCCACGCTTTCTACCATTCTACCTACCAATTAAACAATACACGCAGCAATACGTTTTTATATCCATTATTGTGATCAATTTATTTCTCATGACACGTTTATAATAAAGCCAACTATTTTATTCTTTTAAACCATCATCATTCCTGTGCTCCCGCGGGCTATGAGCGGAAACAAAATGGCGGCCAGAAATAAAGCCTCAAAAGAGACCTCCAAATGAGACAAAACAACTACAAAATTGTAATAAAGTTAAGCGTCGTAGCCGCGGATGGCGCTAGTGTGCGCCGTTAAATGTAGTCCTTATTTCCTCCGTAGCTAACGGCGGCGCTAGCGTCACCGCCCGCGCAAGCGCAGCTCTACACTCCCACGTACGTTGCCCCATTGTAAACACTGCTGGTGCGCGAGTGTGCGAAGTTTCTATTCCCATCGACATAAAAGGGATGTAAACAATATGAAAGTTCGTGCAAATGTGATGCTATGAGATCAGTGTGTGTGACTATTTGGACTGGATACTGGATTGATACCCCTGGACATGACGAAGGCTAAGATGACACGGAGCAGTGCTCTCTACCACAGCGCGAAGGTAAACCCTTAATCCCTGTTATTTGTTGTTTATTTCGTCTTTCATTAATTAAACTAACATTTATTTGGCTTTAATTAGTCGCTTTCATAGAGATTTCTGCTCTGTTTTACTAGAAAATGTTGGTTTAGTAGTTTGTTATGATACGTCTACTGCTGGACTATGACTGCTTGGTGGCAATTAAATATTTATTTGTTTTTATATCAAAGTATGCAGTTTAAATTATATCCGAAGCTACATAGATCTCTCATTTTACTATGCACACGTTTATGGCACGTACGGTAATTTACTTGTTATAAAGGTACATTTGGTCACATATTATTGTGTTCCTAAAATCGTGCTGTAAATGTTATAATTTATATACTAGTTGAACGAGTATTTCATTCAATTCAATAATAATTATATAAAGTTCCCTCCTAAAACCTCCATATAAGGTTAGTAAGGTCCGGTTTCCAGAGTCGGTCGTGAATCTCGATCCCTCCGCTCCCTGCATCCCGACCAAAGGCATCGTGCCTTCAATTTAAAATAAACGATTGGATTCGGTCCAGTAAACATAAAAATTACAGATATTTCATAGCTAACTTTCTTGTAGAAACTGACACGTGCTTTCCATGTGAGTAAACAAGTAGTGTAGGCGAATTTCATTAAAAACTCATATTAACATGGATAAATTTAACATTAAAAAACTTTACTTATACTATAGGTACACCTCTAGTCTCGGCAGCAAAAGACATCAACGCGCTCGAGAAAGAGACAGCAGCATTCGTAACCCATTTTTATGTTTACGGAAGCGAGACGCAGAATCGCCTATAGCCATTTTGTTTATACTCATTTGTATATAATTGTACGCTGGGATTTTGTATACAGGTACAAATACAGGTAGTGGCCGTGGTACGGATGGATGCACTCCCCATTTTCAAAGGAAAGGGATGCTCTAATACGAATTTTTGATAGAGTATGTTGTGTACTTTTAAACTTTAGGGTCTGGGTCGTTTCGGGTGGTGAGTGCTAATGATGCATGAATGGAACGACTCTTTCACTTGACCCTTTCGTTATCTTAGCGGTAATTAAACCTAATGTACCTAAATCAGACAGCTAGAGAACTTTTTGCAAGGTCTTAATGCGTTAGGATACCTATAATCAAACCTGGTCGCTATTAAAGTCTAACACGAAGCTAATGGTTGAAATGATTTTGGCAGTATAAAAAGCTAAATTGGCTGAGGTGAGGTTGTTCTCAGAAATCAGGCCCACTTTCAAGTTCAACTGACTGACCGGTTCGCGAGTCGGCCATTCGCTCTTGAGTTGTAGGACTTTACTACCGCTATCTGATTTTTTATCTCTTAATCACGCCATTGTCAGTCATTAACAGACATTTTTCATCTATAAAAAGTATTAAGTTTGAAGGAAAGATCAAAGCTTTATTGTATTTTCACCTGAAACTGTAAAAACCTTCACAATAAAGCGTAGCGGGTGGTCATTTACAGACCGTGTTCTTACCACTAAATTGAGATACCAATAACACAAAATGGAATAAAAAATTCTAGAAACAGGTTACTTTGCTCTGAAACTTCTGGTTTCGTAAATATTTTCCGTCAAAATAATCGCAAAATTACATGTATAGTTGCAGGACACGAAGGTGCAAGACTCGGCCCAACAGTTAAATAAATTATCAGTTACGAATAAATCTTGGTAAACGGCTCATAATTTGCAATCACCATAATTGACTACTACCGTTTTATCTCGAGAGAAGGTGAATGGATGAAGAACGTGCCTCGATATCTTTAACAGCCGTTTTTATAAGTTCTGCATACCTTTCAGTTAACTAGTAACACGTTAATATTTTTGCTAAATCTATCAACGGCAAGTGGGAACGCAGATTGCGATTTCTGTAGGAATAATAAGAAGCATTTTCTTTTCGAGTTCTGTCTCAAAGACAGTACGTGAAGGATTTTTTTTTTTGAGTTCCGTTGTTCTACAAGGAACTACTATATAATAAGTATAATAATGTAATAAGTTAAAATCATAGGATAGTCATCGTTTTTCATTTGTTATTAAAGCTGCGTCTGCGGCGCCCTAAGTATGAAGGCCCGACAGGCTTTAGACAAGTTTTCTTTTATTTTCAACCTGTATACGGTATACATTTTATACTTGTACAATGATATGTCATTGTTAGCGGTTAATACGTCACGATTGTTAAGATAAGTATAGTAAAAACATCAACTAACCGTGACTGTCACGCTACACTACCCGGCTAGACGTTCCGATCAGACTACGTGATTTTAGCTAATTACTCGTTTGATTTGCTTCGTCTAGAATACTACTTTATTTATTCTGTGGTATAACAACGCCGTCTCAAAATAGAATCTATTATTCTACCTAATATCTATGAAATAGATGCAGAAATCTGTTTCAAAATGCTGTAAATTGGCTTGTTAGCAAAGTGATCATTACTTGCATTAACAATTATTTAATTTGTGCCGTCATTTATTTATTACCTTCTTTACGTTACGTAATTATGTGTGATCATAGCTTACACCATTGTTGTAAGCCTGCTTGGTAGTTTTATTAGGTTACAATTGCAAATCACCACGTACAATAATAATAATATAATATTAATAATAATAGCGCACAACGATCACATACATAGATCCTGGACCCTAACTAGGATTCCCTGTGTCTAGGGACCCGAGAACTACGAGAACCATGGTCCCACAACACCCAGGCTCAGAACAAGTATATTCGCTTTTTTTCCGTGGACAAATACTTGTCCTGCCGCGGGAATCGGACGTATTATTATATTTGTTTTCAGTGGGTAAAACACGCGAGTATTTGCAAGCATCAAATAGTAGAGAACTCCTATGTATGAACATGTTACTGTTGTATTAGTACTAGTGTACTATTAGATATTCTGTGTTACTACAACTTTCATTGGCGCGCATTTGTCTAGCTTCCTTGCGTGTGGATGAAAATGTGTTAACACGCTTACTACCAATAGTAATAAATTCAGAGTATTACGTATTATGGAACGGGTATAAAATGAAGGCGTAACGCTTCCGCTGGGGAAGTGCACCACTATATTTCGATTCAAATTAATTTCCGTTCAGTATCGCGCGTTGACAGTACGCGAGGATTCATTTTGAATACATTTACTTGATTTTCGATTCCTGTTACTATGTAAATACTATGATTTTCTTAATTACATTTTGTTGGTATAATAGTCTGAGCATTTTATTTAAAGGAAATTAATACGGTTTTAAACTTTTTAAAGTTGTTTTGTACTTATATTATTATATTTGATTGTATTGCAAATTATGTACAACACCTTTACAGTACCTTTAATTAAAATGACTCTTTATTGTATACATAAAACTACACACTAACACACTAATATTATATATGCAAAAGTGTGTGTGTGAGTGGGTGTGTTTATATTGGTGTGTGTGTGTGTGTGTGTTTCTTTGTTTGTTTCTTATTCACGTCTCAGGATACTTTTATGCGTGGGGCGCAGCTAGTTACATGTACTATTTTCGATTTTCTAACTAGTATGTATTTCTAAGAACATCATTGAATTTTGCATAATCTTTGCATTGTACAGATTAAACCCCGATTAACATGGTTCACGGTAAACCGTGCGAGCTGGTCACTTCTCACGCGGCTCATACAGCGTCAAATCGTACTTTTTACTCTACATTATAAATTCTATATGTTAGACGCCTCACTGCTCTCCCTCGTAGGTACAAAAAACGTGTGGAAACTGACCCTATATTTATTTTCATAATTTTTTCAAATAGTTAAACACTTGCTTCCAATAAACCAAGATTTATTGCTTGTTATTTTTTCATGTTTTTAGCGAACTCATTAGGTACTTGTTGTTAATGATTCAATTTATTATTTGTTCATAAAATGATATTTGATAATTTTACGTTCACGTTTATTCAATAAATTCTGGTTTATCTTTTTAAATGTAACCAATACCTGTCAATTAGTGTTTTTATTTTAGCCTGTTTAGGTGAAAGTAACATTAAACGTCTTAAAAATTTAAACCAAATCCATTGCCTTTATTTTATTTTGATTGATACGTTACATTATTATTATTATGACTGCCTCTGTGGCATGGTGGTTGAGCAGGTTGGCTCATAACCCGGAGGTGGTGGATTCGATTTCCGCGGCAGGACAAGTATTTGTGCACTGAAAAAAAGCCCAAATACTTGTTTTGAGTCTGGGTGTTGTGGGACCATGGTCCTCGTAGTTCCTGGGTCCATAGACAAGGGAATCCTAGGTAGGGATCAGGATAAATGTAATATCCTTGGGCATTATTATTATTATTATTTAGCTTACAAATCTATATTTTAAACAAGCGAAACTGCGTAAAACGGAACATTGCGGAATGGTTGAAGCTTCAAACTATAAAGCAACAACATAAACTTATGATCATCTGTGCTGTGATAGTCTGTTACGATATTTTTATAGAACTCTCATATTTACTATGCACATTACACGCGTCGATGTCAATGCAGTACCGTTACATTCGCCAAGAAGTTTGGAACCGACTCGGAGCACAATAAAAATAATAAACATGAAAATTTATATTCTATTGATACACCATTTTTATGACAATCAAAGTTCATTTCGTTCGTTAGTATAATATGATTTGTATCGATTTTAAATAAAATCATCGTTATTTTTTTATGGTCTTAGAAATGATTTTGGCTAATCTTATAGTATTAAAATTTATTGATTACTACATTATTGTTATAGTAACGTCTAAATGCTAACGTGATGATAGAAATTTTCTATTTTTTTTTTCTAATTAAATTTTAAATACGGTACAATAAGTTTTACAAACAAAGTCGAGATAACAAATTTTTATCTTTATCTCCTTATCAACTCACATAAATTTAGTTTCCCTGTTCTAGAAAACGCTACATTTCGAAATATTTATCTTAAGTCCACAATCCCAGTACCATTAGCGGGAACCTTTATCTGTTTGTCACGAGCCTTACAAATATAGGCCGTGCACACACTGAGCTCCTGTCAATCACTTAGCACTATCACCAAAACATTAACTTGAATTCCATGTAAGTGTAGAATCAGCCTTAAGGCATATTTGCTCGGCCATAGAGTCGGCTTTGTGTATTTTTTATTATTTCTGAGGAAACACAACGAACTTTGACATCTCGCAAACCATCCATTAATTCGTAGAAGGACTTTAAATCTGGTGTTTTTACAACTACTTTTTTTTTTTAGTGAATAATGTGAGCTAGTCGTTCACCTGATGTTAAGCGACACGGCCGCCCATAACAGAACAGCGTCACTCGGAATTCCAAAATATAAAGTTTCGCGTGACACTACTGTGCCTTATCCTGAGAATTAGCACAGTCTGGTAATAAGATTAACGCAGGCAAATTGTGTTTTCGAATTGCTCTACTTTTGCAATTCTAAGAATAACTTATTCAGACGACATTCTTAGCACGGCTAAGAAAACTGCAGACCTGTCTTAAATCTAGATGTAATGTAGTTGAACTTGTCCCCACAACGCTCCATGTCTAACAGTATTCTAGTTACGTGACTTAGAAAAATCACCATTTCATCTACTGCTACCTTGCGCTGGACGTGCAGAATCTAATTTACTCCTTGCCATTTCAAAATCAACTTTGCTACGTGAACCTTACGATTTCAAGTTGTAAATTCTCACGTTAGTCTCGTTACTCTACTTGAATACGCCACTTATCCGCTTCGAACATCTGCCATCCTTCCGCCTTGACATTTTTTCCAAGATTCTTTCGAGGATGCAAACTTGGAGCATCCTACATCCTCATTAGGTTCATTAATTAAAAATACTTTTTAGTAACGCAATATAAAATGTTGTTGCAATACTTCGCCAGTTTTTCAAAAGAACTTTGTAATTAAATTTTGACGAGCTTTGATTGAGCTCTGCTGCATATGCTGTGCGTAAAATCAGACAGTTTACTGATGAAGCCACTGCAAGATTAGTATACTTTAGTTACTTCCACAGTATTATGTCATACGGCATCTTACTGTGGGGTAAAGCCGCGGACATACAATCAATTTTTGTCTTACAGAAAAGAGCAATTCGTTCCATTTATAACATGAAATCCCGCGACTCTCTCAGGGAACGATTTAAGGAGATAAATATTCTTACAGTGGCTTGTCAATACATTTACGACAATTTTGTGTACACTCGCAAAAACATTAGCTCTTTTCCCAGATATTGCGACATTCATAACTTTAATACTAGGAACAAAAATAAATTGAAAGTTCCAAGATTCAGACTGCAGAAAGTTAAATGGTTCATTTATGGGAAACTGTATTATACGCTTTTATAACAAGTTGCCTGACGGTATCGAACAATTGTCAATGCGTAAATTTAAATTATTCATAAAGTCAAACTTAATGAAAAAAGCCTATTACACAATAAAAGATTATGTGTTGGACAAAAAAGCTTGGCCTGAATATCCCAAGCTTAACGGTATGACATCTTAGGTACTTTGCCTATTGCCTATTCCTATCTATAAATTCAGTTTCTATTTGTAATGTTTATAATAAGATAATCACGGTATTTTTCTTGCACCGATGTGACGTGGTGGTTATTTTTGTAACATATTCATTATCTCAACTGTAATGAATTATATACACTGTAAAAGACAGTAGAAAGAAGACTAAAAAAAATACATCACTGTAAAGTTTCTTGTAGCTTCTTCTTTACAGTTGTAATCGAAGCTTCGGATCAAAGTTTTCAATTCTGCATTGTGCCGGATTGCTTGCACCAGTAGTGAGAAAGAGAACTGCTTTTTTTTCAAACTCATATATTGTAATGGGCTTGCTATATTATTTGACAATAAGCACTTTGTAATTTTATATGCTTAGTGAAATAACTTAATTTTAAGTACCTAATATAATTTTGACTTGTAAAAGTGCTAAAATTAGCCTATTTGCAATAAAATCTTTTGACTTTGACTTTGACTTTGACGTGAGCCACAAAATATGTAACAGTATTAGAGAAGTTTGACAGCTTGTGGTGTGGTGGTTGAGTAGGTCGGCTCAAAACCCGGAGGTGGAGAGTTCGATTCCCGGGAAAAGACAAGCATTTGTGCATAGATAAAAAGCGCAAATATTTGTTCTGAGTCTGGGTATTGTGGGACCGTGGTCCTCGTAGTTCATGTGTCCCTAGATACAAAGAATCCTAGTTAGGGTCCAGGAAAAAATAGTAAACCCATAAAATCAATGTAAATAATTTTCGTATTTCAAAATCATCGTGGGAATATTGAACGGTAAATAAGATTAATAGTGTAGCTAATATTTGCATGCATTTGCCTTGACATTTGCCTGAACAAGTTTTGTGGGGATAAACAGAGGTCAAAACCTAAACCGTCTGCAAAAAAAAGGTAAAGAGCTCCATTTCGGGGCGTATTATGCGAGAACATCTGCACGGAACAGGTTGTAGTCCACCTGCATAGCGTCCGAAACAATCGCTAAAAACTGCCACAGGTGATGCGCCATGATATTATGGTAAAACAATTCGATAAATAAGACGGCATTTCAATAGATGTACGGCAAACTGTTCGCTAATAACTCGAACATTGTTAAAGGGAGCACACAGCAGGCTGTATGGAGGTAAAGGTGTTTTTAAAATTTTCCGGAAATAAAATGCAGTTACTCAGTGGCCGTATGGTGTTGATGAGACGGCTGTATATAGCGTCTTACTGCTTATTTCGATGTGACCTATTTTTATTAATAACGCTTCAGCACACCGAGATATAAAGTATGACTAATAAACATAACGAGCATTCTATTTTTTTAAATTAAGATTTTTTAATATTGTAAAGATAAAACGGGTCTATTCGCGTACAAAAATGATCCAAATCATTATTTTGACTAACCTCGACGTTTCAACCAAGTTACATTGGCGGTGGTCACGAGGGGACTCATAATAAACCCGTTTTATCTTTACAATGGGTTCAAGTTACGAAAGATTAAAAAAGATTTTTTAATGTTAATTTTTAACATGAAGGTTCAATGCACATCGCAATAAAATTATTAGTAACGTTTTTGCTAACATGATCTAAATTTAAAAAGCTAACTAGTTATCGAATTTTGAATTTCAATAAAAAAGTGTTTTAAATAAGGTGACATTAAAAGGTATTTGCGTGGGCGAATTGAACAGGAAATGCGTTGGCGGGGCGGGGATTAACGTAATCGAAAGAACCGCCTTTCATAGAAATATTAACTAGTTTAAAATCCAATATGGATTCTGCTTAAAAATTACACACTGTTTGGATCGATTTACGTTAACGTTTATTTCATTTTAGTTTAAATTTCCTTTGGTTTGATCATATTGCTGATATTGCCTTACAGCACGAAGGTTTTAATCAGACTTATTTATATAGGACAAGCTGTGCTCTTCAAATTAAAGCGTCTGCCTTCTCGCCCGGTGACGCTGTAAAGGTCATCAGAGACCAACTACATCAACAAAAAAAACATCAAATTAAAATGTACATGTTTTGTAAAAGTTCAAGATTTTAATGCCAACATGACCCAATCTCGCCTCATCTGGGGAGAAAAGCCATACGTTTTTAATTTTTCATTTTCTCCCCACTTGTGGGAAAGCTGTGGAGAAAGGGAAGAACCCTGGCAGAGGACTGCTTCTGCTCACGGGGCTTACTACCGCCCATATACTACAGTGGCGATAAACTGATGGTATAATCCCTCTTTTTAACCCCTCAAAAAAGTTTGTCAATGCACCATGCTGGAATATCGCGTTGGATAATGCAAAGGATCCCTATAATTAGCGAAGCAGGTTTTTACGACGTCACATGTCGTAGCAGCTGACGCTGTAGCTCCCGTGGCACGTGTAAAGTCGTCTTTACTCAGAACATGTGGCATGATGACTTTAGTCAAAAACTAACAGTGCTAAACATATCTTTGCGGTTGAAATTTCTGCTGTCTTTTTCTGTTGAGGTCATTCCTTGCATTGTTAGTAAGAGACGGTGAAAATTATGAACTCGCCAAAACTTGACAATTGCTTTGCTTGAAAATAAGCATTTGCAAAGGCCAGCGCCAATCGGCCATGAATCTGAATAAGCTTTGAATATTGAAGGAGTAAAGTCCGCTCTTACGTAAAAGTTTTGTTAATTGATCAATTTGGATCAAGTGCAATGTTGCGATTTATAACTTTTTTATAATTAAACGATAATAAGTACGAATCACTGATCATGACAGCATCTGTGGTGTGGTGGTTGAGCAGGTCGGCTCATAACCCGGAGGCGGTGGTTCAATTCCCGCGGTAGGACAAGTATTTGTGCACAGAAAAAAAGCGCAAATACTTTTTTTGAGTCTGGGTGTTGTGGGATCATGGTCCTCGTAGTTCCTGGGTCCCTGACACAGCGAATACTAGTTAGTATCCAGGATCTATGTATGTGATCGTTGGGCGTTATTATTATTTAGTTCACATTTTTAAAGTTTGATTATCTTCTTACTAATATTCAATGTAACTCAGCGTTATTAAATTTTCTAGAATATTCTCAGTTAGAAGGCATTAATGCTTGATTAAAAGCGAACTTAATTGAGCTTCGGATGATAAAAATAGAAGTGGTATTATTATAACCGCATCTGCTCCTGTTTACTATGAATTTTGTACCAAGTATTTATAATTATTTATCTGATAGCAAAAAGTGATCGATGTTATTAGTTCACTTATAATTTACCATTTACAATGTATCCCATGTAAAAGATATAAAAAAGATATAGTTATCATTAAAACTTCACGTGTTGTTTGGTTGTATTGAGGAGACTTTTTTTAACAGCTTATTTTGTATAAATAGTTCTTATTTTGTTATTTTTTTTACTTCAAACTTGTCTAGCATTTGACCACGCTCTCACCTGATGGGAAGTGACGATGTGATCGAAGGTGTAGCATGCTAGCCAAGTAAATACCTATTCACTCTTCTCTTGAACACGCCCGGGTCATATTTCGCCGGAAACAGACGCTGGCAGGGCATTCCATTCCTTAGCCGTTCTAATTAAGAACGTGGAATCATTATCATTTGCTTATTTATAAAATTCAAAGTCCTGACTGAATGACTGACTTATATATAAATCACGGCCTAAACCGCTGGTCCTAGAGACTTGGATTTTAGGGAGTGTGTTTTTGTAAAGTGTAGGTATCGACTGAGAAAAGTTTTTTCGAAATTGCACCCGTAAGAAGGTGAAATAGGTGGTTGATTTATTTTTCTATAGGCCACGCGGGTGAAGCTGCGGGCAGAAGCTAGTTTTTATAAATAGTTATTTATTTGTTTTTTTAAGTGTGCATGCGTATGCGTATAGACACTACTCCTAACGTCCTGGCCGCCTGTAAAACTTGCAGTGCCTCGAAACTAAGTGTGTGCATGAGCGTACGTCATTCTGAAACATCACTGCAGTTTAAAATAATTACTAGACTGAGAGATCAGGGCTGTGATCACAGAACTTTGATTGCAATGCAACAGGATAAAGTTCATTCTTAATTTGAAATTTTCCATAGTAACTATGCACATAAGCTGCGTATTGCAACTGTAAAATCCATACAAATTTTGGTTTCTATCGGTTCAAGTTACGTGATCGCTTAGCAGGTCATAAAGTTTCATTTACACAGTCATTTCACTAACTACAGTGATCTTCGTACCGGAGCACAGTAGTGCTTGGCGGCGGTAGAGAAATGCTCGAAGTTGCAGGCGGCAGAAATTTCCAAAGCAGTGGTAGGTCTAGACCTACTTTTTTTTTGAGGGGGGGAAATGCCCTCGCACTGGCAGGGGGTATGTGGGAATCGAACCCACTAAAACCCCCCCGTGACGAAAAAAAGTCCTAAATAGTGTTATGTTAGTGCTGTAAGCTAACTTGATCTTCTCTTTCACAGGTGCTGTGGCATCTGGACATATTCCGGCGCAGCTTCCGGGAGTTGACCGGCCACGCATGCCTCGGCCCGTCCTGCATATTCTGCGCGCTCAAGGTAACTTGTATACCAATAGTTTTGCTAAGACTAACCCTTTTAACCTTTTTTTGGCTAGATCCGGCGACACAGGTGCGCCTAGTGTGGGATCTAGGGCTCCGTAAAATGTTATAATGTAATATTATACTTAAGTTGTCAATACATCCTTCTTTAGCATCATATGCGCTGAAAGGTCAGTTTTTTATATATCTTAATGGTATACTCATAGAAATGAAAAGCTGTGAGGAAAATGTAATTAAAGACATTGGAAAAATCCGTGAGGGGACCGGATCTCCGGAAAATCAGTAAGCTGCACTTGCTTACTTTTTAGTATATTTTTATTTTATTAATTTACAATTCTCATTGGTTACACTCACGCATACACTAAACTTTTGAAAGTTTACAAATTACGCCTTTTATACCAATTTTAAGTATTTCCTTTTAGAAAGGTTACTTCCTAAAGTATACTGTGTTGTCATAAACAAGTTCGCAAGAAAGTGTTTCCAGCGTCTTTCGTAACGAACCGCAGTCACGAGCTTAGTACCGACTTCTAACTAGTGAGTGTAATCTACTAGAACACTTAATTTTATTACGCAACTATCTTTATACTTGAACCTCCGTTTATAGAGGTAATGTTAAGTTTATTCAGCGAACGGGAAAAGACAAGTTTTGAGGTACATTTAGTCATTATCATACAATCATTAAAATTCACCCAATGATAAGTTGGTATGACTTTACTGAATAATGGAATATGTCTGACGATGACTGTTCAATAGGAAAGATAAAAAACTATGTTTTATTCAGATTTTATTTCTTCAAATACAAATTCAATTATTGATTAAGTATTAGTTGTCGTTTTAAGACAACATTATTTTAATGTTTACTACAAATAAGGTATAGTAATAAATTTAAAATAATTTAAAAAAAAGCACGGACCCAGATGTCTCTGGTAATGCAGCTAGATAAAATTTTAACTACAAAAAATTATAAAATGTAAAAGTAGTCAGTGAATCGTTCCTTGGCCTTAGATGATCATATTTAATAAATGAGAAATAGATAAAACAAAAACGGGACAGCTCAGTGACGGCAGTGAGCAAGTACCTCGAACAACGTTCTCTAGACAAAGAGAAAGAGCATTGTGACCTCGGCCGTAGCGGGCTGGGGCCTCGCAGGCTAAGCGTGACCTTTGCGAACAATAGCTGACTCTGTTCCCGCCTTCAGAACAGATCCCGAGCTTTCGACACGTATTACATGAATATACATTACGACAGTACTTCTAATAAGCGTCCAAAGCCTTATAATCTTGACTAAATTATATTGAATATACATAATGAATAAATACTACGGCCATATTTGAATTCAATTCTGCAATGACAGTGACACACGGATGAGCCCTTCTTAAAAACTTAAGTCAAAGTCAAAGTCAAAAGATTTATTGCAAATAGGCTAATTTTAGCACTTTTACAAGTCAAAATTATATTAGGTACTTAAAAGCACTTATAGTAAGCCAATTACAATATATGAGTTTGAAAAAAAAAAGCAGTTCTCAACAACTAAGGCAGCTAATAACGTCGTTCTCCTGAAATTTCGCTACTAACTTTATAGTGCGAACAGCTAATGAACGGAATAGCTTGCCGGCGTCTTTGTTTCCAGCAGACTTGGGGGTTTTTAACCTGAGGGGTTTTAAGTCAATAGAGAACAGGTATATATTAGCCAAACATGCCCCATCCTAGACCACGTCATTGCTTGACATCAGCGAGGCAGTGGTCAAATGCCTATAAAAAACTAATTAAAACGTTTAAGTATACGTTTCAATCTATTTTTGTTCTCATGAAAGTTGCACTTTTGTGTATTCTGAATGCATAAAAAATTTGCGAGTATAGATTATGGATATGAAATAGAAATTGTATTAGGATGTGATTATAATGAGACAAAACAAGTTATAGTAATGAATTAGCTCTCTGGTCAGATTTCCGATCTCATTGTGGTTCATTTATTTAATTGACCACATTATCACGTTATATTAGGCATGTCATTATTTTACACAATAGTACCTACAGTTCATTATATTGACTATCTAACCTTACTCATATTTATATGTATATTATTTAATTCAATTTCAATATTTTAGTTTGCAATCTCACACATTGTAGTTCATTTATGATTGCATGCAAGGCGACTAACAAAGCTTTTATCATGCGTTCCGTGCTTTGTTTGTTTAATTTCTTTTATCGCACACAATTTTGGAACCAGAAGTCTTTTTTTATGTTGATGAGTCTTTGAAATGTCTATAAGTTTTTTTTTTTTTTTTTTTTTTAATCTAGTTTTTGGGAGCTTTAGTCGCATGGCGATTATGTCAGCTCCATTATATACATTCATAAAATTCTAACAAAATATATCTTTTATCATGCTAAAAAGTGTCTTGGCAGCTCCACTCAGTGGAAAAGCCAAGACACCTTGAAACACTCCTACATCCGAAAAATTTACACCGAACTGTGCTAGCATATATGGTCTCACAGACTGAGTCCTGACACACTCCACTAGGACATGATGTACTTGTGGGGTCCTAGAGGACGTGTATAAGTTATAAAAATAGATTAACAAGACAATGCTTTCATATAAAATAATTTCTTGGATCGTGTTCCAGGCTTAAAATAACCGAGAACTGTAATCATACAGGTACTAGGTCCTACCTACAGGATTAATCTGTACCCTAGACTGGACTGACTGGTTCCAAGGAATGAGAAGGCCAGCCCTGAATTGAGATTAGCTAAATAGCTACAACAGCTACAGCTCTTTATAGCTTTAGCCTTATAGTACTAAACTTTATAGCTTTAGCCCTATAGTACTAAACTTTATAGCTTTAGCCCTATAGTACTTAACTTAATGGTTCTTTGTCTACTTCGTCTTCTAGTATATGTCTACTAGTATATCTATAGGAAAAGGAAGAGAAATGTAGCTTTATTTACTTTCTTCGACTAACAATAATAATAATGACTTCAAAACCGGTATTAGAACCCTTGACCAGCACAAAAAGCTTTCTCGTTTATATCATGTCAACATGAAATTGTGATAGTACGCATGCGCTTGCGTCCCGCCCGCCGCCGCGCCCTGTACGCTTCCTATCACGAAACCAGTTCATAGTTGGCGCGCTTTTCTACCAATATCAAACCGGCGTGAGTTCGAAGAACTGTTAGCTGTGAACTGTTATTGAATTGATTGGTCGATAGGTGTTATGGCGCCAAGTCCTTTTTGTTTTGATTTTTGATTTTTCCCCCGTTAGTATTAAGGTTCATTTCTCCATCAAATCAATGTTAATTGTCTTTATAGATTTTTTGAAATAGGTATACTAGATACGAAAATAATTTAATATCGTGTGTTGCTACAATATCATTGAACAGCGTGATTATATTAAAATACTTTTGCCATTGTTGATTAAAAATCGTTCATATCATAAGTTTCTAATCTCTAGGATTAATTGCTTCACATGCATATGAAACTGAGCGTTATAAATTTCTTACTATTTTTAAGTCAATTATGTATAAAACGATTCTTTGGTTTCTTTGTACAAACGTCGAATCCAATTAAACCAGCTGATTGTGGAATCAATTTTAAGCGAAATACCTAAACTATCCCGAGCACTTCCTTAGCACTATTTTTAAAAGACATAAATGACCATTTCCCAGCTTGTAAGACCCGTGTTATAAAAGCAAATGTTTGCAATCTTGTGCCAAAGACTGGTTAAATGTCAACGTTCCGGAAGAGTAAAGCCAAATCGAGTCGAAACATTGTAGAGATAAACTGCCGGAAGAAAGATTGAAATCAATGAACCGATGTATTTACTTTATTTAGGTATAATTTTTTTATATTTCGATATTTACGAACGTAAGTTTGAAATAGGGAAGAAAGAAACGCATTTATAGTTTTTACATATAAAGTAGATATTTATCGTATATAATTAGGAGAGTATTTAGGTTAACGGGTTAAACTGGCGACAACAACGCCAAGCAACTACATAATTATATGATTGTGAGATCCTAGAACTTTAGATAAAAAAATAGTAAGCGTAATCAAATACCTAATAAAAAGGACGTTTAAAAGAATAGTTTCTAACTAAAATCTTCATTAAAATCAAAACAAAAGTACGTGTCTGTTATTTTTCTACTAACCTTTGTAAAACCAATAAAAATTTGAGGGTAAAACAATTCAATTTTTTTTGTTTTGGTTTTGGGTCCACACTTTTGTTTATTTAGCCAGTGTCAAGTAATAATTTTTTCAAGTTAATTTATATTATTCATAATGTATGTTGTATGTGTCAAGTCAAGTCACAGTCCAAGTCATCAAGTGAAGTCACAGTCTAGTCACTCCTGGTAAAGTGCTGGCAACTTTACCAGAAGCTTCTATGGAGCTTTGGAAACAACACGAAAAGAAACGTTTCACCATCATAATACCACTTTCCCACACTCATGCCTGTAATCCAGCACTTAACGAGTAAAATGCCACCGATTTTATGCACTAACACTGAAAATAACACAAGTTTTGGAAAATAATACAATGCGGTGACATGATCTTTTTCGTTTTCCCGCCTAAACTCCGATTCAAATGTTGTCCATTAGTGCAGTGATGTGATCCATTCTCAAAATGCATACAAAGCGGTTCCATAACTTCCATAGCAACATTTTAGCATAGTCATGCTATCCATGCCGTAACAATATGTTCTTTGTTATCTTTTCAGATATCAAGCTAATTAAAACTTTTACTTCGGCCACGGGCACTTTCTTAACTGTTCTTGAGTATATCTCTGCAGTTGTCTTTGAAAATATATAATTAACAAAATGCAACAGTTAAAAAAAAACTGTTTGATGCACTACTACGAGTACTTAATGTCACCTACTGTAGAGGAAGTCGTTTAGTTGGTACTAGTTAGTCGATAAAATCCAAGCCGCCTAGCGTGGTGATTATGGCAAACCTACAAGGTTGTCTGGAAGAGATCGCTCTGAGCGATAAGACCGCCCATTGTTACACTTTGGTTAAGTTTGTTCACTTATTTTAAAATTATTAAGATGTAGTGTTTCAATAAAGAGTTTATCTATCTATCTATCTACGATAAGCGTCCAAAGTAACGTTGTATGGGGCGCGCCCTGTAATGGTCGATAGAGACCAACAGCATTAGCACGTTAAACAAAGCGTTTTAGGGAGAAGCCTATGTCCAGCGTCCATTGTCCAGGACGTCTTCCGGATCATAAAGATGGTCCTTTTTCGTATGTTTCCTTGAGAATTTGAAATTACCTAAAAGACATTCTAAAAAAAATACAATTACCTTGACCAGCTTTTCAAGTCGATCGAAGAGACGATCAAATTTTCCAATTATTTTTAAAGTAGGTATTATACATATATAGACAGCCTCTGTGGTGTGGTGGTTGAGCAGGTCGGCTCATAGCCCGGAGGCAGCGGATTCGATTCCCGCGACAGCACAAGTATTTGTGATCAGGAAAAAATAGCAAATACTCGTTCTGTGTCTGGATGTTGTGGACCATGGTCCTCATAGTTCCTGGGTCCCTAGACAGGGAATCCATGTTAGGGTCCAGGGTCTATATATATGATCGTTGGGCGTTATTATTATTATTATATATGTTACTTAGCCTTTTCAGTGCCCGACGCACGGCATGGTGATATATAATGTTTTAGGTAAAAGACACTATTTGTTTATCAAGGATTGGAATTAGGTAGTGTTCATTATTAGAAGCAAACTAGGCACGTTTCTCAGAACCGTGTCAGGGTATTATGAGTACGTGCCTCAACCACATGCAAAGTGGGCCAGTCAGTCTCTGCAGTCAATTATTGTTATTACACTATTTCAATATCTATTATTTATTGTTAATTGATGTCTGAAATAATAATGATATGGCGAAATAAAATTCAATACTCTGAATTGAGATACTAGACTTGATTTTTATTTGTTTTTACTAATAATTTATTATCATCATCATGTATCAGTGTATACACACACACACACACACACACACACACACACACACACACACACACACACACACATGCACACACATTTATAATAGAGCCGTGTCTACACTGTACGAGAAAAAAAAGACTAAATAGTTGAACTTTATATTTATTAATAAAATAAGATTAGATTTAGATCAAATATTGAGCGAACGTAAAGGACTTTTTTGTGACAGTCTACAATCATGTAGACAAGTATAGAGTTATAACATTGTTTCTCTAGAGACAAAAACACTTTGTGTAATTTTCACTTCCTATATCATTTTCCACGTGTTTTGTGCAATGATGCATAGAGAAAGCAGTATGGGAAACTACATAATGCCATGTTATTGGTACATTAAGTGGTTATGTGAAATTTAAAGACAATAGTGTGATTAGTGGATTACCTCCTACCCATCTAGCTATCATCTTATTATCTGGAGCTAGAGCATGGGGCGCTCCGCGGTTTCACCCGTTATTTATCCCTTTTCCCGTAGCTTTAATTTGCTGGGGTAAAAGTAAATTTTGATTCCGATAGTGGAAGCAATCTAACCAAATAAATGCACAAATTAACAGAAAGATAACGTATCACTTATATATTAATTTCACGACACAGTGGCGGCGATGTCGTGAAATTATATACGCAGTTGATCAACCAATCGAACGTTGTCGTTTGCTTATTAATTAACATCGGCTCATAACCCAGAAGCTGCGGATTTGATTCCCGCAGCAGGACAAGTATTTGTACACAGAAACAAAAGCGAAAATACTTGTTCTGAGTCTGGCTGTTGTGGGACCATGGCCCTCGTAGTTCCTGGGTCCCTAGACACAAGGAATCCGAGTTAGGGTCCAGGATCTATGTATATGATAAATAAATAAATATTTGTGAACATTTCACACAGCGCCATCTAGCCCCCAAACTAACCAAAGCTTGTTATGCTTATTATCAAGCTATGGGAACCTTTTTGTTTGTAAATACATACATAGAATACAATATAACACCCAGACACAGAACAAACACCTATGTTCATTACACAAATGTTTGTCCTGGGTGGGAATCGAATCCACAACCCACAATTCAGAAGGCAGGGATACTACCAACTGAGCTATCGGGACAGTCGTTGGGCGTTATTATTATCATAATTTGTAATAGTCCATAAATCCCAATCAAGGCAACTCCCAACACAAATTCAATTTCCAACACTAACGATATCCTTTTACGCAGCCCGGGGTTCGATTGTCGCTGGTGTAACCACTGATTGGCCGCAGGAGTACATTCGATACGTTCATGGGGATAGATCACGCGAGAGCGTGCCGCGATCCTCGACCGTGATTGAATCCATGGTTGTACGTACAGCCGGGTACAAAAGCCTATGGATGCTTTAAAAAAGCTTTTTTTTTCTCTTTTTTTATGTTAGGGAATGATAAGATGAGCTAGTCGTTCACCTGATGTTAAGCGACACGGCTGCCCATAACAGAACAGTGTCACTTAGAACTCCAAAATACAAAGTTTCGCGTGACAATGCACTGCGCACATCATCCCGAGACATCAGCACAGTCTGGTAATAGATTACTAGACTGGAAGATCAAATCATAGTCTCATTATTAATTTCACTAGCTACACTTGCCCTTCAAACCGGAACACAGTAGTGCTTGCACACTACTGCTTGGCGGTAGAATAACTGGCAAAGCGGTGGTACCTACCTAGACGAACTTTGCAGAAAAGTACTACCACCTAGTAAAATTAGTTAGCTTATTTTAGCTCATTTTAGCTAGTTTATTACAATCACATTGAGTGAAAGTACCTACTTATCATCAGACATTTGATTGTTTTATTATAAACACGGATCACGGAACTTTGATTGCATAGCAATAGGAAATAATTAATTCTTAATTTCAAAATTTCTGCAGTAACTATGTATTGATACTGTTAAATACAAATTAGCGTTTCTATTTTTTACAATCAAGTTCCGTGATCGCCTAGCGGATATGTAATTTCTATTGGAATTACCACTTTGCAACAGAAGCAAAGGAAGTGCGAACTAGGTAATATGAATGGATTTAAAACCATTAAGAAGGGTAAGATAGTGTATGTATATATATTATGTGATAGTACCTATACGAATATATACAAATACATTTTTGATTTACAATATTGGTTTGTAGATCTGAGTCATCCCTTAAAATTTTAGACAGTAGACGGCCAAACCTAAAATTCAAATTAAAAAAAAAACATAATCATTCAAACTGACTTTGTGGGATATTAAATATGTAGGTACTCTAGAGTTTCGTGGATTTATTTTAAGTCTGGATAGTATAACAAATACTGATCCTCGTTAAACATTTGATTAAGATTGAAGCATCATTTGAAGGTTATATTTCTTCTCTTTTATCTTTTTCCTCGGATTGTCTTCTTATTCTTCACATCCCATCTTACTTTTTGTCTCGGCTGTCTGTCCACCATATCCCCATAAGATCGTGTGCACGTGTATAAGCCAGCGCACGCGCAGCTGCGGAACCGGTCTGGCTTCTCGTTAACATGGCCACTGCCGCGTCATGCCACGTAGTGCTTCAATAAGACCCGAAGACGCACTAACTATTAAATGCACTATGGACTCTTGATAGAAACTATTAGCGAATCTGTGCTAGGGCCAGTCAGTGTAGTAACTGTTAGATAAGCTGTTCTCCTCTCGTGGGCGTACTGGATTTTTAATGCGGTGATTGGTATCTCTAATAATAACATTAACTTTCTTGGAATAACACTTTATTTTAAATTATATTTAGCTACCTACGTAATATGAAAAGCACCTAGAAAATTAAACAATTGAAATGATATGAAAAGAAAAATTTATGCAAAAAATATAATTTATAAGCACTCTTTTACTGACTTCTCCTTTTATGATACTATCCATCCAAAGGTTGCCTGGAAGAGATCACTTTTAGTGATTAGGCCGCCCATTGTGCTACCTATTCTAGTACTGTAATATCTAGTTTTATTTTATGTTGGTATACGCAATAAAGATTTTTTCTATTCTATTCTATTTTAGTCTCATACGCATTTTATGCTAATCTTAAAACTTTCATCATAATGTAATGTTTGTAATCATAACTTCATACTTACGAAAGTCCTAAAGAGGTGTAACAATAACTTTTCGTAGAAGTTAAAACGGATTTTAACAGGCTTGAAATATTGCAAAATTTGTGGGACCGGACCCGGACCAATGTTGTATTCTCTGCCAATGTAGTGTAACTAAGTTGGCAGAACATTGCCGTCTAGAGGCTAGCTCGACGGTTTTACTCGCCATAAAACGGCATAACATAAAAGTTTTTAACCTTACTGGAGTATCTATTCATTTGCACAAGTACATTAAACTTTTTAAAACATTCTTATAAGCGAGATTCAAGCGAGAACGTCAATCGAGTTGGTATAAAAAGTAACTGGCAACTTTGGACAATCGTTCTCTTGAGTTTTCTGTGATTCCATGCTGATTAAAAAAACAGTTAGCTGCAGCCCGCGGCTTGGATTGGGTAATTCCCGTGCCGCTGTTATGGTCCGATTGTATTAGCCCGTTAAAAAGGATACAGTAATCCGTTTATCAGGCAAATTTCATGATTTATAGTTGTTATTCCTGTCTCAGAATTGCATCTTAATTTTTTTTAAATTAAGTTGCATTTTTTTTAGTTGGGAATCAGAATTATCACCGAATTTTAATATTTGTATGAACTATTTAACTTTTTTTAATTAAGTTGATTTTTTATGCGGGAATCAGAATTACCAATGAATTTTAATATTAGTATGAATTATTTAATTTTTTTGATTAAGTTGATTTTTTTATCAGGGATTCAGAATTACCAACGAATTTTCATATTTGTATGAATTAATTTATTTTTATTTTATTTATTTTGTAAAATCCACAGCACTTAATTAGCAAAGTTTATAACATACATGCTAAACCTACAGCCAAAATGGGATTTACATTATATATTTCGAAAGAAAAAAATGTATATGACAGTTACTAGAAAAATAATAACAATAAATAACAACAAAGGAACAGGAGTAAATCCAGTTTTATATTATGGACTAGAAAGATGTAAACGTACGAGTAAGTTAAATCAACGGCTCATCGTGTACAATTTCATCGGTGTATAGTACCAATACAATTAACACGTATCGTAGGTACTACTGACTATTAAAATTTACTAAAAAATATTAGGTACTTTTTTTATGTTTTTGCTCCACACTATTGTGTATTTAGCCAGTGTCAAGTAATTAATAATTTATCAAGTTAATGATATTTCACGCAAATATGTGTCAAGTCACAGTCGAAGTCATCAAGTCAAGTCATAGTCTAGTCAAAGTCATACTCCTAGTAAAGTGGTGGCAACTTGAAGCTTCTATGGAGTTTTGGAAACAACACGAAAAGAAACGTTTCACCATCATTATACCATTTTCCCACTCACGCCTAGAATGCCACCAATTTTATGCACTAACACTGAAAATAACACAAGTTTTGGAAAATAATACAATGCGGCGACGCGATTTTTTTCGTTTTCCCGCCAAAACTCCAAAACTCCATATTAGGTACTTTGCACAAACCATGATGAGTGAAACAATTGAATTCGAACAATTGAAAATCATGATCCAAATAACAGCGGCCAATGGTCATACATTTTAGAATATTTCTTTTCAATGAGCTGTGATTGAAACAATTGAAATTACGTAGCTTTATGTGATTTGTAAATCTCTCGTGCGTATAAAGAGCGCAAGCTGTACTCCAACTACAATAGGATGTAAAGCCTCGAACAATACCGCAATTGTCTCGTATAAAACGCACCGTTCAATTGATCATGTTATTGCAAAAAGTTTGAATGCACTCTTACCTGCACTGCGTTATGAATACTGCATCCTGTATTTTGTCGGTCAGCTAGAGGAGATAGATGTATATCTATTTGTAAATACGTCGTAATAGGAACCGATCCATCTCACAAATACAAAACAAGCATGTATTACATATATTTTACTAGGTTGTAGGACTTTTCTGCAAATTTCGTCTAAGTACCACCGCTTTGCCAGTTATTCTGCCGCCAAGCAGTAGTGTGCAAGCACTACTGTGTTCCGGTTTGAAGGGCACTGTAGCTAGTGAAATTACTGGGCAAATGAGACTTTATGACCTGATCTCGCAGTCTAGTAATCTTATTACTAGATACAGGATGACGTGCGCAGTGTAGTGTCACGCGAAATTCGAAATTCTATTCCATAGAGTTCCGAGTGACACTGCAACTGATATCGTCATCGTCACGTCATTCATTAACATAAAAAAATAAGAAATTTCCAGATTTTTTTTGTAGACGCTTCATATTCATTTGTTTTTAATTGCGTATGATAACTTTAATGTCGGTATATTTATTGAAACTATATTTCATTAAATTGTTTTAATACTTATTGTACGTTTGAAATGGACAAAACTGTTACTTAGCACAATACGATCATCTTGTTAGCTTAACAATAAAAAAAATATTCAATTCAATTCATTTCTTTTATCATACAAAACCTACTTAACTTATCTCTAAAACATTCAAAAGTAATTATATAAGTTTCGTAATTGTCATGGTCACTAACATTAAAAATTATAAAACGTTAAATATAAATATCCCATTCATAAACAATATTTTAGAGATAACACATTACAGTTAAACAAAGCGACATTTATAATGACTCGTGTTCAAGTGAACTACTTTCTATTTTTAGAAGTGTAATCACGGAGACCTTTTAAAATATGCCAATGCATATGCAATAAATGCATATAAGTAAATATCAACAATTATAGGAAGCGAGCTTTAAATGTAACCCACCTGACTCCTACATCGGTGGACCAAGGTTTCTGCCCACACCGGGTGACAATCGGATCAGGGGCCTTACCGCGTAAGTCTGGTGGAGATGGTGGTGTTCTCTCTTGCTCGCACTCGTGGACTTGTTAATTGGCGCGTGCAGGATGGCAGGCGAAGCCGATTCATGGACAGTTACGCGGTAGGGGTCCAGGTGCACCCGTTTGGGAGCAAGCATTTATAGGACAAGTAGACTGACATTTAGATTTTATTTTAGCACTTCAGGCTCACGTCTTACTCTTTCACACCATTTAAGTAATTCTACAATTCGATCTACACTTCTCTCAATTTTTTATGCTTCTGATAGATATGGTTCAGTTAAAGATTCCAGTGAAAGGATTTTTTTAATGGTAAAAATGGGTTTGCCTTTGACAACTCACCTGATGGTAAGTGACGAAGTTGTCTGAGGTGGAGCACGCTTGCCCATGAGATGCCCATTCACTCTTGACTTAAAAAGACCCAGATCATACCCAGGAGGAAACACTGTTGCTGGAAGAGCATTCCATTCCTTGACCGTTCGAACTATAAATGACCCAGTAAAACGCTTATTGCTTTAAGCAGAATACCATTTTACATTTTTAACTTTATTGGAATCGGTCTAGCGTTTATTAGTGGAATTATTATACCAAAATCAAGTAACATTCTTATGTTACTTTTGTTATGTAAAAATATGCTCCTGCGTGATCTTATAAAGTGGAAAATATCATGTTATCTATGCTTCTTTAACCTCCGCTTTATAATTGATGTCGATTCTAACCTAAACTTAACTTTAATATAAAGGAAAATTTTGAATTGATTGATTGACTGGGATTTAAACATGCATCCATCTCAGGCGACGATACTGTTATAAAATATAAATCATTAAACTTAATTGGACGGTTAAACTCGTGATCTTTGTTATTTTGACCTATTATGAAAGAGAGGGCAATAGTTTTAAAATTATCTACTTAGCTTAAGAGTTTGCATAACCGAATCGACCTCTATATCCGCGTCTTAAATCTAAACCATTTCCGAACTATTGACTTATGGAGTATACAAATTAAGTGGCATTTACCTTAAAAGATGTTTTATTAGGTGCCTTGTAGCAACTTCATTTGTTTGTTCAGAACTAAAACGATAATTATCGCAACGCCTCCATACAACTATGCAAATCACGGAACCGACATTAATAAATCCTCTAAGATATATCTACGGCTTGTTATACAACTATGTCTATTACTAATCTATCCATAAGAGGACAATAGCGAAAGAGCCACCATAAAAGGGCAACCTCTAAGAAACCCGCGACAACACCAACGCTGTGTCACAAAGAAACGCTACCAGCGGCGCCAGTCTCCTACACAGTATCCCAGTAACTATTATCTAATCTGTGGTATTACACTTTATCATTAGGGCTGGTGGTAGAGCAAAATAATACATAAGAAACTTAAGTTCATTCGTATTGAAATAAAATTTGCAAAATCAACCAAAGTTGATCTTGCAATAAATACAGACAGTATCTGTGAAAGCCCGAATTAAATACACTGTAATAAAATTATAAATAGTATTTGTGATATTTTTATTTGAAGCTACAATAGTTAGAATTTAGAAATAGTAACGTTGAGTGGGTGTTCGGATCTCGTTTCGATGAAACGATTAAAAAGTTTGTTACATGTATTATGTTATATACACTTTTACTAAACGTTTGTAGATGTTTTAATTTAATAATTTATAAAGAGATTTGGGACTTGAGCTAAAGCCCAAGCAGTGAGATAAATTAAACGCCAGGAAAAATGTACCTAACATTTTCTGTTTGTTTGACAATCCTATCGCTATGGTCACTGAGAAATTAATCACTTTTGTCTCCAGCATTGCGCAGGTCCATTAATTCTTAGAGCTTTTTGGTATCACCAAACCATAATAATTATCTTAAATTATGTATAACGTAATTTTACTACTGATGTTGCGCCCCAGCGACTGTCAAAGTTCACGATTGTGTTGTCATGTGGGCGTAAGACACCTTTTTATTCATTGTACCGATGTTAGTCGGGTTTAGGTTATTAATAAAATTATTGGGCTTTTTGACTTCACGATAATCGCTGTGATTTAGCGTAGAGTTGCTTAACATCAGGTTAACGACTAGCTCGCATGCATTTTTTAAATGGCATACATGGTACAGGGCAAACCGCTAGATCTAGAGACTTGATATTTTGAGTGCATTTTCTTCTCCTTTTATGGTGCAGGGATCTGAGAAGAAAGGACTTTTGAAAATTCAACCCTTCAAAAGGCCAAATGGTGCACTATTCGGCCTTTTTAGGGGTTGAATTAAAGATTATATAAAGAAACGAATTATACGTGTTTTTGAATTAGCAGTTTTTGTCATTATTTTCTGTGGTTAAAATACGGTTAGAGTTTGGATAATTTTCTGCAGAAAAACGTAATAATGATGACTTTAACCTCGGTGTAAGTTAAAAAATAATACTTTTCAGATATAAAAACTGACTATAATCACGATAAAATTCAATAAATCCTATTTAATTAAAAGTCTCCGACATTTATTGTATGGAATAGAATTATCAACGCAAATCTCAATACGTACATGCATTGTGTAGTTTATCGTTAGCATTAACATTCAATTTTGTTCCTTATTCGTAAGGTGTTAAAACCTCTCGCAACCGTTTATATTACAAGCGCCGAGGACACAAAATCTTCACCGTCTGTGGACTCTACTTCAATGCAGTAGGGCTTAAAATTAATTAGCGTACTATTAAAAGGGGGCACATAGAGTATGTAGAAGGCTTGCGTAGCGCGTGTCAATCGTGTGCATATGTCATTACCATCTGACGCTTTAATATAATACAAGTGAAGGCTTCTAAAGGCACAGAATATTTAACAGTTCTAACATTTTTGCAGTTTACGAACCATTATGTTTATTTTATGCATTTTTGACAAGACGTGTTTATTGTGCAGCATACAAAGGTCCAACATATACCTACACATATCGTAAGTCTCTACTCATTTGCTTCGTTTCTTTTTATCTTTAAACAAATACTTAAGTTTTTACTTAGTCAATAACTAACTGTTAACTAAATAACGGCACTAAGGCAGAGTAGCTTTTAGAAGCTTCTAAAGATATTCATTATAAAGGCTCAGTATTCAACAATGACGATTTTTAAGTATCTGCTTTAGTACATAATCTGTATGGCATACAGATTATTTCTCTATATTCTCTACTGTTGTTCTGGATCGCCAAATTCAGCAACAGTCGTCACTGATTAATAAATCTACAAACCTTTTATATTTTGGATAAATTGTCCATAACATATTATGATAGGTTTCAAGTTGCAATGTAACCTTCAACCTTCACCTCACAGCGATTGGTCAGACCACGTCGGAGGTATTTTCGAAATCATTCGACCATTAACTCAACTAGGTGTAATCTACTCAGATACTAACAAAACCTAACGGTATTTTAGTATAAACTGGATGGATCCGATTATTACTTTAACACATTTAAAAATATATGGAAAAAGTTTACCAAAGCACGTTTTGTTATAAAAGTTTATACCATGTTTCGTGTGGAAATAAACATTTTGGATTTTATTTATTCATTTATATGTTTTGTCCTTGTCGTCTTTGTAAATGGTTTTTATAGGATGTATCCTGGTAAATATATAATCCTGGTTGGTCTTACAATCGCCTTGCAAATGCTCTAACAAATAAAATATCTTTATCTTTAAGTACAACGAGACATAATGAGTACCTATCTCAGAATCCTAAAATTAGCAAGGTTTTTAATAGCTACGTGTTTTCAAATGTTATTCGCAATCTGTATGCAAAATTTCATCCAAATCGGTTAAATCGTTTTGGCGTGAAAGTCACACTACAAACTGACAACGTTTCACTTATATATTATGTAGAGAAGGTATACTAACTAGCATTAGGTAATAATAAAGTTTAAAAATAATTATCAGATTAGATGGTTCATTAATTCTTCATGCCACTTACAATACTGTGACCAGCACCATTTAGCGCAAAATCGCACAAAAGCCTTCAAAGAGTAGAAATCTGTATTGCACAACGTCTAACGGAAATCATAAAATCGTCAGTTGAACTGTCACCAACAGTATAATAATAACAAGTTGTTTAAATAAATCAGTGGAGTGAGAGACCAAGTGCCACATTTGGGTGCCAAACTGGTTGTAAGTGAAGTGAACAAGTGTATAGTGAAGTGGGACGGTGCTTGTATGAAGGGAGAGTTGGGCTTTGGCTTGGTGGTTATAATGGTACCTGTGATGATAATTACTTCAATTTTTATGAAGCTTTTGGAGTAAAGTAAACGGCTTTTTCTAAGACACAACTTTTTTGAACTCAAGTTTTTTCCTTATATAGAACACATTACATCTGGAATCAACAGCTGGAAGACGTCCATTGCCGAACTTAGGCCTCCCCCATAAAGCGCCACTTCAGACGCGTATCATAGAGAGAAATGTTTGTTATAATCACAACGTTTGGCAGGCGCCTTGGTGATCGCAGAAGATTCTAATATACCAAAAACAATGGTTCTGCCCATTCTTATAAAATACTAGCTTCTCAGTAGCGCTCACGTGGCTTGTAGGAAGCGAATGGCATATTTTATTGCCGATAAAATATGATAAAGGCTCTCACTCTCTCTCGATATATTATACAAACTGACAATATCCCAAACAGTGCAATAATATGAAACTCTGGGATGAGAGCAGTATGGTTTTAACAGCTCAAAGCGTGTGTAATAAGATCTAATTAGAAGACAACCAGAAAGTGGATGTAATATTCTCAAACAAAACAATATGGTCGAACTGTTTTACTTCGTAAAACTAAAAAAGTAATGATAATATCAAATAAAGTAGGTACGTTATAGAGGGATAAGTGCGAACTTAGGAGCTTTCAAACATAAGTGCAGACATCTGATTGTATTTCTGCGCACATTGAAGACTCCCGGTCCTTCAACTCGCATATTAAAATTGAGAGGGAGCTACAGTTATGTTGCTGCGGAATTTTTCATAGATAATTCAACCACCCATTTCACCCTCTCAGGGGTGGAATTTCAAAAATTCCCTTTCACACCTTTCACACACTTAATGATGAACACATCCTCCAAATTTCAAGACTAGTGGTTTAGGCTGTGCGCTAATATATATGTCAGTCAGTCAGTCAGGACTTTGAATTTTATATGTATAGATTACAACCCAATCTAGGCGCCACTTTCGGAAAAAAAAAGATTAACGCTACTTTTAAAAAAAACACATTGTTTCAGATTATAATCCAGAGACCGAAGATAACCGATACCTAGGTAGTTACAATGACAAAAAATTTCGCCTCTATTGAACGCAAGCAGTCTTCAAATTCATTATGTCCGTGTAAACCTCCACAGATGCAGCTCACCATTGTTATTTGTCCAGCCAGCTAATATCTCTTTCAAATGGAACATGTAACAAAAGATGAATATTTTTAAAGACCAAAACCTTTAGTTGGTCGCACGTTTCTGTAATTTAACGCAGCTCCAAAAATTAGTTACGCTTAAATTTTGTTAAACAAAAATTGTATCAGGTAAAATAGCTTCTTGTTCTACCAAACACTTTTTGACTATTGTATTATTATTTCACGAAAGTATTCTTTAAAAAAACTGCTCGTTAACCAGATTCTTTACATGGTTCACACACTTCAGACCCATTATAATCATAAGCGCATATTTCAAAATAATTATGAATTCCTCAGTGTGTGAGTCAGAAGCCACTCTTATGGGCGTAAATAAATGTTAATTGAAGATTGCCAACCTTAGGAATAGTCATATCGTTTATACTTGCATCTGATATGCTTCTATCGTATTCGATATCCTCTCTCTAGTTAATTTTATTTGCAGTTGTGTATAGCCTTAACTAATGGCATAGAATACATAATAGTACTATCGTACTGATGATGGTTGCAGGAAGCGGTTCATTGCGATTCTATGGTCACTGGTTCTAACTGTATATTACTGGTTTTAATAGTTTACTAACGTTTGCAGTTGTAGAAGGTATGTGTGTGTGTAGTTGACAACCTCTGTAGTTTGCTAGTTGAGCGGGTTACCTCATAACCTGAAGGCGGTGGGTACGATTCCCCGCGGCATGAGTATTTGTGAACACAAAAAACTTACAACTTACTTACAAACAAACAAATACTTGTTCTGAGTCTGGACGTTGTGGGTGTGGGTCCTTGTAGTTCTTGGGTCCCTAGATACAGGGAATGCTAGTTTGGGTTCAGATTATATATATGGGATCGTTGGGCGTTATTCTTTCTATTATTATTACCTTCCAAATGGTATAATACATATTTATCTAGATGCCTAATTAAGTAGCACCACTAACAAATATTCATGGGAATAAATTAATTCCCAGCGTTGTTACTATAACAACTTATATAACACCAAGACAAATATATATAAGTGTGTATAACAAGCGATTATGTTATTGCAGTAACACCACAGTTTGATATTACAAGCAAGCGGTACTAGGCATCTGGCAAGTAAACATTTGACATTTACTCGTAGTAGTTGCGCTTACGCGTCAGAAGTTCAGGACATTGTGAATTTTACGTACATTAACAAAAGTTATTGAAGTAAAACTTGTTTACGCACGCTTGACTTGGGGGTAAGTTCGTGAGGCGAACGGAAGTTGAGAGGGAGATATACTTTTATAGTGAAGATACAAAGATAGAGTTACGTTTCGCTTATTACTGTAGGGCCAGAGAGATTGGAGCTAAGTTTTACTTCAGTCGTGTGGTCTAAAGCAAAATTTTTATTGTCCAATGAAATGCAACTCGATGCAGGGGACTTTTCACACTTTATAATAGCTTTCAAGGCTTTGTACGCGTCGACTACAGTTTAATTAGTTATTTAGTTGTTTATTAGTTTAGCTGTTTTTTTTTGTTTTGTCACGATATGAGTATATAAAAAGTAATAGACTGAGTCAGCTAGATAGCGCAGACGCATAGAGTTAATTCGTTAATAAAGAAAATAACTTTAAACCTTGATTAAATACTCAAAATGATACATAAGGGAAAAATCTCATAACACAAGAGTATTGGTAGAAGTGTTGAGTATTTCACTTATTAAGTAAGTTATACAAAAACTATTATAGTCAGTTTCTCTAAACTATAAACGAAAAACATACATAAAACTAAATCTTTTTATACACAAATGAGTCTCTATTTCCATTGGTCATCGCATCACGCGTGAACGGATGAAGCATTTTTGCTAATTCTTTTTTTGTTGTGTTTATTATTGCCAGGAAAAAGATTTTATGAAAGAAAAAATTAAGAAAATTTAGTGGAAAATTAGTGAATTTTCAACACGCGGGTGAAACTGCGAGGCGTAGCATAAAAACCAATGGTTTTTGAAACACGTGCCATCACTTACAGCTTTTGTTTGCTACGATACGTCTATTTTGGTGTTTGAATAGACATAAATTGCCCATCGTCAGTGCAAAAACTTTATACCAATGTGATATCAATAATGATTGATGACTTTAAAGAACGTTGATTTCAATGGTTATTGTGTCA
This sequence comes from Ennomos fuscantarius, assembly GCA_905220475.3. Lineage (NCBI taxonomy): Eukaryota > Metazoa > Arthropoda > Insecta > Lepidoptera > Geometridae > Ennomos > Ennomos fuscantarius. The sequence goes on along the minus strand of HG992031.1, from coordinate 4,806,738 downwards.
AGGTTTATAGTTGAGTATGGTGTGCACACTACTTAATGTGCGTTTGTAAAAATATCGCGTTTTAATTTTAATTGGACTTTGTTTTTTGTATCTCGTATAAGTATTAAGTACTATTTATTTTCGGTCATATTTTATACACATTGTTTGGACACCAAAAAATTTCTACGGTCGACAACATCAATTTTTCGTGCATCGATCTGAGGGGTGATCACGAAACTTTGATTGCAATGCAACAGGAAAAAATTCCATACTAACCATGCGCATAAACTGCCTATTGAAACTGTTAAATCCATACAAATTTTTGTTTCTATCTGTAGCAATCCAGTTACGTAATTGCCCTTAAGAGCGTCAATTCATTTTGGCTTTGATGCTTTTTTGTTTACCCGATTTGGTGTTTGATCCAAAAAACAATAAGCTTATAACTTCTACACTTTGCACGACGATAAGAAAGTATAGTACTTTCAAAAGTACAATAAAATATATCATCTTTGTCATAGGCATACTGTCATTATAGTTATTTTTAGGACCTTTTTTTTGTATACAGATTCTGGAAAAAGCAATTTATTAATTCATTGAGGTATAGCGAGATTCTATAACCTAGCTCACATACACAAGCACCAATGTTTCCACAGTTACACTACAGACGTATCACATTATTTAGCAGGCAATAATACTGTGACATTATACCGAGTATGTAGTAACAACACTGAAGTGCTACATTTGTGAACCGGTATGGTGCCCGCAGACGCCGAAGTTGCAGTTTGCATACGGAATCGAGCTTTTTAGGACTTGTCCTCAATTTCAGAATAAAAATAACAAATACCCAATTTGGGCTTACATTGTTAAAGATATGAAAATGTTTGCAAGCATTGGAATTGAACTTTTAAAGTTAATCGGATATTTTATCTTGGGCACAGGCCTTGCATCGATTGATTCCGTCATCGGGTTTTTTTACCGACTGAGGTGTGGTCATAATCTGTACCCACAGTCTTACCGTCCCCTCTTAACACGATTCAAATGAAGTCTCAGGACTGTGGCGAGCTACCACAAAAAAGTTTCAATATCTGTCTAATAGAGAACTTTTCCAGCTAGTTGCTAGGGGCAACGAATGTTGTTGATAGAGACTCTACATTAGAGAAAATGTTATTTCCGCATTTGGTTTTTGTAAATATCTTTTTGATTAATATATCGTATACAAAGTCAATCGGCATATGATTAATTTAGCAAACCCATGGACCTCCTTCCATTAAAACAAAAGTGTGCCTAACCACGCTTCAGGACGTTATTTGGAGATCTATGACAATCCCATTTGTACAGTACAAATGGCATTGCAGATTCACTTTAGACCTTCATTTGTTCTTCCAATCTAGTATTAAGAGGTGACGGTCGGTAAGGACCTTACTAATATTATAAACACAAAAGTTTACATACAGTATTGATGTTTGATACTCTTTCAGATTTTAATGAAACTTGGAATGCAGATAGCTAGAATACTGGATTAAAACATAGGATGCTTTTAATCCACGGGATATTAGGAAAAAAATATTGTAAAAAGATTTTATTCCAAAGTACGATAATAGATAGATAATGTACTAAAAGCAAAAAAAGTTATTATGTATGTCTTAGGTACCAGTTATCCCACCACTCTCCTTATGCGTTGATCAAACTCAAAAATAAAATCGCTTGAAATTCAACGGGGTTTTGGTGTGCACATGTTACTTACTGGTAGTAGATTGGAGAATTGGGACAGTCTCTTAATCAAGACGGCCAGAATACAATGCTGTTTCACTATTTGTAATAGGTACGGTATCTAGTTGCATTTAGCAGTAGTTAGTAGTAGATAGTAGTGATGGTGATAGTTGTTTGAAGAATGTAATCAACTTTGCCTGTAACTGTTTTATTGCAAGGGGTATTAAAAGGCTGCTTCATTCATTAACTTAATTCTTTTTAAGTACCGTTTTGGTGTTAAAGATAAACCTGGAAAACAATCTCCTAAAAGCATCTTTCACTTTAACTATTGTCTTTGTAATTAGAATACAATATGCTTAAGAAATAAATCGTGATTTTTATCGCATAGAAGTGAATGGTCATCAGTGAGCAGTAAGCAGACAAGCGGTCGATGATCTAGGCTAGATGATAAAAATAATAGCCTATATCTATCTATCTATAGGGTCTCCAGACTCACAGATCGTTGACCCAGACTAATTATTGGCAATTCGTTCGTCTTAACTAAACATTATTGCCACTGCTGTGAACTAACTTCAAAGTCTGAGTTATTATCATTATTATACTATCTAAATTATAAAAATGTTACATGTAAGTCACAGATTTCAAATATTTTCGTAAACATAAGTTTATGCATATATTATGTGAACAAAAATTTTTTATATTTTGATAAATAACATTTTTGTTGTAAACAACTTTCTTACTGTACTCGCAAGTTAGTTTTCTTCTTTAATGTTATTCTTCCTATTCAACGCTTGGACGCTGCCGCAGGCCGCTACGGGAAGCATCATAAATAGCAGTTTCTGCGTACAGAGTTTAATCTTTGCCATAATAAGTAGGAGATACGTAACCGGACTCCTGCGCAAGCCTCTCTGCTATCTTGCTTGCACGCAGGCGCTAGCAGGGCTCGCATAGAAGCCTTCGCTTGCTATCTCTGTCGAGCGCTGCGCCAGCGCAGCCTGGCGCTGCTACGCTACACGCGCTCGTAAACGCCGCTGCTCTACCGCGCCGTGTAGACGTTCGCGTGTTTTTAACACATTTAATTCTCAAACTCTTTAAACTTTACGAATTAAACTTCACACACATAATAAACTTAAGTACGTGCATATTAAGTGTCATCAAGTGATATTTACGTGGATAAGTGAGTGGTTTACGAAAGTGAAGTGCCAGTGCCAAAGGTCATTATCATTTTAATTTGTGTTCTAATCAAGTGAGCGGTGTTTGCTGTTTGTATCGGTTTTGAAGCAGTCACACTCAGGATTGTGTACTCGTTAGCCTTGCAGGTGACAGCTCGAGATGGCTGCGGGCCAAATATACTACTGTTAATATATTTAAATGCGTCCGCGACAACCTACTATTGCGATAGGTAAATGGGAACGTTTCAGGGTCGTACGATATATTGAAAAAGAAATTTCATGCTTTGCGGTGACGTAATTGCATTATGCGGTAGGTGCATAAAATTGCAACATTTCATAGAAACTTCGCGATAGAGTCGTGTCTTATCTATTGCTTATTGGCAATAAGACCGTCAATAATGCAGTGGTTCTATTTACTTACAAACTGTTCGCAGATATCTTATACTAAGTTACCCACCTTCGGATAGTCTTGTATTATACTGGAAGAATCTTCAATATTCAATGCTGCCTATCGAACTTTCGAGCTTTTCTACTGTTTTGATTAATTTCATTTAAGATTTTAAAAACCTAACAATATTTCAAGAGAGTGACGATTTTTTTACATAAAAACTTGTAATTTTGTAGTCCTGTTTATAATCCTGAAATGAACTTTTGCTTCATTACCGATCCATTTTATTCATTTAACTTTGCTCCATTACTCTATTACATTTACTAATAAAAAAATAAATAAAAAAGAAACCAGATAACTGATACAACACTTAGGTATATACTATTTTGTTTGTAAATACATATGTATGTCTGGGTGTCATATTGTATTCGAGGTATGTACTTTGAATATAGGTATCACCAAGACACAAAACAAACATCGTTGTTCATCACACAAACATTTGTCCTGGATGGGAATCGAACCCACAACCTACAGAGCTATCTGACCAGTCGTTAATGGTAATAACTGGTATACTTCTTATGTCAATACCAAAATTAATATATATTATGTATTCTGTGGGATGTTCGCCCACGTCACACAACATCTACACAAATGCTTATACAAGTAAAGTTCGCTTGCAGATATATTCGCCATATAGACCGCCTACGGAAAGACGTCATTGCTCTCATTGTCCTCTAACATAGTTGCGAATACCTCCCACAGCTGACTTGAATAGGTACCTGATCTACAGCTAAACTTATCTGACCTACTTAAGCCTAAACTTGAAATACAAGCCGTTTCGTACTTAGAAGGAGAAAGGGCTGTCTTTTCTCTTGTCGCTATTTTGTAAATATCTTCATAATAATATATCGATAATAATATCGATGTTTGTTCTGTGTCTGGGTGTTATAAAAAGTATCTAAGTATTGTATCAGTTATCTGATTCCCATAGTACAAGCTTTACTTAGTTTGGGAGTAGATGGCGCTGTGTGAAATATCCACACATATTTACCCCCCTATTTTAATTATTACTATATCGTTGTGACTTTACGCGTGTATCAAGATTTCCATCTTCAAAGTTACTTCAACGTCGGAACTATTTGTATACGACTAGGTGGTAGGACTTTACTGCAAAGTTCGTCTAGGTAGGTACCACCGCTTTGCCAGTTATTCTGCCGCCAAGCAGTAGTGCACAAGCACTGCTGTGTTCCGGTTTGAAGGGCACTGTAGCTAGTGAAATTACTGGGCAAATGAGACTTTATGATCTGATCTCACAGTTTAGTAATCCTATTACTAGATTGTGCTGATGTCTCAGGATGACGTGCGCAGTGCAGTGTCATGCGAAACTCTATACTTTAGAGTTCCGAGTAACACTGCAGCTGATATGGGCAGCCGTGTCGTTTAACATCAGGCGAACGGCTAGCTCGTCACGTCATTCCTTAACATAAAAAAAAAAAAAAAAAAAAAAAAAAAAAAAAAAAAAAAAAAAAAACCTCAATCAAAATTTGTTCAACTGTTGAGTGGTGGAGGTTGAGTAACTGCCAAAAATAACTATTAAACAGTTACATTTTTATTTTTCCTCGCGAAATTGTCATCTGACGCAAACGGAGCTCAGGAAATGCACAGCGTTCCTATCTCAATCTAAATATATATAACTCAAAGGTGACTGACTGACAGTGATCTATCAACGCACAGCCCAAACCACTGGACGGATCGGGCTGAAATTTGGCATGCAGGTAGATGTTATGACGTAGACATCCGCTAAGAAAGGATTTTTTGAAATTCCACCCTAAAGAGGGTGAAATGGGTGGTTGAATTATTTTCCCATACGCCACGACACGGGCGAAGCTGCGGGCAGAAGCTCGTACACAATAGACTTGTTTTGTTTTTTGAAGCAGACAGTATATAATCGTGTATGAGAGTAGATCAATCACACATCAATGTTCATTTGAAGCTTACACAAGATTTTATTGCAATCGTAACTGAATTAAACGTTGCGCGTATAACTAATCAATTTCCAACGCTGATAGTAATGCCGCAGTATAATGAGCAGTTAGTATGCATCGTCTCCAGAGATTAATAACAAGTTAGTATGTACGTTGCCACAGTTTGATAAGAAGTTGGCTCGTACAGACGTGTAACTAATCGCCACCAAAGTTCATCACACCGCGGTATCGCGGCGAGCGCTCGCTTCCCGTTGCCTTTTACCGGATCGTGCTGTAGGACCCATTTGTTCTGTAGAAAGCTTTGTAATAGCAAAAGGAGATTGTTAGTAACTTCTTGATTTATCCTTTTTTATTTCGTACATAGGCAGGGATAAAATGCTTAAAATCTTAAATGGCGTAAATGCTGAAATGGATCAAGTGGGCGCAAGGTAGGCAATGTGAAGTATATTTCCGTGGTGTTATGTGCTAATAAACTGTTATACATAAGCTTAGGCCTGGTATCAGAATATAAGCCGCCTATAAGCTTCTGAGTTGGCTTAATGATGTGTATTTGGAACTGTAAAAATACACAATATGATATATAAAAAAAATATCTTGATAATGGAAGCTAGTATTGTTACCTAATAGTTAATTTTCCAAAAATTTAATCATAAAATAAAACAAATCTGTTTGCAAATTTTCACCAATATTGGTCCAGCCATACTTTCCGCACAAACAAACAGAAAATAATATCGTATATTCAATCCTGGCATATCTCATGCTAACTTCAAAACTATCATTCCAATCCATTCCTAAAATAAGTAAGGTTACAGTTTCAACGGATTGGTTGGTGCCTACAAAAATTTATTTCAAACAATAAATTGAAATCATTTAAGATATCAAAATTACTGATTTGCTCAATCCCTTGCTATTTTCAATAGATAGATACATGTTACAATATAGATAGTTCTCATATCTTACCTTGAAACCAGTTAATAAGTATCTCTGTAGATTGCATTGCATTACAACGAACACATTGCAGCAATGATCGATTCCTCGGAATTAGGGTTCCGTGTACAAGCATAATGTACATTGTTTGTAGTTTCACACCTTGGCAACGCACGGGACCATCAAATTATTACCATCTGTGACTAACACGTGCATTTAATTGTATCGTGACTAGTAAGTCGTTTATGTAATCGCTCTATATTAATTACTTTTTGGTCTTGTCGTATTTTAATATCTATCGTTCAAGCTATAGGTTTGTGTACGTTTGTTACCGCTCAGCTCTATAACGGGTACACAGATTTTGATGAAATTTGTTGCGTAAATACATTGGGTCTAAGCGTAACATATATGATTATTTGCATCCTGAAAAATTGTGCGGTTTAGATAATAATTTAGACTTAGGGATTCCACGCAGCACCATGCGGCGCATGTAGATAACTAATAAATTATTTGTATATTTAGCAAGTTTTATTAAAGAGTTAAACATTTTTTATATAATAAAATTACGAGTGCTAATATTTCATAATATTAGCACTCGTAATTTTATTATTTTTATCCAACTTTAAAAAAGGAGGATGTTTGCTATCTCAGAAGTTTTGATGATTCTTTTTTTATTTGAAAACCAGTTCTGACAATGGCATCCATGAGAAAACCATATTACGTACAGCATCAAAGACAAAAACCTATAAACAATTATGATTTGCAATAATTTCCAAGTAAGACATCGCCTAAGGCCTGTTGCAAGACTCGGTGAGCGATCGATGGCGCGATACGTAAACCAATGCCAGTCTTTTAAATACCCCAATACGGGCAGTGACTTTGAGGAATGATGAAAACACTCGTAAAATCATAGAATTAGTCATACCAGAACATGAGTACCTAAAAGTAGCAAAAATGTAAAACCACCAAGGATTTTTCGCAAGCTTTTAGGTGATTAACAGATGATGTGGATACGCACGAGACCGCCTTCTGAATAGAGCCAGTGAAGAAACCGTTCTCAAATCTCGAAGATTAGATGAACATTTCTGCAGACAATGGGTTTTTCGTAAAACTCGTGTAAGCATATGATCAGGCTGATTTATTGACCTTTTATTAGATTTTTCGTTGCATGGTCAGTTTTATATTCGTTTCATAGGGGTTACGAAAGGCCTACCTTAAAATCAACATCAATATTTATACCTTACGACGGATACCTTATAACGGATCAGATGCCAGAGTTAACATTTTAAATTAAGTCTTGTTGAAATGTAATGTTACTTAAGCACGTATTTATGTTACTACTAGTTGCGCCCCGCGGTTTCACCCGCGTATAAAAAGTATTTTAATTATTTGCTCATCCCACGGGAACATTGCACTTTTCCAGGATAAAATGTAGCCTATATGTTAATCCAGTGTATAAGCTATCTTGGTACTGAATTTCATCCAAATTCATTAAGCCGTTTGAGCGTGAACGCACACATACACCCAAACACAAATACAAAATTTCCCCTTTATAAAATTAGTGTGATACCTACATTATTTGAATTTTTTGAATCTGTGTTCTCATGGAAGTGACTTTTTGTCTTATTTGAGAATAAATTTCTTTAAACTTAAACCAATTTATAAGCCTTTATCTACATTGATGGTTTTATTACAAAATTACAACGCGCGGGTCGATTGAGTCACTACTATGTTCTTCTCAGAATTGACCCTTTCACTTCTTAAGGAAAAATATTTGATTATATATTCCTGAAGCTGCACATTCTTCAAGAAGTCGAAATTCCATTTTTAAAAGAGAACTTTTTAAAATTTCCCGTTCAATCTAAGATCTACCGTCTTTTTAGAATAGCAGTGTAATTATTGCATTCAGTTAAAGTTCAAGACGGTAGAATACAAACATTTTACTTATTTAAATTTAGCTGTAATAGTTTTTAACTTTAGTATTGCACTCCGCACTAAGGCAGTCTTTAGTAAAGATTTGTATAAAAAAATTAGTCTATACCAAACCAATTACGTCTGCTGGTTAATGATGATTCATGGCTCAAAGCGCCATTCGCCACGAGTCACGAATGTCTACTTCAGGAAATATAACAAAATATGTTTTTCTCACAGAAGGTAAGTAGGTGTAACTGGATCGCAACCTCGCCATGTGAGAACGTCTCACGGTTCAAATGCGCCGCTTGATTGAAGTTTAAGTATTACTTATATATTGTTTTATAGATAAACAAGCAGTGCCTTGATAAAAAGTCACCGAACTCCTCTTCTTGCAAAGCTTGATAAGAATGTGTAAATTCAACTTAGGTAGAGTGTGATTCAAACGCATAATGGCGGCTGTGCTTTTGTTAAGATGTGCTTTATTCTAGTTCTAGGAATATAAAACTAGACCCAATTAAATGGACCACCAAGGTCCATTTTAAAAGTCACGCAACTCATTCACAAAACCTGAATGCAGAATTTCGAGAACTCAGGATTATTCAAAATCGTGGGCGATATTATTCAGACATCCTTATGAGGCGATCTTAACAGTCCGTTTCTTAGAATACAGATCCATTTTACAACCGTAATAAGTATTGGTTACGTTAAACGTTGTTTAGGTACGCAACCAAAATGAATGATGGCCTATCGAAATTATATTAACTCTAATTTCAATAATAAACTGTAAACATATCGGTTTAAGATGCTACAAAAACGATTTCGTGATCGGAAAAGGAAGTCATTACTTTTGGAGCAACAAATATAGTGAGCACTTTTACAACGTAACAAGACTAACAAGTGTGAATTTCTCAAGCACCTTTAGAGGTGACTCTCAAAACAGAGTACTCGGTGACATATTTCGAGAACCAATTACAAAACATCTCAGTGACCTCACGGAGGAAACCACACTTTACAACTGACATACTTACAGACTGACTCATATCGTGAAAGTTCATTCATATGGTAACCAAAAATGTTGCCGTAATAGACCGTAAATCTTGTATTTTGTTTATTTGCCCATCACTCTCCTGGTTGAAAGGGTCGTTTGTCATATTTATTCATCCCTACGATGTACTTCTTGAACATACTTCGAATGTGAATCATCGAAATACCTTTACGGTGAAAGTAAAGCAATAAAAAAGTTGAAGATATTTTTATGCTTGCTGGGTGATGATTACAATCGGATTAATGAATGTAATTATTACACTTATAATAAAATGTTCATAACATTCAAATTATTTAACAGATGTTGTTCTATATTTTACTAAAATAACTAGTTTGCTAGTTCAAAGCTCATAAATTCTATTTTTGTCATTAAAATTCTACTTCCACATCTGCGTATACCACGTTTCCAGCACGTGCTCTATAAGACCATCAGCTTTTCTAAATCTTTTATAACTTCAACAGAATCTTCACTTATCACCATAGAAATATAAACAAAGCTCCGTATCGCCATAAAACAAGTAAACAGCGTTACGGAAAAGCCAACAAGTTGGAGAGAGAGGTCGGAGAACCCACGTGGGTTAAGTTAACAATAGATTACAAAAACCGTGTGTACCTGGAAGGTAGAGGCACCCGCCCCCGCGCCTCTTGTATCTTCAGTCTGCTCGAAAGCCTTCGCGGTGCCGCGTCGATTGTGTTTCTGTCTCTATTTAATAAATATATAACAAGTCGTTAAAAAGCTCAATAGTCATTAAAAATTATGTGTTGTAGACTCGTAAGTGCCTAATTAGAGGAGTGATGCACCGCGGCAGTTGCGTTCTATAGGTTTGGTGCGGCCACCTGCCACGGCTGCGTGCACTGCACCTCGCGAGTCGACCGGTGTTTTCGCGCCCAAACCGTATTATTATTCCACCCGGTATTAATGGGCGAATAAAAATAGGCTTCGACTACCGCGCGAATGGGCATATCTTAACGTAGTTCGTGTGCACTTGTAGAATTCAAATGAAAAGTTTCCCAATTGTACGTGTTCAGTTTACTTATCGCCATATAGAGTTGTTTGCTGATGTGTGTGTGTGTATTCAGCGCGCAGCCATTGTCTTCGATCACAAGTGGTGTGGAGATTGAAATAAAATGAGGATCAAGTGAATAAAGTGAAGTGTGTAGACAAGCGATGCGGAAATGATAAAGTTTCGGTACAAGCGTAAGGAGAGCAACGATGCCGGGAGTAAGGGGACGGCGATACAGAAGCAGAAGATCGAGGGTCTGCGGGACCGGGAGCTGCTGCCCCCCAAGGATTTATTGCTGCCGATGACAGGATCTCTCGCAGGGGTCCGGCACAACACCTTGCCGCGGTCGCGTCCGCCCTCCTCCGCGAGACATGAGCCGCCTGAACCCATCATCAATCCGACCACCTTGACTCTTTTCAGAGTAAGTTTTAACATAGCGATGTATCTGAGATTCTAAATCTCTTATAGTTACTATTATAGTTTTTTTTTCACTTTTGTTTACGCATTGTTCACCCGACCGATGACGACTTCAAAACGTGGGCTACAGTCTTGTAGTGTTTGCTCACTATAAATATTTCTATCCATCGCTGAGTAACGCCTATTCAATACCTACCTTTACAGGTTTGTTTTCAACTAACAAATCGCTTATTTAATCTTAACTACCCTATTACATATTCAACCTCCTTCATCAAGTCCACTTTCAAAGCTCCATACAAAAGACATCAACGCGTAAGCTTCGAGCGATGCAGTCTTGTCGTGACTTCATTGACTATAATTGCAAACGCATTGATTAATTAAATCACAGAACCCGTTGTTGTTGGAATCGATAAGACTAATGCATATTTAATAGTTAGTTTAGATTGGCATTTAAATGAATGAATCGGTATTTCAGCGAAGGTTAAAACTTTTTGCTTAACTTTAATTTAAATTATAATAATGATTTATTGTTAAGCACAATTTTTTTTTGCTTATTAATATAAAATGAAATTAATGTTTTGATAATAATTGTTGAACTCAAATAGACCCGTTTTATCTTTAAAATAATATAAAATGGTAATGATAACATTTAAAACATTCATATATTAACATTATCGTTTTAGTTGACATTATCATTAAATTACCTATATATATTTTATCACCGAGATTTTATAAATCTAATACAAACCTTATAGATACTTATTTCTTCTCGTTTTACGCACATAGAATTTTACGACTAAATATGTATTCAGTATTATAATATGATTTAAAATTAATATCAAATGCTTTATCTTTATTACAAGACTGTTAACATTTTTAAGTGTGGAGCCAAACCAAAGACAAAAAAAAAACATTTTTAAGCTATAGTATTAAACTTAGGTTACGTGTATAGTGTATATCTGTACTTTTGTTTAAACATTAAATTTTGCACCTTTTTTTAAATCATAATTTTCACAGACACCTGGATCCGTGCTTTTTGTTAGATTATTTTTTATATTTATGAATTAAGCCTATTATTTATACCTATTATTTATTTTTATATTATTTTATTATTGCACCTCTAAACAAATTAGCTTTTATTTAAAGAAACTATATAATCACTTAACTCATACATGCAAAAATATGTTCGTATGTACAAAGAATAAACAAGACAAACCAAACATATTGGTTCAAACAAAAGAGGAAAACGCCTAGGTATTTTATGTCTGTCTTGAAAAGAGTTCCATAGAAAGGTTTATTTATGCGTCTGTTAAAAGCTCTCAGTATGCAGTTTTGGAGAGGTAAACTTTTTGTTTTTCAATAATACGGTTGGACGGTTCGTAAACGGAATTCACCCGAAGAATACAGAAGGCTATTATTATGTATGCGCATACGCACAGCCTTCTCCGGTTTAACGTGCGTCCTGAATTGTCTATTGTGTTACCGCTAGTGATGAGCTAACGTTGAACATGAAATAGTACAAGTTTCTCGTCGTCCGTGAACCAAGTACTACTGCTAAAAAGTTTTGATCCACTGAAACAGAAGCAATTTTTAAGATACTATCTTTTTTCCTTTTTGTCTTTGTGCCTAGGTTCAGATTTATTCCGCTTGAAGATATTATTGTCTTATACGATCACAACAGTGGTGTCTTCGAAAACACAATAGCACTCGGTTATGAAATATCAGAATTATGAGATATACCTATGTTATTATAAATAATTTTGGTTTTATTGTAAATTTTTGCGTGTGTTAGTTATTACAGAGAATAATTATTGTGTTTTAAATCACATTCACACTATTCACACTAATATTATAAAGGCGAAAGTTTGTATGCGTGTATGTGTGTATGTTTGTTACTCCTTCACTTCTCAAACAGCTGAATGGATTTAGATGAAAGTCGGTACCAAAATAGCTTATACACTGGAATAGCATATAGGCTACATTTTATCCCGGAAAGCGAAATTTTCCCGTGTGATGAGCAAATAATTAAATTAATTTTTATACGTGGGCGAAATCGCGGGGCGCAACTAGTCATAGATAAAGTATTCTTAAACGTTGGTTTATTTGACTAAATGTTGGAAGCACGGCATTTATGCACTCATTGTTATGCAGTGCGATGGGTTTCGACGGTAAAAGTTTTACCTTAAATACAGAAAATATAATACTTAAAGATATAATACTCGTATAGGATTGCACCACCACAGAGCAGGAAAAAAAATAAGGGACGAGTATTTTTTCAAATCTGTTAAGTTGCACACACAAACATTACTTAGGTATTTTCAATGTATAAAACAGTTGCACACTCAAAAGTTACTTAGTATCAGTGTATTAAACATAGATATATTAAGTTATAACAAACTGATTCCCATCTCTAATTACGTACTTCGTGATAAATATGACAACAATATTAGAATTTTATGCTGATTGGTTATTCTATACACGTGAGCGTGGCTTTGGTTCTGTTGGCTATAGGGATGTAATTTTGAATATACCTATGTAGGTATATTTAACTATAAATATAACTATGTATTTATACAACTGATTACGATTACGGCCCTAAATATTATTATTATTATTCGCAAACTTTACCGATTATAGAGAGGATCTCTACTAGAACTTCACAATACTTAGTAAGTTTGTACAGCTGATGGGATAAAATTTCGTCAACATTAGCGTTGTGTGATAAAAATAACTTCATCGTTTACGTTTAAATAGGTTTTCTAAAGCATTTTAAAATGAAAACAAAATGTCTGTTCTAAAGTTTGACAGCTCCCAAGGTCGCATATATTTATCTGTAACTTAACCTCATGCATTGCAATAGGTAGCACTGTTAAAAATACACTTAATTAATAAATATAAAAAATTATCTAACAAAAAGCACGGACCCAGGTGTCTGTGGAAATGCAGATTAATAAAAAAAAAAAATAGGTAGCTCTTAAAGATAGCCGACAATTTTAGCACAGTTGGCCATAATAAGCTTATAATAATATAAGTTTAAGCTATAGCAATAGCAAACATAGCCACATACTGTAAAGTAAATTAAACGTATCTATACATATGTATATATAGTTTGCAAGCTTATCGGCAAATATTTTGTTGTTTATATATTTTTATTTATTACCCACAAACGTGCCAGGTTTCTCCTATCATTTCACAGCATGTGCCACAGAGTAAGCAATATTAATAGCGTACTTGTACACATTTCACCGATAGGTAACCTAGAGTAATCGTATTCTGTGTAATCTACCGTTTGATTACTTGTTTAGTTTAGATGTAGAAAAGCAAGCCTACCCGGAACTAATGTATCTAATGTTGGTGTAAGGTGTGGGAACTCGGTTGGGGTGTCTGTCTCCGATTGTGCCGTGGGAATGATGGAGCGCGCGCTCCCATGGCGCCGTGCCCCTGCTTCTTGCGGCTTCTGTGCGCCTGGTAGAGTAGGCTAGATATAATAATAATAATAATAATAATAATAATAATAATATGTGTAGACATCTCACACAACGCCATCTAGCCGCAACTAAGCAAAGCTTATATTATGGGAACCAGATAACTAATACAATACTCAAATACTTTTCGTTTGTAAATACATTCATATACAGGGAGTAACAAAAACCCTGTTAAATAAATGAAGTATGTGTACAGATCATTACAAGTAGTCATATAAAAATATCTAACAATACCTAAGTTATACGTATCTGAAGTTACACGCAGTATCTAAATACAAAAAAAATAATACCATTTCCCAAAAATGTTTGTGCCACAAGCCGTGCCTATTTTTAAATAGCTAAGTAACTAAGGTAAAAGTAAACGCGGAACCGACAAACGGGGGCCGCCTTTGTCGGCTCTTTTGTAGGATGCCGCTCCTGCACCTGTGTGCCTACGGGGAATTGGGGTGCGCGGGCGGCGCGGTATCACTCGGCATAGGCGCGGCGCGGCCCGCGGCTTACACTCAGTCGCACGTGCTCTCTCATGCAATTTAGTCGTTTCCAGTTTGACCGTCGCGAATTTAGTGTCGAGTGTGATGTCGTATTCTAACGACGAATACTACAATATGTTAATGTGCCTTGGTAGAAGTCACAATAATTATGCGGCAGCACGTAGAGAATACGAGCATAATTTTTCTATTCCGCGTGGAATTGAGTTACCGTCATTAATGGCATTCCAGCGATTGCACTTACGTGTTTACAACACCGGTAGTGTAACGGGCCGTGATCAGCAAAGATTTGATGCTGGAAGACCACGAGTATTACATGACGCTGAAGAACAGGTGCTCGATATGTTTGTGCAAGACCCAACACGTAGCACACGCAGCATGGCAAGAGAAATTGGAATTAATCACATGCGTGTATGGAGGACATTGAAGGAAGACGGTCAGCATCCGTTTCATTATCAACGAGTGCAATCATTGTTGCCCAGTGATTATGAGCCCAGAGTGGCATTTTGTCAGTGGCTTCTCGACCGAGTGACAGATGACGCAGAGTTTTTGAGTCGTATTTTATTTACCGACGAATGCTCGTTCGTCAGAACTGGCGTTTTTAACTGCCATAATGAGCACGTATGGGCTGTGGAAAATCCCCTGGCAATAAGAGAGAGCCATTTTCAGCATCGTTGGCGAATAAACGTTTGGGCTGGCATACTCGGTGATAGGATTATTGGGCCTCATTTCTTGAACAATACCATGAATGGAGCTAATTATCTGCAGTTTTTACGCAACGAACTTAGTGACGAACTCGACGACCTAAACTTGTCTCTTATGAGAACGATGTGGTTCCAGCACGACGGCGCTCCACCGCATTTCGCTCGCAATGTTAGGGATTACCTCACTCAAGAATACGGAGAAAGATGGATCGGACGAGGCTCCACTACACCGTGGCCAGCGCGTTCGCCAGATCTCACGCCTCTTGATTTTTATCTCTGGGGTCACGTGAAAGAGTCGGTCTTTAAAAAGACCTGCGACAACGAAGGCGAAATGCGCTCACGCATAGTTGCTGCATTTGAAAGCATAAAATCGGACGCGTTGATACTGCAACGTGTACGCGGAAGTATTGTGACACGTTGTCAAAAATGTATCGAAGTCCAAGGTCGGCACATTGAACAACATCTTCGGGGCCGCCAAATCAGCATTTTGATTGATTGACTGAACATGAAAATCGCCTACCGGCAGATGTGTTTTTGAAAGCTCTTTTAAGAGCTAAAAATTACGTACCTATCTTGTTTCTTGACAATACAAAATCACACGTGAATTCGATTGTTTAGAGTGTGGCAGAAAGGCGCGCAGCACTTGTGTGCCTACCACTATTGGTCAAAGAGATCTTTTACGTCATTAAGTTACGGTCTCGCAATCCTACAACGTTGTGGTATGTGGTATAGGGCACATAATCGTATGAAAAACGCATAAAAAGTAATCTGTGGAATAGCTTCTAGTTCCGTCGCAGTAGGTATGCGGTTGAATAGACTTAGCGTACCATGGCGGGCGGTGCGGGGTGCGGGCAACAGGCAGCAGGCTGCGTCGGTGGTGCAAGTACCTATGTTGTCAATATCTGAGGTCGTAAACATTTTTAGTAACGGCATAAAAGGTTTTAATAAAAAGCACACGTAAGTTTTGTATGTCTCGTATTGAAATAGAACTAGTATTACTACAACCTTGAGTTGACACTGGATACGCAGCTCGCGGATATAACAGGGTTTTTGTTACTCCCTGTATAATACAATATAACACCCAGACACAGAACAAGCACCTATGTTCATCACACAAATGTTTCCTGAGTGGGAATCGAACGCACAACCCACAGTTCAGAAGGCAAGGTTACTACAAACTGAGCTATCGGGCCAGTCAATTTAGTATATTTCTTAATTATTTAAAGCCAGGCTTATACCATACATTGAGGAACTGAAGTTACCGATCGGTTATTAGCCTTGAATAGCTGTTGATGTCGCAACAGGACACAAGACGTACCTAAAAATATGTATAAAGAAAATTGCTAACATCTCTATCCTATTATGTTAACGTAGAGGTTTCTATAAAAGAAATAGCATATTTAGTGAGGTTTTGTTCAAATGTTTAGTGAAGTTTTGTTCAAATGTTGATATGCACAACACCTCACTAAATATGCTGTTTCTCCGAAATTCGTGTAGTCAACACTGACTCGAAACTACGCGATTTTTGGAGTAAAGGAAAAAGCCTCATACACAGAAAATGCCTAATTTTCCATCTACATATTTGAAATACACAAATACTATCTTTTTTTCATTTCAATTTAATGCCATTTTAACCCAAATTATAATAGAGATGCCCTTTAGAAATATCAACATAGTATATGCTGAGAGTTAGGAAAATAAGGTCTATGAAAAACGTTTCTGGTTTATCTACTCCATTATGTCATTCAATTACGTGATAAATATTAATAGTTCTCTAGGTTCAAACTCTGTTACCGTAGAATAATAACATTATCTGATTACAAGAAGATCTGTCCTAGAAGGAAGGGTCAGAAGTTGCGTGATGCGCGTCCAGGAAGGCATGGCGAGCTGCGTCCGTTGCTGCACCGGAAAACGCACCAATTATATCCTTTCTTCCACGCAACAAACAATCATATCTAACTATCGAAAAATAGTGGGAAAGATAACTTTTTTTTTCAAACTCACAGCACCTAATGGGCTTGCTATATAATATTTAACAATAAGCACTTTGGTATTCTTAATACAATAACTTAATTTTAAGCACCTAATATCATTTTGACTTATAAAAGTGCTAAAAATAGCCTATTTGC
The DNA here is from genome assembly GCA_905220475.3 of Ennomos fuscantarius. Taxonomy (NCBI): domain Eukaryota; kingdom Metazoa; phylum Arthropoda; class Insecta; order Lepidoptera; family Geometridae; genus Ennomos; species Ennomos fuscantarius. Next base: position 4,789,392 of record HG992031.1, on the reverse strand, counting down.
TATAAAATCATTTGACTTTGACTTTGAAAAAAATCTAATTGTAATGTTTATAGTGAAATGAGCTTGAAGAGCAGAGGAGATTATGATTATGTATGTAATTATACATGTAAGTTTCAAAATGAGTAATATTATACTACCTATCAGCCTTATTAATAAACACGAACTAGTTTTAGACTAGTTACACCATCTTTTGTCTCTTTCGATCCAGATAAATATTCCAGTAGCAAAAAAAGGACAAAAGCTGAAGTAACTAATCCGAGACTAATACCAGTGTATTAATAAGGCTGTATATGTTTTATGCGTCTTCCGATTTATTTAGTTATTCAAAGTTCGATGAGTTTGTTAGTTTGAGTGTAGGCAGCAAGTTCAAAAATAGAGTAGGTTTTGTACATAAATTGTGGAATCATAAGAAAATCATAAGCCAGCGGTGGCGGCTAACGGTTACAAAACATAAAACATCGAGACGAGTTTGAGCGTCAAATGATCGCCTCAGCCGGGTCACGGTGTGTTTGTGACCTATACCTTCTCGTATTCGTGCCATACTGGTTTTTGTTCGCCCATTTCGTACGCAAACAACTCTCGGCTTTATGTGGGAGAAATAAATATGAGATTTGCATAACCAGGTCTCGGTCAGAACTTTCTTTGCGTTACCTATAGTAATATTAGAACTTTGCAGTTTACTTCGAAATTGTTCTAATGGTTAGTTCAAGGATTATTTAAGGCGCATAATATTTTAGTTTTAAAACTATCGAGTATTATATATACATTTTGGAAAATATATTTCGCCTTTTAATTGACGTGAGTTTAGCCGCTTTTAATTTACCAAAAAGCTCATAATGTTGTTTTAACATATTCATTAGATTATGTTAGGTAATCTAAATAGATTTAATCGAGCGTAGCCAATGACTGACTCTGGTATCGGAATTAGACAGCCTATGTCACTCAAGGATAACGTAGCTATCTATCACTGAATGGATTTTAGAATTTTTAGAATCGGGGTAGTTCTAGAGATTATCGTCTACATAAACTCACGAACTTAACATCTTTGTAATAGTATGGATTGTACAAGTACAAGGAAGTAATAATGTGTAATGTACAAGGAGGATTTAATACTATGAAGCATTATCTACCAGCCAACTAGTTAGTACTTCTATAGCAAAAGATTTTATTCTATCCGAAGCATAAAAAGAGAATAATGACAACATACTTATAAGTACATCATCTATATCATTAACAGCCTTACTTACCTAAGTCGGTATTTTTGAACACGCTACCTCTCACCCTATAATGAGTCCAACCGAGTCTAATCATCATCTCCTTTGTCCCCAGGAGTTGTTCACGCAGCTACAATGGTCAGCGGAACGCGCACCAGCAGCCGACAGCCTGAGGCGAGCGCTTGGCGGTGGCGGCGCGCGCTTCCAACTCGGCTGCATGGCAGACGCCAGCGAGTGCTTCGAACACCTCCTACTGAGAGTTCATGCGCATGTGGCAGCCAGTGCAGATCGGAGGGAAGATGACGCGTGCCGTGCGCCGCACTGCGTGCCGCATCGCAAGTTCGCCATGATGCTGGTGGAGCAGTCTGTATGCGATGCATGCCACGCTACCTCGGAACCGCTGCCGTTTACTCAGGTAATACCGCGTACCTGTATCGGCCACCTAACTACTACCTACTACCTGTGATTCTGATTTGATTTTTAATAGCTATTAATTAAATAACCGCCGAAAATAGTCAATAGTCATTTATTCATATAAAATACACGTCTGAAATTATATAATAACATAAATAGAATTGTAGAATACAAATGGTACAAAATAACATATCATTACATAGAACATTCATGAATAATACGGTGGAATGTGAAAATTATATATTAAAAATTAAAATTAACAATGTCAATAAATACAAAAAATACTAATAAAAATTTAATTTTTACTGCTTAATATTTAAAAATTCTGCATAATTATAAAATGTTTCGTTGATAAGCCAACGCTTTAGCTTAAAATATCCCAAATTTGGAGTCCCTGTTATTTCATCTGGTAGATGATTGTAGACCGTCATAATAGGGTATTGGTTGAACTATCCGAAGTTTTATTTATAACATCGCCATAAGTTTTTGCTAGAATTTTCTCTGACTGTTCTAATATTGCGTACGTATTTTTTGCAGATGGTACACTATGTATCAGCAACGGCGTTGACGGCGCAAGCAGCGCTCGGCGAACACGGTGACAGCTTCGGCTTACTGTTAAAAAAGGCCGGTGGGATGGGAGATATCAGAGATTGCCCGGTAAGTACCGTGATCATACCAAAAATGTTGAATTGAGTTTAGAGATTATTAAATAGCTGATTGGGTTTTGTTGCTAAAAGTCTAAAATATATTTTTACTTTTTTTACAGAATGCATGCGGGGCGAAGATTCAGATATGCCGGACGCTGATGAACCGTCCGGAGGTGGTGTCTATCGGCATAGTGTGGGACTCGGAGCGGCCGCCCGCCGAGCACGTGAGTGCCGTGTACGCGGCGCTCGGCACCGAGCTGCGCCCCACGGATTCCTTCCACGCGTGCGTCGACCGCGCCTGGGCGGCGCGCGCCACCCACCGCCTCGTCGGCCTCGTCACCTACTACGGCAAGCACTACTCGACCTTCTTCTACCATAGCAAGCTGCACCGCTGGATCTATTTTGACGATGCCGACGTGAAGGAAGTCGGCCCCGATTGGGCGCAGGTCGTGGACAAGTGTCGCCGCGGTCGCTTCCAGCCGCTACTGCTACTGTACGCGGCTGCTGACGGGACGCCCTGCGATACGCGCCACGCGCCCAAGGAAGTGGTGCCGTTCCCGGCGGGCGAGCGCCGCGCCGCTACTCCCGCGCCTGCTCCTGCGCCCGCGCCCCCCGCCCCGCTCAAGCGGCGCGCCGGCACGCCTGCACTAGAAGTGGATGCCCCGCCGGTGGGCGTGGAGGCGCAAGCGTCCCGGCGCGCGCACCTAGCCCGCAGCCTCAGTGCCGGCTCCACGTCCGACTCTTCAGAACGGCCGCGCGCGCGCCGCGACTCCGGCAACTGGAGTGGCGATCGCAACTCCGCGTCCTCCGGCTCCTCTGCGGCCGACAGCCCGTACCTGTATGCCCGCGGCCGGCCGCCCGGCTCCGCGCCCGGGAGCCCCACGCGCAAGGGCGAGCTCTCGAGCGGCGGCTCTTGCGACGCCGGGTACGACTCCTACTCGCTCTCCTCCACCGATAGCCTGCCGCTGCAGCAGGGACTGCGCGTTAACTTCCAGCTCGCACAGATCCCGGAGATCATCGCGCGCGGTGACTGCGAAGCGCTCTGCATGGAGGCGGAGAAGCTGCTCGAGCGGTCCTCGCATGCGGAGGCGGCAGGCGACTACGACGCTGCGATGCTGCTGTGCGACGCGGCTGCGGCCAAGGCGCGCGCTGCTATGGACGCGCCTTACAACAACCCGCACACGATGACGTTCGCGCGCATGAAGCACAACTCATGCCTGATGCGCGCGCGCAGCCTGCAGCGGCGTGCGCCTGCCGCCGCGCGGGAGCCACGCCCCGCGCCCCGTGGCCCCCTCGACCCCGCCCCCGTGCCCATTGAGATCTACGCCACGCTACCTAAGAAGAAGGGCTCCTCGAGGAAGGCCCCGCGGGGCGAGGACGATGTCGAAACCGCCCGCGAGCGGCCGCCCCGGCACCGCGCGCGCGATGAAGACAAGAGCCGGGAGAAGCGCTCGCGTAGCGAGGACCGAGGCCGTGCACGTAAGGACGCGCCCACGCAGCCCCCCACTGAGAAGAAGGAGGAGCCGCCAGTGGATGAAAAGAAGAACAAGAAGCAACACAAAATTCGCAGAAAACTCATGGGTGGCCTGATCCGGCGCAAGAACAGGTCCATGCCCGACCTGACCGAGGGCGCAGATGGTACTGCCGAGGCGGCCAAGGAGAAGCGAGTGTCGTCTGTCGACGATGCTGAAGTAGGGCGCCGTTCTGGCGACGACAAGACGAATCTGAGCGGCTACCTATCTGAGGGGCACCTGGAATACTCGGTGCCGAGCGGTACCAACCCCAACCTCGAGCGCAGCAAGCTCATGCGGAAGAGCTTCCACGGAAGCGCTGGCAAAATGCTGACAGCCGCCAAGGTCCCGCCGCCGCCGCCCCTGCGAACCACCTCGCAACTGACGACGAACAAGTACGGCCAGCTGGAGCACAAGCCGACTTACCCCACGGAGGCCGACGAAGACGGCGGCTTCTCGGAGCAGTACGGCGACGAGCCGCGCTCAATGCCCTTCATGCACTCGTACGAGGACAGTAGCGCGAGTCACTACGACAGCTTCGACAACTCCGGCGAGCAAAACTTCCACACGGTGGTCACAAAGGCCATGATCCACCAGGAACAGAGCCCGGTGAAGCGAGACCCAGCGCCCAGTGCGACGCCTACGCATCACGCACAGAATTTAACGACCGCCTTTGACGACGGAGTGGACGTCGTAGACTTCTCGACGCCCGCGCGACCCTCTCCGCAAACATTCGAGCTCCCCCCGTACCCCAGCCCGATGAATTCCGTCAACCATTCGCGGCAGCCCAGTGAAGAGTTCCCGCCGCCACCCTCTCCCATCAACATGACCTCTGTTCTTGACGAAATAAACCAAATGGACTTCGTTGATCATTATCAAAAGAGTCCCCATATCTCCCCGGCTTTTCACGGTAGCAACCATTATCATATGAACGAGGACGGAATGCCGAAAATGCACCTCGAGCCTGCTAACACGGTTAACAGTTTGCTAAAGGAGTTGCAAGCGAAGCAAGTGGCCTTCAAGCTTAAGAGATCGGGTTCTTTGGAGGGACAGCTCTCGAGCTCCAGCGAAGGAGAAAAAATGTTCGATAACAACAATAGCGTACGAAATATGGCTTCGAGGTTTGAGAATGGTGGTAAAAATACGATGACTGAGAGTGACAGATCTCACGTCGCCCTTGTCGGTATGGGAGGCAACAGGAATGTTCTAAACTTGCAACCCAACCTTTACGTCCGACGGGCATCGTCGTCATCAATAGATCCAAATCAAATGGAAGACGATAATAATGTTGATCAGAAGACGCCCAGCGAAACTTATGGCGACCGTTCCAAACCCAAAAAGAAATCCGTGTCATTTTGCGACCAGGTTATCTTAGTGTCGACAGCTGAGGATCAAGAAGACGATAGTTACATTCCTAATCCAATTCTAGAAAGGGTGTTAAAGTCTGCGATGAATAAACCAGAACTAACAACCTTGCCGCTGCAGTCAGAAAAGCCTTCACTTCAGCGACAGGAGTCTTTCGACAGCCAATCGTCGCGTTCGACGATATCATCACTTTCTCAAAACTCAGTCGCAAACAACGAGAGCACGCAAGCAGGTTACGGGCAAACGCAACACGATTACCATCCATCAGCTTATCAGGTGGCACAATCTCGAATTCAACAACAATACAACGCGCAAAAGAGTACCGGAGTATACGGCACGAACTCCCCCGTGCAGATGATGCAAAATCAAAACGGAGGGAACAACAATCAAATATACCAAGCGCTCAGCAGCTCGCCTCTCACCGCCACCAGTCCCATTCCATACAACCAGCCGCCCGCCTACACGAGCCAAAGCAGTGCAAGCCCACCGAACTACAGTCAAAACCCTGTGAACAGACTAACACCCATATCACAGAATCTAATCTCAAAACAGGCGAACAACTTGCCTAGAACCGTTCCTAACACTTACCCGCACCCACCGAGCCTGCTTCATCAAATGAACCAGCCACCGAACAATGCGTACTACCACAGGCTGCCTGCCACGTCTCAGGGGACGCCGGCACTCGGCGGCAACTATGGCACCAACCGGCAGTATAACCAATCGGTTGGCCAGTACTCCACCAGCCAGTCTCCATACCAGAGCGTGCCGAGTAGTTCTCCCTCGTATATGAGCTACCCCAGCCCACCGACGAGCTATGCCAGCTCGGATTACTCTAGTCGCTACCCCCCAGCTCCCCCGGCGACCGCAGCCTCCACGCACTCCCCCTACCAACGCGTGCCGCCGCCGCACGGGGAGGCGCTTGGGGACAACTACAACGCCCCGTACAAAGTGTTCTACCTCGATGGCAACGCCGACCAACCACGACCGGATGCGAGACACTATGCCAATTCCCAGCAGCGCCCGGTTTACAACCAGAACGCGAACGTAGAAAGCAGCGGCGCTCCCAACGAACAAATGGGACAGTACCAGTACAATAGTGGCTACAATCCGTACCAGCACCTGCCTACTGCGAAGCAGTTTCAAAAGAAGTCAGTGTCGTTCGAGCCTGGAACTAAAGGCGGTGCGGATTCTCCCGTGCCGCCTCAGATGGCCCCTCCCTACACAACCGGGGAGCCTCCAAACTTCCTCGCGGGGGCGCCGAAGTTGCCCTGTAACCTGTGCCGTAAAAAGCTAGTGAACCCTCCAGCCATGTATTGCCCAGATTGTGACTTTTACATGTCTAGATTTAAGCCTAGGTCGTAGCATTCTCAGACAAGACTTGACTAGGTTTAAGAATTTATAAGCAAGCTACTATAAATTCATTTGCGTACTTAAATCAGTTATGTAATGTATTAATGATATTTAAATGCTCGTTTAAATAAGAGTAATTAATGTACAGTGCAAATATATTTTTAGACGTTAATAAAATACCCATCGGATTCATCTAACAGATCTCACTTGAGAATATTTTATTTAGGTTTATGAGATTAATAATTATACGAGTAATTGTTAAAGTTTAAGTTTTTTATGTGTTTGGTTGTAACAAACGTCAGCTACCTTATGTTTTTATATTTCAAATGATTTTTGTAAAAAAATGAGTCTGAATATTAAAGATGTATTTTAAAAGTAAACGCATTTCATTCAGCCTGCTGCCTACTTAGTGAAGTTATTTGAAAATTAACGGGTTAGATTTTGGGGTACTAGAAAATATTAATTTTCTAAAAATTAAATAGCTATATAAACCTTTTCTAAATCAATGGGTTCGATTGCCGGGTAAAAAAAATTTTTTTCTTCATCTTCTCATCACATCATTCCTATCAATTTTTTTATGAAAATGGGCCCCCAGGCCTTTTTAAGCACTATTCCACATAGGTACTTTAGGTTTGGCCATCACAAAACACAAATTACTTCTGTTGCCCTGTTGAAAGATTCTCCTGTTTAGGTACTCACTTTACTGGAAATGAGGTGGATCTACCCGCAGTCTGTATTTTTCTATATAGAACCGTGGAACTATAACCCATATTACTTTGAACCTTATAGAAAATCGGTAGAACATTAACAAGTAATGTAAACTGCTTATGTACATTGTAGTGTGTGAACACGCCCGTCCTATATAGTTTAGCCAACGTAGCATATAAGTTAGTAATAAGTTAAGACAGTCATCATGTAGACGCCGACCAATACACTTGTGCACCGCAACACCATCTTTCATTACCAACATGGTGCACCATCAACCCCAAATATGAACCTTATTATTACATGGCGACCCTGCCAGCGGCTGCAGTTTCGAAGAAATGGTGAAAAAATAAATTAACATGATGGCAGCGGCTGATTATAATAAATAAAGAAAATATTAAAGAAGAGGTCAATTTAAAAATGAAGATAAGATTTATTTTATAAAGAAAAATAGAGGCGCATATTAAGAAGAAAGAAGATAATTATTAAGAAAATAAATATGGATAACGAAGATAAATAATTATGAAGAATAAATATTTTAAGAAGAATGAAGAGATTTTTATGAAGATTTATAATGAAGATTTTTGTTTGAGAAAATAATATGAAGACAAAATAAAGGCGTTATAAGAAGAAGAAAGAAAATATATTTTATGTGAACGAGTTCTTCGGCATCAAGGAGCACGGGAGCAAGGATCGGTGTCCAGGGTATTTCCGGCCCAAACGCAAGAGGATAAGAATAGCAGCAGCAAGCAACATCATCTCGAGAGATCAGCGTGTGGATCTCTGCATATCAGCTCAAGATCAGTCGGGACAAACTTTGTTTTCATTTACGTATTTTGTTTACATTATAACGGAAATGTAAGTACTATTTTGCTAGGTTTTCTTTTTCGATTTCAATTTTAGATATTTTTGAACATTTTCCTTACAAGACTATCTTTAATTATTTTCAAGTTTGTACAACTTTATTAATTTTTACACCGTTATTTTTTTTACAAGTTTACAAGTTTTAAGAATATGGAAGAATTTGACTTAGAGACGGCTATTGCCTTGTTACCGGTAATTACAGGACAAGAGCATGTAACGAAATCTTTAATTGATGGTATAGAATTATACAACGAAATGTTAATGGAAAGTTCTAAGCATTTGCTAATTAATTTTGTTTTAAAAACGAGGCTATCTACAAGTGCTAAATTCTATTTAAAATCAAATTATGACAATGTTGACACTTTATTACAAGATATGAAAAAAGTTTTGTTACCAAAAAAATGCCCAGTTGCAATACAACACAAATTAATCAATTGTAAACAGGGCAGCAGATCGATTAAAAGTTATGGTTCAGAATTAGAAAATATATTAGTTGAGCTAACATTATCACAGTCAGAAGGAGATAGAGAAAAAATAGCCATTTTGCACCCGATAAATGAAAAAATGGCGATAGACATTTTTGCAAATGGACTAAATAACTCAAATGTAAAAATTATAATTAAAAGCAGAGTATTCAAATCTTTATCTCACGCCATTCAAACAGCAATAGATGAGCAGACTATTATGTCATCTTTTAGAAACTCTTTAAATAGAAGTTTTCAGGATAATATTAATACCAGTTTTCATAATCGTAGATATAACAATTACATCCCACGTAAAAACTACAATAAGACCAACGTGTGGAATTGTAAAGATGATTGGTGCAACACGCCCTTATCACAAACGCGCCATGATTCCATACCGAGCAGCGATCGCACTTTGCCCGATCAGCGTATTAGGCAAGTACATGAAGCTCAGTGCACTTTAAAGAACAATATTAAAATGAACGTAATGAAATTTGATACCACTTGCATTCCTAAAGATAGTCGTCAGGTACAGTTTGTGAGTCAAGGCAGTGATGAAGTTTTAAATTTAGGAAGAAGTAAGAGTTTAGTATCGCAATGCGATAATAATGAGGAAATTTCGGTTCCCAAATATAATAAAATTGGGGAAAAATCGAAATATTTAACGGATTTGACAACCTCAGTACCTTCTGTCACCAGGCCTGATCAACCTGCGGTAGTTAGGGAAGTAGATGAAACCATGGATTTAGGATTAGATATTTTGTTTTCGGATAAGGAAAGAATAGAGTTCGATGATTCAAATGAAAGTAGAAAATGTAGTGGAATAAATAATGAGTGTGAAATAATTTTGAAAGATGACTTGATGAAAAATAATGATAATCATGATGATGATGATGATGAAGATGAAAAGAGATTTCATGAGATAACCTACACTAAGAATAATTTTGAGGAAAAGAAAAGTAGTATGAAAGATATAAAGGAATATTTAAAGAAAAAGTTGATGAAGAATTATGATGATTATGATTTATTAACTGAGTTGAATAACAGAAAAATGTTAAAATCATATCGAATGGTAGATAATGAAGGAATTTTAAAGAAAATAGACCAAGGTCTAGAGAGCAGTCATAAACGTGAAATATGTATGAAATGGTCAGATCGAGAGACTATAGATAGATTTAATGAGAAGTATGACAGACGTTCAGTAGGTATAACTTAGAAGTATATAGGATAGATAGCTTAAACTGACTACAGAACGACAACTATAGGATTTTTTTTTGCTAGAGGCTTGTTAGATAAGATATTACATAAAACTTAGTACCTATGAGGTAGGTAATTACATAAAAAGTATAAGTATAAAAATAGGTAAGACTTTTATATGTGTGAATGTATTTTAGTTATCTTTAGGTTTTATAAAGGAAACGTAGGATTAAAATAAAAAAGTAAAGTGTTAGACTAATCAAAATAAAAACATGAAAAAGTCAAGGAACATTAGCGATTAAAATAGGTTATAGTTATACGAGTCGGTAGGTGTTATTTTGTTAACATTTTATTTGTTTAATTATTGAAATTGTAACGATATGAACATTGTGTCTAATTTTTTAAAATGTGAAGTAAGTCGGACTTTTATGTATTTTTGAAATATGAAGTATGAAAAGGAATTGTAATAGAAATAAAATGTCTCTTCATAGTAAATCCATTTTTTTTTTCAATAAGGAGGGTGATGTAGTGTGTGAACACGCCCGTCCTATATAGTTTAGCCAACGTAGCATATAAGTTAGTAATAAGTTAAGACAGTCATCATGTAGACGCCGACCAATACACTTGTGCACCGCAACACCATCTTTCATTACCAACATGGTGCACCATCAACCCCAAATATGAACCTTATTATTACAACATAACACGTCGTGTCGAATTAAAAGTGGCATCCTTCATTTAAATAATGCCGATTTAAATTTAGGATATTAATTCATATTAGTTGTATAAATAAATAGGTAGGTATTGTCAGCATTGCCGTGTTTGGCAAGCACCTGCCCTCGTCGGGGACGTTAAATATAAATACAAATAGGTACTTATAAGTTCATTGTGTAGAGTGTGGTGTAATGTAAGTAGGTAAATACGGTATCACATAATTGAGGGCGCTTAGTATTGCCCATCAACGCAGAAAAAACAGTTTTTTTTTCATCGTCCGTAATTCTTATAATTATAGTATTTTATTTGTGCTTATAGCAAGTATAAGTAAAATATAATATTATTGGTCTTTACCTATGAAATTGCCGTTTTGTTTGAAAAAAGTTAAAGTATTTTTTTTTTCGAACTTATTTATTTCTTTTATTCAAAGTAATCACCCCTGCAATCAATGCATCTTTGCCAAAGCTGTGGCAGTTTATGGATGCCCTTCTTGAAAAAATCAGCAGGACGGGAGACAACAAACTCTTCAAAGGCGTTTTGTACTGCCTCTCGGGAATTGAATTTTTTTCCCGCTAAAAAGTTGTCCAAATTTTGGAAAAAGTAATAGTCGGTAGGCGCAAGATCTGGTGAGTATGGCGGATGAGGGAGAGCTTCCAAACCCAACTCATGCAGCTTAGAGACGGTCTGTTGTGCAGTATGGGGTCGCGCGTTGTCGTGAAGTAGCAGTGGAGACGACCGATTGACCAAAGCTAGTTGCAGACGTGCGAGTTTCGCCATCATTGTGGTCAGTTCTTCAATGTACACATCTGCAGTAATGCTCTCGCCGTTTTGTAAAAAGCTATGATGAATCACACCAGCACTAGACCACCAAACTGTGACCATCACCTTTCTAGGGGTCATTTTTCGTTTTGCACATTGCTTTGGTACCGAACCAGGATCTAACCAACTTGCTGAGCGCTTTCGATTGTCAAAAAGAATCCATTTTTCGTCGCACGTAACAATTCGGTTCAAAATTCCTTCATTTCTGTGCCTGTTAAGCAGCGCAAGGCAAGTCTCGACGCGTACGTTGCGCTGGCGATCGTTAAGTTCGTGGGGCACCCATCTATCAAGCTTTTTTATCTTGCCAATCTGTCGCAAATGGACCAATATTGTTTTGATGCTAACATCAAAAGCTGCTGCCAGCTCAGCTGTAGATTGAGATTCATCAGCTTCCACAATCGCCTTTAATTCATCATTGTTGACCAAAGTTTCCGGACGACCACGAGGTTCATTTTTCAAGTCAAAATTCCCAGAACGGAACCGAGCAAACCAATAACGGGTTGTACGTTCGTTTGTACAGTTCTCTCCGTAAACGTCGTTGATGTTACGTGTCGTTTGTGCCGCGTTGGTGCCACGACGGAACTCATATTCCATAATTACACGAAATTTCAAAGTATCCATTATGAGGAAAAATTTTGAAATGTAATGAAAATACAACGCTAATCAATAAACAAAAGACTTATATTGTAAATAGAATGTCATATTTTTAAAACAAAATTAATTTGAATTTAGAATTCATAGCCAATCAAAACTTTTTTTTGTTTGAAAAAGTCTGTACTGCAATACGGCAATTTCATAGGTAGCTATTATATAGGCAGGTACACTGTTATAAATTTTTTTAAACAAATAAAGATAAAGCTGTAAGGAATAAAATGCTCGTTTTGCAAGTGTATGACTGAGAGTAATAGGCATGACGAAAGGTTTTGAAATCCTCTTCCGTAATGTACCCACATTAAAGGTTTTTTCGTAAATAGTAAATGTATGGGTAATTTATTTCGGTAATAAACTTAATTTTAACTAACATTAAAGCCATTTTCATAATATTTTTTAAATGCGGCGCGAAAACAGCTCGCAATGTCATGGTGTCGGCTCTGACGTCACGCCTAGGTAAACTTGTCATTGTGTCTACGCGTAGCGAAGAAAGTAAACAAAATATTAAATTAATTCGTATGATTAAAATGAATGCCAAAGTTTATAAGTGGTATGTAGTACCGCAGTGTAAAACCACATCAATAAGAATGCCCAACAAAGTGCTTGTACATGTTCCAAACAAGAATAATACATAATATAAGTATAATAATATTTCTTAATGCTCTGGGCAAATCTTGCATTTTACTGTACAAAATGTTTCCTTCCCGTTTTAGTTGCACATAACTGATTGCATTATTCCCTTATAATGGTCTTGAAGACCTGAAATATTTGAAATTACTTAGAACAAATACATACACATTCACTTGGTGAGTAATGAGATTTTAGGTTTTTACTATGCGGAAAAATATTACTTGTATTAGTAGGTGCTTTTTGTACCGAAAATTACTCGTATTATCACTCACTCGTATACTCATATTAACTCTAAAATAGCAACTTAAAATCTGTGAAAGAGCTAACCTCAAAAATAAACAAAGGCAAGTTTATTTTAAAAATAACCTATATATACATAAGATAAAATAAATTCACATGAGCTCAAAATATATCAAATTCTTATTTATATCTAAGTGCGTTATATCTAGGGTACAGATAGGTGGATACAAAATTTATTTACAAGGAAGTTTTCACGTTTCTAAACTCAGACGAGCAAAATTCCTTATTTGTTACGAGCGTTGCCTTAATTTTGCATTAATACATCAATTTTAAGCAAATTTGAGCTACTTGCCTTAATAAAGCTTGGTTCCATTGTTACAGCAGAGTGGAATCGATAAATCACACGTGAAAGAATACTAAATAACAAAATCAATCCAAATTTGTATATTCACAACAGCAAAAATCTAAGCGTGACGTCATGCGCTGTGATTGGCGTTTCAGTCAAAATGGCCAATTGCAGTATTTTAATGTTATATTTTATTGAAATTCTAAGTAATCTTAATTTTTTTAATAAAACTAAACCAGTGTTTTAATGTTATTTAATATAAATTTTACCCTAAAAACATTAAATCGACCATTTTTTGATACTGTCGTCATGCCTATTCTGTATTTCCATGTATTATGAATTACAATACAGCGACATCTATCAGGTTTTAGTAAAACAATTTCTCCTTAATTTTTTTCGTATCTAGAATGGCATGAATGTTGTCATTTACGAAACTATTTACTACTGTTAGATGTGGTGAATAGATGACTCTGTACGACATTTCACTATAAGATGTGTATTGCCTTAAATAAATATCATAACAATTTGGTAGAAATGGAAAGATATAATATTTTTTTATTTCGGAGTTCATGTAGGCTTTACTAAGTTCATAACTATTATGGATGACATTTTGATATTCTGTGAGGACAGGTGCTTACTAGGACCAAAAGTAGTCGTACAGTAGAGTGCTTCCAGATTCTTAAGTTAATAATGGCACCAACCTTGGTTTTTTGGCGGGAAAACAAGAAAGATCGCTTCACTGCATTATATTATTTTTCAAAACATTATTTTCAAAATTAGTGCTAAGCTAATAAATATAATTAAGAACAGTATCAACATTATGTGATAAGTTTACTGTAAATATCTAACCTGCAGCTCACCGGCTTTTAGTTTTATATAAAATTACATTTCTCTGTAAGTGAATTTTGTAAATTCTTATGAGAAATAAAATTCTTTAACCATAAAATTAGTGCATAAAATTAGTGGTGTTTTATTCGTCACGAGCTGAATTACAGCTTCTGGTAAAGCTGTTATGGAGTTTTGGAAACAACACGAAAAGAATCGTTTCACCATCATTACACCACTTTCCCACACTTATAGAATAAAATGCAACCAATTTTATGCACTAACACTGAAAATAACACAAGTTTTGAAAAATAATATTCTTTTCTTAATATTTTTATATAACCAATGTAAAAATATTAAATTTCACATTAAAAAGAAGTTACCGACCAACATTCAGCTATAGAGTATAATAAAAAATATTTTATTCCATTGGAGATCTTAGGGTACAAATGAATGGTAGAAAAATTATGGTTTTGCAACCATTGCTGGATCTCTTACCTATGTCAAATTGTGAAATTGGCATTTGAAGATTTTGGAGAGCTACCACTTACATTGAAGTCAGTGTTGCCAAACTTACAGAGAATGGCGTATTATTACGAGATTTCATGACCATGCTGCGTCTGGTAGTACTTTAACGTATGACAAACGTACGTGTGTAGTATTAACACTGTTCTGATTTTAATCTGAATTTACACAAAAAAATACGGTAATTTAAGGTGGATGATAGATAGATCGATAAAATCTTAAGTGTACTCACCAAATATAAAAATATGTTTGCAAAGAATACAACGAGTTACTAGAAATGTGGGACAATGGGCGATCTAATCGCTAAAAGTGATCTCTCTAATGTAACCTTTGACTTAAAATGGTAAAGGATGATGGGGTGCATAGTCTATTTATGAAGTTTTCGATTTTGTAGCTAATTATAGTAGTAGCACCTCGCAAATTGACAATAAAACACCACACGAAGTATATGTATTGTCAATGTACTCAATACTCGTTGTATCAATCGAAGCTTAGTTATCAATGTATATTTTAGAGTAGCAATAAATTAAATTAAATAGTGAGACAGTATTTAATGGTGTCAGCACAGAGGCTATGCTAATTTTTGACTACGATAAATAAACGTAAAATTTGTGCATTTTTGTATAT
Source organism: Ennomos fuscantarius (assembly GCA_905220475.3). Taxonomy (NCBI): domain Eukaryota; kingdom Metazoa; phylum Arthropoda; class Insecta; order Lepidoptera; family Geometridae; genus Ennomos; species Ennomos fuscantarius. Next base: position 4,774,284 of record HG992031.1, on the reverse strand, counting down.
TATATATGCATTTGCGAAAATGGCCTGATATCGACGTCAAAGTTATGTTTATTGAAGAATATGGGGTAGCATAATTATATTGCTAAAGTAAACGATGTCGAGTATAGGATGGACTTCAGTACAAAGTTAGTTAATATATTAGGTTGTTCCATATACCAAGTTGTACAGTAATTGTACGGTACGTTTAATTTTCAAATATCCTGGCAACAATGCAACACTGTTCCCTGGCAGTCAGTTCTTTAATGGCGGCCGTCGACCACGGGTGACGGGTCGTGTCTAAAATCTGTCATTATTTATATTATAATTCTATTTGTAGGTGCTGTGTTTACGTAAACATGACGGGAATTTTGCCCACGTATCAGCGATTCGTGAATGGAGTACCTGTCCCGTCCATTTCTCGGCGTTCGTTTCGCCTCCGAGAGAAATACTTGATCGCTTCTGTACTTTTGACTTTCGGAATCGTGTGGTTAGGGGCATTATTTTACCTGCCAGAATTTAAAAGTTCCAACAGTGTGAACGATAGTGTTTATAATGTGTACAAACGTATCCAAAAAGCTGGCCCCGAATTGCTTATGCCACCGCCTCTGGCACAGAACGATGTGGGAGACTTAACATTGGTAGGAATCTTGCGTCATGGCCAGCATGGTGACGATCCTCACATGGTTGAAGATCGAAACCGTTTGCGAGCCAAGATCGATGAGGACATGGGCATGAAAGTGCTGGAAAGGCCTCAGTTTGATGCAGCACCTTCAGTATCTTCGTCAAAGGGGCCCAGTAAACCGCCTGTTGACGCTATAGAAGAGCCTGTACTTAGTAACAATGTTGGTAAAGAGGCATCCCCCTCAGGGGCCAGGGCAGAGAGCTCGGATAAGTATGAAGTTGTGGCGTTAAGTTCGAGTGCAGATCCTGATGTCAAACAGAAACTAGAAAAAGTAAAAGAGGTAAGTTTGCAAAATTAAATAGAATTTCATCATCAGTTACAGGTCTAGAAGAAAGTCTTCTTTAGCAACAGGTAGAAGTTATGTGTATATTAATTGATTTGATCGTGCCACCCATTGCTTGTTTTGTTTACAACATTCAAAAGGCAGGGTTACTACTAACTGAGCTATAGAACCTGTAAAAAACAGTGAAATGAACTTATATTGTGACTGAGCAGTTCTGTAATATGGGCCTAAGAGTTAATGCTTGACTTGACTTGACTTTTTGGTTTATGGCTTCTGTGACTAGCTGTCACAATTCTGCTAATGTCCGTTTCATGCTAGTGTCATGAACTTTTGGAGATTGTGCTATTACTAATAAGAATATGATCAGTGGAATAGAGAGAGGACTCAACCCAAATGCTGAGAGTTAATGCAACACACTGTTTACTCTGATTTGAAAGAGTGTTTAAGTAATTTATATATTAATACTAGAAGCAGCCCACGGTTTCACCCATGTTTGAATTTTCATAAACAATTAGAAGTGACACCATAAAATGAAGTGAGCCTCTGAATATCAACTCTTTAGATACAGGAGTTTGGTGTCTTTGTTATCTAACACTCATTCAGTCCCTTAGGACAAAGCATCAGGATATTGATCAATTAATGCAGCATCCTACAATTTCAGTTTATGTGTTATCCCGATTACATACTTCGCTTCTCTCCTTACCTCTTAACTCTAATCTTTGCTAAAAAAAAAGCTTACAAATAAAACCCATACCTACCTAAATATTTCAACATAACATATTATACATATTATTATCTACATACCTACATCCTTTTAACAAAATATAAAGCTAAATGACCTTTGCCAAATAGAATCCAGTTACCTAATCCCCTTATCTACTTTTTATTATCATAAAATTTACTTATATTCTTTAAAACAAGATATTGCAGTAATTTTGACTTGTAATCCCTTTAGTTGATTCCCCAATGTTGGGGGTCATGGTCATATCATAGAATGGTTTTCTATTTGATTATCCTTTTTTTGATCTGGTAAATAAAAAAAAGTTATGAGAAAGTAACGAATAGCATATCCAGATAAAAGTTAAAACATATTTTTTATCCTGAACTCAATCATAATCAGCCCCATACAATGAACATGTATACCAACTGATTCTTTGAAGAGTGGGATATTTCATGGTCATATTGTGACATATATAAAAGGAAGGAAATACCAATTAACTACAAAAAAAAAACTTAATTAAAGTGATAGGACTCTTAAACTCTGGCTACATTATAATCCAACAACCATGGATATATATAATAAAAACGGTAATGAATGATCATCATAGACTATGCTCCGTCTTTCAGCTTGTATCTAGATCTAATGATTAAAATGTAATGCACACTGCCCACATGACCAACATCAATCACAAAGGTTCAACCAATCAAGGTTGAACGGTAGATAATTATTTACAAGTAGTGTAATCATTCCACCAGTTCGCTTATAATTGGCCTGACTGTATACTAATCAAATTCCATAGACCATGACCACATGCTATTATAATATTACTGTGCTGGTGTGTTTGCTGTACCATTGCAATATCTAGTTTTGTTTGATTTCATGATTCAGTCTATATTATCTCTGCTTCCCATTATGCAAGCATTGGTTAACAACTTATGGTTGTTTATGCAACATAATGTATGTGAACGAGTGTGAGTGTATGACGATGAACCAGTGTGCAGTTATATCAAGAAATAAAAAAAAACCTTCAGTTGCGGAACAATACAATACAATACAATAATACTTTATTGAACACCAACTAATAATAATAATAACTAACGGAACATTAAATTGATTGTAGAATATGATCGCCATGTCATAGCAACAGGCGGTGACACCTGACATTCAGTATGTATCTGTTTTAAAATTCCAGTCAAAGTGAAAATACTGGAGTTTAGGGCCAAAAATGAACAAAACACTGTTGTGTAACGGTATTTCGCAATGGCTCTTACTGCAGATGCCCAATAAGTATGGTGCATTTGGTAACTACAACATAAATTTAAATCTCACTTGATTTGGCCAGTAATTCTTCTGAGTAGGTAGCTTAATCGAGTGTTCGTGTGCCACATTCCTACCATTACGGTACCGGAAGATCCCAATACCATTTCAGTCTTAGCTGTTCTGGGATTGTCAACATCTAACCCTATAACAGTCAGTCAGAACTACTGTATAGCAGAATGTTCCAAATATGGCCATGGCCAGTATTGTAGCTGTAGGATACCGATACAAATATCAGACACAAATCCTGTATTAAGTATTCGCCAACAAGGTCGACGTGCTCCTCGTAGGCAGGTCAAACGGTTGCTACTTTCCAAATTCCATACGGTCCACTTCTCCGTTCGTTGTAGTCTCTCCGATCGTCTTTTGGAACTCCGGGGGCGGGGATGCCCTTGAGCTAGTTACCTTACCCACTTTTGGCGGGAACCTAATCGAAGCTCGGTGGAGAAAAACAGCGAAATCTACCTGTAAATGTCGGTGGAGAAAAACAGCGAAATCTATCCAGTACAGGTCTGTAAGTTATCTTTTTTTCGTTGACAAATATATTAGGCTTCCAAAGAGTGCTAACTGAGAAGCTCATAACTTTGATTTGATCGGCCTGATGAGCGCAGTGGTACCGTAGAATAAATAGTAGTAGCCTTGTCAAGGAAACTTGCGCTCTGAACTTATTTTATCGACTAGTCGCGCATGTATGATCGTATGAATGTCTTTACTGTTCTTATAATTTGCTACTGCACAGCCATTTTCACAAAACTTCAAAGATGCAAAACTTATTTGAAATCACTGTTCACTCTACAGGTTACAAGATTCAAGATTACAAGATGGGGTAGCGCTAACTATTTATTTTGCAGCAGCGGCGCGTTTTTTGGATTTGTTCATCGTTATGTCCGTCTTATGATTCAATAGTAGTATATTATATTTTATATACTGGGGGCCATTTAGTTTTTTAACATTTTGGCATAAACATACAGTAAATGCAGGACATAACTACAATAGTTAGACACATGCTATCGCGACATTTTCTGTAGATATTGATATGTTCTTTATTATTGTGGAACATTTTTTTGTTCTATCATCAATGGTTTTCGCAACGCATGCGATGAAAGATATTTAAAGGTATTTTTTTTTACACCTTGGGTAACATTATTGTAGTTTTAGTAGGGATCCTTATTTTTTTCTTGCAATTAAAATAACCTATATTAATCAGCGATAAGGTAGCATTCAAATGGTGAAAGCATTTTTTTTAAATCGGTCCAGTACTTTTTGACCCAATTCGTTACAGTATACATACAGTATTACTAGGTCTTATATTATAGGAATTTTATTCAAAGTTCGTCTAGGTAGGTACCACCGCTTTGCCAGTTATTCTGCCGCTAAGCAGTAGTGTGCAAGCACTACTGTGTTCCGGTTTGAAGGGCACTGTAGCTAGTGAAATTACTCGGCAACTGAGACTTTATGATCTGATCTCAATGTCAAGTAATCTTATCATCAGACTGTGCTGTCTCAGGATGATGTGCGCAGTGCAGTGTCACACTAAATATTATATTTTGGAGTTCCGAGTGACACTGTTCCGTTATGGGCGGCCGTGTCGCTTAACATCAGGTGAACGACACTCGTCACAACATTCACTAACATAAAACAAAAGTCTTCCGACCACGCACATTGCAAAGCTCGTTATGTCACGAAGGTCATCCAACTTTCTTTAAATTGTTTCTCCAAAGTACACTCCTACATGCAAATGTCAGTTCACCCAGCCACTGACCCAGCCTTTCACAGTACTTTCCTTTGGCCCAGCACTAAATTGTAATTTCCTGGTGGTCGACTGGTCGTTGACCACATGCTGGCTGGCTTTACGACTTAGCGACAGACTGAGCACGCTTGCACGCATACATGCGTGCTAAGTGAAATTGCTCACTTATTCAATTATGCTTGGTTTTATGCACAGTTGGTGATGCCGTGTAGGTCAGTAGGTGGTCTGAAGACGAAAATTCCTATAATAGTTAGACTTATTAATTGAATAGGTTAGAAGTACCGTTTCACTATAACAACAGCTATAAAAAAACTGTTATTTTAATAAAGAATGTGGTCGTTGTATGACAAATGCCATTCGGTTTCTATGCAATTTTTTTCTATTTAAAACTACGATGGGTATTGTTAGAGCGTATCAGTATATTTCTATGTCTTTTACTTATCGTATACTCGCATTTCGTCTCTTTCAGGGTATCCGACGAGAACGCTAGCTTTCTATACTTATATTGTGTATGAATATATATATATATATATATATATATATATAGGGCTGAGATGATTTAAATGAAATTATAATCCAAGTGACTTTTGAAACAAATCAATGATGTGAATATAATTATTTTTTACTGGAATTTCATGGAATTTCATTATCATGGGACTTCCCCGGCATAACTGTATTTACTAATTTTAATTATTTTCCTTATTCATTTTTGTTAAATATACCAAAAACATAAAAATATGTTTCTGATTTTTTAACGAGAAAAACTTGTTAGTTTTGTAGAATTCATATTTTTTTTAATTTAAATATCGTAAACATACTTGAATATTAAGTACTTAGCTGTACTTTTTACTGTATTTTTAATAAAAGTTTGACTTTAAAGAAATTAAAATAAAGTTATAAATTAAAATAAACATACTAATATTGTTTGTTTTTTTAACAATAACTTTCTCACTCCCGAGTTGCAAAGAATACGAAAGTCACCAGTTAGTTACCGAACAGTAATAATAGACCAGGCACAAGAAATTATTCTTAAAGAAAGAAATTGCATAATTTTGCTTAGTTATCATCCACACTAGTTGGACCAACCACTGAAGCACTTAAATAGGTGTACCAGAGATGCGAAAATTTTTCTTATCAAACAATTTCATAGCGAATACTATATAGTACTTAGTTACAAAGTGTTAGTTTATATGAAAGATTACCTTGTTCTGAGTCTGGGTGTTGTGGGACCGTGGTCCTCGTAGTTCCTGGGTCCCTAGACACAGGAAATCCTAGTTAGGGTCCATGATCTTTGTATGTGATCGTTGGGCTTTATTATTATTGTTAGTATTATAAAATACTTCCTATAAAATTATTAATTATTACCTATAAAATTGCCAGTTCAAACACATTTTTTTTTATTAATCTGCATTTCCACAGACACCTGGGTCCGTGCTTTGTTCAAACACATAACTAGCGATCTCCTAAAATTATTTTTTAAATGTCTCTTGGGGGTGGGGATCTCACATAAGTTTTGGCAGTCTAGCTTTCCTCGAGTTGATAGAATCCAGTCCATTTGAATGTTATTCACCTCGGACAGGCTAGGTTCAATGTCGCCCAAACAAGTTGTGTTAACTTAGTGAGTCAACAAATTGGAAATGTCACGTATAGGATATTTTAGATGGAATGGCTAATAAATCAGGCAGCATATTTACGGTTAAAATAAAGATGGATACTGCTGCTTACTATCAGTACGTTTGTTTCCCGAGAAGTACAACTTGAGTAGGTATCTACAAGATTGATAGCTTCGTAAATATGTTCCCAGCTGCTGCCGTCAATGACATTGCATGAGACACAGTTTTGACGGCTTACTTTGCTGATGTGTCTGACTAACCCTACCTTCACCTATGATATCATCAGCTCATGCATTGCCAAGCTGAGTGAGACACGAGCTTTATCTCACAAAGAGAGTGTAGCTCATAATCTTGCAAGCTGGATAAATGTGCGCTTATGAATCACCACGCAATGAGTTTTTCACCACTTGCGAGCTCTATAAATTCTGACTGCGTAGTCAGTTACCCTCGGGTCGTTAGACTTTCTGGCCAAATGTAGAGCCTTTCATTGAAAACACTAAGTTCATAATGGTGATTTCTATTTCTTTCCCAAATGAATTGCATTTATAGCAAGGGAACTTCACCCAGTACACCTATCCCTTCCCCTACCAAGTTATGGAAAACAAGTACAGGTACTTAAGTACAAGTACAAGGTAATTAAATATACACAATTATTTTTATAGTAAGGATATGTGAACTTAGAGTTTCCTTACTTACTGTACTATGACTTATCACAACCAGTGGATTAAACTGGATTTTTCCAGTTTTCCCTACCAGTAGGCGTAGGTGTACCAGGCGGAATTTCGACCAACATTTTAGACAAACAATGAGAGCTTAGCTTTAGTTGACGTAATCAAAAACTCGCAGATTTTGACTGCTGAAAATTTAAAACTAGCTGTGCCCCGCGGTTCACCCGGTCTTACATAAGAAGCTTTTCCTGAAAATAATAAACACAATAAAAAAAGAACTAGCTAATATGTTGTATCCGTTCACCCGTGATGCGATGACCAAAGGAAATAGAGATTCATTTTTATATAATAAAATATAACATATTATAATAATACTTCAAACATTTTAACAAACTTGATCATTGTCATTTTTCTAAACAGTGATAATTTTGTATTTCTCTCTAAGTAAAATTCCAGTCTTCGTCAACAAGGTATGTTTTATGCAAAACCTTTTGTTATTCCAGTTGAACAAATATCCAATCAGTCTGGCATTATTTGGAGCGCTATGGCATGGCTCTGTAAATATTTGATCGACGATGGCCTCGCGACAAACAGCGCTCATTACGCACTTCGTTAGGTTTGAATAAAAGCATCCCATTTTGCTGCGGACAATGGAAGCTCATCGTCTGTAGTAAGATCCTGAGCAGGTTTTCGGATCCCTTTGAGACATTGTGATTATGAACTTAGATGGGGTAGCGTTCTCTCGAATTTTCATTCAACTTATCAGACCGTATTGAAGAAGAAAGGGCATCGAAAGTGACTGATCCTTCCACCACAACGCACAGGTCCTCTCATGGTCGGTTTCGGACCTTGTGTTCTGTCATTATAATTTTGTACAGTAAGAATACTACTTACAGTATTTACTTATTACTTATTTACAGTTCGTTGTCTTGAAAATTTAATTCGTGACTGCGTACTAGTGAGTAACCTAATGATGACAAATAAGAGTTAGAAGTAGTTTTGTCTTAGATACTTACTTAGATTAGATCCAGTTTCCAGACAGCAAAACAACTGCTGATTTAAATGAATAAAACACAAAAGTACATGGCTATCTTTCTCCATAAACTCTGCAAACGCACCTAAACCAAGTTGCTTGTCTTGAAGTCACGTTCTTGCTCCATTGTATGTTATTTGAATGAATGAGCTCTTCGATTGAAGGTTTCGTGGAAGTAACTTTAAAAAATAAGCAAGTGCATCGAGGACATCACTCATACAATGCGGTTACAATAATCAAATTAAGGCGCGGTGTAAGCCCAAAATCCACAAGAAGCACTTTTTTGACGTCAGTAATGTGACGTAACGTGTCAAAATCTAAAATAATAACAGAAATGACCGAATAAAACTACACTAAGTAGGTAATTAAATTTTTCTGACCCCAGGAAATTCTTTATGAACGTAGTTCTTCAAATTTTAAGCGATAACCACATTTTTTTATACAAATTAAATAACCTTGGTGTTCTAAGGGAATTACCAAAATATTTATTTGATATCCAAGTTTCACGCAAACCACAAAAACAAATTTAACACATTTTCATGCGCTGACCCAGTTTGACAGCAAATTATGATCTGCGATTTTCAACCCTAAATAGACCAATATAGTGACCCTGTTAAAATTTGCTATGACGCAGCCTTAACAATGAACACTGGGCATACAAACTGAAGAACCTTTTTTATTTAAAAATCCGAAGTAGCTAGATGTTCGCTAAAATACACTAATAAAGAAATTCGGCTACATTAAAATGCAAAATAATATTCCCTACGTTAGGTAATAAAGGTACTTATACTTAATAATAATGGATCATAAAGTAATATACAATTAAATTAATAAATATGTGTGGACATAACGCTATCTAACCCCAAACTAAGCAATGCTTGTACAATGGGTGCTAAATAACTGATACAATACATTTTGTATGCATACATAGAATACAATATAACATGCAGAAACATAACATAACAAACATCAACGTTCATCACACAAATGATTGTTCTAGGTGGGAATCAAACCCACAACCTATAGTTTAGAAAGCATCTCTACCATCTGAGATATCGGCCCGTCAAAATCAATCATAAAATAATATTAAAATAAATCGTGAAAACACTCATTGTGCTACTTTACCTACTAAATATACTGGCACCTAATAAAAATACCACTATAAATTATCAATATCACATAAGCTATTAAGGCTTTAACTCAAGTTCCTGCACGTTTCCTTTTATGCTCTTATTATCTAGGCAATTAAATATAATGCAAAACACCTTAGCTCAGGTAGCTGGTTATCAAACCCTCGCAAAAATTACGCACATATGCATATGCTCCATTAAACTTGGTGAAATGCCCTTTTTAAATATTTTTGACTACGTTCCTTTTTCATGTCATTTTCCTTTATCATTTTAAAACCCCTAATCTTTACGTCTTCTGTCACCTTTGACAGTTCCCTAAAAATAAACTCCTTTGAGCTTCACACAACACAACAGCTTCTGTGGTGTGGTGGTTGAGCAGGTCGGCTCATAGTCCGGAGTCGGCGGGTTAAATCCTGCGACAGGACAAGTAAGCGCAAATACCTGTTCTGAGTCTAGCTAGACCCAGAACAGGTATTTGCGCACCTAGGTGTTGTGGGCTACACTAGTAGGCTAGTCCTCGTAGCTCCTGAGTCCCTAGATACAGGGAATCCTAGTTAAGGTGCAGGGTCTATGTATCTGATCGTAGGGATGTTATTTATTTATTAAACAAATTAGAAACATTAAATACTTAAATTCAATTATACGTAACAAATACTAACTCCAAAGTGACATTTGAAGGTCGTAATGTGGTAATGACGATTAAACTCTGAACTGGCTATAAGCACTTCAAATGGCAGGTCGGTCACATAGCGATGTTCTGCTGAAGTTCCGCGTAGAGCCCGCGAGGGCATTGAAAGTCGGGCAAACCTAGTTTATATTGTCAAGCGTGTAGCTTGGTACAGCTCGGTGGAGTCCGGAGGTAACGGTATCCAAATCAGCATGCGTCTCCGTGCGACCCGACGACACACATTCGAAACAAAAACGGTAACGTCGTCGTCGTTCGCCAATCACGTAAATATCGTCAACTAGTGGCGCCCCGCAGTTTCACCCGCGGATAAAAAGTATTTTTAATTATTTGCTCATCCCACGGGAGTATTTCACTTTTCCGGGATAATATGGAGCCTATATGTTAATCCAGTGTATAAGTTATCTTGGTACCGAATTTCATCCAAATCCATTTAGCCGTTTGAGCTTGAAGGTGTAACAAACATACATACATACACACAAACACGCATACAAACTTTCGCCTTTATAATATTAGTGTGATAGTGTGATTTCTTTACGATTATCTTTGTAGAACTTACTGGGCAACGGCGTACACCCGATGAAGTATGCATGCCTAGAAAACACTGTAAAAGTTTCTTTGTAACGCGGTTTTAATTAATCCTAAATTTCCGATTTAGTTTCGTGTTGTGGTGATGCGTTGCTTGATTAGATTTGTTTGTCATTCAAACTTCAAACCACGACACCAGTACAGGCAATATTAATAAACTGTGTCAATCAATCTCAGCTCTTGGCGTGGTGGAAATGTTACGAATTTCGCAATCTTCGCATTACGCTTTCAGCATTAATTAGACCTAGATCAGTAGTAATGGCAACGCTAGAAAGACCAATCTAAATTTCAGTTCAGATTCAGATGCAATAAATAATGAAAATAAAGTGAGGTTTTACTTAATATTAGGACTTTACCTATGAAATTGCCGTTTTGTTTGAAAAAAGTTAAAGTATTTTTTTTTCGAACTTATTTATTTCTTTTATTCAAAGTAATCACCCCAGCAATCAATGCATCTTTGCCAACGCTGTGGCAGTTTATGGATGCCCTTCTTGAAAAAATCAGCAGGACGGGAGACAACAAACTCTTCAAAGGCGTTTTGTACTGCCTCTCGGGAATTGAATTTTTTTCCCGCTAAAAAGTTGTCCAAATTTTGGAAAAAGTAATAGTCGGTAGGCGCAAGATCTGGTGAGTATGGCGGATGAGGGAGAGCTTCCAAACCCAACTCATGCAGCTTAGAGACGGTCTGTTGTGCAGTATGGGGTCGCGCGTTGTCGTGAAGTAGCAGTGGAGACGACCGATTGACCAAAGCTGGTTGCAGACGTGCGAGTTTCACCATCACTGTGGTCAGTTCTTCAATGTACACATCTGCAGTAATGCTCTCGCCGTTTTGTAAAAAGCTATGATGAATCACACCAGCACTGGACCACCAAACTGTGACCATCACCTTTCTAGGTGTCATTTTTCGTTTTGCACATTGCTTTGGTACCGAACCAGGATCTAACCAACTTGCTGAGCGCTTTCGATTGTCAAAAAGAATCCATTTTTCGTCGCACGTAACAATTCGGTTCAAAATTCCTTCATTTCTGTGCCTGTTAAGCAGCGCAAGGCAAGTCTCGACGCGTACGTTGCGCTGGCGATCGTTAAGTTCGTGGGGCACCCATCTATCAAGCTTTTTTATCTTGCCAATCTGTCGCAAATGGACCAATATTGTTTTGATGCTAACATCAAAAGCTGCTGCCAGCTCAGCTGTAGATTGAGATTCATCAGCTTCCACAATCGCCTTTAATTCATCATTGTTGACCAAAGTTTCCGGACGACCGCGAGGTTCAATTTTCAAGTCAAAATTCCCAGAACGGAACCGAGCAAACCAATAACGGGTTGTACGTTCGTTTGTACAGTTCTCTCCGTAAACGTCGTTGATGTTACGTGTCGTTTGTGCCGCGTTGGTGCCACGACGGAACTCATATTCCATAATGACACGAAATTTCAAAGTATCCATTATGAGGAAAAATGTTGAAATGTAATGAAAATACAACGCTAATCAATAAACAAAAGACTTATATTGTAAATAGAATGTCATATTTTTAAAACAAAATTAATTTGAATTTAGAATTCATAGCCAATCAAAACTTTTTTTTGTTTGAAAAAGTCTGTACTGCAATACGGCAATTTCATAGGTAAAGACCTATTAAATTGATTATGAAATTGTATCTAACGTAGTCTTAGTTCCGTATTACAGAACGATGCTCAGTCGTCGATCGGTGCTCAAGCAGAGATTTCATTCATAAAGTGATCAATTAGTGAATGAAATCTCTGCTTGAGCACCGATCGACGACTGAGCATCGTTCTGTAATACGGACCTTAGAACGTAGTTCTTATTTATAAAATAAAAATAAAAATAATACGAGGGAGTTGATTTCGCTTATTAATATTTCTCAATAAAAACGAATGCAAGGCACGTTTATAGTAGAAAGCTAAAACTGCTTAACGTTAAGTACTTTCAAGTGAGAGTCCCATTGTATCTATAACGATTCACGGCTCGTTAAAGCTAAGTAATGTTCATTTCTTATTGTTATTGTATGCGACAAGGCCAAGCACCTGTCTTATAAAATAAATCAGTACATATAAATTCACTTTCTATGACAAGTTTTAATTTATCTATGCTATAGTGTGTCCGGAACTCAGCATTTAGACGTACGCAGTTTGGTGCTGCAAGAGATATGGATGTCGGCATATGCAATAGTATTTTGGTGGAGCCTGCGTCAGACCATGCAAAAATTTTGTATAAATTGTTAAGTTTAGGCCTAGATAAGAATTAGAACGTAAGTCGAATAAAACGTGTATATTCTCACAGGGCGATGTGGTCGCCAAGCGACAAAGCCCTGTAATAAATTTAAAAAAAACTTTTGTGTCAATAAAATATTAATTGATTTAATTTCATTTGATGTAGTTTCTGATACAACTGTGTAATGTACCTACCGGACCACTGCTCCTTGTAACTTACTTTGATAGGTACAGGGTAATAGAAAAAATCATCCGAGTCTTCATTATTTTAAAATTAAATTTCAGTTATTTCAGTGACCCCTTGAAATAGCTGTGTAGAAAGTAGACTACTACTCTACTTTCTGATGAGGACTCGAATGCTTTCTTCTATTACCCTGTACCTGGGTCATTGTCAAATTTCGCGCAGGTAACCTTGTCCCTCGAGTGTGATTATTTTTTTTTTGTAATAATTATATAACCTCTTTCAAAATTTATATCAAATACCATATACATCACATTTATAAACATTCAAAATAAAAATAAAGAGATAGTTTTGATTTTTTTAGTGTTTTTTAATAGTAACATTGTGGTAATTTTTGGTAACAGAAAGGTTTTCCTTACAAACTCTATATGTCCCTGGTACCACTCCGTTATAATAAACATCAAATTATTTCATTTTATTCTATATCAACCTACCTTAAATAAATTATTGCCATAAAAAGAGTATTGTTAATATTCATAAAATATGCCGTAAAAGCGGTAGGTACCGAAATTTACTTAATAACTGTTTTTTTAAACTTTGTCCCGCGTACTGTGTGAATCTGTCAGGAATACTCTGTTACTGAGTAAATCGCAACTTCAAATAAAGATGGCCCTGTTTAGACTTTGTACTAGCTTGGGTGGTATGTCTGTATTATTATGTGTTAACCAGTAGAGCGGGGGGAGGGGTATAGGAGGCATCAGTCGGCCGCGAGGCGTTCAACCTGCTGCGTATTTTTATTGTACGTCTACTTTGTTACCTACCTATTCACGTAAGTATACAACGTATTTTTCATTATTTTAGAGTCAACATGTTGTCAAAGAGGTTAATAATCTGAATATGAAAGAAAAAGTGTAATTTACGCTTTACTTTATCATTTATGTGTTATGGCATGTTAAATTTACTACTCTGTTACTGTGCAACTTTGTTACCATCGCGTAATAACAGAGTTGTTAAGAAAGGAACAGAGTTGTATATGCCTATATTTTTTAACTTTGAACTTTGTAATTTTTTTAATAATCTGTTTTTCTTAAGTGTAAGCATATTGAGTAGAAATAAATTTTGTAGATATATTTTTATAAACTTAAAAACCATGTTACAGGATACTGTTTACTGTAAGAAACTCTTTGTGATTTTGAGATGTCTCTCACGCCTGCTGACGGCGTAAAAATAATCCCGAGAAGGACGTAGAATCTAAAAGAAAAGATCGAGAGAGATACCATGCAAACAAACGCTTAGTACGAGATTTGACAATTCGTGAACATCCAGCAATAAAAAAGAAATGGCGATCTGCAAATGCTAGACGGAATGATAAGATAAGAGCGCTCCCTGTTGTTACATACACCCCAGAGCCATCACCTCGTTTAAATAGTCCAGCCGCTTCAAGTCAAGATCAAATTATTCCAAATGCTGATCATCTTTTTTTTACACCTCAGTTGTCTACTTCCCGTGAAAATACTCCTAGCTCCATCACATTAGCAGCTTCTCGCGGCAGAAAGCAAGTAAAAAGAAATAGATCGAAATTATTAAGAGATAATATAAAGTTAAAGAAACAATTAAAAACAGTAAACAAAAGTTACCAGGAGTATAAAAAGAGATTGAGAAAAACGAAATAAATCTAAAATTTAAGCTGATAGTTCAGCAAATCTACAGAAATTTGAGATCTAATCAAATGTCAACAATCGGCAAGAGAAATGTGCTATTCAGAAGATTTTTGAAGAAAAGAGTATTAAAAGTTCTAGAAAAAAAACAACCTCTGCCTAATAAAAAGGTTTTGAGTACCAAAATGAAGGATTTTTATGAACGTTACATTACATTACACATCAAGAGCGACTGCTGGAAAAAAGGAAACAGTTTCTCTAAAAGGTAATAAAATGCAGAAGCACTATTTACTTGATAATGTGAAGACTCTTTATCAATCTTTTAAACGTGAAAATCTTACCTTGAGGTGTAGTTATAAAGCTTTTACACGATATAGGCCATTTTATGTGTTGCCTCCAACTGTTGCTGTAAGAACTACATGTGATAACCAATGTGAATATTGAGCAGAGTTCAATTCTTATTCCGGAGCATATTGTGCCATTGTAAGGTACCATGAAAGTCCATCAAGTTTTCACTGAAGAAGCTAGAGTTCTAAAATATAGAAATCTAAGTTTTTGTCAGCGCGGATTTTGCTCTTGCATGGAACATGGAAATTCCATTAAACAATTTAAAAACTGCAGTGGAACAATTATCTCCTTCCACTTGCGGCAGCAATTATCTGTCTGATATTAACAATCTTCGTCAAAAGCCAAAAGGATTTTTCAACATTGCCTACAGCTCAGATTCTGATGATGATATATCTAATATCATTGAAAGAAAAACCTTTTAGCACTTATTTGTCAGAACAACCCGGCACATCAAAACAAAATGAAGATGCTTTGATCGAGAAGGAAAATATTCATGTCTATAAAATAAAACTAGGTGTTTGTGTCTTGGTAAACAGGATTATGTATATCTGGGTAAAGCCTTATCTGAAGTAGAAGAAGATGGTGAAGTTAAAATTATGTTTTAAGTCAATCTGCAACAAAATTACAATTGGTCGAGTCTGATTTATCTTGTGTCTTTTGATAATTTACTTGCTATTGTTCCAGAAACTAAAAAAGTCTGTACAGGTAACAGAATATACTATACTACCATTTTGATAAGGCTTTAGACATATTTAAAAAATGAGTAATTTACATTTTCCAGTTACCCTTTCAAGAATATTTGATATTTTTTATAAAGTTAACTTATAGATTGGTTTATACTAGTCACAAAGTTTATTGTTATTAATATTGAAGCTTACATTTACGTTATTAAGATCACAAGCTCAACTGGGTGCAATTTAGTCAAGTAAGATACAAAAAATAACAACTACGTTACTGTGTTACAACTTTGTTACTTTTCTGTCCCAAGGATATAAAGGACATTCTTCAGATTTTTATGAAAAGTTAATAATATATTATGATAATTTAACAAAATGTTAGTTTATTACCTATTTCTACACTTGTATATTATAGTTAGCAGTTAATAAATAAATATTTAGATTGATTACATAGAAATTAATATTATTAAAATTCAAAGAAGTAACAGAGTTGTTTGGAATTTAATAAATAATCGTTAAACTTAAAAAAAATACTTGTGTTTGTAATTGTGATTATAAGATAAAAGACCGTGATTAACATTAATGTCAAAATATTTGGGTCTGATTTGTTTAATTTCACAATAAAAACTAAAACGTTATGATAACAGAGTTGTATTTTTTTACACCCTAACTCACAAAATCTGAAATAAATCACAAATCATTAGTTAAAGATCGCGGCCAACTGTAACAGCAAAAAGAGCAATTGTTTTAACTGGCATCGATGTAACTAAAAGTCATGTTTGAGCAATTTTTTTTTTTTATAAATTTATTATTTTTAGTCACGGTTACCTGCGCAAAATTTGACAATGACCCACCTATCAATCTTAAAAGATTTGAAAATTCCTTTGGGTAGAGCTTACCGATGACTTAATGGAATATTTTGTATGGAAGAGTTAATAATTATGGTACAAAGTAAGATTGTGACATTCACAATAATGATAATGTCCAGTTTTAAATAAGAAAATTCAAGTAAAAAAGTTATAACTGGCTAAATTGTAATAAATCCAATGGAAATGCGGGCGCTTAGTTCACCACTAAACCTTCAAAGGCCCCAAACCGATGTCCTCAGCGACAAAAGTTATCAACAACTTAAAACACAAACAAAACCACGCCGACGACAAAGTTGGCTTCGAGAGCAAACCAGCCAATTAGTTGAAGCCTTTTATCACTGTCATGGTCGGGGATAAATAATAGTGCGATTGCAATTAAATGGCTCATCCTCATTATATTGAATCGTGCATTGAATATGATGGAGCAGGAAGAACAAGAATTTATAAATTTAGATAACTACGAAAGCTACTTTTACTATATTCTAGTAGCGTCCTATTCAATAACTCCATAGATGTAAACAAAAGATGAACCAACTCCGTTTAACTTTCTACGACCTGTATAATCGACTGGCTCGATTGCTCAGTTGGTAGTATAGTAACCCTGCCTACTGAATTGCAGGTTGTGGGTTCGATACCCACCCAGGACAAACATTTGTGTGATCAACATCGATATTTCTTCTGTGTCTGGGTGTTACATTGTATTCTATGTAAGTATGTATTTACACATAAAAAGTATCTAAATATTGTATCAGTTATCTGGTTCTCATGGTACAAGCTTTGCTTAGTTTGGGGCTAGATGGCGCTGTGTGAAATGTCCACAGATGTTTATGTATTTTAATAAAACTTATCTCAAGGAGCACGAATGTCGCAACATGCGTGACATGGCGATACTGTGACCGGTCGCATTAGTTCCAGCTAAACATACAATGATGCCGCCATCCTAATGCGTGCAGTAATTAGCGACGCAACCGCCGGAACTCTTTCATTGCCCATAATGGGCTACGATACAGTACAACGTCATCTTTTTTTATGCCTCACACATAAGAGCTCATAAATATAACGTGATAGGTTTAACTCGGTTTGGGACCTTGAAAAGCTAACAGTTTATCTCCTGCCTTAATTTTGTTGGCTTTGTATAATTATACTATTGCCTTCCGATTCGATAAATGAATGTATTATAAAACGCTTCGTAAAACATTTAATCTCAAACATTGACATTGAATTTAAGCCATTGAATCAGAACTCTGCCGCGTTGCTGCGCAATATATAATGTATATCAGTATCATTATTAGACATTCCTACGTCTGGAACTCTGGAAGTTTTACGATTATAGCCTGGTAGCTCTAATAACATTAGAAATGCTGATTTGTCACATACTTTGAACACCGGAAACTTTCATTGCTCTTGATGTTTGTCCAAACATCGTCTCGGGTCCATCCTACATCTCGTAAAAATGTTAATTTGATGACCGACATCGCCCCGCTCTTACAAACATCGCTTTATTAACGGACACGTCATTGGCATTATTAACTCCTAAAATAGGTTGGAGATGTCGTGGACGCTAACTAATCCGAGATTATGTTATCTTGTAGCTACAATTTACTGGAGACGGAGTTAGTATAAACTTGCATGAGTTGCTATAGGAAAATCAGCTTATGGCTTGCTTTGTTTCTTGGTAATGCTTTCAAAACGTTGAGTTTTAATCATACTATAGCATCTCTGAGGAACGTAAATAACAAACGAATAAAATTCACAGCGTAAACATTTAATTCCAATTGTTTTATTTATATAATGCGAGTAACTTTCATTATATGTGAAAAGCAGTGCTATCTAATTTTATTATCCAATCCTAACATCTTTTTAATTTACTTCCATTTTAACCTTAATTAATCGTAGTACTTGATTTCCGGGAGACGATTGCCGTTCGGTTCGATGTCCATCAGTGGGCATCATAATGAATATCATCCGTTTTCTGACCGCAGCTCTGAATCCTTTGTCTACCGATCGATCTGTAGTGTCAGTGAACCAGACACTTTAGAAAGCGGACTGGGATCTTGGATCTTAGTCTTTACGTATATTGAATTGTTATTCTTCGTCTTACTGTCTTCAATAAAACCGTTAAAATTTCTAAACTAAAAAAACTAAAATTTCTAAATTAAAAAGTTAACATCACATATTCCAAATTCTATTGTAGGTAAAGTATATTTTCTTAATCTTCAATGGATACTTAGCTACTTGCGTGTGATGGTTAAATAAGAAGATGGCTACGCCTAAACTGGCACTAAACTGGCCACGTCACAACACATGAAAAATTCAGCGATTTACACTTACAAAACACTGTTTTGCATGGTTTAACATTCTGGATTATCCAGCTCACATATCACTTATCCTATTAATGTCGAGGTTCAGGATTCCGCGGCCTATTTATTAGGTCAACGTACAAATCAGTCTTACACACTCCACACGAGCATAGACTGAACACACGTACTATAATATGTATGTAATATATAGACTACTTGTGTTGTGGCAAGCGACGAGAAGAGCCCATCTATCAAGACGATGCTGCGATAATACGCCGTTGATGGTCCGATGTTCGGCTAATGCGGCATAATGCGCCTCTAGGGGCGGAGACCAGTGATTCATAACGTGCTGTTGGTGACACTGGCTAACTTACATGAACTTGTCTATTTGTTTGCGTAACATTTTGGGAAATATGTTGTCGATATTTGACTAATACATGTTTCAAATTTACAGACGGATATGAAGACCATTTAAGTAAAGTATTAACGTAATTTTTGGCGGTTCCAAGCAGCGTCTATTTAAAGCATTTATTGAGTTTAGAATCAATAAGTCTTGGAAGATAGACAAAAAGGAATCGAAAATAGTCTTCTTTTCCAAAGAAAAAAGAAAGAACTGAACGAAGCGCTCATGAATAGCCTCGGGGATGAAAGCCTAAGGAAGTCTGAGATTGCGAAACTTTATCTGAAACAGGTTCGCGTCGTGCAACGTTTAACTATTTTGAAATGAGAGAAATGAATGAATGAATGAAGAAAGAAATGCATTGATAAATTATTCATTATACTTCAACATCCACAGCTTAATGTGTGGCTAAATGCTACTGCGTATAAGCCCTGTGAAATGTGATTCATTGCGAAAAATGTTGCCCTAGCCAAATCTCTGGAGCCACTTTATTCTGAAATCTTAAACGGTTGCGGTACTTAGCGAGCGGGCCGGGTGTGCAGTGCTCCCAGCTTATCTCGCTCGTTTGTCCTCCGGGAAGCTCTTTAGTCGCGATACGGGATCCTTTAGCTCAGCCTTCAACGTTCCTCGCTCCTGAAACGACAGCTTTACGACTAATATCCCAAGTTCGATACGAGACAACGTTATATTGTAAAGTATTCATGACCGTATTCTTTCGGCGTGTAACCGTGTACTGCCATTGGATACCACTCACATTACGTATGCAGGTCTAGGAACGTATAGTAACGCTATTTGTCCAGGTTTCAATTCTCGAAAAGGTCGCCGCGTCGGGGTTTAATAAATGTTTTGTTAAAAGTTCTCGTTTCGTAGTCGGTTCTTTTTCTTTCTCTTGGTCGTGGGCTTGTCGAGTGAGACATTATGTGTGTTGATTTAGTGTGTGGGACGTTACTTTACTATGTTATGCTACAGTGGGGTATACTGCTCTACGCTACGTGGTTCTCATTAATTTTGAATCACGTATTCCTTGCCGGTGCGGTGTTTATTTTCTTTTGTCAAATATTATATTTTATTTATTTTGTTTGTGTTTGTAGAATTTATATGCCTAAAATAATTTTTGTTTAAAACAATGTTCATCTATGGTTAATTGTATTATTTTCTTGTTTCAGGTAAGCTTGACACCGGGTCTCGCCTCTAGAGAATAAGCTCATCTCGTCGGCCATTCAGCCCCCGGGTTAATTTATTTCACCCCCGCTGCCTTCTGTAGCGTTATAGCAGCACTTCGTGATTTCCGCTATTCCGGTAATATTTTCATGTGCTCCATTTTACGAGGAACATAAAAAACATCTCAAGAAACGGTTGTATTCGGTCGCTTCTGATACAATGGTGCGGGGGGCGAGTGAACCGGCCGACTTCTCGTGAAATATGAAACTCAGCGTTTCCTAATTCCTCCAGCCATTTTCCGAATGGAAAAATTCACTCAGCCAACAGCCGCAAGCGATTACTCCTCTTTACGTAGTGACACGCGGAGGCAGCGAAGTAGGGTCGGCGCCACGAACGAGACCACATAAATAATCGAGGGCTTACGAATTCACCCGCCCGACCCCGCGCTGGAGTATCAAAGAAACTCCGCCAAATTGATCGTGCCATGTAATAGCCAGTGCGGAAGATCATTATGGACCGTCTTAATACCGCTAACTACGATCCATATTATTGATGCTTCAATACCCAAGTGTAATCCATTTAAATGTTCAGCTGCTTAATACTAACACGGAGCGTTCCGCGTATATTATATTTATATGCAGACGAGTGCGTCTGAAAGGGTTAGTCTATAACGGAGATATCCGCAATATATTCGCAAAATAACCGGATGGTATTGACTTGAAATCGTAAATTAAGCTACCAGAATCCGCGGAGCCTACATAAACCGACGATTGTCCTGTCACTGTGTGGACGGTATATTGAATTATTTTTGGGCACCAAGTAATCATAAAGCCAACCTATTCATTGAATAAACTCTAGCATCAGCCTCGTATTTATCACACACATGCCATGCTGTATTCGATTTTAACCAGTTCGAACTATGCTTTTACATAAATTACGGAATATTAAATTAATTCTATTTTCAAAATACGAATACTAAGTAAGCAAATAATTTGCTTCCGAGAACAGCTAATAAAAATATATTGGCAAAATCGAGAGCCCGCCTTGGGAAACAAACAAAATAGATATCTATACTCTATTTCGTTTGTTTTTAATATATTACGTCTTATATTGTATGTTGTCCGTTTTATCTTCTTTTAATATTCAGTTGTAAGAATATACTTATATTTGCAACACAATCATTTGTTAGAAATATTGTAATAATGATACAAATTACATCTTACCTAGTTAAAGCTCAACATTTTCTCTTCTACGCCTAGCCTATTTATTTTGTAATGTCAGTCTGCCTCCATCTGCCCAGGCTCGTCCCGGTTTCTAAACTTCGTTAGCCACTAAGTTGATTGTGTCTACGAACTATGCACATACAATTTGTGTAAACTATTATAAATATTATGTTCAGTATTTACGTAAGCGATTGCCTGTTCATTGCGTTTATTCAGTCCATTTTGGGGAGTTGAACTACGATGAAGAATCTCCCAAGGATCCTAATAAGCGTCCTTGCCATGCTTGCGACTGATCTGAACCGTTTAACCATTGAACGAAAGCTACCTAAGTGAGAAATCCTGATCTCGTTACGATAGTTTTCACGAGACCCTGGGGCACGCCAGCCGCTCCCGCCCGAAATTATCGTGGAAGATAGTCAGGACCCGGGACGATGCCGCCGCCGCGGCCGAGCGCCGTGCGATGAATTAATTTGCCTCCTGCTATTATATAAACTACCTAGATCGCAATAAAGATACACGGGGGTTCGGTTTCCCTCATAATGTAAGTTCCCTTTATTTCGGCAAATGATCTCAAATTTTCGGCTCATTCGAAATGATTACATGCAAATTTTTAGATGCGCTCGTCGAACGGTCTGATTAAATCGAATTGTGGTCCTTTGGGTGTGAATTTCAATTTCAAAGGTATTTCAATCGTAATCACCTACAGTTGTACCTGCTATGTATTATTATGGTCTATAGAACACAAAGCCGGCGCCGACGTGAAATGTAGTTGCTGGTGCCTCCTAAATTTATGATGACGTAATAACAAACAGAAATTCGATATTCAATAGACAGCTGACACTAACTGTGACTGTAAATCCGCCTTTATTAGCTCCATTAATACTTGTAACATTGAATGTCTTTCTGTGTTATCTTTATATGGCCCGTATTACAGAACGAGTCTTGAATTTGTGCTCAAGCCGAGATATTATTCATAAATAGATAAATTTATGACTGAAATCTTAGCCTAGATTCACGACTGAGCGTCATAGTTCCGTAATACGGACAATACATGAGAAAGTATTATTTAAATATCTTTATATATTAAAATCTTTTCATGATCCGAATTAAATATAGATGGATACTTTTAAATTCTGCACTATTTCCAACATATCTTCTAAAGAGTTTTCTTCAAATTCGACTTCTTATTATGGCTTCTGCAGATTCCTAATTAAAAAACAAGAAAGGAAAACCTTACCTCACTTCCGAAACGGACTTGAAGCTATTTTAAGATGCAGAACGGAATGTTTATATTATTGAAACATAAGCAGCGAGCGCGGGGGAAGTGAAAGTAGCTCGGGTAATAATTCACAAACACATGATGGTAACTAATCTGTTTGTAACGGTAGACGCGAGGCGGCTCTTGTGTAACGTAACTCGGGAATTGCTGTATTCACTTACGTTCTGTGTAGTAACAATTTACGTTTTTCCGTAGTGGCCTCTTACAGTGGAAAGGTACATAATGTAACTGATTAATAAGTCAATAAACATACGAAAATAATTATGTATGTACTTGGATCTTAATCAGCTAACAATTTACGGAATTACTTTGTCATAGCCTCTACGATAGAGTTCGATATTGGAGACAGAATTTTACATTTACTTAAAGGATGTTTACCATGATTGTATCATTTCTGATTTCTTGATATTTCGGTGTTGGTTTTATTACCGTCCGCTCCATGAACGCGTCCACGGGGTGGCATGAAGGTGGTAGTAACACTTTACATATACCATGTTTGCGGGTAGTAGTAATCCACCTAACACGTGAACATGGGGCATGTAAATGCGTCGAAATATCCGGAACTCATAAATGATTCCACTCACAGTAGACACCCGTAACTATATTGTTATAAGTACTCGTAATCGTAGTTAACAACCGTAAAAGTAAAAAATAGATTTTTTACAATACACGAATTTTTTTTTTTTTTTTTACTTCAAACTTGTCTAGCATTTGACCGCGCTCTCACCTGATGGGAAGTGACGATGCGATCGAAGGTGTAGCATGCTAGCCAAGTAAATACCTATTCACTCTTCTCTTGAACACGCCCGGGTCATATTTCGCCGGAAACACAGACGCTGGCAAGGCATTCCATTCCTTAGCCGTTCTAATTAAGAACGTTGAGTCAAATCGCTTGGTACGAATGGGTGGTATTTCGACCACGAAAGGATGGCGCTTAGCCGAGCGTCTAGTAGTCCGGTAGTGGAATGGTGATGGGAGAATGAGATCATGCAGTTCTTGAGCGCATTCACCGTGGTGTAATCTGTAAAAGACCGACAGACTTCAATCTGAATTGAATCTCATTAACTTCTTGCAGAAAAGATAACAGAATTAAAAGATGCCTCTTTTATAAAGCGAGTCGCATCGCTTACAATCTCTAAGTATAGCATATAGATACTTCGCCATGTCTGGTCTGGTGGCACTCCACTTGATGGATGCCGCCTGCCGTCTGCGATCCGTCATCGAAGTAGGTTTCGCTCAACGGATGCTACGCTGGCTTTTTGCTGACACCGACCGTCCGTCACAACAAGCGAGAAAATAAATATACGCACTGCACATCATTTATATATACCGTGATAGTGATAGTGGGTTTATTTTGTTCGAATTTGGAAGTAAATAATAATATGGGTCCAAGCATAAAACCTTGTGGCACTCTATAAGTTATCTTGCTATGAAAAGTAATTTTACCTGTGCTTACGTGCAATAGATATAATAAATCCAACGAAACTGTCCAGCATTCCATTAGTGTGATTGATATTAGAATATAATTATACGGCGAAGACACAGTCCAATAACTACCTAAAGTTCTTTTTCGGCGTCTTTGCCTATTTGTTTTATAATTATTTTGTAAAACATAGCAAAAATGATTTTTTCTTTCTAAAAATTGTTAATTTCTTTTGACACATGCTTACTAATATCTTATTTTTTTCTGTATTTCATTTCATTTCATCATTAATGCAATTTGTTACTTATACATCTATGCGGTCTCATTCGCTCGCCTCATCGCATCGCATAATATAGCATTGATGAAATTTTCTACATTAAACATTACCCCCTGAAGCGGAGTGTCTTGTTTCGTTCATCGTATTATCTCTATCGAATATGTTTAGCATTTCTAATTTTCTTTTACGTCTTCGTTTACATTTTGTTTTATGATCACGTCCGCTCGGATTCGCCCTTTATAAGGTAGCGGAGTATTAATTTTTGTCGTGTGATCTTTTTACTGCCTTTTTAAACAGGCTTAAAAATAAATCTGAATAGAGGCATCGAGTGGCATTAATCATGTCGCTTGATGATTCTGTCGCTGCTACCGCGAAGACTTGCCAAGATGAAGAGCGCACGTGAACAAGCGCGGCTTGTTTTTACCCTCATCTCTCCAACAACATCCCATTGTCTCACCATGACATGTAACCCATATGAGTACAGCATTAATTCACAATTTGGGTTCATACATGTATTCATTTTATTAATTTGCTAATGAGATTTTTTGAGATCATTTGTTATTTTGATTGAAGAATTTATTTAATTCGTTCCGAATATTATATTTCTTGATGAAATTGTTACTCGCAACTGTTCGTTTTTACTCCTATTCGATTTTGTCCTTAGCAGTGATAACATATTCAACTCATAGGCTGGTATTACAGAACTACGTTCTTAAAATTTGAGTTGAGATTTTATTATAGAATAGTGCTTGAGTCGTGGTTCACCAGAGTATTTTTCTATTATTGAACGGCACTCAGACACTTAAGAATAGATTTGATCTCGGATTTCCCAAGTATGGTCACGACATAGCTTGAGCGTGTATTTGTGTTTGTTTATAGTATAATTCGCCATTTTACTGGGCATATGTATTTTAATAGACCTTAGCTAGGCTTGGATGTGATAGACGCTGACGCATCTTTTGAACATTTTCGATGGGGATATAAAATTTCTTGGTAATCGAGACACATACTAGTAGCAAGGTACGTGGCAAGGTCATTGTCATGTTTGGGCTTCTTTTTTTTTCTTCAGTGATAGACGTTCCGTGGTAGGCACTTCATGCATTTGTCCAATTATGTAAAATATTACTAAAATAGTTTATTTAACCCAAAGGCATATTTTTATTTAAAATAGTTTCATACTTATCTGTTACTCCATAATGTTTATTTTTTCTTAGCAAAATATACGATTTTAGAATCTATTCATTGGGTGGTAGGACTTTTCTGCAAAGTTCGTCTCGGTAGTGCTACCGCTTTGCCAATTACTCTGCCGCCAAGCAGGAGTGCGCAAGCACTGCTGTGTTCCGGTTTGAAGGGCACTAGGCTATTGAAATTACTGGGCAAATTAGTATTTATGACCTGATCTCAAAGTCTAGTAATATCACTGTGCCGATGTCTCAGGATGACGTGCGCAGTGCAGTGTCACGCGAAGCTATGTACGTTTTGAGCGACACTGCAACTGATATGGGCAGCCGTATCTCTTAACATCAGGCAAACGGTTAGCTCGTCATGTCATTCCTCAACATAAAAAATATATTTATATATATCTTGACTTTGCCTTAAGTGAAACGATATGGTTAAAAATATCGAAATATAAACGAAAAGAGACTGATTCATAGGTAAAAGTCAAACTGGCTTGAGGCTCGATTTAAATCTAGATTCAGGTAAGTAGAGCTCAAGCACTGTTCTGTAATAAGAACAATAGCTGAGCATAGATTATAGTCTCAAATAATGATCAGGTAATCGGAGATCAAATAACACTTGAGGATCGTTCTGTAATACTACCCATATTGTATAGCTGCACCATTATGATTAATAGAGAGCATGACACCAACTCCCAGAGCGCGTGTCGTCGACAAGTTCAGGACCTTGATTGATTGCACTAAATCACATTCTCGGCGCGACCTCTGCTCTCCATAAAGATACATCTCGTTATTTTCCCTGCGACTCTTGAGACACAGCAGAAAATTGGATTCAACATAAAGTTTTTGTGCGGCAGCTTGTCACAAAAATTTTATACATGCTCCCGTAAGTAGTCAACATTTACGAACGGCTATAAAAACAATGTTTCCTCGCGCGGTGCCGAAATGTATCTGTTTTATATACAATTTTTCCCTTTTGATACTCGTTATTCTATTGTGCTCTATCATTATGATTTAAGTGTTTCGTTTTATGGCTAAATCTCTAGACGATTGCATGACAATAAGCGCTGCATCGTCTGAGACAGCTGCAAAGCGTTTTGCTGTCTATACAGATGCAGCTGATATGCTGATGGCTCAATTAGAGCGCGGGTGGCGTTGGGACCTCCGGGTTGAGCTAGCGCATATTGCCTTCGCCGTTCCACCGCCTGCGATTGAATGCTTGGTAAACGTAACTACAAACATTTTACTGCTGACGAGCGACACTCTCACATCTAGTATTAATGGTAAATGAGATTAAAAATTAATATTAAAAAGCCTTTGATAAAATTCATGCGATAAATTGTTGCGTAAGTTCCGCTTTATTGTTGCAGGAGTCTCCCGGGCGCTAAGTTTATTGACCATCGCTAAGTTAGCTCCCGCCCGAGTACGCCTCTTTGAGTAACTTTAACTTGTAAAAGCTACGGCCTGAACGCCTTTTTTCTCGTTTTATTACCAAAGTTCCCTCATACGTGTCTTAACAAGTTGAAAATGTAATTTTTGGCGTTTTTAGAAGATGATTCTGTTGTGTTCTAAAATGTTCGCTTCGATAAAGCTCGATTTGAAATGTAAATGTGCAAGTAAAATGCTTTAATGTGGAACAGTGGCGTGGTGCATCTGTTGGCAGAGTGCCGGTTTGCAAGAGTTGTGGCCCTCGATGCGACCCGCGGCTGCAACCGCATCTATACTGTCCCCACCTAGGCTTCCAGCACGCCTCCGCACCAACAAGGGATTACTTGTCTAAATTTAGAACAGTTAATGTCACCGCCAGACTTGGCTTTATCTCTCCCCGCGTACCTACTTCGAGGTTTTTATTCCAGAGGCTGGGTATTTTTATTTAGTTTACCTACAGAGCCGTCTACTAGCTAAGTTTATAGCTGCAATAAATTGAAGTCTGTATACATAAATATTATGGCTTGAGTTTAAACTTTGATAAAGTTGCCATATCTATAAAAAAACATTTTCCGTTCAAGATATTTGATAATTTCATTAAAATTGAAGTGCGATCACTTGAGGAAACTTTTTTTAATAACGCTTAAAATCTCTGCGTTTATTATCGACTCCACCGTCTGCCATAACATTGTGATCCTTCTTATATTTCATGACTTCGATCCAATATCGTGATTACATTTTCAATCTCCCCGTTTGTTGCGTTTTATTTTTGAATATTTTATGGACTTCACTTTGACAGAATTTCAATATAATCTCAACACGGTTCACAGGACAAGACATGATTGATTGAAGGCGAGTCGGGTCGACAAATAGAAATTAATATGAAAAGGTCAATATCTAATGTCTTAAAGATAATGGAGACTACAATTTAAAATTACTTTAAATGTAAATATAATAAAAAACATACAATTCTCGTCATTATGTCGCGTGTATTATGCGATAAGTTCCTATAACGTGATCCATTATCAGAACCTTTAAGTTTGCAAGGGACTTCTTGCGTAACAAACTTCAAATATAGTCAGTAAATGTCGCAGTCCTGAGTCCTGGGGGAATAGTTACGTGCCTGCATGCGACGCCCGAGGCCTCGCACTCGATTCGCCTACACAATGTCGTTTATGGTATAGACTCGTGAGTTTCCCAATAGCAGCCGCGGGGTCGCCTATATACGTGCTGGTTACATGGGCTTTGATTAAAATTTTCCGTACTTATAGTTGCCATGAATGGATCGAGTCGAGAAAAACTCGCGGCGGCAAAAGATTCGAAACCTTTTTGCCGTAGGTAATGGCTCGACACTGGCAATCGAGTTTGTCGCCGACAAAAACGAGCGCTTTCTTGTCACTTTCGTAGGCTATTCTTTGTTAAACAGCGGCAAGTTTTACTGCATCAACTTTCTATATAGGTATACCCATATAGTAATGAGTTTGATTTGCACGCTCGGTTGCGTTCCGCCGAATAGCGAAAATCTGAGAAGGGCGTCTTTCGCAACACATCAAGGGAACGCTGACGGTGACAAGCTCTAATAGAAAATTTTCATATTCATAAGGACGTAGAAAATTTGCATATAAAACGAGCAACTTCGCCAGTCCGCCCCCGACCCGACCCGATGCTGGTTCAAGCACCCTGTTTTCCATTCTCTGCTTGTAAGAAGTCAGTTTACATTTAATGGTATACTATAGATACGGCTGAAACGCCCATAATGTTACGTAAATTTACACAATACAAATGATTCGTATTTCCTTATCCCTTTACTTTAAAAAATTGTAAACACTGGCGTATTTCCTTTAATTGAATATTTTCGACTAATTTACACAGTAATCAGAAATTATTTTGGGCATGAGATTGAATAGTTTCGTAAGTAAATCACAGCAAAGCCGAGTTACTTAATTCAAATATTGTATATATATTCTTTATCTTAACAACAAAATATAGTGCTTCATAAGACA
The DNA here is from genome assembly GCA_905220475.3 of Ennomos fuscantarius. Taxonomy (NCBI): domain Eukaryota; kingdom Metazoa; phylum Arthropoda; class Insecta; order Lepidoptera; family Geometridae; genus Ennomos; species Ennomos fuscantarius. The sequence goes on along the minus strand of HG992031.1, from coordinate 4,745,204 downwards.
TAAAGACACAAAAATGCTAGACTGAAAGATATACAAATACAATTTTGTGGGTATCGGTGGGCGAACTAGACTCACCGCCTGTGTCAGCCTACAGTTCTTTTCCCCGAGAAGCTATTTCATAACTAGCCTTACATATATAATTGCGTTTTACGCACGACCTGTTAGATGAAAACTTTATCTTATGGAAAGTATATAACTTTGGTCTCTAAAAAAATCTTTCCTAGCGCGAGTTGAGATCATTTCGTACTTAATATGATTTTTATGGAACACGAAAACTTAGATTGTACGATGCGAACTTGGATTTCACTTCAAAGGAATCCATTAAAAGGTACGTCATATTTTTCTCGTTTCCTGATAAGGTCCACGCCACGGTCGCTTGTAAATCTAATTTGTTGTTTTAACAAGATGGCTCTGCGGGCAACTAAATTGCTACTTGCGAGTGGAAAATAACCGCTGCTGGTAAACAGATCTGAGGACTTACGAAATGGAAAACTAGTCTTAACTTTATTCATTTTGCTAATTAGTTTGTTGGTTAACCGTTTAAAAACACAAGCGTATTTGTATCTAATTTATCCAACTAAACAATAAGTTCTCTAGTAATAAGTGTTTTCTTGTGATCACGTGTAATTCTTGTTCAGACTCTAGGAATGTTAAATTACGTTCTATTTATGTACCATAATTTCTGGAGACGTGAGTCAGTCGACCTCATTCACCCATAGGTAATGCAATACTGTGTTTTGATGTAGAAAACACTAAACCATGTGAACTATAAATATAAATTCTTAATATCATTCTTAATAACATTAAAATTCTCATGAGTGTGATTCGATCTTGCTACGTGAACTCACCTCTTGAGGAAGAAATGCTCGAAACCTGGTCGAAAAATCGACTCACTATTCGTAACAGTCGGATTAATTTTAATTTAATATAATAAAGTAATTTAAATCACTTCTGACAGGGAGTCAAATAGATGTCTCATCTATTCAGCCATTAAAAGCTAAGATTCACAAATAATTCAAAATCCTCAAGACTTCTATCTAACAAACGGAATTCATTGTTTTGAAATGTAAATTCATCTGCACTCCGACATTCCTTTCGTTATCGTGAACCGAGGGAAGTGTAAGACGTGATTTATTGGAACGATAAAAAAACGTTTTCGTAATGCGAACCCATAGAAAATATTTACAGTGTAGGTCAATGACCGAATCGGTTTTGCTTAAACTATTTTATAAAAGATAAGATAAAGGAGTGAAGCTAATGCTGTATCTATTTAAATAACAGCGTGCAAATTTATGTAGATGGAAGATAATGAAGCAAGTACAGCGATCAGAACTGAAATATTTCGCTGTCGTTTGGTACCAACAATACATTGAAAATTCACAGAATAGGCTGCAATGAACTGTGACTGCGAAGAGTGTATCTGGCACACTTGGATTGAAATTGAAATAAATCGTTTGCGGAGTCGAGCCCGCAACTGGATTATATGTGGTTTACTCACAGCCCGACGTAAATTGGTTCTCGAATGAGATGTCTTTTTCAAGCGGCCGCATATTTGCTTGTCCACCGCTAACCACTAGCAGCTAGAATCGATTTCATGTTCCTAACCCTGTATTTGTATTGTGAATTTGCTTCGTTTTCCAACTCCACCGAGATCGATATCGGATACGCTCTCAATTGAATAGCTCATAGTAATTATTGACTGGTAAACATGCGGTATTCTGGTTGACACAATTATTCGGTTCACTACAAACAATTAGTGGTTGTGTGATAGTTGTTACTCCCAGTATACCAAATCTTCTAAATATATATAACTCAAAGGTGACTCACTGATTGACTGACTGACATAGTGATCTATCAACGCACAGCCCAAACCACTGGACGGATCGGGTTCAAATTTTGCATGCAGGTAGATGTTATGACGTAGGCATCCGCTAAGAAAGGATTTTTTGAAATTCCACCCTTAAGAGGGTGAAATGGGTGGTTGAATTGTTTTCCCATAGGCCACGCCACGGGCGAAGCTGCCGGCAGAAGCTCTTGATAAATATGATAATTAAATAATTAAATACGGATACGAGACTGTCTTGTGTTCCCACATAGGCCTCCTCCGGAGCTTGCCATACTTTCCGATAAGTAATATAAGAGAGATAAGAGATAGTTAATATTACAAACTATCTTATTCAGACTTTCTGATCTACAATAAGGTTTTCAACAGACGTTTCTCACAACGTACGTCATGGTGCCATTTTTGAATGGAGGACGATGACATTCGTGATTGTAATAGTAACATGCCATTTTAAGTTTTTTGAAATACGAAGTGCATCTTTTGACAAGTACTTTTGATCTAATCAAATTAAATATATAAAAATAACGGTTCTAAATGGTTCTAGATCAAGATTATCTACAATGGTAAGAAAAGAAAAGTATCTTCAGCAAGCGCTCGAAGTATTGCGCAGTATTCGTGTGAAATCTTATTGCCATTGACCAACAAACAACAATGCGCTTATGCGCCTCGTGACTATGCCCTTGCGATTACGTCTTCCGATTAAAACACTAACATAAATTCCCTCGTATTTATTATTATCGATTTGATACTGAATCCTAGCTTCCAAAGTATAAAATTTATTGTTGCACGGGCAAGGCATACATCGTTTGATTTATCTAAAATGTACCTACTATGAGAAATCAAACAAGTTCTGCTTTGTTTACTTTCTTGTGGGCAGATGACTTTAATAAAACAATGTAGTTTATCAAATCATTAGTGTATTGAGTAACAATTCGGTTGTAGATAAAGCAATTAGCGAGTTATGTAAAAAAAATATAGATGTGTAATTGCATGCGCGGAGGTGTCTCCTCCAAGCCCCGAGGTCGAGTGCTGCGCTCTCGAGCCTTCCTCATCGGTACTGAATGGACATTGTACGTGCCCAACGCTAACTTAGCCAATCAAGTCTGGGCGTTTTGCCATTTGTGGCGCGCCATTAGCTGCCTTCTTCAACGATCCTTGCTTAATAAATATTGGTATGTAAATATACTATCAATTGAGGATTTTCTTCAGAATCGGACAAATTTCAAATATTATATGGAATATAAACGTAGGTATTACAAGGTATTTCAAAACCTGTTTCATCCAAGACTTGTTATTATCGATCGTTACGTGCTCTTTAACATCTAAAGAATTAGCAAACAAAAAACAACGCTTGAACAAACCACATTTCTACAAAGAATTATGTCTCTTGACAATGCACATCTGACGTGCCGGAGACTGACGCGTTCTGCAACATCAATTAGTTTCTTATACCGGTAATTTCCGAGCCAAATCATGTTTGTCCCTCTAGATTTCTAATTTGTGTATCTTAATCTTGTTTCATTATGTTACCCTTACGTATAAATGGACTCCTGCTAAATTTTTCGTTTTTTATTAACGAATGTCATAATATCACTCGAATTCCGACTTTTCAAAAGAAATTACGGTTTTCCACAGAGGTATGATTGCGTCAAAGAAAAGAGCCTCACATGACGTAAATCAGCAATTTCTTTTGAGTGTCGACGAGTGGCATTAGTTTAACGTTAACCCTGTCGACTTTGAAGTAGCATTGCCTTCAGTCCCGACAAAAGCTCGTAACAATGTGCAATTTTTCTAAAGTAAGCTTCTTTGTCTTAGAAAACGGATTAGTGGCCTTTCCAAAAGCACTGTGCCTAACCTAGTTAGATACTTTATTTTGTAGAGCTTCTATTCTGAGCCTGATACGCTAGCTAGATACTCTACTGAATAATATCTCTTTTATTTGAAGGTTCTATTCAGATAACGAAGCTTTACTATTTGCGTTTGTAAATAAAAATAAACAGCATATTATGGGGCAGTGCATTTGTCGTTGACTATTCCCAATACACATGTTTGTGATTGTTTCAATTTCGCTCGCTTCAGAATGTCAACATCTGAATATGGATTTCGAAGTATACATTTGTAAAAAGTATCCTTTCTACATTACCAGGTGCTATAATTTGATCGCGATTGTACTAGTTTGATCTATCTAATTATATCATATGTAGGGTACGCTACCTACTGGTAGTGGGCTGGAACATTTGGACTGCCTATAGGTCTTCGCGGCCAATATATAGGACTTTTTTTTTGTAGTGGGTAGTGTTTAGTATTAGTTGTTATATCATTGTAGTATTTATTTAATAATAAAAGCAAATTTGCCGGAAAAAAAATTATCATGGTGTGATTTGTTAGCATTTTCACTTTGTCTATTACGCGCGTGTGTGTGTATGTATTCTGTTGAGTCAGCGTTCGTTTGTAATCGCTTCTTGTTTACACTTTAGCACGTTTTGCATGAATTGTAAACAATATAAGACATATATTTTCCGACACATGTACGAAATTGCGAATACTACGCTATTCATGAGTACTGCAATATTTTAAAGTTTATTTTTACAGATCAGATAAGTTTGAAACTAAATTTATGTTTTTCGAAATGCAAAATTGAATGAACCGTTTAAAAGTTATCGCAGGTTTGAATAAGGCGATTGAGAAAAGTTGTAGATTCCAGACACGGCCTTTGCAGCCGCGACACTGTCGGAGGAAGCACTAGTTCGCCAATACTGATATCGAATAAAGGAATATTAAACTGCATGCGAGCATCTGCGATTCTTTACTTATAGATACCTACTTTTCACAGAAATTCTCTGCAAATTGAGCACAAACATCGCATGGTACATTCCATAGAAATAAATCTAGCGCTATTACTCAGAAGCTTTTTTGCATTTTGTGTGTTACATGGCAATGCTTCTAAGTATGGCAATCGTCGTTACAAGTAGCAGTCAGCGCATTGCCAAGAGGTGATTAGGATGAGGTAGAATATATTCAAACAGAGCCGCTCATAATTGCTACAGGCTCAAATGACCAGGTTTTCTAAGAAAATCATATACATAAGTCATTTTACCTCTTTCTTCTGCCGCTTATGATTTTTTGGAGCCAATCTGCTATAATAAACTTAGGTATCAATTAATCAATATAACTAAAAGTTACTGAATGAAGGATTTAATGAAGGTGGCCTGCGATTTTACGGCCTGTGGCGCTGATCTTATGACTTTATTTTTGCCATCAACTATATAGAAGAGACGATCGCGAGGCGTGACCTGACATACACCGTTTTATCCTCACTCGAGACCAGCCGTACACTGCTTGCAGAATTCAAAAGAAGTACCTTTTTAGAATCATTGAACCTCGGTTTTGTACCATTTCGCGTGGATAACTTGTAGATTCCATGCACGGCGTCGTCGCCGTCGGGTGGTGACTATGCGAAGAAATCACTAGGGCGCCATTACAGCTACCAAATATAGAATATTACGTACGCTACAAACGTGCAACTACACGACGAAGGTACCGCAAGAAGCTTGTAATGACAGGCAAAAATGCTACGTCGCGCGAAACTGAATTGTTGTCATTGTACCAGCACAACCAGTTGAGTTAGAATGTTGGAGTTATTTGTATTTTATACTTGTATATATTATAATTCTGTAGTAATAGTAAGCGTTCGAACATTCAAGTGAAAACTGCACCACAGATTCTGACTTATACAAAGTTGTGAAGTTCCTATGTTAAAACTTTACATAACTACTAAACTTTTACTGTCGTCTAGCGCTCAACCTCGTTGATAAAGCAAGAACCCAGTGATGACGTTATACATTGATCGACTTCTGCCTGCTGCATCCTTGACACTCAGGAATGTCCGAGGTCTGATACTTTCAAATAAATCTCGTCCCAAAGCTGAGATTTCAGCATCGTCACACGTATACCCGCCTTTTTCTTGTAGTCGGACTATTGCACGCGTCATCGCATCGAAGCGAACCCTCGTTAAGGTCTGTCCACTACGACAAATCGAGTTTACTACATTGTATTTTGCCTGCCTTCATTGTCATTCGGAGTACACGAGCCACGTAGCTGTAATTTACGCGAAAGCCTAATTTATTTTTCTGGCGGTTTAGTTTAACATAAACGTTTCATAATTACATTTAAAACATAGCCCATTTCTTGACGCTTGAAAATCAGTTAAAAAGCGCATACAGAATTTTAATTATTTCACTATTTTCAATTTTGTAAGGTCTAATTTTACTGTTCCAGATTAAAATATAAACCAACCCGCGTATCTTTCAGAATGCGTTCTTGAACGTTAGATTTATAGTGAGCCTGTAAATCTCTTGACATTGTATGGCGATTGTGAAAGCTGAGGCACTCTCGGGGTCCGAAGCTACCCTCCAAACTTTGCCAATATCTTCTCTATCAGTTTCTCCGTCTACGATTTTCGCTTAGAATCAAAGTTAAGAAGTACAGTCAAAACAGGAAGACGACGCTAGCTGGTTTTATGGTTAGTATTTAGTATTACTAACAGTGGTAGATAAAATAGATGTAAATTACATAGAACAGCTGGAGGCGTTGAACCTTTAAAATCCCAGATGTTATTAGCATAGTTCTACGTTTTATTCTCTACATTTTCAGGCTTATTGCGACGATACGACGCTGTACAGAATCCACGTTCTTCCCGAATACAATCATTGGCTTAATTTTATGTTTGTTTGCGTAATTTCGAGGTATATCTCCCTGTTCTCAAGCACCGGTGTCGAGCTATTGGACCGGAAAATTGCCTGGTTGCGGTCGGATTTCCTTGTCATTTATATAATTTTATTGGTTATTTTATTCTTCCATGCATTTTGTTTGACAGGACAGCAAGATCCACTCTTCGTTTTTACAATTTTGACGGCAAGACGACGACATCAAACTTTCTCTTATATTATAGTTTTTTTTTCGCCTTATAATTATCTCTATTCAAAAAGCAACACCGTTATTTCTTTGTTTTCAGATAAACACACGTGCAATCAATACGATGGAGTGTTCCTATTTCACTCAGCCGTGATTAAAATGTCTGCGAGTGTGGTCTTGCCGCCGCCGTAGCCCGCCGAGAGTAGCGTATGCAAATATTTGTGCGAACAACGGTATACCTGCCCACCTACTCATAAACCTGAGATTACTGCCGAATTCTACTGCAGCCTCATAAAATATGAATAAAACCTGGTTGGATACCATCAATTTTAATGTGTTTTGAATAACGGCCGAAGATCTTATTGGAATCGGTTTATAGACACCATCTTCACTATTTATGACTGATCGCCGTAAGGATATGAATATGCCATTCACATGCGCAAAAATAATAATAATAACGCCAAATGATCACCTACATAGATCCTGGACCCTAACTAGGTTCCTGGGTCCCTGTGTCTAGGGACCCAGGAACTACGAAGGCCGTGGTCCCAAAATGAATGAATTTGAATTTGCATCAGAATTTACTTTGCCGTCAAATTTGTTTCGGGTGCATTGATGTGTGCGGGTGCATCGATGACATCGAGCAAGAAAGGAACAGCGGGTTTTTTATGCTCGTAAAATCACTCTCCTTCATCCAGTTTTAACAAGACCTTAAAACACGAGTAGAATTTGGAACAAGCCAAGTTATATTATAAAAAAGTCATATAGTCCGATTCTGGCAAAAGTACACTCTTAAACAGAACACCCCCTCTGACTTGTAAACCAAACATTTTATTTTAAAATATCACTTAAATAAAACCTTTTGTTTACTGAAGGAAAACAAAAAGCTTTTAGAATAGCTAATGTTTAAATCATTACCGATTCACTGCTTAAATATTTAAGTAGTCGACTGAAAACTGAACGAAGCCTGTTTAAAAGTTTATACTAGAGATAAAGGCGATCGGGGCACCGGCTTATGAATTTTCGTGTTTATTTTCTTAGTAACTTTCAAAGAAGCTGCATAGATTAGTAAATTTATCTGAGGTGCTTTTAATTCATTTAGCTTTTGAACACGCAAACCGAGCAGTTTACCACAGTTACCTAGAAACTATGTAAGTATTCTCTGCTATAGTTATCAGTTTACTACAGTATTTTAATACTATTTATAATAATCTGACTTGTTAAAGTGCTAAAAATAGCCTATTAGCAATACCTTCCAACCAACCAACAACCTTTGACTTTGACTTTTCTAAAAATTCCAAATCCGTATTCATACTTTCTTCCTTAAAATGCCACGTATGTATTGGCCGGTATCCTAGAAACCGTCAACTATTATTTCCAAGAAATGGTAGTCAAATACAAGCTCTTCTTGAAAAGAATCTAAATAATACTCCACAGCCAGCACAGCCTTAAGCCTTCTTCCGACTCGGCCGCAGATTAGGCACTAGTTACAAGAGCTATGAGGCAGTAGCTCAGGGAAAGGAGAGTTTAAAGTTACACAAAGGATTAAATCGCCGCCTTCGCCTCCTCCAACTAAAGATTAGCTTTTCCATTTCATACTTCGTATGTTGTGTGATAGTTAAACAAGACGCCGTGTTTGCGTGGTCCGAGAACTAGAAAAAACCATGTTGCCCCCATATATGTTCATACGTCTCTGCTATTATCAAGTGAGCGTGAAGTGTGAGCTGCTTCTTAGAAAGGCAAAATCAACTTATCCCGATTCAAGGTTTGTTGCCTCGACGCATAATCCAACCAAACGACAATCTCTGCCACGCTTTCCACTTAAAAATATTTTCCTGCGACATTTTCCGTGTAAATATATGTAAGGAGCTTTTATTGCCTCCCTCTGGCTTAAGGCGATTACTCACAGAAAGCGAGGCGGAGCAAGACTGCTGTAATTTACGGACTCCGCAGGTGTTGCTGTAAAAATAACAGCCGCTTTCTACCCCTGACCAGTGGGAATAGCCGTAACTGTCGTAACTTGTACCTCTGTTACACTATTGAAATGTCGCTAAGAATTCTTACGAATTTTTTATTGAGCCGGTCTGTTTAGCTTTCAATTCAGCAAAGGTTAGGTAGGTAGGTTATGTTATGTGTCTCTCTTTCTATATTAGCTGTATTTTATCAGTTATGTCTTTTTTAAATATGCCGTGTTCACCCTCATGTGTACAAGTGTGCGCATATTTTAGTATCGATTAATGTAAATGTAGTTGCCCCAACAATAATTACTGCTCTATCTAATACAGACTGTATTGCTGCGAAGTAGAGTCCACAAATTCTTTATTGAGCACTACGAAGTGCACCGCAAAACCGGAAACGCGGCAGTGTTTACGTTCCGCGCCTACGGTACTTCCGCCTGTGCCTGTCCTGAACAAATAGAGCGGCACTATTGCAGAATGTGCCCTCTGAATGATTTCATTGGCCCTCGGTTACATGTAACTGGAACCGTTTATAAATGAAATGAACGCTGGCGCGAGTACAATGCACGCTAAGTTGCGCGGGTGCGGAAAGTGTGGATATCGACGTAACGCCACAGAATACATAATAGTAATACGTATTAATGCCCGTACAATTCTTGTTTGTACATCTATTATTTCTTCTGTGTACCTACCCAGCGACCAAAGACTGTGCTCCGCTACATGAAGGAGCTGGGCTGGCTTTGGTAGATGCTGGCAGGGGGAAATCCACAATACACCCCACGCGGGACGTCAGTGCAGCCTTACCGCCCCCAAATAGAATAAAAATAAGTACCTACCCACCCTTCAATAGTTTCAATAATTGTTGCCAAATCTTGGAACTGGAATAAGTGGCGAATATCAAGGGCAATTACATTACGATCTTTTGACAAATAATTCATCTTTCACGAACTGGGATTTACTAATAAAAAACTGAAACGTAATCATTACAACGCAACTAGTGGCGTTGATATTTCAGACTAGAATGAAGTGGTTAAAGTTCCCTTCCTAAAACTTTTAATTTTATTATTGTTTAATGCAGACGTTTGTTAGAGCTGTACCACTTTTTTCCTGTCAGGTGCGGATGCGGATGTATCGCCGCGCCGTTGCGGTCGATAATAGACGGCGCAACACCCGACGAAGGCACACTATAACCTCCTAACGTCGTCCTACTATCCACCATTACCATTCATTGCCATTGTTGAACACTTTCCCGGACGCTAACGTGAAATGAAATAGGTACATTACCTTTTTCTTAGATTCCATCTCTGTTTCGTTTCTATTCGGGACTCGATTAAACTTTTATTTACATTTCTTTCCTTTTTTCCGGAACATCGTTATTCTCAATCCTGTTCGTATTCTTATCGCGATCGTGCAAAATTGATGGACGCTTTGGTCGCTATCTATTTATCTCGCAAAGGTTTCGTTAAGATCAACAGTAGTTTCTTCGTTTCGTATATTTTCTTGTATCCCTTCTCCCCGTTCGGTCCAATGGCTACGTGAAGAGGTGTGAAAATATTTCTGCTCGCACCTGTCGGTTCGCACGCTAAATGCTCACGTGTAATGCCCTCCAGTCACATTTTCTTTTTCTACGCGATTGAAACGGTTCTTTCTTTGTATTATTTTATTCTTGTTTACCTTCATACTATTTTACCGAACAAATAGAGATTATAGGTACTACTTTGTTTTGTTTTATATTTGTAATACATGCATGTTGGAATCGAACACGTTTATAGGCGTGTCAAATTTATCGTGCGCGGGGCCGGGTGTTCACTTTGATATGGGCAAGTTTTTGTCACTGGGGATTTGCAAGTAAATTCCAACTTGCTAAATTTAATGATTTAGGGGACGTGAAGGTGCGGCGAGCTGTCATATCGTCGCCGTGATTATGATAAATGTGGCCCTCGCTAACCTCTATCAAGAATGTTTTCCGATTCCGCCGCCCGCCCTCCACGCCCTGTCCCGCTGGTAGCTCTAAACAACAAACGAATTTGCATTGTTCCACCGACACAAAATGAATCCAGCTCAATAACACAAACCCGAATTTTTCCGGAATTCCGTGCAACCGAGTTTTACAGCGCTTTGCATTAATTAATTGCTTTTGCCGCGTCACGCTTTTTAATATTTCTGTCTCGTGGATGATTTATTTTTCCCATGTCACGTTTCGAGGTGGACGCTGCCGACGCCGACTTTGCGAAAACAAATTTTGGTCGGGCTTTTCTGTAATGGTCATAAAACACAAATGCGCTCAAGGGTTCTACATTATTGAAGATCGGTTACAAAGGTCCATGTTTGTCCCAGTGCCGGACGCGAGCCTTGCTTTGGGAGTATGTGCCGGCGAAAGGAAGTTTTAAGTCATGAGGTCGGTGGCCTACTTATGCAAAACGAGATCTGTAAAAAAGTCTCGTGTTTGGTTCACCAAGGAATAAATAACGGCGGTACTTTATAGGGGGAAGTCGCGGGGGACGGGGGTAACGTGTTCCGAACAAATCGAATCACGAGCCATTATGCAGATTTTCCATTAAAGAAAAACTCAAGCCGTACCCTCCTCGCCGCCGTTGGTTGCTTGTCAATGTGAAATTGGTCTAGCGCTAAGAAAACTTTAGCAACGAATACCAACTAGGTACTACGTAGCTTTAACATGTATTTTTGGTTAGCGCTAGATCTTATCGTACTAATATTATAAATGCGAAAGTTTGTGAGTATGGATGTATGGATGAATGTTTGTTACTCTTTCGCACAAAAACTACTAAATGGATTTGAATAAAATTTGGAACACAGATAGTTTATAACTTGGATTAACAGATAGGATACTTTTTATTCCGCGTAGGACGATTATCGAACACCACACATAGCGTTCTATACCAAAATTGTAAAAAGGAATATAGATAGCTTATACAGTGGATTAACACATGTTTTTTTTATCCACGGGAAAAACCGCGGGGCGCAGCAAGTATTTAATAAATGTAAACAACACAAGGAATCGTAGGTACTTCGCTACTCTTGGGTCAAAGTATAGAGTAGAGCTAGAGACTTTCTACCAAACAATAATTGTCTCATAGTTCATATCTTTTACGAAATGCCTACATTTCATTGGTGTCATTCGTATTACACCCGTTCTTTCAAACGAGCAAAACATTGCATTCACGGAGATCGGTGATTGCATTTAATGATCTCCTTGTTGACGATAATAACAGTGGTAGGACCGTAATCAATTAAATTATTTTAATTTTTATGTTTTTATCGTCCACAACATTTTAATTAAGTATTAATTTACTATATTTTGTTGAAAAATAATTATGATAATGTGGTTTAGGCACTAACATGTTATGAAAAATATAATGCGGATATGATCCCAAGTACGTACTATTAAATAACAAATTGTTACTCAGGCAAAAAATTATATTACTGGTGTTATCTAATCAGTAGTGTTCCACGTGTTACTCGTTCACGTGGAGAGATACTTGTTGATGGTCTGATTAATAGATATTCTTTATTATTATGTCAAATATACCGTACGAATAGTACTGTACCTATATTGTACAACAGTATGTAATCGTTCGGCGTTATTTGTTTATATTACTTGTTTTAAGTCAGAGCAGTTATTTTAAACGAGACACCCTAGAAAAGTTAATGGTTATAATTATATATAGAAGATATATGATAGTTATTTACTATCTAATGGTTATAATACTTTTGTGAAGAACGAACAAGGGAGTGGTTCTACCAAATCCAAAATTAAGAACAATATGAAGACTGAAATGAAAAAAAATGATTTGATATTTTTTTACGTCGATAGAAATTGTAATGTTTAATCAACCCCATTATAAATTACTATTAATATTACTATTACCCTACGTAGATAAAAATAAAGAATCCATTTTGTATAATACATTATAAGTTCTATGTTTTTTATTCGAAGGCAGTTATAAAAGTCGAAGAGCATGTAGTATAAGCTGGTATCGTAGTAATGATAGCAGATTATAGGAGTCCTAAAATTGTTCATATATAAAGTTAATACTGTATGTTTCCACACAAGGAACAGATGGTTTCGCGTATCCGAACAACAGATAAAGTTACGATTACTTTCGCAACGGATTGAATCGGGGTTCGGTTTTAGTGGTGGCGCACGCCTCACTTAAATGGATAGTTTGGCGGCCGCAGTGGCGATAAGTCAGCGAGATGTAGGAAGAGGAGCGTTTACCCCAGTGTTATAGCTTCACTGGCTGCTTTGGTCTACAAATCCAACTGGCCCATTCCACCCGTAATAAGGCCTTTTCCTCCATAAAAATGTATACGGCGAAAATCTCTGTCTTTCAACTGGCGGTCTTGTCTTGATGGAATTTCTTCAAGCAAACAGTATAACATATAATAATAATATTTTATTATTAAAAGGTTTGTACCTAGGCTTGGACCTAAACGACTTAGTAATTATTTGGAGGGTGTCTTCCTTTTATGGCGTAGAGTCGTAACTACTAAAGGGGTGTTTGAAAATTTAGTCTATACGACACTGGACGCTTTGAGTTACGGATGATGGTGCGCATTTTTTTTTTTGCGTACAGTGCACTCGTAATTCAACCTTATCGCTTTAATTGACCTTTCAAAGGTTCCGTAATAATATAAATCACTGTTTGTATGTCCAGATTCATTCAGTGAATTAGTGGTTTTCAGGGCAGAGGAGGCAGAAAGCTGTGTTATTGTGTGTCTGCGCGGACTATAACAGTAAATCTGGAAGAGGCTCGGATTTACGCCCGCCGCGGGCCTGCCACTTAATTACTGCCCGTGGAGATTAGTTCCCGCACCAATTTCTACACATATTGCTGTACTTCGTCTCGAATTTTCATTGCCGATATATTTGCTCAATCGTGGTGAAGTGGATTTACGTAGGTAGACCTACGACCGATATCAATTTGGTTTACAACGAATATTTATTATTTATTGAACTTTCCATCATGGAATTTAATACTCCATACACACATTTGCTATCTTTACGTACCTTCGTTTTATAGTTATATCTATATGTAGGTCTGTATCTATCCTGCCTGGACGGTTAATTCGTTCAAGCTATCTCGATATCGTGTAGCGCAGCATATGTCCAGTATCGGTATTGATAAAAGTTTAGGACTCCAGCGTTTGCCAGCTAGCTTGACAAATTATTCTGCTTTTTGTTTATTGAAGACCAGAAATAAATAGATAGTAAAATACTTTTAAGTACATGTTTGTAATTCATAGACAATATTTGCATGGTGATATCAAAAAATGTTGATAAGGATGGTACAATTTATGAAAAAGAATTTGTAACGAAGATAACATAAAAATAATAAATAGTTCTTACCGTGAAAATTGTCACATGCCCCCGACACCTACGACCATATTTGCCAACTACTAACAAAATTCTGGTCAGATCATAACCCAAAGGCGGCGGGTCGATTCCCGCGGCAGGACTAGTATAATGCACAAAAAAAGCGCAAACACTTGTTCTGAGTCTGGGTGTTGTGGGATCATGGTCCTCGTAGTTCCTGGGTCCCTAGATACAGGGAATCCTACATAAGGTCCAGGTATCTATGTATGTATTCGTTGGGCGTTGTTTTTATTTTATTTATTTATTATCTTACCTTTGAAAGATAATAGTTTTTACAAAAACATTTAATAAAAACTGACATTATTATGATATTATTATTATTATTATTTGCAAATAGTTGTTCAGTCTGCGAACCTAGTTGTTTTGTGTGCAGATGAACAAGTCCATTTTAATCATTCCGACCTAAATTCGTTGTTATACTACGGTGTCTGTAGAGCAGGTCACATTTGCCTAACAGCGCAGCGTCACACAACACCAGATTACCAGCAATTAAGGCAACCTACTTTTGATTTGAAACAATGGCTGAATCTTTTGTCTCATTTTGCTGACTGGAGAAGTATTTGTCATTAATTTCCCGACATTCATCTTGAGCAAGGCAGTGCTTAATTTTATTCTACTCTGCGACGCTCTTAGTTTTCCATTTTCCTCGTCACCTGATCTTTAAGACTTTACTCAAATATCAATCTCGCAAAATTAAAATCTATGGTAGGAAATAGTTACTCCAATTTTATATTTAAAAAGATATAATTATTTGCGTTGGCGCGGCATTGTGTACCTAATAAATTAACAAAATTTGGTAGGTACAACAACTAATTAACTGTGAAATTCAACGAAAGTATTATGAAGCCGTTGAAAAGTAATTGACGATTTTTATATCTATTTTATGTTACGAAACAACAGCTACAGAAACGAACAAACGAGCTAGTAGAAGATAAAAATAAATAAAGTTCCGTCGCCAAAAGAGGATTTCTCGTAAATATTAAACTTGGATTCACGTGAAATCTCACAACTATATTTCCGATTTAAGAATGTTTTTTTAAATGTTGTTATGTTATTGTGTACTTCAAAAATCGATAATGTGTAAATCACAATAAATTAAGTAAGCCCACAGGTGTGCTCGCGTTATTGCAAGTCAATAGATAGGCGCGCTGACTGACAATACATGTTTACAATCCTAAGCCTGAGTATATGTCCAAGTATGATTTGATAACAAATTGTGTATTGGTTGCGCCGTGGTCGACCATTCATAATCACCCAATATCGGGTTGATTGTGGCAATCAAACGCACACAGCGCGACCGAACGGGCGGGTCTCCTGCGCTCGCGCTTGTTCCACTCATAATACTAATCATTAAAAATAAATTCAAAGTATACTCTATCTTGACAATTATACACAACGGATTTTTAACAGTGCTTAACATATTTTTATATGATGCATTGATATATATTATAATCAAAAATCTGACACGTGTTTTGTGACGTTTTCGTAATAAGACCTTGAAGCAATCGATCGCGACTCCAGCATGCGGGCTTTCCAGCGTTTGGTTTTGGTGGCGGTAACGTTCACCGTGACGATGTTCTTGCTGCTGCGGTTAGCCGAGGAGCCTTCAGGGAGCGGGCACCCCACCGGGGCGGCTGGTAGGATGGCGCGCGCCGCCCGCTGGTCCCTCACCTCGCCGCAATCTGATATTGACAACCAGTTGGAGGCAAACAACACCACTGACGCCAAACAAGCATATGTTTCTGAGGTGCAAGATTTGATATTGAAAGTGAATTAAAGTTTTCGTCGTCGTAATTCGTCAAGTTTGACGTCAGAGCAGTCTGTCCGTCTAAAAGGAAAAACATTGATTTCCATTTTGCTTTGATGCTACGCTATTGCAACGATTTCGTTCGCTATTTTTTCTCCTTATTTTAAGCAATAACGGCCTACATAAAAAGTGCGGTTTCAATAAATTTTCCTGTCGATGTCGTTACAAATCATAAAATTTTCTCGTTCCATTTAAAGTGTAATTGTAAAGACGCCAGTTTTTCCAAGTCATTGGCGACTCTCGGGAAGTTCCCAGGAACCTAATAATAATTAATGGCCCCGACGAAAGTCCGATATCCTTTCATTAGTGTCCCGTCTCTGCACGAAACGGCCGAGATTAAAACTTGCTCAGTACGAGCGAGAGCTTTAAGAGCGCTCCTTTTAAAAGACTCCACGAGCAGAACGCCTTTGAGATGTGAAATGTGGTGGACGTTTTATGAGGAAATATTTGTTTGCCTGACTGGAATATTCAATGTGTATCCAACACCAAAGATATTACACGTAAAAGGCGGTCCTATTTTGCAGAATGTGATGTAGCATTTGCCCACAAATGAAACTTCTATGATCAATCGGAACCCGCGTCAAATGTCGCTTCGCATCACTTCCAGTAGACCTATTTCTGCCAACTTATACGCTTATCTTTGAATTTAGATACCTTGTCATCGGGCCGTTAACTCGAATGATTATTTTACATAAACTTTTTATTGCAAAAACAATAATAATATATTTAAATCGTAATACAATTACTACTCGCTTTTGATATCGTTTAATTCGGTTCCAAATTACAATCCTAGACTGATTTATTATTTCAAGTAAGATATGATTTGAGAACTCGGTACAAATTTGTATTACTCTTGTTCCTGTATCAAAATTGATACAGGATTTGAATGTGAATTGATTTGACAGCCTCTGTGGTACATGTGGTATAGCGGTTGAGCAGGTCGGCTCATAACCCGGAGGCGGCGCGTTAGATTCCCGTGGCAGGACAAGTATTTGTACACAGAAAAAAAGCGCTAATACTTATTCTGAGTCTGGGTGTTGTAGGACCATGGTCCACGTAGTTCCTGGATCCTTAGACACAGGGAATCCTATTTAGGGTCCAGGATCTATGTGTGTGATCGTTGGGCGTTATTATTTATTTATTATTAAAATTGAAAGTCACTTCACAATACAATAACGTATGTTACTCTCCTGCAGATGATGCGACACGCGTGGAACAATTACAAGCTGTACGCATGGGGCAAGAACGAACTGAAGCCTATCTCCAAGCGCGCGCATTTGTCCAGTGTATTCGGTGGTGGAGACTTGGGTGCTTCCATAGTGGACGGCCTGGACACCTTGTACTTGATGGGGATGATGGATGAATTCCGCGAAGGTCGTGACTGGGTGGCTGAGCACCTCCACATTAACGAAATCGTAAGTTACATAATTAATTATTATAGTTACTGTGTGGGTGTTGTGGAACCACGGACCTCGTAGTTCCTGGGTCCCTAGATACAGGGACTCTAGTTAGGGTCCAGGATCTATGTATGTGATCGTTGCATATTATTTATTATTGACTATTATTGACCTTCCACTCTAATTTTGAAAATATGGTATATGGTAGATAAATAAGGTATGACTTCAACAACTTTGGCCTCGCCATCAAAGTGTACCTTTTTCGGCTTTCATCAATTAAAGTTTGGAAATATCTCAAACAGAAGTTGTGAGCACCAAGAGAGCAAAGGCTAAAACCTTAAAAGGCGTAAACCTTATTAGTATCTGGCTACGAAAAATCCTTTCTATTATCCATAGTAAATATTATATTACAAGAAAGTTTGTATGTTGGATGTTTGTTACTCTTTCAACCTCAAACCGCTGAATGGATTTGGATTAAATTTGGAATATTATATAGTGGATTAACACATAAGCTACTTTTTATCTGCTGTTAAAACCGCGGGGCGCAGCTAGTATTTTATATTACTTAGCGGAAATGAATACATTTCCAAAAATCTTTGTAACGGAACCTTGGTTTCACCGCGTTTGTTCATCACATCTTCAGCCTGAAGGTGGTCCGTAAAACCAATAAAAAAACTTTCTGTGCATTATCGATGTATCTTTAAACTCCTCGCAATCGTGAGCGGGGTACAATTAAGGCGCATGCCAGTGCACTCGATTAGTGAATTTCCAAATTACGTCTCGCATTCAACGACTCGATAAATTGCCAATTACGCTTACCTGAATACATCGCAGACATCCGCTTTTAATTACTGCTCCCTAAACGATGGCTTTAGGTGACTTGAAAAAATAAACTTCTTATACTTTATCTCCATTTATTACCCCAAGTGACGGCGGCGACGCGCTAATGTGTCCGTTGTTTGCATCCGGCTTTATTTATCGAAGAGCTCCTATTTTATTTCTTTTTCTATGTACCCGTATAGGATAGGAATTTATTAATACCAAGTCCAAAAAAACCTAGTAAATACTCTATATCTTTTACCTATCTACGTGACCTACTCGGAAAACCAAACTGAAATCACTGAAGGCATCCGCATCGCTGGAATCCTATAAACTGCGGTGGAATATTTGAAAATGTACCGCAACTAAGTGGCTTTTGATCACCACAACATCAAGCGTGCCGACTAGGAGTACTTGGACTTATTTTACGTGGAATTTTCTGTGAAGAGCCTTTCATTTCGATGTCGTTTTCTTTCGCATTTCCTTGGCGTCTTCAACGCCTGTTGGATATATAGGTCGAGGTGGTTCACCGATGGCATTTTGTTTATGAAATTATAAAGCACGTGCGGTATTATTGAAAACAATTCGTGCGCAGCTATTGTTTCTGGTTGACACACTGATGCCTTCATGTAAACATAGCTAACGGAACGTTAAATTATCAGCAAACCAATGAAAATAATCTTTATCTGGACGTAAACAAGCGCTGACTTCTCATTCCAACATTGAGTGCTTGTTGATTGCTATAGCATTATGTAAATGTTAATTGATCCAGCTTGTGTCATGTCATATGAAACGATATTATATAATTATTTATACTCAACTCATTTCAGTATTAGCTTTATAATATGGGTTACTCATTACACATACACTGCAATCTATTATTTACTAGACTGTGCTTACTTACAAAGGCCACCAAGTTATGGACAAACTTCCCGCTCATAACGTACCTTTGAATTTAAAAAAAAGTGGGCGTTTTTTATTTTTTGTTCCTTTTGGCTCATATTTCAGAGAGCAAGATGTATCCATTAGTACTAAAATAGACTCAAGATGAACTTTAACAGGCACAAAAACACCTGCAGCATAGACATTTTCCGGTTTATGTTTCAGGACTCCGAGCTGTCAGTATTCGAGACAACGATCCGGTTCGTAGGAGGTTTGCTGTCATGCTTCGCCCTGACTGGGGACACAATGTTCCGGGATAAAGCGGCAGAGGTGGCGGATGCTCTCCTGCCAACCTTCGAAACACCTACTGGCCTCCCTTATGCTCTCATTAATCCCTCCACTAAGGTAAGAGTAAATTTCACATATTAGAACTGCACACGACTAATTAAGCTAATTGCAATAATATAGAAGACTTATTATTGAATCTATAGTTGATAAGATGGAGCTGAAATTATATTCTGAGTCCATTTCGTCATATTCAATGCTTACTTTCAACTAAAGTCGGGTTAAAGGAAGGAGAAGGAGTTTCGCTAACAAGTCGAACAATCTAACAACCAATATATTTTAGAAGTGAAAAATCGGAATCATATTCGTAGCTTACGTCACATTTCCAGTCTGCACATCTGGTTATTATGGTGTAAAGGAGACTCGTTTATTAATCATATCTTTAATTATAACGCTTAAAATACGATAGTGATTCCGATCATTAGTTCCAGTTGGTATTGTTAAAATAAACGCTGGTTTTTTTAAGCTTGCTTAAAGCATGTGTTAGAGTCGCCAACGCGTTTACCTCTGTTACATAAACTGTTGGCCTCAGTATCTGATCTGCCGATACAAATTCTTGGACTGGTTCATATTGCTTCCGCAAAAAAAAAAAAAAATAATAAATTCCCGGTTCCCACTGTTTCAATCTTCAACTCTAGTGTAAGTACCTCTACGTACAGACATATGTCTTCTGTGACCTTAAGATCGTAGGCTTCAGGGTATGTCAAGTTAGGTTGGTTCCGCATTAGATTATTATTCGCTTATGATTCTCACGGATCCTTCATAATGCGTTCATTAACATTTTTATTGCTGTGGAATGTGCACTTCTCACAGTACGTTTGCAATCTTCTTCATCTCTCAGACAGAGAATATTTATCTTCATGAAAACTGCAATAAAATGTATCCCAACTTATAGTTCCCAAAAATAACCTATAATATATTTTATGTAAGCATTTACGTATTTTCAATACCAAAAATTTAATTTGGCTTGGTGTGTCGCTGCGGGATCGAATCCGAAACGAAATCATTCGCCAGTGAACTAAAGTTACCGACATAGCTTAGCGAATTAGCAAGCTGGTCATATCTGCCGAAGAACCGATAACCGTTGGGTTAGACGTGTTCTGGAGTGGAGACCACGAATCGGCAGACGTAGTGCACGACGATCTACAGCAAGATAAGTCAAGGAGATATACGCAAAATCGTTGGCAGCAACTTCCAGTTGTGCCGAGTTGAGCCGAAGACCGGGCACAGTGGCGTGCCTTGGGAGAAGCTTATGTCCAGCAGTGGACTAGTAAGCTGATAGTGATGATGATGAGGTGTTTTCAATTGAATTTCCGAAGAACTATTTTATTAATTACATGAATTTTCTATCCATTACTATAATATAACATCAGTTAGGTATATACACAGACCTTTTTACAACCCAGACGGTATGACCCTAACCCATATATCAAGCGAATGTTTCTCAACAAAGTATGCATCATAGTGCCCATTTATCGTTGCTCATTAGTAATAATTAGCTAAAGATCTCTATGATAAACATTATTATATTGATGCCACCGCGCATCGTGATTAATATTATTACACATTTATAAGAATTTTTATTTTTTCATTAACTTAATTTAATTAATAACTGGGACTTTATCAATTCATAATTTAAAGATAAATCATAGATAATGATACTAAGATATAATGTTACAATCTAATTTAATACGGTGTAATAACCTCGTTTAGCAACAATTACGATGCCTAAGTATAGCTTGGTATTAGAGAAACCTAATTTTACCTACCCACTGCCACTAGTACTATTATTTATTCTGTGACAGGGAAACGTGGCGCTACTTTTGACGATATTCGCTTGGATTGAATGTCAGTTATAAAAATGAAACCTGAATTTAAAAAGTGAATTGAAAAACGTAAATAATCGCGTTAGAACACACTACATATTGAAGTGGAGTGGTGGTTCCATTTCGGTACTTCTAGAAAATCATAAATCTATATTCCATTATCTTTCACGTGTCAAAAGTTATACAAATTCCAAGATGTATTTTTTTCAAGTTACTAACATTCAATGCTAAAATTATCTTCATACCTAACTACATTATGTTAAACTTTAACTCGTTTACTTTGTCTTTTAAAAATTATCATAATTATACATGTTTGCGTATTCTAGTTTATCCTTTGTTTTACTTTGTTATATTATCAAACAATGTTAAATTAGCGTAATTCCTGTTCATAATGTTGTATTTACCTGCAGGTATATTTACAATTGCTATTATAAGCATTAAATTCTGCATCAATTATGTCGTTGCCGTTTTTTATGAATTACCGTAACTTTTTTGCAAATTCGTTCTTTTTTTTTCAATCAAAGTAATGACCCATGCAATCGATGCATCTTTGTCAACGCAGTGACAGTTTATTCAAGCCACCACCAACCCGACCTATAACTTATTCCATAGTCGATGTGTGGCGTCTATAGAAATAAGCAACGCCTAACGTCTCTTCAAAAAGAGGTTTATTACTTTAGGAAATTCAATAGAAAGGCCAAATTGTATATCACAGAAATGATCCGGTTCTGTCACGTAACGAGAAGGTCATCTTCGTTTACTGCTTATTAGATGGACCGGCGTCCTTCGTACAATAGTTTATTGTCAATCATTTTCTGTGCGTCGTTTTTATATTATCCACTATACGTGATTTTACGCACTTGGCGAGAAATCTTTTGTGCCTTGTTTCCTAGTGATAAAGATTATTTTACCGTAGCTACGAGGAATGTTCCGAATAGCTTCTGATGATCCCAATTTTTCATTGCACATCTTTGAATCGTCACCCACACATTTTACAAAATCGAAAGTCCCACAAGGCTCGTTTTATGAGTTCTTTCTTGCCTCAGACCTAATAAAATGTTGTAGGTTTCTATAATAGTACCTATAATGCCTATTTATCTCAGAAATAAAATATTTAGCATAATTATTGATCCAATCCTGATCTAAATTAATAATTTAAACAAAGTATATTTTCTTATCACTTTAACAACTTACCAACAACCGGTCGCAATTGCCTTAATATAGGTAATTCATTTGTTTTAAGACTAGATAATCTTGTTCATTTTGTAAACTATTAGCATCGCAAATAATAGAATATCATTTATTTAACTTCGCAATGTTTTACACTATACATAATAATGAAAAATAACTCGTAGTACATGTCAGGGAACTTAATAACCTTATGTTACTCTTCACATAATTAAAACGTCGACACGGCATTCGACAACACCTTTTGTACTGAAGAACGACGGCGACCGCCTATCATAAGTTGGGCTTCCACTTATTTGTCACTTTAAAAATAATGTGTAAAATGTTTCCGATAGTATAGTACGGAGTTATAACCATATTTATCGCTTGTACAAGATTAGGCAATCGGGTAGTCTAATGTCAAAGGTGACGACAATGGAAAATTATAATTAGCATTATATAGCACAGACCGATAAACTTAGTTCGCTGGTTATAAAGGCACATTCGATTTTTGTTATTTCCTCGATCCTGTAACGGGCGATTAGTTGTGGAACTATTCCTTCTTGCTCTGTTTTCTTTGTTGCTGAGAGTCGTGAGTCGTGACTGGATCACTTTGTCTCTCACAATTATACATGAGGACAGATCATGGTGGCGTAAAGTAGTCATTAACTTTGATGTCGGTTGTGGTGTGGATTTGGTCAGACCAGCGCAATGGACTTCGTCCTCGTGGCTCTTTCTAATCCACCGTTCTTGTGACGATAATACTCTCAGGTTACCACTTTTCACAAGGGATATGTAGCCAAAATACTCAAGGACTCGCTGGAGACAACATATTGAAATAGCTTAGCTTCGAGTGTTGATGCATTCGTCCTTTTGGTTGTCCAAAGGATGCGCAAGATTTCCCTCCAGCACTACATGTCAAAAGTTTCCGTATGTCTTCAGTCATTCTTTTTGAGTGTCCAAGTTGCTGCACCTTATAATATAGAGAATACGAGACGAGCTGACTAGTCTCATCTTTGTATTATTTGTGATGTTTGTATCCTGCCATATTCATCTGGTTGATCCAGTTTTGTTGTGTTAATTGTAATCCACCGCGTTCTCTATAGTTCCTGCGGGAGATATAAATCAGTATAAAGATAAATAATAGATATATAGTATAAAGATAAGGAATAGATACAGTTTGAAACCTTGTAACTGTGAGCTGCGAAATATGCAATCTTATTTCAATTAAACGCTTATCAAACGAAACTAATAGGTCATTATTTATTTATATGCCGTATGACGTCAAGCTTAAATAATGAAACTGCGATAAAAGTAACGTACAAATATTCAGAATGTAACTATTGTTCTTGCCTGATACAATATTCTCTTGTAATATAGACGAGAGCCATACTAAAAAAATTGTAAATACACAATCACGTCACCTTTATATCATATTTTTCTTTTTCAATCAAATATATATAATAGGCTTCGTATCAGGGAACAATACACAATACCACTGATAAACTTAATTTTATTTTCTCCTTTAGATCAAATACCATTTATAAACTATACCATTCAAATTAGAAAATAACATTCATAGCATTCTGATCTTTATTATTAATAGGTACATAATAAAGTGTGGATCTGTAATAAAAGGCGGATCTGTTATTATCTCCATTACTCCATTTGACTGGCACGATAGCTCAGTTGGTAATGTCCCTGCCTTCTGAACTGCAGGTGGTGGGTTCGACTCCCACTCAGGACAAACATTTGTGTGATGAGCATCGATGTTTATTCTGTGTCTAGATGTTTATATTGTAATCTATGTAAATATTTACAAACAAAACGGGCTAGATGGCGCTGTGTAAAATTTCCACACATATTTATTTATTATTTTTATTTATATATTACACAGACTCATTTTGGTTTACTAGTTTATGGAATAAACAAATTACTTATATTAATAAAAAATACATATTCAGCTATTCGTTGATCGCAAAATGATTGGTTGCAGGCGAGTCGGCAGTACCACTGGGCGGGCCCTAACAGTATCCTCTCGGAACTGGGAACACTCCACTTGGAATTCACCTACCTCAGCGACGTCACTGGACGTGATGGTAAATATCCCTTATATATATTGTAAGTCAAAATAATATGTGTAAGTAGACTTTTAAAAGTGTACCCTATGTAGACAGTTTGTAGGTATACTTTGGCCAAACTACCTGTGGGGTATTTGATTGAACATATTTCTTTTGTCAGTTTTGAAGAAGTGTTAATACAGTTTCGTTCCTAAAAAAATTAAAACTAAATAGATTTTAACCCGTGTCTTCTAACTCATTGGGTTAACTATATACAAAAGACATTAAATAAGCGTTAGACGAAAAAGACTATTAAATACCTATATATAAATACGCTAATACGCTAAAATGTATGTAGATATCCATCGCTTAATAATATAATGGCTGCCAGGTGTCTTTGTAAATATCGTGCTCGGCTGGGCTTTCCTACCGCCGAGTCAAGCTACAGTATAGGTTTTCGTATCGATAACTTTTTATCTAGTTAAACCCCTTTTGGAA
The DNA here is from genome assembly GCA_905220475.3 of Ennomos fuscantarius. Taxonomy (NCBI): domain Eukaryota; kingdom Metazoa; phylum Arthropoda; class Insecta; order Lepidoptera; family Geometridae; genus Ennomos; species Ennomos fuscantarius. The sequence continues at coordinate 4,720,290 of HG992031.1, read as the reverse complement.
ATGCTTATTAGACTGAAGGCGAACAAGTATTTACAGGGTAAGCTATGCATTTGTGACGCCTCCTTCGGTGTTACAGATGTCCATAGGCTACGGTGACCACTTCCCATCGTGGGCCGTATGCTTGTTTGCTCCCTTTAACATAAAAAAGTACTACGAGTAAAATAATATTGGTTTGTCCACAGTATACAGACAGAAGGTGGAGCGTATCCGCGAGGTTTTGCATAACATTGAGAAGCCAGGAGACTTGTACCCTAACTTTATCAACCCGCGCACCGGACAATGGGGACAGAGTGAGTATCCAGTTCAAATAATTTATTAATTATTAGCGTTCCGCAAAAAACATGTGACAACATACTTAGTACAATAAAAAAACGAGATATGTGACAATTATTGTAAAATTAAAGGCAAATTGATAACTTTCGATTTGACTTTTTAAACTTTCGTGTCTTGAACACATATTGGTGTCGATTCTGTGTCCCATTCTCTAAAACTAAAGTAAACTCAAAGTATATATACTCTTCTGATAAAGGGGAAATGAAAAAGACGGAAATATGTTAATTTCGTTTAGCTTTAGAGTATGCGACACCTATATATGTGAAGATAAAACGGGTATAATTTTGACTAACCTCGACGTTTCGACCAATTTACATTGGCCCTGGTCACGAGGGGACTGAGGGAGTGTTTTAATAATAATTGTTGTACGCGAATAGACCCGTTTTTACAATAATTGATTACATTATTGAAGCCTCTGTGTTGTGGTGATTGAGCAGGTTCATAACCCGGAGGCGACGGGTTCGATTCCCGCGACAGGATAAGTATTTGGGCATGAAAAAACAACGCAAATACCTGTTCTGTGTCTGTGTATTGTAAGACCATGATCTTCGTTGTACCTGGGTCTCTAGATACAGTGAATCCTAGTTAGGTTCCAGGATCTATGTAAGTAGTCGTTGGGCGTTATTATTACTATTATTAAAAATTAATACTTAGGAAAAGAAATAAATGGAGATAGGTTATATAATATAATCGGTAATTGTCAGTGTCCAATCTAAGGGAGGAAACAGAAACGGCATCATTGATTCAATGGGTCATACCTTATATATATTTTTATACAGATATTGAAACAACTTTTTTGTTTAGCGTTGAAGGGTCACGTGTATAACTTCTGTCACAACGTGAATTGAGCCCAAGCGAGTACTTTCACCATCCGTTTACATAATAACGCACAAATATATCTCACGACTAGAAAAGAATGGATCCGATTGTTGCTTCCTCATTCACGCAAACTTTTCACAACAGTGGTGTAAGCGAGATGACTAGACTGAAGTTTTACTATTGTATACTGTTGGCTCAAACTATAGAGTCTGGCAGCCAGGTGGCTGCGACCTTTTTGCCTTAAAATGTTTGCCTTGTCATGTTCTATGCATGAATGAAATTACCCATTTGCATTTTTTATGGGGCATGCGAGTCTACGCTGTGTGTATTGATCGAATGCGTTTAATTGAAATGCCCTTTCATGAATAATCCACTTGTATTAACCGATTGGGGCAAAACAAAGTTAATGCTGAGTTTTTGTTTGATTTACCTAATGCCAGTATGTACTAAAGTTTGCAGTCTCCTAAGTTTGCACTTGTATCCCTAGCTCCCGGTTTCTCGTACGTTTGTCAAACCCGTGTCAAGTCAACATGCCGAATACTGTACGTACATTGGTTGAGGCAGCCGATGATTAACAGGCAACCAATGAGTGTTGAGTATTTGATCTGCCAAGTTGACACGAATCTAACAAACGTATACGAAAACCTGAGTGAAAGTGTTGCTTAGCTAAGTGGTGGTTTAATAGACTTTTTTACAGACGGGCATACGTCAATTAAAACGGAATTTTTGATTATATCATAAATGAAACGTCAGTCGTTTTTCCCCAATTGTTAAGTGTCATATTATACAAAGATAAAGATATTAAATAGGTATAATTATCTATACATTCCGGTTGTTTAAAGGCAAACGTATTTGCAATTTCTTTCATCAATAAATATATAGTCACATTGAAGCTAATAGTATCATACTTTTTTATCGAATGACCCGATAGTTCAGTTGTTAGTAACCCTGCCTTCTGAACTGTAGGTTGTAGGTTCGATTCCCACCCAGGACAAACATTTGTGTGATGGACATCGATGTTTGTTCTGTTTCTGGATGTTATATTGTCTTCTATGTGTGTATTTCAGTTATGTGGTTCCCATAGTACAAGCTTTGCTTAGTTTAGGGCTAGATGTCGCTTTTATTGCTTTTGTCAATTTTGATAAAAATCACTGTTTTGACTTCAAATATGACGTGACAAGATAAAATAATCATATGAAAAAAACAATGTAAATAGAAAATAAAACGAAAGACAAGAATGACCGAACGATTATGAACTTTTAACAGAGCGTTATAGAGACCGCGTAAAACAAAACATGCCATGACGCGGCCTTAACCATAAATAAGTAATAAGTCATTATTTATCACCCGTCCGTTAACTGGTCGAAATCGATATCACTTGACATGTTGACATCATCAATATCAAACCTCTGACATCGATATCCAACCAAATCGATTCGACAAGATGGATGGATCATCTAACCGGTTGGGAAACATTTTATACGCAAACTTTTAATAACAGATCTGCCAGATCTGTTTGATATAAAGTCAAAGTTAAAATGTTTATTGCAAATAGGCTATTTTTAGCACTTTTACAAGTCAAAATTATATTAGGTACTTAAATTAAGTTATTTTACGATAAAATTACAAAGTGCTTATTGGCAAATAATATATAGCAAGCCCATTACAATCACGAGTTTGAAAAAAAAGAAGTTCTCTTTCTCACTACTGGTGCAAGCAATCCGGCACAATGCAGAACAGAAAACTCCGATCCGAAGCTTCGATTACACCTGTAAAAAAAGAAGCTACAAGAAACTTTACAGTGATGTATTTTTTTTTTCTACTGTCTTTTACAATATACATATATAATTTATTACAGTTGAGATAATGAATATATTACAAAAGTAACCACCACGTCACACCGGTGCAAGGAGAATACTGAGATGATCTTAATAAACATTACAAATAGAAACTGACACTGATAGCAATAGGCAAAGTACCTAACATTTCATACCATTAAGTTTGGAATATTCAGGCCAAGCTTTTTTGTCTGACACATAATAATTTATTGTGTAATTAGGCTTTTTTCATTAGGTTTAACTTGACGAATGATTTAAATTTACGCATTGATAATTATTGTTCGAATACCGTCAGGCAATTTGTTATAAAAGCTTATACAGTTTTCCGTGAAGGATCCATCCTTTCAGTTTATCTTTGTTCCTAGTATTAAAGTTATAAATGTCGCAATATCTGGGAAAAGAGCTAATGTTTTTGCGTGTGTTGACACAGCAAGCTAATGTTTTCGTAACAAAGCATAATCATGTGTTCCACAGAATAAGTACAACTATTACACAGAATAAGCTTCAAACCATATCATTTTTAACACCCTTACAGAGCACATGTCACTGGGCGCCCTCGGCGACTCGTTCTACGAATATCTCCTGAAGGCGTGGCTGATGACCGGCCAGACGGACGACCAAGCCCGCGTTATGTTTGACACCGCCATGCAAGCGGCGCTTGACAAGATGCTGCGGGTATCACCTTCCGGCCTGGCGTATCTAGCGGAACTCAAGTATGGCAGAGTCATCGAGGAGAAAATGGATCATTTGTCCTGTTTTGCAGGTAATTACGAACTATTTTGTCTTTCTTCTCTCTTTCTTTCTACATTTTGAGTTCCATATTGCGTTTAAGGATCCTTGTAAACAGCGCTAGACAAATGTAGCAACTCAATGTAGTAACTCATATGTAGCAGAGACGTCGAGGAGAAATGGATCATCTATCCTATTTACAAGTTATTATGTCTTAATTACTTAGGGTTTAGTTAGTATGGTGAGTTTCGTATTCGTACTGCTAGATAAAATTCTACAAGATTCGTTTCCGGGTAGCGTATCTAACCGAACTTAACATGGCAGAGTCAGACTAAGGTCTTATAAAGAGTAGGTAAGTGTTTTTTGACTTCGCCATGGGAAAAGCTATTTAAGAAGCTGCTGTAGTTTGTTAGGTTGACGTATAGCCGAACTCAAGTACGGCAGTCACTGAGAAGGGATGCATTTCTTGTTCGACACACAGCAATGAGTAGGTTATAGCTATAAGCAAGTTTTAAATTATACTAAGTTATGTTTGTTACTGTGTACAGTTTCTGCAAATAAAGTGTTTCTTATTTTTTTTCTTTCTTCTATTTGGTAAGAAAAACGTTTTTACTTTTTCTAGTTAGCCATACTGTTCTAATCACATCACACTAATATTATAAAGGCAAATGTTTGTATGTGTGTATGTTTTTCTACACTATGTGTTACTCCTTCAGCTCAGGTCAGATCAGATAGCTTATACACTGGATTAACATATAGGCTAAATTTTATCCCGGAAAAGTGAAATGCTCCCGTGGGTTGAGCAAATAATTAAAATACTTTTTATCTGCGGGTGAAACCGCGGGGCGCAACTAGTAATACATACTCTTTTGTGTATTCCAGGTGGTATGTTCGCTTTGGCTTCGACCACGTTGGACAACTCTCTGTCGGAGCGCTACATGGACGTGGCACATAAGCTCACCCACACGTGTCACGAGAGCTACGCCCGCTCTGATACCAAGCTTGGACCTGAAGCATTCAGGTAACTAAACCGTTTTCTATTGCACTTTTTTACAGCCTCTGTGGTGTCGTGGTTGAGCCCGGAGGCGGCGGGTTCGATTTCCGCGGCAGGACAAGTATTTGTGCACAGAAAAAAAGCGCAATTACTTGTTCTGAGTTTGGAAGTTGTGGGACCATGGTGCTAGTAGTTCCTGGGTCCCTAGTTAAGGTCAAGGATCTATCTATGTGATCATTTGGCAAAAAAACCATCAGCCAAAAGACGTCCCACCGTTGAACATAGGTACTAGTATAGTATTATATTATCTGTGACATAAGCCCTCTCCATGAAACGCCGCTTTGGACACTTATCATTTGCCATAATCACCGCGCTAGAAATCCTCTAACGGTTAAGTAACCTTTATAACCACGCAATAAAGTGCAATATGCAACCTCAAACGTGGAAGTAGCTAATTACAGCGACTTAGTGGTAGTAGCTAGCCATGTAGGCACTAAAAAATTTTCACCAAACCCTATTGTTTTCTTCTATAGATTCTCTGGAGCAGTGGAAGCGCGTGCGCAGAAAAGCAACGAAAAGGTTTACCTATTGCGGCCCGAAACTTTCGAGAGCTACTTTATAATGTGGCGCTTAACCAAGCAGCAGCGGTACCGCGACTGGGGCTGGGAGGCTGTGGAGGTAACAAACGTTAACATTGCCTTTAAATATAGATACAAGGTCTAAAAATAGTAGGAATCAGCGGGAATTGATCATGCGCTTTTCAACCTTCTATGTTTTTGTTATTGGTTGTATTGTCCTTCCCGTTTTGTATATATATGTTTATGTTAATAATAAGCTAAATTTATAAATATAAAATAATTTTAATAAAAGCACGGACAGAGGTGTCTGTGGAAATGCAGATAGAAAAAAAACCTTCTATGTTAAATGATTCCCTACAATTGCCCGCTTGCAATAAAGTTTATTAAAATACTACTTAGCTAAGCAACACTTGCTTAGCTAAGTACTACTCGGAAAATAATTTAGCTTAGTTAGTACTTAGCTAAGCAACACTTGCTTAGCTAAGTACTAACTAAGCTAAATTATTTTCCGATTGTAACAATTGACAGGCTACGCTCAATTTTGACCAGTTTTCGAGATCTAATACGTAACGTTTGTATTTCCAGGCGCTAGAGAAGCACTGCCGAGTGGACGGCGGCTACACGGGACTGTTCAACGTGTACCACCAGAACCCGCAGGGCGACGACGTACAGCAGAGCTTCTTCCTTGCTGAAACACTTAAAGTGAGTCAATTTTACTAAACAACGTAAATCCTACTAATTATAACAGTAGAACTGACTAACAGAGTAAAACTAACAAAGTAAAACTGACTAACAAAGTAAAACTGACTAGTAGAGTTAAACTGACTATCAAAGTAAATCCTACTAATAATGGTACGCAGGTGACTTAGGCTTTTTAGTTTAAGTTTTATTAGAGTATGTTCGGATTTTTTATCTGGGAAATAAACTTATTTTATTTTCAATAAAGAAAAAACCGAGTTACAGAGTATAACTAACTGACCTGGTGGCAAACCATATGGGGGTGACTAGAAATATATCAAACAAATGAAAATAGTAAAACTTAGTACCCAAAACAAAAACTTCTAGAAACTTAATAAGATTTCACTATGTTAAAGCTAGATGCGAATAGAAATCGGTTTGCTATTTTGGGAGAACCAAGGAGTATTTATGATATCTGTATCCAATATAAGAACAGTAAGCATTTAATATTATCCTCAACTGTTAATTTAATCAAGTTGTTATCAAACGATAATTTACAGAAAAATACATTTAATTAACACGTTCTTTATCCACTTTGCAGCTGTCCCACACAATAATTTATCGTTAATATTATATTTAGATAATAATTTTAACTTTATAGATAATAATATAAAGTTGAAATTATTATCTACATTTTGTAATTGTTATCATCGAGTGTCCAATATTTCAAAGAATGTGGATTTACCGTGCAGCGATAAAACTGTGATCACAGTAATCTATATGACTATATTGTACATGATGAACAAGGAAATATTGCTTTCTTAAAGTAGGTTATAAAATAATTGATAGACTCAGACTTCGCGGAAGTTTATCTTAAATACAAAATGAAACAATGTATCTAGTGTGATTCCGCTAATAACAAATAATAAGATCATCTATATTGGGGCGGTTGCAAAGGATTGGAGTTGGCTGTACTGCAGTCGCGACCCCTTCTCGCCCCGGTACGGCGGACGAGGGCTCACGGGGGGGTTTTAGTGGGTTTGAGTCCCACATACCCCCTGCCACCACCCCCGTGGTGGCAGGGAAGTGAGAGGGCATATCCCCCCCCTCAAAAAAAAAAGGTATATTTAGTAATGATATGGATGTGAAAATAGAACTAATTAATGACAAATTACACCTAGATTTTACCTAATATACTCGATTAAATCACACTAGATATTCTGGTTTCATTTTGTAGGATAATTTGCTAATATCGTTTTAAAAACACTCCTATTCAATTGGAAGTGTAAACGCCCACACAAATTTACAACAGAAATATTAGCCCAAACAAAAAATTTTAAAAAATAATATTGTTGAAACTTAAATCCCTGTATTTTTATACCGATTTTAATTTAGGAAATATTTATTATTGAACGCAGTTAAAAAAAACCCTTTTTCGATGTTAATAAGCTTCAAGAATATTTACATTGTCAATATTACTGATGTCAATTATTTCATTGTTTTTTATATATTTTGTAGTGGTTTTTCATTACAAACATTTATTGTCGTTGAATTTTAGAGCCAATGAGGTATTCCACATATTCATAAACAAGTCACAAAAAAAAACGAATAAACTAGTAGTAAGTAGTAAAGAAACGTAGTATAAGGAACTAATAAATTTTTCACCTCTTTTTCAGTACTTATACTTGATATTCTCTGACGACACGCTACTGCCTCTCGAAGAGTGGGTTTTCAACACAGAGGCGCACCCGCTACCGATCAAAGGCAGGAATCCTTTGTACCGCGCTGCACAAAAAGCCGTTCCCCTCCCCGCGCAGCCATTAGAAAACGCACTGTAAACAGGTAGAAAACTATATTCTAGAATGTTCTAGAAGCGTCTAGAATAGAAGAAATTGTTATCAACCTGAAAAAACAGCTTTTTCCATGACGACGAATTTAGGTTCATGGACTTTTAACTGTTTGCAAATATAAAGGCGTGCTTAGCAGTGGAATCCATCGCCACCGTCTCTTTCTGATGATGCTATTCCCTGTTAATTAGAAAGAGATGGGGACAACTCAATTGATCATATAATTTGGTTTATTAGTAAACGATGTGCCGTATTACTTATGTTGAAGCAGTTCTATACTAAACATAGGGCTACCTCACTCACACTATCAAATGTGTAGTGCGAGTGAGAGGGAGCAAGTGGAAATTGACTTGCGATGCATCTACAGTGCCACCAATTTATGTGTACAGATCGATTTTTCGCCATCTCTTTCTAATAGTGCTATTAATGTCCGCACCAAAAAGAGACGAAGGAGAATTGAACTGAACAGAAAAGTTGGTGGCACTATAATTGTTTCTTTTAGTGTCATTTACGGCTTAGATTAGGCCACAAATTATCGATTTAAGCCAGTTATTTGTGGAAGTCATTGGCGTTCTATATAAATCAATTTCAAATCTCGTTGGCTTCTTCCGACTCAAATCAGTACGGCAAAAGTTTAAGATAACTTTTGATAGTGAAGTTATGAGTGAAAATAATTATACAATTAATTGGTTAATGCTATCCAAAGTTTAGAATAGTAAGGAGCGAACAGCATAAAAACTATTAATATGCGCAGTTGCAAATAATAAATCGACAGGGCTCAATTTAGGTCCTTTACTATACCTAGTTATGATTTCATCAGAAGAGATAATTTTAAATTTATTTATCTAAACTGTAACCAACAATCTTCGAGCATTTAGAGGGGAGTTGGCGACGCAAGGCGTACCCCTCGGTTGACCATTTGACCATACACGTTACATAAAATCTGTTTCAATCGCAACCGCGGCCATTAAGATGGTGTGCGGGATTGTTATAGTGTGCGTTTACATGAATAAGACTTCGATTTGCGCGTGTACTATGGTGTTATGCGTGTTTACCTCGTCCCCCGTAAAAATCGAAAAATAATGTTTGCGGATTTGTGTCATCTCCTTTGGTAAATTCTCTAAGCCAAACAATACGCCTGCATAACGTGTGGTTATACAACTTACCAGCGCATGTTTCCTGAAAACTGGGAGTTTTTGAGGCAATAGTGAACCGGTATTTTCTAATAAGCTTGTTCGATCGTCGACCGCATCGACACATACCATCAGGTGAGATAGTGGTCAAATGCAAGACTATCAAAGGTAAAAAAACATCCATCAAAAATTGTTGCAAATCCCCAACACTGCTTAAAAATAGTCTGTAATAGACTTAAAGGATAACTTTTTAGATGGATCTATTTTGTGAAAAGTAATATTATTATAAAGCTACTACTATACTGTTAGCGATAAAGCTTTGGATAGTGTCATGCCTTGTTTCTACATAATTTAAAGATGTTTTAAAATTGGTATATTTTGAATGATAACATTCCTAATTCGTAAATTATGAATAGCCTATTTAATTTATCTTTGTATTTATTATTGATCTAAATTGTGATGATGAAAATAAAAAACCAGTAATAGTGTGTGTGTGACATTACCAAACAATCATTTAACAATTGATTAAATTAAATTATTAGTTTTTGTTTTACCAAAATTGATCATACTATTTAAAATAAAAACAATATTCTTACGTAAAATATATAAAATTAGACCACTAAATCTAATGATATAATTTTTTACGATATAACCTAATTTTTAATTATATCTTTGAAACGTATATAAATAATTGCAGTACTTTGCAATGGATATAGCACGCCCGAAATATGAAAGTAGTTCTTGGGAAATCCACTTTATCGAATTCGGAACAAAATAACAACAACCACGGTCAATATAGTTATTTGGTATACATATTTCACGTAATTCCACAAAAACCGCGCAAAATTAACACATTTTCATGTGCAGACTCGGTTTGACATCAAATTATCTGCGAGTTTCAACTTTAAACAAAGCCGTCTAGAGACGCCTTAAAACGTTCTGTGACGCCGCATTAAATTGATACGTATATTTAGGTACGTCACTCGATAAACGCTGGCAACTCAGCATTGAAACTTATATATTCCTTTAATTACAATGAGCGTGCTATATTGATTGTTCAGCAACTGTACGTAGATTTATCCTCATAGGACAAGTATAGTGCAAATATTATTATAAATATATTGGGTAACGACAATGAATGCAACATCGGTTAACATGCGAACACGTTGCTCAAGTCAATTAGCAGAAGGAATGCGTAGTGTAAATTATATCTAGTAACATTATATCTACATCCCGTAGTTCTCTGTAGGATTTTCTACATGATTCATGTCATTAATTATCATAATTTCATTTTTTGTGTTGTGTACCATCACAAATATATGCGTTATTTTTCTTCTCGAAATTACCCATTTAATAAATGGCAAAATTTGCTATTTATACACAAGTCTTTATAAAAAACCATATACATTACTATTATTAACGGACTGGGCGGCACGCGGCCCAATTTGGTGAATAACACAAATTCATGAAACTACAGAATTCTAGGAAGTAGCCGCACCCTGAGTTAACGAAATGAAATGTTAACGGGAATGATTTTTCCATTAAACCCATTACTAATAAAAATTGTGTAGCGAAGGAATAGTTTTTAGTAGTATTTTGTATTTTGTTTCGGTCTATAGAGTTTGAAAAAAATTGATTGAGAAAAGACTAAATAGCTATTCCATTGTAATGCATTAATTAATTATTATAATAGTCGTCCTGTGACACACTTATTTTATCTTTTTTCTCATTCGTGATTGGACTCAACTAGTGGGTAAAAAGAAAAATAACCTGATTGTATCGAGTAAATTATCTTTATTTATTTATTTATACCTTACTTTAAATATATTACCCTAGTGATGATTTATGAGCATCGGATCTCGTATTTATAAAATCATTTACGGTTGACTTATTATATTATTTTAATAGTTTTTAAATTTTATCATAATAATTTGGTTTACGTTAATTTAGCTAACAGATCTTTAGAGCTTTTTAGTGTTATAACATTTTTAAGGCGCAGAGTTCGATAAATTTTATTCTAAGTTTTGATAATGTGTATTCAAAAGAGTTTTTTGTTATACGTAGTATTTTAACGAAAATAACTTAAAACTCAAGATAGAAATTACTATTTCGTGTTTATTATATACAGATTTTAAAGAATTCGTTTTGGCTTAGATTCCGTTGGACAAGCTCTAAAACCTCACATTTTGCCAAAGGATTGAGTTTTTATCGTTCAAAATATAATTAGTAATAGTAAAAATACTAACTTCTCTTCTTTATTTTCTATGGTTTGGCTGTTACTGTACTCGAAGCTTTATTGTTTTTGTGATTAATATAGAAAAAGTTACATAATATATTACTTTAATATAATTTTCTGCACCTGTTAATGAAGCATTACGAATAGTAAAATAATATTAATTTTAAACCCAGTGTATACAAAACAATTTTATGTAGGCAGTATGGACACTAGACCATTGACAAAAAACAAATAGCTTATTACCCCCAATATTGCTTAGAAAGTGCTGCAGGAATATATGACAGCCAGTTTGCACACAACTCAAGCCTTCACGTTGACTGAAAATAAGCACCCCTTACATAACGTTTGCGCAGGCTTGGCCCACATTCTAAGAGATGCGCTTATTTTAATCCCGCATTTAAATACGATCTTAGTTCAGAGAAAGTCCTGACTGACCAGAATCTGAAAAATACCACCTTTTATTTTGTACGAGCTTCTGCCCGCAGTTTCGCCCGCGGCGTAGCCTAAGGGAAAATAATTCAACCACCCATTTCACCCTTTTAAGGGTGGAATTTCGAAATATCCTTTCTTAACGGCTGCCTACGTCATAACATCTACCTGTATGCCAAATTTCAGCCTGATCCGTCCAGTGGTTTGGGCTGTGCGTTGATAGGTCATATGTCATTCAGTCACCTTTGAGTTATATATATTTAGATAGGGGAATACTAAAAAAGGATGTTTAACAATCCAATGGTTGGCGTGAATAAATAAATAATAAAAGGCCCAATGCCTTGGTTGGCCTGCCTGCACTCGCGTTGGCAAGAGACTGGCTACCATTTGGTGTACAACCTATTGTCCACACTGCTGTTGATACCTGTGTTCTATTTTTCCAATTTTCAACCAGAAGTACCTTTATCTGATATAATTTAAATTGAATAACACCATTACCCATTGAAAAAAATAAACAAATAAACCTCAAAACCCGAGTTCGTGATTAGACGGATATTAGATTTGTATTTTGTAAATTGTGTATATAGCGTTAGTCATAGACATTAAAATATTTAGACCTAGGTTACTGTGTGTAGGTGAGTGAATTGTTTTAAAAATAAAGCTGTGTTGTGTGTATGTTGATGTAACTATTGTTTTTGTATTTATATAATTAATATTTTATTATGAATACTGCCAGGTTGTTGTTTATATGATTATGATATAATTATTAATCGTACTCATTTGAGATTTTTGTAAGACCATATGAAAAAAATGTAACGTTTAGTTGAAGAAAGTTTTCTACTTAAATTCAATATGCATATCGTGTCCGTAGTGTTGATGTGAATATATTATGTTGTAAGTAAACTCTTGTTTATAGAAACTAAACCTTTTCTTGTTCTTCGATTTAGAATTGAGCCTCAGCTGTCAGCATAGAATCGTATTTATTGTGCTCTATCCTTTTCTATCGCCTAGGTTCGTCATTTCCTGGAGCGAGAAGAATAGCGGGAAAGCTATTGCGGCAGTTTCAGTGATGCACGCTATCTTTCTCGCTCTAGGAAATGACGAACCTGAGCTATAGAAAAGGATAGAGTGTGAGCAAATGCAACTCCGGTCTGACAGATATGGATAAAGTAAACAACGCTTTATTAAATTTTTTAATTTAAAAAGCCTATCGATAGTTTAAATTCTATGGACAAGAATGTTGACATCCGTGTAAATTTAAATTTTGTCCCGCTAATTGATGAATGATTTAATGCTAATGTACCTAATTCAGTCATTGCATTATTTACGAGTCCGAATATGATCTAATAAATATTTATATAAAAATATAGGTAATTGAAGTTAAAATTATTAAACCATAATGTATCCGTTGTACGGATTGCACATGCATTGTTGTGCTTAAAATACTGATTTAAATTTGATTTAATCTAAACTTAACATAAACTTTAAAGACAAAATTGAACTATCCAAAATTGTCAGTTATCATAGTTATCGTCACCAAAATATGGGACCACTTTGCAAGTGTATACAATAATTTTAATTATTTTATTTTCTTACCTTTTGTAACAATGTATATTTTATTTCTATTCATAATAAATAATTAATCATGTATCTCTACAACAATGAAAATAAGCCCTGTTTTTTGGGTTTCGGGTCCGTGTAGATAATAAATAAGATATACGCGCGCTAAATTGCTGTTAAGTTACGGTGGATGTGGGATAACAATATTCTCTTGCTTTCGTAATTTGGACTAGGGATCGTGCGTGTTTCCTCAGATTCGCTTTTCCAATGGTGTGCTATACTAATTCTGAACTGGATCTAGATTAAAAAAAATGTGTAATAAACAACAAAAATAGTACCGAGAGGAATGTGATGATACTTTTATCATATACAATGAGGAAGTACCCAATATCACAGTTTAAACAATGCATGTGCAAAATAACATAAAAATAAATATTAGTATTGTACTGCCTGTTATATTTAATGTGTAATGTATGTATGATTGTATGGAGTAGCGTTTTAAATAATAATGTACATTTTTTTCGGTTATTAATAAAACATGTTTACAAACTGCGCTGTTTTTAATATTTGACCTTATTATTATTATAATTTCTCCGTTTTGTAACTGCATTTTATTACTTTATTACGATCTTACATAGATTAGTTAACAAAACACGGTCCACTATGATGTTTTTATTTACAACTTATAAATCTAAGTTGTCCTATGTCGTATCAGGCCCTTTTTATATAAATTAATGGATTTGGGCTTATACAAATAGTATAGTAATTTTTTTTGGTATGCATTTTCTTATTGGGCGATGTGGTCGCACAGCGCCAAAGCCCATAAAATAAATAAAAAAAAAATATATATATATATAAATCAAAGTTGGACGCAGATAGCTTAATAAATAAAGATTTTCTTAAAATTAATTTGATTACTTAGTACTCGTATGACTGGCTTGATAGCTCAGTTGTTAGTGACCCTGCCTTCTGAGCTATTGGTTTAGGGTTCGAATCCCACTCAGGACAAACATTTTGGTGATGAATGTGTTTGTTCTCTGTCTGGGTGTTTTAGTGTATATATGTATATATTTACCATCAAAAAGTATCTAAGTATTCTATCAGTTATTTGGTTTCCATAGTACAAGCTTTGCTTAGTTTAGGGCTAGATGACGCTGTTTGAAATATGTACAAATATTTATTATTTATTCTAGAACTACGCTCACTCATCAATGCGTAAATCAAGATTTCATTCAAAAGCGCTTCACTATCTACTGGGCTTCGTTCAGTTTTTTGCAAATCCTATTTGTTCTGAAGCATACTGAGGGACAGAAGATGTCCCGTTAGGATTATACTCTAATGCTTATAAAATAAATTGAATTTTCTAATATGCACTAGGAATCATACTATAAAATAGTCAGTCAAAGATCTTTTGCCCCATTTTTCTAACAATTTACCTACATTTTGTAAGATAAATAACGGCTAAAACTCACGTCAATTAAAAGTCGAAATTACTCCGACCAGGTTTCGGACATATTCGATGTCCTTCTTCTGGGAGCCAAACTAAAATATACCTACAATTATGAAAATTAGGTTTCTTGGCCGTAGCCGTCTAGAAGCAGCATTTCAAGTATTTCACTTAGCAACAGCACCAAAAGACAACCTACCATTCTAGAACATCCGTAAATAGGTTGATCGTCCCATCCCAGCTCGTCGTAAACTGTGGAAAGGTAACGAAGTCATAACAGCAAATGTCGCGGCAGGGTGCTCTGCTAACATTTGCAGGCGGCCAATTAGGGGACCACCCTGCGGCCTTGTTTTACCTATATTGTTAAGGTATATTGTATAAAATGCTGTATACTTTTGTGAAACTACAAATACGTAATATAGTACATATAAATCAATATTTTTACCATTGTATACGTCTTACTTCGATATTCAAATGAAGCACATTCATTTGAATCTTCAAAAAATTTGACAGAATATTGCTTACAAACAGTACAAACAAACGCACGCGCGCTCTTAATAACGCATGCACTGTACCGAGTCAAAGAAAAACTGAAAATAAATCGTGGTTCCACTTAGATAATTTAGCCACTGTATTCTGTCTTTCCAACGTGGCATTGTGAATATAATTGTACTTACTAGTTGCGCCCCACGGTTCCACTCGCGGATATAAAGTATTTTAATTATTTGCTCATCCCACGGGAACATTTCACTTTTCCGGGATAAAATGTAGCCTATAGGTTAATCCAGTGTATAAGCTATCTTGGTACCGAATTTCATTCAAATCCATTAAGCCGTTTGAGCGTGAAGGAGTAACAAACATACACACAAACACATACACACATACAAACTTTCGCCTTTATAATATTAGTGTGAAGTGTGATTAGTGTGATTATTGAGATGATGATGATTATTGATAGAAAAATAAGATAATTGAGGAGGCATAAAAATAATATCATTTGTATACCCAGAATTGTTTTTATTAATTTTACAACTACTTTTTATGATAAATATATAACATACAGTAGATAAAAAGGTAGTAAAACAAATTTGAGTTACAACAGTTCGGGGACATGGATTTGACAAAATTTTGACAAAATATATAAATATACATTTCTAGATGATACGATGAGGATGCGGTAACGAAGAGGCGGAAAGTAAGCGGCAATGAAAGAATAAGAAATTGATATTAGAGGTAATAAATAATTGATATTATGAGGCGCCCGTACGTCAGTCGAAACTACTACTAAATTGAATGTCAGTTAATGCCTTCTGCAGCAATTCGAACTGTTGTACATTTTAAAGGTGACTTACGGACGCCAAGCTTTATTTAAAAGAATACCTATATATAAAAAAGGTAGGTACACTTGTACTTGGAGGTCGCCAAAACTACTTTTTTAAATTCTTACTGTCGTAGTTAAACTAAAAACATCTGTTTGGTTAACACATTTTAATTTGATTTTAATTTTATTGTAAATCGATTTTAACTTTACCACATGTGTGACGAGAACACTGATAAATAAACGTAAAAGTCTAAAGTAGGCACTTAATGTGTTTTCCTCTGTTTTCGCAGTAATCAACGAAATTTGAACAAACCATAGCTTCGCGCGGTAATCAAACCCTGCGTTAAAATCAGTGGAAACAAATATTGTTCCAATTAGTGAAGGCAAGACAATTTTCTTTATGGGCTCGGGACGCTCCCTGCCCCCATTCGGCACCTCGTCAACGGGTGGGACTGGTGAGGTTGGGGGCACGAGTACAACCATGGGGTGCCTTCAGGACAGCTGAAATAGTTGAGTGACAGACCAAGCGACAGGCGCGCCTCGCGAAACCTCGCCAGCCACGGTCTCAACCGGTGGTGCACTCTTAGATTTAATAAATTTTCTTTTAGTTTTAATGGAATTATAATCGTATACTGCATAAAATCGCTTTATTTATGGATTTTTTAATAATACATTATTTTAAGTTTGAGATAGTATGCATATTTTTGATAAACGCTAAAAGAATGCGGTGAGATCATCTGAAACGTTAAACATAAGTGATCCCTGCAGAAGAAGGAAGAGTTTTGGCAACCATGGCGTTCTCCCGGATTGTCTTGTTCGCTGTAATCACTGCAGGTGAGTAACGTATTTATTTCAAATCTGATTAGTTTTTTTTTCAATTTTATGCTTTATAGAACTTATTAGCTGAACTCACTAAACTGGAAGATCATCTATATAATTGAAATCGCTGTTATGAGTTCAGGCTGCTTATTTGAAAATGCACTGCTGTTGAATGAACAATAGGACCTAATTTCATCTACTGCTAAAATCTTACTATATAAAAATAAGTCGGGTTTTCCTTCCTGACGCTATAACTCCAGAATGCACGAACCGATTTCCACAGATTTGCATTCTTTGGAAAGGTCTCGGACTCCGTGAGGTTTATAGCAAAGAAAATTCAGGAAAAATTCAGGACAAACCAACATTTTAAGTAGATGGCGCCGGTGCGTGATAAATTGTTTTTCGTATATTATAAAATGTTTAGTAAATAAACGTCCACCCGAGCGAAGCCGGGACGGGCCGCTAGTATTGTAATAAATTAAACTTGAACTTTTACAATTTAAAACTAATAGGCCTATGCCACACAAGATTATTTATTTTCTTGTGTTACATAAGCCTATTTGTTTTAAATTTTGAAATTACGAGTTTAATCTACAATATTTTAGATAATTTATGAAAATAGGTCCAATAACAGTTTGTACATTCAACAGCAGTGTATATATTATCCGAAAGCTTATAATACTTATTATGTATGTTGCAATGTATGTTTGATTACCGGTCGGCTTTCAAACGGCTGAACCTGATTTGACTCCACCACTCAGATTAGACAATAACCGATTTCAAAGGATTCCTACATTTTATTCCGGAAAATTTAAATTTCTGCTAAATAAATGGTAAATTGCAGAAGAAACAGTGGAACGCCTCTACTTTATAAAGTTAGTACGATTCATAATGTAAGTGTATTTGATTTAGAAGCCATGATGGCTCTGTTGGTATTCCGACCTGGATTCGTGTTCGTCTGTTCGAATCCTGCAATGAACATTAACTTTTTTTGTGAAGGAAAAAATCGCATTATAACCAATAAGTATGATAGATAGATAAATAAACAGACCAGCAACCTTAGGAAGGCTCAAAAGCTTTCAAGATTGTCACCTTAATGTGGTCAAACTGTCGGATATTAAATGTAGGTACTTTTGAATTGTCTAAGATATTGCAATGTATTTTAAGCAGAAAAAAAAAACCGCTTTTAATTAAATAAATCGTTAGGTAGCCTTCTAGTCTGAGTGGCAGTACACTATATAAGTATCTGATTAATTTATACTCAAGTAGGTACTTAATATCTAAAATACTTTCGTAGTATCATTGCCCGTGCACATCGCACTTTTGTTCCAACTATCATATTATATGTAGTAGAAATACTAAAAACCGTTGTCAGTCTGTGGGTGCTTTTGGGTCGCTTCCGGACCCACCTCCGGTTCACGTCGCACTGACGTGAGCCTTAATTGAACCGTTAAAACGTTAAACTCCATGGGTAATATTATTTTGTGGTTAAACTACAGTAAAGAAGAGCTTTTGCGAGCTGCTGATACAGACACAAATTACATAATTATCAAATGTAGCAACATAAAAAAAACGCAAAAGGCGTATAAATGAGCTATCGCTTTGAAAAATAGACCATTTTTTCGTTATTTTTTAAAATAGCATAGTGGTATCATACAAATTTTTATTATTTAATTTTGTCATTGCCGTAGAAGAACTCTTAATTTAATACCATTATATATAAGCTCATCCGTGACAGCCGCCATACAGCCCGTACATATCGTTAAAATTAAGTACCCATACAATTTGTATTCCTATCAATTACAAACTTTACTTATATTCATACAACTGCGATGACGTGGGTAGTTGGAAAGCTCACTGGAATGTGCTACTGCGAGATTTGACACCTTATGATTTATTGTGTGATTTGGGGTATAAACAAATCGTTTTTTTTTTTCAGAAACACCTACTGACGATCTACTTGTATTCTTAAATCAAATCATTTGCTCTGATTATCAAATGTATGTACTACGTTACCATTTCGCCATTCGATAACAAAAAGCGAGCACCGGTTTGATTTTGACAAAAAAAGAAACGAAAAACGTTATACAGAAAAACGTTATCCGGCCGTTCTCGAGAAAGCATGGACGTATCATCTACGTCCATGCGCCACAGGCTATGTGCGAGTAGTGCGACCCAGGGGATAAAAAGGGATGGAGAGGATCTGGGGCCTCCATGGGTGCTAGCGTGGGAACTTAGGGGCGCTAGTGTTCCTCGGACACTAGGGCTGCATGAGATTAAAAGAGGTGCGCAAGGACGAAGGTGTCGAGGTTTATTTTTGATTCACCTGTGTGAGTAGGGTGCCAGTGAGTAAGTATTACGAGCGTTGGGGTTGTGCGTACCGTGAGTCTCGTTCGTTAAGTATGAACATTAATAAACACCAAGGACAAAACTTTTCATTTTTGTGCAATTAGAGTGTGCAGTACATACTTTTGTATCGCATTGTTACCAATTTAATAATTATTTGAAGAGTGTAATTTTCAATTAGATATCGATATAAAAAGCAGGATGAAATTAAGAAAGTACAAAAACAAAGCTGTTCAAAAGTTTATAGTCTAATAAATTACGAACTATCTAACACCCACTCACCCACGTAAAAGCTAACAAACAGTCAATCACCACGGTACATAAAAAATAATCCTCATTTCAGGTTATAAATCTCAAAGACGTTAATTTATTTTTTTATTTTATTTCCACTGCAAAGGTCACCGCCATAAACGGCCTACCACGGCCGTCCCTGCCAAACGATCGGAAAAAACCTTTACTATTCCTGTAGAACACAGGCAATAAAAAAAATCACTTTATTCCCATGCAATAAGGTCCAGTGTTGAAAGATGTTTTGTTCGCTGGTGGCCAGGCATACCCCATAATGTACGGGGTTGAAGGCGCGCCGGCACTCCCTGGCATTTACCCGATCATAAAAAGAAATATCTACTAGGGCAGCAAAGCGGCGGCGAAAGCTTGCGAAAGGCCGCGCCGCACCCTTACGTTCTACTAACCCGTCTACGGGCGCCTGGAAGTGATTTGATTGAGTTTTTAAAGGCTTTAAAAGTGTCCGTTTTTACGTTCGTCAATCACAACCTAGTTACTAGACTAATTATATAGTTTAGCCTCTGTGTTGTAGAGGTTGATCAGGTCTGCTCATAACCCGGCGGCAGTGGGTTCGATTCCCGCGACAAGTATTTGTGTACAGAAAAAAAGCGCAAATACTTGTTCTGTATCTGGGTGCTGTGGGACCATGGATTTCGTTGTTCCTGGGTCCCTAGATACAGGGAATCCTAGTTAGGGTACAGAATCTATGTATGTGATCGTTGGGCGTTTATTATTATTATAGTAGGGTAATATAATGAAAATGATTTTTGTATTTTTATGTTTGAATTTAAAAATGACTAAAACAATCGGTGTTATAGTATTGTGTTAACAATATAAAAAAACGGACCACACGACTGAAGTAAAACTTCTTTAGCTCCATCTATCGGACGGTATAACTTTGTTTTTGCTTTGTTTAATGTTAATGTCGCCATCTTGATAATTGCAAATTATCATTTTACCGGACATACCAATACAATAATACAAATTTTAAGTAATATTAAACTTTGTTATATTGACAATGGAGATCTACGTTAACCAACAACTTTCAACTTCCGTTCGCCTGGTCACGCATTCACCAGCTTACTACTTGAGAAGTTTTACTTCAAAAACAAGTGTTTCAATTTGATATAAAAACTATTTTATTTATTAAAATTCCGTAACATTCTCTCTCTCTCTCTCGAACAGAATACGAAGGATTTTTTCTCCGACGTATGTACTGTACGTACGACCTCTGATGACCTCGTCATTCCACTAACCCAAAACTGTCCACCCGACACTATCGCCCGGGCAGAGCGGGGTGCGTGAGGCAGTGACAAATGAGGGCTATTGTCTTGCTTTATTGTTGGAGGGTTTGATAGCCCGCCCTGGGGCAATCAGCGTCCCGTAGCGCGATGTTTGTTATTTCAGTTTATTAGCAAGATTAACTTACTCAGAAAATGAGAGACGCCTTCAGCCTACAAAACAATTTACATTATTATAATACATTTGTAACTTAGACACTAACGCTAATTCTTACAACATAAAATGTACTATTATGTCAATAAAGAAATTTCAAAATCAAAATCAATCAAACCACTCAGAAAATTACTATTATTAATAGTAATAGTCTATAGTACATACTAATTCAGGAATTCAATGAATGAATTATTTATTGTAGAAACTGTGTACAAATAGGTTTTAAAAAACCTAATATTAACACAATGGAGTCAACAGATTGCCCGCGACAGGCAATATTTTATTTTATACTAGTTGCGCCCCGCAGTTTCACCCGCGGATAAAAAGTATTTTAATTATTTACTCATCCCACGGGAAAATTTCACTTTTCCGGGATAAAATGTAGTCTATATGTTAATCCAGTGTATAAGCTATTTTGGTACTGAACTTCATCCAAATCTATTCAGCCGTTTGAGCGTGAAGGAGTAACAAACATACACACATACACACAAACACGCATACACACATACAAACTTTCGCCTTTATAATATTAGAGTGATAGTGTGATGATAAACTTAAAATTTTAATATGTCAAATTAAAATTAATAGTGATAAATATGACGAATATACACAAATAATTTAATTGGCAATAATAGAAACATTTTTCACAACAACTCCTTGAGGTCATAAAAACACTTCTCTACCAGCCACTTAAACTGTTTTGTCTTAAATTGTCGAGTAGGCAATTCCCTGATTTCTTTTGGTAATTTATTAAAATCTTTGATACACATCATAAAACAATTTTATGACACAAGGCAGATTAATATTAATAATAACGCCCAACGATCATCTAAACCCTGGATTCCCTGTATCTAGGGATCCGAGGACCATGGTCTCACAACACACAGACTTAGAACAAATATTTGCGCTTTTTTTCTGTGCACAAATACTTTCTGGAAAATGCTAAGGGAATCGAACCCGCTGCCTCCGGGTTATGAGCCGAACTGCTCAACCACCACGCCACAGAGGCTGTCAGCTGGGTATTAATAATAAATTATACAACAAGATAATAAAGACGTGTCTTACGTCACGGGCTGCATATTGGATCGAGGGAGAGAGCTCCCATATATGTTACGGAGCTTCGGTTTCTATAATCCGAAACCGGAGGTTATATCGGAGGTTGAAGCACGGCGATGGACATGATTTACTAAGTTTCAATTAGAAATTAAAGAGGTTGATTAATGTTTGTAATTTTTTATTTTTTATTAGACCTGCCCGTAACTAGCACGTTGAGGTTTGGCGGGAACGCGAAAAAGATTGCGTCACCGCATTGTATTATTTTCCAAAACTTGTGTTATTTTCAGTGTTAGTGCATAAAATTGGTGGCATTCTATTCGTTAAGTGCTGGATTACAGGCGTGAGTGTGGGAAAATGGTATAATGATGGTGAAACGTTTCTTTTCGTGTTGTTTCCAAAACTCCATAGAAGCTTCAAGTAAAGTTGCCACCACTTTACTAGGAGTATGACATTGACTAGACTATGACTTGACACATATTTGCGTGAAATATCATTAACTTGATAAATTATCAATTACTTGACACTGGCTAAATACACAAAAGTGTGGAGCCAAAACATAAAAGAAAAAAAAAACTAGCACGTCTTTCTTCCGCCTCCGCCTCCACCTCTTTTGAATTAAAATTGAATTGATTTGAATTTGGAATGCCAAGGGAGCTTGGTAAATAATCTACTATTACATAATAAAAGAAAGTCGTGTAGTTACACTATTTTTAACTCAAGAACGGCTGAACCGATTTGGCTGAAAATTGGTGGGGAGGTAGCTTAGAACCAGGAGACGGACATAGGCGGGTCAACTAGTATAAGGTACAAGCGAGCTGGAATACAATATCTATACCTATTTCAAGTGTGGCTTAGCGATAGCCCGTGCCACCTTTGTTCATCACACAAATGTTTGTCCTGAGTGGGAATTTAACCCACAACCCGCAGTTCAGAAGGCAGGGCTACTACCAACTGAGCTATCGGGCCAGTCAGAGACCTACGTCCAATAACCGACGTCATTTTAATAATAATATATGTGAGATGTCCACACATATATTATTATTAAAATGACGTAGGTACTTCAAATTTAAATCCCGCTCGGCCCGGCGCTAATGACTTTTCAAACTTATACGGGACCATGGTCCCACAACACCCAAACACAGAACAAGTATTTGCGGTTTTTTTATGCATAAATACCTACTTGTTCTGCCGCGGGAATCGAACCCGCTGCCTCCGGGCTATGAGCCGAACTGCTCAACCACCACACCACAGATTCAGTCTAATTAAAAGTCTCTATTTTTTAAAATAATTTTATCATCCAAACTTGTAACCAAAACCAGTAGGAATTTAATTCGTAAAATTAACATTGTCACCGAGTTAATCATAAACAAAATATAGATAATAGGTCTTTACCTATGAAATTGCCGTTTTGCAGTACAGACTTTTTCAAACAAAAAAAAGTTTTGATTGGCTATGAATTCTAAATTCAAATTAATTTTGTTTTAAAAATATGACATTCTATTTACAATATACGTCTTTTGTTTATTGATTAGCGTTGTATTTTCATTACATTTCAACATTTTTCCTCATAATGGATACTTTGAAATTTCGTGTAATTATGGAATATGAGTTCCGTCGTGGCACCAACGCGGCACAAACGACACGTAACATCAACGACGTTTACGGAGAGAACTGTACAAACGAACGTACAAACCGTTATTGGTTTGCTCGGTTCCGTTCTGGGAATTTTGACTTGAAAAATGAACCTCGTGGTCGTCCGGAAACTTTGGTCAACAATGATGAATTAAAGGCGATTGTGGAAGCTGATGAATCTCAATCTACAGCTGAGCTAGCAGCAGCTTTTGATGTTAGCATCAACACAATATTGGTCCATTTGCGACAGATTGGCAAGATAAAAAAGCTTGATAGATGGGTGCCCCACGAACTTAACGATCGCCAGCGCAACGTACGCGTCGAGACTTGCCTTGCGCTGCTTAACAGGCACAGAAATGAAGGAATTTTGAACCGAATTGTTACGTGCGACGAAAAATGGATTCTTTTTGACAATCGAAAGCGCTCAGCCAGTTGGTTAGATCCTGGTTCTGTACCAAAACAATGTGCAAAACGAAAAATGACCCCTAGAAAGGTGATGGTCACAGTTTGGTGGTCTAGTGCTGGTGTGATTCATCATAGCTTTTTACAAAACGGCGAGAGAATTACTGCAGATATGTACATTGAAGAACTGACCACAATGATGGCGAAACTCGCACGTCTGCAACCAGCTTTGGTCAATCGGTCGTCTCCACTGCTACTTCACGACAACGCGCGACCCCATACTGCACAACAGACCGTCTCTAAGCTGCATGAGTTGGGTTTGAAAGCTCTCCCTCATCCACCATACTCACCAGATCTTGCGCCTACCGACTATTACTTTTTCCAAAATTTGGACAACTTTTTAGCGGGAAAAAAATTCAATTCCCGAGAGGCAGTACAAAACGCCTTTGAAGAGTTTGTTGTCTCCCGTCCTGCTGAATTTTTCAAGAAGGGCATCCATAAACTGCCACAGCGTTGGTAAAGATGCATTGATTGCAGGGGTGATTACTTTGAATAAAAGAAATAAATAAGTTCGAAAAAAAAATACTTTAACTTTTTTCAAACAAAACGGCAATTTCATAGGTAAAGACCTAATATTATTCTATAAAATTACATGTTCAATATGATAAATATTATTTGTGGGTATAATATTTAAAATATGAGTATTCAACAAAGACGGTAATTATTAACAGCCGCACCTTCTGCTATAGACTTCATAAATTATACCTACTCTGCAAGCAACCATGCCTTCCCTCAATGACGTATTCGTGTCCTATAATAAATCACACACTTCATGGCTGACTGGTGTTTTTACTCATACGATCGCTATCACAACCTAACCTATAAATGTATTTCTAAAGGCCATTGCATTCACTGGTAGTACCATCCGTACGGCGACGCAGCCAGCCAACAACTGCCACGGTTCAGTCACAAAGTGCGTCGGGGCGCGTAGCGGTGAATGCACTCCGCCATTGCAACCACCTTTATGCCTGTGTGCACTGCACTCTTCATGGCTGTCGCTGTGTGCAAGATAACGATATCTTCGGCGTTCTGCGCGCTTGGTACCCCAGTCGCATGCCCGAGCCTGCTGCGCCGGCCACTTGGCAACCACGGGGCAAACCGCGGCCCTGGCACAGATAGATACTGACCACACTGCGAGAGTACTCGACCGACCACATGCAATGTTATACCACATTATGCCAAGAATATAACACTATAATTAACTGGATCGTTATTCTCGTAAAGGATGAGTCAGTGGCTTTCTCGATTTCAGGGAGTTGGAATATGGCCATGGACGTATCATCTTCTACGTCAATGAATATGACTAACAGACTAATATCATTATAACTGTGTGACTGCGAAATATATATGAGACATATAGACCTTTTTAAAACTTCCGCTAATCAGCTGAAGAAGCTGATGGGCAATAAATGTTTTAATAATTAGTAAGCAAAGTGGTTACTGTGTGTAAAAGTTGTATTTTTTTTTTTGTGTCTTTATATGTGTAGTTATTAGTTTTTACGTATCCACGGAAACTTGTCATTGGCTTTCTTGACACGTTTACTTTTCTATACTTTTCTTAAAATAAAATGAAAATAAAATATACCTATGTTACATTAATGCAGATATTTTTGAACAGTGTTTGGTTTAGTTTGAAAACTATTGTATGATTTATTTGGTGAGTTTGTTACTCTTGTAAGGCCCACCGCGGATCCCAAAAGAAGGGCATCAAATATTATGCCCGAAACTGTCAAAAATACTGCTTTTGTTCACTCCCGATGTATGGATTTCGATTCCGATGGTTGGAGTAGTTACGCGGTGCCAACTTACTAGAAATGGTCAACTGAAGCTCTTTCATCATGATTGTTACTATTGGCTTAGCCGGTAAGCTGGTCACAGTAATTTCGACTGTAAATTAAACTGAATTTAGCCGTTGTTTTATAATTACCAAAAGTTTAATTTTTTTTTGTATTTGAGATCTTGTTGGCTTTGTTTTACAAAAGTGCTCACTATCTAACCTATTGGCAAATGAAACTGATTTTCATGGGCGATACGCCTTGTCTTGAGAAATTAGCCAGTCCTATTGTTAATTTGCCTCTGAGGTAAGAATGGATTTGCATGCGCGCGTGAATGCCTAATATAAAGGAGAAACAAAACTGGGCAACTATGAAAGAGTAGAGCGATAGGCTTGCTTTTTCTCGTACCTACATCTTCTTACATTTATAGCCTACTAGTATGTGGGCAACCCTGTTTCTAATAGTTTTCATGGGGACACCCACGCGTAGCATGACATTTCCGCCTGCCTCCGCCCATTTATTTGTGAGGAAAGGGCGCATGCGCGAAGCTCGGATGTTCCAAAACTTCTTGCCAGACCATGCGTCCCTGGTATCGCTAGATTGTAAGCTTTCGGGAAGAGAATAGCGCGCAGTCCAAAGCGAATTCTTTAACAAATGCTGATGTTGCTTGAATTACTCGGTATCTTGTGAGTATGATGGGCCATCATGGGCCGTGAAGTAAGTAGCTTTTACTTAATCTGTCTTAAATTTTACAAAAGACTTTTAGAAATTCTTTGAAAAAGGAAGATAGTCCACCACTTCAAGGGCCACCAATCGGTAGCTGTGGCATCGTGTATGCATCGCTTTGGGTCTCAAGGTTATTTGTACGCATGAACAACCAATGTTATTTCAAGATCCAAACTTGGGACGCCCTCGGCCCTTTTATTCAAAAGATCTCCTACAGAATTATGCTGCCCTAATACATATTCGATCTAATTACGCATAACATTACATTTTTTTCCGCATTGACACACTTTTGTATGATTTATGATGAACCCGAGAGAGGGCGTGGTGTGAAACATTTTTATTTCACTTTTATATTGCTTTTTTATTTGCATAAGCCGCCATATTTTTTCTTAATCCTGCAATTTTATTACGTGAGCAATTCAAC
The DNA here is from genome assembly GCA_905220475.3 of Ennomos fuscantarius. Lineage (NCBI taxonomy): Eukaryota > Metazoa > Arthropoda > Insecta > Lepidoptera > Geometridae > Ennomos > Ennomos fuscantarius. The sequence continues at coordinate 4,693,368 of HG992031.1, read as the reverse complement.
CACCATTTATGTCCTATGAACCGATTTTGTTAAGAAGTTATTAGTTTACTAAGTTTTGAAGCTTTTAGGACATCTCCTAACTTACCAGACGGAAAGCGAGTTGTTACCCATCCCGCTCTTTCCGCCCCTTGCATCCCCTATCACCTGCCGGAGCAGGAACCGATACACCATAAGCTATAGCTATTCAAACAGTATTGGGTATCGATTTCTGGTCGGGAGAGCTCCTTCGCACCCATGTAGCCTTAGTGTTTACCGAACGGTTCGACATTATCGCCAATCGCCGATACGTTGTCAATAGGGGAAATATATCGACAATAGTGATTGCTCGAGCAAAACTGAAATTTATTATGGAACGGCATTTGATTAAAGTTTTTTAAGTAGATGATACTTGTACGAAAAGTAAAGAACTAGAAAATGTTTACTTGTTAGTTAGTACAGGTGGAATGATTAAGTATAATCATAATTATATTTTCATTTGAATTCAATGTGATGGTAATCAACCTCGCCTCATTTTGCCCTTTCAATTCCACGCCTGAACGATAAACGATGACAAAAAAAATCTAAATCAAACTTTGAACCTTATCTTAAACGGGTTAAGGAGTACACTTCTGATCCATTTTTAGCAAAATACACGGGTAGCTTTGCTGTTTTATTTTACTCAGTTGCGCGGCGACCATGCGCTGAAACCGAAACGCGGACGTTGGTAGTTGGTTTTCTATTGTATGTACAGAATCTTTAGACAAGGTGATTAAATTAAATAAAACCACCCATTTTGTCATTTGTTCGTCAGTAGTCCGTTTTAGGATTGGCGAGGCTTATTTTTGGGTTTATACTCTGGTACCGGGGTCTAACCCGCCCTTGCAACAACGTCCGGCCATTTTGACGCTGGGAGGCGGAACCGAGCAACGCCGCGCACAAGTCTACCAGGCAAACATGACTACGTAGAGGGTAGTTCTGTTCATTTCTAGTTTATGGGTCTTCGTGAAGTACGAACATTGTTGTAAAAAATCTTTATGAATTACCAAAGTAACACATATTTTTGATTAACAGGCTTTTAGGTCCGTATTACAGAACGATGCTCAGTCATCGATCGGTGCCCAAGCAGAGATTTCATTCATAAAGTGATCAATTAGTAAATGAAATCTCTGCTTTAGCACCGATCGATGACTGAGCATCGTTCTGTTATACGGACCTTAGAGCCGTAATTACCTTAGTGTTCACCTGCTCCTAAAAAAGCGTTTTACAGACAGAAGACATAAGTGATCTTATTTTATACAAAGGCTGAGGAATCAGGAATAATTATAAATTATCATACCTATATCGTAGCATTCCACTACTCGGGAAAGCGTGGTGCGTGAAGAATCAAATGATAGGGCGCGCTTTCATGAAATTCAAAACGTATATGTATTTTTGTATATTGTAGGTGATTTCTTTCTTTGTAATCATCATCGAATGAGGGTAAGCTACCTGAATTCCACCAAGCAGTGCAGCATGTCTTCACGATCAGGATGCGGAAATGATTTGGCTTTGTTTTGCGACGTGACATCAACTCTTATATGTTGGTAGGATAACCACTAGACTATATACAATAATGAGTTCCGGTGATTCTGAAATTGAAAATGAAATGGACATTGACTGCACTTCACCAGATTTAAGATCGGAAGCTAAATTGGCGATGGAAAACCTGCTTCCAGCGAAATCAAAAGAAAATTAAATTTATTATGTAAAAGGCCCTTTTTTATTTCATTGCATTTTTTTTAAGAAAAGCACTATATATGCCTCGGCTGAAATGGCAATTGCCTATTTCGCTGCCTTTACAATAATGTACTATTATCCTCTTTCATCGATTTACGTAGGTATGAGAATACCCGTGTAATACAAAAATTTTATTTTTGAACCATGGTGTTTTGAAATATTTTTAGAAACATGCATGTATACATAGAAAAATAATATTCCTCTAAACATGTACACGTTTTAACTGTAGAAGTTATAAGGCTGTAAAGGGCCAACAGACAGATATGACGTTTTTTGTAGTACTTTATTTTTTATATTATGTGACGAGTGATTTACAGTGCCATTCATACAAACACACACTTCCACACTACTGCTTGCTGGTAACATAACTGGTAAAGCGGTGGTGTACTACCTATGTGAACTTTGCAGAAAAGTCTTACCACCTACGGGACTACGAAAGCCTACAAATGTATAAAAATATAATAATTAATAATTCCTTTTAAAAAAGGGGTTTTTAACCAACTTCAATCCCAATGAGAACACCATCAATGTAGTCAAAATCGAAATGCGCATTATTAAGAATAACTCAAAAACCACTTGTCAGATCTTGATCAAATTTAAACGGGACCACACGACAACTACCAGCTTTCAAATAAAAGAAAAGTCATCAAAATTGGTTCAGCCAGTAAAAAGTTCTGAGGTAACAATCAAAAACCCATCTATGTAATTAGGGCGACAATCTGTTTAGGACACAGCAACTGCGGACGGTGTCGGCGTCTCGCGTCGTCGATGTCGCAATCGTCGACTCATTGGGCTGATGTTGCAATAACTCACATCAACGTTAACGACCTCTTTTATCTCTCTCCTTCTTGAGAATAAGAAAGAGAAAATAAAAACTGATCAGAAGGGCCTGAGAGGGCCTGCGTGCGGATTGCGTACCTTGCTACCTTCTCATTGGCTGGAGAAACCACGCCCAATGCGTAACCGTACCTTGAAAATCCACAAGCCCTTGAGAAGCCCTTTTCAGCCTCCTCATATCTTTTGCTCTCCTGGTGACTTGTGTTATATTATAAATAATTTAAGGGACAAAAGATATTATAATATGATAAACAAACACGTAAATTACATTGTAGATAAATTCAGATCCATAAATAAAAATTTCACAAGACTGTTGGTTTTAGACATTATGTAGCAATGCAACTCGTGACTATGGACGTGTAGATCAAAATAAAATCTAATTAACAACATGGTAATTAAGTACGGTAATTTATTCAAAAGGGTTGGTTCTTCTTACAAAGGTGTAAATGACAAGAAGGGATTCCCTTAACAAGAAATAATGGGCATGTCACTCCCAATGACTTTGTATACCAGGAATACATGACTGCCAGAGAGCTAGTTTGGAAAAGGGCTTTTTATATACTGTGTAACGTAACCTACCAAACGCAGCCCTACATTACGGTAGGTTCTGCTATTTGGACAGCAAACACAGCTAAAAAAACGTGTTAAAAAAATTATACAAATATGATTTCTGATTCATAGCATTGGCTATCTTTTTTTTGCTAGCGCAAAGCTAGCTAGTACCAAATCATACTTTGCGACAAATGTCCATAGCATGCTTTGCGTACGCCACACACCAAGTAGGTCATCTTTGGTTAATGAAAAGGTAATTTGATGATGATCACAGGAGGACGTTTCATCAACAGATGAAGTTTCTTTCCGTCCCTATACGTTATTGAGACAAGACGTGTACGTTAATTGCTTAGTGAATCTGCTTAATCCATTATAGAAGTTACGTTCTAAAGTGCAAGTTATCTAAGAGTTATTGTTGTGTGCTGCGAATATTTGTGACGCTCAGGTCAGTACTGTTGCCATCTCTCTCTCGCGTCGCATCTCCGGACCGTAACTGAAGGGGGACACTGCCTCCCCCGTGAGCTTAAGGAAGAATATATTTTATTAATATCTTCGTCTTACTTGCACTCATTCATAATGTCCATCGCGGTGAGTGCATCTAATCCGGATCTAACCGCTTTGAGCGCGCGTAAGCGTAAACAACGCGACCAGGGCGATTTAGACACTTGGTTATTGGAAAATAAAAAAGATAAATCCATTGAAGACATAATAATGAACTCGGTCAAGTCCGTGTTGTCGTCCGAACTTGCGGCCATTGCTGATAGCTTAAAAAGTATAAGCGCTGCTGTTAAGGCGAACAGTGACGAAAATGCATCTATTAAAAATATTCTTAATGAGGTCAATAATAAGTTGGCCGATTTTGACAGATCGCTTGTTTACTCTGAGGAGCGACAAAATTCATTTGACACTAGGCTAAAATCATTGGAGACTCAAATCTCTCAGAACATTGAGACACCTGACCGAGTCTCTGCGCTTGAGAACAAGGTCGCCGCAATGGAACAGGCTGCCAGAGCCAGCAATGTCGAACTCGTTAACCTTCCTGACAAGCGTGGTGAAAACCTAATCACTATTCTGATGCAGCTGGGCTCATTCATCAAGTGTGAATTTACTCAACGGGATATCCTATCGATTCATCGTGTGCCTCACGCTAGTAGCACCGACACACGCCCTAAGAATGTGATAGTCAAGTTCGCATCTAGATACCTACGTGATAATTTTTTGGCTGCCTTTCGGATGAAAAAAGGTGTAGAATCGTCCCAGTTGTCAATCACAGGCTCGTCAAATAAAATTTACGCTAATGAACACTTAACTCTAAGAAATAAAATATTGTTTCGCGAGTGCCGGGATAAAGCTAAAACTCACTCGTATAAATATGTATGGGTTAAACACGGTATTGTTCTTATGCGTAAGTCGGACAGCTCCCCGGTATTGGCGGTACGTAACTCGCAAGATGTTTTGAAGATAAATTGATGTGTATTTAATTCATGTTGCATAACTTTAAAACTCAATACCAATGCATACTTTATTTACTCCATAAATATGTATAATCTATTTGTAATATATATTCAAATCAATTTTATTTCTCGTTGTGTGATAATATCTCACACTTTAATAAACGTCTATTTTTATTTTATAATAGGTATAGTTATTGTGGTATCACTTGATTTTACTTGCGCTCGGCACAATTTCATCATAATTATAGCGTATAAATGGCTCCTCCGATGTTATGTAAGAATAATAATATTTTACGATATTAAGTATCATCGATACTGTTGCTGTTTATGTCATCTTATTTATGTAGAACCTAAATTTATAACTTCATTTATATATTGTTGTGGACTCATACTGCACCGGCTCTGGTTATTGTGTATGCTTTCTGCGCATCAATTGCGGCTTGTGGCGGCAGATACCCTCTTTATTTTGTTATTGTTAACATTGGTGATCCGTAACCGCGGCAGTTTTTACCATTACATCTATTTATTAATATTATTTATAGTTAATGTTAAAAATGGATAATGAAGCTATTACTGTGTATTATCAGAACTGTCGAGGGTTAAGGTCCAAGCTTCATACTCTTTATATGAATATTCTATTGCATTCTTATGATATAATTATTTTGACAGAGACATGGTTAAATAGTGATATATATGACAATGAATTAATAGACTCGCGTTATGTTTTGTTTCGGTGCGACAGGGATCGCTTGGTGACAGGGCGTAGGGATGGCGGGGGGGTTTTGATTGCCGTACTGCGCTCGATTGCGTCATGTGCGCGCGCGCGCCTCGTCACTCCCCCACCCCCGCCCCCGCCTGTATCCACACCTTTCCCTGCCGTGATAATAGATTATATTACGATTCAACTTGAGTTTGGCTTAAATACCTATATTTTTAGTGCGGTGTATATCCCACCTAATCAAAAAGATGATACCTATTTTTCGTACTTTAATTACATGCAAAACATACTTGAATGTACAACTAATACCTTTAATTTTATCGTCGGAGATTTTAACATGCCTTCACTGGACTGGTACGCAAAGGAAACCTATATGCAGCCCATCCCGGCCTCGTCTATCTCTCGCTCAGTTAATTTAATAAATGATTTTTTAATAATGTCAAACAGTATGCAATTTAATCACATTAGGAATAAGAATAATAAAATATTAGACTTATTTATTTCCAATAAAAGAAACTGCGAGCTATCTCACACGCCGGTGCCGTTAGTACCTATAGATAATTATCATCCTGTATTTTATGTAACGGTACCTATTGAGCGTGGATATAAGTGTATGCAACGTAAATCTCACATCAGACACTGTTTTGCCAAAGCGGATTATCAAATAATTAATGATGATATAATTAATTTGGACTGGGACACACTCTTAAAAGGTAAATCATCTGAGTGTGCAGTCAATGTTTTTTATGATACTATTTATGGTATAATATCTAAAAATATACCAACAAAATTAGTAACTACGGCTGGTTTTCCTGTCTGGTTTAACACCTCTTTAAGGCACATTTTCAAAGATAAAAAGAAGGCATGGATAAAATGGAAAAAATATAAAAACTTATATGATTATGAACAATTTTCTATTTTTAGAAATCGACTTAAATTAGGTTCAGACACGTGTTATAAGAATTATATTAGTAAAGTTGAAAATAGTATCAAAACGAATGTTAAATATTTCTGGACCTATATTTCTAATAGGAAAAAAAATAGTGACATACCTGGCTGCATGCGCTATCAGGAACAGGTGGCGATAGATCCGCTCGGGGTCTGTAATCTTTATTCTAGATATTTTCAGTCAGTTTTTGAAACCTCTTCTGTTACAGACGATTATGACTTAGAAAATGTAGAAGTATTAGATAATCCAGATTCAGATGTCATTATAAGCGATATTTACCTTAATATGAATGACGTTAAATCTGAATTACGCAGGTTGGATCCAACAAAAGGTGCGGGTGTTGATAATATACCTCCATATTTTTTAAACCGAACAGCTGACGCAGTCTGTTTACCTATACATTATATTCTTAATTTGTGTCTAAAGGAGGGTGTCTGCCCCCGTATTTGGAAGATGGCACGCATAGTACCAGTCCATAAGGGAGGTTCGAAGAAGGACGTAGAGAATTATCGTCCAATATCAATTTTACCCACTCTGTCGAAGCTTTTCGAAAGACTTATACGTAATGCGGTGTATCCTAGCTTACATAGTTATATTATTCCGAATCAACATGGTTTTGTGCAACGTCGCTCTACAGTCACAAATTTACTAGTGTATACCACTGAACTATTTGAAAATCTTGATAAGAACAAACAAACTGATAGTGTATACACTGACTTCCAAAAAGCTTTTGACAGAGTGGACCACAAAATCCTTCTTGACAAAATTGCATTTAACGGCATTCGCGGTAACTTGTGGCGCTGGTTTAAATCCTACATTACGAACCGTAGCCAAAAGGTAGCTATCAATGGTTATGAATCGGATGTACTTCCCATTAGTTCTGGCGTCCCACAAGGATCGATTTTGGGCCCTTTGCTTTTTATTTTATATATTAATGATATTAACCACTGCTTTAAATTTAGTAAGTTCCTGTTATACGCAGACGATTTAAAAATTTATCAAGTTATTAACACATATCAAGATCATGCAAACTTTCAGTCTGATTTGGATCGATTCTCTGCTTACTGTATAAAAAATAAACTAGCATTGAGTCTAAATAAATGTAAATCTATAATTTTTACACGCAAGAGAAACATAAGTAACTTTACCTATTCTCTTTGCGATACTAATCTTGATAAAGTTAAAGTAATAAAGGATCTCGGCATTACTTTAGATAACAAGCTAACCCTAGATATTCACGTCCAAAATATAATATCTCGTGGTTTTAAAATGTACAATTTTGTTATTAGGTCGTCCTGTAATTTCAAGAATGAGCAAACGTATCAACTATTATACAAGTCATTAATTCGTTCACAATTAGAATATGCCGTGTCAGTGTGGAGTCCACTTTATAATTGTTATAATAAGGATATTGAAAGAGTACAAAAGAAATTTTTGCGCTGTGTACATTTCAGGTGTTGCCGTTATACTATACCTTATGAAGACTTATTAGTAAAATATAAACTTTTAGATTTGAAATCTAGGAGACAACAACTTGATGTTATGCTATTGTTTGACATATGTCACAATCGATACGACTGCCCGGACCTGGTCAACAGGATTCGCCTAAAAGTACCATTTAGATCTCATCCGCGTGATACAATTAGTCATAAAACCTTTTCCACGGCTACCTGTCGTACCAACTCCGGTCACCGATCACCTCTTTACCGCATGACTAAAACGTATAATGATAATTTCAATTGTTTAGATATATTTAACGATCGGGTGGGATGTTTTAAGCGATCAGTGATAGACCTGCTTGGTGAGCGTTGTGGGTTTGGCAGCGGTCAATCATAGTAGGGGGTTGCACTGTACTTTACTGCATCCCACTGATCTGTGGTGTAATCACGGAATTTTAGTTGCAATGCATCAGAAGAATTTTCATTTGTGAATTTAAAAATTTCTATAGTAACTATGCTTATAAGCTGTGTATTTAAAATGTCAAATCATACAAATTTGTGTTTCTAGCTTTTGCAATCGGGGTACGTGATTACCTAGCTGTAAAATCCTATAATAAATGTTTAAATGCTTACGTTAGGTTACACTAAGAGTAATAATTTGTTTGCATTGGCCGTTCTCTTTCTCTTTCTCTTTACTGTATAATTGTAAGTATAGTATCTTGTCTCAATATAAGTAGGTATCTAATGTTTTTATTTAGTAATTTGTGGTCAATAATGCTGGTAGCACATCTGTTAAACTTTTTATTTATACCGATAACTTAAATAATGTATGTGATACTGTTCATTGATCCTTAAAAATAAACAAAAAAAAAAAGTTTCATTCCTAATTTGAGAATTCTCATAGTAACTTTGCACATAAACTGCGTATTGATATCAAATCCATTAAAGTTGGTGTTTCTATCGGTTCAATCAAATTGTTGATCATTTGATCATCAGATGTAACTTGTAAATTTTTGATGGTGGTGGAGCATTTGCATTTTTTTTTCTGCCAGTAACTCGAAGGAAAACGTTTCAAAAGGAGCTGATCAATAGAGGCCAAAGTATCGAGAGCCCGAGCGCCCGACATGCCATAGCGGCCACACCGCGGGCAAAGATGGCCTCACTTGAATCTCGAGTACCAGGCAAACATGACACGAGTGGAGCTTATGGAATGTCAAGTTCGCAGTGCTGGCATTCTTTCGAAGGGGTGCCATGAGGAATTGAATTTATTTTCACTTTCTTTCGAACTTTCTTCTTATTGGCACCTGTTACATTATGTTTTTACAGGTAACTGCTGCGCGTGGTAAAAAAAAATTGATTTTCCGCTCAACTTTCTTAATTTTTTTCCTTCACAAGAACCTTCTCCTGACAATAAGAATACAAAAAAAGAATTAGCGAAAATATTCCATCCGATCACGCGTGATGACCAAGGGAAATTGGGATTCATTTTTATATATAGAATTCTAGAATTCTATATATAAAAATCTGAATATCTGTTGAATTGCTAAACATAACTTTGAACTATTAAACCATAGAAAAAAGTAGCAAAATTCTTACAATTGAAGATTTAAAAGGTTAGTTATCAAACTTTTTTCTTTTATTGTCAACTATAGAGTGGCGCGTTCGATGTGATGGAATGGACTTTAAAGTTTAATAGGCATTAGTAACTAGCGGGATTTGAGTGACACGGCGTTCAAATGCCGCTGTTTATTAAATATTTTAGAAACTATAAATTGTTTATTCTTTAACCTATTATTATAATAAAAACTACTACTAAAAGCTACATACAAGCTACAAAGTTATATAAGTCAGAGCAGGGAAAACAATACGCTGGATGCGAGGATCATTTATTCTCTACTTTTTTAATAACCTATAATATATTTTTATTAGATAAATGAGGTATCCCAGAAAAGCACTCATTTCTTTAACAATACGTAATAACTTTATCTATTCATTTTTTTGTCTACTTTACCTTTTAACCAGTTAACCCAATCATGCTGATGATATTTTATGTGGAAGCAATTTGTTAGGACCACGGAGGAGAAGGAAATAGCGATATTTGCGATAACCTAGCTTTGTAAACATAGGTATCTTTTATGTTTGCTGCACAGATTTGAATAAAAACGATTTATGCTTTACAGTAAACTAGTTGCTGTTCTGTCAACTTCTAACCTACGTGAAATGTTACAGTAAAAACGAGACCGAGCATAATTAAAGATTAGATATTTTTAACTTATGTAGAAGTAATGTTCATTATTATGTACTACGGATACTACAGATTACCGGTTACGTAACTGCGGAAAAGACTTCAACGAGCTCTCGTAGCAATGTGCTACGAAAAATTACACGTCTTTATTATATGAATGTCTTTTCACGAGTAAAAGTATTAGTGTAGGTACTTACTTGTTACGTACATAATATACCTATGTATACATGGCATACTTACAGTCAGGGCCCCAAGTCTACTATTTCAATTGGATCTATGTAGTAGTGGTGATTTTTGTATTATGTACGTAGCTTTTATTTATGTATTATTACGCACATCCTTGAACTGTACGTCGGTATAGATGTCTATTCCTATCCCTCAAAATATTTTGCTTGTTTGTCCATTTGTACCTATCATGCCAAAACGGCTTGACCGATTTAGTTGAAATTTTGCATATATATTTATTATACTATTTCAATCAACATGCAATACTTTTAATTCCGGAAAATAAAGCGTTGCTGTGGGAAAATGGGTAAGTTGGCGAGAAAGCCACTGCGTGCCTTTAATTTTTACAGATTATTTATATAATATATAATACTATCAATGGTATAACAGTATATTTACCACTTTCCCATGATGAGAAGTAATAATATAGCACATGATTATTAGGTACCATCCTACATGCTAGCTTTGCGTTTGAACACCGGCGTTCACCCCTCACAAACACATGCATCAACCCTCCACGACCCTGCGCCCCTTTACCTCACACACACTCTCACCCACCACATGTGACATTCGACCTCCTAAGCCGTTCTGGTGCCCTGGTATATATAGCCCACATGTGCAACCCTTTCCGACACATGTGCCACGTGTGTGACCCACACACAACGTTTTAATTCACCCATTCATAACAGGCAACTTATTTTTATTATAATGTGTGTGTTAATTTGTTAAATTAAATATTTTCTTTGTGAGTTTATGATAGAAATGCCTGTATTCGTGTGCACATGTGATGTGACGCAAGCGTGTGTTTGGTGACATCGATTTGACCCTGTGTATCGATGTTATATTGTTAGCTTTTGGTTATCATTAAAGTCAAAATTAATACAAGTAATTAATAGGTAAATTGTAAATTCGTGTTATTCAAAAATCATTTCACCAACTTTCCGTTAAGATAGTTGTGCACTGTACGTGAAAATTCTAGGCTGGTTAATTGACCTCCAAACGTGTGCGTACTGTATGCACACATACCGCATTACAGATACACTACGTCACGCACGGCTCACCTACGCACTTACGTCTAAACACAGCAACGGCTGGCCTGTCTGAACGCATAACGTCGCCATCGTACCGACATCACACCAGCGTCTTCAACACGGCATTTGTAACGTAGATTACTTGGCAGTCAGTATGCAAGAGAGCATAGATTAGATAGTAGCGACTATAGAAGTAATGTTTACCACAAGCAGAACCAACGTCGCACACGCCCCCGTGGCGCGCTGACATGCGTCAAGCGCGACCATAGCACCAGGCCACCAGAACAGATGAGAGCTGCATCGCCCTACTTTCCACTGAGTTACACACACACTTTAACTGTGGCATAGTCTGTGCCAGTACAGTTAAATACAAACCAATGTTGCTAGGCCCTTTGGTTAACCAGCGCTCCGCCCCATTCTCAACTACCCTACGTTTAGTTCACCGAAAGGCCGGGCTTCGACGAAGATCAACAAAATTTGGTGCATGATAAACGTATTTGAAGCTTCGCTCTCTGTCGCTCCTTTATCAGGGTTATTAAAATGCAGTTGTGTGTGTGTGATGCACACAGCAGAAATATTTCATTCATTATCGTAGGCTTATTGATAGTAGGAACGTTGTTCTTGGGCATTGTGGTACAGAACTGTCACATAGATAACATCTTTTACTAAACAAAATAAAACAATACCTAATGAATAAGTCAAATTTCAAACAAAAATTGATCAATAAGTCACTTTTTATGTAGTGACATACACCATAAGCTTTTTTCGTCAACTTTTTTTTTGTTTTTGTTTTGGCTCCACACTTTTGTGTATTTAGCCAGTGTCAAGTAATTGATATTTTTCAAGTTAATTAATATTGTATAGTGTCAAGTCAAGTCACAGTCCAAGTCATCAAGTTAAATCATAGTCTAGTCTAGTCAAGTCATACTACTAGTAAAGTGGTGGCAACTTTACCAGTAGGTTCTATGTAGTTTTGGAAACTACACGAAAAGAAACGTTTCAGCATCATTATACCACTTTCCCACACTCGTGTCTGTAATCCAGCACTTAACGAATAAAATGCCACCAATAACAATATGCACCAAAAGTAATATGGTTGATATTTTACTGAAGGCTCTAGGAAGCCTTGAAGAGAAAACGAAAAGGAATGGTTAGACTTGGAACCATTTGCCAACACTCGTGCACGTTCACGAACGCTTAACGGATAATAATCCACACTAATCACACGTTAAAATTCAAAAATACATGGGTTATGGAAAGAAATTCAAATATCACAACCGCCATTTTCGGATTCTATTCAACCAACCTTTTTTTGTCTAGGAGACGAAAATGGTAATAGTACCATTTTTGTAAAATTGTCTAAACAAATCTGAAATATTTGTACTACTTATATTTAAGTTCTAAAATAATAAGGCAACTTTTTTTTAGTTTTATATATTTTAAAGTTTTTAGGTACTTATAGGATAGTTCTTTTAGTTTAGTATTTATATTTATTTGTTAATTGTATCTTTAATTTTGTTAATTAAGTTAAGTAAGTAATTTATTTAATTGTTAAATGGATATGAATGAAAATAAACTAAATAAATATTAAAATTTTATTTTTAAAGAGTTACATTTTTTTTGTAATATAATTTAGGAATATTGTAAAGTGAAGACAAATTATTTTCATTTAAAATACCTTCTCTATTGTAATAATCACCTATTACCCAACAGTGATTCACACACCTCCCATGAGTTGAGGGCGCCTGGTAGCTCTGGCCGCTGATACGCGAACGGGTTAGGAATTTTCCGAGAGTATGTGATGAGCAAGATCTCAGAGCAATTAATAACTGCTGTCATTTATTTGCAGATAGAGGAAAAAAATCTAGTGCACGACTCTATTTTCACAAAATAAATAAAAGTGTTCATTGAAAATTAACGATACTGATACTAAAAATTTAAAATATTAATATGACTCATAGCTCATAGCAAAGCTGGAATCGTTGAGTCGTTCTTAGGCGTTTATTGCAGTCGATATTTAAATGTGTGACAAAAAGTATAGAAAAATAGAAACTTATGTGTATATTTGCATAAACTGTGAAATGTGGTATTTACAACTGCCAGGTACATAACGGACTCAATTTTATACTATGGGAGATTATGATATTAATTTGTTACATGCGAGACTGAGTGTTTTGTTTTTCTGAACGGGCTAATGCTGTTGCTCTCTACCGACCTTTACAGCGTCACAGGGAGCTTGAGTGCTAATAGCATACCGTAATATTAGAAGGTGTAACTTAACTTGTTAAAGCGCTCTTCTATGTCCATGAGAGCCTGGTAGAAACTGACGTCATAATACTGAATAGAGGAATAAAAAAAGAAAAGCTGCGCTAGAAGCAGATTTGGTTGGTTTGGTTGGGTTGGGTTTGTTTACGGGTCATCCTAATAATCTTTTTATATATTGCGGTTAAGATAACCGCAATATATAAAAAGAGACTTAGACTTTTCGCCCTATTTATTTGCCTATTATAACTTTATTGTGCACCATACCACATTACGTGTATTTTTCGCGTTAGCACGCTAGTACTTATTCAGCGTTTATCAAAGTTGTCGAATGTCTATCGTGACTTTCGGTATCTGACCAATAGTCTAGTCAACATGTGCCTTTTAGGTCTAAGTTTTTAGCTCGCCTCGGAAAATTATGATCGAGGTGTCATTCGATTCGTCATCGCATTTAGAAACTTTTTGAAAAATTTGAAGTTTTGATTGCAAAAATTACAAAAGTTATAAAGAATTTAGTAAAAAAAAGGGTGGTTTTGTTTTTTGCAAATATCTCAAAAAGTATTAAAAATTTTCAAAATTTGAAAAAAGATCCATAAAGAGAAAGAAATTTCCTAAAAAAAAGTTCTACCTTCCGGAACTCTAAGACCAATATTTATAATTTTTCTAGAGGGTTGAAAATACGGCCGAAAACGGCAACTTTCGCTTGCGTAAGCTCCACCCACTTTGGACCTTTAATGAATAAATATTATTTAAACTTATTAAATATGAAAATTAAAAAATAAATATTCCAGCGAAATATTCCAGTAGCGAAAAAAGGACAAAAGCTGAAGTAACTAACCCGAGACTAATACCCGTTTATTAATAAGGCTGTCAGAGCGTAGCGCCCTTAGCTTACATATACTAAAGCGCGAACATGGTTCGCCGCCGGGTCCATACATTTTCTAATTCATCGTATTCATTCACATAACCAAGAAGACAAGATTAATGACAGCCTCTGTGGTGTGGTGGTTGAACAGATCGGTAAAAAGCCTGGTGGGTTTGATTCCCGCGACAAAAAAAGGATTTTTGCACAGAATAAAGACTTGTTCTGTGTCTGGGTATTGCAAGACCATGGTCCTCGTCAGTAATTTATTAATTATTCACAATTATTTGGTGTAAGATTCTCATTTATATTTAGTTGTATACAATTTGACATTCAGTGTACTCAACACACTTTTTATACAACACAAAACAGTCTTTGCTGTAATTAATACAGAATTCAAAATGCAATGGACGGCGCAGAACGTTACACGTTTCCTTTTTCCTGTCCCAGCTTCCTCCAAAAAGTTCACGCCATTCGTTTTGTTCGTGTTTGTTCCCGAAGCTCCGCCCCCGCCTCTCACAAAAGCTCCTCGATTTGGGACGATTTCATCTCCTCTCTATCTATATGATCCTGGTATAAAAAGGGGGCAAACCATTGTTCTTACGCACACGCATTTTTTTACGCATATTTTTTTATTAGGGTATCATAATGATGTGATGCGATATAGATGAAAATTATAGGAATCTCAATGATATTTTTAATATTTTCACTGCTTGGTTGGTTTAAGTCTACATAAGTTCTCCACCACTTGAAAGCAAATACATATCAATTGCGGACTTTACAGATATTTTGCTTACACGACGCACACAAGTGTAATGGAGAAAGGCACTCTTCTGCCTGTGTGCGATGTAAATGTAATTTCAAACATCCTACAGATTCATGCTCTCCTACTGTTAGAAACGGGAAAGTTACACGCCGATTCATTCCTCTCCGGGAACATTTCCCGCTGTTACAACAGGAACAGGTAATAGAGAAACGATTTAAAAAGTAATTTGGGGTCGTGGGGATCGAGTGCCCACACAATAATTTACAAAGATCTTTCAGAACGACTGATCGAGGCAACACGTGACCAAAATGCTGGTTTTTATTTAGCCCAAAAACTAAGCATTGACATTAAACGGGGCAATGCCGCCAGCATTTTGGGCACGTTGCCTACTGGTAGCGGCTTCTTAGATTAAGTTTTGCTAATGCATAGTTTTTAATTTTCATTTAATCTATGTCAGAAAACTATTAACTATTATTATTATATATTACTATTAATATTAGGTCTTTACCTATGAAATTGCCGTTTTGTTTGAAAAAAGTTAAAGTTTTTTTTTTTGAACTTATTTATTTCTTTTATTCAAAGTAATCACCCCTGCAATCAATGCATTTTTGCCAACGCTGTGGCAGTTTATGGATGACCTTCTTGAAAAAATCAGCAGGACGGGAGACAACAAACTCTTCAAAGGCGTTTTGTACTGCCTCTCGGGAATTGAATTTTTTTCCCGCTAAAAAGTTGTCCAAATTTCGGAAAAAGTAATAGTCGGTAGGCGCAAGATCTGGTGAGTATGGCGGATGAGGGAGAGCTTCCAAACCCAACTCATGCAGCTTAGAGACGGTCTGTTGTGCAGTATGGGGTCGCGCGTTGTCGTGAAGTAGCAGTGGAGACGACCGATTGACCAAAGCTGGTTGCAGACGTGCGAGTTTCGCCATCATTGTGGTCAGTTCTTCAATGTACACATCTGCAGTAATGCTCTCGCCGTTTTGTAAAAAGCTATGATGAATCACACCAGCACTAGACCACCAAACTGTGACCATCACCTTTCTAGGGGTCATTTTTCGTTTTGCACATTGCTTTGGTACCGAACCAGGATCTAACCAACTTGCTGAGCGCTTTCAATTGTCAAAAAGAATCCATTTTTCGTCGCACGTAACAATTCGGTTCAAAATTCCTTCATTTCTGTGCCTGTTAAGCAGCGAAAGGCAAGTCTCGACGCATACGTTGCGCTGGCGATCGTTAAGTTCGTGGGGCCCCCATCTATCAAGCTTTTTTATCTTGCCAATCTGTCGCAAATGGACCAATATTGTTTTGATGCTAACATCAAAAGCTGCTGCCATCTCAGCTGTAGATTGAGATTCATCAGCTTCCACAATCGCCTTTAATTCATCATTGTTGACCAAAGTTTCCGGACGACCACGAGGTTCATTTTTCAAGTCAAAATTCCCAGAACGGAACCGAGCAAACCAATAACGGGTTGTACGTTCGTTTGTACAGTTCTCTCCGTAAACGTCGTTGATGTTACGTATCGTTTGTGCCGCGTTGGTGCCACGACGGAACTCATATTCCATAATTACACGAAATTTCAAAGTATCCATTATGAGGAAAAATGTTGAAATGTAATGAAAATACGCTAATCAATAAACAAAAGACTTATATTGTAAATAGAATGTCATATTTTTAAAACAAAATTAATTTGAATTTAGAATTCATAGCCAATCAAAACTTTTTTTTGTTTGAAAAAATCTGTACTGCAGTACGGCAATTTCATAGGTAAAGACCTATTATAAATTTAAAACGTTATACTATATCTATCCATCTATCTGTTTACTATTACAATATAACTAAAAGTAATACCGCGGAACTGAACGTTTTTATCCTTCTAGTACAATATTATAACTGTAGTTGTTAGACTGGTTTATACTGAACTAGTATAGGACGTAGATAATAAATCATCAGGAACCATTCCTTACATTCATAGAGTAAACAGATGAACCGATTCTCTTTTCTGAAAGATATCTCATAAAATACCTAGTACCTACGCCACACTACGCACGAAGCTCGTGTAGCACAGGTAGTAAAAAGGTTACAAAAACAACAAAAAAAATTTTTCTGTTGCTACAGTTTGCGCCTAGTTTTTGGAGAGAATGTGTCTATGGATGGGATACTAGGATCATTAGGACTACATAGTGTTTAAAGCCCACATTCTAAAAAAAAGGTGTTAATTCACATGCAATGTGCAAATACACGAAGTCTGGATGTTGTGGAACCATGTTTCTCGTAGTTTATTATGGTCCCTAAAGTAAATTAGCGAATTTTAGTCAAGCCACACGATCTACGCAGCCCGTGCTGCGTTGTCATTGCTATACCATGCTATATTACTTGAAACCTGTAAAATAAATTTAATATGACTGACTCGATAGCTCAGTTGATAGTAACCCTGCCTTCTGCACAGTAGGTTGCGGGTTCGACTCCTATCCAGGACAAACATTTGCATGATCACCATCGATGTTTATTCTATGTCTGCGTGTTCTATTGTATTCTATACATGTATATTTACAAACAAAAAAATATATAAGTTCTCAGTTATCTGGTTTCCATAGTACAAGCTTTGCTAGAAAAAAAAAACAATCGCACCGCCTCATCTTTAAAATCACACAGACAAATATATTTCAATATATATACATTTGAAGCGATGTGATGGGATGATTTATATTACTATAGCTAATTTGATGAGCAGTGACCGATACTACTCGTGTCGTGGTTTCAAATCCTGTAATGCGGTTTTGGTGAAGGAATAGATAACATAGTGATGAAATCGTGGCTAGCGTAGTACATTTCTAGTTTCCACCTGGCTAGCTACCGGGTGGCTATTATGGCTAGCCAGAGTAGAGAAAATATTCTAGGTCTGTAGGCTAGTCATCAAAGAAAGTGTCTACTTCAGCCAAGCACTTACCATGATCCAACTGTTATAAAGCCAGGCGCAGGGTAGTACTATCTCCCCACCATATTGTCACTTAGATGAAATATGGCAAAATGTATCGTCATCAGGCCAATACGTTCCCACTGCTGGGACACGGGCTTTTTCGCATATTAGAGATTGTAGGCCATAACCTACCACGCTGGCCAAATGCCGATTCGTGGATGACACATCACAAATTCAAATTCAAATTCAAAAGATTTATTGCAAATAGGCTAATTTTAGCACTTTTACAAGTCAAAATTATATTGAGTACTTAAAATTAAGTTATTTCACTAAGCATATAAAATTACAAAGTGCTTATTGTCAAATAATATATAGCAAGCCCATTACAATATATGAGTTTGAAAAAAAAGCAGTTCTCTTTCTCGCTACTGGTGCAAGCAATCCGGCACAATGCAGAATTGAAAACTTTGATCCGAAGCTTCGATTACAACTGTAAAGAAGAAGCTACAAGAAACTTTACAGTGATGTATTTTTTTTTTCTTCTTTTTCCTGTCTTTTACAATGTATATAATTCATTACAGTTGAGATAATGAATAAACAAAAGTAACCACCACGTCACACCGGTGCAAGAAAAATAGCGTGATTATCTTAATAAACATTACAAATAGAAACCGAATTTATAGATAGGAATAGGCAATAGGCAAAGTACCTAAGATTTCATACCGATAAGCTTGTGATATTCAGGCCAAGCTTTTTTGTCCGACACATAATCATTTATTGTGTAATAGGCTTTTTTCATTAAGTTTGACTTTATGAATAATTTAAATTTACGCATTGACAGTTGACACATGTTCTCAAATTCTCTGATTCTTAAACATGCCGGTTTTCGTTTAACCCTGTAAGAGCGAGTGCAAATTTCGCACATCAAGTTAGTGTAGGGTCGGACGGGATGTGAACTTGGGTGCGTTTGGTTTTGAAAGGTGCACGGGCTACCGCTGAACCATACTCGGTCTTGAGCTACACTCGCTTATGCTAGACTGATCACTGTTTTTAACAATTAGAAACGTATATAAGCACATATTTGACTAAAGTTCTCTATTTAGTAGGCGTCACTCAAATGTACTGATTGTAATTTGACACGAAAATAAAAACTAAATAAATAATATTAACAAGACCGCCCATTGTGACACTTAATTATTAAGTTTGTGCCTGTAAATTGTTACTACAATGTGGTGTTTCAATAAAGAGTTTTATCTATCTATCTATCTATCTATTAATTCAGTTACTGCAAGAGGAAAATTCATGACCGAGTTTGATGTTTGTGTGTTCGTGTATGCCATCTATTTATATTGCATATTACGTGCATTTATCAATGCAATGCCCTCACGCAGACATTGTGTGCAGACGGAGTGAACGGCCTGCCTGACCGCGCGGTCGTTGCCTTATCCTTGGATATCCTTGCAGGACGATACGTCACGACGACCTCCTGCCTCGGTCTGGTACCCTGGTACTCCGCAGGATATTTCGTCCCTTTGGGAACACGTCACGTATCCTTTAGGGACTTAAGTCACGTGCTTAGTCGTTTTTCTTCGTAGGCCTCGGCTTGATGTAAGTGTGGGTGAAGGGAACTTGTTATACAAAGCATTTTGTAAAGGGACTTTAGGTCTGTGTGTGTAATTGTGCGTAAAGATTGGTCAGGACAGGATCTTTTGTCACAGATTGTGTGAAAGTTCACATAATTCTGTACTGTGGTGAGCCAGTATAGATAGATAGATCAACACTTTATTATACACTGTATTTTTATTACAATAAGATAAACTTACTCAATTCACTAATAGTATTGCAATTGGCAGTATCGCTTAGAGTGATCTCTTCCAGACAACCTTTGTATACCATAATATTAACGGCCCTGTAATTTTGACAGCCTCTATGGTGTGGTGGTTGAGCAGGTCGGCTCATAGCCCGGAGGTAGCGGGCTCGATGCCCGGCAGGACAAGTTTTTGTGCAAAGAAAAACAAAACGCCAATGCTTGTTCCGTGTCTGCGTGTTGTGGGACCATGGTCCTCGTAGTTCCTGGGTCCCTAGACACAGGGAATCCTAGTTAGTGTCCAGGATCTATGTATGTGATCGTTGGGCGTTATTATTATTATTATAATACTTATTGGTAGGTATTATCAGTATATAAGTAAGTACTACTGTGTAGTAAGTTTAATATTTAGGTAGGCACCTACATTAAAATAGAGCAATAGAAGATAGAGACGAGACATCATTAAATTAAGTATTAGACGACTTCGAGGTTTGTTGAAAGACACGTACAAGTTTATTTAGTGTATACTTGTATTATTTTGTATAAATTAAATAGGTAATACTTATCACGCAGAGTTTTGTGAGCAAATACTTTGAACTCTTAGTAAGAAAATGAACATAGGACTTACTATCGCAATAATGACGCTACACGCTTTCAGGACTTTTGAAAAATATTTTTTGTTATTTTTTTGAAATGGACTAATGTTTTTTTTCTCTACCGACCTTTACAACGTTATTTTTTTATTTTATACCTGTCCGGGCGCTAAGGCACGGCCCGCGAGTTATATCGTCAATATTTATTCTTTATACTTATATAAAATCGAATACATACATCACTAGGAAGTCCCCCCCCCCCTCCCTATTTTACTAGCTTACTATTTACATGTAAATTCACAGGCCTTATAATGTTTTAAGTTACATCTGTTGCTCCTTCATTATTGATTTACTACTACTTTATTCGTATATTTTACTTCTACGGGGAAAATAAGTTTTCCAGTCAACTCTTTATTCATTCCTAAGTACTTAGACTCCTAGATTATAGCTCGCATTTCATTTTAAACTTTCAGTATATCACTTATTCTATATTTCTTACAACGTTACCGAAACTTACTTTCCCACCAAATTTACACAAATGTTTATGCTAGAGCCTTTAGCATAAGAAATTTCCATTTTACCGCAGGAACTCTGTATGTGATAAACAGAAGTAGTTTCAGGGTAAATAAATTCAACCAGTTTTACAGATGTCAATATACTACGGAATCGCTTTCTATTAGGCACTTCAAGCAGGCCACATTCCCGATTACTACAAAACTTATTTATCTTGTAAACGTACAGAAAACGCACACTACAATAAGATGAGTACCTACGCTAACGTTGTCAATGTGTGCGTATAGAAAGGGAAAGGACGGTAAGCCTCCTCGTACGTTCTGCTACCCTGCTAGTTGTTGACGTCATTCCAATGGAATCCTCATCCCTTGGGTACCTCTCGGCTATTGACCCCGGGGCTTAGAGCATGCGCTTCTAGACTCCAGATTCCAGCGTAAATTAACAATTATTTATTCTGTGACAACAGTGTTGACTTCAATCATATTCATCAAAACTAATGTTTCTCAAACTCAATTTTTAAAAGAGTATTATAGTATTACTTTCATACCATAAATATTGTTGGGTTAATTGCTTTCTTATTCACCTGTGATACGTTCCTTGTTTGGAAGAAATCTCATTAATCTCATCATTGTTCTGAGTCTGGGTGTTGTGGGACTATGGTCCTCGTAGTTCCTGGGTCTCTAGACACCGGGAATCCTAGTCAGGGTCCAGTTATGTATGTGATCGTTGGGCGTTATTATTATTAACTCTTTATTAATAATCGGACTAATAACGACTTACCCATAGATAAGTCAGTCTAATGTAATAAAGTAATTTAATATCTAAACAAATAAAATAATTAATAAAAATTGCAGTGCCAAAGGCAATAATTATGAATAATAATAATAGGGCAATCCCCCAACTACAACTTATGATAAAAAGAGGTACTCAAGAGACCTATCCTATCGCATCAGACTTTATTCTGCAACGTCAACTTGATTGTTTATGACAAAACACGCCCCTCTTTATCTTATCAGAGGGGTGCGTAAAAGGGAGGCAAATATTTGCCTGTTCCATCCTTGTCTTGCTCATGCGGGAGCTTTATAAAGCTTCGCCATCGTCTACCTCCGTACATGTATGTCACCCTGGTACATTCCCGCGCCAGAACCTGTGCTGTCGCTAGCCGCTTTCTCCTTCTGCTGACTTTTTAGCAACCCGCAAGCGAGATGGAAACTTATTTCATCTCGTTCTATGGACCTATGGAAAATGATGAATGAGTTAAGGGTTCATTGCATGGAAGGTGTTCACAAAACACATACATACCCCTGTAATGTTATGTATGTACGTATAAGCTACTACAGAGATGATAATGATAATTATCTCATTCAACTTCCATTACGTAGGTATGCTAATATAACGTAAGTATTAAGCTGTGTAACCTTTTGAACTTTTGGAATGATGTGAAATGAGAGCTGATCTAATCCGGAGTCTAATCTATCAGTAATAAAGATGACTTTTTGTTTCAGTATGCCATAGCGCGCGCATGTCCCCACCGCAAGCTCTCACGACGACCAGCACTACCGTCGCGCCGATGACTCCAGCCATGTCCCCGGTGACCATCACCCTGCAGGAGGTGATCACGCAGCCCGCACCTCCTTTGTGTGCTGACGCAACAAGCGTCACTAACCCGCTGGCGAGATTACGCAGTGCTATGAGAAACGCTGGGTACACACAGATGAACGCGTTTTTTGACGCATTTCTAGTGTTCTTCAGTGATGAACACTTGGTGAGTTGTGTAGCTGTAATGAAGATATTAATTATGGTCAAATCTAATTTATAGGCACAATTTTGCAAATATTGTCCCTTACTAAATGGAATAGCTTTAAATTAAATTTTTAGCTAAAAAAAGTAGGTATGTTTTTTGTAATGTATTGTAATGTATTGTTTTTTAAAATTATGCAAAAACACAGGCGTGTTTATTCACTGCTAAAAAGAGCCCACTCCATCTGGCTCCTTCATTCCGTGGTGTATCTGTAAGTTTAGGAAACCATCTTGAGCTTTTGGGTGTTGATCTCACGTCAAACCTAAACTTTGGATCCTACATCGAGTCCAAAGCCAAAGTAGCTTCAAAAAAACTCGGCATATTGTCCAAGGTAAGGCGGTACTTCACACCTGGACAGCTTCTAAATCTGTATCAAGCACAAGTCCGATCGTGTATGGAGTACTGCTGCCACCTGTGGGACGGGTCTGCCAAGTACCAGCTTGAGGCTCTGGACTCGATTGAACGGCGTGCCAAAAGGCTCATTGACGACGATACTTTGGTTGGTGAAAGGCTCCAGAGCCTTGCACATCGACGTAAGGTGGCAAGTCTGTCGGTTTTTTACAGATTACACCACGGTGAATGCGCTCAAGAACTGCATGATCTAATTCTCCCATCACCATTCCACTACCGGACTACTAGACGCTCGGCTAAGCGCCATCCTTTTGTGGTCGAAATACCACCCATTCGTACCAAGCGATTTGACTCAACGTTCTTAATTAGAACGGCTAAGGAATGGAATGCCCTGCCAGCGTCTGTGTTTCCGGCGAAATATGACCCGGGCGTGTTCAAGAGAAGAGTGAATAGGTATTTACTTGGCTAGCATGCTACACCTTCGATCGCATCGTCACTTCCCATCAGGTGAGAGCGTGGTCAAATGCTAGACAAGTTTGAAGTAAAAAAAAAAAAAAAAAAAAAAAAAAGGTATCGCGTAGGTATATAGGCGTAAATCAACGATCATTGTCTAATTGTAAATCTAATTGCGGATTAATCATCTCCTTCGTCTTACTTCATTTAATTTCGCCAGTCATTATTATCCTTAGAAATTAGGAAAGATTTTCGTGTCAAAATGTCACTTCGTCTTTGTTCTCTGCCATTCCACATCTCCTGTAAAATCAAAATATAGATGCTCAGATGTCTGCTTAGCCCTTTATAATGTACTAGCTTCGGCCGCATGGCCTATAGGAAACGTTAATTCAACCGCCCATTACACCCTTTAAGGGTGAAATTTCGAAAACCCTTTTCTTAGTGGATACCTATACTTTACAAAGAAGTATAAAAAAAAAATTAATTTAATTAAATTAATTCCTCTAAATTTCAAGTCTCTAGGACCAGCGGTTTAAACTGTACATTGATATATAAATCAGTCAGTCCGTCGGGACTTTGAATTTTATATGTATTTTACCTGTATATAAATTATGTAATTTAGCATTGATAACTCTGGAATATCTTTTGTGATGCCACAATTATAGATCATTTATATGAGTAAATTATGAGGTCTTACAATGTTTAAACTTAGTTATTAGCTGTGAAGTGTAAACTGAGTGTAAATAAATAATTAACCTTCATGTAGAGTGAAGACCCCGCCCCCGGAGAGCGTCGGCTGGAGTACGTGAGTGGCTGGGACGGCGTTGGCACGGCTGCGGTGCTGGCTAACGGAGGAGCAGCCATCTGGGTCCCCAACGGAGATGTCGGCCGAGCGCGAGCGACGCTAACTTGCGCCTGGCTCGTACTCGACGCTGACGACCCTAGCCAGCCGACTGTTGCTGAATGGATCGCAGTACGATTGAATAGCCTTTGACTATCTTCCTCTTATACATAGGTTATAGGGTGCAAACAAGCAATACAGCCCACTGCATCATGATTGCAAGCAGTCACCGTAGTCTATGGACATCTGTAACACTGGAGTTGTCAGTAATGCGTTGCGTATCCTGTAGGCTTAATGCTCTATGTGCACCTAATTATCTTTGATTATCAATAGCTCATTAGAGATACACATCATAAAGAAAGTTCTGAAATGAGCAGGCATTTCTGGAAGTCTGTGTCGATATGAGATAGCGGGAGTGAGAAAACAATATTTTGATAGCCTTGTGTAATGTACTTAGGTAGGTTCTAAAAATAAGGATATTTTAATAAGCCAACCATGACAGTAGGACGGAAATATCAGTCAGAATAAATCTGTGCTACCAAACTTGCTTGCTATTATACTTTCTTTTATTCCGGCTGCATATCCTTTACCTTGTAGCATTCGTTAAATGGCGTACGTAATAGACGTCCTAGATCACTCATGTTGCAAGGCTTTTCTTTGACAATATGAGCTGAATAAGTGACCTAAAAGTCTTGGCCAACTTGACCATAGGTTAAGACTGTACTTGTACTTGGGGTAAGACGGGCTTGTACACATTGCTATATTAAGACCTGTCTGTGTGCAATGCATTTGGGTATAAGTGCAAATTTAGGAGCTGTCAAAGTTGTCAAAATTATTAGTCTTTTGTGAGTGAAGTTGTTGTTGACAAATTGAATGGTTTCAGTTTATCATATCATTAACCTTCAACAGGAGCGTCTTGGTCGTACCGGTCGGATCGGCGGTGATGCCCGACTAACGTCAGTCGGCGAGTGGCAAGCATTATCCACGGTGCTACAGCGTGAGGGGCTCCAACTGGTCCACATCCCGTCCCTCCTCGACCAGCTGTGGAATGAAGAGCCAGACCCGCAGAGAAGACGACCTGATTTTTCCAAAATCGTAGCTAGATTGCATGCACCGGAATACACTGGTAAATTTGAGTTGCAAAATCATCAAACTCATAGCAAAACTTGACTAGTCACTGTTAACCGCATGGTATTAAATAAAGCGTTTGCTGCGGATTGGTGACCGCTGCCAAAAGGTACCTATGTTTTTGATAACTGAGTGCTACCGTGCGATCATCAATTTTGTTTTTTTCATCAAAAGTCAATAGTCATAGAGCCAAGTCAAGCTTTTGGGCCAATTGAAAATTCTGACACCAAGGCTAATCCACTTGCTTTCACTAGAAAGAGGGAAAGAATCCGTACAAGTCAATCTCATTTGCTATACCTATTTATATACAAAAAATGGTCGAAGACCATTTCCCGTCAATTAACGCTACGTCTAACACTTAATTCACCAGGTATATCTTGGCGTGAAAAAGTGTCAGCAGTACGCGACGAGCTCAAAGCTTTAGGCGCAGATGCCATGGTGGTAACAGCTTTAGACGAGGTGGCTTGGCTCCTGAACGTACGAGGAAGGGATGTCCCTTACGCACCGCTGTTGAAGGCCTTTGTCATCGTCAGTCTAAGAGACGTGAGGGTGTTCGCTCCTCCTGGGAAACTGGCCATGCCTGTGAGAGAAGCTCTTGCAGTTTACAATTGTTATACTAATAATTGTACTAGGTAAGCATTTTTTTTTTATGTTAAGGAATGACGTGACGAGCTGGCCGTTCGCCTGATGTTAAGCGACACGGCTGCCCATACCAGCTGCAGTGTCACTCGGAACTCTAAAGTATAGAGGTTCGCGTGACACTGCACTGCGCACGTCATCCAGAGACATCAGCACAATCTAGTAATAAGATTACTAAACTGTGAGATCAGATCATAAAGTCTCATTTGCCCAGTAATTTAACTTAAGCATAACTTATTTTATTACATATAAGTTTAATTATGTAACGAAAACCAACAGTACTTCAGGTACAATACGAAGCTACAAAATAAATATAGTAGGTAAGTACTACGTAACAAAGCCTATTTTTCACATCCATACTTTTACTACCTTTTACTACGTAACTTCTTGAGAATTTATCCGCTTTACTTAGGTACTTGTACTTATTATTAAGTATTCTTTTTATACAAAAGTAGATAATCCTTGAACTACTGGGAATGAGCGGTCTATCCAATCTGTCTGTATCTCTGTCTTTTAGATAACTTTTCATGACTAAAGGCTGAACCGATCTTGATAAAAGTTATGCATATAGTTTTAACCTTAAGGAAGGGCAAAGGATATATTTTTATCACGATAAACTGGAGTCTATACGTGTACGAAATCGAAATCCCGGCAGTAAGTGTTCACAGTATTTTTAATTTCCTCCAAGGATTAACGAATACACAACAATTTACTCCGAGCTCCGTCGTTCCACCGAAACGAAGATCTTGATCCCTGCTGCCGGCACCTTCCAGCGAGGCGCATCGGCTGCTATCGCTCAAAGCGTGCCGCAATCGAAGCGTCTGTTCCAGCTGTCACCTATTATCTACCTGAAGGCGATGAAGAACGAAGCCGAGGCCAAGGGCATGAGGAGAGCCCACTTGAGGGACGCTGTGGCTATGTGCACTTTATTTAGTTACATTGAGGTATATACGATCATCTTCTAATAACATACTAATAAACATTGTATAGCGGAAGAATAGTTATTTAGTGTTTTAATCTTCCTATCACAGGAATAGGCAAAGATAAAACAAAAGAAAACACTCAACTGAATAGCTATTCCACAATTGTACAGTTTATTGTGAAGGGGGTTTATGTCAAAAAATTCTATATATGTAAGTAATTTAAGTTTTCTAGGGTATTTTGCAGAAAAGTTATAGCACCTTTTTCAAATACCTAGTATAAACTTGAGGAAATTATTTGAAATATAGCCAAGTAAAGTTTATTTTTGTTTCAGAACAAAAACGGCCTAGATGAGCTATCAGTAACCAAAACCGTGGACGGCACTCGGGAGACCCAGGCGGGGTACATTGGGGCAGCGATGAAGACCCGCGTAGCGTTCGCAGTGAACGCAGCGGAGCCCGACTACCGACCCACCAACATGACAAATAGAAGGATATTTAAGAATAGCACACTTGTTATACAGTCGGGAGGACAGTACACCGGTAAGCTCAAATCTTAAGATAATAAATTACCATTTTCAAAATCACCATTTCCAATTTTATTACTTCCACGTTTAAAAATAACCAAGCCCTTGGCATGCTGCATCAAAATTGTCGATCTCCCATACTTATAGCGTAAATTTTTCGTCATGTTGCCTTTTTGTCTGAACTTTTACACTTAAGCCTTAATAATCCTCTCTCGAGCCTGCATTAATAATGATTCACAGACATTTTGTGCCCTTAGTCCTTACTGCTACTGTGTTTTTTAATTCTAAAAGCTGTATGTATTATCCAGACAACGACTACTTACCTAAGTAAGTACTAATATCTAATAATAATATTGCCTGTAATTCCGATGTTTAC
This sequence comes from Ennomos fuscantarius, assembly GCA_905220475.3. NCBI lineage: Eukaryota > Metazoa > Arthropoda > Insecta > Lepidoptera > Geometridae > Ennomos > Ennomos fuscantarius. The sequence continues at coordinate 4,665,404 of HG992031.1, read as the reverse complement.
GAATATTTATTTTAAATTCTGACTTAATTCTAACATTTAAAACACTTGTATCCGTTTATTTTATTTTGACATAGGCCTCTTTCCAGCTTCATCCATTCTTCTCTTTCCCTACATGTTATTGACTATGTATTTACAGCGATGGCTTGAGTTGAGTTCTTATAATGTTATACTTACCTTCCAGAGGGCACCACAGTTGTAACTCGTACAGTCCACTTCGGCACACCAAATCGGGAAGAACGGCGAGCGTACACCACTGTACTCCGGTCGCTGGCTGCTCTAGCAACATTGAGCATGCCCTTAGCGTTGCCAGCTGCACACGCGGACCCTGTAGCTAGAGGGCCTCTTTGGACTTTGAAACAGGACTACATGCATCCAACTGGGTACGGCGTCGGTGCAGCTTTAAATATAAAGGAGGGTAAGGATAGATTAGGTACAACTTAACTGCAGCTATGGTTAATCCAGTAACAAGGACCCACATCAATGTCATAAAAAAGCATTTATTTATTCGAAGTTAGAAAAAAATAGCTGTCGCTTTTTTTAGACACAGAACATAGCCTCAATGTGCGTTCTTTCGTTTTCAGATCCAGTTGTAATCGACTATAGGCAAGACACCAATCTGCATACTTTTAGAGAAGGATACTTTGTCACTGCCGGTACGTTATTTTTATCAGGAAGAACTGTTGTTCTGGCCGCCATCGTGCTTCGTAAACATCATTATCCTCTTTCAGAACCTGGTTGGTACGAGCTCAACAAATACGGAGTAAAACTGGGCAACGTGCTGGAAGTGGTGTTAAAACCCAAGGGGTATCTTGGGTTCCAAGAAACTACGCTACTGCCATACGAACCAAAACTCATCGATAAAAACTTGCTCACCGAATACGAGGTATAGCTATCGAAGTATGAAACTAGAAAACTAGTACTTAGTGAATCAAGGTTCCAATAACTCGATCGATTTGTTCAATAATAAACCGCCAAATCCATTGACACCTCATTCATCAAATTCGGATGAGTAGTTGACGCACTACGATGGAACGTGGAACATAACAAACTTGGCCACCTCTCATTAGTGCATTAGATTAGACTACTAAAAAATGGTTAAAACTTCTAATTTTGTTGAATAGTTTTACACATCATTTGTATGTGTTTTAAGAAGTACTGTATATTTCAGATAAACTGGCTGAACATGTACAACGACCGAGTTCGGAAGACCGTAGGCCCCGAACTGAAAGCGCAAGGCCTCCTAGAAGTGTATTATTGGATGATGAACAAGACCATTCCTTTTGAGATTCCCTCGAAAGTCAAGAAAGTGCAGATCAACTCGGGATGCGCCGGCACCAACGGCAAGTTCACTGGGATGCTTGTAGTCGTGGTCATAACCATGGCTTTCAATTGAAAATTGATATATTTAAACTTTAAAAATAGCTGCTGGTTGATTATCAATTGCAATTTTGATTTAATCATTTTACGGAACATAAGAGAATCGAAAACATTTCTTGTATCTTTGCCAAATTGTTCATTAAATTGGATGTTTGGGGCATCTTCCTAATTTTCGGCAGTCGAGTAAAACTTGCAAAAAAAAGCCGTGGTATTCGTGAGTCTTTCGGCTTCGAATACGTTTCTACCTTTGCGAATGTAAAATGTATGATCGTTCGACCACATTCTCAATCCTAAATTTAATTTTAAATTGGCTACGTTGTTTAGTAAGTGATCTAGATATTTAGCAATATCAATACTACGTCTAATTATTATTAGTTAATAAGTGTACTTATGACATGATTATACAATAATGTTAAGTTTTGTAATTACTTTGTTAAAGTTAATAAATAATATCTACGATTTATACGTAGAGCGTAGATCATAGAAAATATTAGAAAAGCAATATGTATTCAATATTTCAATGCAATTTAACGCAATATTTAGATAAAAATGTGGTTAAAGATTCCTATATAGACTAGAGTGTCCGCTATGGTGCCTTACGTTATGAAAACTGGTACCCTCAATCTGTAGGATACCAGGAGGTATTTGTAGAAGCAATCGCACGAGCAATATTAGTTCACAGAATATTTAGATTTAGTCGTCACTCGTCACGTCATAGGTTATCGCACGGGAAATAGGTGTCAATAAAATTACTGCGTCTAACATAACATTCACTATTTTATGTAAACGGATGACGTCTCTAATTTAAATTGTAACAAATCTTAGTAGATACGAACGAGTTTTTTACTCATTTAAGCGAAGCTAAGACCAGTAAGTAGTTTATTGTAAAAAGCTTTTTGAAATAAGTTTAAATAATGTAGAACTTTGTTTATTAAAATTTCTTCATATTAGATATTTTATAATTAATATAAAAAATTGATGCAAGCACCGAGTGCCTTATAAGAGTAGTTGTATAAAAAATTGTGCTACCATAGCTATAGATAAAAAAGTCAATGTAAGTAGGTATGTACCTATTTTATAATAGATATATTATAAAGTTTTTATTAATGCACTACTGTAATAGTTTTTTATAGTATTTTTATTCGGCAATATTTGTAATTATTATTTACCAATGTGTGTTTTCATTTCACAATTTTTTTTAAATACTATTTTTATGTTTAATATAGACAGTGATTTATTAAAAAAAAAAATAACACCATGAGCAAGTAAAACCAACTTTGAGGTCTAGGGGTACCTAGTCAAGTCATAAAATTGATTGTAAAACGCGCGCGAAATTCCACAGAGGGGAGCCAAGTAGACCGAGACGAAGAAATGTATGCCCCAACATATCAATGCAGCTAATTCCTCTGCCTTCTCTTTTTAATGAAGACAATCGCTGCGTTATTAAAAAGGGAGGGCTATAACTACCGTGAGCTTGTGGCTGAACTATTGCGGTACTTATACCATAACTTTCGTTTCACTGCCACGTATCAAAAAGTAGAAAATCAATTTTTATAATATGTATTGAAGTAGATTTATCTAATATTTAGAGTTAATAATAATATACTTTGTGCAATAAATAAACATATCTTTAGTTTTAATACGTGTTTTATTTTCATTGGTCCTAGATTCCAATGCATATACAAAAGTCTGCTTATATACTATAAGTTAATTGCACACATGTTACGCATTGTGATATTATTGGCAGGGATGGTGTACTCGCGCCCAAAAAGAAACAAGCTAGTCTTACGTAACTTGATGAAAACTAGATTTGATAGTTTTAATACGCAGTGTGCATAATTACTATAGAAAAGTCTAATAATAGAAAGTTTCACGAGTGTCATTGCAATCAAATTACGTAATATAATCCAGCGGAAAGAGCTTATAATCTCGACAAGTTTTGAAAAGCCTGATTGTTCACTTTTTTCAGTACACTTAATAGATATTTTTGGTGCGAGTTGTAAAAGCGAAATTTCCGCTCGTAACAACATTATACGTTGATAAAATCGAGTATTTTAGCGTTCACATTTAAATCGGATGTATTCGATCCGAAATCTACGTTAACTCTTTCATCTACATTCAAGATGAAGGAGACGAAGAGTAAAGATTTCGAATCGAACCTTTTCGATGGATGGTGAATAGGGCTACAGCGGAAATTTCCCTTAAAAGTGCGATTAAACTATTGTGATGTGTCGCTAGTTATCAAAACATATATAAAATAAATCCTTATTTAACGGGTATTAAAGGTACTCTAACTTTCCTGCAGGAACGGCGAAAACTGAACTTGCGTGGCTTTCTTCTAGAACGCTTAAATAGAAATCGGTTCAAGCGTTTTAAAAGAAAGCCACATAAACAAAAACATGGCGAATTACTTTCCTAAATTCACGTTATATTTATAGTATGTTTTACTATGGTTTCACTTCGCCTCTGTATGAGCGTTACTATTTTTTAAATTTTTATATCTTGGCACAAATACTCAAGTAATTTTTTAAGACATAATGGGTAACAAAAAACTCAAGATTTTTTTGGCCATAATACGAAAATTTATAATTTTAAATTAATAACCTTTTTAACACATCAATCACAATAATTTAATTTTTAAAATATACATTATAGAATGCGCTGTTCGTTAGGAACTTGAAAAACCGCCTCGAGAAAAATATTAACAAATAAATAAAAGATGAGAATTTATTTCACATCTATATACAATTAAAAGCACGTAACACGAAGAAATGGCTAAAACAAGAAATGCTTTAACAATAATGGCACAAACAAGTATGGTGCAAATATGATTATACTTATTGTGCATAGATAACAAGGTAATGCATATCACGTGAGATTAGCAGTATAAACTGCGCCAGTATTATAATGAAAATAACGATCATGAAACTTCGATTGAAATGCAACAAGATTAATCAAATTCCTAATTTGAAAATTCCATAGTAACTATGCACATAGACTCCGCACTGAAACTGTAAAATCCATACAAAGTTTCTATTAGTTGCAATCAAGTTACGTCATCACCGGTTTACGTGAATAGTTACTAAGGTAATTTTCAAATTAGGAATGCAACATCTATTGCATTGCATTGCAATCAAAACTCTGTGATCTCTTCCTTATAAGCATATTTTGGTTGAACCAAATATATATATTGGCAGTACCAAGAACCGTTGCATAAATAGGTTGAAATTTAATGGAATGAGAAACAAAAAAAATATTATTTTCATGCCAATGAATTACTGGCGCGATTCATAAATATATATATATTTTTTTAAATATAACAAACCGTCATTTAAATAACAAAAACATACACTCTGTGTAAAGAATATAACGAAGTACAAGCAAGTAGTACAAGCTTGTAGCTATTAGGTGCTATATCTTATAGTATAAGAGAATCTACAGAGAAAATAAATCAACATCAATAAATACATCCTTTAAGTTAATCCTAAAAGTTATTAAACCTTCAGTCTTCAGGCTGTGCCTATGTTATCACACGTAATACATGGGTCTCCGACCAGGCGGAGGCTCCCGATCTAAAAACTTACATGTATAAGCGAATAGAGTAACGCTAACGGCTGAACAATAAATAAATACATTTGGGACATGTCACACAGCGCCATCTAGTCCCAAACTAATCAAAGCTTGTACTATAGAAACCAGATAACTGATACAATACTTAGATACCTTTTTGTTTGTAAATACATACATAGAATACAATATAACACCCAGACACAACAAACATTGCTGTTAATCACACAAATGTTTGTCCTAGACGGGAATATCATAGCGAACTTAGGAGCTGTGAAACTTTAATTCAGACGGTCATAAATACCGTATGATTTTACTGATCACAAAGACTTCCAAAATATGGGACTATTTTATGTCAAATAAATGAGTAAATTGGGTTTACGTACCGCAGCTAGCAGTCATGAGAGCTTAAACCAAATCCAAATTGCGCTGCCGTTAGCGGCACTCTACAATAGTGTCGATTCTGTGTCGCATACTCTAAAGCTAAGCGAAATTAACATATTTTCGTCTTTTTCATTTTCCCTTTATCAGAAGAGTACCGCCATACTTTAAGTTTACTTTAGTTTTAGAGAATGCGACACAGAATCGACACCAATACTTGCCTTAATCCTATATACAAATATATAATACACAACAGCATGTACACAAGACGCCACCACAATAAGTCAAATGAAATTTTTGCTTTTAGAATTAGCGCTTTAGAAAAACGCATGAAACTAAGTTATAGCAAGCTATGCTTATTTTTATTTACTTCTTGTGGTGATCGCAAACACCGACAGACTCTCGTGCAATATATTCACGACATTGTAAATTATTGTATTGTTACAAATTCGAGACTTTTTTTTACATTTATTCCAACGATTGTGATGTAAAGGAAACTTATCCGCTCCGAAGTTAGGTACTATACAAGTCGCATATAAAGTTGTAGGTATGTTTAATTTTACAAGCTCTTTATGTCCGGGTCAAATCAAGCAACAGAATTTTAAAGCAGTTATCCTTAAACCAATTGAAATTAAATTTTTCATACACTTTTAGTTTGGATGACAAATGCATGGTTAGCTGATGGACGTCATTCTAAATCCAATATGGCGGACGGCCCAAGATGGCGTACTGGTAATTTTTTCTGCATGCCCCTGATCAAGATATCAAATGAAAGGGTTTGCAGAGAACACTAGCATAAAAAAAGAATACGAAAATAATATACTATAAAAAGAATATTACTGAACAGATTGTTTTAAAAATATTTTTTTACTATTAATTTTTGTATTAAATTATGTTACTGCGCAGGCATCCGAGCACAACTTCACACAACTTCAGAGCAGTAAGATTATTTTATATCCACCGTAACTCTTATCGATATAAATAAAAATGAAATGCTGTTCATTGGTCACTATCATTTCAAGGTTGGACCGCTTTAGCTATTATTGTATTAAAATGTTCGTATTACGGTTTAGTGGAAAGAAATAATTGGAAAGCTTTGCAGTCTGCTTCCGTGTGCCTAAATAGTAATCCATAAAGCTGTTTGCAGTGCCACCAAGCTGTCTATTCGGTTGGATTTTTCAATATCTTCTGGAAATCATCTTATGAAAACGAGACAGTAAATCCAACTTCACAGATAAGTTATAAGATCTGAAGAACAAAATAAACTTTAATAATCCATTTTAAATTAATATATTCCCGACTGTTACTCACGTACAGTATGTCAATTTCTCGACCAGGTTTAACAATCCAATTCAATTTTATCTTATATTCGATAGATTGTGTATAGACAATGGTTATTAAATGCATGATTATAAGTAGTATTATAAGTATGTTAGATTAAAAGTTTGAAAATGGTCTCTTTGGTGGTTTCATTTATCAAAATCGGTCAAGCATCTTGGAACTCGACTGATGTGGTTAGTAAGAGAATATAATGTCTTTTTTGTTAAAATTAAATTTACAAAAAAAGACTGGATGTGATAAATATATAATATGTAATAAATGTGATGTATTCAGATTTTTTGAGTTTCTTTAGTTTTTGAGGATTTTTTGAGTATAACTAAACTGTGCACATGCACAAAACTAACCAACTTATTCATAAACGTTAAGATACTAAAAAATATGCTGTAAAATGTTTTTTCAGCTTCTCGCTTACGATAAATGTCACACGAGAAAGAAAGATAAACGTCTTTGTAAGTACAAGTTTATCTTATCGTGCATTAATGATAAAGGGGGATAATAGAAAAAAAACGCAGCGTGCGTTTTCCAAATAGTGCAAATATCAAAACTGAACTGAAGAAAGGTTCGTGGTTAGAATGTAAAACTATTTGAAGGAGATATATTCATCTTCTCAGATCCACTACTTCGACAGGTGCTGTTTCATCGATTCTAATGTGGGACACAGTCTGAAACACAAAAGCAGGAAATATTATAGGCGTTCGGATACCACTAATATCTATAATAACAGAGAAACAATTAAAAGAATAACAGAGAAATGGGAATCGTTTATACAAAAAGGTTAAATTTTTTTTTTTTACTGAGTGATTTGTCGAGCCAGCCGTTCACCTGATGTTAAGCGCCACGGCTGCCCATAACAGAACAGTGTCAATCGGAACCCCAAAATAGAGTTTCGAGCAACACTGCACTGCGCACATCATCCTGAGACATCAGCACTGTCTGGTAATAAGATTACTCGACTGTGAGATCAGATCATAAAGTCTCAATTGCCCAGTAATTTCACTAGCTACAGTGCCCTTCAAACCGGAACACAGTAGTGCTTGTAAAAAATAAATAAATATTTTAATGTACGAAATGTTGTGATAAATTAGCCATGCGGTCGCGGCGTAATAATGGGACCACCCCTTTTCTCGTAAGTAAGTTTGAGAAAGAGAACTTCTTTTTTTTTTCAAATTCATATATTATACATACGTGGAAAAGCGGCGGATCGGCTGGATGCGGATGGAATCCACTCAACCTGCAGTTTGTTATGAACTGCATGCCGAAGGTTGGAGTCAGGGCGAAGTATCCGGTTCTGGAAATAACAGTACCTTTGAAACATGCCTCTAGCTAGTCCAGTCAGTGCATGAAAACAACTAATAAAAACGAAAATCTTTTTACTGTGAATATGCGAATTTTATGTTATATGTATGTAATAAAATTGAAGGGGTGAGAATAAAAAGGGTTTAACTGATTTTTTTCACAAAATTACTTATGAGTATCGTTGGATTCAGCGTGAAATTATCTACAATAGTACATTCTCAAAATACCGAAATGAAGCTTAAATATCGAGATTTTGAGTCTAAAAAAGGTTTATCTGTCACAGGAATACAGTTCGCTTAGCATAAAAATATTATTATATATATTTTATTATATTATATTTTCACAGTAATTGTATGAATTATACTATATTTAGTGTTTTAAAATAGAATTAAAACATTTTCAAGCAACTGAAACTTACATAAACCTTTTCTATTACCTTATAAGCACTCTACATTAAAATGACGCCGTTGACGTTTAAAGTCAATTTTCTCGAAACTGTCAATTTGTCAGTTAAACCCTTTTTATTCTCAACCCTTCAATTATTATACTATGTTATACCACAGAATAAGTAAAGCATTGTCAAATAAATAGGTAAATTTGCTACGACCCTACCCTGAAAAGGACTCTAACCTCTTTCTATCGCTATAGCTGTGCTCTTCTGACGCGTTTAACATAGCGACATAGATGCCGGTCCTATGTACGCCAGTAATTTTTCTTATGTCAATGACGTAACAAGCTAGTCTTTTACCTGATGTTTAGTATCACAACTGCCTATAACATGTGCTAAAATGCTGAAATGAAAAACAATGCTAGAAAAACGCAAAAATAATATAACATGTAAGGTTTAACCACAAAAGATTTGAACGAACCTTAAACTAGAGTTAAACAACTGTTTTGTATTGTTAAACACACGTTTAGCGTCTGTCTAAGGGTGGATTCGACCAAACTTGGATTAATACACGTTAACTATACCAGAATAAATCTATTCCACGATATTATACTCGAGTAATTCATTCTTCGTTTTTCCACGCAATATAAGTTTAGCTACGCTTAGAATTACTATACGCGAATAGCGGAATAAATGATGAACGAATCTATTACCCAGTTAACAATTGTTGTTCTACAACGACACGGAATTCAAGCTTATGTCATATCAACTCGCTTTTGTCGTATTATAGTGTAGGAAAGTAAATGACAAAATACTTGGTGGGACGTCTTTTTTATCTTTGTCTATTTTTAATTAAAATATTCTCTGAATAACTCTGTAATTCCACCAATAACCGTGGTATAGTAATAATACTCGAATAGACTTGCTATTCTTAGAATTGTAGACGGTAAAATGTGAAATTGATTTACTCTCGAACAAATGGCGATTTATTCTAAGAATAAAATTTACTCTCGTTTGGTCGAATCCACCCTAAGCCTTGTGTATATTTGGTAATACGGAAAAATGCTAGGATGCTAAAATGGTGCTTTGGGAACAAAAAAATGCTTACTCATTGTACTTCGGCGCGCAGACTATGGCTATCGCTTCCGGCATCATCAGCTGGTAGGAGCACTGCGTGTGGAGGTCTACAGACGATAGGAACGCGGTTTGCGTCGGATGGGTCTGAAACACAACACAATGTGTCAATTGCAGTTTAGTTTTTCTTTTTATTGTTTTGGCTCCACACTTTTGTGTATTTAGCCAGTGTCAAGTAATTGATAATTCATCAAGTTAATGTTATTTCACGCAAATATGTGTCAAGTCACAGTCGAAGTCATCAAGTCAAGTCATAGTCTAGTCAAAGTCATACTCCTAGTAAAGTGGTGGCAACTTTACTTGAAGCTTCTATGGAGCTTTGGAAACAACACGAAAAGAAACGTTTCACCATCATTATACCATTTTCCCACACTCGTGTCTGTAATCCAGCACTTAACGAATAGAATGCCACCAATTTTATGCACTAACACTGAAGATAACACAAGTTTAGGAAAATAATACAATGCGGTGACGCAATCTTTTTCGCTTTCCCGCCAAAAACTCTGCAGTTATATAATATACGCCGTGTTTCTCATCTCGCACCAGCCACCTCCGACTATCACCCATATTCTAAGACTTAACTCGAGATTTCCTCGACTCGACTTCCACTCAAACTCGACTGGAGGCGCCTCGAACATCCCTCCGAAACTTCCTCAAAATCGGTATTTTTAGTTAAGTTTTCGAGGTTCCTTGAAGTGAGTGGAGTTAATTTGGAGTCGTGGAATTACTTCACTATACGTCATCAGTTCGAGGATAATTTTATCAAACCTGAGGAACTTTTTAGTCTATGCTGGGTTTTGACAATGTAATAATATTGTAAACGTCAAAGAAATTCCATTTCGTGATATAAGTGGTGCCATCTTAGCATATTTTCTGCTGTATTAGCACTTTTTCATGGTTAAATTCTTCAATCCTAATTTTTTTCCTATTATAATATAAAATACAATTAAACAAAAACAAAAAATGGATGATAATGGCGGCTTGACTTTTTGAAGAAACGCATCTTTGGAATATGTAAAGTGAGTAAATTTAGTTTATTGACTGGCCTGATAACTCAGTCGGTAGTATTCCTGCTTTCTTAGCTGTGGGTTGTAGGTTCGATTCCCACTCAGGAAAAACATTTTTGTGATGAACATCGATGTTTGTTCTGTGTCTGGGTGTTTATATTGTATTCTATGTATGTATTTACAAATAAAAAGTATAAAAGTATTATATCAGTTATCTGGTTCCTATAGACAAGCTTTGCTTAATTTGGGGCTAGATGGCGTTGTGTGAAATTTCTGCACAAAAAAATGACAGTCATTTTCGAAAAAACCGGGGATGGTCACTTGCTGCTTACGGTAATTTATTTTGCCATCTCAATGGTGTAGCTCAGTGCCATAGATAATATTTTTGTCAAGTTTTCTCTTTATATGTATAATTTACAGTGTTGCACACCTTACACCTTAGCGATTTTGTCACCCGCGGCTGTCGACACTATTGTCAATTAATAACAATGGAAGCAAAATATGCACTACACTATACTTACTGAAAGGGTGTCGTTTTTGGAATTCGAAATTTTCATATACTTCCAAAGGATTCTCTGCATCCTTAAAATATCTTCGTAATGGGTAATCAGCTTTTTCAAAAGCCATCATGATACAAATAAATACAAGACGCGACTTCGAGGAAGTTTCAAGGTAGATCGCGAGGTACCTTGAGTTGACAGGTCGTTCGCTTCCCTCACATGAGGAAAATCTCGAGTGAAATTCGAGTTGAGGTGGAGTGGAGGAAATCTTATCAACTAAAAATACCAAACTCAAACGTAAGGTTGAGTCGAGTCGAGGAAATTTCGAGTTAAGTCTTAGAATATGGGCCTATGTATCCCTCGCTGCCGTGCAAATTATCGTCGAAATTCTTTCTTTCCGCGTAAGTTTAAAAGCTTTAACTGCAAATTTTCTGAGCTTGGAGACTTATTTACGACGAGGCAGAATATTTTCATGAACTTAATTTTCAGTGAATTCTTTGACTAGACTCATTCTGTTACAACACAAGAAAAACTGATATAATTTACTGATGAATCACATCACACTAATATTATAAAAGCGAAAGCTTGTATGTGTGTTTGTGTGTATGTGTGTATGTTTGTTACTCCTTCACGCTCAAACGGCTGAATTGATTTGAATGAAATTCGGTACCAAGATAGCTTATACACTGGATTAACATATAGGCTAAATTTTATCTCGGAAAAGTGAAAGTTTCCCGTGGGATGAGCAAATAATTAAAATACTTTTTATCCGCAGTTAAAACCACGGGGCGCAACTAGTATTGATATATATTTGTCTTGTGCGATTTATTTAGATTAGAGATGAGGCAGTGCGATTGTGTGCAACTAGTCAGTTGCACCCCGCGGTTTCACTCGCGCTTTCATTATATTATTATGATTATTATTATTAGACTTAATAATAATAATCATAATAATATAATCTAAGCTAATCAATAACAATACTTACGATTAAATGTTACTTTCACCTTATATTTATATGGCTTTGATGATAATAGTTTTCGTTTTGTTAAATGTCACCTACCTTTTCTTTGTAAACACCTACTTATTAATTGTAAGAGTGATAACCTGTATTTGGCTTAGGAGTATTTATTATTTTGTTCTCATATTATTTTATATTTGATCCGTTCGCGTCGCTTCGTATTCACCAGCTTACTTAAGTTTTACTTCAAAAAAATGTATTGAGTGTTTATATATCAAGTTGGTTTATCAGGATGCTTACGTGTATCCATCCTAACGTGATGAGGTTGTGTTGGTCCTGAAAGTGGAAAATCTCCTCTTCGTTGTTGGTGACGCACGAGTCCGGTGTGCCAGTCTGCTTCGGGACCACAACGTGCGTTATCTTGAGCTGATCCCGCTCCTGTAGCAATGACCGAGTGAACGAATGAAAGAAAGAACGAATGAACATGAATGGTTTATTAATATTTAACACACAGTCGTATAACTACGTTTTACGCTCATTTCTTGCTTGCTTGAACTAAATGTAAACGAGGGGTAAATATTCCACGATATTGATAATTAGTTGGCGATAAATGGCAATTGCCAAAGGAACCGCAGAAAAAATTAAGTATGTTTTAAGTGACAGCTTCTGTGGTGTGGTGATTGAGGAGGCGGTGTGTTCGATTCCTGCGACAGGACAAGTATTAGTACACAGGATAAAAAACGCTAATTCTTGTTCTGTGTCTGAGTGTTGTGGGACTTTGGTGCTCGCAGTTCCCGAGTCCCTATCAGAACATAAGTTAGAAAGTGTTACTGATGTAGTAGTAGAGGGAAAAAGTTAGGGTTCAGGATCAATGCAAATTATAATAATAAGGCCCAACGATCACATACATAGATCCTGGACCCTAGCTAGAATTCCGTGTCTAGGGACCCAGGAACTACAACCCTCAGACTCAGAACAAGTATTTACGCCATTTTCTGTGCACAAATACTTGTCCTGCCGCGGAAATCGAACCCACCGCCTCCGGGTTATGAGCCGACCTGCTCAACCACCACACCACAGATGCTGTCTACATTATATCGATAAAGCATCATACCAGTATTCCGGCGAGAATGCCGCAGGTCTCGACGTTCCTCGCCGTATTGTGTGCGGCGAGATGAAGGAACCGCGCCATCAGTGCCGCCGGGACCATTACCGTGCGCAGACGGTCCAGCGATAACGCATCGCTGTAGCCGCTGTCACTGCAAAACGACACTATATTTGTGTTTTTTTTTTATGCTGCTTTGCCACAGTCCTGGGTTCGTGCTCTTTTTTAATATACTACTTACATATTGTTAGTTGTGTTATTATTATTATTTATTAACAAAATACAGAAGGGAAGTATTTAAACTTTTTTTTTCTTAAGTTTTTGGTCACAATATAAATATGAGGAACATCAATTACTTTATTTCTATTTGCGTATTTGCGTATACACCACGAGCAGACCAGCTCCCGACTATACTTGATTATATTCAGAAACTTTATATTTCTATTCTATATGCCATAAGGAATAAGTAGAAATTTTTTATGCACGCCTGACTTGGGGGTAAGATGGTGAGGCGAACGAAAGTTGAGAGGGCGATATACTTATATCTCCCTCTCTAAATGAAGATAGAAAGAAAGAGTTACGTTTCGTATATTACTGTAGGGACAAGAGAGATGGACCTAAAGAAGTTTTACTTCAGTCGTGTGGTATAAAGAACATTAGTTTTTTTTTTGCTCCACACTTTTATGTATTTAGCCAGTGTCATGTAATTGATAATTTCTTAAGATAATTATGTTTTATGCAGATATCCGTCAATTCACAGTCCAAGTTATTAAGTCTAGTCTAGTCTAAATCATACTCCTATAGTAAACTGGTGGCAACTTTACTAGAAGCTTCTATGGAGTTTTGGAAACATCACGAAAAAAGAACGTTTCACCATCATTATACCACTTTCTCACACTCATGCCTGTAATCCAGCACTTAACGAATAAAAAGCCACCAAGTTTATGCACTAACACTGAAAATAACACAAGTTTTGGAAAATAATACAATGCGGTAAAGCAATCTTTCTCGTTTCCCCGCCAAAACTGCACATTAGTTTTTTTTTGTAAATGCATACTTTTTTTTCAAAAATATAGGTACTAACGTGTGTGGCCGTGACGGCGGTATGAGCGGCGGCGCGGGCTGGTAGTGATGCGGCGGCGCGCGCGGTGTTTCTGTGGCGAAGTCGTCCGGATACAGCACGCCGTCCATCGCGGGCGCCGACGGACTCACTGCCCATGCATCCTACAGAACAAACGCATCTTGTTACATTAGCATACATTGTATGCTAAGGGGCCATCCAAATTACGTCACACGTTAAGGGGACGGAGGGGGATCGGCGAGGTGTGACAATGTGTCACAAGGGGCGGGGAGGGGTACCAAATTTGTGTCATCACATTTCTTCAAAATATACAATACTTTATTTCTATGTATTACAACACTAAATTTTTAATTTTGTAAATTTTTAAATTTAAAATTGCAAAATATGTGACATCACAGAGGGAAGGGTCTCACAATGTCATTTATTTTATTTTTTTTATGTAAAAAGTACACAGTTTTTGACTGGCCCGATAGCTCAGTTGGTCACTACCAACTGAGCAGTTGGTAGTGACAGTTCAGAAGGCAGGGGTGCCTGTCACCCCTGCCTTCTGAACTGCGGGTTGTGGGTTCGATTCCCACCCAGGACAAACATTTGTGTGACGAACATCGATGTTTGTTCTGTGTCTGGGTGTTATATTGTATTCTATATATGTATTTACAAACAAAAAGTATCTAAGTATTGTATCAGTTATCTGGTTCCCATAGTACAAGCTTTGCTTAGTTTGGGGCTGGATGGCGTTGTGTGAGATGTCCACACATATTATTATTATTATATACAATACGATAGAAATATACATGTACTGCTATTTATAATCAGCACGTCAGCCTCTGAGGTAGTAGGAAAGAACGCCATGCCACTAGATCCTTGCATCTCTTTTGTAAGTGTCCAACATTCGTATATTTACCAGATGTATGTACCTAAGTTTGAAAGTGTTACTAATGTTGTGTTATCAATGTAATCAGTAATCATAAACGAAAGAATCTGTAATAACAATGACTCACCGTCCAGGCTTCCTGCCTCACATTGTAGTAGTAATTCCCACATGCAACTTTATACACGATAGAGGTGCGATACCCCGCAGTGTTGTATACAGAACTATGCCGATACATGGTAAATTAACACTTCATAAAGAGTTTATGGGAATAGTTGCTGTATCACCTCCCAATATTAGAAGTGTAGTAAAGTTGTCAATACGAGACTGTCATATTTGTTTTATGAGATAGCTGCAATATTGAATTTTCAATAGAAATTTGTTTCCCGCAGTGACAGTAAATGATTATACACCCTGAGCTTATGTGGTATCTTATGTGCGTACAGATAAAACATGAAGCTAAAAACTGGTTTTGGACCGAGCTTTCTGGTCCTAATACATTGTTTTTTTATTATGTAGCTTTTTTTCTATTTTTATCACAATTATAATTCAATCATTATGAAACTAACAAATATATTCATCATTTAAAAAAGCGAGAAATTAATTATGTTATTTTACAAAAGTAAATTACTTATTAAATTCCTCAACATCCTGTCATGGTACAAACAACATCATTAATAATTTGTCAGTGTCCTTGAAATAATTTAGTTTACAAATTTCACAATGATTATTAATAAAAAACACCAAACAAACTATTTTATTTTAAATGATTTAACTTGTTCACAATTTTTTTAAACTTTGTATAGTTTTTTTCAACACTGCACAGAAGTTTTATTATATACAGTGAAAGAATTGGAAATGTACTGTCTAGGTGTGGCAACTGAATGGTTACAACAGATCAATGTTAATGAGATGCAAGCCGAACTTGCCAAACTGGTTTGCTTGATTATTTTATCTCAAGTTAGTTACATTGGCCAAGGGCTTAGTTTTGCTTGTCACACATATTTATAACCAATATATAAGTACATAGCTAAGGTTAGATTATTAATATGATATAGATTAGATAAAATATGACTAATATTTTGGACAGATGTTTGATTATATACTAATATAAATGTTTTTTTATTTTATTGCTTTTTATTGCTTTAAAGAGTAAAAAGTCATCTTTAGCTGTCAGCCCTACATTAAAAACAAACATAGATAAATAATAATGTTCCACATTCTATGGTTAAAAATATTTTGATCTTCCCGTTTTGTTTGTCTATAATAAAAATCTATGGATATTTTCAGTCCTATCTAGTTCAGACTTTATTACCATTTATATTTTGTTTATGAAACCAACTGTGTTTTGTGTTTCAGAAATACATAAAGTTCTATAATTTCCAAATTAGTAATGTTTAAAATTATCTATTCAAAAGAGTCCTTCTTGAGAGTATAGTAAGTGCAATTAATTACCTAAGCCATTATAAAAAATAAGTTCTCTATTTTTGTACCCTTGTAATCAATCACAGTCTCCTGTGATACAGGCTTGCCCTAGTGTAGGAACTACTAGCAGTGTGTTGTCAGTTACTGTAATTTTTGTTAAATAAAATATTTTTTTAATTATAAAATATTGTTTGTATAGACTGAAATTAACAAAATAGATTTTAAATAACAAAGGTTGGTTTTAACTCCTAATGGATACTTCATGTGTATATGGTACAGCAACTTGCACTAGCTAGGCAATAAGTACTAATAAGGAAAATTATTTCTAGAGAGAAACTTACTGTATGTGTCAAATGTGGTGCATTAGTATTAGCATCTTTCTTATTTTCATCAGCCTGCAGTCGCTCTGCTAGTTTGGCATCATCTCTTTCTTGCTTCTTTCTCTCTTCTTCTGTTTTTCTTCGTTTTTCCTATACAAGCAATTTTTTTTTTGTAGTTAAGTATTACAAAACCATTTGAAGCTTGCTGATTACTTATAACTTAAAATTCAAAAACTTTTTTGGACTATTAGTGATTTTACTTGACTTGGACTTTACATGATAGCTGAATAGATTTGAATAAAATTTGGAACAGTTATATGCTTAATGGTTTGCTTATATGCTGGATTTACATATAGGACACTTGTTATCCATGGGTGAAACCCCGGAGCGTAGCTAGTAGCAGATAATGTTCCAGCAAGAAAAGCCTCATGAGACCAAGAGTATTACTACTGCTATACTGCAACTTACCTCATTTTCAATATAAGCTGCATGTTCTTTGGTATACTGATCTAACAATTTTTGCTTAAGTTTCTCAGCTTTGGGCATAACCTCTTTTAGTTTGGTTTGATTAACAGCTTTCACTTGAGCAGGGACCATAGCATACTCTGGGTGTTTACGGATTTTCTCCAAGAATAGAGTCATAAACTTCATGTAGAGCATGTATGCTTGCTCTAGACTGCCTTCGGCAAGGTACACATTTGCCATCCTGACCATTTCCAATCCAGATCGGTAATACCTTTAGGATATCAATTATTTGATTAAAACTGACATGTAAGTACTGAACTATGTTGAAAGATACTTCATCTTCTAATAGGTATGTACGATACAAATCAAACAAAAAAATCTGCAAATTATATTCAAGTCATTTAACGTTACTGCACGAGTACTGTACCTTCTAGGTGGCACGTTAGGGTCTACATCTACCATAGCACCATAACTAGCGAGCTGCTTAACCCGAGCCGAAGGTTCCAATGAAGCAACATCAGAATGATGCCTTGCACGTCGTTCATCCGTCATTTTGCTCAGCACTATTTTCGCAGTGGTAAAATCTAAGTTCTTATTGAATGATAGTGAAAATGCCAACAAATAATCTTTATTGTTTAGAGATTAATAAAGATTAATATTTTACTCAAATACAAATCTAAGGATGACCCGATAAAAAAACTCTTGAAATTCCTTCAACTTCAACTCTTTGTAAATGGCCTTTGTGGAGAGGTTACCACAATTTTGCCAATATCACGTAGAAAGATAGCACATCAAACGAAGATTTTTCAGTGAGAAATTTTGGTATATGTTGAAATTCCTTGTTTGCATGTTTTTTTTATTTGTCAGCGGTTGCGATGTGAACTGTGAAGTTAACATTCTCAAATCCAGTATAACCGTCAATGTCAAATTTACTTGACTTTGACTATTTCTGAAACGTCAACTTACTTTTACTTTAGTAGCTTTATGCGATTAGGGTATTTAGTCAATACAATAAATAAAATTCAAACTGATCCGAAACGGTCAGCTCAGTAACTTGATTCCAATTATTATGTAGTATCATTAAAACATCAACTGTAAAACATGAATGCTACAACTGTCTGCACCTACTGCAAAAAACATTTGTACTTGCCGCGTTTATTATACCTACTCATAGACAAAAGAGGGTATAACCATAGTAAAGATGTAACGGATAGTGTACCGTATACCGGATATTTGGCAAGCTACGAGACCGGAGCACCGGATATCCGGCTACCGGATATCCATTTCATCTCTAGTCTACTAGAAGGTAAAGTTAATATAATGAAATGTGTTGAAAGTTGGAAGATATTGTTATTTAAAAGCATATTTCATAAAATTACATGTCCAAATGCTATTATTATTATTTATTTTGAGAATTAAGTAATTTATAGTCGAAGCAGCTCCTGAAGTGCTAATGATGTTGTTCTCTACCGACCTTTACAGCTTCACTGGGAGGAAGGGTAGGCGCTTAAGACGCCCAGCCGTCAAAAGTAAGAGGCAAATAAAAAAAAAGTCAAAATATTTATTGCAAATTTCCTATTTTTAGCACTTTTACAACCTAACAACTAGCTCAAAGGTACACCTGGGGTGCGAGCCTCGGCTTGGGGCGTTGCCGGCATAAGAGGATAAGAAGACTGTGTCTACTGGAAGAGTGCAGGACCCTATAGAAAGTCATGACCGTTCTGGCTAACCTACGTCGACCTCGCCGGCGGGGTCGGTGTCTGATTGTGTTACGCTGGAATCCTATACCAGTGCCGAAAGCGGTATCTGAGCCAGAAGTGCTAGACTGGTACGGTGATCCTAGCGCAATCGATACTACGGCTGCTATAGGATCGTCCGGGGTTAAGCTGCTCCGTTATACATTACAGTTGGAGAATAGGTATCAAAGCCAATATGCAAAACTCAACAACGATACTAATTTAACCCAAACCCTTTTGTACATGCTAACTTTTAGTATTTGTATCCTAATTAGGTAGGTACTACATTTCGAGAAAATCATTAAAGTACCGCGTTGATGGCGGGGCAAAAATTATAATTTAAGGAGTAGGTAAGTACGTTACTTTTGATTTAAAACCTTATTATTATCAACTGTAGGGTACTTAGGTATATCCCAGTCATCTTAGGGTCAAGATTAAAGACTGCCAAAATAAAAATTCTTACAAAAATTCAGCTGATTAAATTTCATTGTGAACTTCACAATGACACCTCATTGTCAGGTTGGCCCTTTTTTTTTAGCTTATTTGACTGGGCTATTAAGGGAACAAAGGAATTTAGAATAGCTTGGAGACTTGCTTGGCTTTAAGCGAATGTGTCATCGAACCCAGAGACACAGACCTCTTCACCTCTAAGTACCTATACCATACCTACTGTAGGGTTGGTCCCCCAACCAGGCGCAGCGCTTCAGGCCTTATTTTACTCATCCCCATCTATAATTAGAATAAGGATAAGACGGCCGTTGACAAATGAAAACAAATAAATTTAACATTTAAATTAAATATTTGATTAATATTTTGATAACTAACTAGGCACTACATAAACGACAGCACCAATAGCAAAAATAGCAAACACATATAAACGGGAGCCACGTACACACAGCTAGACATATCAATGTTTGGTTGGAAACGCCACAACAAAGATTACGGCATCTCATAAAAAGCGGGTAGCACGACGGGCAGTGCCGGTACAAAAAGAAATATGGCCTTTTCTTGCCGTTTGCTAGATACTTGCCATCGTTACATTTTATCTCATCTTTCCATAATTCACTTTCTACTTCATGTATCACCCTATTTAGATTGCAAAATGCATTTCGAATATGTTGAAGAAAAGGATAACGTTCAAGCAATGACTCAAAATCAAACCTAGATTTCTTAATATTAGCTAACTTCTTTTTCTTACCCGATATCTTTTTGCAAGCCGACTTCTTTTTGTTAGCAGATATCTTTTTGCAAGCTGACCTTTTTCTGTTAGCCGACTTTTTGTTGTCTTTACTTCTCTTTTCGCACTGAATCTTATCACAAGAGAATTTACGTGGTGATTGAACACTTTTTACATTATGACTAATTTTATTAAATGTCTTCTTTTTTACGCTACGGTTACAATAACGTAAGCTTGCGCATGTGTTTGATAGACTTGTGTTTATTTTACGTGATCTGGTGATCGGAGGTCCTGCGTGAATAGATTTGGTCCCTGATCTTTTCGGGTGTGATTTTGCGTGTACGTAGTCACCAAGATAAGGTTTAGTCTGACATATACGATTCATGATATTATGTTGCGTTTGTATATTTTTTCGTTGAGTCAAAAGATTGTCACCGGCGCTAACTTCTGTCTGACACCCTGAATGTATAATGCCATTATCAACGACAGCATGTCGACGTCGTTGTTGAATAATACCTAATCTTGCGGAAGAGCGTCTAGGCTCAGAGTGACTCCGAGAAGAGATGTGCTTAACTTCTTCTGATTTATTAAGATCTACAGCTGAACTACTTTTCTTAGGTAATAGTTTGTAATCTCTTGCTTTTGATCTTCCACGTTGAGCAATACTTTGATGTTTTTCATGAACATTTTTAATAGCTGTGAGTTTATACCGTTGAGGTTCTTTAGCAGTATTATGAACATGCTCTTTACATAAAACACATAGCGGCATAGAGCCATGAGAATCATTAGGAACTACATGAATCAATTTTTTACATAAGCTACATATAGGCTTCGAGTCACCGGGAATTTTATAAACACATTTTTCACAGGTACATATGCCATGATGATTATCGGAAACCTCAAGTATACAGTCACGTTGAGTTTTGGGTTGCTCTCGAATATCAGGACTTTTAAGCCTTGAGCCATGATTTTCATTAGGAGTTTTATAAGTACATTTTTCACGGGCACATACGGGCCTAGGGCAATGATGGTCATTGAAAACCTCTTTTATACAGTCACGTTGAGTTTTAAGTTTAAACCTTGAGCTATGATTTTCATTAGGATTTTTATGAGTACATTTATCACAGGTACATATGGGCCTAGAATTATGATGGTCATTGAAAACCTCATTTACACAGTCACATTGCGTTTTAGGTTTAAACCTTGAGCTATGATTTTCATTAGGAATTTTATGAGTACATTTTTTACAAGCACATACGGGCCTAGAGTCATGATGGTCATTGAAAACCTCATTTATACGGTCACGTTGAGTTTTAGGTGGCTGTTGAATATCAGGACTTTTAAATCTTGAGTCATGATTTTCATTGGGAGTTTTATTAGTACATTTTTCACAGGGATATACGGGTCTAGAGCAATGATGGTCATTAAAACCCTCATTTATACAGTCACATTGAGTTTTAGGTTTAAGCCTGAAGCTATGATTTTCATTGGGAATTTTATGAGTACATTTTTTACAGGCACATACGGGCCTAGAATCATGATGGTCAGTCAAAGCCTCATTTATACGGTCACGTTGAGTTTTCAGTTGCTGTTGAGGACTTTTAAACATTGAGCCATGATTTTCATTGGAAATTTTATAAGTACATTTTTTACAGGCACGTATGGGCCTAGAGCCATGATGGTCGTTGAAAACCTCATTTATACAGTCACGTTGAGTTTTCGGTTGCTGTTGAATATCGGAACTTTTAAGCATTGAGCCATGATTTTCATTGGAAATTTTATGAGTACATTTTTTACAGGCACATATGGGCCTAGAGCCATGATGGTCGTTGAAAACCTCATTTATACAAAAAGGTTGCTGATCAATATTAGGACTTTTATGCAAACTGCTAAGACATGGATAATTTTTACTACCTATTTCTTTTTTACATTGTATTTTCGATTGGTGTCGTTTACTAAGAATTTTGTGTAAATTATTTTTACGATTAGGTGTAGAACCAAGTTTGAGTTTTTCAGAAGAAATAACAGCACGGCATTTTTTACAGTGGTGCACAAGCTGGTGGTCTATGGAAAAGTTAGGAAAATTTGATTTAATGTGATGTTGGTCATCTACTACTTTAGAAAGATCATCTTTACCATGTGGCATACGATAAATAAAATCTGTTTGAGCTCCAAAATTACAGTCATTGTACATTTTGGAACGCAAAGTGTCCGTTCTATTTTCAGATGGAAGCCACATTAAAAACGGAGTATCTGGCGCTGATTTGACATTTCTTGATAGAGGGGAACCTGATGATGCCTGCGTCTTTAATGTTATACATCTATTCGTACGGTCATTTTTACTTTTTTTCGATTTAGGAATTTTAAATTGATTGCAACGGAAAAACATGTTTTGAAAATGTTGATGGAAGGTATACTGTTCACGCCAATTATCACGAATTGGTTTTATCGCCCGCCCTGTTCCATTAGCATGGAAAAGAGTATATTTTCTTTGGGAGATTGGACGCGTATCAGTTCGAAATTGAGTTTTTGATAACAAATTCAGTTTCTTTTTAAATTTGTTACATCTTATTTGCTTGTTTCGCTCTAAACTAGATGTCGTTTTTTTATCAGAGTACATTGTAGAATGCGAAAATTCTTTCACCCAACCCACAAAACTAGCCCATAGCTTGTATTTTTTGTCATTGTTATCGTAGCTGTCGTTAATGTAATTTTTCTTTTCCTGCTTATTCTTTTCATTGTAGAGTTGATCTGGTTTAAGTGGGTATGACAAACACCAGCTAAAGCCAACTACAATGATACACGGAGACCACACCAGTACGATTACACAGAACAAAATGCATTTCATAACTCGTCTACCAGTAAACGGGTGTTTTGTAAAGAAAGGACATAGCTTATGTAGCTTTTGAAACACGCTCGAGGTAAATTTAACAAAAGTACTCATTACGAGTTTGTTTTTTTTCTTACGACCGAGTTTACATGTCTTTTTTTGGTTACTTGTTGAAGGCGATTCAACAGTGTACATTCTCCTCTTCGTTCTTTTATATATGGTTGGTGCTGATAGGCTACGTTTTCTTATCTGCAACTGTTTACTCGCCGAAGACGTTGTACAGCAAGATGATTTCAGCATGTCTTTATTAGTCGAAGTTGCGCGGTGAAATAAATTGAGTTCAGTTTGTTTACTAGTCAAAGTTGCTGCATCACACAATGTTAAATTTTCAGCTCGTTCACAAGATAAGCATGTTGCATTATCATGGGTCGGCTGCCATTGTGTCAAATTTTTTTGTGTCCTAGGTTCCATGGGCAAGCGTAAATTAAGCGAAGCTAAGGCTTGCCTGCAAACTCCACATAAGTCCATATCTTCAGTCTCCGAATCTATCTGGTACAATCGTACTGAACGTGGCGCACGAAGTCTTGAATTAGAACTTGCCGGAAAACGCACTACATTCAAATGGCCTAAATTATGCCCGATACGATTTTCTGATTTTGTACAGTTTATCTTGGGCGTTTTAAATGGTTTATTATTACAAGCGTTACATTTTTGACGTGTTAGAATATCATTATCTTTCATTCGAGGTTCTCTTTCCGTAACGTTGCTACAACAATCAATCTCGCCAGCCTTTTTACATGTATACAAATCAAACAGGCGATAGTTTTTTCTGAATGGAAACAGTTTGTTAGAAGATGAAGAATTTGGCCTTGATGCAGAGAATAATGTTTTCATTTCTTTGCTATTTTCGGTATTATTAAATTTTCCGGTCATGTTGATTTTATTGGGTGTGCCACTTTTTGAAATAGTTTGGCAGATACGATTAAAACACACTTTTTTCTTAAGTCTTTTCTTGATATCTTCTAAGCTCATCGTCTTCCGTTGTCCCAGATTATTCATAATGCTGTCTAAAACAAAAACAGTATTGTAATTTTCAGCCTAGATGTATGCGAAGAGCGACGTTTGAGAACTTACTACAAGTGCTTACTTACGTAAGGAGCGCATCATAACCGTGTCACTCTTTGATTTGCGATTAAGAGACCGCTCCTTGCTTTTAGTTTCCGCTTTGTCGCAAATTATTGTTACAGATTTTGAAACGTTTTTACATTCTTTGATCGGTTTTTGCTTCTCCCGATTAAACCTCTGAACAGTTTCTCCTTTTAAAATACTCTGTTTTGTACTAGTAATCTTAGTGGGAATGTGCTGGTTGAATGTTAGTAGCCGTAATCGATGGAAATCCATGGTTTAGTACAATTTAGATTTAGATCTTTCACTTACAGAACTGATTCATATAAATATATTCCTATATGATATAAGACAGCCTGAGAAGTAGCCGACGTAGTCTTTGTAGCAAAAGTTTCCAGCATGTTAACAGCAAACATTGTAACAAAAACTAAAAAAAATATGTTTACAAAAGTGACAGTTAAACAAAGCGACGTATAAAACGTAGTGGTTATATGCTCTTTGGCGACGTACGCAAATAATATAGTTACTCTCAAAGAGTATGTAACGCTACGCGTTACTCTGACGTACGTAGGTATTATTTTCTTACTAGGGAAGTGTCAAGTGACACATGTGACACAGGTTTAGGGTTTTTTTGGGTTACTGTTTTCTCCAAAACAATAACTTCATACCTCTCGGGTAACAAATCTGCCTTGCCTCTTGCAATGCACACAGTCTTGGGAAGATAGATACCTATTTCGTAATGCGAGAAGTGATTTTTCTAATAGGTACCCTCACTTTGCTTGCAAAGACCGAGCATTAATGATAAAAATTGCATAGTTTAGAAATCAATTTTACGAGATATAAAAATCACAGTTAATTAAACATTCTAATTAAGTAATAATAGTAATATATTAGAGATTGCGTTCAAGAATGCAAAAAGGGAAAGATCACATTTTTTTTGTGAGTTTACCAATTTTTAAAGTATTTTAAGTTTAACAATCGGTACAACAAGCACAGAAGCAGCACTTGCACAGTCCTAAGCAAAGCAAGCAAGGTGTCCAAAACAGGATCCCAGCTACGTACAGCAACGCGTGTCCACAATTTCTACACTGCTTTTTTGCGTCCAGATATTGCGGGTAGAGTTGTGGATATCGGTGATAGATCCACGCATGCCTTCTCAAAGTCATCCGATAACAATCTCCTGCAGCTTTTTCACAGTAACTCTGCCTGGGGTCACAGGAATCATTATCCTCGCCTCTTCCATTCGTTCTATAGTTCATATATCCACACGGTCGGTTGAATAACCGCTGTAAGTATAAATCAGAGTCATACGTCGATCGCCTCTTGCTATTACTACACTGCCCAGACCATTGACACGATCTGCTAAGCAAGTCCTGAAAGTAATCAACAGGATTACGGAAAGAATTCTCGCCAACTTTATTGCTCATTATAGAAAATCGTGCTTTGTTATTTTTCTTGCATTTGTTTGTTTTATTTTTATCATCGAGCGCGTACATTAAACACTTTTTAGCGTCCTTTAGCTTGGCTGCCGCCCTTAAATCCGCTTTAGCTTTATCGCTTTTCCGTTTTTTATATTTTGCCAGTTTTCGTTGTAATACCTCGTCTTTTTTCAATAGTTCCTTTTCTCTCTGCGCGAGTTCGTTTTCTTTTCTTTGGAGTTCATTTAGATATTCTTCGTTCTGACAGTGTATCTGATGCTTCATATTTAGGTTTTAGAAACTTACTAGTTTATATCAAGCAATTTTTTTAAACTAAAATTGTGTTCGTTTGCCAATTGTATTTTTATGATCATTTTACACCTTAGATTTCATAAATCTGATATCTGGTTCTGACGATGTAACATTTAAAGCTAGTGGTTTTGGAGTACACTTGATTGACTTATAGGTATGTTATTGCAGATACTTCTTAGCCATTGCCATTAATATGGTTGTTTCATTTATGTATACTGTTTTTTTTTAGATTTTGAATTTTTTCTACAAATAATTATCCCGCGATCGTGAAACACTCGCGAAAGTTTCGCGGGTGATGTCAAAACACGCGTGGTTACACCTGTGACATTTTGGTACAAAGTAGGATTACTACGTATTAAGTAATACTTACTATTTTATGGAACTATTTGAGAAACGTCAAAAAGACTGATTAAGTATCTATATTCTTATTATTATGCTCTATGGATGTAAGTTAGCGGATTAAAACGCTACTAGACTGCCATATCAAATAAGCTTTTTTTTGATAAAAGTAGTCTACCTCCTAATGAAACCGAATAAGGTGAATTCTTGCTTTAATCTTTATTTTAGCATTTTAAATGTTGTCTCAAAGGCCTCATAAGGTCACATTTGGGCATCCTTAGAAATTCAAGGTCAAAGTTTATGTTTATGGTAAAATCTGGTTATGTTTAAATATCTCTTTCTATATCTTTATTCAATTAACATGAATATAAAATTTGTAGATTCTAAAATTCTCTACAAATTTTGACTGAGCAATTTTTTTATACGGCATACTACACATTTATAGTTTGATATAGAGCGATGATAGTTGCCCGACTGATTGACAAATTGTCCAGGCTGTTACAGCCATGTAAATACAATTTATGGAAATGCATACTCGTAGACGAAGTTCCTGTTCAGAAAGTAGTCTCTAAAATGATCAATAGGGGTATATTGATTTCTGAAACTACAAATCAAACGGGGGTACGGTTTTAACTGAAAATAAAGAAGACCCTGGAACGATTTAGAATAAAAAAGCCCGATACATAAATATGTCCCATAAAAATTTAAACGCTTAAACATCTAAAACTGTAAAAGGT
This sequence comes from Ennomos fuscantarius, assembly GCA_905220475.3. NCBI lineage: Eukaryota > Metazoa > Arthropoda > Insecta > Lepidoptera > Geometridae > Ennomos > Ennomos fuscantarius. The sequence goes on along the minus strand of HG992031.1, from coordinate 4,638,514 downwards.
TAGGCGGAAGACGTTTGACACAATAGTGCTGTGGACGATAGGCTTTCTGATGGTACGTATTGGTACCAATAGTAAACAAAAACAATAATAAATAGACTGCAAACAATAATCAAGTTTTTGAGTTCGTTTACCGATGACAAATCTCATTGCCATGGCAGCTCACTCGCCTACGGGCTACGACTACGAGCTACGCGAAAGAACAAACAAGAGGTGGATCAGCGTAGCACTTCGTTTTCTAGTCTTATCATGCGCTTGCGCACTTTAGCTGAATGAGTAATTCAGTATTTCTGGTATCAAAATTTTGAGTGGCTGCAGCTTTTCGTAATGTTTACGTATGTGTTTTTTTTTACAATCTAATTTAGTTCTGACTGTTTTGATTTCACTGTTTTATATCTATTATTATTTCTTTCGTTTTCATTTAATTGTAATTTATTTTAATCCAATTATAATTGTATTTATGTAGTAATTAGTGTAATTGGAGTAACCGTAATTATTAAATTGAATAAATAAATAAATAAAAATTAAGTAAATAAAATAGTAAAAAATGGTTAAAAATGTTTTTTTGTTTCATTTATAAAACATTATTAGGTCTTTACCTATGAAATTGCCGTTTTGTTTGAAAAAAGTTAAAGTATTTTTTTTTCGAACTTATTTATTTCTTTTATTCAAAGTAATCACTCCTGCAATCAATGCATCTTTGCCAACGCTGTGGCAGTTTATGGATGCCCTTCTTGAAAAAATCAGCAGGACGGGAGACAACAAACTCTTCAAAGGCGTTTTGTACTGCCTCTCGGGAATTGAATTTTTTTCCCGCTAAAAAGTTGTCCAAATTTTGGAAAAAGTAATAGTCGGTAGGCGCAAGATCTGGTGAGTATGGCGGATGAGGGAGAGCTTCCAAACCCAACTCATGCAGCTTAGAGACGGTCTGTTGTGCAGTATGGGGTCGCGCGTTGTCGTGAAGTAGCAGTGGAGACGACCGATTGACCAAAGCTGGTTGCAGACGTGCGAGTTTCGCCATCATTGTGGTCAGTTCTTCAATGTACACATCTGCAGTAATGCTCTCGCCGTTTTGTAAAAAGCTATGATGAATCACACCAGCACTAGACCACCAAACTGTGACCACCACCTTTCTAGGGGTCATTTTTCGTTTTGCACATTGCTTTGGTACCGAACTAGGATCTAACCAACTTGCTGAGCGCTTTCGATTGTCAAAAAGAATCCATTTTTCGTCGCACGTAACAATTCGGTTCAAAATTCCTTCATTTCTGTGCCTGTTAAGCAGCGCAAGGCAAGTCTCGACGCGTACGTTGCGCTGGCGATCGTTAAGTTCGTGGGGCACCCATCTATCAAGCTTTTTTATCTTGCCAATCTGTCGCAAATGGACCAATATTGTTTTGATGCTAACATCAAAAGCTGCTGCCAGCTCAGCTGTAGATTGAGATTCATCAGCTTCCACAATCGCCTTTAATTCATCATTGTTGACCAAAGTTTCCGGACGACCACGAGGTTCATTTTTCAAGTCAAAATTCCCAGAACGGAACCGAGCAAACCAATAACGGGTTCTACGTTCGTTTGTACAGTTCTCTCCGTAAACGTCGTTGATGTTACGTGTCGTTTGTGCCGCGTTGGTGCCACGACGGAACTCATATTCCATAATTACACGAAATTTCAAAGTATCCATTATGAGGAAAAATGTTGAAATGTAATGAAAATACAACGCTAATCAATAAACAAAAGACTTATATTGTAAATAGAATGTCATATTTTTAAAACAAAATTAATTTGAATTTAGAATTCATAGCCAATCAAAACTTTTTTTTGTTTGAAAAAGTCTGTACTGCAATACGGCAATTTCATGGGTAAAGACCTATTATAATATTTATGTTCATTAGACTTGTCACGATATGATAAATAAGTAGGTTATTTAAAAATTCGAAAACCATATTTAAATTGATCAAATAATAGTAAGAAAAAATATTAATATATATCTGTTACGTACGACACATAAAATAGGAGAAAGAGAAAAGGAGAAATGAATTCTAAATCCTAATCATAAAGTAATAAAAATAATTCTTTATCTATACTATACTTATACCACTTAGTAAGGTGTTGTTCACTTCAATAATTAAGTAAAGTAATAAGCATTTTGCAGACCGTAGACATTCAGATATAAATTCAGAAAACTCTACCTATTTATGTTTCATTTATACAGATCTAAATGGATATTTAATAGGTAAATAAATACAAGATCAAAGAAGAGATAAACACGCTGCCTTATCCTCCTAGCTGATATTTCCCCGGCAAGTTGCCAGTAAAGACCGACTTTGTGTTACCGACGGATCCTTTGACCTTTGCCACATCCAAGAGCTAAGCTTCCTGCATTTAGTGAGGTCAGCGGGTGAATCGGAGACCACGGTGGCCTGAGCAGTGCTGCAGAATGCTTCAAGCCGCGGTGAGAGTCGCACGCACGCGCTGCGTCCGCGCTGAATGTGACCGATCCCAAGTGACAACAAAAGTGTAAAGCGAAGTTGTGTGCGAAGTGTTACCGAGTTCCTCGACACAGGCCCACGCCGGATCCCGACGACTCCCAGGTATTTTTAGCGATCGTGAAACAAGCCCAACTGGTTCTCTAGTTTTGATATCGCGAAAGTGTTCACCTCTATTGTGGAGTTAATACCGGCTTTTAATGAACTTAAAATTTGCCTTCAAGTCTGCAGATTTATAAAATTGGTTATAAATGGAATTTTTAATTCAAGTTACATCGGCTCTACCTGCCCGTGTATTATTATTCTATTAACAAATTGGTAGTTAATATTTTGTTAGGAATTTTTATACCTTTATTTATTTACAACTAGTTGCGCCCCGCGGTTTCACCCGCGGATAAAAAGTATTCTAATGGCTCGTCCCACAGGAAAATTTCAGTTTTCAAATTAAAATGTAGCCTATATCGTTAATCCAGTGTATAAGCTATCTTGGTACCGAATTTCATTCAAATCCATTCAGCCGTTTGAGCGTGAGGGAGTAACAAACATACACACAAACACACATACAAACTTTCGCCTTTATAATATTAGTGTGAAGTGTGATTAGTGTGATTGCGAAATTATATGTAAAATCAATAATTACGCGGGTACGCTGTTCAACTTTATCATTTTCCGATCTCTAGATGTCTACAAATTTAGCACACGTTGTTTACATGGACACATAAAGTATAAATAGCAGCCCTGACTCGCAACCGTTGGCTTGTAAACAGAAGCAAGAAGAATGTTGCTAAAGAGTTCATAATTCTTATAACTAGCTCATATTAGTAAAGCACGCTAGTCTTTTCCATTGTCCGCTTATCATTGCCTACGTAATTATTGTGACCAGCGCAGATAAGACGCTCCGCAACATATTAGTTTAAACACCTACTTTTAAATATGTAAACTAATGCTACATTTAGTAAACAAATAAATTTATAGTTATATACCAAAACGAAATGAGCATAAAAATGCTCTTTCGGTGAGTAATAATTATTCGACCTCCCAGTCAAACCGGTTTGAAGGGCAGTTTGTAAGGAGGAAAATTTGTAGCATCAATGAAGCACCTTACGCAAAAAGTTATGTAAAAACTACATAATTATGATGGATTATCGTGAATCATGATGGTATTAATAAGCTACAAACAAAATTGTATAAAGAACAAAAATATACTATTCTACTTACTAATGTTAAGCTACAAAAAAGGTCTATTGCTAAGGGGCATAGCTGGCAGCCCTAAGGGCGATGCTGTTAGACGAACATTAACATAAATACCTGCAGTTAATGATGTTATCTCTTCCAGGCGCAATGGCGGATTACCACTTCTTTTGCCTGCTCGCCGCTGCTCTGGGTAAGGATAGCATACTACTTTTATTTGGAACTGTCGACCGGGGCCCATCTGGAGATACGCTGCCAATATATTTTGCCTCTACATTAAGAAAAAAATACACTGATTTAATAACTACTATCTGGATATACGCTGCCAAAATATATTTCCTCTATATTAACCAAAGAAAAAATAAGCATTGCCATTCAACGTGGTAATGCTGCCAGCATTCTGGGACCTTTCCCCTCTACCAACGGGTTATTTTAAATTTTTAGTTTTTATTTATTTAAAGTTCTTAGGTATAGTTTATTTTAGTTACTGTTAATTCATTTGATAAAGTCAATAAATTTTAAGACCAAAGAAAAAAAACTACAATAAATAACTACTACTAAACACTACCTACTACAAAATAATATTTTGACTATATACTAGCCGCGATGACAGTCAAAATGCTCCAGCCCATGACCAGTAGGTAGCGTACCCAACTTGCTGGCAGCATAGAATATAACCAAAGATAGGTGTTTCATAAAATTCGCCAGACTAGCCCTGGTAGATACGCCCCGGGCTATAGAGTACAATGCAGGGGCGAACAACTGCATGGGAAAGTTTCTCAAGGAGTTGAATGGCGGTGGTTTTAGCTTTTATATTTGTTTTTGCGCTTAGGTACACTAAAGTTTCTTTAGAAACCAACGTGAGGTTTGTTCGCGTCCCGTAGGATCCTGTTAAGAACGGATGCAGAATAAGAAGCGTTTGTAATCATTAATTCTAGACGAATGTTGATACATATTTACGTATATCTATTTAAATTTCAATTAACATGAACAGCAAGTAAGTACTACCCAAAAAAAAAAAGATATTGATAATTTACTTCGATAACTACAAATCTCAAGCTGACTTAGTATTTTAAGTAGGTACATAAGTAAGTAAAAATATGGGTCTAGAAAACCTGGAACCCAATTTTTAAGATGTTGCCATTATTTAGGCGAATTGGTTATGGTTTTTAATTCTGAGCGGGGGTATACCTTTATTCCAAGAACTCTTTGCCCTGATAAAACCGCAGTCGAACCATGACCCCCGCGGCCACCATTCATGCCTCATTACAATCCGCCCACCAGGGCCCCAAAATGTCTGTACAGTTTTACCTATCAGTAGCACTTTGAATCAATTAGACAACCGCTACTCTGTGGGTGTAATAATGGCTATTAAGCCACTTTTGTAACATGATCCACTCTGACTTTTTGCGAAATGACTAGTTGAATGAAACAAAAATTTTAAACTGTCTCGAGAGAAAATATCATAATGGAATGTATTACGATACATTATAGAGTTTCATGTAGAATCTACAATTATTTCCCTTCTCTACAGCCCCCTTATTTTAAATATAACCTTATTTTAAATGCCAATTTTTATTTTTATTTTTCACAGACTCTGTGGTGTGCTAATTAAGCAGGTCGGCTCATAACCCGGAGGTGTCGGGTTCGATCCCCACGGCAGAACAAGTATTTATGCCCAGAAAAAAAGCGCAAATACTTGTTCTGAGACTGGGTGTTATGCGACCATGGTCCTCATAGTTCCTGGTTCCCTCCCTAGACACAAGGAATCCTAGTTAGGATTCAGAATCTATGTATGTGATCGTTGGGCGTTATTATTATTTTATTATTATTAATGCTGAATCTTATGTGCTCTCGTTCAGCATGTGTAACTAAAAAAAATAGAAAAACTGGAGTGTCATAAACTAGCATCTTTTAACGAAAAAGTCATATTAAATTCCTGTATCATCAAACGAAAATCCTAGAAAACCGGTTTAAACTTGTCAATCAACTTAACCATATTTTAATAACATCATTAGATAATTTATCACTTTACAATTCTACGAAGATTACATTGGATGATTCACTACTGGTAGATGGTCATTTTCCGAACACCTCACAAGGATGCCCAATACTACGTAAAATCCTTTATTTGCGATAATTGAAGCATATCGTAGTAAGTAAGTATTAGTGATTTGCATAATGATTCATAATGGTATCGACAATGAATGAATGGGGCTAGGAGCGAGAATTGTTACTCATTGCCTCAGACTCTGGCTGATCTTTGACGTCCTTTTAGATTTATTGATATGTGCAAAGGGTTTTTACTCAAGATTAGACAAAGGTACCTACATTGTGGGCGTTTTAGTAGTGTTTCTTTTTAGGTCTTGCAAGAAATTCATCAGTGATAAACAACATTGCACATTCTGCATCTGCACTTTGCGTATAAATCATTTTGAATATCGTGCTCATTTTGCGTATACGTATTGTATATTATGCTCTTGTTCATTTTGAGTGTCATTTTGCGTATTGTACATCATGCTCCGAAGCATACATAAAATACGAGCATTGAGGCAGAACTCAGGATAGTGAGGAGGATAAACAATAAAAAGACCTTGGATTACAGTTATGTAAATGTACTTAATTATATACCAATAATGTAATATAAACATATATATAAATAGGTAATTGTCCAAATTGTTGTCCAATGTCCAATTGTTCATGTAATGATTACCAATTTTAATCGTTCTTTGGCTTGATTAATAGTTGTTTGATTTGCATACTAGACAAACGTATGGTTTAAATTTCCTTTAAATATATATTTATAAAGAAAAATAGCATCGACTATTTATATATTCAGTACTTCAATACTTACTTACCTATCTAAAGTCTTAACGTGGTGCATGTTCCGGGTATGTACCTCCCGAACACTAACATTTTGAGGTAATTTTGGATTGTTCAAGTTTATTATCAAAAGTATTAGTGATTTTATAACAATTCTCTAACTATTTCAAATTCTTGTTAGTTGCGTCACAGTAGTTCGATGAGCGTTCTCGCCCTTCTCTTAATTACTAGCAGCTTTCGCAAACCATGCTGTTTTAATTAACACACGTTTAGCATTTATTGGCGACTGTAAGCTCAGTGAATCGTGACCAAGAAACAGAATAACTAACAGTTACTGCGACATGGTTAAATATATAAGAATAGGCAACATTCATTACAAAAGTTTATAGGAGAAGGCTGTAGCTCAATGATAGAATAACAAAGAGTTACTATGGCATGGCCAGAGAAGGGACAGTTCATATTAACACACAGGTACTAGGCACAGCAACAATGCTTCGTTAGAAAATGTACTTACAATCTATGTTTATTATTAAATTGCCTTTCACGGAGAGGTCAATAGTTCAATGCTAGCAGCAAGAGTGGATAAATACCTTCTAATCCGTTTTTGGTCATATAAACCTTAATAAATCTTTTGAGAAGGGATATTATAAATGATAAAATATTAAACTACACTAATATTATAAAGGCGAAAGTTTGTATGTGTGTATGCGTGTATGTTTGTTACTCCTTCACGCTCAAACGGCTGAATGGATCTGAATGAAATTCGGTACCAAGACAGCTTATACACTGGATTAACATATAGACTACATTTTATCCTGCAAAAGTGAAATTTTCCCTCGGGATGAGTAAATAATTAGGGGGATACCACGGGGCACAACTAGTACATTATAATTCATGTTTAGAGATTCCAATCAGTGAAGAAAACCTTTTAAAACACATGATACAAAATATATTAAATCACTGCTAAATTTTATTCTGTACATTGAGGTGTAGATAAGCATAACAAACAATTATATGCTTCCATCCATACATGACTCTACCAAGGAGAGTTGAACTAAAACTCTACCATGACTCTACCAAAATCAATATTTTCCTAATCGACCTACGTAAACCACAGAAATGTTGAGTACATTTTCGGGTTCCATTCTCATGACAAATAGCTGTTAGTTAAAGAGATAACAGAGCACTTAACCAATTTACCAACAGACTGGAGGCTGTGTGGTCATACTACTTATACCCAATGTCGTGTATTCTGTGTCTCAAAGTGGCGTAACCAAACCCAATGAACTTACCCATATTGATATTACTTAAATACATTAGGTTAGCGCTAATAGTTTTATTGGACAGTGCCTTTTATTTATAGCTTGCCTTGACTTTATAGTTGTAAGATTTATGTACGTATTAAGTACTTTGTTCCCAGTCTGTGAGAGTACACACATACTAGCACAGTACAAGTTCATTTTTTTGGATGTAGGAGCTATACTGGTGACTTGACTTTTCCACTGAGTTAAGAGTTATTTAGTTAAGTGTATAAAATAAAGCTGACATAATCGCTACGCTATGCTATATAACTCCCATCAAATATAGATTAAATTAAAGTAATTTGTTAAGAACAGGTATGTTAAAAAAAATGTATTACTAGGATGGTAAAAAATAGTGAATGATAAATCTACCTTAACTTGTTAGTGATGCAAAAACTACACTAATATTATAGAGCTGGCCCAAGACCTAACCGGTATAGTTTACAATGTTGCAAAACTAAATCAACAAGCGCTTTATTCATAGCAATTGATAGCTCGCGGAAGCACCCACTTAGCTGGTCTTCCGGTGACCATTGTGGGAACGATACCTATACTGCCTTCTAGCTAAACACAAAGACCGAATAGGAATTTACCTAATAGTAATTTACATAGATGCGTACTTTTTATTTCTATGTCGCAGTAAGAAATTAAGACAGGTGGTGTAATGAAAGAAATCTGTACGAGCATCTTTAATATGACAAAGTAGTAAATTGCGTTACATGTAGACCTTTAAAGGCCCTTGACATGCTAATGGCTATGAACATTTACCGATAAGAAAGACGGTTTTAATTGACTTGCATTAGTCCAGCCAACTAATGACCATTGTAGATATTATGTTAATTAGTTATTTAAATAATTTTATTCGTCGCCACAGAAGACAGTACACGTAGATAACGTTTTTTGACGATTATGTTATTAAATTTTTAGTTTTGTTAATCTTAACTATCGATACATTTTGAAGCTACCTGTAAAATAATGAAATCGCAATGAAATGACTCAAGATTGGTAAAGCAATTGATCGGCAAGCGACTTTAAAAAGTTTTGAATAAATTAATAGTCAGGAAATTACGAAGCTTTCTCCAACATCACTTGTATTCGAGAATAACCGACTTTTTATTTTGCCTGTGAACAATTCCAATAAGATGTAAAGCGGACGAAGCAAAACGGTCAAAATGCTAATATAACAGAAGTAGGTACATACTAAGTATTGGATATTGGATGCAGATTTTGTCTCCATACTTTCACTTCGAAATACGGTCTTACCAGCACTATCTCCATAAAATCAATGAGTACGGCAATGACTCACGCATTCAATGACAGCATATTTATAATTTAAGATACATTAAAACATAAGTTCGTGAGTTAACTTTCAGATAACCGGTTTTTAACACCGTTAAGTACACATTAGCTTTAAGGCTCAGCCTGACCCACTGTCTCGAGTGGCTGACCGGTATCCGATGTTTGCATATCGATAACTCTGCTCGGTTGCAGTTCAAATTAGTTAACACTATTATAAATATTAACTTTGGGCTTGACGATAACGGTTTCTCACCTAAACTAACTTTCACACGGCGCGCCCCGCGGCTGCTAGATCCAATTTTAATTGCCTTTTTGGACATTCGTACGATTAATAACATCGATGCATACAACCAACATTCTGATTAGCTTATGAATATTATACTTTCTATTTGCCATTTCAAGAACACCAACTATGTTTTAGGTATTGTAGCTGTAACTGGAGAGAATACGGACACATTAAAAGCGGAAGAAAGTGCGCTGCCAAACCTTGCTAAAGAAGTCGAAGACAACAGCCGGTACAAGACTTTGGAGGCAAACGAAACAGTATTGAAGTTATTAGTTGATGACAAAGATGGAGTAAGCAGGTATTGTATAGATGATAATTAAGTAACTCTACTTTATATTTTTTTCACAGCGATTTCACTTGCTAATTTTATTTCCTCTATCAGGACTGAAGTCTTCGATATGCTTCATTCAAGAGACGACAATGAGGAACACATGGATCTACCGACATTCCCCGAAGACGCAGAGGATGCAAAAGCTGATGTCCCAGCACAGCCAGATTCACAAGCAGAATTTTTACAAGGTTTGTGGTTTTAATGGAGAATTTCAAGATACATTTCCAATAGAATTGATAGCGATCTGTATCCTCATGTAAGTGCATGAGGGCGTGAAACGATTATGCAAATATCAAGAGGTCAAAGAACGAAAAGTTCTTACCAAGTTCAATACCATGCATACGAAGGTTGCTTAACATTTATCATATTCATATTTCATATTCTAAAAAAAATTAACCAGTCATTATTCCGTGAAATTAGATTACATTTCTAGGCATCATTTTGTTTCCTTTTGTAATAAACATAATTTAAACATACTCGTTTCACATCGTTCGTCTTGCCTAATTGTTTAGTTCATCGTTGCTTCCAGTTCCATACTTTTATCAAGTTCTGTTTTATACAGCTGCCTGTAGCTATGATTATTTGTTGCGTTAAGTTGGATTCGACTATAGCCACGTTTGATTACGTCAGATTTTTTTCTTGATTTAATATTGCATTTCGTTAACGTATCTAACATTGCAGCCGCAGATGAGAAGGTCCGTAAGGATGATGCCAAGAGGGTCCGGTACACGAGTCCACGCGGCGAGCCGGCCGCCGAGGCTGCTGGTATCATGGTGGTGGTCACCTGCAGCATTGTATGCATCGCCTACACTGCGCTTATTGTGTGGAGACGGATATACTTGTAAGTATATCGCGAGGAACATAACATTATTACCTCTTTTGTTAATACCTCTCATACTTTCTCTAATTTTATGCTCATTACCGAATCTAAGTGATTCTATCGATTTTATTGATATAATCGGTAGCTGCATTCCAGTTAAGTATGCGGCTCTCACGTTGTCCATCATAAGGGATTATAAACTTACCAGTTAGTCGGAAGTAAACAAATGACAAGCTCATTTTGGACAAGTACCTCGACTGTAATAGAATTCAGCCACACCGTGGGTGTCGGGCAAACCAACCCACGCCTCGCCTTTTACTGGTCTTTGGGCGATAATATTCATGAAGTTAGTATGAATATCGATTACACTACAAATTCGATATAAATGCAGTGTACTAAATTTAAAATAGTTCGTAGAGGTATGAAAAGTCTATAAGATTTTTTTACAATGACTTATCACTGACTGCTCGAAGGACCATAAACTTTTATATCGCAATTGAAGCACACTTGAGAGGCTTTTTATTAAGAAAAGATGCGGTCGTGTCGGAAATAATACTTATTTGTGGGTTCCACGCGAGTACCAGCTTACCATACCAGCCTATTGTGCGGAGTAACATGATACCGGCGCGGACTGCGTAGGACGCGGTCAGCGGCGACGGAACCAGTGCATGTGCACGCTTTATATTATACCCTTTGATTTAAAGGTGTCGTTCAAATTTCCTGTTTCACTTAAATTCGTCTTTATTTATTTTTTTACCACAAGACAAATAATAGTAGGTACGAGTAGAATCTGTCAGTTATTCAATTTGTTTTCGCACTTGAATTCAACGTCTTAGAACCAATCGACCCCAAAATACTACGTGGTACGACTTTTCTGCAAAGTTCGTCTAGGTAGGTACCATACCACCGCTTATTCAGTTGTGCGCAAGCAAGGTTGAAGTTGCAAGGTTTGAAGGGCATTGTAGTTAGTGAAATTACTGGGACTTTATGACCTAGTCTCAGTCTGGTAATTTTTATACTAGACTGTGCGTTACTCTCAGGATGACGTGCGCAGTGCAGTGTCACGCGAAACTCTATACTTTACAGTACCGAGTGACACTGCATCTGATATGGGCAGCCGTGTCGCTTAACATCAGGCGAGTGACAAGCTCGTCACGTCATTCCTTAAAAAAAACTTTTACAATAACAAACACATTGGTGAACTCAGTGTTGTTGAGAGATAAAGTAATAATACATAATTATCATGGTAATTACTAAACATTTTGGATCCATACTGGAATAAGTTCCACATGTCACTAGTAAGGCTCAAGAGCAGCCCGCTTGTTTTCTACCTCTCTTTATTGTATACACGCTTTCTTCTTACAGGAAGAGACACGGGCTCAAACACGAACTGCTCAGGAACGAGGAAGTTATCGCCGAGACGAGAATCGAGGTAAGATCATTGTAATTTTGATTGTCTTTACAATTAGATCAAGAATTATATTGTATTCTATGTATTTACAAACAAAAAAGTATCTAGGTATTGTATTTAATAAGTTATCTGGTTCCCATAGTACAAGCTTTGCTTAGGTTGGGGCTAGATGGCGCTGCATGAAATGTCTATAAAAAATCCTTTACGAGCCTTAAAAATACGGATACCAGGGCTAACACACTTCACCATGGCTTATATAAATAGGCTTTACCATGGTGAATGCGATCAAGAACTGCATGATCTCATTCTCCCATCACCATTCCACTACCGGACTACTAGACGCTCGGCTAAGCGCCATCCTTTCGTGGTCGAAATACCACCCATTCGTACCAAGCGATTTGATTCCACGTTCTTAATTAGAACGGCTAAGGAATGGAATGCCCTGCCAGTGTCTGTGTTTCCGGCGAAATATGACGCGGGCGTGTTCAAGAGAAGAGTGAATAGGTATTTACTTGGCTAGCATGCTACACCTTCGATCGCATCGTCACTTCCCATCAGATGAGAGCGTAGTCAAATGCTAGACAAGTTTGAAGTAAAAAAAAATACACAAGAACTTGAGAAGGAAACATAAACTTACCAATAGTTATATATATACAATCTTACACTACTATTTAGGCTTCTGTACCAATATCATAAGCCCTAGTTATGTTTTTCAGGGATACAATAGAGATAGAGTAAGTCGTAATCCTCCACGCTGTCCAAATAGGATTATTGGATAACACATGTCCTTAAAGTTCGTCATTCTTACCATTCCGGTTTCTTTAAGAACTTTTCTTTCACCAAGAGCAAGCGCAAATTCCGTATACATAACTTGAAAAGACATCGACGAATTCGAACCATGCGCGTGGTGCGGCGCGAGATACTGCTGGACCTCTCGCCTTACCAACATCGCTTTAAATAGTGCGGTATCAATAGCGCTACCAAATTATTTTTATCTCAGACAAGTTCAATAAGGAACAAAATAGGGTACCACTCAGTATTCACTCCTCAAGTCTGTGTTAATTGATATTGATAGTGGGAATATTCCATTATGTTTATATTTTTTTCCATAAGCAAGTAAGTAGTTAGCCGCTAAACACACCACACTAGGTAGATAATTTATTACGCGGTAACCTTGCTGTCTTGTCGTGTAGGTGACACTATTTGAAGCAGCAAGTGTGAATTTTCTTACATTTGTTTTCACAGGCACTTCATAATATTATTATTATTACATACTAATTCAAGACCACGACGCTTGTGGAGTTGTGGAGTAAGCTGGTGAACGCGAGGCGAACGAAAGTTGGAGTTGGTTCACGTAGATCATTGCTCAAGCAGACTTCATTCATAAAGTGATCAATTAGTGAATGAAATTTCTGCTTGAGCACCGATCGGTGACTGAGTATAGTTCTGTAATACGGACCTAAGTCTCAATTAAAAGAGTTTTTCTTTTAATGACCAAGTTCATATACCTGTGAGGTGCGTCAGATTCGAGCCATGAATCACCATTTAAACTTGAAAGTGGATACTGCTAAACCTTTACAAAATACAGAAACTTCCTGTATTATTCGAAATAAATACTTAGAACAATGACTGAAATGAGAGCATTTTTATGTAAACTACAAGAAAGTGTGTTATGTTTACATAGATGAGGAAAGCAAGGCTGAACGTAATGTGATAAAATACTGGCGTTGTGACGTTGTTTTTATCTTTATTTACTTGTGTCTTGCTTTTTTCTAGTTGTGAAGAAATGCGGGTATGGATCCGTCGAGAAGCTTTCCTGTCAAGTCTGTCCGAGATTCTTAACTGGAGGACGGTTCATCCTTCAACTTCAACTCGTAAAAAGCCTCGACGGAAATCTAAGTTTGCGTCAGAAACTTGGACGTATTTTCGTCCAAGGTCAGAAACTATGAGACTGAGTTTGATTATAATTAATATTAAAGACGTCTGCATATGTTTAATGAAAATTTTATAAGCATAAACAAAATAAGTAACGAAAATTCCATTAAAAAAATAGATAAATTATCTCATTGGTGTCGATTCTGTGTCACATTCTCTAAAACTAAAGTAAACTTAAAGTATGGCGGTATTCTTCTGATAAAGGGGAAATGAAAAAGACGGAAATATGTTAATTTCGTCTAGCTTTAGAGTAAGCGACACAGAATCGGCACCTTTATCAGCATAATAGTATTGTGGTAGATATTCCTAAGCTATAAAAAGTAAAAAGTAGCTAATACTTCAGAACGCATGTTTGTTTGTGTCGTTACCTGTACCTACTATTATTTATTCTGTGGCTATGTGTGACATGATCACACTCATACAAGTCCTAAACTCTAACAACTTAAGTTGTTATAGTTTAGGACCAACCAATTATAAACTTTGTTCTTCTAGTTTAAAACTAGAAGTTATAAGAACAAAAATGTCATCAAAGTCGGCAAGAACATAGAATAGTAAGATTTCAGATACGTAATTATGTGTAGCACCACACCACATGTGTTTTATCAACAATCTTGCTGTACATTGGTACTTCCCGATACACACATTCTATCCATACTAATCACATAGGGTAATAATCTAAACATAACGAATTTCATACATTTTAAAGTAACTGTCTATGTGTCGGTTTGTTTCTTTTTCACGACAAAATCTTTGTTGGTAAGAAGACAGTTTGAATCCTGGGAAAGGATTCAAACTGTCACCTACAGAGTACCTGTAGAGGATAAATTTAAAGCGTTGTCCACGCATTCGAAGTCGCAGATATCAACTAGTATCTACCACACTATCACACTTCACACTAATAAATAAAGGCTAAAGTTTGTATGTGTGTATGTTTGTTACTCCTTCACGCTCAAACGGCTGAATGGATTTGGATGAAATGTGGTACCAAGATAGCTTATACACTGGATTAACATATAGGCTACCTTTTATCCCGGAAAAATTAAATGTTCCCGTGGGATGAGCAAATAATTAAAATACTTTTTATCCGCGGGTGAAACCGCAGGGCGCAACTAGTAATCTATATGTATTTAAAGTGAAACAAGAAACACCTGACGCTCACATCCTGCATGAATCAATCATGAAGTGTTAAACACGAGAAATCAGAAATTGTAATTAATCGCTTGATATTTATACTTTGCTTTAGCATAATAGTACTTGATGACACATAAGTATGTGTGAAATATTGAACTGTGTATGGTTTTTTATATTTGGCTAAGAATACTCTTCGTTGTCTACATTTTTATTTTTATTTCCATGGTACTTGGTACTACAGTGCAAGTGCACTGTAGTACCAAGAAAGTTTAATTAAAAAGAAAGAAAGAAGAAATTTTATTTAAAAAAGTTTAGAAAGTTGAGTAACTTTCACCACTTAAATGAAAGGCTGTTTTTTTATTTTACGGAATGGCACGACGAGCTAGTCGCTCCCCTGATGTTAAGCGACACGGCTGCCCATATCAGTTGCAGTGTCACTCGGAACTCTAAAGTATAGTTTTACGTGACACTGCACTGCGCACGTAATACGAGACATCAGCAGTCTAGTAATAAGATTAATAGTTATATGTTTAAATGTATTATTTTTGCAATGATTTCTGTACGTGATGTATCACATTTTTGATGAGGATTTACGATCATTTACATACTTTAGTTTAAGTATAACATAAAGGTGTATGAAAATTGACATAACTTGAGTTGTTTTGTGATATTTTACAGTTTCGATAAAATATAATCAACATGATTGATAGCGGTATCATCAAATCACCTGATTGATACCGTGAGATAGGCTATTTGACTATATTTTTATTGCATACATAAATAATATACCTCAAAATATAGATAATCGTGAAAACGAAAATTAAATATCTCAAAAAATGACAAAGTTACAGGCATTTTAAGATACAAGAATAGAGACAGCTCAAACACGCAGTGACGTCAGTTACCAGTCCTCATGTAACTCATTACTAAGTTGTATTACCCCTATGGTAGCTCTACATACAATCTCTTTGGCATGTGACGTCACAAGGTTTACCTTCATAGTACCTATGAAGCTCCACACGATATGTTTTGCGAGAAAGGGACAGGCGATGAAACTTTAGAAGCGTACTACTCCGTGATTAATTTACCGATTTAACTTACATTTTCAATTATTACATTCATTTTTAAGCTACATTATGAAAATAATATTTACTTGTCCATTTTTAATAGTAGTCAAATAGCCTATTGTACGACCTAGATATAAGAATGTGCCATAGTGTTTGTGCTTAAACATTCACAATGTTTTTTTCATATAAATTATTGATTAAATAAACTTAAGAGTACAATACCGTGATAAAAATGTTTATAATATTGATTTTAGTCAAATTACGGAAATTAGCGCTAAAGCCGAACAACCTTGATGATAATATCCGTATTTATTGTACTTATTGCTTATAATGACCTCATTATGGCTCTTAATGCAGTAAATGATACAAATTGTAGTAGGCAAGATGATTACATTTTCGATTTTTCAAAAAAATTCTACCTACTTGTATGATTACTACGTATATTGGTATGAAATATTTATACCACATAATTAACTATAATGCTTTGTAAAATAAAACGACCAGGATATAATTGATAACAATCCATTTATTATGCTTGTTTCATTTCTATTAAACCCAAAAACATAGGCAAGAAAGCCAATAAAAAATGCAACAAAAAATTAAGCTTAATTTATAATTATCCTTACTATAATACTATGTATTAAGTATGGTTGTTTTAAACATGATTTACGTAAGTAAAGGTAACATATGATTTGATCACATCTCGTACCACCTGTTTCGCGCGGTGTGAAGGCGCTGCTCACTTGGCTTCCTGCACTTTGTGTCGGACCACCACTGGGCCAGTGTTGTCCCCAGTTGCCTTGTTGTGGGCCCCGTGCGCCCCGTCACAGTACGGCCACTGGGGAACAAAAACAACGCATTAACTTCTCTCAACTCATACAGATGCTGGCCCTATAGCTCAGTTGGTAGTAACCCTGCCTTCTGAACAGTGGGTAGTGGGTTCGATTCCCACCCAGGACAAACATTTGTGTGATGAACATAGGTGTTTGTTCTGTGTCGGTGTTATATTGTATTCTATGTACGTATTTACAAACAAAAAGTATCGAAGTATTGTATCAGTTATCTGGTTCTCATAGTACGAGCTTTGCTTAGTTTAGGGCTAGATGGCGCTGTCTAAAATGTCCACACATACTATTATTATTATTAATGTATTTATTTACAATCTTAAATTTAAGTTTTTTACAATATTATAAAAGTTAACATTATAAAAATACAATAAAAAACCTAAACCTAGTGTGCCACCAGCAGCGGGGCAAGGCTCAAGCTACCGGTGGTTAGGGCTGCAGACTGAACCTCCTGACAATACGTGCCGTGTCAAGAAGTACTGCCTTCTGAATCTGACCCTTGATTCAACCGTCTAACGAGAGCCTCTCGATGCGTTATTATTATTATTACTCTAGTAAATTTAGTACCGGTTTGAAGGGCACTGTAGCTAGTGAAATTACTGGGCAAATTAGACTTTAGGACCTGATCTCACAGTCTAGTAATCTTATTACTAGATTGTGCTGATGTCTCAGAATGACGTGCGTAGTGCAGCGTCATGCGAAATTCTATACTTTGGAGTTACGAGTGACACTGCAACTGATATGGGCAGCCGTATCACTTAACACATTGAACGGTTAGCTCGTCACGTCATTCCTTAACATAAAAAAAGAAAAAACCTAGAACAGCCAGCAAATGACTTTCAGAAATCAAAAGAGCAATTAGAAAGAAAAATTACGTACTTCCCACGCGTACACAATTTTCCGAGTATCATCCCTAAGAAACTACCACCATACTTTCATTACGATTTTCCCTAAAACACAAAACAAAGAACTGTGTTTTGTACCAAAAGTCTCAAGCTAGTTGTGGGATTCGCGCCCTTGACCCGCTGATTGTAAATGGACCTAATTAGCAACCATCTAAGATCTATCATTGCTTCAAAATATCTCTCACGCGATGATAAAATAGTGTTAATTTTAAAATATTTTATGTAAGACAACATTAAGCAAAAAATCTGCTCTCTTTTCAAACGACTTTAAAATAAAGTAAACACTAAATTCGGTCGTATATTTAAAAAACGAGTGTGCTTTAGACCACCCTGTCTGAAGTGAAACTTCTTTAATTTAGCTCTATCTATCGGCCGGTATAACTTTGTTGTTGCTTTGTTTAATGTTAATGTCTCTATCTTGACCATTCTAAATTGTAATTTTACCGGACACAAATAATACAATTTTTTAACTTTGTTATCTTGATAATGAAGATCCACGTGAACACACATACTTCCGTTCGCTTCGAATTCACCAGCTTACTCCCCAAGTCAAGCGTGCGTAAGGAAGTTTTACTTTAAAAAATTTTTGAGAGCTCGGAACTTTTATCATAAGCATCATTTATTGGATACCACCATATTTATACCACTATATTTAGGATAACAACCATATTTTATTGGATTTCATAAAATAAGATGCGAAATACTTTCAGATTGGTCCCATACTTTGGATTTTTAAATCAAAATAACTGGGAAAAAAATCATAAAATCCTCGACATAATTCTCAGTGTAAATTTAAGGCAATTGATTAAGCGATTGAAATTGAGAGATTAAATTCTTTTTTCAAAGGCAATCTCTTTTATTTATATAATAGGTCTTTACCTATGAAATTGCCGTTTTGCAGTACAGACTTTTTCAAACAAAAAAAAGTTTTGATTGGCTATGAATTCTAAATTCAAATTAATTTTGTTTTAAAAATATGACATTCTATTTACAATATAAGTCTTTTGTTTATTGATTAGCGTTGTATTTTCATTACATTTCAACATTTTTCCTCATAATGGATACTTTGAAATTTCGTGTAATTATGGAATATGAGTTCCGTCGTGGCACCAACGCGGCACAAACGACACGTAACATCAACGACGTTTACGGAGAGAACTGTACAAACGAACGTACCACCCGTTATTGGTTTGCTCGGTTCCGTTCTGGGAATTTTGACTTGATAAATGAACCTCGTGGTCGTCCGGAAACTTTGGTCAACAATGATGAATTAAAGGCGATTGTGGAAGCTGATGAATCTCAATCTACAGCTGAGCTGGCAGCAGCTTTTGATGTTAGCATCAAAACAATATTGGTCCATTTGCGACAGATTGGCAAGATAAAAAAGCTTGATAGATGAGTGCCCCACGAACTTAACGATCGCCAGCGCAACGTACGCGTCGAGACTTGCCTTGCGCTGCTTAACAGGCACAAAAATGAAGGAATTTTGAGCCGAATTGTTACGTGCGACGAAAAATGGATTCTTTTTGACAATCGAAAGCGCTCAGCAAGTTGGTTAGATCTTGTTTCGGTACCAAAGCAATGTGCAAAACGAAAAATGACCCCTAGAAAGGTGATGGTCACAGTTTGGTGGTCTAGTGCTGGTGTGATTCATCATAGCTTTTTACAAAACGGCGAGAGCATTACTGCAGATGTGTACATTGAAAAACTGACCACAATGATGGTGAAACTCGCACGTCTGCAACCAGCTTTGGTCAATCGGTCGTCTCCACTGCTACTTCACGACAACGCGCGACCCCTTACTGCACAACAGACCGTCTCTAAGCTGCATGAGTTGGGTTTGGAAGCTCTCCCTCATCCGCCATACTCACCAGATCTTGCGCCTACCGACTATTACTTTTTCCAAAATTTGGACAGCTTTTTAGCGGGAAAAAAATTCAATTCCAGAGAGGCAGTACAAAACGCCTTTGAAGAGTTTGTTGTCTCCCGTCCTGCTGATTTTTTCAAGAAGGGCATCCATAAACTGCCACAGCGTTGGCAAAGATGCATTGATTGCAGGGGTGATGACTTTGAATAAAAGAAATAAATAACTTCGAAAAAAAAATACTTTAACTTTTTTCAAACAAAACGGCAATTTCATAGGTAAAGACCTAATATCTTTATTAGGTACTTTAGCGATCAAGGAAGGACAAGAGCAGATATTTCGAAGTCACGCTAATGATGCCACATAGGTAAAATATTACATGATTGTGCTGTTTATTGATAAGATAATGTTATGTCTCAAAATCATACTGAGATAATGTAAGTAGTTCATGTTTATTGAGCATTGATTAGCTCAAGTCCATAAAATGATATGCTTCTGGTACCAATGTTTACTATTTACTAGAGTCATGTGATTCTACCTGCATTTACCTGTGACAAAATTTTGAATAGGCTAAATTTAGCTACCGCCTAAGAATGTATCACGTGACTTAACTAGAACAGTTAGAAACATGATTTGATAGAATATAAATTAATAATAATAATAGCGCCCAACAATCACATACATAGATCCTGAACCCTAACTAGGATTCCATGTCTAGGGACCCAGGAACTACGAGGACCATGGTCCCACAACACCAAGACTCAGAGCAAGTATTTGCGCTTTTTTTCTGTATCAAATACTAGTCCTGCCGTGGGAATCGAACCCACCGCCTTCGGTTTATGAGCCAACCTGCTCAACCTCCACACCACAGACGCTGTCATACATTTACGCAATTTATGGGCATAATCCTAATGAAATTTCTCCTGTTGAAAATCAAAGTTACATGATACTTGGCATAGCTCATGCTATGTTCAGTCACAGAAGATAAAAATCTCAATAGATGATGTTACCAACCCCATAAATTTGTATATAATTCCTTTTAAAATGGGGCATGCACCAGCTTTCAAATAAAAAAAGAATCATCAAAATGGGTTCCCCCAGTCAAAGGTTAAGAGGTAAAAAAACATTTTAAAAAATACAGTCAAATTGAGAACCTCCTTCTTTTTTGAAGTCGTTTGAAAATGAAGGATTAACTTGGACATAATATTACTTGCCACAGTAGCTTAAATAAAGCATGTCCCAGCTTTAGGGATGGATGCAAATCCCAGTTGTGATTAAAATTTTTCATTTATAGATTATTATGTAAAGGAAAAATTTGAATGAAGACATTTATCAAGATAACAAACTCCTACATTAAACATTAACATTTTACCTTCTGCTTATCTAGAATGTAGTAAAATAAAACGATTTGCAGAATAAACATAGACCAATACAACCTAATCTATTATTAAAAATAGAATTAAAATTTTATTTCAAATCCAAGTTGTCAAGGTCAATGTTGACAATTTCACAACACAAACCACAGAATACTATTACTTCTCCCGACACAAACACACACACCCACACACCAACAGTAACAAGACATTCTATTTTAATAAATAAAGTAAATAAATATTTGTGGATTCCAAATAGCGACAGACTACAGATGATGCATGTTGCAGTTGTAAGTCTATAAGTATGGTCTACCTTTTAATTAATGTAATTATTGAATTTAATTTTAATCAGTACTAGCTACTAGCACTGTCACATTTGCCATTCAATGCCTAAAACATCAAATAGCTATATACTCACATTTTTGCTTTTCCAACATCTGCAGAGAGATGCCTTTTCTGTAATATCTTCAATATCAATGAAGTCAACAACTTTGTTCAGGTCTTTCCTTATGGAAGGGTTAATTTGTCCATTCCCTGCTTGTCTCGCCTTCTTTATTGTCTCATATGAGTAGTAAGAGATGCCTCCGATGACTACAGTAGGTGGGATTAAAGCAAGCCAGTCCCTCACTAAAATAGAAAAATAAGTATATCATATGTGAAAGCAAATTATATTTAGACCAGATTTAGTAAGCAAACATTTGTTCATAAGAGTATACTACAATCAAATATTAAAAGTAGTTTAAGTAAGTAGAAGCCAAATATTAAAAAGGTATCTAGTTACTTTATCTTAAGTTGAAAAATATTAAATTTGTTTGGCTCATAACCCAGAGCAGGACACAATATCGAGCATCAATTACCACGACAGGACAAACATATGTGCACAGGAAAAAAGTGCAAATACTTGTTCTAACTCAGGCTATTGTGGGACCATGGCCCTCATAGCTCTTGGGTCCCTAGATATAGGGAATCCTAGTAGTGAGAAAGAGAACTGCTTTTTTTTCAAACTCATATATTGTAATGGGCATGCTATATATTATTTGACAATAAGCACTTTGTAATTTTATATGCTTAGTGAAATAATTTTAAGTACCTAATATAATTTTGACTTGTAAAAGTGCTAAAATTAGCCTATTTGCAATAAATCTTTTGACTAGTTAGGGTCCAAGTTCTATGCTAGTAAAAAATAGATTAATCATAATGGTTTAATTACAGTTGCATGCATTGAATAATTTCACTAATGAAACAGTACCTTGTCAACAATGACTGTTGGCTAAGCAAGTTAGTTATTGAAAGTATGTCATTGAAATATACCTATATATGTTGTATATAGTTATATGCAATATCTTACAAATGCACTAGAGAACAGTTATTTAATGGTCTAAGGTCTCAAGGATAAACAGTGTTCCGTTCAGAACATTATCAAAATTTACCTAAACTTATCCTACAACTGCCTGTAATACAGTTTTTTCCTAAGTTTTCCTTACCTCCCAGATGGAACCAACCACCGATAGAATCAGGAATCGGTAAACCCGACAGGTAGTTCGGAATGGTCACTCTTACAAGATTCGAGACGATATACATTTTGATAATTTTTTATAAAAGAACGTGCTGAGATATCTGCTTCGGCGAACAGTAACGGTGTTTCTGATTCAGTACGCTACGGCTACTACGCTGCTAAGCTGCTATTATTACACAACAATTTGCTACGCTACGCCCGCTTGTCGCTATCCCGCTATCAATAAAAAGCACAACAGAAGAAGTCAGTCCATAAGTCCAATCGTTTGATTTTTATCAGAGACTACAAAATATAAAACAAATTAACAAATAAAAGATTTTTTACTGCGCCGTCGCTCACTTCGGGGTAATGGTTATATGTTATATGCTCTTTGTTTTGCATTACCCATAAACTAGATAGAGATATAGAATAGCATTACCTACGCTCAAAATCAAAGAGTATGTAACGCTCTCAAAATTCTCAAATATGCTGTTTCGGAAAGGGCAGCGTGACGGGATTTGTTGTGACAGTGACAACTGACAAAAGTACAGCTATACCCAGAAGCATACGAGTATACATATAATACGTGAAAGAGAAAGCATAAAAAACTTAAACGAGTAGACAAAAAAGATCATCCATTCCTCGAACGATGAAAGAAGCATAATCATACAAATACTAGAAATACAATGAAAAAAAAAGACGCGTCGCACTCGGAGACTGCCGCGGTAAAGCTATTGCACAGCATTTTTTATCAAATTATGCAATTATAATTTTTTTTTTTCTTACGGTAGTTTTCCAATACAACCAATGCCACCTATAGGCGGGTTGTATACTCCTTGGGTTGTTGTACTCCGACCGGCACAGCAGTGGAGTGGGGGGTGTTAGGTTTTTTTCGTTACGGAATTTCTGGATTCGGTCCCCACGCTCAAGGCCCGCGATAAAAGCTATGCAATAGCTTAAAATTTGAATGAAATATAAATAGAAATACAATGAAGTGTAGAAAAAGATGACAGTATCTCGTTATGTTGAGAGCGGTACTTACTATATTTACATAAATTTAATACTTAATCTTTTTAATCACCGTTCAATATTTCACACACCTCATTAAAATATCCTTCATAAATTTCATACTTTACGACTTTCCACTTGTAATGTTTTAACCACTTGTTCAAATTTCTCGCACACTAATCAGCCTGTGACCCATTTAGATTTCATAGTTTTTTTGCGTCTCTCGCCTAACATTTTTTGTCTTTTTCTTGTATTCAATATTTGTTATTATTTGTTAGTATTAAGTTAGCCATCAAGGCGAATAAACGTTTAAAAAGGAAAACCACTTTTCTTTTAAACGCCCTGCTCCAGCCGCCTTATAGATGCCCGCGCAACTTGTCTATCTGGTATGCTATAGTAAGTTGCCGTAGTAACGATCATTATTAGACAAGTCTACAAGCCTCTCTTTTACTCCAACAAAAATAACATTTGCAGTAACTTTATAACTAATTATGCTAAACTAATTTTATTGATAACTGCTTCCCAAACAATTTAAAGCTTATTTTAGCTGCTACCTTTATAAACTGCACAATCACATAGTTACATTATACACCACAGAAACTATGGTATTCTTAAGAATAAGACAGATGGATTCTAGGCACTACCTCCCTCGGACCACGTTTCTCTCAAAGCACAATATAGTCCAATATTAACTGTATGGCTTAACATTAAAGTTTTGTTCTGAAAAGTAGTAGAGTAGTAAGAGAGCAAATAATTAAAATACTTTTTATCCGCCGATGAAACCGCGGGGCGCAACTAGTATATTATAAAATCTCCTTGGTCAAAAACATAACTCAAATTACCTAACCTGTGACTCTTTTTCTTTAATCTTTGGTCACGGCATCTGTGGAATTTATCTGTGGCATAGTCTGTCACAGATATGTAGTTAGGTATATGATCTGTGGTCTAGGAGTAATAGTCATAGGTATATTTATATGTTCTTTGGTAATAGTATTCTGTGTCTGTGGTTGTTTTCGCTTTGGTTGGGTGCGCTTGCTTTTTGTCCGTGCGTTGTAAATTACGAATATTTCGTTGTTTTAGTATCAAGAATTAGCAATTAGTTATTGCCCTTATGTAATTTTACTATAGTGGTTCTTGTGAATTCCTTCAGTGGGGTTTATCAATGCAGCTGTACGCTGAATATGGCCGACGAAAGACTAGTGGTCCTGAATCGTAGTGACAATTTGGGATTTGGATTCTCTCTGCTCGGCGAAGCCGGTTTGCCACATATTATTTACGAAATTGAAGAAAATTCTCCAGCGGCTCGGAGTGGCGAGGTTGGTTTCAACGTTTTATCGGTCTTGTTATATACGTGCGTTATCTTGAAATGTGTTTTGTGCCTACCTACTTTTGTATTTTTTAATATATCTGTTAATTATAAGCTCAAAGGAGTAGACAAACAGCAAAAAGACAGCCGCAATACAATGAATATACCAAATATCTGCAAATTTCAGTATGTTCTCGACATAACTACAAAATGACATATTATAATATTTTTATGCTTGTGATTGATTCATGCCATGTTAATGCAAAACATATGTTCCCAGTTTTATCTACCAACCTTATTGATCACCTGCATATTATTTTGAAAGGATTTTCCTATTCCCATACTTATAATATAAATCAAATGAATCATTCCCATACATATAATATAAGTATGGGAATGATTCATTATTAAATACTGTTATGATAAAACATAAATAAATCATAATGTCAGCAACAGAAACCAGTAACAACTCTCACTTCACATATATTTAAAAAAAGCTCCAGTTGTGAGTGCATACACCACTCTCAATAATAACACCTAGATGTGTGCACCTACTTAGTCAGTCATCTGTGTCAAGGTGATCTGGTTAAGGTTCAGCTAAATCATACAGATAATTTACTTAGTGTACTCTCAATTAGCATCTAGGATGAGTCCTAATCCTAAATGCAGGGCTGCATATGTAATAATTTATTTACCTGTCCATTGATTCAGATATTATAGGTTCACATTTACCAATCCTGATAAAGTTACTTGAAGTCAGACACAAAAAATATTATGTATTTTTGGTGCAATATAAAATAAATAATAATCAGTGCAGCAGTGACATAACTTTCTTAAAATTATGACTTTATTGGTATCATTTTTTAATAATTAAATTAATGGTAGTTTAAATCTAGTACGAAAATTTAAAGAGTATAATTTTTAATTCTTAAAAATGTTGTGTTTTGATTTTCGAAATTAAGGGGTTTGATTTCTGGAAGAAATCATTGTTTTTTCTTTGTTATTTGATATTATTCAATACTATTTCCAATTGTTTTGGGTTACTCTACCTAGCCCTGTTGAAAATTTAATCTTGTATAATTAATTATTCTTATCTGTTTCAATATTATGACACATTGATTAGTATTTATAAAACAAACACTTAAGGTTGGCCACACCTTGATTCATTGAAGTAAGCACCTTGATTTTAAGATAATATATCTGCAAATGCTAATTTCTACTTCTAGTACAGATAAAACCTTTGCGGTGGTAACTTCAATAGTAGCAATAAATTCAAACTTCAAGCTGTGTCCATTGTTGAAATACCCTTTTTGGGTATTGTTAGTAGTTAGCCATGAGAGAAAACCTTTAAATGTCAGATGTCCTCAAGATCACTTTATTATTGAGCATGTAAAGTTGTCAAACAACTGACGAATGAGGTCTTACTGTTGTTACATTAAGCATTACCATTTTTAGTCTGAATATTTATCTGTTGATACATTTGTAGTGTGGTCCCAGTGGTATGGGAATAGAACCACCTCTTCCCAGGTGGAATCTAATAGCGGGCTCGGGGAATATCCAGAGAATGGGCCGCAGCATTCTTCTTCGTAAACTTAAATCTTCTACAATTGCCAAACCACCTGCCATGCATGGTGATCATATGGTAAAACCCACTATGATAAGCGTCCAAGTTTGATGGGGGAAGCCTATGTTCAGCAATAGACATCTTCAGGCTGTTGATATGATACACAACACATACATAAAATACTTGTGAGCTGTCTGTGAGCATCTGATTCATTGAAAAATTATGTTGCTTTGACAGTTCAATATAAAGCTCATTACTTTGATAAATTTATGTAAACTGTAATAAATTCATACCACATTCATGTCAAAAGTATAATTTTCATTAACACATGCTTTATGTTAATTGCCTGAGTTATTTTTCCTGTTACACTCGGTTTATAAATAATACAACTAAGTTGTCCACTCCTGCAATATCCTTTTTTTTAGCTACACTTTACAAATATTATTTAGTGTTTAATTAATTTACTGTCTCTGTTTACTGACAAAATGTTACTATGCAAACATTGTAAAAACTATATTTGCATTCTCTCCTACATAAACCCTAAAAAATGTGTTTCCAAATTATCTTTGTACAAATTTTACCTTAATTACAAGTTTATTATTTCATTAAGCATTAATGCTATAGTTTGTTTATATTTCTAATTGTTTATTACCACTTAGTGCTGAAATGGCAAATATGGCGAAATGGCGGAATGGGTTTTGATGAACCCATGACCCGTGATGAGCAGCTAGTTAGTTAAATAAAATGTTGCAATCAAAATATCTCAGTATGTTGTCAAGCAACAGTTTCAGCTGCAAAAATAATTTTATTTCTCGTAACATGACATCATAAAAGCTATTTGAGGACTAATAAAAACATTATTCGACATAATTTGTGAAGTGGCATCCCTGACGCGACCGTTCTGTTAGCTGCCGCACCTCGCCACAGTTGAGACTAACAGTTAGTGCGGCAGGATCAAGTAGCGCCTGCCCCCTAATATCGTAGCACTAACTAATTGTACCAAGGACAGGGATCAATTGTACCAAGTTCGATACCATTGGCTATATTTGCCCGTGATGACGAAGTAGCCTATTAAATAGATATGCTTTAAGTTTGTTAGATACCAATAAGATAGATATGTTAATAAGATTATTAACATATCTATGTTGAATATGGTATCTCCCTATATTTTGACCGAGAATAATAATTAGTACGAATATTATGAGAACAACAGCTATTAACATAGTAATATCCAACCAAGTTCAGGCGTCACAATCCGGATGTTTCGGGTTGCAATAGCGCTCGTGAGATATTGGTACATCATATTCCCAGTTTAGGGTAAATTCAAATCATTCTAATATTTACGTGTCCACCTCACTTATACCACACGCAGTTTAGTGAGTAAATAAAGGAAAATCACTAGTCATCCACCAGCACGCATCAAAGTGCGACCTCGTCATCATCGCATCTTTGTAAGGTGCAATTTTCTTTCAAAAGCTACTGTAGTTCTAAGCGCTTCCACAAGGTATGTTTACGATAAACTTCGCCAACTAAGCCTACGTGCGAGCCGTAGACACAATATAAGTGACATGAATTAGTTATCGATAGAGCTTTCGTATCTGAGAGGCACTTCACTTGAGGGCGACATTCTCAAATCCTGTTTATAACGCACACTAAAAGATAGTTTACCGTTTTCAAAATATTCGATATAAACTGTGGAATGAATTTGAAAATTATATGATAAAATAATAAAAATAACAACAACGCCCAACGATCACATACATAGATGCTGGACCCAGCTAGGATTCCCTGTGTTTAGGGACCCAGGAACTACGAGAACCATGGTCCCACAACACCCAGACACAGAACAAGTAATGAACCCATGTGCATTACTGCCATTTATCGTAAGGGTATGGTGAGTGTTGACCAAAATCAACATGGGCCTTTAGTGTAGTTGTAGCGTTTCACTGACACAGAGCTAATTACCGATAATTGTTGGTAATGTGTCATCGAGTATACATTGTGCGATGTCCTAAGTCCAGCTTTGGTGCACACTCACTGGTAAACTACCGCAAACGAACTGACCTGAGAAAGACGAATGGTTAAATTTTTAAATACGTTCAACAGCTACTATTCTTAATAATACCTGTACTATAATGTTTTGTGACCCACCTGCGTTAGATTGTATGCGGATTATGCAACGATTAAGCTTAAGCTCACCTCTATATCATACGTGCACCGACCCCTCGCCCCATTTCAGAATTCAAATAATAATTACCTGTCTAATATCTCTAATCTCGGGTCTCTTCTTAACTGCAAATTCTGCGTGTAAATGTGTTAATAAGACACTTAAGTGATACATCAGTTTCATATGCCGTTTAATTATCCTGTTAATGACCCATTTCATGCTACAAGAACGAGGATTAGAATCTGAACGTGTAATGTTAATTCAAAAGCCTGGACAAGAAATCCTAAATAATGAGGTTAAAAGCACTAAAGGCCGAAATTTGAAACATTATCGGTAAAGTTAGGCATGAAACTTACAAAACTCCTTTACGTGCTTTAGTTATATTCATCATAACCACGCCACCAAGACGTGTGAGTCATTTGGGTTCATTGGAGCAAGACGTGTAACATACAGAAAATGTTTCTTAACGCTGACCGCTAGTACCAAAGACAATTAAATAGGTATTGAAATTGTCTTTGGTTAGTACATAGCCACTGTGGATTCTAATACTTCTTTGGCTTCTGTCAATATTCCTATTTCTGTGTCTCTTTCACATTTTAGTGATCTGTATATTAGATAGTGGTAACCTATAGAAGATCCTTAGCTAAAATAGTAGCTAAGTTATTAGCGCATCACGGTTTTGCAGAATGAATATTTACAGCTTTTTATATTACGCTTACATATTTAATATCAGCATGTTATTCTCTTCCGAAGTACCTATATTGTTTGCATCTTTAATCTCGTTAGGGCACTAACATCTTTTACGTCTGGAGCTGGAATACAGCAATTTCCAACCGCCAAACTATAAAATAAATTTAGTTTTATAATGTGCCAATAAATAAAAATACACAAGAGAGCAGTCTCTCTCACAGAGCTACGAACCCCATCCTACGTTTTGCGTTTCCGCGGGAAATGGCTCGATTAGCTCGATTGTAGCAGCACAACGAATAACCAGTGTCACATCAAAGAGGTAGGTATAAAGTACTACGTACTTTGGTCACTCACGATCTCATTATAATTATTTTTCTCTTTCTCTATACTCAATATTATTTGTGAAGCTGCAAAGCATTATCATTGTTAGACGGCAGACTTCCAATACTGAATATATGCCAGTTTGAACGGCTGCCTCTTGCTTCCAACAGCTCTTCCCTATTGGTTGTCGGTTTTGCGAGCGACGTGGTTTACGCATTGCCGTTTATTTCACTTTCCTAATTTTGAGAGCTATGTCGGCGACTTTCGTTTAGCTGTGTTCTTGATAAAACTTTTGAGATTCAAAAAAGAAGAATCCTTAAATCATTGTCAAAACAACTAGTCAAGAGAAACTAGTTTTAAACCTGATTACCACAAACTTAAGTATTGTTCTACTAGTCTGAGTTGATACTTAAAGTGCACTAGTTCTAGATATCACCATAAATAATGCCACATGCGACATAATATCAATTTCCCGCTGACGTCAATAAGCTATCATGTAATTTAACCCACGGGTATAGCACATTAATAAACTGTCGCATTGGACCTATCCACTGGGCCATGATGAAGCTCTCGTTTCCAATTAACTATGTTATAATTATTCGCTCCGATCGTGCGCGTCCAATGTTAATCCATTTACGCTTATCTGTTGCGATGATTAATCTAATGTGTTGACGCAAAGAATTCTGAATACAAACAGTTTACTCAAATTCTAGAAATAGCATTTGCAATGAAATTATCTTCCCGTGGGTGCCGTAAGAGCTGGCTAAGGGTATATCCAGAGAAAGGCCAACATTCTCCTTGGTACATTAAAAACTGCGATCTTGAAGCCGCCTCCCAAGTGTAGTGATTATGGCAAATCTAAATGATAAACCTCCAAAGTGGCGTTTTAATATGGAGGTCCATGTTCAGTAGTGAACGTCTTTCAGCTGTTGATGTTAGACTATTTATTAATTTTATGAAGTAATCAATTCTGAGGGAACTGTATTTTTAACTACAGTAAAAGCACTAATAATTAGAGTTATATCGTTGTATCATAATGGGCGCGTTAACTCCACGGTTAACAATTTGGTTTATCGCTTTTTTACCATAGTGAATAATGGCATCAGAGTAATGTAGACAAATATATGCGTGCGTAGATCTAAATCACCAAATAAATCAATCGAAACCACTTTAAACAAATACCAAAAGCAAACCATACAATTCCACCACCAGTATTTGCAGACAGTGACAAAGGCTAGCGTCTAATTCGCTTCGTCTGAGAATTAGTATATTAGTACGCTCCAGCGGGATGAATCACAATTCGCAAGTTATCTAAATTCAGGATGAAGGAGACGAGAGTGCAGTTCTGCATCGAAACCTTCCGGGTGGATTGTGAATCTCATGGCTCTGTTATTTGATATTTGTTTAGGTATCTTAATTTTCTTTTTCTATGAGCTTTGTCTGATCTGAGTGTTTGGCATTGACATTGAACATCGTAATCACAGATAACAAAGTATCAGATAACTGTGCGATAACACAAATTGCCCGCTAACTGCCTTTTTATCACTATCTGCCGTGCGTTGAACTGGCAATAAAGTCAAAATAATCAATCATGATAAACACTTATGAACGATGTTTGCAAAGCTCGCGTAAAGCATTATTTAGCTAGCATAAATGCTAGACCGCGACATTCTAGTTTACTAGTATGTCCTGACTTCAAATCATTTCGATACCGATTGGGATGTATTTGTGTATATATACAAATACATCCCATTTGGAAATATCAAAATCGGTGGCACGATTTTGTGTTACGTTACAAGAGTATGAATTAATTAAAAAATTATGGAACAGTTTTTAATCCATGTTACAAAACTGTGGTAAAATGTTATTTATATGGCTTAAAATTTGTCATGTTCCTATGGATATATATATTATCTATCTTTTTGAAGATTTTATATTATGGTATGGTTTATATCATAGAGGACTATTCATCTCGGAAAACTAAACAGAAGAGAGGATACAATAGATGCTTACTGAAACAAAAGCACAGTAATTTCAAGAAGTGATCATATCGAGAAATGGTCATTTGCAGATATGGTCATTTTTATAGGTCTCTTATATTTCAGTCCAAACTCGCCGAAACGTTCAGGATATCGTGGTCCGTTTGTTTCAATCGAAGACTTCTATCCGAGCTAGTAATAGTATTCTGTGTATCCGAGTATATACCCTAGATACAATTATAAAAGTGTATTCATAGAAAGTGACAGAGACCCTGTCCTTGTGTTAATGCAACTGGTGCATCCCTTGAAATATTGGAAACCTTTTCCGCTGCCAACGGCGGAAACTTAATTTACGACTCGATTTCCCCCGACACCGGAGCGGATTTGTTTCTTTGCTTTTACGGATTGTGCGCTGTTATAATTATAATATAAACTAAACAATTACAACTAAATTTTGGAGTTTCGAGTGACACTGTTATGGGCAGCCGTGTCACGTAACATCAGGTGAACGATTAGCTCGTTACATCATTCACTAACATAAAAAAACAAAGCCTGAAGAGGTGAAAAAATTCCTACAATTTTTCTTTTGATCTTAATAAAAAGTGTCAGAAGATACTTTGAGGTAAAGTGTCTACACTTCCGGTATGCGCATAAAGTCCTGTGGGCTGTCTAGAAGAGATAGCCGCCCGTTGTCATACTTAGCTAAAAGTAGGTTGAGTAGTCGTTAGCTAAATATTACTGATGTTATATGTTGATATTGTTGATGTAATGTAGTGTTTTCAATAGATATATATAGATAAAGTATCTATCTAACCATGGCGCCTAAGCATTAGTGTTGAAGATTTGATTAATGATACACACGCACGCCATTTGCATTTCATAATGAAACATCTTCATTCATGGTTATATTGTAATATCACAAGTGTTTAGCACGCGATGTCATTTATATACAATACCAGCTTTTGCCCGCGACCTATAGGAAACGAAGATTTTATTATGGGTGGAATTTTGAAAAACACTTTCTTAGTGTATACCTACACTTTACAAAGAACACACCCTCCAAATTTCAAGTCTCTAAGACCAGTGGTTTAGACTGTGCGTTGATATATAAGTCAGTCATTCATTCAGTCAGTCAGAGCTTTGAATTTTATATGTATAGATATGGAGTTGGTAATTAAGCGACAATTCAAATAAAATCGTTTCGTTTCCTCCTTTTACTAAATGTCCTTCTCCGTCACGTCGATGTCCCCAAACGCCCATGAAATTAATTCCCGGATGCAATCGGTCCGGACGTTCAGGGAAACGTAGATAATAAACACGTCCAAGTAAATTATGATCGAAATACTAAACAGATAGTATGTTTTACTAGGTGGTAGGACTTTGTTGCAAAGTTCGTCTAGGTAGGTACCACCGCTTTGCCAGTTATTCTGCAGTAGTGCGCAAGCACTACTGTGTTCCGGTTTGAAGAGCACTGTAGCTAGTGAAATTACTGGGCAATTGAGACTTTATGATCTGATCTCACAGTCGAGTAATCTTATTACCAGACTGTGCTGATGTCTCAGGATGATGTGCGCAGTGCAGTGTTGCTCGAAACTCTATTTTGGGGTTCCGATTGACACTGTTCTGTTATGTGCAGCCGTGGCGCTTAACATCAGGTGAACGGCTAGCTCGTCAAATCATTCATGTAAGTAAACACTGCTGATAGGCAACTGAATGTACTGAGGAAGTGCTTTGCAAGAAATTTAAAAAATGCTAGTATAGGTCCTACGTTTAGTCTTTGTTACGCGTATAGGTTGAATAGGCGCTGTTTGGCATCAGCAGCCAAGGTGCGATCGTAAAATTGATGACAATCAATGGAGTCGACGTGACCCTTCTTTATGAAGCGGGTGTGGCGGGCCGCTAGTTTGATACGCTTAGTGATAGCCAAACACCGCCTGCTGCTACCGAATTAGGACAACTAATACTATGTGATAGAGCACCCTCCACACTATTTAAGTAGAAATAAGCTGGAGCTCTACGTTTTCTAACACATGGGCGTTTCACCAGTTTCCAATGTCTGTACGTAAACAAAGTTTGGAGCTATGGCTGACACAAAACAAATTATCATTATCACGTTTGATGTGCAGCCAAAACCAGACGCAGCCTAATCACATCGACAAAAATCAAACAAACTATGGATATATTTTAAGGTTCGCTCGAAATGTATTAAATGAATGCGGTAAACTAGTTTACCTTGAAGCGTGGTAGGTGTACCGAAAAACTAGGTGAAAAAGAAAGCACCAGCGTCGAGTAGGTGTCATAAAAAATCCGCGTGAGTGGGCGTAGCGCCTCGCCACTAAGATGACTGCCCGACGGCCGTCGCTCCATACGCACGGCTAGACTGAAGCAATTTATGTCTGCACACACGTGCTGCCTTATGTAACACAAACAAACAACATTCAATCATATCGACCGTCTTATTGTTTACCAACCATCAGATTTGGCACCCCACAGTAGCGCAGCCCCTTAGACAGTGATTGTAATGCTGTGCGAGGCTATTTGTATATTACCTCTCGCGGATCCTCACTGACATGATTCAGTGATAGATATTATTCATTATAATAAGCGACTTCCTTCCTTCTGACATCAAAGGCTAACTGATTGTGTATCACGTTATCACGGCCATATTCACGGTACATATCTTCATCGATGTATAATTAAGTTAATTCCCTGCGACCTCAGTTCGCTAATGCACGTTTCCGCTGCGCCCTTCTGTGGGAGTTTGATCGAATTTATCTGTAAGCTCAATCCATTAGTGGACCCTCCTGTGATAACAAGTTGACAGCGGAGCGGCGGCGCGCGGGGCGCACGCTCGCACGCTCCGATCTCGCAGCTCCTGCTTCCATTAGATGAAGCAACACGCGCCGCGAACGCGCTTCTCTACGTCTTCGTGAGCTCATAAATCGCGACGCCCGCCGACTACGTGCGTAACGCAATGTAAGGACGGTCGCGAACGTGAGAAGGTGCAGTGTTGTTGGCCCAGTGTCGTCTTACAAACTTGAATGTTCCGAACGAGTCGGTCGTGATTAATGGAGTGCGCCTCGGTGAATCATTGATATCGCCGCTAGTGATATACCCATCGTCAATCGACAATAAACTTTTAACGTCGGTTCTGTTGTGTAAAACCTGTTCGGTGTATTCAAAACATTTGCCAAGTGTGATGAGGACACGTGTTTTGGCTGGATACAATTTTAAGGGTTCGTAATTATTTTCCCAATGTCCAGTATTTCACAGACAAGTTACACTAAGGATATAGATAGGTACGAAAAGTACCTCGTTTACTGTATCAGTTTACGATGCGTAGACGTTTCATGTTTGCTCTACTTTGTTTAATGGACTCTATTGATGACAATAGACTGCAATGTCGTACATTGAAATGCTATTATTGTTGACGATCAAAGTTCGTCTAAATTTTAACGTAGGTAGCTATATTAGGTATAACATCAATTTGTCTTACAATAGAAACAGGATAAGTGCGCCGCGTTCGGTTTTGCTGCAAATACGGCACATAAACAGGATAAACGTTTAAAATATTGGATTAACATTAAAGCCGATTCTGTTCCCTTCAATAGATCTAATTTTTGTGGCTTCTCAAAAGTATAAACGAGACTGCATCTAAAAGTACAGATTCCTTCGGAAAGTTTGTTCTTTGTTCCCAAAATAGAATTCAGGGATCATTGGAGAATCTATATAAGGTTATCAGTGTCCGTGTAGGTTTAAATTGAAGTGCGTTTTAAATTGGAAGTTACTAAACAAGAGTGCGTTGGATTACAGGTCGAGGCGGGAGACGTTTTGCTCAAGGTTAATGGGACTGATGTAAACCGGTTCACTACCCGAGAAGGTAAGGAATTTGCCATTTATCACGCACATGCCACTTATCTACGAGACATTCTCGACTTGAAGATAACCGCCACAGTAATTTAAATGTTGCTTCATCTTGTTTATGTGGTAATGGAAATGCCGCGCTGATTTGTCGAATGTTCGCCGGACGTCCAACCGCCGTCAGTTCATACGAACAACAATCATTTTCTGTTATTGAGTCATATCTGCCGTTATCTTTGAACTTATTAACACTAATTCAATGATCGCGTTATGCGCGTTACTGCTGGCTCGTGGTCACGCAACTTGGCAATTCACATTTCACACTATTGTACTCTCAGGCGCCCACCGACTCTGCGTAATAAAATAACCATTCCGGAAGATGGCATGATTGATTTCCTCTGCCATTATCAATCAACGCTTTATCAGAAATAAAACTAACTCTATTGTTCTTTTTATGCAACCCGTGTTAGTAATAATAATAATAACGCCCAACGATCACATACATAGATCCGGGACTCTTACTAGGATTCCCTGTGTCTAAAGACCCAGGAACTACGAGGACCATGGTCCCACAACACCCAGACTCAGAACAAGTATTTGCGCTTTTTTTCTGTGCTCAGATACTTGTCTTGCCGCGGGAATCGAACCCGCCGACTCGTACGCCGAGCCGACTCGTCAACCACTACACCACAGAGGCTGTCTGTCAAAAGCGCTCAGTGACATCCAAAGTTTGTGCGATATTTCGGTTTGAGCAGTTTGAGCGGATACAATTGCGATCGCTCCTAGGTCAGTACATAGGTGTACCTCGGTAATCAGCTTGACCAGATTCACCTGAGTTCACCATTGTAATGTAAAGCCTCAAAATTGAATTGTGTATTGTTACATGGTTACAATGTTTACAATGTTCCCTCTGAGTACACATCTATATCAATACTACACTTGTAACTTTTCATGTATTTCACATTTTTTGTTTTGATTGTTGCAGTTCTAAAATGCTTGCGACTATCTTCGGACCCTGTCACTCTAAGACTGAGAAAGGGTAAGATTTTTTATACTTTCTAATTTAATTAAAGATTTTGGCGACCTGAAAAGCATTTGAAACGTGCGATGGGCGCCAATGCCAGCTGCTAGTAATAAAATTCGGTAATCCCCCTGTGTTTCAGTCGAGTTTACGAAGCCAGCTACAAATACGAGTAGCGATAGGTACGCGAAGTAATTTTATAGGCTCTCGGGATCCGGCGGGTAAACCTCGTTCACAGTAGCTTCGGTCCCTTAAATAATGTAATCTTGGTGTATCGACTCACCAAAATATTTTTTCTTATTTTTTATGTTACACTAGGATTGAGAAACTTATTTTGTGTTCTTTCTTTGATAAGTAATTTAACCAGATCAATTTGTGGAAGAATAAACACGTCGCCAAAAATTAAGATATTTAGTTGTGACATGATCTTTGGTAATCGTCTAATGTTGCAGACCCACAAATCAAAGCCAGCGTAAGACGATACATCACGGCGGCAACGGAGCGGCGTAGCATCGGGCCCCGCAATCGTGACAAGTACGTACGCTTACATTAATAATATTAATAATAATGCCCAAAGATAACATATATAGATCCTAGATCCTAAATAGGATTCCCTGTGTCTAGGCACCCAGGTCCACGAGGTCTATGGTCCCACAACACGCAGACCCAGAACTAGTATTTGCGCTTTTTTGTGGACTAATATTGGTTCGCCTCCGCCTCCGGGTTATCAGCCGACATCATCGAATAGACGACCAAATCATCCATCGCATCATAGCCTAATGAGAATTACAACTTAACAAGTTGAAAAATAGTCGCTGAGTCATGTTGAAGGCTTTCAAGGGACCCAAAAGCTTTGACGTTTGGTAGATATTTGCTTTTATGTGGCGAGATTTAAAATCTAATTATTATCTATGATTTAATTTGAATTATCCAAATTGTGGCTTTAAGTTTGACTTTTGATCCGCCTTGTTGCTAATTAACTAATGATATCTCAAATGTTGTAATTTTACATTTTTAGTGAGTTACAATATTGAAAAATGTACGGATTTTCTTATATTAAAAGCTTT
Source organism: Ennomos fuscantarius (assembly GCA_905220475.3). Lineage (NCBI taxonomy): Eukaryota > Metazoa > Arthropoda > Insecta > Lepidoptera > Geometridae > Ennomos > Ennomos fuscantarius. Next base: position 4,600,967 of record HG992031.1, on the reverse strand, counting down.
TATTTTCTTTTTGTAATTGATGGCGTGTACCAAGTACAAACGATATCGGTTCGATCGTTTGTCACGCCTCTTGCTTAGATAACGTTGTGAAAACTGTTTGCACCACAACAACAATGTTACGGTTAAAGCATCTGACCATCTGATGCTGCAGTTTATATAATACACTTATTGGATACTTTCTAGTCATACAAAGCGTGAATGGATTCTTTAAATCGTTTATCTCGAGAAGTAAAGTCCAAGCTTAACGTATGCGTAGTCTCTGTCACACAATGACACAAATATCTTCGTTATCGTATGAAGACTCTGAAGTTCCGAGTAGTATTTGTGATAAAAGTTTAAAAATATATGCGGCGGCGGTGTTAAACGAGGCGTGTTGAATCTTGAGAAATGTCACGTCAGTAAACTCATCCACTTATTTTCATCTATCTCTGTCGAAGACTTTGAAACTGTTGACTTTTCATTCAATCTATGTGTCCCTTTTTAAACCTTGATGTATGTCGGAAAGAACTCCCTAGTTGGACAGCTGATTTCCGACGCGATAACGACGGGGTAAGCGACCATATGTGGCGCGTCTGCGAGGGGTGGCAGCCCCCTCGGCTTGACACGTCACTGTGGCTTACTCACGCGTGACATTGAAATATTTACCGTCTGGAGACGTAATGGACATCGATTAGTGAGCTTTTGTAGCTTCGCTTGTATTTTTACACGAGTCTCACTGATTGTAAAAGGTTTTTAAAAATAATTGAATCGATCGATATGTACTGGCCTTCAATGCTCTAGCATTGGCATTCTATATTGTTTTTATGTAGAAGTTCAAGGTGGTGACAGACAGTTGCAAATATTGTTAAGCATTAAATTCGTAAGACCTGATAAATGCATAATTTGATATCAGTCATAATAAATACACTAGTTCGATGCAGACATACCTTTGTCTACTTATTTTATGACAGCGCAGCACCCCAATATTAAATAATCAAACAAGGAAATATTAATTTGACGTCATTACTGGGTGTTTACTACACGTTCATTCTGTAAATAGTTTAAATAAATCGTTAAAATTATTAATTGGAAATAATTACAAATAACAAAATTAAATTCGTTGTATAATGGCATAATCGACCACACTTCGCTGCTGTAACATAAAAAGGTGATTCGGAAGGCGTGTTAAGCTATATCAAAAACCTTTGTGTGGCTTAAAGGTTTCGATACGACACCGAGGCTAGTCTGCCTGCACAAGAAGGAAGGAATCATAATTAATAAAGTGATCCTTTCCTTTCTCACCTTCCTACCATAGTATGGTTCTTTATGGTAACCATATCATTGAAGATAGAACCACATAATACACAATATTAGAGTGTACTACAAACTTAATGGCGGCTTTGAAGTCGAAGTGCGAAACGCGTAGTAGCCATTAAGCCGCCGTTAAGTTTAAATGACTACAAGAACGAGCAGTCGAAATACACGCTCGATTCTAACGAAAACCAAGGTTGTAGCCTCTCATTTCTACTATACTTAACTCTGTGGGAGTGAGACAACAAGAGAAATGTTCCCTTTTTACATAATGATTGTTTTTAGTGTGGCGACACTACTAAATCATTATCATATATGTACCTAGACACAGGGAATCCTAGTTAGGGTCCAGGATCTATTTATATGATCGTTGGGCAAAAAAAAACTTATCAAGAATCAACGATTCCCTCATTCCAAGTTAACACTGTTTCAGATCAAGTTCCCCACCGTCAAGTAAGTCGAATAGCAATAGCAACTCGTCGTCAAACTCTTCGTCGAACGGATCGGGCGCCGCGTCCGGCGAGAGCTGCGAGGCTCTATTGGCGGAGGCGCCTCGTAAGGCGCGCGCGGTTCACCCCAAGTTCGAGGCGTACATGATGACCGGAGACCTCATGCTCAACCTGTCGAGGGTCGAACGTCCGCACCACAACCATCACGCGCCTACACATCGGACACATTATCATAGGTAAATTATAATTTAATGTAATCTTATTTGATAATTACCAGGAAACCCATTAGACAGTCTCAAGAAGCTTTAATAAAACTCACGTCCTCGTTCTCGTGTGGTCCTCGTGATCGCGGCCAATGTAACTTGGTCGAAACGTCGAAGTTAGTCAAAATAATGTATTGATAATTTCTGTACGCGATTAGACCCATTTTATCTTTACAATATGAGTTCAAATTGCGAAAGTTTTAAGCGTTATAGCTTTAATAAAATACTAGATAATTTTTGTAAGCTTATATGAAACATTATGCTTTTTTTCTCTTTCTTCAGGGGTAGTATATTATTTAAAATTGATTCCAACTAAGCTAATACATAAAACATTTGAATTTGACGGTCCAAGAAGCATATAAAACACTGGAGAATACATTTGAAAACAACGCTTTAGAAGCAATGAAATGTGGCCTAAACGACGACAACCATGCATGCAAGTCTGATTTTAGTCTATTTCTATCGCACATCACTTCACATCTCCACATTTCTACGCACGCGTTGCTTTTTCTTTTTGTACCTAAAAGTATTGTTGTTATCGGCCTATCTTTAACTATCCTACTGTTTGTTCGTGGGGTCGTTCCAGCATGTACAGATCACACTGCTGAAAATACTTTATAACAATTTATTATGTTCGGCCGCCTGCCTAACATCAGCTCCCCACCGATTTTATGTTAGTGATTAAAAGCCAGCAGTCGTATTTATGAATAATTTGGTGTAGTACCTTAGTCGACGTCTTGGGACGACGATGATGAAGAAATCGTTAATCAATTCATGAAAAAACTGATTAATTCTGATACTTTTAGTATGATGTATTTGTTTAAGTTTGATAAGTGATAACTTGCCTTAAAAAGTAAAAATACCTAACACAGATAGTCTTTTGTTATTGAGGCCTAGGACCAAGGTTGTCTTAATACTGTAGTAATCGTCATAGCAACATTAGCAATTACTACAGATAATAACCTCAAGTGCTGCATTAACTGTCAGATAACGCATAGCATCTAATAATCATATTTTGCAGATGTTAGGGCTCCCATGCCAGAATTCGATTACGAGTATTAGTTTTACTACTATAATACCTTTTCAAACTTAAAAGTAGCACTAATGAAAGTTGGACATAAACTCCGTCTTATGGTATGACTGCACCAAAGGGCTCACTCTGTCTGTGAAAAGTCGAGATGACGTCACGCAAAGTCCATACTATACGCCATATTACATACGTCACATAGGTACAAAGTTATAGTTTTCACTCGAGACTTGGCATCGTCAATTCCCAATGCTTCAATGTATTTTATTAAGCACTAAAAGTTTTATATGTGTGGCTGTCAATTATATAAAATGTTTTACCTTGTACATATTTTATGACTGTCACAACGGCTACAACTATGATGTACGTTACACGTGTGGCGTGTTTACAAATACAAGAGCGCGATAGAAATGGCGTGATGCAAAAAATAAAAAAAACGGTATTTTATACGAATACAGTAGTGTTTTGTAATCTGAGCATATAAGTGATCTTGACTGGCCCGATATCTCCTTTCCCGATATTACCTTGCCTTCCGAACTGTAAGGTTGTGGGTTTGATTCCCACCCAGCACTATCATTTGTGTGATGAACATTGATGTTTGTTTTGTGTCTGGGTGTTATATTGTATTTTATTTTTTATTTTAAGAAAACTTACAGCTAGGTACACTTATAGATCGATAGTATCATATGTATATATTTACAAACAAAAAGTCTATAAGTACTGTATCAGTTATTTAGTTCCCATAGTACAGGCTTTGCTTAGTTTGGGGCTAGATAGCGCTGTGTGAAATGTCCACACATATTTATTTACGTTAACTTACTTACTATGCTACCATAGCATATTCAAAGGATTTCCGCTATATACTAAATTTAAAAAGTTGTCTTGTCTATATGTGAAAAAGACAAGAATTTACAAGAATCGACTATTAAAAAGCTACTAAATAATAATGATAGCATGCATCACAGATACTATTATGTTAGGGACATTGGACAACCTTAGGAATACTAATCGGGCAAAAGTAAAAATATTTTTATGGTTAAATTTTTCCCCGTGAGATACATATAACGTAGGTTAGGTATAAAAATTATGCCATTGATTGAGATTATGTTACTGTTTCGATATTTTTTGTAGGAAGTCGGGTGTTTGCATTGCAACAACATTAAACATTGCAGATATAAGAGTAGACTAAAATTTTTGAAGTAAAACTTCTTTACGCACGCTTGACTTTGGGGTAAGCTGGTGAAGCAAACCGAAGTTCTACGTGAAGATAGAAAGAGCTACTTTTAGTATATTACTGTAGGAGTAAAAGAGATGGAGCTAAAGAAGTTTTACTTCAGTCGTGTGGTCGTTTTTTTTTTAGATCTGACTAGGTCTGATACATTGTATTTGTAGAATTTTAAATAATTTTGTCTTTTGCAGGTACAACTCGACTCCCGCGTCTCCGAGTGAGAGTCGAATGTGTGGCCGAGCGGACCTCGCCCAGCGGCACAACTCCTCGCCAGACACCGGCCTCACAACCGACCATACTGGCAAACTGTATGTACCCACTTTTATGACCCACCAAATAATTCAATAGTTTTATGACAGAATATTTTTACCCTTAAAATTTTTCCTGACAGAATTTTCAATAATAGTCCCGAATAATTGTTTAGAGGTGATAAAAATTTGTATGGAAAAGTTAAAAGAAAGTAAGTTATCATCATAAATAATAATAAATTGCGGCGAGATGAACCTCCTCGCTGCAGTAGCAACCTTCGCGCTATTCGCCGTTGAGAAAAGTGTTTCTGACAGTGTCTCTCGGTGACAATTAGTGAAAATTTTATCACGACAATTTGTACATGTATTAATTCTTTTAAAATTATAAATATAGGCTGCAGGGTTGTGAGTAGGTTGCAACCTATATAACTATAGGCACTCAGCATGCGCACCGGGCCGTGTCCGGCGCAAGAATGATTCGTAGTACACCGAGCGCTCAATTTATATAGCTAGATGGGTGGAGAAGCGATGACAGGTGCCGGTGTTGCCACTGTAATAAATTTAAATGCCACCACAGGGTAAATTACGGTACTGCCCGCTGCGCATAGAGTTTATAACTGGACGTTGCCGCCGTCATATATACATCAATTTCGCAATAAAGCCAACAGTATTTCTCTTATCACCTATTATATCAGATAGCCCCCCAGAAAATCACGCCCGATTGCATAGGATTACCTGTATCTAGGGACCCAGGAACTACGAGGACCATGGTCCCACAACATCCAGACTCAAAACAAGTATTTGCTCCTTGTTGTGCTTACAAATACTTTTCCTGGCGCGGTAATCGAAACTACACATCATCAAACTGCGTATACTGCTGAAAATATTCCTCCCCCCTGGGGACGCTAGCCATTATGACCACATTTTTAGAATGGTTTCATACATTATAATGCAGCCCTTCATTTCCTTAGCCGACTCTTTCGGCACCCACAGGAAGAAATGTCATAATCTCTTTTCCTTTCTTTGCTTGCTACCTAATGAGTGTGGGGTGTTCTTATAGAAGCCTTGTATTGCAGGTTCATATCCCAGCCCGCGTCGCCGGCGGGCGGCGGCGGCGCGGGGCCCGACGTGTGCGCGCGGCCGCACCACTCCGTGCGCACCTCGCGCTCCGAGGACCATCTCCAGGTATGCACGAAGTATTGCAGGTTCATATCCCAGCCCGCGTCGCCGGCGGGCGGCGGCGGCGCGGGGCCCGACGTGTGCGCGCGGCCGCACCACTCCGTGCGCACCTCGCGCTCCGAGGACCATCTCCAGGTATGCACGAAGCACGGATAATTTATTAACGATTATAAATAATAGGTCTTTACCTATGAAATTGCCGTATTGCAGTACAGACTTTTTCAAACAAAAAAAAGTTTTGATTGGCTATGAATTCTAAATTCAAATTAATTTTGTTTTAAAAATATGACATTCTATTTACAATATAAGTCTTTTGTTTATTGATTAGCGTTGTATTTTCATTACATTTCAACATTTTTCCTCATAATGGATACTTTGAAATTTCATGTAATTATGGAATATGAGTTCCGTCGTGGCACCAACGCGGCACAAACGACACGTAACATCAACGACGTTTACGGAGAGAACTGTACAAACGAACGTACAACCCGTTATTGGTTTGCTCGGTTCCGTTCTGGGAATTTTGACTTGAAAAATGAACCTCGTGGTCGTCCGGAAAATTTGGTCAACAATCATGAATTAAAGGCGATTGTGGAAGCTGATGAATCTCAATCTACAGCTGAGCTGGCGGCAGCTTTTGATGTTAGCATCAAAACAATATTGGTCCATTTGCGACAGATTGCAAGATAAAAAAGCTTGATAGATGGGTGCCCCACGAACTTAACGATCGCCAGCGCAATGTACGCGTCGAGACTTGCCTTGCGCTGCTTAACAGGCACAGAAATGAAGGAATTTTGAACCAAATTGTTACGTGCGACGAAAAATGGATTCTTTTTGACAATCGAAAGCGCTCAGCAAGTTGGTTAGATCCTGGTTCGGTACCAAAGCAATGTGCAAAACGAAAAATGACCCCTAGAAAGGTGATGGTCACAGTTTGGTGGTCTAGTGCTGGTGTGATTCATCATAGCTTTTTACAAAACGGCGAGAGCATTACTGCAGATGTGTACATTGAAGAACTGACCACAATGATGGCGAAACTCGCACGTCTGCAACCAGCTTTGGTCAATCGGTCGTCTCCACTGCTACTTCACGACAACGCGCGACCCCATACTGCACAACAGACCGTCTCTAAGCTGCATGAGTTGGGTTTGGAAGCTCTCCCTCATCCGCCATACTCACCAGATCTTGCGCTTACCGACTATTACTTTTTCGAAAATTTGGACAACTTTTTAGCGGGAAAAACAATCAATTCCCGAGAGGCAGTACAAAACGCCTTTGAAGAGTTTGTTGTCTCCCGTCCTGCTGATTTTTTCAAGAAGGGTATCCATAAACTGCCACAGCGTTGGCAAAGATGCATTGATTGCAGGGGTGATTACTTTGAATAAAAGAAATAAATAAGTTTGAAAAAAAAATACTTTAACTTTTTTCAAACAAAACGGCAATTTCATAGGTAAAGACCTAATAATAAGAAATAGTGATTAAAATACGATGAAAGAAGAAGTGTGACAATGGCTCCTCATCTTTATTATAATACCTTTATTATATTGTCTTCTATGTAAGTACATAGAATACAATATAATTATAATAAAGGTTTATTATGATCTATATATATAAAACTCAAAGGTGACTGACTGACATAGTGATCTATCAACGCACAGCTCAAACCTCTGGACGGATCGGGCTGAAATTTGGCATGCAGGTAGATGTTATGACGTAGGCATCCGCTAAGAAAGAATTTTTCGAAATTATTAAATATTTCGAAATTCCACCCTTAAGAGCGTGAAATGGGTGGTTGAATTATTTTCCCATAGGCCACGCCGCGGGCGAAGCTGCGGGCAGACGCTCGTGTTATAATAAAGGTGAGGAGCCACTTTATCACTTCTCCTTTCATCCTATTTTAATCCCTACTTATTGGAGGCCTTTTATTGGTGAATTTATTTATTGCGCTATAGCTTTTACCATTTAGAGCAGACTCCAATAAAAATATTTAAATTGAAAAAAAATGCAATTTTGTCTCTCATGGCCTCAATTGATAGTGTCTATTTTTATGTTAATGAATGACGTGACGAGCTAGTCGTTCACCATATGTTAAACGATACGGCCGCCCACAACAGTTGCGGTGTCACTCAGAATATAAAGTTTCGCGTGACACTACACTGCGCACGTCATCCTGAGATATCAGCACAGTCTAGTAATAGGATTATTCGACTCATAAAGTCTCATTTGCATGGTAATTTCACTAGTACAGGAAGACAACATAACGTCTTCAGCCATGGAAAATTAAAATTAAAATTTTATTTTATTTTTCCACTTTAACTTTAATTAAAGTGGAGGCTTAGAAATTTTAGTTGTTCTCCATTAATAACTTTGTCCCGGGATGTAGTAGCTTGTAGGTTAGTGGTCATTTCCATTTTCGCACGAACAACTGGTTTTACCATTTGTGATATTAACTACGTCATCCGCAACCACTATCCTAGGTATTTAGGTATAGCAGTTGTTTTCTATTAACTTTGTTTAACATATAGGACCAACGATTAATAATAATAATATAAATAATAAATAGTATTGTATCAGTTATCTGGTTCCCATAGTACAAGCTTTGCTTAGTTTGGGGCTAGATGGCGTTGTGTGAGATGTTCAGACATATATTTATTATTATTACTCGAGTCAACCTTTATACTTCGGCCAAACTCGTCCAAACCCCTTTCACTTTTTATCCATGAGTATTACGGAAAGTGTAAAACCTGTAATGAATATATTTATCCCAACTTTATAAGCTAACGAACCGATCATCCCAAATGCTCATAATCTTAGCATTTTCGTTTCCCATTCGCGCGGTGTTACAGTACATTCCTGTAAGTTCCAGAAGGAGTCGTCCCTAAGCGCGGTTGCAGTTGAAATGGAGGAGGATGTGACGTCATCGCTGAACACGCTACTAGACGCTCGCCCCGACTCCGCCACGCCCGGGCCAAGGTCAGAGTCTGACGCTGAACGAGACAGGTGAGCTCCAAGCACCAAACTAGTCTTGTTTCTAACAAATTAACTCACATTTGCATCCCAAGGCTATTAACATCCAGATATAATGAGGTTCTAGATTTACCTAGATTGATCTGGGCTTTTTTCATTATTTTCAGCCCATCATTGCTCGCGATATCCATTACAGACATGTTTGTTACCAATAAACAAGTTAGATAAATCGAGCAGAGAGAATCAAAACAACGTTGATATCTTCCGATATTCCGATATGATTTTGACTGGCCCGATAGCTCAGTTGGTAGTAACCCTGCCTTCTGAACTGTGGGTTGTGGGTTCGATACCCACCCAGGACAAACACTTGTGTGCTGAACATAGGTGTTTGTTCTGTGTCTGGGTGTCATATTGTATTCTATGTATGTATTTACAAACAAAAAGTATTTAAGTATTGTATCAGTTATTATCTGGTTCCCATAGCACAAGCTTTGCTTAGTTTGGGGCTAGATGGCGTTGTGTGAGATGTCCACACATATTATTATTATTATTATCTTAACACCGTAATTATTTAAATTTGTTTAGGGAAGATGAGAATAGGAGATAGGGAGTAATAAAAGGGATAGTGTCATAACCATAACCATCATAATCATTTTATAAAATAATTCTACCTTTTGTTCATTATGATTCACTCGATGACGAGTTAATTTTACGAATTAACATCCTACTATTTTTGGTTAAAGTTTGGATGATAAAATTATTTGAAAACAAAAGATATTTTTAAAACTCTATTTGCTCTAATTTGACATCCTCTATGGTGTGGTGGTTGAGCAGATTGGCTTATAACCCGAATGTGGCGGGTTCGATTCCCGCCACAGGACAAGTATTTGTGCACAAAAAAAAGCACAAATACTTGTTCTGCGTCTGGGTGTTGTGGGACCATGGTCCTCGTAGTTCCTGGGTCCTTAGATACAGGGAATCTTAGTTACGGTCCAGAATCTGTGTATGTGATTGTCCGGCGTTTTGATATTTATATATATATGTATTATATACCTAACAACATAATCTATCATCTGCCTGCCTTTATTCCGACCGCTCATACAACATTAGCTTTTGCTGCTCAGTATTGCCCGTACTTAACAAACTTGCTTCAAGTCACAAAGAACATAGGAGCAGAAAGTTAATGTTGGTTTCTCTACACCGCTAGATGTGTGGGTAGTAGGAGGGTGGAGAGTGACGCGATTGTTGTCATACGCAGGATCGTATGGACGTACAACGCGCCTGTGTCGTGCGCGTCCGAGCGGACCCCCTGCAACGGTTCCGCGGCCACCTCTAACTCCACCTCCATATCTGACGGCATCTCGCAAAGGTCAGTCGTTTGGCGGGAATGTTTTTATCTAAAAATCTGCCCAAATAGATGACTGGCCCGATAGCTCTGTTGGTAATAACCTTGTCTACTGGACTGGGTTGAGGGTTTTATCCCCACCCAGGACAAACGTTAGTGTGATGAACATGTTTGGTCTGTGTCTGGGTGTTATATTGTATTCTATGTACAAACAAAAAGTATCTAAGTATTGTATCAGTTATCTGGTTCCCATAGTACAAGCTTTGCCTAGTTTGGGACTAGATGGCGTTGTGTGAAATGTCCACAGGTATTTATTATTATTATTAAATCATTCGGAAAATTTGACAGTTTTTGTTACAAATGAGGCCTGTCTATCCACGGACAGTTAACATTCATAAAAGGGACTTCAGTTTTTTTTATATGATCAGAAAAGAATTAACAGTAGCTGTAAACGCTTTATCTGCATCTGAATATTAGGAAAAAATGCGCTTAATGATGAGGTTACAGTTTAGTTTCTAATCAAATAAATTACAAGTAAATTTGAACTCAACGAAGTTAAAGTTTGCACTCGAGATTTGACGTCATCTCTCAATCGATAATATTCCAAGAATCGCTTACAGCACGGTTCTTATCGTTCTTTTAAGCACAAAAAATCCTATGACAAAATTTCGAAAATGTATTTTTGTTCACAATTGAAGGTTTGAGAATAAAAAGGATTTAACTGACAAATTGACAGTTTCGAGAAAATTGATTTTAAACGTCAACGGCGTAATTTTAATGTAGAGTGTTTTGAAGGTAATAGAAAAGGTTTTTGTAAGTTTCAGTAGCTTGAAAATGTTTTAATTCTAATTGTGTCAATGTAACTTGGTCGAAACGTCGAGGTTAGTCAAAATTATATTTTGATAATTTTTGTGCGCGAATAGACCCGTTTTATCTTTACAATATGAGTTCAAGTCGCGAAAGTTTAAAAAGTGTTATCTTCAATAATACATTCTCAAAATACCGAAATGAGGCTTAAATCTCGAGATTTTGAGTCTAAAAACGGTTTATCTGTCACAGGAATACAGCTCGCTTAGCATATAAACATTATTATATTTATTTTATTATATTATATTTTTACAGTAATTGTATGAATTAGTACTATATTTAGTATTTAAAATAGAATTAAAACATTTTCAAGCTACTGAAACTTACATAAACCTTTTCTATTACCTACTAAACACTCTACATTAAAATTACGCCGTTGACGTTTAAAATCAATTTTCTCGAAACTGTCAATTTGTCAGTTAAATCCTTTTTATTCTCAACCCTTCAATTGTGTAGGAATGCAAACGGAACAAAATTCAAATGTACGAAAATCGTTTCTTTTGTTATGTAGATAACAAAGTGTGAAGTTGTCGAATAGAGTGCTATGGGCCCGTACCGTGAGCTCTTAGCGCGAGCCTGAACTGAATCGCTTTGACTTTCGTCTTGCTTTCTCAGCTGGAGAAAAAGTGAGACGAAAGTCAAAGCGATTCAGTTCAGGCTCGCGCTAAGAGGTCACGGTACGGGCCCTGATGCCATATAATACCCGCAGGTCGTCGTCCCCCGCATCACCTACATCCGCGTCGTCATCTCTGATGTCATCTCGCGCCTCCCCTCCGCCTCGGTCTCACCCCCCCGCACCCTCTGCGCTACATCGGCCACTCAACGGTATGTATCAAGACATACGATAACATAAAAATCTTTAGATGCCATCTTAATTTAATTGAGCTTGCCTCGAAAAGTAACAAACATTTTTACAATTTATAGGTGATATGAGCCTCTCAGAAGCCGTATCGAACATATCTAGTCCGGACTACCAAGACCAAGACGACATGTTTGAAACGGGACGAGAGTGTCCGCGAATGGAGCTCTCGGACCCATCCGACTCAGATTCCACAATACTAGTCTCCGAACCGTGCCACAAACGAGCCAAATCAAATTCATCCTATTCCAACGAGCACGGAAGTGACGTCACGCTCAACGGTGAACACAATAACGAGTATAGGATAGTGATACAAGTGAAGGGACCAGACAAACAGAATGCTAACTCTCACGCCAATACGCACGCGAGCGCCGCCGAGAATGTGAACAACAACAATAATGGTAACTACGAGCGGAATGGGAAAGAAAATGGGCACAATTCACCGGAGAATCAGGGTTATCAGGTGAGAATTACTGTAAGTGTTTTTCAAATTCGCTATATACATATACTTATAATTTTCAGTATTGCTATCGTGAAAATATTTAGATGTCGTACAAGAACACGCATTCTAATCAATCATAATCTATCTCACACCCTCCGTGCCTTCACAAATATGTTTATCTTTTTTGACAGTCTCTATGGTGTGGTAGTTGAGCAGGTTGGCTCATAGCCCGGAGGCGGTGGGTTCGATTCCCGCGGTAGGGCAAGTATTTGTGCACAGAAAAGAGCCCAAATAGTTGTTCTGTGTCTGGGTGTTGGGGGACCATGGTCCTCATTGTTCCTGGGTCCCTAGATACAGGGAATCCTAGTTTGGCCTATAGGAAACGAATATGACATTTTTTATAGATAATTCAACCACCCATTTCACCCTCTTAAGGGTGAAATTTCGAAAACCCTTAGTAGATACCTACACTTTACAAAGAACACACACTCCAAATTTCAAGGTTTAGGACCAGCGGTTTAAGCTGTGCGTTGATGTATAATTCGGTCAGTCAGGACTTTGAATTTTATATGTATATGATTATATTTTAAAATTGCAGGAGTTATGTAGTGGATCTGACGGCGGTTCCGATGAGGGTTCAGATGGCGACTCGCTGCATTAAATAAATATAAAATAAACTGTTTTATTTTATTCTTTTAGTACATAGTACTATGGTATTGCGTGAGCTACGTGACCTGATACCACTTTGAGCTTTTCACGATGGCGGTTGAAAACATTGAAGTCGATTTGCCCTAGAAACAAAGATGTATTGAACTAGAAGATTTACAATTATTAACAAACGCAAAGCGTAAAAACTCGACTTCAGAATTATATGGTTGCCATTATCAAAACTGGACCAAGTTAGAAGACAAGGGAAGCACCAGCTTTCAAATAAAAAAATAATCATAAAAACAGTTCACCCAGTCGAAAATTCTGAAATAACAAACATAAAAAAAATGAAAATTAACAGTCGAATTGAGTACCTCCTCCTTTATTGAAGTCGTTTCGGTATAATAACGAGAATATTGAATAATGTTTGAATGACTTGGTCTATAGTTTTTGAATACATAGTTTTAAAATGAAGAATTAAAACAATATATTTATAGAGATTTCATTCACTAATTGATCTTAAACTTTATGAATGAAATTGGCATAATGAATGAATGTATGAAATTATCGAATGTAAAGCGGTTAAGTTAGAAATTGTAGGCAGCCTTGGTCATTTGAACACATTGTATATAATGAATGTTTCAGCAACGAATTCTCCCGAGCAGTGGCGGAAGAATACGTGAGACATTTCGAGCTGTGCGGCGTCACGTTAGATGCGGCGCTGCGCACGTTCCTCTCGCGGTTCGCGCTCAGCGGCGAGACGCAGGAGCGCGAGCGCGTGCTCGTGCACTTCTCGCGCCGCTACCTCGAGTGCAACCCCGGCTCCTTCAACTCGCAAGGTACGCTCGCGGTCATACTCGCGCCGCTACCTCGAGTGCAACCCCGGCTCCTTCAACTCGCAAGGTACGCTCGCGGTCATACTCGCGCCGCTACCTCGAGTGCAACCCCGGCTCCTTCAACTCGCAAGGTACGCTCGCGGTCATACTCGCGCCGCTACCTCGAGTGCAACCCCGGCTCCTTCAACTCGCAAGGTACGCTCGCTTACACACATCGCGGTATTTTTTTTTTGGGTTGGTTCTACACTTTTGTGTATTTAGCCAGTGTCAAGTAATTGGTAATTTCACAGTCTGTTTGTCACAGTCCAAGTCATCAAGTCAAGTCATAGTCTAGTCCAATCAAGTCATACTCCTAGTAAAGTGGTGGCAACTTTACTTGAAGCTTCTATGGAGTTTTGGAAACAACACGAAAAGAAACGTTTCACCATCATTATACCATTTTCTCACACTCACGCCTGTAATCCAGCACTTAACGAATAAAATACCACCAATTTAATGCACTAACACTGAAAATAACACAAGTTTTGGAAAATAATACAATGCCGTGACGCGATCTTTTTCGTTTACCCGCCAAAACTCCATAAGGCACTTATTCGAACGAAACGAAAATCTCGCGTCAACGCATTGTGACGTGAGATTTTCGTTTTCCCGCCCAAACTAACCGCTTTGTACTGTATATAGATGCAGTTCACACGCTGACGTGCGCCATAATGCTGCTGAACACGGACCTGCACGGGTGCGGCGGCGGCGGCGCGTTCCGCCGCATGTCGTGCGCCGAGTTCATCGACAACCTCGCCGACCTCAACGACGGCAGGCACTTCCCGCGCGATACGCTGAAGCAGCTGTACCACGCCATTAGGGCGCAGCCCCTGCAGTGGGCCCTGTTAGTTACCCTTACGTATTATTACTTTATTTATTTCTTTCTTTATTTATCCTTAAAACATAACATTAGAAAACAATCTAATGCGTTAAATTTTATCACAATTTAATTAAAGAACTTATAGGCTCGTGGGTTAAGCATGGTGGGCAAACTATAAAACTATAGGCTTTCAGCATGCGCACCGGGCCATGTCCAAAACAAGAATGATCGTAGTATACCGAGCGCTCCTTTTTTATAGCCAGATGGGTGGGAGAGCGATGACAGCTACCGGTGCTGCCACTGTAATAAATTTAAATGCTACACCAGGGTAAATTACGGTACTGCCCGCTGCGCATGAGTTTACAACTGGACGTTGCCGCGGTCAAACTTATTTATTTTACTTATTATTCTATTATTTATTTACAATCAAACTATTGAATCGATATAAAAACTAACAATTGGATCGACGATCTGGTTAAAACCGCCGGGAGCTGATGGATGCAAGATGCAAGCAGCCGCTTAAATGAGGGAGGCCTATATTCATCAGTGGACGTCTTTAGGGTGTTGATGATTACTAAAGCCTTACCCACATATTGCCCTTTTTGGGGATGTTTGTTCTGTGTCTGGGTGTTCTATGTAGGTATGTATTTACAAACAATAAAGTATATAAGTATTGTATCAGTTACCTGGTTCCCATAGTACAAGCTTTGCTTAGTTTGGGGCTAGATGGTGCTGTGTGCCCAAAAAAATGTTATCATTTTCCCCCCGTTTGATTCACTCTTCGAGTAGGAATATGGTCGGCCGGGGGCGAGTTGGTTGGACTGCAGTCGCGACCCCTTCTCGCCCCGGTACGACGGACGAGGGCTCACGGGGGGTTTTAGTAGGTTCGAGTCCCACATACGCCCGTGGTGGCAGGGAAGTGCGAGGGCATTTCCCCCCCTTTCAAAAAAAATTGTCTAAGGTCTACTTATAATGATGATTCCCTCAGAGACTCGGAAGCGGCGGCTGCGGGCGGAGGCGAAGCGCGCGCGGCGGCGGTCGGAGCCGCGAGCGGCGCCAACCCCTTCCTCGACGTCCCCGACCAGAGCCGCGCCGTCGAGTACAAGAAGGGATACGTCATGAGAAAGTGCTGCGTCGACGCTAACGGGAAGAAAAGTATGCAAATTTTTATTTTTTTATGTTAATGAATAATGTGAGGAGCTAGTCGATCACCAGATGGTAAGCGACACGGCCGCCCATAACAGTGTCACTCGGAATTCTAGAATATAAAGCAACGCACAGCGCAACTGCACTCGTTTGTGAGATCAGCTAGGCGATGACGTAATTTCATTGCAACCTATAGAAACACAAATTTGTATGGATTTGACAGTTTCAATACTCAGCTTATGTGCATAGTTGGAAATTTCTTCTATTGCATTGCAAACAAAGTTTCGTGATCACCTCCCTAATCGTAGTCTCCGTAATTGCCCAGTAATTTCACTAGCTACAATGCCTTTTAAACCGGAACACAGTAGTGCTTGCGCATTACTGCATGGCGGCAGAATAACTGGCAAAGCGGTGGTACCTACCTACCTAAACAAACTTTGCAGAATAGTCCTACAGTCCTAGTTACTCCTAGTAAAATATGCCTTTTTCTTAGTTTAGCTGACTACGACGTTTCCGAATATTTTTTAGAAAGGTTTTCGTCATGCTTTTTGTCAATGGATAAGTGTGTCTATTACGAATGTTTTAAAACAACTAAATCCTCAAAAAGTGGTTGAAAAGAATTTTCGAGACCAGTTAATAATGTAAATTCACAAACAACAAGCCAAAGAACAACCAAGCCGTCTGTGAATTTAATCATTTTCTCAAGTTGCTTAAAAATAGTCAAATGATTCTAAAGTAATGCATATTTACAGACTAACTGCATTTCAATTTTTATTTAAATAGATAGATAATTTATGTGTAGGAAAGAATCATTCATTCACATCACACATTTTCATTCTGTCATATAAACAGTAGGCCAACTTTTCCAGCGCCGTTCGGTAGGCGTGGGTGGAAGATGTTCTACTGCACGCTGCGAGATCTAGTTCTGTACCTGCATAAGGACGAGCATGGATTCCGGCGGAGTCAGATGTCGGATAACCTACATAATGCTATCAGGTTTGTTAATTTAAAAAAAAACTCCTTCTCTTCGTTTAATGGCCTGCTATCGCTTTTTAGCGATAATTCTGCCAATGTCAAGTGAGGAATTTTGTACGGTTATGTCATGTCAAAGTCTTATTTTGTCAGTCAAAATGCCACAGTAAAATGGTGGATATTTTACTGACGGATCTAGGAAGCCTTGAAGAGAAAACGAAAAGGCATGGTTTTAAAACTTGGAACCATTTGCCAACACTCGTGCACGTTCACGAACGCTTAACGGATAATAATCCACCCTTATTACACATTAAAATTCAAAAATACACGGGTAACAGAAAAACGTTCAAAATTCACAACCGCCATTTTCAGATTCTTTTCAACGACCTAAAAAAAACTGTTACTTACTTTTTTACGTTACTTCTTTGTGGCAATTGACAATCACGATGTTTTTAATTTCTGTCATGTATTTGTTTAACTTATACTTTTTGTCATGAATAAAAATTATCTTTCTTTTTAATGGGAAGTTTGGTGAAGGGGTCAGTGTCAAAACGGCCAAATGTTAAAATGACTATAACTTAACGGTCACAGTGATGTATTTTCTAAATAAATTCAAGGATTTTATTGCAAATACACTATCTTTAGCACTTAAAAGTTTGAATTAGATACTCAAGTCAATAAAGTTTTGTACTAAGCTTATACAGACAGAGAGAAGTGAGTTTGAATAACCAAAGCTACTATAATTATTTACGAGAGACTACATAAAAAAAAATACCGTGGTCATACTTGTATGATGCTGGTTGTACTTCAAGCCAACAAAGCAACAGAGTTTTTTGACACCTATATTTTTTGACACCTATATTTTTGACACCTATATTTTTTGACACCTATATTTTTTGGCACCTAAATTTTTTGACACCTATATTTTTTGACACCTATATTTTTTGGCACCTAAATTTTTTGACACCTATATTTTTTGACACCTATATTTTTTGGCACCTATATTTTTTGACATTACTACTTATTGTCCCCGCGGCAGGACAAGTATTTGTGCATAGAAAAAAGCTCAAATACATGTTCTGTGTCTGGGTGTCGTGTCGTAGTTCCTGCGTCCCTAGATACAGGGAATCCTAATTTGGGTCCAGGATTGTATGTGATCCTTGGCGCTATTATTATTATATTTTGACATGTGAACAAATCATTCCCCTAATCAAAAAAAATAGTCGCAACGTAAATGTTGAAAAATAAAACTTCTTTTGAAAGGAATCTTACAGTTACACTCAAAGCTATTTACAATTGAAGGGGTGAGAATAAAAAGGATTTAACTGATTTTTTTGACCAAATGACTTATGGGTATCGTTGGATTCAGCGTGAAATTATCTTCAATAACACATTCTCAAAATACCGAAATGAGGCTTAAATCTCGAGATTTTGAGTCTAAAAATGGTTTATCTGTCACAGGAATACAGTTTGCTTAGCATAAAAACATTACTTTATTTCTTTTATTATATTATATTTTTACAGTAATTGTATGAATTAGTACTATATTTGGTAATTTTAAATAGAAATAAAACATTTTCAAGCAACTGAAACTTACATAAACCTTTTCTATTACCTTATAAGCACTCTACATAAAAATGACGCCGTTGACGTTTAAAGTCAATTTTCTCGAAACTGTCAATTTGTCAGTTAAATCCTTTTTATTCTCAACCCTTCAATTATATTACAATGCTTTTTAACCTACTAAAAATAGTATATCTGGATAGCATTATAAAGATGTCAGTTAAAGTTATGCCTAATAAAAAACTGGGTTAAATGTTTGGTTCATTGGTTGCATTTCCTCATGGATTATGTTAAAAGTACGCTGTTATTTATCACTGCATTATTTCCAAATGTTATAGAATACATCACGCGCTAGCGACAAAAGCCACAGACTACACAAAGAAACAGCACGTGTTTAGATTGCAGACCGCGGACCAAGCAGAATACTTATTTCAGACAAGGTGAGAAGACAGTTTTAAAATGTCCTTGTATAGCTCGCGCAAAACTTTATGAGCTCTTGGAAGTTAGGTCCGAGTACCAAACTGGCAAATGCAGTTGAGTGCATTGTAAAAGCGGCGATACAATAACTATAATATGCGTACTGCGCAGCCATCCGCGCTAACTTCCGAGAGCTCATAAAGCTTTCCGCGACCTTATAGTTCCTGGGTCCCTAGTTAGGATGTATGTATGTGTTTTTTTTGTGTTATACAATGACGTAACGAGCTCGCCGTCCGCCTGATATTTATCGACACGGCTGCCCATATCAGTTGCAGTTTCACTCGGAACTTTAAAATATAGAGTTTCGAGTGACACTGCACTGCGCACGTCATGCTGAGACATCAACATAATCTAGTAATAAGATTACTAGACTCTAGAATCTAGTAATTAGGCATTAGTGCAAACTCGCATCCTCAAGTTCTTCGAACACGTCTCAAGGCGGAACAACGACTCCATTGAACGTCTCGTAGTACAGGGTAAAGTAGAGGGCACCAGACCGCGTGGAAGGTCACCGATGCGATGGACCGACCAGATCAAATCTGCGGTGGGCGGTCCCTTGCATGAGTGTACCAACATGACCACCAGTAGGGAGAGATGGCGAGAGGTCGTGAGGCAAGCTACAGCGGCCCACCACTCTTCGTGACGACCACGACCGCTCTGTCAAGAGTGACACCATTGAGAAGAAGAATGTAGTAATAAGAGTAATTTCACTAGCTACAATGCCCTTCAAACCGGAACACAGCAGTACTTGCGCACTACTGCTTGGCGGCAGAATAATTCGTAATATCTATTCGTGAGAACCTGTAATTGGCTTTCTACGGTTAAATTGTGTTATGTTAAGATAAGCTGTTGGTTTTCCTACAAATAAATAAATAAATAAATAACTGGCAAAGCGGTGGTACCTACATAGACGAACTTTGCAGAAAAGTACTACCACCTAGTAAATAGTATGTATGTAGTATAGTAGTATGTGATTGTTGGGCGCTATTATTATTAGTTTGTAGTATGTTCAGTGTGACGTTTCCAGCGATTCCAAAGAGTTGTGTTCGTGGGTGGAGACGATAAACTTCGTGTGCGCCGCGTACTCGGCCGCGCCGCTGGCCGGCGCCGTCGGCTCCCAGCGCAAGTTCCAGCGCCCGCTGCTTCCCTGCACGCACACCAAGCTCTCCATGGTACGTGCGTGTACTTGTGCCTACGTGCGTATACGTGTACATTCGGCGTATACACGCACGCTGATAAGCCTTCTAAAATTTATTCGAGTTACGTCAAAGGATTTAATTTTTTTTATTCCATACTTTTGTGTATTTATCCAGTGTCAAGTAATTGATAATTTCTTAAGTAATTAATATGTATAAGTATGTGTGTGTCAAGTCAAGTCACAATCCAAGTCATGAAGTCAAGTCATACTCCTAGTAAAGTGGTGGCAACTTTACCAGAATCTTATATGGAGTTTTGGAAACAACACGAAAAGAAACGTTTCACCATCGTTATATCACTTTCCCACACTCATGCCTGTAATCCAGCACTTTCCCAATGCCACCAATTTTATGCACTAACACAAGTTTTGAAAAATAATACGTACAATACGGTGACGCGATCTTTTTGTTTTCCCGCCAAAACTCTCAAAATGGTTTCTTTTGTCATTTATTTGATTGCAAGCAGTGATCGGTGTATCTAATCCAGTGTAAAGTTTATAATCGGTGTATCTAATCTCCTCTAAATAATAGGTCTTTACCTATGAAATTGCCGTATTGCAGTACAGACTTTTTCAAACAAAAAAAAGTTTTGATTGGCTATGAATTCTAAATTCAAATTTTTTTTATTTTAAAAATATGACATTCTATTTACAATATAAGTCTTTTGTTTATTGATTAGCGTTGTATTTTCATTACATTTCAACATTTTTCCTCATAATGGGTACTTTGAAATTTCGTGTAATTATGGAATATGAGTTCCGTCGTGGCACCAACGCGGCACAAACGACACGTAACATCAACGACGTTTACGGAGAGAACTGTACAAACGAACGTACAACCCGTTATTGGTTTGCTCGGTTCCGTTCTGGGAATTTTGACTCGAAAAATGAACCTCGTGGTCGTCCGGAAACTTTGGTCAACAATGATGAATTAAAGGCGACTGTGGAAGCTGATGAATCTCAATCTACAGCTGAGCTGGCAGCAGCTTTTGATGTTAGCATCAAAACAATATTGGTCCATTTGCGACAGATTGGCAAGATAAAAAAGCTTGATAGATGGGTGCCCCACGAACTTAACGATCGCCAGCGCAACGTACGCGTCGAGACTTGCCTTGCGCTGCTTAACAGGCACAGAAATGAAGGAATTTTGAACCGAATTGTTACGTGCGACGAAAAATGGATTCTTTTTGACAATCGAAAGCGCTCAGCAAGTTGGTTAGATCCTGGTTCGGTACCAAAGCAATGTGCAAAACGAAAAATGACCCCTAGAAAGGTGATGGTCACAGTTTGGTGGTCTAGTGCTGGTGTGATTCATCATAGCTTTTTACAAAACGGCGAGAGCATTACTGCAGATGTGTACATTGAAGAACTGACCACAATGATGGCGAAACTCGCACGTCTGCAACCAGCTTTGGTCAATCGGTCGTCTCCACTGCTACTTCACGACAACGCGCGACCCCATACTGCACAACAGGCCGTCTCTAAGCTGCATGAGTTGGGTTTGGAAGCTCTCCCTCATCCACCATACTCACCAGATCTTGCGCCTACCGACTATTACTTTTTCCAAAATTTGGACAACTTTTTAGCGGGAAAAAAAATCAATTCCCGAGAGGCAGTACAAAACGCCTTTGAAGAGTTTGTTGTCTCCCGTCCTGCTGATTTTTTCAAGAAGGGCATCCATAAACTGCCACAGGGTTGGCAAAGATGCATTGATTGCAGGGGTGATTACTTTGAATAAAAGAAATAAATAAGTTCGAAAAAAAAAAACTTTAACTTTTTTCAAACAAAACGGCAATTTCATAGGTAAAGACCTAATATATATAACTCAAAGGTGACTGACTGACTGACTGACATAGTGATCTATCTACGCACAGCCCAAACCACTGGACGGATCGGGCTGAAATTTGGCTTGCAGGTAGATGTTATGACGTAGGCATCCTCTAAGAAAGGATTTTTCGAAATTCCACCCTTAAGAGGGTGAAATGGTTGAACTATTTTCCCATAGGCCACGCCGCGGGCGAAGCTGCGGGCAGAAGCTCATCGAGTGTAAAGTTTATTATTGTCTTGGTCCAGTACAGCGGTGTATTAATTAATGATAATCCTGTAATATACACTTGTTATTCAGTACAAAGTATAGACTTTTGGAGACGCTGCCTGATGACCTGATGTGTTCTGAATACTTTTAGAATTTAAACCTTAAACAGATATTATACTATCGGTGGATATTTTACTGAATGCTTCTATGACATTTTTGAGAAACGCGTTTTTCGTGGAACGCAATCTTTTCCGTCGTTTCGTTGATTCACAAAAATTTCCATGATTAATAAAATTGTTGTTCTTGTCCCGTGGAAATTTTTGGAGAAAACACTATGACATGTTTGTCGTCTAACAAAATCTTTTCTACCATACATTTTGTTGATTCCCAAAAATCCTCATGATTCATAATTCTTGTTTTTATCCCTTGGAAATTTTTGGAGAAAACACTGACATGTTTGTTGTCTAACAATGTTTTTTACCATACATTTTGTTGATTCCCAAAAATCCTCATGATTCATAATTCTTGTTTTTCTCCCTTGGAGATTTTTGGAGAAAACACTATGACATATTTGTCGTCTAACAATCTTTTTTACCATACATTTCGTTTATTCCGGAAAACCCTCATAATTCCTATTTCATCGAAGTATATTCGCGTATAACAGCGGGAGCAACTAGCCGCGCACGAGGAGCGGGCGGCGCGCCTGGAGGAGGAGCTGGCGGCGCTGCGGCACGCCAGGGACAACACGCATCACGCGCGGGACAAGGAACACTATCTCGTGTACGAGGTACGTACTTAATGTGGGTCTGGGGCCTTACCGCGTAAGTCTGGTGGAGATCGTAATCGTGTTCTCTCTCGCTCGCACTCGTGGACTTGTTCATTGGCGCGTGCAGCATGGCCAGCGAAGCCGATTCCCAGAACGGTTACGCGGTAGGGGTGCTGGTTGGTCTCGTGTACGAACTACGTACTGTATACGGTCCTAACCAATCTCGTGTCCGAGGTACGTATGTACTAAATGCGCTCCCAGACTATCTCATGTTAATACGAGGTACGTATTGAGTATGATTCTAGCTTATCCCGTATACGAGGTACGTGCAAAATACGATACGTACTTATCTCATGTACGAGGTACGTATTGAGTACGATTCTAACCATCACTTTTTATGTAGGCGGCCTATGTTCAACAGTGGACGTCTTCCGGCTGCTAATGATGTAACATACGTGTAAACAATTTTTCACATTTACAGTATTAGCCGGGTTTTAAATAGGTTCATGAGTAAAAATTAGTATCTAACAAGTATTTGACAGCCTCTGTAGTGTGGTGGTAGACCAAGTCGGCTCATAGCCCGGAGGCGGCGGATTCGATTCCCGCGGCAGGACAAGTATTTGTGCACAAGAAGCTCAAATTCATGTTCTGAGTCTGGGTGATGTGGGACCATGGTCCTCGTAGTTTTTGGGTCCGTAGACACAGGAAATCCTAGTTAGGCTCCATCTGGGGGATCATGGTAACTCGATTGCAACCAATAGTAACATAAAATTGTATGAATTTCATAGTTTCAATACGCAGTTTATGTGCATGGAAATTTCTTTTGTTGCATTGCAATCAAAGTTTCGTGATCACCCCCCAGGATTTATGTATGTGATCTGTGGGCGTTACTATTATTATAATATTATATATAGTATCTGTTGTCCGTAGATAAAGCGGTACCGTACGTACGCCTACGTGATGCGGTCCCGGTCGGGCGGCGCGGGCGCGGAGGAGGCGGCGCCCGCGCTGCCCGAGCGCGCGCCCCCCTGACCCGCGCCCCCGCCCCCCTGACGCGCGCGCACCGCCCCCCGCCCCCGCTACTGCTGCTACTGCTGCCTCTGCCACTGCGACTGACCCTCAACCTGAGTGTGGGGCGTCGTACGACCATCCACTGCTATCTCACAAGCAATGGACCATCCAACAAAAACAATATCTGATAAGTGACGTGTCGGTCGGGGGATGCGGGGCCGTGGAGGCGGCACCGGTGCTCCCCGCGCCCCCGCCCCCGTCGCAATGAACCGCTGCTACTGCTGTCTGCCACTGCAACTGACCCCGTACAAGGACCATCCAACAAGAATATCGGATAAGAGACTTCACCTGCAAAGAATGAATGAACACAGTGGATTTGAGTGCTGTTCTGAAAAATATAAACCAAACCAACAACTATTTAAAGTGTATTTTCTATGTGAAATAGAAACACTGCAAAGTTAGTGCTGCAATCTAAATCAAAATGTGTTATGAGACAAATTGTATTTGTTAAATGACCATTATTAACATCAATATGTGAATGGTACAGTGCAAACAAGTTGTTAAAACAGGGATACCTCGTATCTGCATGTAAGGCGACTTGTCGTCAACGAAAGCGTAAATAACTTTTGGATGGGTGTATGCCGGTGGTGACGTAGCAGGTTCAGTGTGCTCGACCGAATTATAAAACGAATTGCCTACTGATTCTAATTTGAAAATAATTGCCTAAGTTGTCTACTACATTATCGTAGTGTCTTGTAGAGGCTTTAAAACTAAGTAGACATGTGAATTACAATGAGTCAGAATTACAATACCCTGAATTATGATAACTTTTAATTCTACTGTAGCTCAAGAAACCTAGCTATCTTTTACAAGATTGTAAAAAATTGTGAACTGAGGTTGGTTTATATAGTAGTTTTGGAGCTGCCGCTTTACCCGCCTGGACATTTCTACTTCCAAAAGACTGATACTAGAACCACATTCCTTCGACGACGCAGAAATGTTCTAAAACGGGGGCCCCGTGCGTAGGTGGCGGTGTGTGATACAAAACAATGAACGTTTTAACGTGAGTTATTTAAAATAATATCGATTCATCTAGTCCTGTCTTCCTTGCGATATACATATTGGACAATTGTTGTCCACCATATTACAGTTTACCTTGTTTTGTCCCATCGTGTGTGTGTTGCGATAGCATGAATGTGCAAGATATACTATTGTGTGGCATAGATATGAGAGTGCATAATTAAGAATTAAAATAATACTCAAAAATACTAACTCAAAGACTACTTGTTGCTGCTGTCCTTTAATTACTGTTATTTTCAAATTTTGCTTATCTAATGCAACAAAATGGAATAAGAATTTAAAGTTGTGCACAGGTTGCCAAAAGTCCAATAGTTTTGAACAGTTGCTAGAACACTTTCTTGTATTATGGGCGTCAGTGACGAGGCTGAAAAACTGTTCTATTATGCTTTAATATAATATTTTATTTATCTTCTAAAATCACAAATATTGGCTTAGTTAAGATAATATGTATAGGAAAATCATCATTCCATTATCTTTATCGCTATTCGATACATTACTATTGTTAGAAGTGGAACAGATTGGCTAGATTTAGCTGTTGACTTGTTCATTTACTGTATGCATACATTTCCATATTTTCATTTGGTATTTTATTTGACAACAGCTGAATTTATAACAATATTGTAAATAGATTTTAAAGTGTTGAGACTGATACGTGAAGTTATTTATTTTGTTCTTAAAATAACCAGTGTCAAATCTTAGGCATCAATAGTGTATTGTCACATCCCTAGGATCTCAGATGTAATAATTAAAGTAGTTATAGTGTGAAAAGTTTGTGGTCAAATGCATGGAGTTATTGAGTTTGTTTATAACTAATAGTATTTATCAGAATTGCTTTGGGCAGCCTGTAAGAATTAGTTGTTGAAGGTTTTGTCATAAAATTAATTTATTTTTTGTTGTTATCTAATTCATGTAACTTTATGTTGTGCAATTTGCAATAAACTGTCAGAAATGTCTTGTCCTATGTTCAATGCCAATCCTCACAGCTTGTTACAATGCACATTAAAATTATTGTTGAACATAAACAGTGAAACTAATTTTCACAAAATGTTACATGATTTGTGATGCTGATGGTTTATAGAGCTTAGAGGCCATTTGCCATCTTGATTAGGTTAACCATTGAGTGTATTTACTTTGTATTGTTGTTAAAGTAAAATTAGTTGCTTGTTTGTATTATATTTTAGAGACAACTCTTTGATATGAAGTTTGCGAGATTGAACTTAAGATTGTAGTTAACATGATCATTGTAAATATATTATTTTCTATGACTTCTTTACATTTATTTTTTATATTATTTACTGAAACATTACATAAAGCTTGGTGAGTTTTATTTTATAAATAAAATATTGCTCTGCTTCGACTCAAGTATCAGCCTGTAAATTCCTTATTTTTGCATAGATATTATTTTCAAAATGTACTTTTCAATGCATATTGAGTTTTATTTATGAATTGTAATTGATTTTGTATTTGCTCAAATAATAAATGATTGCCCTCAAGATACATCAGTAAATCTTTAAATAGCATTGTAAAATGTCTTGACACATCATGTTAGAGACTTAGGTATTGTAAAGATACACCTTTAATGGTAAGTATGGAATTAAGAAGTTGGCTGTGCAGAGAATGATAGATTTAACCGTTTGATTTATTGTGCATAGTCAATGAGTCTTGACTGATATTACAACATCGTGTTTTAATATAAGCCATGACAATGGATAGGTATAAATTACTTGACCTTTGAATATATCATTGCATTTTAAACAACTACAATAATACTTCTGTTGAAAAATAAAGGGCTCCCTATCCTGAATCATTTAAGAAAAGTACATAGTAAATGTCCAAGTATTTGAAACTCAAATAATAAACATAGTCATAGATTTTTTCTTTTGTACCTATCATAACCCCCTTGAAGAGCTAAATAAATACTTCAAAACTAATTTCATTGTTTTAATTCCTGTAATGACAAACTGGAGACATTTCTCTTTCAGAAATTAGTATTTTGGACCAAACAAATAATCAGTATTTTTTTGTAGGGGCCTTTGCAAAGGATGTGCCAATAATTTTGCTATACAATCATGTATCTTGGTGGCATTTCTTGATACCTCGTAAACATATGAGTATCCATTATCCAAGTCTTGCAATGCATCATATATTTCTTCACATTTATGTTCTGTGCAATCTTCTTCGTGAGCCAATAATATGTCAACATAGAAATACAACTGTTTCTTTAGGAAAATAAAGTATGGATCCTCCTGAGGGATCAAAGGAATACAGTTTGAGCGTCCATACAGAACTATCATTCTTACTACATAAGGCGGTGGTAATATTCTCTCACTTTCCTTATACTCTGGGATTTCAACTTTATGTTTGATTATTTTAAATAACTTCTCAAAATCAAAACTCTCTGTAGAACATTCTTCTGAGCTCAAATAATCAACAGCATTTAAAATGTCTTTTAAGTTATTGGTGAAGTTCTGTACCCAACATGGTTCTGAATCTTTCAAGATGACTAAAGCAAATTCAGTTTTTTTATTAATAGAATTCTTAGAATACAGAAAAAAATCAAGGACTCTTTTCATCATGTTAATAGGTGTAAAAGTAGTGCCATCTCCTAGGCGATATAGAGAGTTTTGGTTATTGTAACATACATCCAAGCAAATAATAATCTTTTCAGGAACATTCACATTTGGTATGTTAGGTTTCTGTAAATTTGACATAACTTCCTCATGTAAAGCTGTAAATTCCTCATTAGGTTTGGTTATTGCTGCCACATTGCTGAAACAATAGTATAAACGCTGTACTTTTGAGTTACAACAGCCTTTACCAGGTGGACATAAACAGGAATAAATTCATTCTACATACTACATTTTATGTATGTATTGAATAAGTGTGCATATTTGTTGGGCGTAAAACCTTACTACAACTATGGTACCATATAATAATAGCAAACAGGATCGATTTCCTCAAGGTAATAGATTCAGATTTCCTAGACTAAATTCATGGGATTGAATCACATAAAAGTATGACATCTTGCAACGGGATTATATTTGAATGTGTCAAGTTCTAGGTCTAGTTATATATTGCTCGCAATTATTACTTTTGATCACTACTTTCCGACGAAACTTGAGAATTAAATATTTCAGGAGAATCCATTCTGATTCTGATGTCCGAATTGCTAATGTAACTAGATAACTTTTAAGAAGTAAACTGATTAATATTATAAAAGTTAATAAAAACGCCGTTTACGATTGGCATCA
Organism: Ennomos fuscantarius; assembly: GCA_905220475.3. Classification (NCBI taxonomy): domain Eukaryota; kingdom Metazoa; phylum Arthropoda; class Insecta; order Lepidoptera; family Geometridae; genus Ennomos; species Ennomos fuscantarius. The sequence goes on along the minus strand of HG992031.1, from coordinate 4,572,964 downwards.
GACGAAAAGAATTACTTAATTTACTCAAATTACAAAAATTAAAATCCGACTACAAATACATATCTCAGACCACTTAGGAGAGACCACAGACTATTTAGAGATAATGTGTATGAGAGACTAGTATCAGACCACAGACTACTTAGGAGAGACTAGTCTGACGACAAAATGTAGGATAGTTTTAAAAGATTTTACTCAACGACCATAGTTTTCATTGGTCTTGTCATTGTCACTTCACTTGTGATAATCAGAATATTTACTGTGCTAAACTCTAAAATCTGTGTGCCTCGTCGCGGCGATGCTCTTTTTTGGTTATCGTGTATAAGAAATAAATGCAGTAAATACGTTATTTATTTCACTGCATAGTGCATGATTTTCTAAATCGATTTAATCAAAATGGATTACAATTACGAGCAGAGCAGTGAAGTGGAAGCCTTAGATTCCATCTACTATGGAGATATGCAAAGTGAGTATCACACACATTATTTTTAAATACGTATCTTATTGTTGAATTTGATTGAATACAAATAAATGTCTTTTGTTTTTGTTGGAGCAAAGAGTTGTGACTGCACACATGATATGTAACCTCATGTCTGTCAGGCATACTGGTTGGTTGGCTTTTTAAATGCAGATTTAAAAAGACAATAGTTTGTTTGGAATCTGAGAAAATTTTCAGATATCTGAACAAGTTCCACGGCAAAAAGCGCGGGAAACGTCGAAATAGGCGGTCGAGTTTTTTTTTCACTGAAATTTATTATTGCTTTTTAAGGATATAAGGATCAGTGGAGTAATTTAGTGTAAATAATATCCATATTTAGTGTATATTCTATTTATTAGTGTTTAGTTTTCCCGGCCTCGGTAAGTTTTTTGACTTGTTTCAATGAACGAGCCGCCTGACTTGGTGGATCCGGGGGGCAACGTCCCCCCGGCAGCTAATTTTGTGACTATTTCTACGCATAACGTTATTTCGAATGAGTCTGGTATGGACACGGATGGGTCTAATACGCAAAAAAATCGGAAAAGAAGTCGCTTAAACAAAATATGTAAAAATTGTAATATGAAAAAGAGGAAACACGCTCAGGCAGTAGATGGTAAAACGGGTTGTCGCTGCGCTGATAGTGAAGGTAGTGACAACGCAAACCATAATGAAAGTATTACTATCATCCAACCTAGTGAACCCCCAACGGTCACTCCTGCAACATCGAACAATTGTCCGGAAACCCAAACATTTACACCTGTGGCTAGAACTAAATACGAATGTACTGATACCGCTCCATATGTTGTTCATGTACAACGTGAAACAAAATCACCAGATGATGGTTCCACACTCCACCCAGTCACATTTGGTAAGTTCTTAAAAAGAAACGCCTTCCAAAGTATTATGAATGGTTCTGTAAAAAGAATAGGCAGAAACAGGATTTCACTGGCTTTCTCGAACTTTAGTGATGCTAATTCATTCATATGCAGCAATAGTTTACCGTCTAATAATTTAAGAGCATTTATTCCTACGTTTAATGTGACTCGAATGGGCCTGGTTCGTGGTGTACCATCGGAATGGTCGCCAGAAGAGGTTATAGATAATATCTCAGTTCCCAGTGGATGCGGTAAGATTCTGAAAGTTAGGAGAATTAATTACAAGACCGTGGTAGAAGGTTCTCCTGTATGGAAACCTACGCAAAGCATTGTTGTAACATTTGACGGACAGGTACTACCTAAAAGAATTTTCATGTGCTACAATTCACTGCCGGTTGAGCTTTATACATACCCTACTATCCAATGTTACAATTGCTGCCGTTTTGGACATACTAAACTGCAATGTCGATCTAAGCCCAAATGTTATAAGTGTGGTAACGAGCATACTGGTGACTCGTGCAACGTGGAAGAAGATTGTATATCCTGTTGTTTGTGCTCAGGAGCCCATTTAGCTATAAGTAAATCTTGCCCTGAATTTTCACGACAAAAACAAATAAAGATAGTTATGGCTGAAAATAGTATATCATATGGCGAAGCAGCGAAATCAATACCACCAGTATCGAAATCTTACGCTGATGTCATAAATTCTCCACCTGCTCCTGCATTCACCTCCTTTACTCAAGCGCAGCCTCATTCTACCCCTACTCCAATCTCTTCACGACCCTCCCATTCTCAATCTTACAGGAAAACGGTATTTATACCCCGCCGCTCAGCTCCCAATCCAGGGAAAGGCTATGATCAAGCAGCACACCAAAAACTTATCAATGAATACAACATTCCTTCTCCACAAGATGGTTGCGCACTGAGTGCCAAACCAAATAACCCATTAATAATGTCAACATCAGATATTATTCAAATTCTAATTGAAACATTAACCCGCTCCAATATTGCTATACCGTCCAACGTCGCCTCTATAGTAAATATGTTCAAATCTCCTGATGCCATTAAAAATGGCGGCCTTCCAGAAGGTTATACAATGGAACTGCAGAAGCGCAGTTCCTAAAAAAAGTGAAATTATACATTTAATAAACAAGTACAGCACTTGTTTATTTGCACTTTCGGAGACCTGGCTAAAGCCAGGCTCCATTTTTAAAGTCCACGGTTTTTCATGTTTAAGAGATGATAGATTTGATGGGTATGGTGGTGTTGCATTACTCATTCGAAATACCATCTCTTTCTCCCGTATACCGCTCCCTATTTATAGCGATTTTTCTGTGGTAGCAGCACAAATAAATAATATTTGTGTTGTCTCCATATACATTCCTTCCCCTTCTTCCTTAACTTTTCACCATCTCCATAATCTTATATCCCTTCTTCCTAGACCGTATATAATTCTAGGTGACTTCAATTCTCATCATATTTCATGGGGTTGTTCTATATCAACTTATTGTGGTGATATATTGTTAGATTTGATTGATACTCACAATCTTTGTATATTAAACTCTGGCTGCCCTACTAGACGCACAGCTCCTAATGAAAATATTAGCGCCATTGATCTATCTATCTGTACCCCAAATTTAGCTTCTTCTATAACATGGCAAACACTTTCTTCCACCTTTGGTAGTGACCACTTCCCAATCATAATTTCGTTACCAAATAGGGATAATAATTATAACAGTACTTCTCCTAGACAGCCCCGATTAAAATATAAGCTTGACGCTAAACTATGGAATAAATTCAAGATGGCTGTAGAACAAAAAACTTCTCTTTTGCAAAATATTGCACATAATGTCACTGATTCTACCGAAGCTTTCACTAATGCACTAATAGAAGCTGCAGATGAAATATTTCCCTTAAAAAACTCGGCAACTGGCTTGATTCCATCCCCTCCTTGGTGGGATAGGGATTGCACTGAAGCGGTTAAAAAGAGAAAAGAAGTTGAACAACAATATAATATTGATATGTCGGATAAAAATTTTGAAACCTTATCAGAAACTATAGCTACAACACGTAAATTACTTAAAGACAAAAGATTTCAGGGTTGGGAAAACTTTTGCCTTTCTATTTCTCCTGATATTGACCCATCTATTGTTTGGCGTAATGTTAGGAGATTTAGAAACGGTGTAAGTGACAAAACTTTAACAACTCTTCCGCCGAATTTAAATGAAAAATTTCTCGAACAACTTGCGCCACCCACAGTTCCACGTAAAGATCATTTTTGCAATTCAATTCCACGTCTAATATCACATGATCAATCATTATTAAACTCTGCCTTTACCTTGCAAGAACTGCAAGGTGTTTTGTCTTCTGTCAATGATTCTGCACCCGGCGAGGACGGTGTACCGTATTCTTTTCTAGCAAATCTCAGTCTCCCATCTCTTACGTATTATTTGGATTTAATAAATACAGTTATGATATCTGGAAATATACCCCCTTCTTGGAAATCACAAATAGTTATCCCCATTCTAAAAACAGGTAAGGCAGTAACAGATATATCATCGTATCGACCAATAGCCTTATCCTCTACCATAGTAAAAGTTGCTGAAAATTTAGTCAAAAACCGTCTTGAATGGATTATTGAACATCGTGGAATACTATCCGAGACACAATATGGCTTCCGAAAAGGCAAGAGCACATTGGATAGTGTGGGTACACTTGTTACTGATATCAGATTAGCATTTACGCGTAATGAATCTATTCTTGCAGCATTTTTAGATATAGAATCGGCGTACGACAATGTTTTGCTTCATATACTTAAATTCAAACTTTACAAACTTAATATACCAATCATACTCTCCAATTTCATTTTCAACCTTTTATCAGGGAGATCCATAAAATTGGACCAATCGCGAGATTATATTAGACTCGTCTGGAAAGGGCTTCCACAGGGATCAGTGCTCAGTCCTATATTATATAACATATATACTCACGACTTAGAATCTTCGCTGCAAGGTTCAGTTAATATACAACAATACGCTGATGACATTGTTTTGTACTCCACGGGCCAGTCTATCACTAATCTATCTAGCCAAATATCAACCTCATTAGATTTTTTGAAAAAATGGATGGATCTAAATGGATTAAACATATCGGTAGCTAAGAGCACGGTAGTGCTTTTCACACGCCAACGAATGCCCATAAATATATATTATGATAATAAATTAATTCCAACTAAAACTCAATTCAAGTTTTTGGGTGTGGTTTTAGACTCTAAACTTACAGGTATCCCACATTGCGAACATATTGTTGCTAAGTGTGAGAAGCTTTTAAATATATTAAGATCCCTCTCTGGCGTTTGGTGGGGGGCTCATCCATTTTCTTTAAAGCTGCTCTACAATGCTCTGATACGAAGTGTTTTGGATTACGGAACCTTCTTGCTCGAGCCATGTAGTGCAGCTAGTCTTAAGAAACTGGATGCTATCCAATCAAAGGCCTTAAGAATAATTTCTGGAGCGATGAGGTCTAGCCCTTTAAACGCATTACAAAATGAATGTGTTGAACCACCTCTTAATCTAAGACGTCAATTTTTATCCGATAGAATGTTTTTCCGCGTCCTGCAATTTTCTAACAGCCCTTTGATTTCCAAACTTCATCTTCTCACTAATCTTATAGAATCATCTAATTATTGGAGACACAAATCTCTTCCTTGTTTAGTTAAAAGTTTCCTTAGATATAAAACGCTTAATGCACCAACACACAGATCGCCACGTCTTGATATATTCAGCTACAGTTATGAAGCCTTGGTAAACAATCCCACGGTTTGTCTTAATTTAGATGTTGATAAGGGTAATGTATACGCTGACATATATTTTAAATCCGCGGTTCATGAAAAGTGGCCTAACTGGCACCACATTTTTACGGATGCGTCTAAACACTCATCATCATTATCTGATCAGTTTGTGGGAGTAGGTGTTTATCATGCCCAATTTAACATCGTTCAGAAAATAAAGTGCCCTTCGGAGATGTCAGTGTTTACAGGTGAATGTCTTGGCATCGTTAAAGCTATTGAATATGTCCTACTACTTAAGCTTCCTAGGACATTAATTTTTAGTGATTTCATGAGTGCTTTGCAAGCTCTACTGAGATATCCTTTTAAGTCGAAACTTAACTTCCCTCTTATTGCAGAAGCTAAGAATAAATTACATATGTGTATGTTGAAAGGTTATTCAGTCAATTTCGTTTGGATACCCAGCCATTGTGGCATTCAAGGAAATGAAAAAGCGGATCGACTCGCCAATGAGGCTGTGGTGTGCGGGGACCAATTTCCATTTAAAAATTATCCACATGATTTGGCTGCACTTCCCAGACTGTATCTCAGGCATTCCTGGGATAGAGTATGGGCAGATAGTAGTCTAATAAAAGGGAAACATTACCTGAGTATACAGCCAGAGATTCTCCGAAAACCTTGGTTTTCTAAAATTAAACTGAAAAAGATAGCTACTTCAATTTTAATAAGAATGCGCATAGGACACACATCATGTCCAGCTCATCTTGCTAGGTTTCGTATTATAGACAGTTCACAATGCCCATGTGGACATGACTTTGGGGATCTGGATCATATATTCTTCTCCTGTCCCAAATATGACCGTGATTCCTTCTACAGTGACCTAATATCCCTCCGTGTCCCTCTACCCGTTAACATAAAATATCTTCTTCATAGTTTGGATTCTTCTATTTATAATATATTATCTGATTTTATTTGTAATAATAATATTAAATTGTAAATTTATTTCTACATATTATCTGATTTCCTGGTACTAATCATATTAACTTGTAAGTATATTTCCATATATTGTTATGTAAGTAGATTATCATGGAATATCTTGTTCTCCGCTAAACTTTCCTCTTCTGATCCTTTTCATTAAAAAAATATTTATTTATCCATAATATTAAACGATTATTCGCGGATACGTTTCCCTACTTTTTGAGCCATGTAGTAAAATAAGTCAAATAATAAACCAATTCACAAGAAAAACGCATGCGCAAAACATTTGAAGAGTCAAGAACATGACGCTGGCAAATGCACAAGACGTGCGGCGCCATTCATTCCTCGGAAGGGGAAGAAAGAAAAAAAAAAAAAATTTTCAGTGTCAGAATGAAAATATAACTAATTCGATTAACTTCAAGAATACCTAAAGAAATATTGTTCCCAATAGTTCCATAATGCTGTTGTAATGAATTTTCATTTATAAAGATTGTTTATATCTATCACTGTGTTTTAAGTGTCTAACTACCTTGGATACTTTATGAGTAACTCTCTCAACAGTAGAGTTATTGTTAGGCCAAGAAGTGAGCTTCAACAGTTTTTTATAACAGAACAAGCAGATCAAATCAAAGGGCTGGAAAATATTTGTAATAGGACTTAAGTATAGTTTTTTTAGTGCACTTTGCATGAAAATGAAGAACTATTTTAACTATAATATTAATATCCCGTATATAATTAACTTGAATAACTTGATAATTAAATGCAAGAAGAGTCCCTTATGAAACATACACTTCTCTTATAATCTACAACTGAAAATCCTAACCAAAAATCTTTGTTTTAGTATTAGAAACAAAACCTTTCCATAAATTTAGCATCCCAATAAAGTCGGAAGGATTTGATGATGGCGAAGGCCTGGCATGCCAGCTGATATTCACATATACAGCAAAGTATCCAGATGATCTACCAGAAATAGAAATTGATAATGAAGAGAATTTTGATGATGTTGTTGAAAAAGAGGAACTGCTTGCACATTTGGTTGAACAGGTAAGAAGTAATAATAGTAGTAATAACCGATCGATATGAGTAGTCATTGATGGCTGGATGCTCTTCAGATCAAATGGCAATCAATGCTGGGGTCCCTCAGTTCTCTCCGCATTGCTTTTTCTATTACATATAAAAGACATGATCAAACCTGGAATCTTTGGGTATGCAGACAATGTGTGAGCTGGTGGAGGGCATACCAGTCTAAAGGAGGCCATGATTGAGTGTGTGATTTCAGCTTTACAGATAGTTTCCATCTGGAGCGATGCCACTCTAGTAAAATTCAACGCATCCAAGATCCAGGCATGTCTTTTTACCACCAAATGGAGTAACAATCTTAAAAGGCTAGCTTTTGGGTGTTATTCTAACATCCAACCTTAACCTTGGCTCTTACGAGGTAAAGGCAATAATAGCTGCACAGAAGTTGCTATCCTTGGGAAGGTCAGTCAGTATTTTGTACCATGGCAGCTGTTGGATCTCTATCAAGCACAAGTTTGATTGTGTATTCAGCCACCAGCCATCTCTGGGATCGCTCAACTAAGTATCAGTATCTTCTAGGCAACCACATTCCATAGTCATCCGCATCATTGCTTACCATCAGGTGAGACAGTGGTCAAATGAAAGCTTATCAAAGGCAAAAAAACTTTCCTTAATTTACTAAATAACTCGGTAATTAAATGCAAAAACATGAGATGCACTGAGTAAAATTTTTAACTTTAACTGAGTATACTCAGTTTTAAGTTTGTCAGAGTATTTGGCTTAGTTACCGAGTAGTTTAGTATCGCTTTTTTTGACAGGGCAAAGAAAATGTAGGTATGGTAATGGTGTTCACACTGGTATCTGCTGGACAGGAATGGCTCAATGAGAAATGGGACAACATCAAGAAAGAAAAAGAAGAGAAAATAATTGCGAAACAAAAAGCTGATGAGGAAGCAGAAATGGTAAACAGAATCTAATTAAATATATCTACCTCTTTTTCTCTTTCATATCTATTTAGCTCTTCTATATCTAAATCAATTTAATTTAGACTCTTTATCGTTTATAACTTTGTGATGACATGCTAGTTAGCAACTAGCACTATAAGTAGAAAGTTGATTTAGGAGAGATACATAACATACATTTTAAACAGAATTATATTGTATCAGTGAACTGAAGTGGATTTTTAATGTTACAGAAAAGATTTGAAGGAACCAGAGTCACAGTAGAATCTTTCTTAGTATGGAGGAAACAGTTTGAAATCGACATGGGGATCCCGGCGAAACGCGAGAGAGAAGCAAAGGACAAAAACAAACTTACTGGCAAAGAACTGTTCCTCAGAGACACCACACTCAATGAATCTGATCTTAAATTCCTTGATGATGGTATGTACTATTTTTTTTTTAAATATTTATTTTATGGATAAACAAGCGTTAGACAATAACTTCCAGATATATTTATATCACCAAATTACATGGCCTTAAATCATTTGTATAGGATAACATAATGTTGGGTTAGCTAGTCAAAAATAATTATTCAAGATAAGGACAACAAAACAATCAAAAAAACAATGAAAAATTATGCATGTAAAATATAAAAGTTTTCTTGAATCACAGTGTAATAACTTACATTCACATTCAACTCACATTTTGTTGTTGTTAATGAAAATTTTATACCAATTACAGGAGATGCAGTAAAAGTTGATGAGTCTCTGTTTCAAGATCTGGATGACCTGGACATATCAGACGAAGATGACGAAGATTACGTTCCCGGGCAAAGCAGCGACTCAGATTAGCAACGTTGGAAGCACATTGCGTTGCGGCACAGTGATGTTGATATATTTTTATGTGCTGGGTTTTAACTTCTACTTTAGACAGGAATTAGGGTCACGATTATTTTAGACACACTGTCTTGGCTCGCGGGTCCAATGCCCTAAAGCAAAAATATCTATCCGTTAATTAGTATTATTCTGACTTGAATTGACTTCTTGATTGTGGCCTCCGCGACTAAAGTGTCACGTACTATACTAGAATAACAAGTGGTCGAGAATAATTTGTGTGTAGGCTACCACCTACACACAAATACGGTGTATAATATAGGAGAAACTCCGGCCTTCGATTCAAGGGATTTTTATCTACAGCAAATAAAACATCACATAAGCCCAGCAAAAAAACACAAACAAAAATATACACTCAGTACATAACAAATATAAAAATGTAAAGTTGTATATCATTATTTTTGTGTGGTGTGGACCTTCACGCCATGACAGCTGAACTGATTCGATTGTATTAAAATATGAATACATAATAATTATGTATTACGGATATTAATATACTATACTTTTTATCCCAGAAAATTGAAAACGGTGAGAGCCCCGATTTTCGCCATTGCTTTTTTAACGTCCTTAACGCCGGAAGCTTCTGTAGTATGACGGATAAGGAATGAAGATTGTCGAATGGGCGAGAATACGGTCGCGAGAGGCGGCTAAATAAGGCAATTCGTTTCACACTTCATAGTTTGAGTATGCTCTCTGTATTCACTGTTCATTACTATTTAAAGGTTTTGATCAAATGTGATTTTAAAGCATTCCCGTATTTTTTATGGCTATGGCTACTTTATTTACCTTGGAATATAAAATATCGAGGGAACCTCTAATTAATTATCAATAGGTTGTATACCTATTGTTTTAATTTAATTGACTACTTAAAAATCTGTTTCCAGTGTTTGCTATTCAGGAAATACAGAAGTTGAAACCCATATGATGCTGCAAAAGTGCAGGTACTGTTATTAGTCTGTGTAACTTATATACATAGGTACTTTTTATATATTTGAAAATACCACATTAAGTTATTGTTTATTAAAATGAGGTAATAAAACCGTTTTCTTATAACGTCTTGTTTTAATCAGGGAAATGATAAAAATAATTTTATATTTGGAGAATATTTTATTTACATTTTCATCACTAAAAATAGGTATTTACAACCAACGATTAGTGAATCATAAAGAAAAAGCGGCACATTAACAACATCCAATAAAGCTGTTTACATGCTATTTTTGTATCTATCCATTATTCGCAGGTTTACAACTTTATATTAATTTGTTAAACAACTTGATTTCCTGAACTGTGGTTTCTATATTCAATATGGTGGGTTGATGTACTAACTTAATTTGCCTTGAACGAACCTTGAATTATCTTTATCTTCAACAAATAGACACAAAAATGCCATGTACGTAAAGCTTCCTTCAACACTTCATATCAGCATGGAAGTAAAGCGAACATCGTTTTACTATCACGCTATCCACTAGAGGTCCTAGAGGTACAAAGATGCGCAATTTTATAATACACGCGCCATTAAGTTAAGAGCATCATTTCTATTGCTGTCTCACTCCTACTACATTTTCGACATAATGGTGGAAGTGAGAAAACAATATAATCAGATAATTTAAATGTATTTTTAATTTAAAGGAATAATCTGTATTACGAACAGCCCTGCGCCCTGTTTCAATATTCTTTATCTTCAGAAACGCATTTTCATGGCGCGCGTCATGCATCTTCGATTTTCAAGTAACTGATGATGAGAAATGCGCATCTTTGTTACATCCATTTACAAAAGCTACATTTTTATACGTAAATTCGCGACAATAACTTTGAGCAAACAAAACATAACCGATAATGAGTAACACAGAACTTAGACTACTTTTAATAAATAGAAAGGTAACTAATAAAACGAGTATCACAAAATATATTTACAAGTGCAGTCTTCAATAACGAATTAGTGAAAAATCATTATTAACACTAATATATAATTAACCATAGATATGTATTCGATTAACATAAATCAATGTGCAGTAGGCAAATTGGTGCGACATCAAGTTATTATAAAATTATTAAATTTAATTTAAATTTTTTTTAAATTATTAATTATTTTCTTTGCCCTTGTTAATATATGTTTTCTTATTGGGAACCAACAGATTATTATTAGAATATATTTTAGAAAAGGGGTATGATTGAGAGAAAGATTCAGCTTTCCAGGCCGTACTGTTTCCATTCCAGTCGACTTTTTTTTTAAAGTGTGGTTGATGGCCATAAATTAATAAAGTAATTATTTAATCCTGTTCTATCCGGAAATCCAATCCACTGATTAAAAAAAGTTTCTTATGGTATAATTATTGCACGGCAAGTAGTCTTATTGCGGCGAAAGTGATCTATAAAATAGGTCATAATTATCCAGTATAATATCCATACAATTAACACTACCTACTCCATCAATTATAAAAAATTCTCAGTCCATTTCGACATTGCCCAAAACCTGTACGAGCGCATTTTATTAATTTCATAAATCTCCACCAAATTGAAATATATATTTCTGTATCGTGTAAGTGTGCGTAATAAGGAACGGGCTATTTTTATGATAAAATTAAAATATAACCGTTACATGTTGTATTTTGATTACAATTCTTCAGTTTTATTACACTGTTTTCAAAAATATTAAATAAAAGTAGGTAACATATTTACATTTACTTTAATAGCACTCTTTAAATGTTTGATGTTTTTTAACTCACGCTTTTCCAAGAATTGAGCATAATCACTTTCAATAGACTCATTTTCGATTGCCAAGAGTAAATACTAGAATCGATTTAATTTAATAAATTAATAATGAAGGTATATTATTTAATAATTATAATGTAAAACACTGAATACAGAACAATATTCTTACATTATGACAACAATTTCATTTTAAATATAACACACAATACAACAATCATATTTATTTATTTTATGCTTCTATTCAGGTGGTGCTGAGTAAGAGCACGAGATTGTACATTTGATTCTTTAAATCGTTCTAACACAATCTAATGTAAGTCATTTTTACGCACGAATAATGCCTCTTTTATCTGAAAAAAACCATGTGTAAATGGAAGACTTCGCAAACGAGTTAAACATTAAATTAAACAAAATAAGAGTGCAAATAATGCATGTATCTGCCTCAAATAAACATTAAACTGTCGAAGTTGTATCAATAAACTAAACATAAACAATAATTATATCAAAGTCAATAAACCTCTGATTACCCTTTTTATATGTCAACTCAATACCTTAGAGGCAACTACGGCTATTGCAAAAATCTATGATCAATAATGGAGCATTATAAAGTAAAAATACTACCGTATTTATTAACTATATATATTGCTAAAGGAACTAAATTGGAACATGTTAAATAATTTCAATTAAAATACCAAAATCAACTACGAGTATCATGATATAAATTTGAAAGCAAGTATTTATTAGGACAATATGCGTATTAACTGTGCAAAACTAAAGTCGGCTTTATCACAATTCACAAAAGTTGTTTCACAAAACAATTTCGTGGCAAAATTTGTTCCTACAATACCATAATAGATTCGTTACATGGCATATTGATTAAGACACATTGACATCTTGTGATGCCAGTCCCAATGTTTAAGCGTTGGGTCTGAATTATATAGTACTTATGAAGCTACCTATCTAAGCTGGTGTAAAAATATGTATGGGCGATTCGCTATAGGCAATTTATTATCTATTTAAGCATATATTCAGCGATGTATGACATGCATCCTACTACGCTACTGCGCTTCGAGGATTTGTGATCTTACACTTAAAATAGTAAGAGATCAATGTAGTTACAGTTAGAAAATAGTCTATTTGTTTTGTGCCTGCGCTTACTTTTTGCATATCTTCATCAGTTATAATGTCGCAAACATCACCTAAATCATCATTTTTTATTCTATGAATTTAATATTCATGGACACCGCGTCGATCGCTGTTTTTCATGATATAATGATAAAAAATGCTCTCGTCATAAGATGTCCCGTTACTGGTTTAGTATTTATAGTCATGTCTACTCACCCCACTCTCCCTCGCTCTACTCCCAAAGTCCCACTCTGAAGTTAGACGCTCCAACATTTTTTACAGCTATTTGTAAACAACTGTAATTACGACACAGACATCCACTCCGACTCATGGTGGTAGTTTCGTTTGGATCACTGTAAGTGCGCGCAGGCCCATACCCCAAACAATCGTCAATCAAAGAACTTTAACCGATAAGAAACGTAACAGCTGCGCGCTCACTTGAGCCTCTGCGTAACGTTGGCGAGTGCCACTGCGAAGGCTTGCAGTGCTGAGAATGGATACTGGAAGTCCAGCGTGTACGCATTGCCGTCGATACGCCCAAATTGCATTACCTGGAACAATATATTGTTTATATCGAGGTTCTGTTAGGAGGAACCACAAACGGAACCACGAGGACGAGTGTGTGGAGGTAGTAACCGTAGTAGTAACAGTAGAAGTTGTTTTTTTAAAGGTTGCCTTACTCTATGCTGCAACTGTTTGCAACTGTGCAACATTTTTGTTACGTTCAGAAGTAGCGTGGTCCATTACGTTGCAAGCAGTGCTATTCAGACTACTGATAAATAAAATTAAAAAAAAATTATTAAGGGATCTTCCATTAATCATGTGATGTTTTTTAGCAACTTTAGGGGTCTTATTTGATTTTGATTCTTGGGGGTTATTAACTTATTAGTATATTCAAAATCACGTGTTTTCTACAAAGTATTTACATTAAATAAAGGTAACATTAAGGTGGTAGAGGTAAATTCAATTAACGGGTTGGGTTTTACGACATTAAAAAATTGATACGGGCTAAACATGAAAAACGCGTGAAGCCAAACTTAAAAAATACTGACCTGCTTCCCATGGTATTCAATCTGGAAGTTCTTGGCGGACTCCTGCGTGACGCGTCCCCCGAAGTCGAGCTGGTACACCTGGCTGTTCTCGTTCCACATCGGCGCCTTGTTGTGCATCACCAGCTGCCGGCGACTCTTCCCCTCCCCGCCCCCGCCCGCTGCCGCGCCCCCCGCGCCCGGACTCCCCCCGCCCGCGCGTTTTAACTGGAACACACGGGACAATGTTTGACTTGACGCTGATTATATAATACAAGAGTTCCGAGTGACACTACAACTTTTAAGGGCAGCCGTATCGCTTAACATCCGAAGAAAAGAATAAGATTTGGCCGAATCAGCAGCCCTACCGCGTAACCGTTCTGGGAATCGGCTTCGCCTGCCATCCTGCACGCGCTAATTAACAAGTCCACGAGTGCGAGCAAGAGAGAAAACGATTACGATCTCCACCAGGCTTACGCGGTAAGGCCCCAGGTTTGGCAAAACGTACGAATAGTGACAGAAGACTTAAATCCGATTACGTTGTTAAAAGAAACGTTTCACCATCATTATACCATTTTCCCACACTCACGCCTGCAATCCAGCACTTAACGAATAGAATGCCACCAATTTTATGCACTAACACTGAAAATAACACAAGTTTTGGAAAATACATACAGCTCTATACAGCTCTAACAATCACTCACACTGCTGTTACAATCATATATATCTTAAGTTCTTAGAATCACTCATATATACTTTACAATTCAATCCATAGACTTAGCCTCGGATCAATTATATAATTTCTACAACCATTCATAAAATTCTAATAACTTCTCATTTCTGTTTCATTCACTACTATAATTTTTTTTCTGTAATCTAAACATTAAATCCTTTTTAACTGTTCAAATCCAACGAACACTTTTGTAACGTCTCAAAAAATTAGAAAAACAAATGTTTGTAAAACTGGCCTCCACAACACAGGGAATCCTAGTGTGGAGCCCAGGGCTCGAATAATAATATCTACTGTCAACTAAAATCATGACTTTGTATTTGATTAATTCACATACCTACTTAAGTAAGATGATATTGTTATTGTTGCTATTGTTTGCTGAAATAAATCTTATCTTATCTTATCTAAAAAAAATAATACAATACGGTGACGCAATCTTTTTCGCTTTCCCGCCAAAACCCCAAGGTAAAATATTTATTTTCCGCTCAACTCAAACCTCCTGACAATGATAAACACAACAAAAAAAGAATTAGCGAAAATTTTCCATCCATTCACGCGTGATGCGATGACCTAGGGAAATAGAGATTCATTTTTATATTATAGATCAAATGAAATTACTCCATAAACACTGTAGCATCGCCTTAGTTAATGTCTATCTATTCTATTTGCTCGCACAAATAACAAAGCCAGCTTGTAAATTGGCCGCTATTTAGAAGCTCTAGCCAAGCTCAAGTAGATATTATAGTCTAGCGAAAGCCGAGTGGCAACTAGAATAGTAATAAAATGCAACAAGGGATTGTTTTCACCACGGAATAGGGCCGCATGGACATGTCACTGTAAAGTTTCTTGTGGCTTCTTCTTTACACGTGTAAAAACGCTTCGGATCGGAGTTTTCTGTTCTGCATTGTACCGGATTGCTTGCACCGTTATCGTTAGTGAGAAAGATAACTTTTTTTTTCAAACACATAATGGGCTTGCTATATAATATTTAACAATTAGCACTTAGTAATTTTATATGCTTAGTACAATAACTTAATTTTAACTAATATAATTTAACTTGTAAAAGTGCTAAAATTACCTTGCAATAAATCCTTTGACTTCGACTTGGTCGAAAACCATTGTCGCCCGCTATATATACTGCATGTTTGAAAAGAAGTAAGCCCAACACGCTAACAATTTAACAGCAATATATGCGGGTCATGTATCACTGAATCGAAAATAAGTATTCGCTATTGTATTTTTGTCCGCCGCATGACCAAATGAGCAGTACCTATGTTGGTTGTGATTATTAGTTTTTTACAAGATATTTGCTTATACTCTTATATTTCCATTCCACATAAGCAATAGAAAGAAGATTTTCTCGTGAAATCACATATATTGCAGTAATGTATAGTGAAAAAGTGAATTATTTTTCACCTCCTATTCCTATAGTGCAGAAACAGTGACGTTTCGATAGATTGCGTCAAAAATCTATAGTGCCGCGTGCCACGTTAGTGCACAGTGCAAATAAACATGTAAGCACGAATTTATTTTAACAAGTTTGCAAATAAAGTTTGACATATTTTTTTGATTATTTGAGATATCAAGACCATCATATTCTCAATGATTTTAGGCCTTATTGCGTTAAAACAGTGTACAACTTCTATAGTGTTGTGTGCAAAGTTCGCATTTATCGATGTCGCTAACACCTGCGCGACCAAGCTAGCAACGAAGCGTAGAATGTTCTACACACCTGCTGTTCCTTGACAACGACGGTCTCGCACTGAAAGATAAGAAATATACTCGCAGCGGATCCGTGCAATGTACATAATATACTCTGGTCGTGCAAGTGTGAGCGTCTCAGTAGCTTGGGTGAGTGTACGTGAGGTCTGACAACCGTTGGAGGTAGGTGCTGTATCAATCTTTTTTTTGAACGGGCTAATACCGACATTCACAGCGTCACCGGGTGTTGTTTCAATCAAGTGAGAGCTTTTATGCTGGTTGACACGCGCCAGTACCTACGTGTTCCTATCATATTTTTCTGTGGTAAAATGGGCACGCGTTTGACAACAACTCACCTGATGGTAAGTGACGAAATTGTCTAAGGTGGAGCACGCTTTCCCATGAGATGACTTAAAAAGACCCAGGATTTCCAAGAGGAAACACTGTTGTTGGAAAAGCATTTCATTGCTTGGCCATTCGGACTATAAATGACCCAGAAAAACGCTTAGTGCGGATTTGGGATATTTATGCATGGGTTTCGGTTAGCTTAACTCAATATATCCGTATGCATACAAAGCCGGCTCAAACCCATCTCACTTGAACTCTGAAAATTCTCTATGTGCTGCAGTAAGATCATTAAATTAAAATGTTTGAGTTATGATAGAACAGCTACAGAATACTACATAGAAATGTTACGATAGCCATTTGATTAAGTAACCATTATAAGCGCGTTTTTGACCTTTTTTTAGGGGGGAAATGCCCTCGCACTTCCGGGGGGTTCGGGGGTGGTGGCAGTGGGTATGTGGGACTCGAACCCACTAAAACCCCCCCGTGAACCTTCGTCCGCCGTAACGGGGCGAGAAGGGGTCGCGACTGCAGTCCAGCCAACTCGCTTTGACCCTAGTCCAAGAATGTACATCAAGATAAACAAACGATTAGTTAATACAAGGTACCTTATTCCTCAACTGCGCTTTCTGGAAACTCTCCAAGTCCCTGTAGTTCTTCCCGTTGACTTCGCTGTAGCCGCCGCCGGTCGAGTACTCGTCGTCGGAGCTCTCTGAAGGCTTCTTGTTTCTTCTCCGGTTGAGGAGTGGAGAGTTAAGCAGTTGCCTGGAAAGGGTAGTAGAATAGTAAATTTGTGAGAGTGAAATCGTTTTGAAGATTTTTTTATGATGTCTCTGCTATAATGCAACAATGCTGGTAGCACATCTGTTTAGACTTTTTAGTAATAATTTTAACTTAAAATAATGTAGGTGATACTGTTCATTGATTCTTAAAAATAAACAAAAAAATGTCTCATTGAAGCGGTTTGTAATTTTTTTAAAATTTGCTTGCATTTTCATGTACTTAACATTTAGCGGTCTTTGAAACAATTAAAGCACATTTGATTGTACTCAAAGAAAATTAAAGCGCATCACCGATTTACATCCCCAAAGCTCATTATTGGTTTTTCTACCTACTACACTACAGTATAGTGAAGTAAGACATCTTCGCAAGCAAATTAAAAAAAAAAATATTAGAGTCGGAGGCATTAGTGCTGTAAAAACGGAGTGCCAGTATTATAGGTGCTGTAAAACCGCAGCTAACATTAGTGCTGATATAAACTGCAGTTATCATAGGTGCTTCAAAAACCGCAGTTGTCATAGGTGCTTCTAAAACCGCAGTTGTCATAGGTGCTTCAAAAACCGCAATTGTCATAGGTGCAGTTATTATAGGTGCTTCCAATTCCCTTGTTGTCATAGTTGCTTCAAAAACAGCAGTGCGTGTGCTTTAGAAGCCGCAGTTGTCATAGGCGCTTCAAAAACAGCAGTGTCATAGCAGCTTCAAAACAGCAGTTGTCATACGTGCTTCAAAAATAGCAGTATCATAGGAGCTTCGAAAACAGCAGTGTCAAAGGTGCTTCAAAAACCGCAGGGTCATAGCAGCTCCAAAACAGCAGTTGTCATAGGAGCTTCAAAAACAGCAGTGTCATTGCAGCTTCAAAACAGCAGTTGTCATAGGTGCTTCAAAAAGAAGAGTGTCATAGTTGCTTAAAACCCGCAGTGTCATAGGTGCTTTAGAAGCCGCAGTCATCATTGGTGCCGGAAGACCGCAATGTCATAAGTGCTGTAAAAACACAGACCGGAGAAGTATACCTTAAGACCAACCTGATAGGCGAGGCGGAGGCGTGGCGCGGGCGCGGGGCGCGCGGCGCGGGGCCGGCGGGCGCGGGCGAGGGGGCGCGCGCGGCGCGGGGGGACGCGGGCGCCGAGCTCGTGGCCCGCGCGCTCGCGCCCGCCCTGCGGCCCGCGCGGACCGCCAGCAGCCGCAGCGCCAGCTGCTCCAGGGAGCCTGGGGGCGGCGCTCGGTTATGCTCGCCCATCACTCTACTCTTACTTGCAATATGGTGTTCTACGTAACGCGCACGTGATTTTTTTTCAACAGCTTTCTTATAAAATAATATGAGAACGGGATAATAGATACTCCCAAGGTTATCACTCTTAGGTCTTTACAAAAATGATAGGTCAAAGCTAAAAATGTTAGCTCAAAATATTGTTTGTGGCATTTAACAAATGTTAAACTAATATAAAAGCCACATAAATATTAGGTAAGAGTAACATTTCAAACGTTATTGTCTAAGTTTATCTAATTAGCTCTCTAATGTTTCTACCAAGTCAGCGTTTAGAATGTTGCGTTTAGTTTTTATGAGCATTTTGAAAGGCAGATAGAATTTACAGAAGCAAGCGATAAGGTGCAGACCGCATGGCATAAATTCACTTTTGGCATTCCAAAGTAATACGGAGCGGATGTGTGTTAGTAAATAGACGAAATCGCATTCGTCGAGGAAACGCGCGGTACAGTGCGGTACTAGTTTCAAGGCCGGCGTGCGGCGGAGACGCGACAGACGCGGAAAGTGTAAAGCAACTAATTCTCTACTAACTATAATACTTGCTGTAGTCGGAGTCGCTGTCGGTGTGCGCGCGCGGGCTGGGCGCGGGCGGCGCGGGCGCGGGCGCGGCGCGCGTGCTGCACGTCACGCACACGTACGCCGCGCCCGCGCCCGCCCCCGCCCCCGCCGCCAGCCGGCACACCGCGCACACGGCGCGCGCGCGCGGCGGCTCCGCGCCCGCCCTCGGCCTCGCCTCCGCGTGCAGCGTCGCCGCCGCCGCCGCCGCGAGCGGCATCTCGCTGGAGTCGAGCGAGCGCGACTTGCCGCAGCGGCGCAGGCTCGGCGTGCGCGGCGGCGCGGGGTCCGCGCGGGCGCGCCGCGGCCGCCGCGCGCGCCGCGGGGACACCAGCACCAGCCGGCGCGGGGGCGCGCCCCGCAGCGCCGCCACGCTCACGTGCGCGTTCGCGTGCAGCGGGTCCACCAGGTCCAGGTACCCCACGCTGCAGCTGCGCGTCATCGTGTCCGCGGGCGCGCACACCGGCGAGATGGGCACCACCGTGGTCGTGCGCTGCACGCGCGGCGCGCTAGCGGCCGGTGGGGACGCCTCCTCGTCGATGTAGCGCAATTCGTCGCGTGCGCGCGTCTCTTCTGCGCTCCGCGCGCACAGCGACTTAAGAATGCGCGCGTTCACGTCGTACGCGTCCCCGCGGCCGCAGATGTTCTTGCGTAACTTGGAGAGGCAGCTGGCGTCGGGCGCGGCGTCGCACTTCATGACGGCGAGCGCGCGCGTCGCGTCCGCGTACGGCGGCTCCACGCCCGCTAGCGGACCTTTCAGAGCAAGCGCGTCCGCGCGCACTGCGTACTCGGCGCGCGCGCAGAAGTCGCCGCGGCCGCCGCACGCCACTGCCTGCGGGGAGGGCCGCTCGAAGATGATGTCGGTGGGGGCCACCGCGTTCTTGGGGGACTGCAGCGCCGGCAGCGAGGCCTCGCAGCGCAGCGGGGAGATGGCGTGTCGACCGGGCGCAGGGGCAGGCGCAGGCGAGGCGGAGGGCACCTCGCCCGTGTCGATGTAAGGAAACTCTTCGTAGGACTCGGCGCGCGCGAGCGAGGGGGCAGGCGCGGGGACGAGGGCGGGGGCGGAACGCGGCTCGGCGCGGTCCACGAGCGTGAGCTTGCGCCGCATGCGATCACGAGGCGCGTGCTGTGGAGACTCCGCGCTGGACTCGGCGGACTGGAATGCGTCTTCTTCGTCTTCGGAGAACACGTTGGGGTTGAAGCTAGGGTCAGGACCCGCCGGCACGTCGTCCCGCAGCTCGGTGATCACTAGCGTCATCTGACGCGGCTGCAGGTGCAGCAGCGACGTCTTGTACGTCACCTGCCCGAGGTTCGCGGGCACGTTCTTCGCGAGCCCGTGCATCTTGAACTTGGTGCCCCAGATGTTGGACGTTACCTCCACGAGCCGTACGTCCTGGAACGTTACCGATATTAAGATCATCGCCAAGTTTGCGTACAGGCTAGGTTTCTCCCCCGTACCTCTGGTAAGGAATCGATGGGCAGGGTGTCGGTTAAATCGTCCTTCTCGCTGTTAGTGCGCGCTTTCCGCCGCTCCCTCGCGCGGCGCCGCCGCTGCAGCCGCGGAGAACCTGAACATCCTGCGAAAAGAAACTCTACGTCATTGTGAACAGAGACGTATCAAATGCTACCGGTGAAATAGGCAGTACAATGCACACATATAACATCATGTTGTATAGATCGAGTTTTTGACCAATGAGAATGGTTAGATTACTATATGACTAAGCTGGTTTTATAGTATTAGTTATTATTGCTTAATCGCCTATGTAAGATCTTGTTATCGAGCCTTCCTTTGGAGTTTTTGGCGGGAACGCGAAAAAGATTGCGTCACCGCATTGTATTATTTTCCAAAACTTGTGTTATTTTCAGTGTTAGTGCATAAAATTGGTGGCATTCTATTCGTTAAGTGCTGGATTACAGGCGTGACTGTGGAAAAATGGTATAATGATGGTGAAACGTTTCTTTTCGTGTTGTTTCCAAAACTCCATAGAAGCTTCAAGTAAAGTTGCCACCACTTTACTATGAGTATGACTTTGACTAGACTATAACTTGACTATGACTTGACTTGATGACTTCAACTGTAACTTGATAAATTATCAATTCCTTGACACTGGCTTAATACACAAAAGTGTGGAGCCAAAATGTAAAATAAAAAAAACCCTTAAACCTCGGAACATATTACAAATTAGTATCTATTAAAGTTAATTAAATTTCTTATTTCGATTTATACAATAGTTGGCAATAAAGTGAATTCATTATCCACCTAGTCTATATGATGGGTGCTGAGAAATGGGCGGCATATGGCCTGGGGCCTAGAGCGGCCAAGACTGCAAATCCGCCACTGCATACATAGAATACAATATACACCCAGACGCCGAACAAACACCGATGTTCATCACACAAATGTTTGTCCTGGGTGGGAATCGAACCCACAACCCACAGTTCAGAAGGCAGGTTTACGACCAACTGAGCTATCGGGCCAGTCTGTAAATTAACTTTAGATTGATGTTGCTCTCAAACATTGGCCTATTTGTACATATAAAAAATCTTTCCTGACCTTTAAATTTACGAACCTATTTTAGATTAAAGAATACGTGGAAATAAAATAATAATAATAACGCCCAACGATCACATACATACATCCTGGACCTTAACTAGGATTCCCTGTGTTTAAGGAGCCAGGAATAGAAGCCAAGAAAGGAGCCATTAAGTCAGTGAAGTTAAGGTCGTTGTTTTTTCTGCACTGAAACACTGTTCTAGTAAGTCTAGTTACCTTCCTCTCGCTCAGTATCCGATGAAGATGTTGGGGTGTGTGGGGGTGGAGGGGCGCGTCGCAGCAGGCGCGGGGTCCGGGGGGTCCGCGGAGACGACGATCGCGGGGGACCCGCCGACCCAGAGCTGGAAGATGACGTGGATGCTGCACCACCACTACTGCTCTCGCGACCGGTTAGGCTGGGGCTCTTCGCAGCACCGTTCAACAAACACACTTTTTCTGAAATGTAATGCAGTTTTGGGTAGGTTGGAGTCTTTTATGGCTATTTAGTTTAATAGTGAGAGGTTGGAAAATCTATGATTTAATTCTATTTGTCAACCTTTATAGTGACAATTATGACTTGTATGATTATGAAACCATGCTAAACTCATTTATAAGCTGTTTGATTTCCAAAAATATTATTTGTACATATAAAATTCAAAGGCCTCACTGAGTGACTGACTTATATGTATCAACGCACTCTCTCCCAATTTTAATGTGTAAACTGGTGACTGGGAGTCTTTAATGTGTTCAGTTTTCCTATAGGCCACGCAAGCGAAGCCAACGGCAGAATCTTGAATAATAATTAGAATAATTTAAGCTTAAGTGCTTAAAATCTAAACTTAAGGATTAAAATGGCGTAATTTTTAAGTTTTCTTTTCTCAGTATTGACCAAGCTGATGGGAATAATAATAGTAAGAATAAACTAATTTTGTTACCTTCAGCCTGCGGGTCGAATATAACAAATTCGGGTCGGATCTTGCTGGTCCGTCTCCCTTTGAGCAGAGGTACGAGACCCCCGAGATGTTCTAGATACAGCGTGTAAGCACCATTTTCGTCGTCGCCGTGACGTAACATGGTGCAGTGGAGACGGGCGCCCGCTCCCGGCGGACGAGAAACGAAGCGACGGAGCTCGCTTGACTCGGGGACATTGCACTGTGCAAACGAGACTCATTACGGGCCAATATCGCATAGCCAAATATTTATTTTCAATCTTGTGTGCAAGTATTATGGGCCAACACGACACTACGGCGGCGGCAGTGGGTGAAGCAAAGCTTGAGTCGCGAGGATCATTTCTAGCAGCTGTTGTAAAATGAAAATGAAAAATTTTATTTGCACGAAATATGGTACAAAATCATGACAATTATAAATCAAAATAGTTCAGCATACTTCACCAGAAACTGTCATACAAAAATGTGAAACACAATGTATAATTATGAAAATTTACGTATCTATAAATTGTCATAAAAATCGTATAAAAATTCACCGAAACAAAATACAAAATAATCACGTTCGTCACGATATATAAAATTCAATCAGTGCCAGAGAACAATAATTAATGTGAGATAATAATAATTTACGATTCTGTAAATTTTATTATTAAAACTCATTTACAATTTTTCACATTAAATAATTCTTTCGTGTCATCACAGTTCTCAGCTAACCACTTAAATAATTTATTTTTGAAATATTTGCTATCGACCTTTTTTATTGACATAGGAATACATATTGTTGTACACTTTAATTGCCATAGCGTTACAGTTTCGTTGGTAAAGTGTGGTTTTGTAGTGGACTGCTTTTAGCATAGTTGAGTCCCTCCTTACAAATATCTGTTTAGGTTTTTGAAAAAGATCAGGATATTTTTTTACAAAAACCCCTATCTGCATAATATAGTCCGGTCAAGGTCAATACTTTTTTTAGTGCATAAAATTGGTGGGATTTTATTCGTTAAGTGCTGGATTACAGGCGTGAGTGTGGGAAAATGGTATGGTGATGGTGAAACGTTTCTTTTCGTGTTGTTTCCAAAACTGCATAGAAGCTTCAAGTAAAGTTGCCACCACTTTACTAGGAGTATGACTTTGACTAGACTGACTTGACTATGACTTGACTTGATGACTTCGACTGTGACTTGACACATATTTGCGTAAAATATCGATAACTTGATAAATTATCAATTACTTGACACTGGCTAAATACACAAAACTTAAAAAAAAAAGTTCTTATAACGGTACCCGTATAGTATGTGCGAAGAGGTTGGCTAACGCAGGTTGCAGCCTCGGCGGCAGCGGCAGTTTTGGCGCCAGGCGTGGGTGTAGCAGCGCTTGGGCCGCGCGGACCCTTGCCAACAGTTGCAGCGGCGCCACCGCGCGCCACACTCGCGCCGTACAAACTGCGCCGCCGACGCCGACGAATACGCGTCGCGCCGCGTGACCCCAAGTTAGGGCTGTCACTCGCGCCTAGTAAAACAGAAGCTTATTTAAGTTTCGTGAGGAATGTAATGTAATGAATTTTTTTTACTTCAAACTTGTCTAGCATTTGACCACGCTCTCACCTGATGGGAAGTGACGATGCGATCGAAGGTGTAGCATGCTAGCCATAGTAAATACCTATTCACTCTTCTCTTGAACACGCCCGGGTCATATTTCGCCGGAAACATAGACGGTGACAGAGCATTCCATTCCTTAGCCGTTCTAATTGAGAACGTCGAATCAAATCGCTTGGTACGAATGGGTGGTAATTTCGACCACGAAAGGATGGCGCTTAGCCGAGCGACGTAGTCCGGTAGTGGAATGGTGATGGAGGAATGAGATTGACCACACTCCGCTATTTTAAGGAGCTGGGATGGCTCGTAGGTAGGTAGTACTGCTTACATTGCTGCAGGGTACAGGCACTGTGTAGATGAGAACACCAGCATCTGAGTAGAATTTCACCACGTTTTTGTAAGGAGGAGCGTCTGCAGGCTCATTCGGTTCTGTAAAAAGGAAAATTATTTTAAGTTTCCTTTACAGGAGTATTTTCACTTTAATTCGAAGGCCAAAATGGAATAATAATAAATTAATATACTTTGATGACATTGTCCCAGTAGTAGCAGGGACCATAGTTAGGTACTAAATTGACTTGATCACTCGTAAAGTGAATACAGAGTTGAGAAATATTTTTTGACAATCCAAAAACCCGGAGGTGGCGAGTTCGATTCCCGTGGCAAGACAAGTATTTGTACACAGAAGAAAAGCGCAAATACTTTTTCTCTGACTGGGTGTTCTGGGTTCCATGGTCCTCGTAATTCCTGGGTCCAGGATATATGTATGTAATCGTTGGGCGTTATTATTATTATTGTTATTATAACTACTACCAATTACCTTATTAAAATTACGCCATCAAATCCTATTGTAATGAGCCATATTAGTATATGTACTAGTGCACCAAGTATCAAAGAGCTATATATAGAATGTAAAAAGGTATCCAACCTACTTATTTTTAAAATAATCTGACAATAGCTAACTGAAGTAACAACGCGACATTCTCAAAGAAGAGAGCTTATAATAACCGCTATAAAATATAACGGCGCTTAATTTGTTAAATGAACACAATACCTCCTGAGTAAATTGTCCTCGGCTTTACAAAATTAGCAAGAATCCCTGGAGACTTCGTTATAAGTACTTCTGCTCGAGCAGACAAAGCAATCGTCTGTTTTTGTTGTGAATCAAAATATTACGAAGATTTCATTGCGACCAAATTAACTCTTATCTAATTTGGTCGCAATAATATGTAAATAGAAAATAAAACGTAATATACTCTTATTGATTGAGTTTGTACATCTCAAATTAGGCAAATTAATGTTAAAGTGGGATTCATATGATAAATTGAAAAACAATCCGGATTTATACAGGCAATATTATTTTTAAAGTCAAATTATTAAAAATTTTAATCACGAACGGTGGTTTAACTCTTACCCATCCACCGATAGGACCTTGATTTCGTGTCCAGACCCATACTTCACCTTTTCAACCAACTTGGGGTTAATTTTTCCTTTATTTAAAATTATTTTATTTATTTAAATTAGGCTGTGTCCTCAATAGGCGAACGACGAACGCAAATGGCTGAATATTTGCTGGCTAACTGTGAGTGGCGAAGCGTGAAACTTAGCGTAGCTTACTTTTGGAAACATATACCTTATTTCATACTTCAATACTTGACCGCTTAGCAAGCGTATGTACTTCGAATAAATCTGCAAGCGAAATGCCGCAAGCTACGTACAGTACGCGCTCTAAGGACATTGAACACTCCATTTAGAATATAGGATGGAAACCTTAACTACAAAGTGAGCTTTTTCACGGGATACTTTTTCAACCTAAAACATTTGAAATGCTCATTTTAGCATTTAATGTCAAAGTAATTTAATTCCTACATAAAAGTATTTTAACAGTTGTATAGGTTGTTACAAATTAACTGTACCGTTAAGTCGAGCCGGAATCATTGCACAGTAAAAGATCGCTTTACGAGATAGATCTTGTTTACTTCACACGTTCCTCCTTAATGTTTTGTTGCGATACGCTTCCATCCTATCATCGTATAAAACGCGTATAGCCTATAAACTTTACTGTGTCGTAAATCTAGGCACAGATTGAAAAGGAACCAGTTCCTTCATAACTATAAAGAAAAGACGGTTCCAAGGAGTCTCTCAATGACTTCATTGTCACATTTCTTAGGTAGAACTGAACTATTCAAGCGAAACGCTGCGTTCATTTCTGAATAACAATATCTGTAATACTTTACACTTTTCGGTTATCGTTAGTATAATTGGTGCCAAAGGCGAACTTAGTTTTCCAGGTTACAGTAATGACCGCTCAAATTATCAAACCAGCGTACCAGTAAGCGTCCAACGTTGATCATTTCATTTGTTTTCTCGGTAGGTCAACTTTACACTGACACTATTTCCTAATGGAAAGCTTAAGGGCGATAACATTGCGCAAACGTTTGGTTGGCGCCAGAGTAATTTACAGCGTTTGCTTCAAAAACAGCATAGAATCTACAAAGACAACTAGGTTTTAGTTACGACTTATATGTTTCTACTTCTGCTAACCACAATAAATAAAACATTTCCTTAAAAATGAAACGTTTCCTTTAATTTGCCGTTCCGCAGTCCTACCCTCATAAGCGACATCGGATAATACAATACGCGAAATTTTTAAAATCAACTGATTTGAATAAGGTCGGTGAGTTTTTTTTTTTGTCAAAAACTATATACTTCTTGTCTTTATTAAATAACTCCGCAACACTTCTTTGAGTATTATTCCCCATACTTTCGGATTGGGCCATTGACGCCCAGTTTAAAGATACACCCTGCATTGCTAAATGATGATAATGATAATGATAATAAATGATAAAGAATAGGTATGTAGTGTATTATAAGAACTTACCAGCAACAAGTGTCCCAGCAACCGCCAGCAGTTCCCTCGAGTTAGCCCACTCCATAGCCAGCGAGCCTCCTCTCATTCCGGTCACGACCCTCACGGGACTGACGTCATCATGTCCCGTCATCATCACAATCTCTCCGTTACCAAGAGCAACTGCCAGCACGTGGTTTGAGTTGTTCTCTGCGTCATCGCCTTCCTCCATTTTGAATTTTTCGCACGACCACGCCATTGCCGTGATACCTCCTTCGGCTACTAATTGAACCTAGGTAGAGAGAAAGATATTATATGCACAGATACTGTCCTTTTCATGTCGGTGCGTAGACCTGCTGGGCGATCACGTAACTTGATTGCAATGGAAACACAAATTTGTATGGATTTGACAGTTTAAATACGCAGTTTATGTGCATAGGTTGTATGGAAATCCTGTTGCATTGCAATCAAAGTTTCGTGATGACCCCCAGGTTTTAGAATGTTTAAGCTGCCCAAAGGATTCTGGCTTTGTCTTATGACAACAACCCCAAGTCACGGCAGCGCTCAGTAAATATCACTTTTTGCAGCGATCACCCATCTAGGAAGTGATGACTACGGTATACCATACTGCACATATGACACAAGGGATAACTAATTTTAATTTAACTAGCATATTATACGCCTATTCTTTTGCGACGTGAAGAGTTTCCTACTCGTTGTAGCAGATAATTACTTCTAATAATAAATCCATAGACAATGGCAGTGGGAGCTCTTGACCCGTTTCTCGGAGGAACGTTAATTAGACATACGATACACGGAACGCCAATCCCTTAGGGCAGGCTACTATTACACTGTATAAGTATAACATTTTTGCATGACAGAATAAGCTTTTGTTTGGTTTTTGTAACCGAGAATAGAAGCCAAGCTCTATTAATGGAAAATTAAATTTTATGATTATAAGTCTCTATAAAATTGGGGGTAGTCTAACAAAAATGTAAAATGGTTGTACAATAATCCCGGTTAAAGTTACTGGTACAGATAAATTTAACTGTAACCTTAACTTTTACCATGAAGGTTTACCAGCACGTTTTACACCATTTGATCCCCATTCTATTCATCCAATCTGTAAATTAAAATGTACATGGAAATAATAATTAACGTTATTTGACAGTTTTAATATAGTAAGCTTTATCAGGTCTATTAAGTTATCCTTAAATTTTAACGTCATTATACAAAGGTTAATGGTGCTACCCATTTTCATTAACTTTAAGAGTTAAACTGCGGATTTGAGTGTATAGATTGCCTAAGATTAATACTGGACAATGCGGTAAAATCACAATAGGTAACTAGATACAATAGCGGCTGTAGTAAAGTTCTTAGTTTTTTTTACAAATATGTATTATAAGACTCACAGTTTACATATGAACGCTTTCCGAAGTTCTCAACTTCGAAGTTTCTCTTTCCCACGAGAGTTCACAAGTAATAAATTAAACCAAGTTCTGCTAGGTTATGTTTATGTTCCGTTATATATACAAAATCTAACCCAGATTAATATCAATTTAATACCTATAAGATAAAAATTGGTTTAAGAACCGTATGTCCACAAAATTGCTAATGACTCTTCAGACAAACTGCAGAAGCCAAACGAATGGAGAACCGGACAAGCTGTAGGACACACCCAATTTTATTTCCTACCTTTATATAACAACAAGATGTGTAAATTCCATTTCAGTTGATTGTACCTATAGGTTTTCCCTACATGTATTACCCTACTAAAAGTGGTATTTACAAATGAGCGCTAATGTGCTTCGGACGGAGGGTACGTTAAGACGGAGGTCCAGGTTATTTTGAAAGGTCGTCGTTAAGTCACGTCAAGCCATTGGGCTAGCCTAAAAATTCTGATAGTAGTAGCAGTAACGACTTTGCCTACACGAGAAGAAGGACTATTATATTACAAAATCACTACAAAATTTACTACCGAAATAACGCAACACCTCTGTATGAAAAATATATGGATTTCAAAACGTTAACCCGTGTTATATACCTGCTTTGATTTAATTGATTTGAAACCAATAACATAGTCACTTAGTAACATAGTCAATTAGTATGACTCATATGTAGAACAATTCACTCAGCGTTTTATACTAGCTTACCTGTTGTTATTATTACTAAAATCTAACTGTTAATGTACCTACCTATCGTATATTCAAGGTTCTGTTTGTCTTTTCTAAGCAATAAAGAAAGATATTCTTATTCTTATATAAAACGACCAAGACAATGGCTTACTTGTGAGACCATAGCACCGTGGACGTCCATCACGACCAGCTGAGCAGAGGCCGTGCCAAGGTAAACCTGGTTGTCATCGGGGGTCCAACAGCCGCAGGTGATCCTAGCATCCAGAGACAACATGGAGGACCAGTACCGCTGGCCTGCCACTGACCCCACGAGGACGAATCCATCCTGGAAGCCCATTTCAAGATATAGCAAGATAAGGTGACTTAAAAACTGTCTTTTTCTTGTCTGTGTTCAAGAGCTTAGACGAATGATGAAATGTGCTAATGTCATAATTTTCGTAATGATTCCTACTCAACTTCCATGTAAAGTCCTATCTAAATATATTATAACTCAAAGGTGACTGACTGACTGACTGACATAGTGATCTATCAACGCACAGCCCAAACCACTCGACGGATCGGGCTGAAATTTGGCATGCAGGTAGATGTTATGACGTAGGCATCCGCTAAGAAAGGATTTTTCGAAATTCCACCCTTGAGAGGGTGAAATGGGTGGTTGAATTATTTTCCCATAGGCCACGCCGCGGTCGAAGCTGCGGGCAGAAGCTTGTGTTCTTATATTATAGGCCTGAATAGGACTAGGAATATATTACACCTTTATGGAACAAAAACAGTTTAAATTCTAGTTAGACCTACATGACTCTACCTACTATTTTTTTATATACTAGATAATGACTAGATAGGCTAGAGTTTGATTACATTTCTCCTGATGTTAAGCGATAATCTGATCGACGATATGGAGAGTGAACCGGTTGCTTATAGGCGGAAACACAGGCGCTGATAAATAGTTCCACTCTTTAGCCGTTCACTCTAAACCATAATAGCAAATAATTCATCTTAGGTATTATTATTTATTTTTGTTTAATTTTTGCAATTTTTTTATTGTATGATAGATGTGTGATAAGGTAATAACTTCTGTTTGGTTTCATGTAAAGACTTAAAAGCATTTCAACCAGAACTTCGTAGAAAGCTCTACATAAACCTATTGTTAAATATTAATTTCACCCGTCATGAAATCTGCCAAGACCGTGGCGTTTATAGGAGTATAAAGAGAAGCTTGACTTGACGTCAGTAATTAAATCAAGTTATTAATTTTGGGTCAAACTTGACACTTCTAACAAGCCATGTAATTAATATCGTAACAATTAGTTCTTATCTATTTTACGTTGGACAGACATTGAGGTCTACGAGAAATAAGATTTACTCGAAGACCTTAGTAGAAAAAAAATGTAGGACTACTTAAGAATTATCTATCATGTCTTACATGTTTTGCGTAACAGAACAAAGAATTTTAGGACAAAATTCACTTGCGCAAACAATGCGTATTATGTAAAACAGGCTGTGTCCCCGCATCGGAAGCTATTGGGAAACCGTAGACCGCCAACAGAAACCGCACGGTGGTCGGATCACCGCTACCGAATTGGGTAAAAATAAATTCACCATTCAGTAGAGTGAGTGTGACCTTATATCACGCCATAGTGACATAGGCTAGCGTTGGGCGTTGGGCGTTGCGCGTTATGATAACTTACACTTCGATCAGCAAACTATGTGACAGTTGAGACAAGTATTGGTAGATGGATTTTGAAGGGGATACGAATATGTTTGCTTATTTCCCAATACGCCATAACCCAAATGTTCAATAATGTTTTACATTATTGAACAAGTCTGTGGATGCGTAAATAATAAGCCATTCCTCTAGATTTTATATGCCAAACTAGATTGTCCAATATGTCGTAAAGGCACGACAAATGGAGCATGTCATCCCTTCGTTCACACGACAAAATGAATGAACGCAAATAGCCGAGGAGAATAGGCATCAATCAGTTTGTGGCAATAACACGATATAAATCCTGAATCAACCTCAAGATTTCTTATAAAGTGTCGTTCGTGACCACGCAAACGTTGTAATAAATTGGATCGGGTTTTCGGCCCCGCACACCTACCTACTACATTTGTCATATCACAGATTTCTGTGACACAAATAGAAAATCATTGAATTTCTCTTAAATTATGCAAACTTGCGATTCCGCTCAGAGAGTATCCACTTAGTCTGTAAGGTACTCCAGCTCGGCAAATGCGAATTTAGCATCAATTTCTCAAAATGTAAATTACATTGAATTAGGCAGTTCGGTATTCGGTAGATAGACGAATTAATCATAAGCTTTACAAAAATACTTATAATATAATCATTCAATCAGGTGAACGGTGAGCAGACAACCACTAAGCGCCCTCGCAAAATCAGACACACCTTTCTAAGTCAATTTGAAGTGTTTGTGTTCAAAGGCGTCACGTAACATCGCTCAGCCGGCCTTACTGGGAAGCCTTTTAGTAAATTGGAGCGACATTTTGACAGAAACGTCCCCAGGCCTACTCACGTGCGGTGACACACGACACACATCACGTAGATGGAATGGTTCGACAGGCGTGACATCCATCAACCGCTTCGTGAGAGCTGTAACCCCTCGTCGGGACAAACAAAAACAATGCGCTGCCTATATTGATCAACCAACATTGATATTCGAAAAGTCCCAGTTAATCATGCCATATCGATTTTGATCCAGTTTGCGTATACAAGTAGGTACCTGACATAAAGCTTTATTTGTCGATCGCTGTCATTGTTATGTAAGTATATATTTGCCATGTTCAAACCGAACCGAATTGTTCAATTGAATTGCAAATATTTACGAGTATTTTTGTGGTTACGAGTATTTTTGTAGCTTTAGGTTTGAACATACGTGAGAGCAGTATTCCCAATCCTGCAATAAATAAGCATTTTTCCGTCGCCCTATTTCTACAGGAGCATTTTGGTGAAGAATTTTATCAATACCCTGGAGAGAGAACGTCAATCATAATTTCTCCCCGCCACACCCTTTTATCGCTCTTGAAAATTCAGCTGTGCACTATTAATCAACGTGGAAAATATAGAGTACTGCTTTTTTGCTCCGGCTTTTCATAACGTTTATATTTCAGCATACGACGATAGACCATTTTGTAGGACTAACCTGGTAACATATAAGCGCCATTCGTCCATCATGAGACCAGGAGAAGTGCGTGACTGGCGTGCTCCTGTCGTTAATCAGCTCGATGCTCCATCGTCCTTCGTACTTGATCCATACGAAAATAACTCCAGAGCTGTCACAGGACGCCAATTTTTGATAAGGCTCGTTCCATTTTACAAGGATTACCTGTACAAAGGACAATGTATAAACTGTTTAGCTGCTCTACATAAACTGTCTCAGGATTTGTCCTAAAATTATATTAAATTAACCAGTAAATTAATGACATTGCGAAAGGCCTCTTTAGATTTGATATTCGTGGTTGAGGCCTGTGGGGCACGAACGTTTTACTGATGACATTCCACCTCTATATATTATATACTAAAAGGGTGACCGCGAAATACCGAGCGGTTAGTCAAGGTCTGTGGTCACTGAAAATGTCACAACACCTTTAGGAAGATTTATGTAGCAGTTTACCACTTATTTTAACCTCGTTCAAATAAATAACGATAACATGACCTTGTACCATCAGGTGAATCGTAAACATACATACATATATATATTCCGGGACTCTATTAAATTGGGTGGGAACAAGATATACAAATGCTCGCTCACGTTACCAGGGAGAGGCAAATAGCACGTTCGTACTATGACTACTATGAGTATATTTAGCCGGTTGTCGCATGTTAATACACATTCCTCGTGTAACTTAGTACATTCGCTTAGACAAAGCAGACGGGATGTGAAGGAATCCAGACGAGATACGCCGACATAATATGTGGAGAGCATCAGCAAGAGATTACGCTCGGCGACGAGTTTATATATGATCCCGGATTAAGCTCACAATGATGTGTTTCATATTCACAGTTTTGTGAAATTGTTTAACAGAAACTAAAATAAAAGTAACGGCTTAAACTTAATATTTCTTTTGAGTAATAACAGATTATAACTAGATATCTACATATAGAGTTAATAAACATTGTAGTAATCGAAAAAAACAATTAAATTAATATGCAGAGTTCCATATTAATTACGTTAGACTTTTCTTTTTATGTTAAAGAATCACATGACGAACTAGTCGTTCGCCTGATGTTAAGCACACGGCTACCCATATCAGTTGCAGTGTCACTCCGAAGTAGTGTGTCGCGAAACACTGCACTGCGCACATCATTCCGCACCGTCTGGTAATAATATTACTAGACAGTGATATTAAAAATATATTCTTGATCCCATCACTACGTTGACGGAAGCTACGCCGACAGGTAAGTTTCCGCAAAAGTTACACAATTTCTTAAAAGCCTTCCAATGTTTCCTCAAAAAATTTGCTTGAATTCAAGTAATGGCCTTTGGAAAAGCAAGTTTCCAAATTAAGGTTTAAAAAAAACTGAACTTTTTCAATCTCTCACAAAGGTCACGGATGGTAAACTTGTTTCAAAACAAAAACATATTTTGGTCCGTAGAATTTTGTAAGAAGTCGAGATATGTTTCGGCTTACTAACTTTGGTTAGTCAAAAACGCTGTGAAAATTGCTCTTTGTTTCTAGTTTGTATTTATGAGTGCTGAAAAACTATTAAGGTATTCTATGCGATGCATCAAACATAGCTATCTGCAATGACCATACCCTTTGGTCCATTAAAATAACCATTTTTATTGAAAGAAGGTTTGTTCTTCAATGATTTGTAACTTATATACAAGTGATACCGGCAATAACAAATTGTCCAAAAAACACGATTCTGATTTCACATTGTCTTCTCCGTCACCATCTGTTTTAGACAAATATGGTCAGACAAAACCAACCAAAATCTAGAACAACATCCAATTTTGGCTCAAAATATCGATTATTTCAAATACATCCAGATCTGGTAATCGTTTAGGTTCTAAAAGTTCCACTAATCAAAATACCCTCATCATCAAGGTCATCAAGAAGGTTATACTAGATTCCTGAATTTTTCGCTGGTCATATTGCCAACCTGTGTTAAACCATACCTATGACGCTGATAAATCTACTTAAAAAAATTATAGATACATCACATAGCTATTGTCACAGATAATATTATAATATAACAATAGTATTATAGTTATACATTCATTCAGTTAACGTAATCCGATATCGGTGCAAATGTTGTGCCACGATTGATCGGCTTCCGATAACGATATCGGATCGGTGATGATCGGTAAATGTGAAAACAGTCATCAGCTGCTCATAGTTACTAAGTAAGTACAAGGAGTTTTGGCGGGAAAACGAAAAAGATCGCGTCGCCGCATTGTATTGATTCCCAAAACTTGTGTTATTTTCAGTGTTAGTCCATAAAATTGGTAGCATTCTATTCGTTAAGTGCTGGATTACAGGCGTGAGTGTGGGAAAATGTTATAATGATGGTGAAACGTTTCTTTTCGTGTTGTTTCCAAAACTCCATAGAAGCTTCTGGTAAAGTTGCCACCGCTTTACTAGGAATATGACTTGACTAGACTAGACTATGACTTGAATTGATGACTTGGACTGTGACTTGACTTGACACACATATCTTTTACTTAACTCGAGAAATTATCAATTACTTGACACTGGCTAAATACACGAAAGTGTGGAGCCATATCAAAACATTAAAAAAGTAATTAAGTACAACTCGTACTCAATAAGCACTGCATGGCCACTCACTAACGTTGCAATGTTCTACAAACTGGTAAATGATTGATCATAAATCGGAACCGATCGATCGATCACTGATAGGAATCGATCAATCACTGTTAGAACTTCTTTAACTTAATTATAAGTAAGCACCTATATAGGTTTTACGGTAGATATTTGTAAGAACCGTTGTAATGCTTAGTATGTACAGCGACTTGTAGACTTCTGAGCACTAATTTTTATTACAACAACTATGTTGGATATTGTTTTTTAAGTACACACGTTCATACACACTCAATATTCCACGAAATATATATTTTTTTATTATGTTAAGGAATGACGTGACGAGCTAGCCGTTCGCCTGATGTTAAACGACACGGCTGCCCATATCAGCTGCAGTGTCACTTGGAACTCTAAAGTATAGAGGTTCGCGTGACATTGCACTGCGCACGTCATCCAGAGACATCAGCACAATCTAGTAATAAGATTACTAAACTGTGAGATCAGATCATAGTCTCATTTGCCCAGTAATTTAACTAGCTACAGTGCCCTTCAAACCGGAACACAGCAGTGCTTGCGCACTACTGCTTGGCTGCAGAATAACTGGCAAAGCGGTGGTACCTACCTAGACGAACTTTGCAGTAAAGTCCTACCACCTAGTAAAAGTTACCACCTAGTTTATCAAAATTGGCGTCCCAAACTTGACCTTACGATTTTAAAACCTCTTGACAAATTTTGCTCACATCTGACATAATACTTGTTTAGAATTAGGTACCAAATGTTTCTTCCACTTATTGTCAAAATCAGCCGGTAAATGGCGCGACAGCAAACTTCCTTCCTTTATTGGAGGAATCAGGAATATCCTACGAAAAAATTCTATGAACTTATAGAATCTGTATACCAAATGTATACGTATATCGAGAATACGTACATCTGCATACATGAAAGACATTTCGCGAATGACCCACTTCACTCGGACGAAAATTAAAAACACGTATAAATTGACTAGATGCCGAATATTAACAAAAATTATTGATGCATAAATATTATATGTCATTATAATTGCTCCTATTTATTATTTACTAATACTTTGTATTCCATTCCATTAAAGTAGTATATATTAGTTTATTTTTTATAAAATATATATGTATTAGAATGTAGGTATATATATTATATAAATATATCAGGTAATAGTTTATAATTTATCTATATTTACTTTATCTATAAATTGTTTTACACCGCCGTTTATTCTTCTCTACTGCTACTGTCCATCCAAAGGTTGTCTGGAAGAGATCGCTGTCAGCGATAAGACCGCCCATTGTTACACTAGTTCGTAAATATTATAGTTATTCCTGATTTTGTACTTCATTGGTGAGACAATAAAGAGTTCTCTATCTATCTATCTAAAAATAATAAAACATGTGAATTTATGTAGAGCGAAGAGCGAGCATCGAACGTGACACGTAACCACATAACAAAACTTATTGGCTACGGTTATGGTTCGACGTATCGAAGGGCATGTGACTGCCAAAGTTTCGCAATAGGACACCGAAATCACTTCAGTCAGACCTTGAGGAAGACAAGCGATATATATTCTGAAACATATTCACTTCAAGGTTGGCTTATTCAACAAGACAATATAGAATACAATACAGTTCTACAGAAATACGCTTATTCTTGGAAGTAATCCGAAGGTTTAAAGTAGCCTGACTGGCCCGATAGCTCAGTTGGTAGTAGCCCTGCCTTCTGAACTGTGGGTTGTGGGTTCGATTCCCACTCAGGACAAACATTTGTGTGATGAAAATAGGTGTTTGTTCTGTGTCTGGGTGTTATATTGTATTCTATGTATGTATTTACAAACAAAAAAGTATCTAAGTATTGTATTAGTTATCTGGTTCCCATAGCACAATTTTTTGCTTTTTTAAGCTTTGCTTAGTTTGGGGCTAGATGGCTTTTGGTGAGATGTCCACACATATTATTATTATTAGCATAATGTCTCGACACCAATTTTCATTTCATTATTTGAATAATTTTCCTCCTGAAACTATAATCATGCCCTATCTATCTATATATATAAAAAATTCGTGTCAGTGTTTGTTACCATACTCCTCCGTAACGGCTGAACCGATTTTGATGAAATTTTATATTCACACTTGGTAGGTCTGAGAATAGGCTGTTATCTATTTTTCATCCCCCTAAGTGATAAGAATTTGAGGTGGGCACCTCAAATATTTTCTTTTTATTTTTCGGACAGAATTTTTTTTATTATGTGGCATTGAAACTTACAACCCTACATTCTCTACCTTTTTCATTATCCCCTATTATTTAATTTATATGG
Source organism: Ennomos fuscantarius (assembly GCA_905220475.3). Lineage (NCBI taxonomy): Eukaryota > Metazoa > Arthropoda > Insecta > Lepidoptera > Geometridae > Ennomos > Ennomos fuscantarius. The sequence continues at coordinate 4,535,587 of HG992031.1, read as the reverse complement.
CAAAATAACATTTTCCGGGTCATCTAGCATATGTATAATTTACAAAAGTTCTTGACTCGCTGATGTATTGTTATGTATCGAATTACCTGACTAAACGAAAGTGCATAATTACCCATGTACGTTGAGAATACAGTACATATATGTTTTAGGAAAATACTGTCAGTCGGTGATGCCTACTGATTAAAGTCGGAGACAAACAAAAGAAACACAATATGAACGACCTAAGACGAACCAGCTAACGAGGGTGACAAATCAAGATTGCTCGAGGAGTTCTCAATCTGCCCATTTTGTGCGCGAGTTTTCGTACGACGGTCTATCGTTACAAATGAGGTGAAGCAAATGAAGCGGAACTGATTGGATTCTAGCTGACGTAGCCTGGACTGTTAAAAAAATAAGGATTTATTATATATCATATATACATAGCTAAAAAGATACTACTTACATCGGATCTGTGTCCCCTCAAGTTGTAATTCGTCCGTAGAGGCATTTCGTGCGGCCGTCTCGCGTGCGAAGACGTGAAAGTCACGCCGACGACACCACGCACGTTGCCTGTCGCCAGCCATCCCTCTTGGTAGTAGTTGTTGCGGTTCAGTTTCCAGCCCTCTTCCTGTTATGGTACAATACACGTTTTGATTTAGAAAGAAAAACAAAGAAATAATCACTTCTCTCTTTGATCAACACCTTTGACAAATCACTTGTTATTTTGTAACAGGTGGTTTGTTTAAGTATAGGGCAGGATATTTAAAGAGTTTGTATTTGCGTAGAGCAATGCAAACTCTCTAAATGCTGTAAGTTCCTGAAGTAGTTCAATTAGGCGCTAGATATATTGTATACTATTACTTAAAGGAAAACTTTAAGAAAATGGAAATACGGAAATACACAGCATGGAGAAGGAAAACCAAAGAAAAAATGATTTTAATTATAACGAAAACTTACCTGAAATTTGTAATGTTCAAAGCACAAAAAGATTTTTTTTAGAAATCCTATTCAAAGTAATTGTGATCTTATGTTACACCCTTCTTAAAGTGGTTATATTAGGGAAACAATCTGAACGATTTAGGGGATCTTTAATGTGACTGAAATAATTTTTTGAGTTCCCGTAAGTTCTACTATAAATGCAGTTAACAAGCGTACAAATTTGAAACAGAATCTTGCGTTACTTATGTTTTAATTATTCTTACTTAGTTTTGTTTGGTTTGAATATAATTATACTATACTATACTATATATTTATAATACTTTGTATTATATACTATAGCTTTAGCTAAGGATTTCTTACCTAAAATAATAGGTCTTTACCTATGAAATTGCCGTATTGCAGTACAGACTTTTTCAAACAAAAAAAAGTTTTGATTGGCTATGAATTCTCAATTCAAATTAATTTTGTTTTAAAAATATGGCATTCTATTTACAATATAAGTCTTTTGTTTATTGATTAGCGTTGTATTTTCATTACATTTCAACATTTTTCCTCATAATGGATACTTTGAAATTTCGTGTAATTATGGAATATGAGTTCCGTCGTGGCACCAACGCGGCACAAACGACACGTAACATCAACGACGTTTACGGAGAGAACTGTACAAACGAACGTACAACCCGTTATTGGTTTGTTCGGTTCCGTTCTGGGAATTTTGACTTGAAAAATGAACCTCGTGGTCGTCCGGAAGCTTTGGTCAACAATGATGAATTAAAGGCGATTGTGGAAGCTGATGAATCTCAACCTACAGCTGAGCTGGCAGCAGCTTTTGATGTTAGCATCAAAACAATATTGGTCCATTTGCGACAGATTGGCAAGATAAAAAAGCTTGATAGATGGGTGCCCCACGAACTTAACGATCGCCAGCGCAACGTACGCGTCGAGACTTGCCTTGCGCTGGTTAAAAGGCACAGAAATGAAGGAATTTTGAACCGATTTGTTACGTGCGACAAAAAATGGATTCTTTTTGACAATCGAAAGCGCTCAGCAAGTTGGATAGATCCTGGTTCGGTACCAAAACAATGTGCAAAACGAAAAATGACCCCTAGAAAGGTGATGGTCACAGTTTGGTGGTCTAGTGCTGGTGTGATTCATCATAGCTTTTTACAAAACGGCGAGAGCATTACTGCAGATGTGTACATTGAAGAACTGACCACAATGATGGCGAAACTCGCACGTCTGCAACCAGCTTTGGTCAATCGGTCGTCTCCACTGCTACTTCACGACAACGCGCGACCCCATACTGCACAACAGACCGTCTCTGAGCTGTATGAGTTGGGTTTGGAAGCTCTCCCTCATACGCTATACTCACCAGATCTTGCGCCTACCGACTATTACTTTTTCCAAAATTTGGACAACTTTTTAGCGGGAAAAAAATTCAATTTCCGAGAGGCAGTACAAAACGCCTTTGAAGAGTTTTTTGTCTCCCGTCCTGCTGATTTTTTCAAGAAGGGCATCCATAAACTGCCACAGCGTTGGCAAAGATGCATTGATTGCAGGGGTGATTACTTTGATTAAAATAAATAAATAAGTTCGAAAAAAAAATACTTTAACTTTTTTCAAACAAAACGGCAATTTCATAGGTAAAGACCTAATATAAAACATATAATATTATTAATATCTCATAGACTCCAGCTGGTGTCTAAATCAGTCTGAACGCCCTCTCTATTGGGCTCTATCTTGAAATGAAACCTTGACCTGCCTGCTACTAACGATACAACCAATTAAGGTTTACAGAAACAGCAATTTCGCAATGGGAAACGAGGTAGCTAACGAAATTCTTTGAAGATTTATTGCAAAATAATTCAGTTTTAGAACCAAGTTTAGCTGTTTACCCAATAAACGATATGGAAGGAGCAAGTCGATGTAATCAAAGTTCGCGAAAAGTATCGAGTACTACAGTACTACTACTACAGAATTCAGTCTCTATTTTCATGCATTTTCTCTATCGAATGCTAGCGAAACGCTCTCAGCAATTCAATCATCATACAGACTGTAAGCTCTTGTCATACAATTAGACGGCGCAAGATTATCGGGATTTTACGGGATTAAGCTCAATCCATGCAAGTTGATTAGTCAGTTAACGGCCGGGTGCCCGCTCGTTTGTAATTTGCTTTTCGCGTACACGTAAAATAAAGACCTGGTAATAGGAAGCGCGGCCAATTAACCAACACGTAATGGTGCATGTCCTGTGCCGACGTACCGCGCCGGAGATCGAAGGCGAAATTGGCAATTAGCGCGATATAACGGCAGCCCGTAGCTTCCATTAACTCCCATCATTTCGGGGCGGATTTCTTATTTGGCCACCATTTGGGCTTATTCGGCTTTATATCTATCGATGCTCAATCAACAGGTCGGAAGCGTGACGGAAAAGGGGAGTCTACCAGTTGCCATCAAATTGCATAGGAAATGATCGCCATTTCTCTTACCTACGGTTACTGATGATGCCTATATATTAAATTTTGTATGTACTTTAAAGCATACTCTTCTGCTAAACATAGGTACATCAATATCTACTAAATTCGCTTGCATAATAACAATTGCCTTGCGTGATTCGTCCTTTGAGGTTTATTAGGTAACACTGACTTGGTAGTATTGAAAGCGTATTAATTACTTTATGGAACTAATACATTATCCGCCACTAAAACCACAACGTTGCAGGTTTATGTTTAGATCTTATGATCTAGGTATATGCGGTATATGAAGTACAATGGAAACTTTAATGAAGATGAAAGTCACATCAAAATACCAGCGGTATTAACCGGTGGAATTGTTGGGAATCTAACAGAATAAAAACTTTAAAAAGGGTCTGGCGCTTCATTAAACAAGCTCAGAACGTGCTCACTACTCACTGTTCGTAGTCTCCGAACGACTTTGACTAATGAGACTGGCTCTATTGAAATACGACAGTCACGTTTCAACTAAACGTAGTGAAAACTTATAACCCTGGCCTATAGTGGTCCTCTGCAGCAATTAACAACGGTATAGGTATTTCATTCTCCTGTCGAGTAAAGAACTGGATACTTATCGGTGACTGATCGATTGAATGTATTTAATTTTATTTATTTTTTGTATTTACTTGGCTAGCATGCTACACTTTCGATCGCATCGTCACTTCAGGTGAGAGCACGATCAAATGCTAGACAAGTTTGAAGTAAAAAAACTGAAAAAAAAACTAATGTAGTTTTTAAATTTAACATCACCGACAACTGATCTTGGAAAAGATCTTTGTTTTACACCCTCGTTAGCTACATCAGCATACAACTGCCGGTGTTCTACCGTTCTCTATGCCGATTTGAGTAATTTCACAATTTATCGCCTTTTTTATCGCCAACTTAAATAATAGTCGCTTCAACGCCGACAACGTACAGAATTCAGTTTGTTTTTCAAAAGCGAACTGTAGAATTTTCTAAGTGGAGTTGGAGAATTGGGGATAAGAATCGTATCCAAAAGTTAGGCGTTGAATAGAACCGAAATTAAATAGGTCAGAAGTCGAGGCGAGGAAAGGTTAATTGAATGGGTCTTGGGAGGCTCAAGCTCTCAGCCCTCAGCTAGGCTATTACCAGTGCGAATGTGCCTGCCTGAGATGAGGCGCCGGAGCAATACAGACGCGCGAAACGTTTTCAATCAACATTCAGCAACGAGAAATGTAGAAACTCTGCATCTGGCCTCAATGAGTATTTCATAGTGAGTTTCACGTCGACATTCTGTTTGTAATTAAATAGCTACATAAGTTATGCTTAATAAGGGATACAGTGTTAGAACACTGTATCCCTTATTATTATTATATATTAACTTATAAATTAACTTCTCACGTTTTCATTTCAAATAACTCATTTTTAATAATGAGCCTTATTAATAAACACGAACTAGCTTTAGACTAGTTACACCATCTTTTGTCTCTTTCGATCCAGCTAAATATTCCAGTAGCAAAAAAAGGACAAAAGCTGAAGTAACTGATCCGAGATTTATACCCGTTTATTACTAAGGCTGATAATGATTGTTTTTTTCTTCATTATAAGTTATTCTTATACTTTATTAAATTAAGGGTTAGAATTAATAACATTTTATATTGTTAAAATTAAGAATCTTTGTATCATATAAGTTTCATTTCTCATAAGTTTCATAATAATCAACCTTCTTAATTTTACTATTTAGAAATTATTAAATCGGAGATTTACTAAATAACAAAATAAGCTTTCAGATAGTTTAAACAGTTCAATCATCTGTGCATGTATACCCTAATTAATAATAAGATACTAGTCTAGGGTAATGTCATATATAGGTGGGGCGTCGAGCAAAGCGATCAGGAGCATTAGATTTATAGTGACCATGAAACGTATCGAATTACTCCACCTCCTTGTCATGTAGACGAGTAGTAAGGTCCTGGCACAGAACCTAGAATTTTTTAAGCAATCTTAGTTTTCTCTCATAGAATATACCTACCAATAACAATGATATATTATGCTTCTGACTTAGCATACAGATGTTGCTTTACGATATTGGGAAAACTACCAGAAGGCTTAACGTGCCCTCCGAAACATTGTAGTCGAATACTTTCCTTTTTCAAAATCGGTTAAATTATGCGATGTGAGGGCGACTGGGAATATATTGTTATATCGCCACAAATCTCACTGCCTTTCACATATACCTAGCTTTGTTATAATATTCGACAGACTGATAGATCATTCTTCAAAATCGGTTTAGTAGACGTTATATCGCCACAAATCTATTAATAGGTAGTGGCCTATTAATAAACTTTTGACAGTAAAGTATACATAGACGTTCTATTATTCTGACAGATTTCCATTTTCCATGTATGCTACCGTTGGACGTTATTAATATTATGCCAAAAATTAAAGCCAAAAAGGTTGAGGTAAGTTATTCCGAAAGAAAATTTCGAACATGACTATTCTACGAAATTATGTACTCATAGGTATCTACTTCGATGAAATGAACTGACGTGTCTACCCACTGACGACAGTCTGTAAATCAAAACACTATAATCATATGTAACAAGTACCGGATGCGGGAAGGTACTTCAAAATGTTTATAAAATAGCTAAAGACCGAGATAACAATGTATTCATTTTTATTAAAAACCTAATGCAGTTACTGCTCGAGGGGCCGACTATCGTACACAGTAGTGTACGTAATTAGTTAGGTAACTGGTACGAGCTATCGTGCTATGCTAAAATTAAACCCTGTCCTCTACCATTGCGAATATTGGCGAGCACACCGCTACGAGCTCTCAAGACAGTTTGAAGTAGGTAAGTGAAAACTCACTTACCTCTGGCAGCTCATCGGGAACCTTTCCCATCCATGACAGCGACAATACGGTGCAGTCACATTTCGAGTTGACATTCCTTTCGAAATGGAGATGCATTTTGTGCTCAGGCGAACATCACTGCGGTAACTCGCGAAACACTTTTAACATATATCGTGTACATTTTCCGTCGGTGTTACGTTTGAGAATGGTGTCGGTGCGGCGTGTTCGGAGCGCGTCGCTGACGTGACGACGCGAGGGTGACAAGCAGCCTCCGCGGTGCGCGCAGGTATCGATTGCGGGGGCGGACGGCTTGCGCCCGCCCTCTGCCGCCTCCGGCTTTAACAAAACCCAGGAAAATGGGGAAAAACGATGAGATGGCGCTGAGATTCGTAAACATTGCTTAACTGGAATGTAATTAGGCTCGTCTATTCTGGACATACTATACGGGCTCGAAATTCCCAACATACCACTGTCAAATTTTGTAATTCTATTGGGTGTCTGGCAGAAGATATATCACACGATTCAACCACACTTCCCATAATCTTTATATATAAAAATAAATCTCTATTTGCCTTGGTCATCGCATCTCGATGGAACATTTTCGCTAATTCTTTTTTTTTGTTCTGTTTATTATTGTCAGAAGGTTCTTTTGAAAGAAAAAAAAATAAGAAAGTGCGACCGGGTGCAACCGCGGGCCGCAGCGAGTATACTATAAATTTAATTTCAAGGAATAATACAATAGTTTACTGTAGAGCGATAAAAGCAGTAAGTAAATAAGTTATGTAAGCATTGCCGTTTAGCAACGTGTATTTTGGCAAGGTTGCACTGCGACACTTTTAACTTTTAATTCGCGGCTCATCCCTGACCAACTCGAGGTAACGTAGTACATGGTAAAAGAACTAATAAGGCTGTAGTTTTTATCTTTTCACTAAATGACATTTAATAATTAAGTAAGTAACTAGTTCCTATTTGCCTTTTTATTTTCAACAGATGGTGATTGTGTCAGTAAAAATATTGTCCGAAACGTATTTTCCTGATTCTTATCATTGGTGCTTTATATAAATATGTAATTAAACAAAATAATGCAAATTCTTCAATTATATTTAATGGATCAGTTCAACATGATCAGTAGGGTGATACGGAACATTGATTGCAATGCATCAGAAGAAATTTCATTCCTAATTTTAAAATTTCCACAGTAACCATGCACATGAACTATGTATTGAAATAAAAACTGTCAAATTCATTCAAAATTATCTATATGGGTTGCAATCAAGTTCCATGATCACCTAGCGATCATCTACAAAAATATCACAGCACACGCGACTAAAGTCAAACTTTGACTTCTCTCAGATCGCCCCAAGTATACCCACACCTCACTTTAACTGGCAAAGGCACTTTCAGTTCTACCGTCCCCTCCATGGCATCTTTCATGGTTTTCATAAAGTTTTGTTTACAGTTCTCCGGTACTTCATAAATTAGCTCGTCATGCATTTGAAGTAGGAGTCGAGGTTTGTAGTTAGTGTTGCAGGTCCTGGTGTCTATAGCACACATCGCAGCTTTGGCGATGTCGGCTGCCGAGCCTTGGACCGTTGTGTTGACTGCTTGTCTTTCTGCCGCACCTGAGTTAAAACGCATTATATCAAAGAAGATAAACAAATCTAGTTCAAATTTGAAATGCTCCAGGCGGTGTACATGATTATTCCAACCTAAGATAAGTCTCATCGCTGACATGAATGCATGGCGTGACGTGGCTATGTAACGTGTGGTACTCTTCAAACTGGAGTGAGCAACTTTCATTTAAGTTTTAACAGAAATACGAAAATCTAGTAGGCACTTACTTCTTGTCGCCCTGACATTGCTCAGAATCCCCGGTAAGTATCTTCTCCTCTTAATCAGAGTTTCAACGTATCCCTTCTTCCTGCACTCCTCGATAACGCCCTGAGTGTATCGTCTCACGTCCGAAAACGTCTTGTAAAAGGAATCCATGAAGTAAGCTGCCTCCATTTCAGTAACATCCAGGTGCTGCGATAAAGTCTTATTCCCCATGCCATACAGAATTCCGTAGCATAGCTGTTTCGCTTTCTGGCGGAGATCATCGTCTACCTATACAATGTAGAAAAAGCCCATTGAAATTCTGTAAATGTCTTAGGCCTAATAAACTCTTATTCCCAATATTTACGTATTCCTAACAAAATGTATGTAAGTAAACTTACAATTTACATGTCTATAAATGGAACGCTTTCCTACACTTCAAGAAGACGCGATAACTGATAACTCAGACCAGTTGCAAGCCTGAAGACACTAGATATAGAATTATAGAGATCAAAAGAAATAAAGACTAAAAACGACCAATATCTGGAAGGTCTAAAGTATTTTGAAACTTCTCAATTAACGTGCTACAATTTTACGATGTTAAACTTAAGTATCAAATTAGAAAGCGAATGAATGTTGTGCCAAGCAGTAAACGCTTGTACCAGTATTAAAAACACGGCGCGTAACTTTTAAATGGGCAATGTTTCAAAGAACATTACGTCAATAGCCGGTCCCGAGATATGAAACATCAAAATCACATCAGCCGGTCTCGAGGTCGAAGGAAAAACGGGACAATATTACCAAACTTCGCAAATTCAAAGCCTTGGTAGATATCCCTAGAAAACACTATATATTCTCTCTCATACCCAAAAACACGCATTTTTCTTGTATAGACGACTTTATGAATTTTCATTTTAATCAAAGAAACACAAATGCTTCCCCATCAGTATAATCAATCATAATTAAATTCTTATTACTATTATGCATTTCAAAAAGGACAAAAGAACTATATAATTATTTAAGACAGCCTCTGTTTGAGCAGGTTGGCTCATAGCCCGGAGGTAGCGAGTTCGATTCCCGCGACAGGATAAGTATTTGTGCACAGGAAAAAAGCGTAAATAGATACTTGTTCTGTATTTGGGTGTTGTCTGACCATCGTCCTCGTAACTTCTCGTAACTTCCATACAGGGAATCCTAGTTAGGGGACTATGATTTATGTATGTGGACGTAAAAAGAATTTTAAAAAGTATTCCGTCTGCTATTTTTGCTTGTTTATATTTTCAAGCCAGTATAATACTGTGCGCTCTATACGCAGTTTATGAAAAAAAGAAATCGTTTTTGCTGTATTGTAGACTAATAGCTGTTTTCATTAATAGATCAGGATAGTGGTAAAATAAGTTACTAACCTCGTCCTCTGGCACATCACTCCAAGACGCCGCAATGGACTTGAAAACATCAACGCCACTGCGCATTATCCTGACAAGCACCGCATCCTCACTAAAATGGCTCAATATCCTCATCTCTAACTGGCAGTAATCAGCTGACACCATCACATGACCTGGCGAGGCCTTGAATATGTTCCTGCAGTTAAACTCTACAACTTCGTTGGTGTTCTCCTCGAGATACGAACAAGGAATGGAGAAAGTTCTGGGTACGTTTTGTAAGTTAGGCTCGTTCATGCTTATCCGGCCTGTGCACGTGTGCATTGTGTATGTCGGGTTTATTCTGTGAAGTTTTGGAGAAAATTAATCTGTGAAAACCATTTACACATAAAACCATCCATGATATATTATATATTATACATATATTTTTAGAGAATCTATCAATCTAGAGACGTGTCTCAAAGTCAAAGTTTATTTTTTTTATGTTGTTGAATGATGTGACGAGCTAGTCGTTCACCTGATGTTAAGCGCCACAGCCGCCCATAACAGAACAGTGTCACTCGGAACCCTAAAACATAGAGTTACAAGTGACACTGCACTGCGCACATCATCACAGTCCGGCAATAAGATTACTCAACTGTGAGATCAGATCATAAAGTCTAAATTGCCCAGTAATTTCACTAGCTACAGTGCCCTTAAAACCGGAACACAGAAGTGTTTGCACACTACTGCTTGGCGGCAGAATAACTGGCAAAGCGGTGGTACCTACCTAGACGAACTTTGCAACAAAGTCCTACCACCTAGTAGAAAGTCAAAATATTTATTGTAAATGAGCTATTTTTAGCACTTTTACAAGTCAAAATTATATTAGGTAATTATTTTACTAAGCATATAGAAATACAAAGCGCTTATCGTCAAATATTACATAGCAAGCCATTACAATAAATGAGTTTGAAAAAAAAAAAACAAGTTTTTATTATCGTTCTGAAGTGGTTAGGACTGTAGAGTTTACTACTAATATTATAATTTTCTACTTGTTTAAGTGAAAACTTCTTTAGGCGCGTTGAGCACTTTTATGGGTGAACAAAAATCATGGAACTAGCGTCATCATCACCGAACATTTTTAATGAGTACATATGTCACAAGTTACTCGTTATATATTTGCGCCTTTCGGTGTCGAGACGTTGGGACCGTGGGGACCGAGTGCCCACAAAATTTATAAAGATCTTTCAGAACGACTGTTCGAGGCAACACGTGACCAAAATGCTGGTTTTTATTTAGCCCAAAGACTAAGCATTGCCTTTCAACGGGGCAATGCCGCCAGCATTTTGGGCACGTTGCCTACTGGTAGCGGCTTCTTAGATTAAGTTTTGCTAATGCATAGTTTTTAGTTTTCATTTAATCTACGTTAGTATTTAATAAAGATAGGTACTGTGATAGATTTACAATCATTTTACAAGTTTATTAGTATTCACTTCTATCGGCAGTCCCCAGACTGCCCCGCACATTTTTTTTTATCGAGTCTAGTCCTATACGTCCGAAGCTGTACATCCAAAAGCCGAACGCTTCCCATGAGCTGTATGTCACAAGTTATGTACTTAGTTTTCACTTCTATCGGCAGTCCCCAGACTGTCCCGCATTTTTTTTTTTGGGTCCCCTTTTTGCCTCAGTTTTTTTGTTTTACTTTTTGGCTCCACACCTCCGTGTATTTAGCCAGTGTCAAGTAATTGATAATTTATCAAGTTAATGATATTTCACGCAAATATGTGTCAAGTCACAGTCGAAGTCATCAAGTCAAGTCATAGTCTAGTCAAAGTCATACTCCTAGTAAAGTGGTGGCAACTTTACTTGAAGCTTCTATGGAGTTTTGGAAACATGACGAAAAGAAACGTTTCACCATCATTATACCATTTTCCCACACTCACGCCTGTAATCCAGCACTTAACGAATAGAATGCCACCAATTTTATGCACTAACACTGAAAATAACAAAATTTTTTAAAAATAATACATTGCGGTGACGCAATCTTTTTCGCGTTCCCGCCAAAACTCCTCAGTTGTACATCCAAAAGAAGATATCACTGTCAGTGTAATAACACCCATCGTAACAATAGTTTATAAGGTTTCTTTTATACTTGTATATTTCATTCGCGTGACAGTTCTTATTTTTTTTTTTATTGTTAGATAGGCTTGCGTTTGACCACTATCGCACCTGATGGTAAGTAACGATGCTGTCTAGGATGTAGCACGCTTGCCTAGAAGATGCCTGTTCACTCTCGATTTGAAGATCCCAAGGTTGATTTATTATTATTTTATTTATTATTATTCCATAACGTTTAATGAATGACTAATCTACGAATTACCTATTTCTTTTACTTACCTATTTCCCTCGCTATAAATATGGGCCTTTTCTGTCAGTGGGAATAATGTCTTCGTAAGAATAGAGTTGAGTTTCCTCCAATATATGATGACGCTGGATAGCTCACTGTTGTGACACGACAGCACACTTTTCTTTGTGCTTACTTTACCACTACTTCTGTATAATCCTAAAACCTGAAACAAACGGTCTGGTATAGTGAATAATATCTTAAAACTCTATACTTCATTAAGCTTAACTGTTTGTTATTCCAAATCCTAGGTCTTTACCTATGAAATTGCCGTTTTGTTTGAAAAAAGTTAAAGTATTTTTTTTTCGAACTTATTTATTTCTTTTATTCAAAGTAATCACCCCTGTAATCAATGCATCTTTGCCAACGCTGTGGCAGTTTATGGATGCTCTTCTTGAAATAATCAGCAGGACGGGAGACAATAAACTCTTCAAAGGCGTTTTGTACTGCCTCTCGGGAATTGAATTTTTTTCCCGCTAAAAAGTTGTCCAAATTTTGGAAAAAGTAATAGTCGGTAGGCCAAGATCTGGTGAGTATGGCGGATGAGGGAGAGCTTCCAAACCCAACTCATGCAGCTTAGAGACGGTCTGTTGTGCAGTATGGGGTCGCGCGTTGTCGTGAAGTAGCAGTGGAGACGACCGATTGACCAAAGCTGGTTGCAGACGTGCGAGTTTCGCCATCATTGTGGTCAGTTCTTCAATGTACACATCTGCAGTAATGCTCTCGCCTTTTGTAAAAAGCTATGATGAATCACACCAGCACTAGACCACCAAACTGTGACCATCTCATTTTTCGTTTTGCACATTGCTTTGGTACCGAACCAGGATCTAACCAACTTGCTGAGCGCTTTCGATAGTCAAAAAGAATCCACTTTTCGTCGCACGTAACAATTCGGTTCAAAATTCTTTCATTTCTGTGCCTGTTAAGCAGCGCAAGGCAAGTCTCGACGCGTACGTTGCGCTGGCGATCGTTAAGTTCGTGGGGCACCCATCTATCAAGCTTTTTTATCTTGCCAATCTGTCGCAAATGGACCAATATTGTTTTGATGCTAACATCAAAAGCTGCTGCCAGCTCAGCTGTAGATTGAGATTCATCAGCTTCCACAATCGCCTTTAATTCATCATTGTTGACCAAAGCTTCCGGACGACCACGAGGTTCATTTTTCAAGTCAAAATTCCCAGAACGGAACCGAGCAAACCAATAACGGGTTGTACGTTCGTTTGTACAGTTCTCTCCGTAAACGTCGTTGATGTTACGTGTCGTTTGTGCCGCGTTGGTGCCACGACGAACTCATATTCCATAATTACACGAAATTTCAAAGTATCCATTATGAGGAAAAATGTTGAAATGTAATGAAAATACAACGCTAATCAATAAACAAAAGACTTAAATTGTAAATAGAATGTCATATTTTTAAAACAAAATTAATTTGAATTTAGAATTCATAGCCAATCAAAACTTTTTTTTGTTTGAAAAAGTCTGTACTGCAATACGGCAATTTCATAGGTAAAGACCTATTATTATAAACGCAAAAGTTGGTATGCATGAATATTTGTTACTTTTTCATGCAAAAACTACTGAAAACTACTGAACTATTTTGATGACATTTGGAATGCAGATAGCTTATACGCTGGATAAAAAGTCTCCTTTTGGAGAAAATTAATCTGTGTAAATTTGTGTGTAAATTTCGCAGAATAAACAAGAGAACCGCAAGGCGCAACTAGTAAAATAATATCGGTCATTTGCTGAATATAATATTATAATATGACAGGCTTGATAGCTAAGTTGGTAGTAACCCTGCCTTCTAAACTATAGGTTGCGGGTTCGTTTCCCACCCAGGACAAACATTTGTGATGAACATCGACGTTTATTCTGCGTTCCCATTGTACATTTATACAAGTTTCGCTAAGTTTAGGGATAAATGGCGCTGTTTGAATGTTAAATATGTGTGTATATTTATTTATTTTATTATTTTATATTTATTACCTCTACACATTATGTGCAGGGCCGAGTGGAATTGAGAGTGGAGTGGAACTTAAGTGCGTCGGTTTGAAAGTCGCACGGGTTTCCTCTGAGCCCCGATCGCTTTTATGTTTGCGGAATTGGCGCTCGCTCTTACAGGGCGGAAAGAAACATCGCGAGAAAACCGACCTGTTCAAGAATCACAAAGTTCGAGAAACGTGTCAAAAAAAAATGTGCCATCCATCTTCCCGCACTTGGCCAGCCTGCTGGGTTATGACTGTGTGTGAGAGAAGGCTCGCGTCCCAGCAGTGGAATCTGTTGGACTCACTTTAGACAATACATTATAAAACTCACTCAAAGAAATTTCCGATTACCCACTTTTTATAAAATACCCACACTACCCGCTTTTTTTGTTTTGTATTGGCTCCACACTTTTGTGTATTTAGCCAGTGTCAAGTAATTGATAATATCTCAAGTTAATTAATATCATATAATGTGTCTAGTCAAGTCATACTCCTAGCAAAGTGATAGCAGCTTTACTAGAAGCTTCTATGGAGTTTTGGAAACAACACGAAAAGAAACATTTCACCATCATTATACCACTTTCCCACACTCATGCCTGTAGTCCAAACACTTAACGAATAAAATGCCACAAATTTTATGCATAACACTGAAAATAACACAAGTTTTGGAAAATAATACAATGCGGCGAGGCGATCTTTTTCGTTTTCCCGCCAAAACTCACTACCCGCTTTGTGTATTGTTCTTTTGCCTCGGACTTGTAAAATGTGAAATGATTTGCCATCTTTAGTCTTTCCTCGAGGTCACAACATGTGAGTCCTTCAAAAAGGGTAGTCGGTCGGTAGTCTTTAAGACTCCGCAATGCGTCATCAGTGTCACTAGAGTTCTATAAGCAATTTGACCACCCAGTATAATAAAAATAAAAGCCGACTCCATACTTATAGGTATATAGTTTTCTCATGGATGCCATTCTAACAGAACTGGACCAAATTGAAATGGTACCGCCTGTGTGGTCCCATCTCAATTTGGTCCTATGTAAGTACGAAGTCGGTTTTATTTCAAATAAAAAAAGAATCATCAAAATCAGTTCACCCAGTCGAAAGTTTTCAGGTAACAAACATAAAAAGTCGAATTGAGAACTTTGAGTTACTCTATGACGGTAACTACTAACCATCACGGCTGTCTGCTTATTTGCCACTTCGTATTTTTTTTTTACATTTCACACAGCTTCATCTAGCCCCGAACTAAGCAAAGCTTGTACTATGGGAACCAGATAACTGATACAATACTTAGACACTTTTTTTTTGTAAATACATACATAGAATACAATATAAACACCCAGACACAGAACAAACATCAATGTTCATCACACAAATTCTTGTCCTGGGTGGGAATCGAACCCACGACCTGCAGTTCAGAAGGCTGGGATACTACCAACTGAGCTATCGGGCCAGTCAATTCTTTATTACGTTACCTTCGCAACAGCTTTAGAAGATTGAAGGTTTATCAAACTGGAACCAGTCAGTTTGTTGGCCTTCTTCTGAAGGATGTCCTGTGACCGTTTCACATCCAACAGCATTTGAGAGGCGAGCTGTCGGTCCACTGTGATCCCGTAGAGTTCGCTGTTTGCGAGAATTGTTGCCACTTGAGTTTCTATATCTGTTCAGAAAAGGTAGCAACTTACGAGATGAATTTTTGAATCACGACGAAAGAGAATTTTTAATTTTAATTAATTTTTAATTTGAAGAATAACTTCCAATTAAAAATTAATGTGTTGATTAGCAGCTAAGCAGGCGACACTGCTAAAAATCAAATTTTTAGGCAGTAACTTATCTCTATGTTTGTATTTGTGCACCAAAAATGAGCTAGTCTAGTATATGCAGTTGTCGTGCCTCGAAACTTTGGCTAGTGATGGACGGCAGCATTTACTTATGTCTTTTCAATTTAAACCACAACAAATAATCAGGCAGATCTATAAAATATTTAAACGAGATAATAAAACATGGACAGCGTTGGAACCTATTGCATGATTGTATCTGCGACGACAGAACCCTGACTTCTATAGCACGGGTCCCGATCCCAGGATCCTTGAACTTACAACCTTCGTATTTTGCCTTTTATCCAAAAAAAATATTCGTATTCTTCATTAATTCTCTAAAAATAAAGAATAACCATACCTATGATTTTCTGTGGAACTTCATATTTAGAGGATAAAAAAGCCTTTTGTTTTTCAGCGATCATCCAAACGCACCACGCTCTGATACACGCGTCTTCATAAGAATCTAAATTTTTAAATGTCTTCCTTTTATTTTCAACTTTCAACAACGCCGTCGAGAAGTCTAATCCGCAATATTTTTTGATCTGCAAAATGTTTTAATATATAAATGATGTATACCTACTACACGTTTCAAGGTACATTTATCGTTCAATAGTAATACGAGTACCATAGATAGAGAGAGCAGTGCAGAAGATTTAATTAAAGTTGACACTCACCAAGAATTCAATATGAGGTACCCTTTCATCACTGTCTATCAACCACTCGGCTAATGAAACATCCACACATGAAGAAGGCAAACTAATATCAAGCCATTTCTTCATATAGAAATAACATAATTTCAAAGAAAACGTTTTTATTAGAAGCGTCTCTTTTTGGAACCAACATTTCAGCATTTTCTGTTCTAACGTTTTGTTTTCTAAAGATGTGAGATCGAGAAAAATACAAGTGTCATTGCCTAGATATATTGCCATTCCTTTTACATTATTTTCAATTGCATCTGATTTTGGAATATTTAATACATTACTGCCTATAATTTCATTAGTATTAAAACATTTACTATGTATATTTAGGTAAATAGACGCGGCTTGCATGTTTTCCAATACACGTAGATTTCTATAAATTTCATTTCCATTTAGTATTATACAATTAAAACAATAGTTGTTTATTTGTATTGCCGTTTTTTGTGAATCAGCAACATTAAGTTTGGGAATGTAGAAATTGTTGCGCTTTATAGCAGAAAATTCATTTAGCCTTTTCTTTTTTGCTTTGTATTCTGGGTTTATTTTATTAGCAGTGCGACGTTTGAAAGGGCTTTTGAAATCTTTTATTGTCTCAACTTTTTCTTGTGAACAAACTACTTCATTTTCTTTTGAAAGATTCAGTGATTTTTGCGGACTATCACTTCTATTATCATCTTCATAGACTAATTTTATTTCATCTTCTTCATCTTTTTCTATTAGCGGAGATTTGAAAGCATTCAAAATAGAGTGTGAATCAATATTGACAAAATCTACAGTGGTTTCTTGCTTAAACGGTGCTACCGGTGAACCTTTATTGTCAATCAACTTGCTTGGTATGAGGTCTAAAGGTAAACTTTCTTCAAAAAAGCTTGTGTTGTCACCTTCTGTTGAGAATAAACTTGCGTCTTTCATAGATATGCATTTAAGAGAAGAGTTTTCATCAGGAATATTTATTGAAGCTGCACTTTTGTCTGTATCTCCAAAACTTATGTTAGGAGATAACATTTTATCGGACATTCTTAATTTAATTATACTATCGATTCTAGTTTCCGTAAAGTTTAAAGAATCCCATACGATATCATCTTTTACTGCTGTATTGCAAAGTATACTTTCAGATTTGGGTGTAGATTCCATTTGAGGTAATGCTCTATTGTTGGTAATGTAATACCGATCTGTTGTTTTAATTGTACCGTTTTCTTCACTAAGATGTTGGTTTTCTTCTAATGTTGATAGTATATTTTCTTGTACATCAGATCTACAAACATTTGCACTTAAATGTATGTCTTCGGAGCTATTTTCTAAAATATTAATCGACTCGCGAGTTTTATTATTCGTTTTATCGGAATCTAAAATCACATTGCTGTTTGGTACCATAAACTCTTTGTTTACTCCCTGTTTAACCTTCTTATCAAATTCAAAACTATTATTGTCCTTAATTTCGTTCGCAACAGTTTTCGCTACTACATTAGTGTTCCATTTAATATCAGTCACACCAATTTCACTTTCTACATATTTTCTAGCTTCCGTGATTAGGTTTTGAGCAGCTTCTTTGGCTGTCATTCCACAGTACCCAGTTATCCAGATGGATTTTATTTTGTTGCGTTTTTTTAGATCTGCGGTATCATCTCCATCTCGTTCCTTTTCACTTTGAAATGGCACAGCCTTATGCAAAATATTTTCTATAGCATTTCCATCAGCAGAAGCAATACTTGTTACAGTTTCATATCCTGAATCAAAAAGGGCTCGAGCTCGAACACCATTTAGTGAGGGTAATTTCATCAATTCTAGTAGTTCTGAATGAATACCAAAATATAGTCGATCTTGAAACTGTGACACTAATATTTCCATGTTTTTCCAACCAAGTTGATGGCAAAAAGCTGTGACCATACCTAGAAGTAAGGGTAACCTTCATCAAAGGTTTAAAATAACTTAACAAGCCTAATATAATCATAGATATACCTGCAAATGTAGCTGCAGCTTGTTGTAAGCTTTGCAGAAATCCACGTGCACACTGAAACTTTGTTGCAACCTCTGAAAGAGGCACTTCATTTACTAGGTCTTGTAAAGCCAATGCTGTGTAGAATCTATAACAAAAAAAAAACATTATGGCTCATTCAGTATATTAAGTTTAATTTAACATGAAATATTGTTGTTTAAATTTTACCTCTTGTGGATGTTCAGTTTACTCTGAGCATTGTTCATTTTACTAGTCCCTCTCAAACACTGAATTATAAAGCTTTCTTGTATGCCCACCAACTCTCCAACCCTTTTCATAGCTTTTGTTAGGGACTCCCATAAAGTTAACAAATGTAGCCAATCAATGTCACCCCATTGGCTGCTGACACTATATGGTGTCACAAGATAAATAAGATGTAAATCTGTTTCAAGTACAAGGCATTGTCGTGCTTTTTGCAGCTCCAGAAATAAAGAGAGACCATCATTAGGGGCCATGGATGCTGAAAGGCAGGCCTTTCCAAGAGGGGTAGCTACATAATGTACTTCCTCCTCATCATCTTGGAGTCTGATAAGCTCATAATTCTTCAATTCCTTTAAAGTATTTTCCATAAGCTTATTTTGTGATGGAGAAACATCTTGCTGAGTGGAAAGCAAAGTGCATTTTGAGTACAAATCTAACTCAGCCTTCGTGCACAATACTTGGCTAGCAATCATTTCTAAAACTGCTCTCATGTATTTATCCTCAGACTCTATACAACTTTTCACAGGGTCTAATGCTCCCATCATCAAATCAAATCCAATTTTTTTCTCACTTTCTGTGCAAATAAGTATGCTCTCACCTTTAGTGTCTTTACCCATTCTTCCAGCTCTACCAATCATTTGTTTATAGGTTAAAATATTTATGGGTT
The DNA here is from genome assembly GCA_905220475.3 of Ennomos fuscantarius. Classification (NCBI taxonomy): domain Eukaryota; kingdom Metazoa; phylum Arthropoda; class Insecta; order Lepidoptera; family Geometridae; genus Ennomos; species Ennomos fuscantarius. The sequence continues at coordinate 4,516,394 of HG992031.1, read as the reverse complement.
GTCTTAAAAACAATGGTGATCTGATTATTACTTTCCTTGCTGGTAAGTTTACTCCAGAACTTAATGTAGATGTTGCCACTAAAACTCTGATTGCTCCAGATTTAAATGCTCCTTCTATGATGTCTCTTTCATCAAATGTGAGCCCGGCATGATGAAAAGCAACTCCAAAAGATATTGTTTTCATTAGAACCTGGTCTAACCCAACCGGGCAACTTCTTAATTGTTCCAATACTTCTGAAATGTTCTCTGTATTCAACTGGCTTCTTAATATTGATCCCGACACACACTGTTGACATCCAAGACTAAAAAAAGATGATGCCAAGGACTGTGCTAAATTTTCACACCTATTTTTGGTCATACAAAATATAAGAATAGAACAACTATCTTTGATTGTGTCTATACAGATATTCATTAAGTTATCAGTATCACTCTGGGAAGAACATGATAAATTAAGGGTTTGGACACATTTTCCAGTTTTATCAAAAACCTTTTTCCCAACTAAACAGAATTCATCAAGTGGTATTGGCCTGAATTGAGTCACAAATAGTTCAGCATTCAGCCAATTAGCTAAGACTTCTAGATTGGGTAATGTAGCCGACATACCAACAACTTGTATCTGGACTTCCTCTAATTTGGTCGATATATACTTGATTTTAGTGAGGAGTAGCTCTAAGATATATCCTCTATGAGGATCACCTAATAGATGCAATTCATCAACAATGACAGCTCCTAAATCAGAAATGTTCCCATCATCCAGTAGCCTGTTAACCAAGCTGTTGGCTTTCTCAATAGTACAAATAGCTACATGAACTGCTTGCAAGCCGCCTGGTGGTGACTGGGACCCCATAAATCCCTCTACTCTGAATCCAGAACTTGACAATATATCTTGTAAATAAAACATTTTTTCCCTCACAATAGAGACAAATGGTAAAATAATAATCACCTTCTTCTGTCGCTCAAGTATTGTTTTAATAGTCAATATCTCAGCCACCAAAGTTTTTCCAGCAGATGTAGGTGCTGAGTACACCAAATTGGAGCTATTCAATAACACTTTTGAATTTGCTAAGCAAGTGACTTGCCACTCAAACATTTCCGTAATACCTCTCTCTTGATATTTCCTCGATATTTCTTCTGGTAGGCCCCAAGCTTTTAAATTTCTGTTCACTAAATCTTGTTTATGGGGTTGAGTTAGTGTAGTAGGTTTTAGAGCGATTGGGTCTAAAGCACTAGTTTTATTGAGTAAAGAAACGTTTATTTTCTTAATAGAAGACTCTTCAATTTTCTTCAACCCAGAATAGTTCTTTAATTCTTCGGTAACGTACTCTTTAACAGCTTCAAGTGAACATTGTAAGTTAAAAGAGTTGTCGAAACAATTGTCCAAGAACCCGACTTGTTCTGCTATGATTTGGGAATCTATTATTTCATCACCAATTTCAACCATTATTACACAGATGCTTCCTTTCAAAATTACGTGACATAGAATAATTGAATGGCTTCTGCGGCAATTTCACCACAATTTCGCCAACAGCAATAAAAGAATTTAATTTTAAATGTAAAATTGAACCTAACAGCTTTTTTACCAATGCTCTACTTGGCCCCAGGGTGGGGCAACTTACCATGGACTTTTCGTTCAATAGGTGGGTTTGATATAGGAATACCAGTAACAAAAAAAAAGAGATAAAATTGTCGGTAAAATGGCAGCACCAAAGTTTTCAACTAACTGTCAAATGTCAAAATTTAAATCAAACGACATAAAACGGTAATCCGCAAAAGTGTGATTTTGTTTTGGTGTCGTTTTATCCTGGTTTTTGTGCTTTTACGTTCAAAGTGCGTTGAATTGAGCCTTCTCCTCCGCCTTTGCATTGAAACTCTTTCAAAAAGTTATCAAACTGCATTTGAGTTGTGTTTCGAGCCTAGTGACTCTTTAGCTTAGTGACTCTTAGTTTCTTTTGTTGTGTCGGTTTCTAATATGAAGGACAATAGCCGGAGATGTGTAAAACGCAGTGCTTCAACAGCACAAGATCCGGAGCTGGTTTTACATCGATTTCCAAAACCAGGACATTCCAACTTACAACGGTATACATAACCATAATACATTAGTAATTTCTAACGTCAACAAACAAAATTGGGTATCTAATTACATCAAACCAATTCTTTTTTCAGTATGGAAGCTTGGGCAAAGTATTGTTATCCAGAAGAGAACTAGAGTTCTGAAGAATTTCAGAAAAAGCTGTATACCAGCCATAAAATGCTTTGCTCCAAGCATTTTTCCTAAAATTGATTTGTGCTAGATCCCTTAGAAAGGAAAAAGCTGCATAGATATGCCATTCCTTCTGAATCCAGCACTACATCAGAATGCATCTCTCCAGTTGAAGTTTCAGCAATCAGTGAAAGCAATCAACAGCCTGGAACTTCAAGAGTGTCTGATGTGAGTTAAAAGTACAACGGGTAATATAATATTTGTGAATTTTATTATCTAATAGACTAGTAGAGGCCTACAACTATCTCATCACAACAAAAATGCAAGACCGAGAACAAAAAAGAAAATGTTTGATAGCCTCACCTACATTGAATAGGTGTCTCACTTACATTTAATATAGTGACTTTTAAAATATATTTTTGGAGCTTTGTGGTAGAATAAAGTTTTTGTGGTTTTACAGATTCAAATGGAAACTCAGGCATCCACATCTTTAGTCGAGATGCCCTGCACCCAAATTCAACAACCCAGAATTTCTGGTGTAAGTTTTTCTATTGTTGCATTTATGTTATGTATACTCCTTTTTTGTAGTTAGACTAGTAGATGGTGTGGCTTCGTAAATATCCTGTGCGTGTATTATATTTATTAATTTTTGGTTACAGGTTAAATCGGAAAAATCAAACAAAGAAAGGTCACTTCTGAACAAGTGCCGAAGAAGCTTATAAAAACTTTGCCGTCTTTAAAAAACTATTAAAAAGCTGAAGAGTCAACGGATTTTGGAAGCCCTTTTTGATGACAATGCTGTCCAAGAGCTTTCAGCTAACCTGAATAGCTCTTTTGCTGTGTTATTACAAGGGCAGTTGTTAAATTGCAAGAGGGAAAAAAAGGGCGCCGCTCGAATTTGCATCAAAAAATTATATCTCTTAGATTACACAAGCAACCCTGCAAAATAAATTGCTGTTTTAAAACACATTTAACTTTAATCAAATCTGTAAAAAAAAGTCTAAAGTTTGTCTGAAAGAGATCGCTTTTTAGCGATAACACCGCCCACTGTAACCTTCTCATAAGATATTTCCTGTTGTTGTATTTGTTACCTTGGTTGAGAGTTAATCTATCTACATATCTAAATTCTATTGCTTCAATGCATCAAAATGTATGAAATAGACATTCTTCTTGGCAAGCATTATTATCATTATGTTTAAAATAGTGTTCGTTTATTTTTATATTATTGTAGAGAAAAATCATCAGTAAACATGAAGTTTTAGAAGATTTTTCATGATAAAAGTTTTAAACAATGATAAGTTATTGTAAATAACCATTACAATATATAAAAAAGCCTGTTACAACAACAAAACAGAGGAAACTTCCATTTGAACTATAAAACTAAATTAGAATTTATCCTAACCAATTCCTTTCTGGAATAAATTGATGTACCTACATATATAACTTACTTTTATTTAATTCTACCCTTGACATACGATGTATGTCACAAGCTCCTTCCAAAATAAATTACTAATGTATATTATTAGCGAAACCAACTCTAATAATATAAATTGGTAATTTATTTTGGACCGATCTTTTTATTATTCTTGGTTAAGTGACAGAACAGACATTTTAAATTTCGCGCGCTTTATTAGTTGCTAAAGGGTCCCACAAGAGGCGCTGGTAGTCATACTTTCAAACCACGTTTTTTGTATGGAGTTCCGGTTCTTCTCCGCTAGGAGTAATAGTATTCTGTGACTTGGCCCACAGACACAGACCAAGTAGAGGATACTATGTATCCCACAGAATACTATTACTTTTTATTTTCCTCCTATGAGGAGAAATGGCGTCGCACGTCTTGTGCATTTGCCAGAGTCTGTTTTATAGCTTGGCAAAAAAGTCTTGAAACGGAACTAATTTTTTTTTTCTCTGGCAATAGTTCGTGTATTCTATCTTGTCTATGGTCTATTTGTTGAAGATTGTAAACAAAGTGATTTTAGTTACTTAAATTCTAATTTTCGCAGCGATACAAGTGTCTGAAATACGTCAAACGTAATTAATTATGAACAAAACTATCCGCAGTACCACACGAGCAGTGATTTATAAAGTTATAACTATTACTTTTTTTTTTTTGGCTCCACACCTCCGTGTATTTAGCCAGTGTCAAGTAATTGATAATTTATCAAGTTAATGATATTTCACGCAAATATGTGTCAAGTCACAGTCGAAGTCATCAAGTCAAGTCATAGTCTAGTCAAAGTCATACTCCTAGTAAAGTGGTGGCAACTTTACCAGAAGCTTCTACGGAGTTATGGAAACAACACGAAAAGAAACGTTTCACCATCATTATACCATTTTCCCACGCTCACGCCTGTAATCCAGCACTTAACGAATAAAATGCCACCAATTTTATGGACTAACACGGAAAATAACACAAGTTTTGGAAAATAATACAATGCGGTGACGCAATCTTTTTCGCGTTCCCGCCAAAACAAACTATTACTTCTTCTTGACTTGGCCTGTGCTTTTATACAAAGAGTATATAAATAATCCACAGAAGTCTATACATATAATCACTGCCACAGGAGTTTTGAAGCAGAGATTTCATTCACTAATCGATCATTTTATGAATGAAATCTCTGCTTGAGCACTGATCGATGACTGAGCATTGTTCTGTAATACGGACCTAAGTGAATGAAATCTCTGCTTGAGCACCGATCGATGACTGACCATCGTTCTGTTATACGGACCTAAGCTTTCACAAATCTCTGCTCAAAACGAGATTTCATTCACAAAAATAATAGTTGTGTAATGCGGGCCTTTATTTTGAGGGGGGGGGGGAAATGGAAATGAAAACCCACTAAAACCCCCCGTGAGCCCTCGTCCGCCGTACCGGGGCGAGAAGGGGACGCGACTGCAGTCCAGCCAACTCGCCCCCGATGTAATACGGGCCTAACTCATCAAGATTGAGGATACAGCCTTAGAATTTAACTAATACGGTTATATAGCACTAGTTTGGCAGCTCCTAAGTTCGCACTTATCTCTCTAGCCAACGGTTTCACAAACTTGTGTCAACCAATCAAATACTGTACGCTCATTGATTCAAGACAGATGATGATTAACAGGCAACCATTGAGCGTTCTGTATGTGGTATGCCAAATTAAAACGAGTTTAACAAATGTAAGGCTAGCCGCCACGCAGTTGATATTTATCTTTGTCAGTTAGTCGCCCAGACGCAATATTAACTATCTGGAAAAAAATCGCACTTGACTTACGGGTACGACCACCGAGGCATTAATTTACAAGACCGTACATACTATAAAATAATGTTAATTCCCAGGAGCCCCATTATTAAGAATTCTTAAATTGAACGGCACCTTTAACTTTTTCACGGTCGCTAGATTAATGTTTTGCACAAATGAAACAGCAATTCACATATTGTACAGCTAAAAACTTTTTAGTATTGTTTAATTTCATCAAACAATCAATCACAGATTAAGTACATCACCAAGGCATCGTTTGTTTTAAATATTAATTATAAAGAAATTCATTTTTGGTTCTGTACCTACTTATCTTCTTGAAATCTTCTGAGCCGACGTTTCTTTGCCCTCTGTAAGGGCTCTGGATTCGTGTATAAATGATGCATATGAAACACCCTGGAAAAAATAAAATACTGTTATTTTTTATTATTTGGTAATATAATTTAGGGAGATTGATCAATACTATAGTTGCGAAACAGTGATATCACAAACTAGATATCAAACTAGTTTGTGATATCACTGTGTCGCATACTCTAAAGCTAAACGAAATTAACATATTTCCGTCTTTTTCATTTCCCCTTTATCAGAAGAGTACCGCCATACTTTAAGTTTACTTTAGTTTTAGAGAACGCGACACAGAATCGACACCATTATAGCGATATCTGTCTACTCTCGACATTCTAAAAGGCGCGCGCATCAAATGTAATGTATGCTGTGAGAAATTTCTATACATAATAATATTTATAAAAAAAAAATATTATTATTTCTTTTCGGAGTTTATAATGGACTTATAATGTAGTTTGAATGTAGTTTTACATTCAACTCAATTGACTTATAATAAAATTTATATAAAAGGGAGGAAAAGTCACGAGGTATCCATTCATTACGATTGTTACATATTTCTCTAAAATCCGAAAAGAAATAATAATATATTTTTTTATAAATATTATTATGTATAGAAATTTCTCACAGCATACATTACATTTGATGCGCGCGCCTTAATATTATTATTATTATTTAGTAGGTATAAATTGTTGTGTATGCATCTCTACCTACTACAGTAATAAAACAAAGTTTGTGTTTTACGCCAAAACTGCTTATCCGCTTTAGATGAAAATTTTGCATAGCTACAGATCACTTGCACCACCCAGACCAACGTCGGACACCGCAGGATTACCTGTTGTAAGGCTGCTCTAACAAATCCTTCGTTTGCTGACACGGTTAAAGCTTTTATTCTATGGCCAAAGTTGAAAATTATTTTTGATCGTTGGCGCACATGTCCTCTAACAGATAAATGTTTCCTCATGTCATCATCTTCTCCTAAAATCAGAAAGAAATTTACTGTTATTGTATACACAATGCATATTCAATAAAAAGACTGCGGTACCGGTGTTCAATGCACACGGAGTGAAAAAGGGAGTTAATAGTTTCCAATTCGTGGAGCGACGTCGCTGTAGAAAGTAACTCTAGAATTTTTAAAAAACGAGTGTGCTCTAGGTCACACTACTGAAGTAAAACTTTAGTTTAGCTCTGTATGCTCTGTCGCCAACTTGACAATAATTGTAAATTGTCATTTTACAGTATACACCAACATAATAACACAATTTTATAAATTTGTTATGTTGGCAATGAAGATCTACGTGAATCAACTTCCGTTCACCTCGCTACGCTAAGCTTATTCACCAAGTCAAGTGAGCGTAAAGAAGTTTTACTACAAAAAATTATGTTATGAAGTTATATTTGAATCAAATATGAAAAATATTTTTTGTCACATCGAAAAGAGATAGTACACACTATCTCGTCTAAATCTTCTCTCTTCTATCTTCGTAAACAGGAACTAAAATAGCTCTTTAACCCCTAGAGACATAGTGATTTGAATTTGGAATGTGGATGTTGTTGGTAAAAGTTCCAGTCACCAAAGAGTACAATTACGAACATTTTATGAACAAGCTGTATGATAAATCACAGACAAAATTAACAAAAATGTGCTCGGACGCTAAAATGTGATTTGTTACTTCGTTACTCTACGTCGTTCGTACTACGTTCTTTCAGAGGGTAATAAAAAGTAAAATGTCCATCTCGGTAGCAGCACTATTTCAAGCTCAAGTGATGTACTTTACTCCAGGATCCTTTCCTCCACTATAGATTCAAAGAAACTCTCCCCTAAAAATAGTAGTTTTCCCCCTGTTGAAAACTTTAAAATATTATTTCGTTAACTCCTAACACATTAGTGCGACAGAGACAACGCGCGACGGTCTACGAAACAGAAAATAGCCGATTATCTCACTCTATTGCTCGTTGTGCATTATTTACCGCCGCCGGTAGCTGTAAAACAATATTTACACAAGCTTGCACAATTAATTAATGTTACCTGCATAATCATCTGGATAAATTGTCACAATCTCTTTTAGTTCTTCTGTTCGCTTGATTTCATTTAATCCACCCAAAATGTGCACTATTTTTTCAAAGTCATCCCAAGCCGTTTTACAGCACACTAATGTCTTTCCTGTAACATCAAAATAGGTCTTGCTATATATTAATTGACAATAAGCACTTTGTAATTTTATATGCTTAGTAAAATAACTTAATTTTAAGTACCTAATATAATTCTGACTAATAAAAGCGCTAAAAATATTTTATTTGCAATAAATCTTTTGACTTGGGTGAACATTAATTACAAAAACAAACAAATCAAAACAAAAAAGAAATCTAAACATAATCATCCCCTTGTATTAGTACCTTCAAATAATCTCTGTAATACAGGTTTCACAGGTCTTGCAGCTTCCCACTCACATTGTTGTGTAAGAACTTTCTGTTTAAAAATGTAATTGCAATGGCCATTGGTCATATTGCTAACATATGCCATCATAGCTGTAACATCCAAGTTTAAAGTGTTGATTGCCGGATGCTCTGTCACAGGTGACACATCATCTAAGGACTCTTGGCTGAAATTACGTTTAGTATTTACTTCCAAGAAAGACTTCAGGAATAATTTATTATAGTCAAGCAGCCTGAAATTTAAATAAATTGGCTATAACCATACTAAGGTTGATCGAAATTCGTACAATAGTTTCATCGTGGAACATATTCAAAGAGACAGAGCCACGTAAATTGTTTTTATTTCTATGTCATATAATAGAATAGAAGAATACTTTATTGCAACATTTGGTTATGTATATTTATGTGTATTTACACATAAAGATACATTATTTATATAAAATAAAATAATTTATATACATATTTTCATTAAAAAAAATAATTTATACCAGATTTAGCAGTAGTTTAGTCAGTTTTATTATTGGTATACCTATGACATTGCCGTTTTTATAATTAAATATCTTATATTGTTTTTGTTGGTTTTGTTTGTCTCTCATCTCATCACGTCTCTTATTTGTCTCTCGGGTATTTAATTTTTTTCCCGCCCAGTTTTCCAAATTCTGTAAAAGTAGAAGATGACGGAGAGCTTCTGATTCCAGCTCTGGTAACTTGGAAACCGTCTGCTGTGCAGTATAAGGTCGCGCGTTGCTGTGCCGAGTAGCGGAGCCGAACGAATGACAAAAACTGGAGGAGCTGTGCGAGCTTCTCCACCATTGTGCTCATTGCATACGTATCAGCAGTAATTCTGATCTCGTTTGGTAAGAAACTGTGATGAATCACGCTAGACCACCAAACAGTGCATACTATTCTAGCGGTAAGTTTTTGTTTAGGGCATTGTTTAGGTGCTGAATCAGGATCCAACCAACTTGCTGAGCGCTTGCGATTGTCTAACAAAATCCATTTTTCGTCTTAAAGCGTCGTCGTCGACGTCCGAAGCGGGGATAACAAGAGGTGCGTTCGTTTGTAGTGTTCGCTTCGTAAACGTTATTTATGTTGCGTGCCGCTTGTGCCGCGTTGCTCCCACGACGGTACTCATATTCCATAATTATTCGAATTTTTAACATTATCCATGACGTAACCATGATGACGAAAAAAATTCAAATACGATGAGAATACAACGTTAATCAAAAACAAATGAATGATTTTGAAAAAATAAATGTTTTAAAATAAAATTAATTTTAAATTAGAATTCTTAGGTAAACAAAAATATTTTAATTTGTAATGGACAGTACTGCAGAACGGCAATTTCATAGGCAAATACCTATATATATAGATGTATGTATTTTACCTATTGTGAACATCATCATCACTCAACTCTGAATTACATGAATCTTCATCATAGCTCTCTTCCATTTTTGTATTTGGTAATATTTCGCCTTTTACCGAGATACCAATGGCTTTTAATTTATTAGCTAAATGTTCTTCTACTCCACTCATCAGCTCAAAAACAATCTGGGAAAAAATTTTAAACTCAAAAATCTCATTTAATGTTACACAACATATTATTTAATAGTTAAAATGATAATTCTGACACAGATATAATTGATTATGTTGAGTGTAAGTATTATTCCTAATTCCTAGATCCTACTCTAGCTAATAGATAATTTAATTTGGGTTCTGTATTACACAATTTACACATGGAATACTTTAATCATGGAAAATTGAGTGATTACATGGTTCAAACAGTGGAGTGATAATTAAACAGTACTGTACCGTAATTCGAAACCTTATAATACATGAGAGTAGCGTACTTGACTTTCGATCCGGACTAGGCGTGCTGTGATTGGTCCAACCACTTTTACTCGTCCAATCAGCGCCGTTTCCCCCTCCTTCTGCCCCCACCATCACCCAGGTAGGGCGCGCAGGCGGCTCTTGGCATCATTGGCGTTTGGATTTTCATCCGTAGCGGTTCGCAAGTAACTATCATTACTTTGTAAACCAAGTTCGGCGTAAGGTAAAACTTATCCACGTGGATTCAGATATGGATAAAATTGTTCCAACCACAACAGAGGACAACACTGGAGCTGAAAAACAAGCGAGCAGAGGAAAGAGGAAGAGATCCATGAGCTCGGAATCAACTTCCAGCTCTTCTACAAGCTCTTGCTCCTCGACAAGCAGCAGTGACGACAAGAAACGCAAAAAGAAGAACAAGCACAAAAGGAAGCGGAACAGAAATAACAGTAAGCTAAACAAATTAATTACTGAAATAACGAACATCAAGTCTCAGTTGGATCGTTACAGGCTAAGCGAAAATCGCAGTGAACCCTATGATAATGACGACTGCCTTAGTTGTTGCGTGGACCCAAACATGACTGGTGAATTAAATGAGGATGAGCCCCACGACGTAGCTGCGCCTACTCAAGTGGAACCCTCATGCGCGAAAAACTTCGTATTTTCAGTAGCAACAAAAGTGACGGAACCTGCGGTTCCTCACGCATCATCTGCTTTTTTAGAGCAACTAAAAGAGTTACAGCACTTCGGTCAGCCTGACTGGTGCAGTGTGCGCTACGCTGACACACAGAAACATTACGTACATTCTCCTGGGTTCACAAGCCTGGAAGTCAATGATGAAGTAAAGCGTTTAGAAAGTTCCAAATTTTCTGCTAAGATGGAGAATGCGTTCGCAGGATTAACCTATGCCTTGCTCAAACAGAAAGAGGCCCTTCAGACAGACTTGAGAGGCATTTTGGCTTGGATGCAACAGACTGAAAATTTTGCCCCTGCTGACGTTAATTTAAAACTGAATGAAACATTTTCAAATGGTGAGTACTCAAAAGTTACCAGTGACATATTTCAGTTAATATGTGGCCACAGGGCTGAATTGGTCGAAAATAGACGGGAAACAATTTTAAAATCAGTAAAGGACCCGTATTATAAACATGCACTGAAGAAATTACCACCCACTTGCACAACATTATTTGAAAGCGAAAAATTTAGTGCGGCCTTAGAGAAAGCTGGTGGAGTGCGGAATGTATTCTGGTCACCTCAGGGTCAAAAGGATCGCGTTTCTTCTGCTGCGCAGAACGCACCTGGTCCGTCTCAACCAGCAAGTAACCATCGGTCATTTCAAGGAAACCCCTTACCTCAGACAAAACAAGCCAATGCAGCACCACAAAGCAGGGCATTTCCAAAGAAGTTTGGTGCCAAAGACACGTTTCGAGGAAGAGGAGGCAAACAGCAAAGGAGATTCGATGATCGTTCAAATACAAGAAATAAGTCCCCCCCATCTCATAGAGATAAGAGAGGACAAAACCGAAGATATTGACATGATGAAGCCTTTTCATGCCGGTCAGCTTTTAACATATTACAGTCGTTGGAGAATGCTCAGGGCGCCGCCCTACATTCTAAGCATTATAAGCGGCTACCGCATACCATTCAAACAAAGGCCGCCCTTACTGAAGCCAAACAATGGTACAACTCAAACGGCACACTCTCCAGAGATGTCCAAAATAATTCAAGATATGCACATGCAAGGTGTCATAAAAATTGCAAAGCCGTCTCCCAGTTTCATATCTTCAATGTTCCTAATACCAAAAAGCGACGGCACGATGAGGCCAATATTCAATTTAAAGAATCTGAACAAATACATCCACACGGAGACATTCAGATTGATAAACCATTACAAAGTTCCAGATTTTATTCAGCCCAAGGATTGGATGGCAAAGATAGATCTTCATCAGGCTTACTTTCATCTGCCAATAGCAACAAGCCATCAATGCTTTCTTCGCCTCTTGTACAACAAGACCTTGTACGAAATGACATGCCTTCCTTTCGGCTTAAGCTCAGCACCAAAAACCTTTGCCTCACTAACAAACTGGGTTGCCCAGATATGTCGGGAACAAGGAGTGCGCATAATAGTTTATTTGGACGACTTTCTACTTGCCCATCAAAACCCAGCAGTCCTACAAAGCCACATCACAACTGTGCTAAGCCTGCTAGAGTATCTTGGTTGGAAGGTGAACAAAGAAAAGTCTGTTCTAAAGCCCACAAAAACGGTAGAATTTCTTGGAGTGATTTGGGACACATGGCAAAACACCAAATCTCTGCCACAAAGGATAACAATCAGGCTAAAAAGTCAAGTACAGGCCATGATAGACTCCAAAATTGCCAACCTGAAAGATCTGCAACGACTCATCGGAACGCTGAATTTTGCGAGCTTTGTCGTACCCAGAGGACGTCTAAATTATCGAGCCATACAGAAGCAAATGCACGCTCTATTGAGGTCTCCGACCCTAACTGCTGTCTCGTTGAACCAAAACGTCATGCGAGAGCTGCATTGGTGGTTAATGAGTTACAGAGCCAGTTCTCTCATACACACTCTTCAGCCTTCGCATTATCTAACAACCGATGCAAGCGATATTGGATGGGGTGCGAAATTGGACAACAAAGACCTACAGGGTACATGGCTGAACACAGAACAAGACCTTCACTGCAATCAAAAAGAAATGATAGCCATCATCAAAGTATTGCAAAATCACTGTCACAACCTGAAATCAACTTCTCTTCTAATTCAATGCGACAACAAAACTGTGGTGTCGTATCTGCGCAACGAAGGCGGGACGAGGTCGCAAGCACTGGTGAATCTAGCTGTGGAAGTGTTCAGAATTCTGGATATGTGCAATATTCAAATGGAAATTTATTATCTCCCAGGCAATTACAACGCGGATGCAGACCGTCTATCACGTCAGAGAGCTCACCCAGAGTGGCATCTCCTGGCAGAATTGACAAAGAAAGTTTTCAAAAAATGGGGCCAACCCGAAATCGACCTCTTTGCCTCTCGGAATGCACATGTCGTAAAAAAGTATTGCACGATCGACAGGTCAGATGCTCAAGCTTGCTGTTACGATGCTCTCGGATTAACCTGGAATTACAATCTGGCTTGGGTGTTCCCACCCCCATACTTGATACCGAAAGTGTTGGCTCATCTAAACAAGTCAACAGGAATTTACCTGATGATAGTGCCACGATGGGAAAAAGTGTACTGGAGACCAGACTTAAAAAGCAGAGCGCTAGATCCTCCCTTCACAATCAAGAACCTGTCGAGGGTTCTAATAGACGTGACCACAGGTCTCCCACCACCGAGAGTGGTAGAAATGACCCTGGAAGTCTGGAAATGTGGGGGTGGGATCCGAGTCTAACTGATTGGACGGAAGAGCAGAAATCCCTCCTATCTTCAGGTTGGAGAGAGTCTACTTTGAAGACATACAGGCCAGCTTGGAAAAGGTGGCTAGTTTGGTGTAATATCAACGATGTTGATCCACGGAAGCCAAATGGATCACAACTAGCAAGGTTCTTGAGTGACTTACATTTAAAAGAAGGATTGTCTTCGAGTACAATTTTCGTTCACAAATCGGTGGTATCAACATTTTGTGACCCAAATAATCACACTAAACTAAGCTCTCATACATTGGTGAAGCGGGTACTTAAATCGATTTCCATTGCTAAACCACGACAAATTAAGCCACCTATCTGGAATATTGATGACCTAGCCCATTATTTGAGTCAAAGAGTATCGGGGACTATGAATTTCTATGAAACCTCAGGACACACAGCAGCCCTTCTCCTTCTTTATTCAGGACGCCGAGTCCATGATTTGACTCTTCTCAGAGTCTCAAATGATCACCTGATAACATCGGAAGATCACGCAATTCTATGGCCAGCATTCGGTTCGAAAACGGATTCGGCCAGCCAACGGCAATCTGGGTGGAAACTCTTGAAAAATACAGATAACCATAATTTGGATCCAGTTTATTGGATCAAGCAGCTGATTCAGGTATCACGTGAAAGAAGAGTCGCAGCTAAATCCGACAGCTTATTCCTTAACACATACGGTAAACCTAGACCAGCTTCACGTACCATTATTGCCGGTTGGATAAAAAAGATTTTAAACGAAGCTGGTATAGAAGCAACTCCTGGTAGTTTCAGAGCGGCTGTAGCATCAAGAAATTGGGTTGAACACTTCCAATTGGACGACATTCTCGCACGAGGGAATTGGAAGTCGGCAAATACATTCAGGAAGTTCTATCAATGGGAAATCACGCCCTCCAAACTGGAATGTAGTTTGATTACTTCATGTTTTGAACCTGTAAATAACTAACATTTATTCTGTAATTTTCATTACAATTGTTTTGATTATATGCGCTGTAAACTTAAAAAGCATTTTTATTTAGTCAATAATATTTGCTTGTTATTTAATTAATTTCTCTCAAAATGTGTGGCATATTACAATAATCACATTGGCGTCACCATCACCACCAGGCGATAACAAACACGTCTCTCATGTATTATAAGGTTTCGAATTACGGTACAGTACTGTTTAATAGCGATGTTTTACCAGAAATTAAAACATTTATTAAACATACTTACCTAATTCGAAACCTTATAGTTTCTACATCTGCCTGGTGGCATAACTCAGAACATGAGAAACCCAATGATGCCAAGAGCCGCCTGCGCGCCCTACCTGGGTGATGGTGGGGGCAGAAGGAGGGGGAAACGGCGCTGATTGGACGAGTAAAAGTGGTTGGACCAATCACAGCACGCCTAGTCCGGATCGAAAGTCAAGTACGCTACTCTCATGTATTATAAGGTTTCGAATTAGGTAAGTATGTTTAATAAATGTTTTAATTTCAGGTAAAACATCGCTATTAAGTTTGTTTACTTATTGATAAATTTCATACTTTAGGTGTTTGGTACATGCATGGATATAGCTTAGCACATTCCACATAGTCTTCAGCCTGATCAAGTGTGGAGCGAGCACCATAGGAAGCATTCCCAGAACTAAGTGCTGATAGCGATCTTGGGTTCCGAGCTATCACTGTAACATAATAGAATGATACATCACATACATAACAATAACTCTCAGGACTCTTAACTTATAGGACAAATGGTTTAGGGCTTCATACCTTTCGTCCATGTTTTTCCTTGATCACTGACTATGTCTACGAGTAATTTGTTAGTACTATCCAAGTGGAAGACTTTGCTCACAGCAACTACTCCTGGTCGTAGTGCGCACTCAACCATAGCACCAAGATGTCGCAGATTTGAACAAGACAACTGTTCTGTCTTAACATTCTTTGATTTTTGTAACTAAAATAGACAATGGAAGGATCAAAAACGAATAACCTAACTTCCCCCCATGGCTTAAAAATTATTGCACCTTTTTCCCAACGAGCTGGTAGTGCGGATGATGGGTAAAACAGTGCTGCGTGAAACAGAGCTGGGCACCTTGAATGAGTTTAAAGAACATCTTTGAATGATATGGAAAGATGATAATACCCATTAAAATTGATATGAAAAGTAATCATTTTCCCTTACTCTTTTCAAAAACTCGATCTCTTGACGAATTTTTCGCTGTAATTTCCGAATACCATCGATTTCTTCAGCTGGTTTCTCCAGCTGTTCTATCAATTGTTCACCGTATATAATTTTTTCAACTATCATGTCCATTATACGCTCTATTTCTTCCATTTTAATTAGGTTTTGAAAACTGAACAAACAAACACTGTTTTGAATAGTTAAATCTAATACTTTATAATTACTAATGAATAAATCTCTTATAAAACCAATTATTTAATAACCGAGCCAACTACTATCACAGAAAGTAAATGAATGAATACTATTCACAGAATACTATTTTATTTGATACTATATGTCTGGAGCCACAACCACAGATCTGAGATAACTATGCCACCTGGGAGTTTTGGCGGGAAAACGAAAAAGATCGCGTCACCGCATTTTAATCGTTAAGTGCTGAATTACAGGCACGAGTGTGGGAAAGTGGTATAATGATGGTGAAACGTTTCTTTTCGTGTTGTTTAGACTACATAGAAGCTTCTGGTAAAGTTTCACATGCCACAAGTATGGGGTAAATGGAAGAACTACCTACTAAAAACCTGACACCTACATCTATCTCCATTTATGTGAAATAAATTTTATTTCATTTTATTTCAAAGTTGCCACCACTTTACTAGGAGTATGACTTGAAAGAAAAAACAAATTTAGGCCGATAGATGGAGCTAAAGAAGTTATACTTCCGTGGGCCTAGATACTAGGCGAATTTTTACTTCAGTTTTTTTTATGTTTTGGCTCCACACTTTTGTGTATTTAGCCAGTGTCAAGTAATTGATAATTAATCAAGTTAATGATATTTCACGCAAATATGTGTCAAGTCATAGTCGAAGCCATCTAGTCAAGTCATAGTCTAGTCAAATTCATACTCCTAGTATAAGTGGTGGCAACTTTACCAGAAGCTTCTATGGAGTTTTGGAAACAACACGAAAAGAAACGTTTCACCATCATTATACCATTTTCCCACACTCACGCCTGTAATCCAGCGCTTACCGAATTGAGTGCCACCAATTTTATGCACTAACACTGAAAATAACACAAGTTTTGGAAAATAATACAATGCGGTGACGCAATCTTTTTCGCTTTCCCGCCAAAAACCAGTCTTATTTTGTCAGTCAAAATGCCACAGTAAAATTGTGGATATTTTACTAAAGGCTCTAGGAAGCTTTGAAGATAAAACGAAAAGGCATGGTTTTAAAACTTGGACCCATATTTTGCCAACACTCGTGCACGTTCACGAACACTTAACGGATAATAATCCACCTACATTACATATTACACATTAAAATTCAAAAATACACGGGTAATGGAAATAAGTTCAAAATTCACAACCGCCATTTTTGGGTTCTTTTCAACGACCCTGTTACTTTACTTCAGTTGTGTGTTGTAAATGTAAAGCATATTCGTTTTTTTCTTTTTACATGTGGCACAATTTTGACTGGTCTGATAGCTTATGTTCTGTGTCTGAGGTCCGTATTACAGTTGAGGACCGTATTGATCGGTGCTCAAGCAGAGATTTCATTCATAAAGTGATCAATTAGTGAATGAAATCTCTGCTTGAGCAACGATCGATGACTGAGCATCGTTGTATAATACGGACCTGAGTGTTATATTGTATTCTATGCATGTGTGTATTTACAAACAAAATAAAATTTCATCTAAGGCCCGTATTACCAAACTATGCAAAATCGATTGATTCTTAAGTAGAGATTTCATTTCATAAATGGTAAATGACATTTCGCCTTTAACAGAGATTTACGACTGAGCCTAGTTCTGTAATGTGGACCTAGTATTTTATCAGTTATATAGATCCTATCAAAGACATTTAACCCAATTCTAAGGATGGGAAGCTATAGGCAGCTTGTACCCTTGGTTTGACACTAGATTGCGCTGTGTGAAATGTCCACTAATGTTGATTTATATTTTATTTACTAACAAGTAACGGTGAAGAGATAGTCACTCACAGTCATCATAAAAAAGTATTAACCTATTTATTTGCTTTAAAGCGTGGCTTGCAATGCATTTTCCAGTGTTCTATTTAAGCTTTTTGGTTAAAGAGTAATTTTTACAACATAAAGAGTTCTACATAATATCTCACAAAGAAAATTTCAAATTTCCCTCGTTTTTATTTTGCTATCTTGTGATTCGTGGAAATCGTAACATGACCTAACATGACGCGATGACCACCCATATAGCCAATCAAAATCACGTACCGTTGCTTCTTGCTTTCCTTCATTTGTAGCGTGGACGTTGAAACCATAGCCGTTATTATAAATAAGCCGTTTAAGAAAGGGTTAGGAGTTTTGGTGGGAAAACCGCCACATTGTATTATTTTCCAAATCTTGTGTTATTTATTTATTTATTTATTTATTTATTGCATTATGTAACAAGGAGATACATTTAACACACTAGTTACACAACCCTGCTAGGGCATAGCAAATAAAGAAAAGAAAGTACTAACTAAGTTTACACAATAATAAAATGTTGACTATGGAAATCCCGAAGAATAAATGTAAGTAGAAATATATCATACTCATATATAGTAACTCAGTATGTGTCATCATCGTGAGCTTGCTGCGTATTTGTCTACTAAGTATTCTTGTACAGTATAGTAGCATTTTTGAGATAAAAAAAGTTTGAGGTTATTTTTAAATGACGTTACTTTGTTTTCGCTTCTTATGTGAACCGGTAATTTATTGTAAATTTTTATGAGCATATAATGGGGGCCTCTTTTGAATATTTCTAGTTTAGGTTGCGGTGCTATGATTTGGTTTTGTCGTCGTGGATTTGTATCGAATGTAAATAAATTCGGGTGCTTTTTTATGAACATTGCCGCTTCAAGAATATATATGCAAGGTAGTGTTAGCATTTTGTATTGTATGAAGTAGGGTTTACAACTGTCGCGTTGTCGGATGTTCGCCAAGATGCGTAGGCATTTCTTTTGCTTAATAAACAAGTCGTTTATGTCAGTGCTGTTACCCCATATTACAACCCCGTATTTTAACCAGGCATAGGCATACGCATAATAGGCAGTCATTGCCGTTTTTAAGTTGGTATTTGCTTTTAATACGGATAATGCATAGACGAACTGTGATAATTTTACTTTGATTTTTTCTACGTGGCCCTTCCAATTTAGGTGCGTGTCGATATTTATGCCTAAAAGAGTAAAGTTTTTTACTTCCTCTATTTTTAAAGATTTTGTAGTTGCAGCTAGGTTTAAGGGTTTCTTTTGGTAAGGATGAAATTGCATTATTTTTGATTTATTTATATTTATTTCGAGATGGTGTGATTCTATCCAAGAGTTTATATTTAAAAAAGAGGTTTTCACGTAGTCTAATGAGCTGGAGTCAGTTGAACATTTGAATAATAGCGACACATCATCAGCAAACAACGTACATGGCGAATCCAGCACGTCGGGTAGGTCGTTCACGTAGATTAAAAATAGGATGCAACCTAAAACACTTCCTTGGGGAATGGACCAGTTCAAGGTAAGTACATCTGATTGTATTGTTTGTTTTAATGCCACATCGTGGGAAAAGTATTCAATTTGGACTAATTGTTTTCTATTTTCTAAGTACGATCGTAACCAGTTTAAGGGCTTACCTCTAATGCCTATTTTATTTAGTTTGTTTAAAAGTATATGATGCGAGACTTTATCATATGCTTTAGTCATATCCAGTAATATGCCTACGGGGTACTGCTTATCTTTTATAAAATTATAAATATGCTGGGTATACTTATAAATTGCAAGGGTGGTCGAAGAATTTTTACGGAAACCGTACTGATTTTCATCAAGTAATTTGTATTTTTCAAGATATTTATATATACGGTTAGATATTACCCGCTCAAATATCTTTGACATGGTAGGTAGTAACGCAATAGGTCTGTACTGACCAATGTCCATGGATTTACCGTTCTTTTTTAAAATCGGTCTTACCTTTGCTATTTTTAGTTGGTCTGGGAAACATTCTTCTCCGATCGATTGATTCATTAAATTGGTTAGAGGCGATGTTAGTTCCATAATGCAACTTTTGATTAATCTCGGAGGTATATCATCCACTCCGCAGCTATATTTATTGGGAAATCTTTTTATGATTTTATAGACCTCACTTTCCGTAACAGGAGAAAGATACATTGAATTTGAGGGTACACGGTCAGGCTCTCGCTTACGCGAGTTGCACGTTGTACCCACAACACGCGTTGAGCGCGAAGATTCACCGACCGAAGCAAAATACTTGTTGAACGTGTTTGCTACCGCTAAGGGCGCGTCCACAATGGTGTCGTTAACTTTTAATTTTATGTTTTGATTGTGATTTTTTTGATAAGGATTTTTATTTGTTGTATCTTTAATTATTTGCCACATTGTTTTCGTTTTATTTTCTGATTTATTCATTTTCTTTATGTTGTGTAGTTTTTTTGAAGTTTTTACGGTCTTTTTTAATATTTTTTGGTAATTTTTATAATATACTTTCAATGTCTTATTGTTTGTGTAATTGATCAGAGTTCTTAGTATTCTTTTATGATGACATGATTTTCTAAGGCCTGTGGTTATCCAATAATTTTTAGTTTTCGATTTTATAGTAATTTTTTTATATGGTATGTATTGATTTAATAAATTGCAAATTGTTTCGTTAAAATTATTATAGTTTTCGTTTATGTTATTATTGATTTCTAATATATTATTCCAGTTTATTTGAACAAGGGCATTTTTAAAGTTATTTATATTGTTAATTGAGAACAATCTTTTGTTAACGCCGATTACTGGTGTTTTAAAGGTTTCCCTGTGTGTACGAGTTTCAAATTGGTAGCAAAGTGCTTTGTGATCAGACATGCCGTAGTCCGTAACAGCTGTTATACAATCATTTTTATAATTGGTAAACAGCAAATCTATACATGTTGACGTTTTATTGGTTTCTCTAGTGGGGTCCGTTACTTTTTGATATAAATTGTATTCAAACATAGTATTTTGTAATTTTTGGTAGTCTTTTGACATTTTAATTTTGTCTAAATTAAAATCTCCTCCTATAACTACATGTTTGCTTAAGCCTATCAGTTTAATTTTCGTTAGTAGTTTGTCCAAAAAGTCAAAAAACGTCTCAGTCTCACGATCAGCACGATATATATTGATAAGTAATAGGTTTTCCTTAGGTATTTCCACAGCGCAAGATTCCACGACGTATTCAACGGATAGTTCAGCTAGCTCTCGGCGTTCCTTAAACTCTATGTCTTCCTGTAGTAGAATCGTAACTCCGCCACCTCTTCGCATTTTTCTATGGTAAGATGCAGCAGCTTTATAACCATGTATATTTATCAAGTTTGCCTGTTCTTCAGTAATCCAAGTCTCTGACAGGCAAACCGCTTGGATTGGGCCATTCTCTTCAAGTGCTGTTTCTAAGATGTGAGTTTTATTTTTTAAGCTTTGTATATTTTGGAATATTAGTTTGAAATTATTAGCGAAATGTCAAACTCCTCGAAGGTCCAGGTCTAGAGTTTGGCTGTGTAGTGCTAGTTTCATTTGTGATCATTGGTGGCTGTTGGTTGCTAGTGGTGCTCAGAATCTCTTGTTTATCCGTGGCACGTGCATTAAAGTATTCTTTTCCGTCCACATATAATTTGCCATTACGAATCACGGCATACTTCCCGCTTTTTCTTTCTGTTATTAATATATCTCTAAGCTTTTTCCTTTCCTGTAAGTCATTGTCGTTTAAATATTCCGATATAGCTAAGCCGGACCCACGGAAGTGTTGTCTATTTCTCAATAAATATTGTGTCATTCTTTTACTGATAATTTCTACCATAAGCGGTCTTTTGTAACCTCTTCGACCCATTCTACTTAATTCTTCTATATAACCCATAAGGTTGACATTTAGTATATCACGGAAGACCATTATGACGCGGTCATGTAAGTCATTTTCATTTTCTACGTATTCTTCAAGTCCATATAGGACAATTTTTTTACTATTATCATTATTATTCTGTTTTATATTTTGAGTTTGGCATATCTCAATATTTTTATTAAGGCTTAATTCAAACATGTGCTGCTTAAGATCATCGTTTTCTTTTTGTAGCATCATTATACTGTTATTTATTTTTTCGATTTCTTCTTGTGTTTTCTTTTGTTCTGCGTTCACATATTTTTTATGTGCAGCGCATTCATGTTTATGAGTTATAAATTCTTGTTCTAATTTGTTTACTGCTGTATTTATTTCTTTTTGTATTGATGATTTCATTTCTGTTATTTTATGTAAAATCTGTTCGGTGTTTCGCTCTAGTTTTTGGTCTAATAATGCACTGATTTGCTCCAAAGTAATATTTGTTGACTGTTTACATGAGTTAAATGTGGTCTCAGAAATTCGAGTATCACCAAAAATAGAATAGTCGTTTTGTATGTGTTCGTCAATAGACATGTCAGTGTTCTCAAATATTTGTTTATTAAGAGCACGAACAGGAGTATCATCATTCTTAACACGACGAGTGTTCAGGGCACTGCACTCTGGACACACCCATTTTCGTTCTAGATCTTGTATGTTTGCAGAATAAAATTCTTTATTTATGTTCACACATGCATAATGAAATTTCCCCTGACATTTTGTACATCCCAAGATTTCGGAAATACTGATGTGTTTAGAGCAAGCTGCACATTCTCTCATTGTGGACGCCGCTTAAATTCTGGTGTTTCTTTGTAGACAGAAGCGCTCCGTGTGTTTGTGTGTGTGCGTATCTACTTACGTCGCGCCGAAGCCGGGTATTTTTCTATATTGATGCAAAACAAAACTCGGTACTGTTCTTGTATTTGGTACCGTTACTTTTTGATATTCATATTGGTAATGGTCTTTAGTTTAATTATTACGTCTTGATTATATGGAAGTTTTATTTTTTTAACAAGAGCGAAGTTGCACACGACCTGCTCTCGTGAGTGCGCGTGCGCGTGTCAGTTATTTTCAGTGTTAGTGCATAAAATTGGTGGCATTTTATTCGTTAAGTGCTGAATTACAGGCATGAGTGTGGGAAAGTGGTATAATGATGGTGAAACGTTTGTTTTTCGTGTTGTTTCCAAAACTCCATAGAAGCTTCTGGCAAAGTTGCCACCACTTCACTAGGAGTAGGACTTGACTAGACTAGACTATGACTTAACTTGATGACTTGGAGCGTGACTTGACACATTATATGACATTAATTAACTCGAGATATTATCAATTACTTGACACTGGCTAAATACACAAAAGTGTGGAGCCAAAACTAAACAAACAAGAAAAAAAAGAAAGGGTTTAAAAGCATGCTTTTTTAAATAAGCTATCAACGTTGAATTCCTTCGTTTGTGGGGCTGTTGGGAAGACAAGTATTAAATTCGTGGGTAAGTTTGACACAAATGGACCAATATTGTTTTGATGCTAACGTCGTAAGCTGCTGATAATTCAGCCGTAAAGTATCATGAGGTTCTACAGTAGCCTTAAATTCGTCATTGTCGACCATGTATATATGCGAGTAGGTCGGAGGTTGGATGACGACTGATAGACGTGATTCCACAAAATGTTCTTCAAAACGGTGTACTTCCGTACTTAAGCGTAGCAAGTAGTCCGGTAGTGGAATGGTGATGGGGGAATGAGATCATACAATTCTTGCGCACATTTTTTTTCGACGACAAAACCGACGCACTCGCCACTTTACGTTGATAGGTCTGGAGCCTTTCACCACAAAAAAAAAAACATTATGATAGCCACTTTGCTATGTACATAAAACTTTAAAATATAAGCAACGCGCAGCACAATAAAAAATACAACGAAAACATATCGCAGGTACTGGCACTGCTTTCATTCATACGCGTTCAATGATACCTGGGAACACACAATGAAAAATTAGCAGATAACGCAAAGCTTTTAAAAAAAGCATGCCGTTTTCAAGTTGTAACGACCAACGACATAGTTCGTTGTCAATCATTAGCTGTTGTTTGCAAGTCTATTTATTTGATGCTGAATGCTGATACAAAGTTCATTCATTCATTCACTTCACGCAACAGCTCAACAATTTTAAAAAATGGCTGACGACAAAGAAGTCGAAAAAACTATCGCAGAAGACTTGGTAGTAACCAAGTATAAATTGGCAGGACAAATTGTGAATCGTAAGCTCCATAAGTACTATGTATATTATAAAATTTAAATAAGTAACGTTTCGTTCTATTGGTAATTGAGCTAAAGCATAGGTTGGGTGATCGGACGCGTGTCACCGCCATGGCGCCATGCGGCCGATCTCTGGGCTCCGACTCGTGCCATCTCCGTTTAATTGCACTAACCCTAGCCGATAGTCTAATTTCTAATTGAATCACATTGTTTCAGGTGTGTTAGAACAAGTTATCGCTAAATGCGTCCCCGACGCATCTGCAAGAGAGCTATGTGAATTCGGTGACCAACTCCTGTTGGATGAAACATCAAAGGTGTTCAAAAAAGATAAAGACTCCAAGAAAGGCATAGCGTTCTCAACATGCGTATCTGTAAACAACTGCATCTGTCACTTCTCTCCCATTCCTAGTGAAGCAGACTACATCTTGAAGGCTGGAGATCTAGCCAAAATGTAAGTATATTGCATAAATAGCATAGGCTCTTGTAAATAAATATCTATTAAGCAATCATCACATGGTATCCATCTTATAGACTTAATTACTAGTCCATATTTTGTGTATTGAAATTGTTTATTGCTGCAATATCCTTCTAATATGGGTGTTCAGTATACTTTGTAATAACTACGTTTTTACCCCAAATCAGCAGTTTATATTTTTACAGACTACACAACTAATCCAGTGGTTTTTCTTATTACTTAGGTATTATCATTTATTTTAATGGCATAGAAAAAAATATTAGTGTCCTAATTGCATTTCTGAAGTGTGTGTGTTTCTAAGAGAGGCATCAATAGCTATAATACTCACTATTTTCAGTGACTTAGGTGCACACATAGATGGCTTCATTGCGGTGGTGGCGCATACGGTCGTGGTTGGTGGTGGCGAGGTCACGGGCAAGGCTGCGGATGTACTGTTGGCTGCCCACTATGCCAGCGAAGCTGCATTGAGGCTACTGCGACCTGGTAATGAGGTATTGAATTTGGGATATTGTTTTTTATGCAAAAGCAAGGGATACAACTTAAAATCAACATTTCAAAGATTTCATAAAGAAACCTATTCAATCAACTCTTTTTTTTTCTTTAAAATATGATTAAGATGTAAAGAGAAAGTCCAGCTCATCTTATTGCTTAAGATATCAAAAAATATAATAGTATAAAATGCTTAGTGTGCATAGTACATGTCACATTATGTTCTTACAGATCTTTATTATTGTGACTAATCAATACTGTCTATTTTTAGAACTATGTTATCACTGATGCTGTTCAAAAGATCAGTGCAGAGTATGGATGCAAGCCAGTAGAAGGGATGCTTTCACACCAACTAAAGCAGTTCCGTATTGATGGAGAGAAAAGCATCATACAGAATCCTTCAGAGTTGCAGCGTAAAGAACATGAAAAGTCTACTCTAGAGACATATGAAGTTTATGCAATGGATGTTCTAATATCCACAGGAGAGGGAGTGGTAAGAACCTTTATCTATTACTGATAAAAAATACTGGCTTAATCATGTAATAAACTTTGTTTTCAACTCACTGGCCCTGAATTCTTTCCAGTCAATGATATCTGTTTATTGTCTGGCAGTACTCAGGGAATATTATTTAGTAATACTCTTAGCCAACATGACATCATCATTGCATATTGGCTTCTAATTACTGACAAACAATCATGATATAAATGGGTAAGACTTTCTCTGCCAACATTAACCATTTTACATTTATTATTCTTACAATAGGCCATGGCCATGGCAAATAATAGCTTAGGATAGTAAAAAAATGAGTGTGTTTAGACCACACAACTAAAGTAAAACTTGTTTAGTTAGCTCCATCTATCGGCTGGTATAACTTTAATAATAATAATAAAATGTGTGGACATCTCACACCTTGACTGTGCCTTTTATACCCACATTGACAATTGTAAATTGTTATTTTTCCAGACATACCAACATAATAAATAATAATAAAAAAAATACTGTTATTTTGACAATGTAGATCTATGTTAACCAATAACTTTCAACTTCAGTTTGCCTCATAAGCTTACTCCCCAAGTTAAGAGTGCATAAAGAAGTTTTACTTCAAAAATGGTTTTTACAGACATTCATATACCCAAGTATTGACTTGTTGTCTTAAATTTTTGCTCTCACAAAATTCTATTCACAAATGTAATACATACCTGAAGTCACCCAATTTACAATTTCACAGGGCCGAGAAATGGACACAAGGTGTACAATATATAAAAAGACAGAAGAAGTCTATCAACTCAAATTGAAAGCTTCAAGAATGTTCTACAGTGAGGTATAGTTGACAATAATTTCGGTTATTAAAAATTAATCTTAGAGAACCACATACCCCTTAAATTCTAAAACTATCAACTATATTAATAACTATTTATTCTATGTTACAGGTTCGCAACAAGCATGGGTCTATGCCATTCAACTTGCGTAGCTGTGACAAAGAGACCAGTGCGAGGTTAGGACTCGTTGAATGCATCAACCACAAACTTATTGAGCCATTCCAGGTAAACTTATGGAAATTTCATTAACCTTTAGGATACCATTATAGCACACGTCATTTTTCTTACACCTTTCTGTCACTGATTCATGTTTTTGATTGTATCTACATAAACCTCTTTGTTGTGTTTTGTAAAATGTTTTTGTTGATTAGTTAAAAAACGCTGTATGTATATTCAATGCTCTTGTTTAATTCCATTGCATATGGCATATAATAATTAGAGATTAAGTTGTCTATAACAGTTGCTATATATACTATACATAAAACTTTTATTAGTTTTCTCTGCTAAAACTACTAAAAGCATATTATCACCACTGTTAGCGTTAAATTGTGCTTTCACGACAAAACAGCCGAATCAATGTGGATGAAAGGGATATTATGCTTACCCACAAATAACTTATTTACCCTTGATTTGAAGACACTCAAGTTGTAAAAAAGTTGCAAAAAAGTATTTTTGTCTCTTTTTGGAATTACCATTAACCAAATTTTCTTCACCCTAATCCGATACTGCTTTTAGTGATGCACATGTTTGCTCAATCATGCCAGATCTCAGCATTCCCGATGTAATTTGAGATATTTTTTTTTATTAATTTTGTATTGATGAATCATGAAGCCTATGAAAGCCCATGAAGATACATTAATTCCATTTACAGGTATTGTATGAACGTTCTGGAGAGCTGGTAGCCCAATTCAAGTTCACAGTCCTCTTGCTGCCAAGTGGTACACACCGGATCACTGGCCTACCCTTTGATAAGAGCACATGCAAAAGTGAGCGCTCCATCAAGGACCCTGAACTTCAAGTAAGTTGTGTTTTTGAATAGTAATAGGGTATTAGGAGCTAAGTTGCTTACTGCACATGTTCATGTTTGTTTTTCATAATTTTATTTGTAGATTTGTAAATTTTTTTTTTCATCCATCTAAAGAGCTGTCAGCTTCATACATGTGCATTATTTATTTTTTACGCCGGTACTGTACATTCTAATTTAACTTAGATAATTTCATTGTAATTAAATAGTATAATAAATAATAATAATAATATCTGTGGACATTTCACACAGCGCCATCTAGCCCCAAACTAAGCAAAGATTGTATTATGGGAACCAGATAACTGATAAAATACATACTTTTTGTTTGTAAATACATACATAGAATACAACATAACACCCAGACACAGAACAAACATTGATGTTTATCACACAAATGTTTGTCCTGGGTGGGAATCGAACCCACAACCTGCAGTTCAGAAGGCAGGGATACTACCAACTGAGCTAACGGGCCAGGGCTAGTAATAATAATAAAAACGCCCAATGATCCACATACATAGATCCTGGACCCTATCTAGGATTCCATGTGTCTAAAGACCCAGGAACTATGAGGACCATGGTCTCATAACACTCATAACAAGTACTTGTGCTTTTTTACTGTGCACAAATGCTTGTCCCCGTATCGAACCCGCCGCCTCCTGGTTGTGAGCAGACCTGCTCAACCACCACACAATAGAGGCTGTCAACAGTTGTTATTCCCACCACAATCATAATAAGTGCATAAAGGTATTTTATCTGAGATAGTGGATTTGCCCTGAAATCTTTCATGTCACACTTGTATCATCATGTGACTTGAACAAGCACAGGGTAAAAAAAAGTAATGTTTTTGAGCCGATTTGATTTGTTTGAACATTTCGGTTTGAACCATTACAACAATTTTTTTTACTTTATATGATATATTATTGAAATATGAAATAGAAAGTTGAAATATTGAATATGTATTTTCGCAGTCCCTCCTGAACTCATCAGCGAAATCAAACAAGAAGAAGAAAAAGAAAACTGGTGCTGAAGAACCAATGGAAGTTGAAGCTGCAGTTGCCTAGCAATAAGCTCTCACCACATCATTTATGAACACGACTACCTTTTCTACCCCTCTGGATATATCTTTTGATTTAAATCATAAGGGTTTTCAAGCTGTGTTTGTTTTTATTAGCAAATATAAATTGGCTTGAAATTGTTCAGTATAACTTGACAGATTTAAATTGTTCATAGTTAGATGATTTATGTACAAAGTAATGCCTTTTCAAATGGAATTATCAATACAAAATGATTTTTTTTAAATTGTGCTTTAGAGTTAAATTACCGTACACTATTTTCATTATTGTCTGTAAACTAAAAAAATTCAGTTCATCTAATTATTTACTTGTTTACAATCACATTTGATTTTTGTTGTATTATATTTAATACTAGCCGACCCATCCTGGCTTTCTCCCTTTGCTCATCCATTCCCTTCCCTCTTTCATCTTTTACAGACATTTTAACACTTGTTCTGCTCCTATACTAATTATGTTTTGCTCGTTTTGTTCCAATCACTTGATCGAGAAGGCAAGTGCTCTCTACCATTCAAGGTGAAAGAGTAAATTTAATAACCTTTGCAAAGCTAGGGGTATTTGTGGCTAGGGGATTAAGTAACCTGAGTGCAACTGTTTGTTGCGATCGACCGAAAATTTGTATTTGAGAGGTACATAGGTTTATTACAGAAACACAGATTTTAAAGACTAATAATGGCAGAAAATCGCGTGTAAAAGCCACTAATCTCAATCGAACAACTAAAATCTGTGAGTTGATAGTTTCAATATGCAGTTTGTGCTTTAGAAAATGATTTTATAGTGAACCTTGCCGGTTGAATTGCTATGAACGTTACTCTTCTCTCTACAAATCATCACGCGGCCATGTTTTTTTTTTGTAATTGAACTTTCAATTTTATTTTCCTTCTAAACAAACACCCAATATCTTATTTTTTTAACCTTATCGCGATTCCCGAATGTCGAAGCACAAACCAACAAGTCTCGTTTTGATCTCTACCTGCTGGTTTTCTGATTATTGTATAAAATAACTCTATTGGTTAACATGGTAATTTAAGTGTTCCTTATTTTGGTAAGGCATTATTGAATTGATTTGCTACAAAAAAATAGTAAAATTATAGCATATTGTAAAAAAGCAGACTACAATTCAAGACCATTCCTAAGGTGACATGTTTGTAATTATTATCATTGTAAAGTGCACAAACTTTGTTGGTTGTCACATTTCCTTCCTCTGTGCAATCTCTTATGTGAAGTACCTAATTTTATCTAGAACTAGAGGAATATGAAAATTTTCAGTAACTTAATAATGCTGGAAGATGGGATGCAATTTGCAGCCATTATTATTATATTTTAGAGCTGAAATTTTCATATTCCCCATTTTATGAATTTTCTTTGAATGTAAGCTCTGTAAATATGTAGATAAACCCAAGTTTTTTTGCGATAATCAAATGAAATTGCCACAGTTGATTGTTTTGTTGGTGTCAATGTGGAAGTTATTTTTTGAAAGCTTGGAAATGTTTACATATTTATGGAGTATTTGCTGGAAATGTTAGTTGTGACACTGAGAAAGGAATAAATCAAACTGCCACAGCTGTGGGCTGGTTTTTAATGGGTGTTTTTGTTATATTCCTTCAGACTGATGAGTTTATTTTAATTTTAAGGAATGACATGACGAGCTAGTCGTTCGCCTGATGTTAAGTCACACAGCTGCACATATCAGTTGTAGTGTCAGAGTTCCTCGTGACGCTGCACTGCGCACATTATCTTGAGACATCACCACACTCTTAGTAATAAGACCAGACTGTGAGACGTCTCATTGCGCACTACTGCTTGGCGGTAATATAACGGCCAAAGTGGTGGTACCTATCTAGATGAACTTTGCAGAAAAGTTTTACCACGTAGTGGCGGCGAAGAGACTAAATAACAATTTTGATTGCTTCCCTATATTACTGTTTTGGTATAACTAAATAACGATACTGTACAGCTCAATGCGCCACGTGGCACGGCTGAGTAGCCAATTAGGGAAAATGTCGACTGTTACTGGAGCCGAACGACCACAAGCGTCTAAAAGAACAGAGCTGGCGTGAGCCTACATCACTAATATTATAAAGGCGAAAGTTTGTATGTGTGTTCGTGTGTATGTATGAATATGGGTTCCGACTGAAAATCAGTTATTAAGGTCTTGCGACCTTAATTGCATGCTGAGTCGGGACCTACATCATGATGTCACGATTATGATCATGATATCAAAATTATATATTTTTGTTTCTCTTTTTTTCGTATGATTTATCTAGTGTAAATGCCTATTTGTATATATGTAATATTGTGTGATGTCTTGAATAAATGTATTTTCGTTCTTTCTTTCTTCTACGTTTAAAATTAAATTTATGTTAGTGTTTTTATATGTTATCTAGACAATCTATATTTAAGCTGCGTTGCACTGCCCTGCAAATATTTCTATGTTACAACCAGGTTGTTAAAACATGTTAACTGGAAGATAATGCTCTCTAGCATTAAGTTCGCCTTTGTACCTACATTTGTTGTTTGTGCAATAAAGCATTTTCTATCTATCTATCTACGTTTGTTACTCCTTCACGCTTAAACGGCCGAATGGATGGATGAAATTCGGTACCAAGATAGCTGAATTAACATATAGGCTACATTTTATCCCGGAAAAGTGAAATTTTCCCGTGGGATGAGCAAATAATTAAAATACTTTTATCCGCGGGGCGCAACTAGTAATATTTATCTTTCGAGTGTACACGCTAACGTCGCTGCGCGCCCGCCTCTTATACTGCCGGTATATTTAGATAGAATTGCTAAACTACAACAGTAAATAATAATCCTACTAATATTATAAATGCGAAAGTATGTGAGTATTTATGTATGGATAAATGTTTGTTACTCTTTCACGCAAAAACTACTGAACGGATTTGGATGAAATTTAGAACACAGATAGATAGATAACCTGGATTAACACATAGGATACTTTTTATCCCGATAGTATGTTTCCGTGAGACAATTATCGAACACAACGATGGCGACACCGAGGGCTTTTTACACAAAAACTACTGAATGGATTTGGATGAAATTTGGGACACAGAAAGATTATATTAATATCTAAATTAAAATTGATATTTAAATTTTTTTAGCGGGCCATACCAAAATGGTAAAAAGGAGTCTTTGAGATAGCTTATACCGTGGGTTAACACATACGCTACTTTTTATCCACGAGTGCAGTTAACATTTTTACATACTATATTGACCTGTAGTAAAATTGCATAGCCTGATGTTTGGAAGCTGTGTACACCTGGAAATGGTACTTGCAGTTGAAAGTATTACAATTTTGCGCTACACTGGTGATAGAAATTATGCATATGGGCATGCATATATGTAATATAGACATATTACAGAACTATGCAGTTTAGAAATAAATACACTCAGGAGCTTTATTGAAAATTAAAGTGGTTTCCATGGACTGCATTGTGATATTAACTTACAATACAATATATACAATAGTTCCGAGAGCTAGCTATATATTTTGTAAAAGGAGAAACTAAAAATTTAGAACTTCCTACTTAAAAGTGGACACAGCAGCAGATAATGAGTAAAATAGAGTAGTCTCATAATAAATTATTAGCTTTTATTATTTGAATAATACATAATGACTACATAAATATATTGTAACAGTTTTATTTCTCAGGAGCTGGACTTGTGTTTTGATCTGCTGATTCTAATGAAGAAGATACAAAGTGGTATGTCTTAGCTGCTGCATTGCTAGTGTGCATAGGAAGTTCTACTAAAAACTTAAATGTTGATTTGACACCGCAGTTCCAGTAGTACTTGAATAGGTAGGATACTCTATCATTTGATGGTAGTGGAGGTAGCTGAAAAACAAATGCATTAATATATCAATACAGGAAAAAATATTATAAAATAAATTAATGCAGAAAGAACAAACCAGAGAAACCACTTACCTCGTAAGGTATTTGCTTCTTTAGTTCACCAACATAGGGCGATACTCCTTTCTCAAGGTCTTCGTAAATAGCAGTCGTAGTAGAACTGTCCTTCCAGACTCCTTTATCAATCGTATAATACACGGCCGAGCCAAGGACAGCAGATTTAATCCCAAATCTGAAAATGAGACATTTGTGGTTGAGCTGTATAGTCATAATTTCACATTCACCACCTTAGTTCTGAAATAATTGCTTATTTGAACTAGGGTTCAACGTACTTAAGCATATTGGTAATTAATTAATCATGAGGGCCTGAGAAAATTGTTTGTAATTCTCTATTAATCCTCTGTGATCCGGCAAAAATAAAATGAAATCAATCAGATGAATGAATGAATTATATAATTTTATTTTTGTATATTACTTGCAGTGTTGCCAAACTTTTTTCCAGGATACCGTACCGTACCGATCTTTCACTCGTACTCTAGTACTGATCTTTGAATAAACTTTATTACGAAACTAAAGGTACTTGGTATTGAAAGAAAGTTTCGAGTACTTACTCGTATATACTACATAGGCTCGTATTATGGAACAGCGCACAGTCGTAAATCTCGACCTGAAAGTAGATTTGAGTTGAGATTTTATTATAGAACTGTGCTTGAGACGCAATGCAGTGATCAGATCTGATCATAGTTCACCTGAGTATTTTCTTAATACAGAAAGTCACTCAGACGGTAGTCGATGCTCAAGCACAGATTTATTCTCTGATTTCCTAAGGCTCGTATTACAGAACGTGCTTTAAATGTCGTTTGATCTGCAATCACGTCATCATTATTTGAGAATAAACAAAATTTCTCATTGAAAATCTTCGTTTGATGCGCTATCGTGATATTGGCAAAATTGTGGTAACCTCTCCACAAGGGCCATTTACAAAGAGTTAGTTGAATAAAAGATTCTGGTAAAGTTGGACTTATGTGATGACTGGGCGTTATAAAAAAAAAGTTGCCACCACTTTACTAGGCCTAGGAGTAGGTGTGACTTGACTAGAGTAGGCTATGACTTGACTTGACATATATGTATAAATATAATATTAACTTGAGAAATAATATCATGTACTTGACACTGGCTAAATACACAAAAGTGTAGAGCCAAACCAAAAACCAAAAATACGAGTTTGTATGTACTATACTAGTAGAGAGTAATTATATTCTTATTTCTTTGCTATGCACATGCACTTATTACTTATTTACATTTAACATTATTACATGTTATTATACATATAAACCTTCCTCTTCAATCACTCTATCTTTTAAAAAAACCGCATCAAAATCGGTTGCGTAGTTTAAACGACTTTGTTTTATACCATGTAGTGATATTATATAACTAAGCATATAAAATTGCTTGACAAAAAACAAAGTGCTTAGCATCCTGCGCCTTCGTCACCCAAAAGATAATGAATATATTACAAAAGTAACCACCACATCACACCGGTGCAATACTGTGATTATCTTAAGATACATTACAAATAGAAACTGAAAATATAGATAGGAACAGGCA
Organism: Ennomos fuscantarius; assembly: GCA_905220475.3. Lineage (NCBI taxonomy): Eukaryota > Metazoa > Arthropoda > Insecta > Lepidoptera > Geometridae > Ennomos > Ennomos fuscantarius. The sequence goes on along the minus strand of HG992031.1, from coordinate 4,482,753 downwards.
AAGTACCTAAGATTTCATACTATTAAGCTTGGGATACTCAGGCCAAGCTTTTTTGTCTGACATATAATCATTTATTGTGTAATAGGCTTTTTTCATTAGGTTAAACTTGACGAATGATTTAAATTTGATTAAATTGCTCAAAACACACTTCAGTCGTTTCTGTTTCTGTCGAAACAAATTCCTTATCCATCAAATAACGATTTTGTTGCCACTCGATCCACCGTTTAAATAAATAGTTACTAAATGTATTAATTAGACCTCTCCAGTGATGGTGAAACACAAAAACAGTTATATAATACATTAGTTTCTATTAGCTTAGCCGGAACTTTAACTGATCCGAGAAGGGGCCACACAGAGATGGCGCTCTTCTTTCTGATCTTATTTTTTACTATGAAGTCGACATTCTTCTCGGAGAAGTAATAGTATTCTCATATTCTGTGACAAAAACATAGTGGTTATATGCTCTTTGACATGCACAGATAGTCAGATACATAGTATCCTCTACTTGGTCTGTGCATAGTATCCTCTACTTGGTCTGTGATGCACAGATTACTTTTCTACTGTGTACTATTATGATGTATTTTAAATCACAATTTAAATAAGTTTATAAGGCAAAGGCTTAGATAGACTACGTTAATGTTCCTTGAGCGAAAGCAAACAAATCAATTACCTAATGGATCCTGTAGAGGAAATTGTTAAACATGCGAGACGTTGTTTTTTACCCAAATTGTCGAGAAATGTTGAAGAAATAGACAACCATCCAGAGTATTATGATCGAAAAAACTATTTTGATATAAATTTTCCACCTTTATTGGATTATCTCTCAAAGGGGAACTTTAGAAACCATCCAGAGTTCACAAAAAGTATCATGCCCACACTTATAATATTGTACTTGGAGCGCTCTACATCCAGTCCATGGAATGATGATAAATGTTTGGAATATGCACGAAAATTGAACAGAACCTTCCAAAGCGTATACCGACTTTCTCTAGAGAGTGTACTTCTCTACAGTGACTTTTGCAACATCCAAGAGGTTTTTGAAAACTTGCTAATGGAACTTAACATGAAAGCTACATCACAGGACTTTAAAAAATACCCTGGTTTGATTAAATCATATTATTTATTGATGAAGAATATAAAGGTAAATACATCTTTATTATGAAAGAAACCCATGTCATAGGTAATCTTTACATAAATAATGGCTGGACCAATTATTATGGGAGATTTTGACTCTTATAAACTTTTCTCCATTACAGGGCTATAAAATTACTTACAATCCAGTTATAATATTTCCTATCTGCCTGCTGCTAATAGAAGATTATGTGATTGCGAATAGGATGAGAGGACTAAGGTGCTGTTTAGCCATGTTAAATTGCTTGGTATGTAATATTTGTTAAATTTAAATTAGAATATAGTAAAGTTTGTTTGTATGTTTGGGTCTAAATTTAAAATAATGTGTTTGGTAATGCATTGTAAAATTTGAAGATATTTTTATTTATCTAATCATCCCACTCTTTATAAAATTTTATTTTAAAGCAACAGATACATAATAAACTGTAGCGCAGAGGTGAAATTAAAACGAAATAGAACTAATGGTTAAATGAGCCACTTAAAATTGCATTGTAGGTATGTACTTGGATCGTGAATTGCGAATTTTCGGTAGTTTGTAGGCATTTAGTTCTGGACACTCTTCGTTTGCCTCTCTGTCATGTCTGCCATCAAAGGATTCCGCCACTCTACACGCGCCAGGTTCATTGCCGGCTGCGGCGGGAGCACCCACAGAGCACATTATATATATGGGCACCTATGCTGCAAACTCGACGCGACGTGTCGTTGCCTTTGTTACATTAATGGATCTTGTGCAGTTGCTTACAACAGAGTAAATCTTAGACGGTGTGTGTAAAGTACAGGTTGGCTACAAGTTTGTCAATGTGTTTCGAGAGCTATCCACAAACATCACTTTCAGGTACAACTCCTTTCAAAGAAAAGCCTTGGAGGTCACAATACAATGGTCTGTCTCAGGGCAGTGTTTTAGCTCCGCTGCTCTTTTATGTGTATATTTTACCAACGACCAACTATCTAGCCCAAACACATCCCGCTTTCTTTACCGACGATCTTGCACTTATATTTTAAACGAAAAGTTTTGAGCAAATTGTGCCTAATCTCGAACTTCTTAACCTGACACAGTCGACGTGGCTAGGTACTCGGCCGCAACTCTTTTTTTTGCCATATAATACACTAAGAAGTATAGAATTTTAGAATATACCAAAATATTTTTTTTAGTATTATACATATAAAATTCAGTATTTCAAAAAAACTATAAAATAAAATTTATAAATATAAAATTCATTACAGGAAGTAAAACATTTTCAAGATGGCAATTATTATGAAGTTATATTTAGCAGCCTCAAAAAGATAATGACAAAGAAAAATCTTGAAGTCACCAAGTTGGTTCACGAATGTTTATTAGAATTCATAAGAATTTTGCCACCAAACGCAAAGGTTCGTAGTTTAAAAACTCTGAATGTATGTATTTTCGCATGATGAATAATAGTTAAGGTATTGCATTATTTTATGCAAGTTTAACCTGTAAAGTAAGGTAGGTACACAAAATGAGGACTGTATTTTTCGGTTCCGGATTCACAACATTTTTTATCGGCGCGAATTACCCACACCTTCTTGCTTTATAATTGAAGGGGTGAGAACAAAAAGGGCTTAACTGGTTTTTTTCACAAAATGACTTATGGGTATCGTTGGATTCAGCGTAAAATTATCTACAATAATACATTCTCAAAATACCGAAATGAGGCTTAAATCTCGAGATTTTGAGTCTAGAAACGGTTTATCTGTCACAGGAATACAGTTCGATTAGGATAAAAACATTATTATATTTATTTTATTATATTATATTTTTACAGTAATTGTATGAATTAGTACTATATTTAGTATTTTAAAATAGAATTAATACATTTTCAAGCAACTGAAACTTACATGAGTTTAAAATCAATTCTCTCGACACTATCAATTTGACAGTTTAACCCTTTTTATTCTCAACCCTTCAATTATGATACTTATTTGCTGTGAATAGTTATTAAAAACTATCATTGTTACAAAAATGAACATTGGAAGTGAATTCAACACTGTGGATGGATATAGACACCAGCAGTCATGCTGCTCATCTATCAACCAATAATAATAATATTAATTACTAGACTGTGCTGATGTCTCAGGATGATGTGCACAGTGCAGTGTAGCGCGAAACTTGAGGTTCCGAGTGATACTGTTCTGTTATGGGCGTCAGTGGCGCTTAACATCAAGTGAACGACTAGCTCGTCACATCATTCAAAAACATTTTTTTTTAATTCAGTATTTATCATCATTTTACTTTCAGGAAACGAAAACTGATGAAATTTTTGGCACCATGTTGGAACAAATACATGTGGAATCCAATTTGCACAGAAAAACGGCCTGCTTTGGTTTCATAAAAAATATTCTCATGATACACAAAGTTAATTGTGTAAATAAGAGGTTGCTGAAAATTGTATTATGTGAGAATGTTCACGTTTGCTGTAATGATGCTGTAGCTGATATCTTGCTCGTAGATGTTTTGCAGGTAAATTTTACTAATCTAAGGGGTGCTACAGTTGGTGGGGCCAACAGTACAGCAGTACCACTTGTAAGCTATTTTAGTAAAAATAACTTCGACTGCGGATTAAACCATGAATTATGATGTGTTACAGCCTTATTAATAAATGGGTATTAGTCTCGGGTTAGTTATTTCAGCTTTTGTCCTTTTTTTGCTACTGGAATATTTAGCTGGATCGAAAGAGACAAAAGATCGTGTAACTAATCTAAAGCTAGTTCGTGTTTATTAATAAGGCTGTTGGAGAGCACAAATAAATATTAGTTGCTATGACGTATTAAAAATTGGTTTTAGTAATAGATTTGTGCTTCCAAAATAGGGATGTCCAATCTGAATCGATATCTTCCAGAAGTTCAAATTTACCATGTACTGTGCTTAAATTTTATTTTTATAAAATAAGAATTAAGATCGAATTTCAATGTAAACTGTAATAATGCAAAACTTCATCTTGGTAACATGAATTCGTCGAAAATCCAAGAATCCGAAACAGACTGAGCAAGTTACGCCCACTGCGATGACGTCATGACCCGACTTAATAATGATTCAATATCATAAGGTCTACTTGCTTGGCTCAGCTCCTTTCCCTATTCCGTGTATGCACATTTTTTTTGCCGTTTTAAATTTTACAATATTACCTTGAGACGAAGAAAAGGTAATATAGCAAAATTAGCAAAGTACAGACAATCAAACTTAAAAATAGCCATTGAGAAGAACATAGCAGGTATTTTTGTGAAACAACAACTCATTCTCATCTTGTTTTCAGACTCTCCAGGTTTGGATTACCCATTGCTGGTGCGTCTGGAGGTTGTCTTCGGATCACAAGCTGCTATCTGCACTCATTAAACTACTTTACGTCTCAAGAAAAGAAAAAATTGCATCAGAAATACAAGAGCTGTTAGTATCTTTAATTTCATTATGCACAAAAGAGGAACAAAAAACCATTCTCAAAAATCTGGAACAGTCCGAAATCACTTCGCTAGAATTTCGAGAGAAATTGGAAGAAATAAAAAACGACATTTGTGTATAGATAATGTAAATTTTTATTCCCATAAACCTATATAAATGATCTGTTGGAAAATAATAGAAATCTACATTTTAGGTAACTTGGACTGTTTAGACATACTTTTTTATGCTATAGGCAGCAAATAAATATAAAGTCCTGATAGGAAGAGGTAGCCTTGTTCTTTTTTAGACATACATAAGTAATTACAAATCACAAATATTATACTATTTGCACACTTATTATTATGTGAAGGGTGCCATAACGTTGTAAGTGCCCTTTCGAGTTCAACACTTCGGATTCGCGTTGTATGCGGTCTTTGCATATGCTATGAAATGCATATGCTCTAATAACGCCATCTAATTAATGATAATATATTATGATTCTGATAGTTACAACGTTATATATTATGCCAAACGGCATCAAGAGGCTTACCGTTACCTCTTATTGCGATTAAAAGTTCGCTCGGAACTGAGTGGACCGCTCTTAATGAACTCGCATTAGCGGAACAGTTTAGGTGATCGCCCTATTGTTTCTATGAACGCCTCCACTGCGGCAGTCAAATAACGTCGTAAGCGATTCATTTCAGATGCAGCGACAAGGCAGTGATTTTGTTCATTCAGTGTCAGATCATGATGAGCTCTTATTTGATCCTAAACTGTCTCACTTAACTAATTAAGTTTTTATAGCTGATTTTGTCTTAAATTGAATACAAAATTGAAAAGAGAGCTTACGTGAAATAATCAACTTATATAACTTTTGAAAGATACATTTCCAATAAGATCATTTTCAATTTATTTAATGCTTTAATAATAGATAAGCACTTAGATTTTATTCTACCATTATTAGAACTATCTCAAGGACTACTCTCTACCGAGAGAACTACTCACATTGTTAGGGTAGAAAACTGTGACTAGGTAATCGGTAGATAGGTTTTCAAATTATTTATCATCCTATGCCTATGTTAAGCCATGTGAAGTCTAATTCAATTTAAAAGACTGATATTGGTATTGAACTATGATATAAACTATTTTACTTGGCTAGCATGCTACACCTTCGATCGCATCGTAACGCAAAAAAAAAACAAGTTCCTAAATAAAAAGTTTGAGAAAATATAAGATCTTAGATTGTGTGTTTGTATTTCTCAACTAACACTTATGTATCCCTCTTGAAAAGTTTCAATTTGAGGTACTTACAAAGTTTTGGTTGGGCACCCCTCATGTGATATCACATACTTACTATAAATTGACGACGCCTGAAACTATATAAACCAAACCTCTTAGTTATCAACTTGTAGAGCAGATTCATTTATTTTGCGCAGCGTATCACATATAACATCCATCTGGGGCCTTTTATTCTTATTATTTTTCATACACAACTTGGCCAATTCGTAAATTTTCTGTGCCTTTGGCCAATTATCAAATACAGGATGCAAAACACTGGCTATGTTATCATCGATGCATTTTTCTTCAACATACATTTTTATATTCCAAATTTCGTTGTGTTCACTAACGATAGGCTCTAAGCCAGTCAATAACTCCAAAAGAACAATTCCATAGCTAAATATGTCACCTTTTTGGGTAATTGTTCCTGAAAACCTTTCCGGGGCCATGTAAGCTGAAGTTCCCATAACAGATTCAGTGTGAAATGTAGTAGTGTACTGTTTGGATAGACCAAAGTCACATAGCTAGAAAGGGAAATTACAAAATTAAAAGAATAGATCGCTTCTATGTATTAGGGTGTTTTGATCAGCAAAAATTAAAATAAGCAGCATTTTAAATATATGCTTCAAATTGAGAATAGCTTGTTTTGGATAATCGCAAAAAAGATTTCCTTATTTATTTATTGTTTAGTAAATTATCATCAAATTATTAGGACCTTTGTAACCTTTGTTTATAATAGTGTCAGCTGCCATATGTATCAGATTTTTTTGTCAAGTTATTATTTATTTGTTTATACACAAAAAGCTTACACAGACACAGACAGATTAAAAACTAAATGCTTTTGGGTCAAAACAGTAGATATTTTAATTAAGTTAGGAACAACTTACCATTGGTATGTAATCTTTAGTAATCAAAATATTTGCACTCTTAACATCACCATGCAAAAAATATGCTTTCCTTGAAGATGTTTGCAATCCAGAAACTAATGAATGTGGCTTTACAGTGTTGTGTATGTATTTTAGTCCTTCTGCTGTTCCCAACATTATGTTCATTCTTTGATATCTATTTAATACTCGTTCTTTATTAGCTATATTCTCAAGTAGGGACCCACCTTCTATAAATTCACAAACAATGCAAGGAGCTGGGCCATCCAAAGAATATCCAAGTATAGGCACAATATTTTTATGGCGAAGTATTGAAAGGGAAATTACTTCAGTATTAAAAATTTTCATAAGGTTCACCGTCGCTTGATTCAGGTGCAAACTATTAGCTCTTTTTATAGCCAACAATCCATACTTCTCATGTTTACCTACAAATACATCTCCAAAACCTCCACTACCTATAGGAGACATGGTAAATTTTTTTGTAATTTTTTCTAGATCTGCATAATGAAATCTTATTAATTCTGCATCCTCCAAGATTTCGCTATCCACTTGATCATACAAATTAGATGGAAAACTTGAGGATTGTGACTGTGAACTACTTGCACTGGTTAAATCACTAGTTTGAGATATTTCAGATAAAGTGGCAGAATTCTCTCTGCTAGGAATCAAATCTGAAAACTTAGGCAAGTATTCCGATGACAAAGGTTCAGGTAGTTTTTCTGAGAACATAATTAGATTATGTTCAGTAGCCAAAATATCATTGTTTGGAATCAATTCTGTAGAATGGTGGCCCAAAACCTCAAAGCGTGGGAGAACTTGTGTGGAGGAAAATTCCATGAGGTTAACTGAGCGATCCAGCTTCTTTGTAGGATCGTTACATATGGCTTCATAAGTCCCATTACAGTTGTTGCTTATCTTTTTTGTATCAATATTTTGCTCATCACTTGTACAATTTAAAATGGATGTCACATCTGTGTTTATATCGGCTTCTGGACCATCTGCTGACCTAGGTGGGGGGCTTTCTACAAAAAAATGTATGTATTTATAAGAAATATTTCAGAACACTTAAACCTTCAATGTTGTTCCATAAATTTATAAATGTAGTTATGGGATGTTTAACCCTTTGACACTACTAATAACTATAGCACCTATATCTGGCATATGAAGTGAGTAGTAATATACCATACTAATATAGTAAAAACTATTTATTTAGTTAATGACTAAGTACTCATTTTATACATTACCGTTTAACATTTTAGCAAGGTCTTCAACTGCCCGTCGCATTTTTGCCATTTCAAGTACATCCATAAGGGTTTGCAGTGTTGGTCTTTTCCGACCCGATGTTCCCCATTCATCAAATAAAACCAAGGCACATTTTAACTTAGTTGCACGTGCATGTTGTTCTATGAGTCTGTAACACGGTAAGAAAGAACTTAATCCAGTAGGTAATTAATATGGCTAGTTATGTTGGCAAATTCAACAGAAAACAAGTTTAAACTCAATTATCTAATTATTGGTGCACTACTGCTTCACATTTTTAAGGATAATAAATAAGCATCTGTGTCTAGGACCTGGAGGGTGATCACGAAACTTTCATTGCAATGCAACAGGAGAAATTTCCATATTAACTATGCACATAAACTGCATATTGAAACTGTCAAATTCATACAAATTTGAATTTTAACCATTGCAATCGAGTTAAGTGATCGCCCAGCTGAAGTCAATAGGGTCAGCTGAATGGAGTAACTGGGAGTGGTAACTTAAAAGTATAAGTACTATAGGATACCTATTTACAGACTTACCTCATATGCTCACTATTGTATTTTGGTTCAAAGTGATCACTAAGTATATCTTTTGGAATAACAGACAGAACTCTTTTCCAGTCATCATTGATATCTAGAATATCTGCTATATGATCCAATTTTCCTGCGGGCACTTTCCGCAACTCTTTGTTTCTTTGCATTTTCATCAGAACTCTTGAGTGAATCGCGTTTATAATTTGTGGAATCTCGACCACAGATTAGGTAGAGATACTTCGTATGACTGATGAATCTGGATCACAAAGATGATGCGTATGATCACCTCAAGAATTGATTCATGGATGTACATTTTTTTTGTTTGATTTTGGCTCCACACTTTTGTGTATTTAGCCAGTGTCAAGTAATTGATAATATCTCAAGTTAATTAATATCATATAATGTGTCAAGTCACACTCCAAATCATCAAGTTAAGTCATAATCTAGTCTAGTCATACTCCTAGTAAAGTGGTGGCAACTTTACCAGAAGCTTCTATGGAGTTTTGGAAACAACACGAACAGAAAAGTTTCACCATCATTATACCACTTTCCCACACTCATGCCTGTAATTCAGCAGTTAACAAATAAAACGCCACCAATTTTATGCACTAACACTGAAAATAACACAATTTATGGAAAATAATACAATGCGGCGACGCGATCTTTTTCGTTTTCCCGCCAAAACTCCCGGATGCAAATTGTACACAGATGATATGTAGCTAGTTTTTATTTTGGCTCCACACTTTTGTATATTTAGCCAGTGTCAAGTAATTGATAATTTCTCAAGTTAAATTGCCAATTTAAAAAATAGGTACCTACTACCTATTTTCTAATGGAAAACTATTACTGTATCAAACATGGTTCTAGTATCACATACTAGGACCGTGGTATCGGACTACTGAGAGATACTACCACAGACTAAGTAAATATTAGATACCCTTATTCAGTTCAGTGTAGCAGTTTATGGAAAAATGGCGATGGTAATATTTCAAGGTTAAGGATGTAAATAAAATAATCGATTATCAAACAATCAATTTATTCCGATGTAGTTCTTGGATCCACGTCGTTTTAACGATCATTTAAAGTTTGTTTCAAGTTTGTCTTAGTTTTGAATGTTTTGTACAAAGAACTTTCAGAAGTGGAACATTTCCGCTTGGTAATGCGTCGGCAGATGTGTGAGCAGCTCGCGACTCTCCGCTAGTTTCCTTTCCGCTGATATTCGTCGCCACAGCGCAGGGCACTCCGTGTTTTCGCATGATGATGATTGCGCGTGACCACAGCACGACGAACAAAGCTGTCAAACAAAATTAAAACTTATTTAGTTAAAAATTGTATCACTCGCGTACTGGGGGCCGTTGATGAACCTTACTTGTTCCAAACACCCCCAATGGGGCCGTATGGAATCCACTATTGGACATTTACAAAAAATATTATTGGCCAGTATCAACTGCATACAATATTTAGCAAGATTAACGCCCGTCTATATAAAAATTTGACAGCTCCTAAGTTTGCACTTTTTTATATATGTGTCAAGTTAAGTCAAGTCAGTCTAGTCTAATAAAGTTTGTGTCTCTAGTAAAGTGGTGACAACTTAATCAGAAGCTTCTATGGAGTTTTGGAAACAATACGAAAAGAAACGTTTCACCATCATTATACCACTTTCCCACACTCATGCCTTTAATGCAGCAGTTAACGAATAAAACGCCACCAATTTTATGCACTAACACTGAAAATAACACAAGTTTTGGAAAATAATACAATGCGGCGACGCGATCTTTTTCGTTTTCCCGCCAAAACTCCGACTGCGGTTTTATCAGGGCATAGAGTTCTTTGGATAAAGGTTGAAATTGGGTGGTTGAATTAAAAACCATAACAAACTCGCCTAAATAATGGCAACATCTTGAAAATTGCGTTCCAGGTATTCTAGACCCATATTTTTACTTACTTATGTACCTACTTAAGACACTAAGTCAACTTGAGATTTGTAGTTATCGAAGTAAATTTTCAATATCTTTTTTTTTTGGGGTAGTACTTAGTTTATTACATTATCTCCAATTATCTCAAGTTATGGAAAATAATACAATCAAAGATCTTTCTCGTTTTCCCGCAAAAGTTCGCACTTGTCACAAAATGTATTGCAGTAGTTATGTCACAGAGGGATAAATGCAAACTTAGAAGTTGTCAAACTCCGAATTGTATCTATATAGAGTGGAGCTCGCGCTGTAGACTGCACGCAGACATGTGCCGTGACCAGTGTGCCGTGTACACTTACAGTACGAGAGTAGAGAAGGCGCGCATGCGCGGCGGCGGCGCGCGCGACGACCGCGTGCGCGCGCTGTACACTGCACGCCGCGCACAGCGCCGCGCCGCGCGCCCCGCACAGCGCGCATCGCTCGCGCGACATGTACCGCGCTATACCGCCCGCGCGGTTCACTTCGCGCAACTGCGACTCGCGCGTGTAGCCTAGCTCTGACCACCTGGGGGGCAGGGCTGTAGCTAAAGTCGAATTTGAGGTAGCATTGGTTACACCTAAGGCGGAGGTAAAAAAAATATCACTGAACTGCCCTCAACGCACAGGCTCCTAAATTAATCACCATGTATATCACGTGGTAAATTTAATAGCTATTCGTAGACAAATGATTTCTGTGACAAATTTGAGCATGGATCTAAGATTTTTTTTGTCTCAAACTATAAGCAAACAATTTAATTATAATAATTTATTTTTGTCTTTAGTATTTTTAAGGTAGGGCATTGACCATCACAATCAACAATCCCCCCCCCCCACCCCTCTTAGCTACGGCCGTGCTGGGGGGTGATCGCGAAACTTTGACAACAGAAGCAATTTCCATACTAACTATGCACGTAAGCTGCGTATTCAAACTGTCAAATCCAAACAAATATGTGTCATATTCCTAGTAAAGTGGTGGCAACTTTACTTGAAGCTTCTATGGACTTTTGGAAATAACACGAAAAGAAACATTGACGCAATACTTACCACTTGAAGACGTCAGCGCCGAGCAGCGACAGACAGCGGTGCAGCGGCGGCAGCAGCACCCTAGTCGCGTAGTAGGCCACGTGGGGAGTGAGCGACGTCTCGCTCGCACACCGCACTAGCTCCCGCGGTGTGCGAGCGAGACGCACGAGCGGCACGCCAGGCGCGCCCGACGTCACCAGCCACGCTACGCGCTCGCCAGCCCTCGGTCCGGCGCGACGGTCGCGGGATATAATGCGTCTGGTGGACGAGTTACGTCTTTTGTTCAAGGGAATAATAATAACACGTCTATCTTAGGGGCCCATTCTCGAAACTGTGTCGAGCACAATGTATGTTGAACTTTTTTTTTTGTATTTGTTTTGGCTCCACACTTTTGTGTATTTAGCCAGTGTCAAGTAAATGATAATTTCTGAAGTTAAATTATATTATATATGTATATATGTGTCAAGTCAAGTCCGGTCTAAGTCATGCACTAACACTGAAAACAACACAAGTTTTTGAATATAATATACTGCGGTGATGCGATCTTTTTCATTTTCCCGCCAAAACTCAATTGAACTTAATTGATCCCAACAGTTGAGATGATACATTTCTCGATCGTGCTGCCAAAATCGTAAACATCGATAACTCGTTATTTCCAAAGCTGAGCTAAAAATTTGTAATTAACACGCCTTTTTAAATGACACACAAGAGGAAAATTATGAAAAACATTTGTGGAACCTTGTAACGAAAAAGGAAGAGAAAAAAAAACGAGTATGCTTTAGACCACACGACTGAAGTAAAACTACTTTAGCTCCATCTCTCTTACCCCTACAGTAATATACGAAACGTAACTCTTTCTTTCCATCTTCAAGTAGAGAGAGAGAGGGAGAGGGAGAGAAGGAGAGAGAGGAGAAAGACTTATATCTTCCTCTGCACTCAACTTCCGTTCGCCTCCCCAGTTTACCCCCAAGTTAAGCGTACGTAAAGAAGTTTTACCTCAAAAATAAGCAACTACAAGCAAACATGCCAAAAGTATTCTATATTTTATCGTACTTAGCGATCTCATTAGACGGCGCAGTGGCGCCGGGCCTATACCCGCCGGCCCCGTGGTACTCCCTCGTGAAGAACAAGTCGTGCGGCGCCAGGGAGCCGCGAGCCAGGCGCGACAGTAGTGACGTCACGGTGCGTTTCACGACCGACATGTCGCCGGTGTCGAATAACTCGCATAAAGCTTGTTTGAGTAGCTAAAATATAGAAATCACACTAATATTATAAAGGCGAAAGTTTGTACCTGTGTTTGTGTGTATGTTTGTTACTCCTTCACGCTTCACGGCTGAATGGATTGGGGGCCGTTCAAGTATTACGTAAGCAGATTTATTACAATTATTTAGACCCCCACCCCACTTGTCAGCAAAAGTAAGCAAAGCTCTTACCCCTTTTCCCCCATGCTTACGTAAACATTTTTCAATTAATGTTTTTTTTTTATTATCATAATTATAATGTTTAGTGTTTCAAGCAAAGACAATGTGAGGATTGCTATTCGTGTAAAAAGGTAAATAACTGCCGATGACGTAATCATCATGTAGACTACCCTACCCCCATATCATCCAAAATAAGCAAAGCAAAGACCCCCTGCGCTCCCATAGTGCTTACGTAATACTTCAATGGCCCCTTGGGATGAAATTCGGTACCAAGATAGCTTATACCCTGGATTAACATATAGGCTACATTTTATCCCTGAAAAGTGAATTTTGAATGAGGAAATAATTAAAAAACTTTTTATTCGCGGGTAAAATCGCGGGGTGCAACTATTGCTGTTATAAGCCGAGCGTCTAGTAGTCCTGTAGTGGAATGGTGATGGGGGAATGAGATCATGCAGTTCTTGCGTACATTCACCAAATATAATATGAGAGGGTAGTGGTGGGTCGTTGACGCCTTTACAGTCGATGCAACGAGACCATTTATCGTCAACCATAGACTAGTTGATAAACCAGTTCAATATTCGACTAGTTTATGTCGTAGATGCTTAAACAGGACGTCTAAGCGTCTACGACGGTTTATGCGACGGACGAGCGAACCAATAGATATGCCGTTCATGCGTAAACATGTTTATCACTGAACTATAAACTAGTCTATTCGTTCACGGCAGAGAAAGAGTTGAAAAAAACTGTTCGTTTATTCAACGACCACTACTATGAGAGGGCATCTGAAAATGTTGCAAAATCAGCTATAATTAAGGTACCTTCACACCAGCCGGGCACCCGTCTCTCCTAACGGTCTCAATACCCTTTGCTTCGTAAACCGGTTTCTCTTGGTCAGCACTTTCGTACATGTAACCGACGTAACGTTTCTTCGTTTGTAAGATACATGGTTGGTACACCTGTTGGAGATGAAAATAGACTATACTACTACTAATAGATAAAACTAACCAACTAAAAAAAACCAAAACCAACTAAAAAGAAAAAAAAAATAGGATTATTTTCTTTCTTGAATTATAATTTCGACTGGCCCGATAGCTCAGTTGGTAGTGACCCTGCCTTCTGAACTGCGGGTCGTGGGTTCGATTCCCACCCAGGACAAACATTTGTGTGATGAACATCGACGTTTGTTCTTTGTTTGGGTATTATATTGTATTCTATGTATGTATTTACAAACAAAAAGTATCTAAGTATTGTATCAGTTATCTGGTTCCCATAGTACAAGCTTTGCTTAGTTTGGGGCTAGATGGCGTTGTGTGAGAGGTTAAAAAAAAAAAAAATTCAAGAAAGAAAATAATCCTGGTTGAGCATGTCGGCTCATAACCCGCCCCCGGGTTATGAGCCGACATGCTTAACCACTACACCACAGAGGCTGTGAAATATATATAAACACTCGAAATGTAATTGTTTTCCCGCGAGAACATTTGATTTTCCGGCGAAAAAGCCATGTTGATTTCGGTAGTTTTTTTTAACTTCTTAGCAAACAGTTGGAAAAACATTCAAAACCACTTCTGCACAAGCAAATAAATCCTACTAATATTATAAATGTGAAAGTTTGTGAGTATGGAAAAATGTTTTTTAGGCACTCTTTTAACGCAAAAACTAGAACCTCAATGTTCAATGACCTAACCAAATGGATCTGGATGAAATTTAGAACACAGATAGTTTATAGCCTAGATTAGAACACATGGGACACTTTTTATCCCGATCGTACATTCCCGTGGGACAATTATAGAACACCACTAGGGCGACGCCGCGGGCTTTTTCATAACAAAATGGTAAAAAGAAATCTTTGGAATATAGATAGCATATACATACAGTGGATTAACATATAGGATACTTTTTATCCCGTACGTACATTCCCATGGGACAATTTTGGGCGCAGTAAATAATAAAATATTCCTCAAAGTTATACTCGTGGGTAATACACGTACAAATGTACCTTTTCTAATTTGAGCGCGACCGGTGAAGGATTGTCTGCGGTTACGGCGTCGGCTATTTGCTGTCCGATCTCGAACGCTTGTGCGCGCGTCGCTCCCGGAACTAACACGAACATGGAGTCCGTATCGCCGTACACCACCTGTTGTAAAATGGCGGACTAATAAAAAACAAGTGTGCTTCATTTTTAATTATTTTATTCATCAACAGAATTGTAGCATCATTACAGACAAATATCCAATGCGATTTTACAACTTATAATAAATATTTAATTCTTTGTAAAGTGTAGGTATCCACCAGGAAAGGAAAAAAAATATCTTCTTCGTTTCCTATAGGCCACGCGGGCGAAGCTGCGGGCAGAAGCTAGTAAAAGTATATGGTTCAATTCTGTTCGGTTGGCAGTTACTATCTCGCATTAACCAAAACCCCAACCAGCACCAAACCAGCGTCAGATGTTTCTGACAGTAACATGTTTAGTCGAACACCCATTCAACACTATAATAATATGTGTGGATATCTCACACAACGTCATCTAGCTCCAAACTAAGCAAAGCTTGTACTATGGGAACCAGATAACTGATACAATACTTACTTTTTTTTGTAAATACATACATAGAATAGAATATAACACCCAGACACGGAACAAACACCTATGTTCATCACACAACTGTTTGTACTGGGTGGGAGTCGAACCCACAACTCACAGTTTAGAAGGTAGGATTACTTCCAACTGAGCTATCGGGCCAGTCAATCACCAGCTAGGGCTCCAGATTGGGCCAGGTGACACTGATCTGCCATATTATGTACTATTTATTATCTACCTCCCTTTTTAAACTTTCGCGACTTGAACTCATATTGTAAAGATAAAACAGGTCTATTCGCGTACAAAAATTATCAAAAAATTATTTTGACTAACCTCGACGTTTCGACCAAGTTACATTGGCCGTGGTCACGAGGGGACTGGAGTAGCGGGTGTCAGCATCGTGCAGAACGGGCGTCGTCTCCAACTACTCGCATTTGGCCTTGTAAATTTTCACTATCAATATCCCGGAATACAATACTAACAGTATCGGCAACTGCCGATACTGTTAGTCGACGTTGTGTGTGTTCGCGTGAAACTTCACGCGAACACACACAACGTCGAGGTCAGTCAAAATAATGTTTTGATAATTTTTGTGCGCGAATAGACCCGTTCTATCTTTACAATTATTATCTACTGTTGAATAAATGATTTCTTACCTTAACGTTCCATTGAGCGTTGCTTCTGACCAGTTTGATAGCCCGTTCCAATGTTTCTCGTCCTTTGGCCACGACGCTGTCACCCACCTCGACGCACGGCATGCGACCGCTGAAATTAGCCGCTGTGTAACCATATGTCACGTTCGCTATTAATTTTAAGCCTGGAAAGCAAGTCATAGCTCAGTTTTAGTGCACAGCGTCATTTAGCATTTGGAATCCTAAATGACCCAACGTATCCAAATTATTCTTTGGGAATCAGAAAACGATATTTCTTCTTAGTACATAGTTTGTGGATAGAATACTTACAGACTGACTTATTACTTTTTTTACAAATTATTTTGCGTTTGATTACTTCGTTTAATGGAAAGCGAAGATTAAGTGGACGTCGAACAAAAGGCATCTGTAAACGAGGCAGATATTTATTTATACCTGAATATGTGAGACACTGGGTAAGTAGATTACCTCTATAAATGAAACCAATTTGCAGGTCCCTTGATGTCTCACTTAACTAGGTGTTACTGTAAATAAATGTTGTGATTCCTGAGTAAATGTATTTTCATCCTTTCTTTCAAGTAGTAGTCTTTCTTTTTTGTTCTCGGTAAGAATTGAACCAATAAACCTTTAATCATATAATACCTATTCTAGTGCCGATTCTCTAAATCTAAATAATGTTAAAATATGTTCATCTTTTTCATTTCCTTTTTATTAGAAGGGTATAGTAATATTTTAAGTTTAGCTGCGACAAAGTATTGACACTAATGACTTCGCCTTTTGGCTTCATCTTGGCTGACATCAATATAATGTGAAAAAAAGGTACGTGCGTAAAGTGTTACGTGCTGACACTCACGAAAGCCACCGCGGCTTGCGTTAGTAACTACTTTAATTTAACCTGTTTTTGTACTTTAATTTTAGACAAGAATTGAATAAATGTTTTTCTATTTCTATAAGTGGCTCCCAGAAGAAGGACATCGAAAATGTCCGAAAGCTGGTCGGAGTAATTTAGACTTTTTAATTGATGTGAGTTTAGCCGTTTTCTCGTAAGATATTTAGCTTACGAGAGAAAAAGTAATAAGAGAAAAATTACGAACTAACCCAGCTGTCTAGAATGCATAGCCTTCTTCACATTTTCGTCCGTTTGCATTTTCATACTTTTCTTCACCGCCTGTCTTGCCGCTAAGATCCTTTTAAGCAATGCGGGTAGTACGCCTCTGCGAACTGAAGCCTTGACGAAACCGACACCCACTGGTGACCAGTGCACTAGACCTTGCTTCACTAGTGCATCTAGTTTAGATTTTGGTATTCGGAGACGCCAGGCACCGAATTCGTAAGCTGTGTCACTAGTATGGAATAAATAAATAAAGCACTTGGATCATAAATACGCCAATTGACATTGTGACATTTTAGAAGAGCAGTGTCGAGTTTGTTTTGGTCGGGTGCGGTTTGGTTATAGGCTCGGTTTGCTTTGGTTTGTTAGGGTTAGGTGGAATTTGATTTGGTTCGGTTCATTATGACTTGTATGGTATTGTATATTTTCTGTGATTTTGGATTGGTGGGGTTTGGACTTTGGTTCAGTAGGAGTGTGGTCCGTTGCAGTATTCTACATGTAAAAAAATTAAGATGTTTAGTATAAACTTCAAATAAAATGCATCACTTTACACAATATAATGTAAAATGTAAATATATGTAAAATAGACAACTTACCCATTAATATTTTGGACACGTCCAATACAAGTCGAAAAGCAGTAATTGTAAGCAATCATCATGGACGGGTATAGACTTTGGAAATCCAGAACTATCATAGGATCCGTATAGAAACGAGATTCTGTGAAAGAATATAACAAAATCAGATAACGGTGCTAAATGGAGGTGGCTTTGAAGCAACATTATGAAAACTCAATTGATTGAAATATCTTAATACTTTCTAACCTGGTTCAAAAATAAGTGGCAAGCATTCTGGAGCACGCATTGCGGCTCGTTGCTTCACCGTAGGTGATAATGCTATGAGATTGAGCGGCCTTGCGGCACGAAGCATCAGTGATTCTACTCGAAACTGAGACCCTCTCGAAAGGACCTCCCACCACTGTAGCCCGAAGAGCCTTGCCAACTCTGATGTGCGATCTAAGAAAAAGGAAAATTTGTCGTCCGTAAATACGAATAAGCTTTATAATGCAGCAAGCAACAATAGCTTGTAGCACAGAGGAAAAAGTAACACCAAAATAGTAAAAATATCATTTGACGAAACATCCGTAAAATATGCTTCAGCTTCAGTGCATGAATGTTTGTTGCGTTATTTTGCAATTAGTAGTATTAGTAGAAGTGGTGCCTCAGCTAAGGCCCAATACTTAATCTATTTGCCGATCACTAAATATTTTTTATTATTATTACTAGATAGGCTTGCGTTTGACCACTATCGCACCTGATGGTAAGTAACGATGCGGTCTAGGATGTAACACGCTTGCCTAGAAGATACCCGTTCACTCTCGATTTGAAGACTCCAAGGTTGTAGTTAAAAATATTACAACCTTGGATATGTTTAGCGAAAATGGCACTTACTTATGATATCTAGCTTTTCTAACATCCGAGCAGTCCCAGACAGTCTGGTAAGGTAGTACTCCACTGGAATCCACCTCAATATTCTCGACTCATCACACCACCACTCCGCCAGCTGCGCAAAACTGTATTTCGGGACTCTCTCCTTCAATATCTCATACATACAGTTTTCAAAACTGTAGCTAGACAATGCTAATTCATGACGAAACAAGCGCCACACATTGAACATCACTCTTCCAATAATTCTGCTTTCAAAATCGTTCTCTTCACTTCGCCAACGTTTTTGACGATACTTCTCGTTTATTCTAGATATTTCCTTCACTATGTCTAAGCCCAAGAATTGTGCTCTTTCCATAACATATCCCCAAGAATTCATTTCAATTTCATACCCACACATTATATCGGGATCATGTTTTTTTACTAAATGTATAATATTTTCAATTAAATCTAGCTCATTATTAACATAGCTTACTTTAATATTGAAAATGCATCTATCTAGGTATTTAGGCGGAGTCACACTACTATCGACAACAAGTACTTCAGTAATAGATTTAGGGAGAGGATGATTTGGAGGGCTATCGTTTGTTATTTTTACAAATACTGCTTGAATTTCATCTAGAGTTGGATCTGGATTAAAATCTCTTCTCGTTTTTGTATGTACTTCTACTAACATCAAGGTAAGAAAGTTTACCTAAAAAATAAAAATTATGAATTTGGGATGTTTTACGTTTTCATCATAAGGTATTATATAAAAAAATTACTTACATCAACTGCGGGAGATTCAACGGAAGTCATTTCACTCTGATTATTATTACTTCCAAAACAGAGAAAAGATCCATCTGGCTGCATTGTGACTTGTAATGTATTATCTAAATTCGTATTTTTCTGTAAAATAAATATTAATTAATTCTACGTATGTAAATAATGCATTGCTTTATTTATTGTGAAAATACGTAAACAGCATTTATTACCGTAATATCATCATGGCTTTCTAAACTAACACTATTATTAATTTCATCATCTTGCAGACCCAGTGCTTGTGAATTATCTAATTCGTCAATATTTTTACTTATATCACTATCTGCTTTTTCCAGTTTAACTTCACTTTTATTTTCAACCCATTTTATAACTTCTTTTCTAGTTGGAGGCTTTTTTATAGGTTCCAATATACAACTTTTATTTCCAGCTAATAAAGATTTTAAAGCTTCAGGTTTTGAAGTTTCTTGCGACATTTCATTATTTTGCAAGAATAGCAACTGACGCCATTCTTCTATACTAATAGTATTCAGAACTTTCTCAAAAGGCTTCTGGTCTTTAGCCAATTTGCTGTGTAATTTCAATATGATTTGTCCGATTTCAACTTTATCACCAACATCTTTATGATCTGAAAAATAAGGCACGACCTTGGGTATCACTTTAGGGATTTTGTATTTCTCCAGAGTTGTCATTATGTAGCGTTTTGTTGGTGGTTTTAGTTTAGGTGTTAATATTTTTAACGGTGCATTTCCGGAAAACTTTAAGCTTGGCATGGTGGGGGAATTTAATACAATGTCTGTATGCATTACAGTTGAATCTTTGTTTTCGATTTTGATTGTCATTTCCCGATTTTCTTCTGGTTTTTCGATAGGTGTTTCCTCATATAAAAGTCTACTAGAATCCAACTCTGACGAAGAGTCAAAGACTTTTGATGCATAAAAGCTTGTTATTCCTTTATTGGTTTCTTGAGATGAATCGGTATCTATGATAGAATCATCTACAGATTGCAAAAGTGTATGATTGATATTATTTAAGTTTGATGGCCCTGCCATAGGTTTAAAATCATTTTGTAAATCGTAGGCTTCTGCCGGTTTTATATTACTATCATCGTTCTTCATTACTTTGTTAACTAAATCTGTTATAGATAAGATTTCTCTTTCAGAGTCTTTTTTCTTCTCATGAGAATTTTCTAGAATACTTTTAGATTCTATTTCCACAGCACGTTTTAAATGTAGGTCAGAGATATTATCTATGGTGTTCCTTGGCGCGATTATTTCATCTATTTCACTCGAATCTATTTTGGAGCTTGAATCTTCTTGTGATCTTGTAGACGTATCTTTTTTCTTAGTTTTGGGTCTAGAGAGACCAAGCTTAAAAGGTCGCATTTTTCTTTTTCTCACTTTTTTAACATCTAAAAAATACAGTTGTGTTTATTCACCAAACCCTTTGCAGTAATAAATGCAGTAACACACTCAAACAATTGAAACAACATAAAGTAACTTACGATCGTCATCAAATGTGCCATCTAACTGAGCGATATTTGCACCATCCCAAAAAGAATCATTCCATAATGGTAAATTTTCTCTTGCACCATCTTTACTGAAATAAAGAAAAAAATTTCCCCTTAGAACTATTAAACATAAATTTGTTTATATTTATTACTGTTTTATACCTGTTATTTATCTGCAAAAATATCGTTTCATCTTTATATATTTGTGAATATTCAGCATCATCTGACTCAAACCCATCATTTTCCTCCACATATGCTGGAGTGCCCATAACACTGTCTTCATCTGCTGGTTTTTCATCCATGTCTTGAAGCATGTCAACTAATTCTAGATCTTCACTGTTTACTGGAAAGCACATAAAAATAACATGAACATAAGTTGATTCATCATATTATTTAAATAAAAAAGTTTTTCACTTACACAAAATTTGACTGTAATGCAAGCTGCTATTCAATGCCAAATTTTCATCAACAATGGTATTATCAAGATCCTCTGTTAGGGTCTCATCTAAGTCTCTCCTGAAAGTGTCACACATATTCACACCAGTAGACTCAGGTAAATGAACACTCACATCTACTGCATCATACACTTGTGAACCTTCTAGGCTTTCAGCAGGGTAATAAACTGATTCAATAGACTTTTTCATATCTTGATCTACACTAACAGATTTATCAATCAGATTTGTAGATTTTATCAAAAATATTTGTTCAAATTTGTAATGTGATTCTGTTTCTTTTGCAGTTGTTCTTCCTTGAGACAAAGATTTTGATGCTAAAGACATGTTCAACTGTTTTCGCCTTTCCATTTCTTGGTTCCATACCTCTTCCAGTCCGGGGTTTTCAATACCATCTCCTTTTCCTATTCTTTGTCTGTTTATAATGTGAGAGGCACTGCAGTCTGCCTCATAGAAGCATGAACTTTCTGGTTTCAGACTTGATTCACTGGGGCTTTCTAAAGGTTCATTGCTACAACCTGATTTTCGAAATTTCACGGTTAGCAAGTCTATATTACTCATTCCAAATAGGTTGAAGTCTATAAAGAATTGCAGTGTGAAGTTAAGATGAGACTCATGCGGTTGTAATGGTTGGCCAAGTATAGCACCATTGCTGCACAGTTCTACTGCTTGTTTTATTAACCCTGGACTGTATAGAAAGACCTTTAGGTACAAGTGTTCTTTGTCATGAAATCCATAAAATGGTCTGTAAATAGTGAATTTATTGTTATTTACTACAGAATAAATAAAAGTATAAATATCAGGTTCTTTAAACAAGTGAACAGTATTATTATTTTACAATATGTAGATACAGATTGTTTGACACTATAATGTTGGATAAAAATGTTATATAGAAACAGTGCTGTTGCTCAATTATTTTATTAAATGTATGAATTACATTGCAGCTAAATGGAGTGGAGTGACAATACACGACGTAGCCAGTAACCGGAAGAATAGAGCCAAAGACCTGGCTCAGTTGCTACTCCCTGGGAGAAACTTATGTCCAGTAGATTGGTGTAAGCATCGGATGACAATGAAATCATGATGATGAAATACATTTTAATTACTTACAAGCCTTTGACTAAAGAAATCTTGTAAACATGTTGATTGGCTGAAGTAGCTTGTTTCAACGCTATATTTAATGCCTTGTCTAGGCTTGCAGCTATCTGTAAATTTAAATAATATGTCATTTTAGTCAGAGGTATTTTATTTATTGTGTGTATATCACTGAGCAATAGCAAAAACTTAATGCAGGGGGCTTGCAGCATATTCAGACAGCCTCTGTGGTGTAGAGGTTGAGCAGGTCGGCTCACAACCTGGAGGCAGGGGGTTCGATTCTCGCAGCAGGACAAGTGTTTGTGCATAAAGCGCAAATACTTGTTATGAGTCTGGGCATTGTGGGACCATGGTCCTTGTAGTTTCTGAGTCCCTAGACAGAGGGAATTCTAGTTAGGGTCCAGGATTTATGTGTGTGATTGTTGGGCGTTATTATTATTATTATTACACTTCACTGCTGCCATTAGGTTTTAATCACACTCTACTAGAGATGAAGAAAGTTAATGGTATGTATATAATGACCCTCTTTATAGATTCTATGTATGCTAATAGCAACATAAGGTTAGGCTAATGATGCAAGTCGAAATTAAATTGCACAGGCAATGTGTTATTGACTAAATCCAAATTACCTGATACAGATATTGCGGTTCTGGGTTTGGAGTGGGACATGGTATGTAAAAGTATGGGAACACTCCGTGAATGTGGACACATGCTTTAAGACCCCCTGGAGTTGGCCCAAATATTCTTAGCACTGGAACCTAAAAAAATTTGAAGATTATTGCTAACATCTCCCACTGGTAGAAGTTGCTACCAATTCTTAATTTTGTGGACCTCTACTAGCCTAACGGCCTACAGTCTTCTGGTGTGAACTAGAACAACATTTTATTCTTATTCTTAATAGCCTGCAGTTTTGGTGGTACAGAATTTGATAAAAATAATAAGAAAATAAAAAATAATATAGTATTTAAATAATTATTTTACCTGTTTGATATCTGTTCCTCTGAATTCTGAGTAAATCACATCTATTCCTGGAATAGGCTTGGTCAAGTAATGGTCACACACTACTATTCTCACTGAAAACTCAGGTTCCTGCCGTGATATATCTAAAAGAAACAAACGAAATGAAAAATGTATGTACAGCTCAAGTGCAAGCTAAGTTTAATGTGTTTAACTTTACCATCACTACTCACTAGATGGGCCACTCATAATTCATTGCTTTTAGGAGAAAAGCTGAAAATCCTCAAGAGTAATATGAATACCATATCATATTCTAGTCACAGACCAAGTACAGGATACTATGCCTAGGACCATGAATCAGAATTTGATTCATTGTCCTAGGCATAGTATCCTTTATCAATGGGGGCTACCTGTCAAAAAAAAATCACCAGGTGGCGCTACAGTTACGACAGTCCAAGGAAATTTGAAAAACACCGCGAAATCTATAGTTTCGTGAGATTTTTTATTTTTATTTATTCAATAGTGGTCCATTATGAACAATTCAAGGTATGGTGTAATGAGAGTAGATGAATTACGGTCGGAGTTAAGGAAAAAAGGTGCTAAGTAAGTGGAACAAAAGAAAAACTTATACAAAGGTAAGGGGTAAAGGTTATTTGTCCAGTCAAAGCATGAAATTGAATTAAAGCTAACAAGCTCTAAACTAATTTGTTTCTCTTGCAGGCTTGAAGACTATGTCAGAATATGATAATTTTAAAAATTTCCTATCAGATGAGCCGCAATGTGAGCAAAAATTTAGTGTAGAATGGCCTGAAGATGCGATATATACTAGCGTTGCTCAGAAAAGCATAACACCAGAGCTAGATATTATTTGCATTGATAGTTATTATCTGGAAACATATAAAGATAATGCTGGACTTACAAAGTATGCTGCTGTTCACCGGAAAGGCTATAACATGATGCTTAATAAATATATCCTAGCTCTGGTGACAACATCATCTAAAGATTATTTGTTTTTTAAAGGACAAGTGCACTCTGAAAATTCTAAATCTCTTACATATTTTGTAAGTATTGCTTTCAAAAAGAGTGATGATGGTGTTATTGTTCAATCTATGTGTGAGTGTGTGTCTGGCAAAGGACCAAAGGCTGTTTGTAAGCATGTTGCATGTGTAACTTATGCAATTTTGAGGTTTAGAGAGCTTCAAGAATGGTGCATTAAAAAAACTCCTACTGAAATCAAACAGATATGGCATGAACCAAAGAAAATGAAATTGAACTCTTCTCCTAAAAAAGCAGAAGACCTAAGGTTTGAGATAGAAGAGTACAATGTTACTAAAAGAAAAAAAAGCAACATGTGTTTCGACCCACGACCAGAAACCACATGCAGTGCGGAAGAGTGGAATAATTTTGTTCAAAGCAAAGTCATAAATTATTGTTCATTGAAGGGGAAACGCTTAGGTATTATTTACCATCTTCAAGGAGGAGCTTATTGAGTTGTCTGCTTATATTTTTATACTCATAACATGGCTTATAATTACTAATACATACTTACTAACATTTAATATACTTAAATATTCATTTGATTAACTCTGATTTTTCCAACAGGCATGAATGGTGTGATCCCCGTTGCTTGCTTCGTGGGCTTAGTAAATGACCATCACTATTTAAAAGAACCTCTGCATTTCCAATACATTCTGAACCGAATAACTGTTAGTTACCTTTTGATAACATTTATTGATTAGTTAACATAGACAAGACTATAAGTAACAAGTAACTTACAAATCATCTAAATTACTACTAATATTACAAACTCTTATTTTAATACCTTCTACATCTACAGGTCACTTCTGAAGAAGCAGATGCGATAGAGCACCAAACAAGGCACCAGTCACTATGTAAACTGTGGCATATAGAGAGATCTATAAGAGTTACTGCTTCTCATGTAGGCAACATATGTAAATTCACAGAAAAAAGAGATCAGTCAAAATATGCTGAAGATATTGTGTTCACAAAAGAGTTTACCGCTTCAGCATTGGAGTGGGGGAAAGCGAATGAAGCTACTTCAATAGAATCATATGAGGCTATGTCTTACAACAAGGTGCAGAAGTGTGGTATAGTTATTTCTCTAAAGTATCCATATATTGCAGCATCACCTGATGGTTTGATAGGTGATTTAACAACTTTGGAGGTGAAGTTTCCTTCTCGATAAGAGATGATTTTATAAATGCTGAAAATTATTCTCATTTAGAATTTATAAATAATCAACTGTGTTTGAAAAATAACAGTTCATATTATCTACAAATACAAACTTAGCTACTTGTTACTAATAGGCAATATGGTGATTTTTTTGTATGGACAAACAAAGATGAGAAAAGAATAATTGTGAACAGATACGATAAAATTATCAATGACATCATCATCCCTAAAGTGACAGATTTTTACTTCAAACATATGTTGCCTGTTATAGGAAGAAAACTGTATGGATACAAATAAAAAAAATTAAAATGAATTAAGTGTTTTTATTTAATTGCTGAATTGGTACTTAAATATTTTTTTAAAATCTTGATGCATGGTAGTGCATCCATGAGTTTGGGCACTAACAATGTGTTATCTTACACAAACCATTTCAAAACTTTCAACCATTATTCAATCAGAATTTTACAAATTTATGTTCTTGATAAAATCGAAGTATAGAGCATCACTATACTATGTTATTTCTAAAATTAATAAGCATGCATTGCTGCGAGACTGGGTTTTTAGGTTTATCTATTTTTATTTCTGTGTGGTCAATAATGACCGTGCATGGATTGGATTTATTTTGAAATAGTGCATTCTTATCAATTACTTCTTTAGGAACCCATAGATTGAGGTCTTTAAATTTGCAGTATAAATAGTTTATCCAAGCTATAAAAATATTGCTTACAAGTGATTTGCCAATATCGAAATGGAGAGATAGCTCTGTTGCACATATTACGTCTTATCTTTATTAATGTTAAGTAAAATTCATTGCAAGGTGATAACATATGTTGTCTTTTAGATGCCTTGAATGTTGGGTAGTATTTTAAGTTGTTTACTTCTTCACCAAAAAGATTAAAAACAAACATAAAATGTACATTGTCAAAATCTGTGTAAAAATGTACCACACCAGCATGTTTTTTATCTTCAAGGTTTTCGTGTTGTTTTTCTGTACAACTTACAGTTTTCTTATATTCAGACATCATACTGTCATTGTCACAAGCGCACAATAAACATTGAATCTCAACATCCTTATTTGAAGGCTCAATTTCTACACATGACAGCTCCACTTCAGACCCAATCTGCTCTTCAAGGTGTATGTTTGAAGTATTAACTGGGTGATAGGTTAATTTAGATGCTATCTGTATTTTCTTTTCTTCTCTTTTTAAAGCTCTTTCTTCACGCTTCTTTGCAATAATATTGCTACTCCTAAAGTTATTCCATGCAAACTTGCTTGGTACTGCATGTTTTTTTTAGAAAATACCTTGCTGAAACAAAAAAAAAACACTACATTGTAAGATTTGTATGTTGACACTGTAATAAAGTTATTAGCTATCATGTTATGCATATTGTTAAAGTAGTATATTTACTTGTATAAAATATTATTAAAATAATATAAAATTTGTCATGCATTTTTTAGATTTTGGTTATAAATGATTAAACTTCACTTATTTATAATAAACTATACAAATACAATAAACTAACAACCACAAATTATGTCCAAAATGTACAACAAAAAGTGTTTTTATGTTAATTATATGCAAGTTGCTTACAAATATTACTAAGCGTGTTTGGTACTCAGCGTGCTAAATAATTTAATGTGAACATGTATATAACTTACGTATTTCTTCATATGACTCCTTGGGTAGAGCATAATCTTTGGGGCTGAAGTGTTTTTTACAAACAACTGAGTATTTTGAAGGCTTGAATTTATCTCGCCGAATCGCCACTAACCACTGTTTTAAAAGTGATTTATCTTGGGGAAACTTATGCCCACCTTTCTTTTCTGAACACAACACAGCTTTGTGGCATGTTTTTAGTAGCTTATTTCGTTATTTTAGTAGAGAAATACGGGACAAACCTAATGAGATAACACCAATATTACTTTGACTTTTGACAGCCTGGGACTGTCGCAACAATAGCGCCATCTGGTGACGCTTATAATGGTAGCCCCCATTACTTGACACTGGCTAAATACACAAAAGTGTGGAGCCAAAACATAAAAAAAAACATCTTCGTTTAATGTGCTATGCTATTATTCTACATGACACTGGCAAAATCGTGGTTAAACTCTTCATGCAAAAACCAATTCTTGTACAATTGTTTGTAATAACTATTATTATTTATTTATTTTTATGTTTTGGCTCCACACTTTTGTGTATTTAGCCAGTGTCAAGTAATTGATAATTTTTCAAGTTAATGATATTTACGCAAATATGTGTCAAGTCACAGTCGAAGTCATCAAGTCAAGTCATAGTCTAGTTAAAGTCATACTCCTAGTAAAGTGGTGGCAACTTTACTTGAAGCTTCTATGGAGTTTTGGAAACAACACGAAAAGAAACGTTTCACCATCATTATACCACTTTCCCACACTCATGCCTGTAATCCAGCACTTAACGAATAAAAGGCTACCAATTTTATGCACTAACACTGAAAATAACAAGTTTTGAAAAAATAATACAATGCGGCGACGCGATCTTTTTTGTTTTCCCGCCAAAACTGTCTAATAATAATAATAATTTGTTTTAATGTTTTGGCTCCACACTTTTGTGTATTTAGCCAGTGTCAAGTAATTGATAATTTGTCAAGTTAATGATATTTCACGCAAATATGTGCCAAGTCATAGTCGAAGTCAAAGTCATACTCCTAGTAAAGTGGTGGCAACTTTACTTGAAGCTTTTATGGAGTTTTGGAAACAACACGAAAAGAAACGTTTCACCATCATTATACCATTTTCCCACACTCACGCCTGTAATCCAGCACTTAACGAATAGAATGCCACCAATTTTACTAACACTGAACTAACAGTGAAACACGCTAGCACTAACACTGAAAATAACAAGTTTTGGAAAATAATACAAAGCGGTGACGCAATCTTTTCGTTTTTCCGCCAAAACTGAATAATATCTATTATTATATTAATTATTCTGACTTATCCAAAGAGTATTGTATAGTTGTTCGAACATATTACGTGCTTAATAGATTAATCTGTGAACAGAAATTATGTATGTAACACGTAGTGATTATATACTCTTTGTCTATAACTGTTTGAGTCTTAGCGTAGCGTTACATACTCTTTGTTTGAGTCTGTGCCTGACTGCCCGTGCCTGTGCCACTTTCGAGTTTTGGAAATTAAAATCAATTTCGTTGCAAGCCGAAATTACTATACAAATACAATTAAATAAAAAAAGGAAAATTTTAAATGTGTAACAAGTCAAAAAGATGTGCGAGCATGTTGTGATATGATGTGACTGGACAATGCACTAGATTTACAAAATGTTGTTATATTTTTGTGTGGAACACTTTGTAGAAACACGTATTTCTATCAAGAGATAATAAATCGGGAAGAAATTAAACACTGGTGAGATGATGGACGATGAGGAGGCTGATTTGAGAGAGCAAATATTCCATAACAATGTCAGGGAGCAAATTGTAAGTGCGAATAAATGTTTTCATGAAGGGTCCTACATACTATGTAAATCAACAAATAATAATTTAGCAGCTCGTAAGATGTGCGCGAGTTTACGACACATCCACGCTGTTTGTAATCTTTATGTAGCGTAGTGGTATTTAGTTCCATAATTCCCTATAGCAAATATGTCGGAAAAGACCACATTCTGTTTACAAATCTGAATATAGGTTTGATCTTTGCATGTGATTTGAATTCGTAAGTGGAGCTAAATCGGTTTTTGAACATGAATTAGTTCAAATACATTATATTTCCATTTATTGCTAGTTAATTGATATGTAATAGTTAATTAGTAATATATAAAAATTTAAAGAAAAAATATATTTATGCCAACAGCAATGCAAAATAGATTTCTTTTAAAATCTTGCCTAGCCACCTGGAATAATGTAGATATTAACACAGTGGTAATATTTATCTTATTTAAGGCTGATTATGAGAGTGTACATTTTTATTGTAGATCTTCCTGCTATTATTCATTCTGCTCTACCTCATGTCATTCATGCTTATTGAGAAATTCCGTCGACGAGACAGTGAAGACTATTACACAGCTGATGAAGATGAGGTGAAGGTGTACCGTATCAGCTTGTGGCTATGTACATTTGCGCTGGCTGTATCACTGGGGTCTGCACTCTTGCTGCCGGTGTCAATTGTCAGCAATGAAGTGCTTATATTATACCCAAACAGCTATTATGTGAAATGGCTCAACAGTTCTTTGATACAGGGTAAGTTGATACCATTCTTTTTTTATCCATAGTTTGTTTAATAATAGGTCTTTACCTATGAAATTGCCGTATTGCAGTACAGACTTTTTCAAACAAAAAAAAGTTTTGATTGGCTATGAATTCTAAATTCAAATTAATTTTGTTTTAAAAATATGACATTCTATTTACAATATAAGTCTTTTGTTTATTGATTAGCGTTGTATTTTCATTACATTTCAACATTTTTCCTCATAATGGATACTTTGAAATTTCGTGTAATTATGGAATATGAGTTCCGTCGTGGCACCAACGCGGCACAAACGACACGTAACATCAACGACGTTTACGGAGAGAACTGTACAAACGAACGTACAACCCGTTATTGGTTTGCTCGGTTCCGTTCTGGGAATTTTGACTTGAAAAATGAACCTCGCGGTCGTCCGGAAACTTTGGTCAACAATGATGAATTAAAGGCGATTGTGGAAGCTGATGAATCTCAATCTACAGCTGAGCTGGCAGCAGCTTTTGATGTTAGCATCAAAACAATATTGGTCCATTTGCGACAGATTGGCAAGATAAAAAAGCTTGATAGATGGGTGCCCCACGAACTTAACGATCGCCAGCGCAACGTACGCGTCGAGACTTGCCTTGCGCTGCTTAACAGGCACAGAAATGAAGGAATTTTGAACCGAATTGTTACGTGCGACGAAAAATGGATTCTTTTTGACAATCGAAAGCGCTCAGCAAGTTGGTTAGATCCTGGTTCGGTACCAAAGCAATGTCCAAAACGAAAAATGACCCCTAGAAAGGTGATGGTCACAGTTTGGTGGTCTAGTGCTGGTGTGATTCATCACAGCTTTTTACAAAACGGCGAGAGCATTACCGCAGATGTGTACATTGAAGAACTGACCACAATGATGGCGAAACTCGCACGTCTGCAACCAGCCTTGGTCAATCGGTCGTCTCCACTGCTACTTCACGACAACGCGCGACCCCATACTGCACAACAGACCGTCTCTAAGCTGCATGAGTTGGGTTTGCAAGCTCTCCCTCATCCGCCATACTCACCAGATCTTGCGCCTACCGACCATTACTTTTTCCAAAATTTGGACAACTTTTTAGCGGGAAAAAAATTCAATTCCCGAGGGGCAGTACAAAACGCCTTTGAAGAGTTTGTTGTCTCCCGTCCTGCTGATTTTTTCAAGAAGGGCATCCATAAACTGCCACAGCGTTGGCAAAGATGCATTGATTGCAGGGGTGATTACTTTGAATAAAAGAAATAAATAAGTTAGAAAAAAAAATACTTTAACTTTTTTCAAACAAAACGGCAATTTCATAGGTAAAGACCTAATATCTGCAAGTAGGCAGCTACAATAATGGTCTGGTGTGTCTTGTAGCGATTTTATTTCACTAAAATATTAGGTGTATATTTATGATGTGTATAGCATATAGTATGATGATAAAAATCATTTCCATTAAAAATCAATATGTATTTAGGTGGATGTTACTAAATACTTAAGAAAAAATGAAATACCTTGTTCACATAATTATGCCTCAATAACACTCATGAAAATTGAATGACTATCTCCCATTCAAATGAAATTACAAACAGCTGTGTTTTGATTAGCTAAAATGACAACATATTCATTTTGTTAGTTCTGTATTGGCCAAGAAAAAATCATGAAATATTCCATAAATATTTCATTATGATTCTTGTTATTCATAAATACAAAATCAAAGCCATTCCCATTAACATCAGCATATGTGAACAATCTAAAACACAGACACAGTTTTTCGGTTTTACCTTGTATTTTGTGGTGTTACTTTATTATTTCAAGAGTTTATTAAACTGCTTGTGCTCTTGACTTTTGTTCTTCTATTGTGCTATCTCAGAAGGTACATATTTTTCATAGATTTTTGTCTATTATTATCTACTCAGACTACCTACTATATTAATCATTGAATTTTGTTTGTACATAAATACTTATGCATAAATTATTTTACCTCACTGTGTAAAGGTAAGTAAGAAAGCAATTTGCTTAAACTATTCACATATAATATACATCACAATACATGAAACGGATTTTTTTTGTGCATCTTTGACATTAATTTAAACATTAGTTAAACAAATTTTGATAGAATTTCCCAAACACACTGCTTTACAACTAAGAGTAAATATTAGGTCTTTACCTATGAAATTGCCGTTTTGTTTGAAAAAAGTTAAAGTATTTTTTTTTTCGAACTTATTTATTTCTTTTATTCAAAGTAATCACCCCTGCAATCAATGCATCTTTGCCAACGCTGTGGCAGTTTATGGATGCCCTTCTTGAAAAAATCAGCAGGACGGGAGACAACAAACTCTTCAAAGGCGTTTTGTACTGCCTCTCGGGAATTGAACTTTTTTCCCGCTAAAAAGTTGTCCAAATTTTGGAAAAAGTAATAGTCGGTAGGCGCAAGATCTGGTGAGTATGGCGGATGAGGGAGAGCTTCCAAACCCAACTCATGCAGCTTAGAGACGGTCTGTTGTGCAGTATGGGGTCGCGCGTTGTCGTGAAGTAGCAGTGGAGACGACCGATTGACCAAAGCTGGTTGCAGACGTGCGAGTTTCGCCATCATTGTGGTCAGTTCTTCAATGTACACATCTGCAGTAATGCTCTCGCCGTTTTGTAAAAAGCTATGATGAATCACACCAGCACTAGACCACCAAACTGTGACCATCACCTTTCTAGGGGTCATTTTTCGTTTTGCACATTGCTTTGGTACCGAACCAGGATCTAACCAACTTGCTGAGCGCTTTCGATTGTCAAAAAGAATCCATTTTTCGTCACACGTAACAATTCGGTTCAAAATTCTTTCATTTCTGTGTCTGTTAAGCAGCACAAGGCAAGTCTCGCCGCGTACGTTGCGCTGGCGATCGTTAAGTTTGTGGGGCACCCATTTATCAAGCTTTTTTATCTTGCCAATCTGTCGCAAATGGACCAATATTGTTTTGATGCTAACATCAAAAGCTGCTGCCAGCTCAGCTGTAGATTGAGATTCATCAGCTTCCACAATCGCCTTTAATTCATCATTGTTGACCAAAGTTTCCGGGCGACCACGAGGTTCATTTTTCAAGTCAAAATTCCCAGAACGGAACCGAGCAAACCAATAACGGGTTGTACGTTCGTTTGTACAGTTCTCTCCGTAAACGTCGTTGATGTTACGTGTCGTTTGTGCCGCGTTGGTGCCACGACGGAACTCATATTCCATAATTACACGAAATTTCAAAGTATCCATTATGAGGAAAAATGTTGAAATGTAATGAAAATACAACGCTAATCAATAAACAAAAGACTAATATGGTAAATAGAATGTCATATTTTTAAAACAAAATTAATTTGAATTTAGAATTCATAGCCAATCAAAACTTTTTTTTTGTTTGAAAAAGTCTGTACTGCAATACGGCAATTTCATAGGTAAAGACCTATTATAATTATGGCAAATGTTAAATTCTAAAGTAAACTGCACATGTAAATATGGTAAACTACTAAAGATCAGTATATATTATGTGGTGCATACTGGTCTTCGGTACTACATGAATATCCAATAATTCGGTAAAGCAGCTGATCTGATGTAAACGAATGTTGGTATTGCACAAAGTTTCATGTTCTTTATTTGTTCATATGGAAACTGCTAGTTTACTCAGTGGACTTTGTTTGGTCGTAGATTATAATTATAATACCCCATGCCTAGTTAGGCATAGTGAAATAAATCATATGAGTAATCCTTGCCCAAATGGCTAGCATAAATGTGATGTGTGTTTTCCTATGAAACATGTATGATGGAGCTAGATCTATTCTAATATTATATTGATATCTATTATTGCTGATTAGTAGACAACATTGTTAGTTGAGTGCTCTTGACGTTGTATAAAATATTTAGACTTGTCAGTGTGATGCATGTTCGTAACCCGAGTTGGCCTTGACGGTATTTTCTTTATATGACAGTAGAGAAGTAATAAAGAATGTACATGATGTGCAAACTAGTCTATGAAATAAATGGAGTTGTAAATTATATATTAAGTAATAATAATAACGCCCAACAATCACATACATAGATCCATTATGACAATAACTCGTATTTGACGCTTAGCATCAGGTGAACGACTGCTCATCACGTCATTCCATTCGTTTCATCATCATCCGGAAGACGTACACTGCTAAACATGTCCCCCATATTCAGTTCGAGAATGCTGATGGTCATTCCCTAGATGTTCCCTATGCTGGCTGCTACGGCACCCGTTCCAAGAGTTGAGATGGATGAGACTCTTACGCCCGCATCACACGGCATATTCATTCCATTCGTTTAAACTTACAATATGTACATATAACACATCTTCTCTATTTTGAAACCTTCACAAAAGATGAGTGCTGCGAAATATGTCAAATTATAAATTGGACCACTTGACATGCATTAACCTCGAAAATTGTGTTTTGAAAATGACTAGATGTTGAGCTGTTCGCAAAGAAAAATGCGATGTATACGTAATGGGACGCTAGTCAGTGCAGGTCAGGTCTTATCGCCTCACATAGAATTACGTACTCACCGTGCAAGTGTCGAGAGATATATATAACACAAAACAAGCACAATAGAGTTCATTATTCATAGCTCTGATTGTGAAATTAGCTTGCGATGGCGTCAAGGCCTTTAAGCACGGACCAGGGACATAAATTATCCACTTTATTTTTCCCGATCATAAAATATTTTGTCTATGGTCCGTGCTAACACAGATAAGAGGACATAAGTATTATAGTATTATATATAAAAATATGTACACACTTATATACATCTGTCTTTTGTTCCAGGGCTATGGAACCACGTATTCCTATTTTCAAACCTCTCTATGTTCGTGTTCTTGCCATTCGCGTACCTATTCTCGGAGTCGTCCGGGCTGCCTGGGACCCGGGGCCTCAGGGGCCGGGTCTACGAAACCTTCATAGTCCTGGCTCTACTGGGCGTGGGCATGTTGGGACTGGCGTATGTGATCTCAGCCTGGCTGGAAGGCGATCGGTCCAGCATTGATGCGCTACTCAGTAAGTATAAGATAAATCATACTTATTGTATTGTAATTACTTACTAGGTGGTAGGACTTTTCTGCAAAATTCGTCTTGGTAGGTACACCGCTTTGCCAGTTATTCTGCCGCCAAGAAGTAGTGTGCAAGCACTACTGTTTTCCCATTTGAAGGGCACTGTAGCTAGTGAAATTACTGGGTAATTGAAACTTTATGATCTGATCTCACAGTCGAGTAATCTTATTACCAGACTGTGTTGATGTGCGCAGTGCAGTGTCACGCGAAACTTTATATTTTGTAGTTCCGAGTGACAGTGTTCTGTTATGCGCGGCCGTGTCGCTTAACATCAGGGAACGACTAACTCGTCACATCATTCATTAACATAAAATAAATAGTAACCGTGCCTCATCTCATCTAAAGGAAATATTTAGAAAATGGGCAGCACCGTTCTTCTCGGTACATTATAATCTTTAGATTATAGTGGTAATTGTCCAAAGTGGCGTTTTATGGAAAGGCTGGTTCAGAAGTGGACGTCTTCCGGCTGCTTGATGTGTGATGTGATTTGATGTACTTTTAGCATATGAACCGTTATTGACATTAAAGCGAAGTTCGATACACTTTTGTTGTAATAGAAGGAGGTCCATAGGTTTGCTGAATTAATGATATGCCGATTGACTTTGTATAAGATATATTAATTAAAAAGATATTTACAAAAACCAAAATGCGGAAAATAAAATTTTCTCTAATGTGAAGTCTATATCAACAACATTCGTTGCCCCTAGCAACTAGCTGGAAAAGTTCTCTATTAAACTGATATGTAAACTTTTTCGTGGGCTAGCACGCCACATCACCCCCCTCCAGAGACCGTCCTACGGGCGATAATATTCTGGAAAACGCACTGTTCGTCCTGATCGAGTGGTGGTCACTGGAGCGTCTCGGGTCTCAGGTGCTGCCACGACGGGAGAATGGTCCAACTCACGAAGTATGTAGGCAGGTTTAATGCGGTCGACTGATACAGTGACTTCTTTGCCTTTTATGCGGAGCTTGAAAACTTTATCCCCTCGTTCTATCACCTCATGCGGCCCTGTGTAAGCTGCTTGAAAAGATGGGTGCGAGGTGTCATCTCTTAGAAAGACGTGGGATGCTGTTGCTAAATCTTTGAAAATGAATATAGAGCGGTTATTCCCATGATGAGAAGTTGGTAATGGCAACAAATTTTTGGCGAATGTGCGCAGTCTTTCAGTGTATACTGTCAAGTCCTCTGTGCCATCAGCCGATTGACAAAAAATGTCACCTGGGAGTCGTAGTGTCTCTCCATATACGAGCTCAGCTGGAGTCGCTTGTAAGTCTTCCTTAAATGCCGCCCGGATTCCCAGTAGTACAAGTGGAAGTGTTTCAAGCCAGCTGCTCGTCGCATGACATGTAATGGCGGCTTTAAGCTGTCTGTGGAATCTTTCGACGAGTCCATTGCATGCTGGATGGTAGGCTGTAGTTCGTCTGCGTTGAAATCCGATGATGTGGGACAGATGCTTAAAAAGTTCTGATTCAAACTGTCGACCACGATCAGTGACGATATCTTCAGGGCAGCCGAATCTGGATATCCATCCGTGAACTAAAGCTTTTGCCACTGTTTCAGCTGTTATCTCCTGTAATGGTATAGCCTCGGGCCATCGTGTGAAGCGATCTACACATGTGAGACAGTAACGATACCCCTGTGAAAGAGGTAAAGGTCCGATCAAATCTATGTGGATTTTCATGAATCTGGCTCGAGGTAAGTTGAATGATGCTAATGGAGATGAGACATGACGTGTTATTTTTGATCGTTGGCATGCTAGGCAGGAACGAGTCCACTCTCTGCAATCTTTCCGCATACTAGGCCATACATAGCGTTCCGATATTAGTTTCGTCGTCGCATTTGTGCCAGGGTGGCTAAAAGAATGCAAGTTTTCGAACACTTGCCGTCGCATGTCTTTGGTCACATAAGGTCTGGCCACATTGCTGCTCTTGTCACAATAGATTTCTGTGTGAGATCCAGGCAGTTTGATTTTTGTCAAGCGCAGAGAAGTATCGCTATCCAAAAGTTGTTCTAGTTCAGGATCTGTGCTTTGTGCTTGAGCAAGCTTGGATAGATCGATGGGCTGAGTAATCTCTTCGATGCGTGATAAACTGTCAGCCACAACGTTATCCTTTCCTGAAATATGCCTGATATCTGTGGAAAACTGTGAAATAAAATCCAGATGTCTGAACTGTCTTGGTGAGCACTTTTCTTTTCGTGAATGAAATGCGAAAGTTATGGGCTTATGGTCAGTATAAATAATGAAATCTCTCGCCTCCACCATGTGACGAAAGTATTTTATTGCTTCGTAGATGGCGAGAAGTTCCCTGTCGTAAGGCGAGTATTTCTGTTGACATGGCGAAAGTTTTCGAGAGAAAAATGCTAAAGGTTCCCACAGGCCGTCTCTATGCTGTTGTAAAGCTGCGCCCATTGCTGTGTCTGAAGCATCGGTGACTATAGCGAGCTTCGCTTGGCAGTCTGGATGAGCGAGTAGTGCTGCTTGGCAGAGACTTTCCTTGCAGGCGATGAATGCTTTAGTAGCTTCTTCTGATAAATGCACGGGATGTGAACCTTTAACTGATCCTGTGAGCAGTGCATTCAGAGGCGCTTGATGCCGCGCTGCGTCAGGAATAAACCTTCTGTAAAAGTTCACCATTCCTAGGAATCTTCGCAGTTCTCTAACGGTTTTCGGTGGAGGGTAATTCGCAACTGCTTCTACCTTCGATGGTAACGGCTTAGTGCCAGCTGCTGAGATGCTGTGTCCTAAAAACGTTACCTCTGATACACCGAATATGCACTTGTTCGTGTTGATAACCATGCCGTATTCCTTTAGTTTGTTGAAGAGCAGATGAAGGTGCTTCTTGTGTGATTCTTGATCAGGTGAGAAGATCAAAAAATCGTCCAGAAACGGGAAGCAGAACTCTTCAAGGCCCCTAAGCATCTCGTCCACAAATCGTTGAAACGTTTGGCTGGCATTACGTAGTCCGAACGTCATGAACGGGAATTC
This sequence comes from Ennomos fuscantarius, assembly GCA_905220475.3. Lineage (NCBI taxonomy): Eukaryota > Metazoa > Arthropoda > Insecta > Lepidoptera > Geometridae > Ennomos > Ennomos fuscantarius. The sequence goes on along the minus strand of HG992031.1, from coordinate 4,444,803 downwards.
GTATAAACCAAACGGCGTCGTGATTGCGGTCTTCGGAATATCCTCAGGGCAGACAGGAATTTGATTATAAGCTTTTACGAGATCGATAACCGAGTATACTTGACAGCCGGAGAGACAATGTGCAAAGTCATGTATGTGTCGAATGGGATAGCTGTCTGGTACGGTTCTAGCGTTGAGCATTCTGTAGTCACCGCATGGACGCCAGCCGTTATCTTTTTTAGGCGCAAGATGAAGTGGTGATGACCATGGTGACTTTGAAGGTCTGGCTGTTCCGTTCCTCAACATATCTGCAAACTCGTCTTTTGCAATTTTTAATTTATCCGGTGCTAGTCTTCGTGGTGTGCTGCTTATTGGCGGTCCTGCAGTAGTTTGTATATGATGCATGGTATTATGCTTCGGAACACGGTGGACACCGGAAGGTCTAGTAATCTCAGGGTATTCGCTTAGTATGTTATGATATACGGAATTTCCAGAAATAACTTTTACCGATGAAATGTTCCCAGTTGACTGTGCAGGTGAAGCTGGGGACGTAAGGCTTGTAGTGTTGTCGATTAAACGTTGATTTCGACAATCCACGATGAGGTTGTAAAATGATAAAAAATCTACACCTATTATGGCCTTTGTAACGTCCGCTACGATGAATCGCCAAGTAAAGTCACGGCGCAAGCCTAGGTTCAGCACTAAATGAGCGTAGCCGTAAGTAGAAATGGGTGTACCGTTTGCCGCACACAGCTCATAATTTGTTTTCTCACGACGTTCCTTGAGTGCTGATCGGGGGAAGACACATACGTCACTGCCAGTATCGATGAGAAACTGCATCTTCGTAGCGCCGTCCGTGACAAATAGGCGACCGGAAGTTTGGCAATCGGTCGTCGCCATTACCGACTGCTGTTCGCGTTTCCCGCATGGTAGTCGCATGGTTTTACGCACTTAATTGCTTCGTTGCCGAACTTACTATGATACCAGCACACAGGAAATTTTCTATAGTTCGACTGTGATCGTGTGGAGCTAGAACGACCGCGCGTTTTCTTGTTTGAACGATTCGGTGCACGTGAATGCCGGTTCACCTGCGCAGTTAGAGCTTGCACTTGTTTGGTAAGTTCAGCAATCTGTTGGTTCATGGCGTCTAAAGAGCTTCCTGGCATGACACTTGATGTTGATGCTACGTGCGCTGTAGGCGAAACAACGTCATGGATGCGGTCAGCGAGATCTGCGAGCGCTTCCAGTGAAGACATCATCTGCGAAGCGATTATCGTTTGCGTGCTACTTGGTAGGCGACTGGTCCATATAGTACGTAGAAAATCTTCGGGAACTCCAGGTCCAGCCAAATGTTGCAAATGTCTTAGAAACTGAGATGGCTTACGGTCTCCAAGTTCTGCGTGCATAAGTAATTGCTTGACCTTCTTTTCTCGTGACGCGGACAGTCGTTTGATAAGTTCCGACTTCAATTTTTCATACCTGTTGGTGTCGGGCGGGTTGATGATTATATCTTCCACCTCAGAAGCATACTGCGGGTCTAGTTGGCCGATAACGTAGAAAAACTTCGTATTGTCCGTAGTAATGTTCGATATCGCGAATTGGCCCTCAATCTGCGCGAACCAAATGGCCGGCTTTTCAGGCCAAAACGGCGGAATGCGCACGCCCACACGACAAATATCTTCGTTCTTATCGGTTGAGAGCGACATCTTTATGTGAATCAGTATCAGAATTATCGCAATCAGCAACAAAATCAAAATCACACACATTTACTGCAAACGTGGACTTTCGGTTCAAAACAGGTCACCAGTAAAGCGAAGTTCGATACACTTTTGTTGTAATAGAAGGAGGTCCATAGGTTTGCTGAATTAATGATATGCCGATTGACTTTGTATAAGATATATTAATTAAAAAGATATTTACAAAAACCAAAATGCGGAAAATAAAATTTTCTCTAATGTGAAGTCTATATCAACAACATTCGTTGCCCCTAGCAACTAGCTGGAAAAGTTCTCTATTAAACTGATATGTAAACTTTTTCGTGGGCTAGCACGCCACAACATAGATCTTATAGAGGTCAGACCAATCCCAAACATCCTTGTTGTGGTCTATGCGCGTAATATATTTTTTTACGTCTCAAACTGGATTATGATGTTGTTATATTATAAATATTACATATAGCTATGATAGTTAAGTTTAGATGTTGATCTTGACCGTACGTATACGTAGTCCTATTAAGTATTTATTATCTGCGTAAAGCATGTTCGTAATTATTTAAACAAAAAATTAACAAGCAAAACTTACGTATTCTAATTACGATCGAAAATCATTCAATATCAACCGCTATAGGCTGTTTTTTTTGTTACGATTTTTCTTTATCAATATACCGTGCGGTAGTAAAAACACATTCTTTAGTAAGCTTACACAGCTATATTACCAGTAAGATTTAACGTCTTATAAGAAAGGTTAAAGAAAATACCCCCAGCCTTTGTTTTAGTGGTTGAGCAGATCAGCTCATAACCCGCAGGCGTCGGGTTCGATTCCCGAGGCAGGACAAGATTTGGGCACAGAATAAAAAAGCGCAAATACTTGTTCGGAGTACGGGTGTTGTGGGACCATGGTCCTCGTAGTTCCTGGGTCCCTAGACACAGGGAATCCTAATTAGGGTCCAGAATTTATGTATATGATATTTGGGCGCTATTATTATTATATACCTATATTAGAAACAGGCTACTGATCACAAAAACCGTTACGAAATCAGAGGAAACAATATGTAATCTGTTCCATGCTCCACCCATCTAAATCCAACCATCCAATAATATCTATTCTGTGATATTACAACAGTAAAAATATCCGCTTCTGTTGTTCGTGTGCAATTGACTGTGAAGAAAGTACCGTGTAATTTGTTTTGTTTGGTACCGAAGCAGCATTTTAATCTATTGACACAAATGAAATACAATGCGATCACCGTACATAAACATAACTGTTTAATAATAAACGTCGGACTTTATAGTTTGTGTGTGTTAACAGAGAGATAATATATTATAGTTTGATTTTGCTGCAGAATAAATCACTTTATTTACTTGGAAGAGAGAAGGGAGAGGTAAAAAGATAGAGGAAAAGATGAATGGATTGGAAGGCCGTCCTGTCCATTTATCCTTTTTTATCTTTTTCCCTTGCTCTAACCCTGTTAAAGGGATTGACGAGTTAGGTCGTCAAACTTAACCCGTGCTAAGCCATTTGAATGATAGATCCGTCAAAAAGCTCGCCTATATATTTTCGAGTTTGGAAATCTCGCACAATTTAATGCGAACAAAGTTTTGTTGTACGTACAAAAAGACAAGGAAACATGTTTTCGCTTTTCATACAACACGGGTATTTAGCTACGCAAGATAGATCTCTTTGTCACAAACGGATTTAGAACCTATGTCGGCGTGAAATTGATTTTTAAATATTATTTCTATGAAGTGAAATTCATTTGTTTGAAAGTTTGTAGCCGCGAAAGTATTCTTTGAACTTGCCCGTGTATACTTCGCAGTTGGCACTACAGATCGTAAGATGGGACGGTGAATAGACAAAAAAAAAGATCATCGCCTGATAAGACATGTAAAGAGAATTGCACTTTAATAGTAAAAGAATAACACTTTGATAGTAACATGAAACTATTTTATTAACAGTTTATTGTAGCAATGTACCTCCAACTCTAATATCAAATGTAATGTCGATGTAACGGTGTACCGTGACTTTGACATACATGATGCAATCAAACTAATTATAATTAGTTTGATTTATCATGCCCATTGTTGATTATAATTAATGAATGATACACAGAATGTCAATTAAGTAATAGTACCGAGTTTAAAAAAATGTGGAAAATTCTTTAAATCGCGAGATCTCAGTTCAGGGTGATTAAAATAATTGAATAGTAAGTTACTTATTATATGTTGTCATACCAATTAGTAATTAACCTTTATGAAATGTTAATAATTATAATGATCCTATTCATGCAGTCTTCGTACTTGTTAAACCTAAATAGCGCTGAAAACTAATGGCAACAGAGAGAAAACTGATAGATTTCTCTTGACTTTCGCATCTACTCAAAGCAATATATTATCTAATCTAATGGTGAAGTCACGTTGAGTAAGGGTCAAACTAGTTGAGCCCGAAATAACAACGATGTCAGTAGGTGTCCGATTTATAACAAATATCGGTACTATGGCGATTTAATATGAGTGTGGATCGATAGTAAACAAGTTGTCCTTTGTTCACAGATTTATGGACATATCTTCCTTTCCTTTACTCTTGCGTTTCGTTCGTCGGTGTGCTGATGTTGTTGGGTAAGTCTATATTATTATTATATAACATATACAAATTTTTAACTTTCTTACGTTGACAATAGAGACCTATGTGAACCAACTTCCGTTCGCTTCACATTCACCCGCTTACTCCCCGAGTCATGCGTGCGTAAAGAGGTTTTACTTCAAAAAATATAGTCCTTTAAAAATGAATACCTACCTATGTAGTACCTATTACCTTTGAATGTGTTCTAGTCAATTATAGTGTATCAATATATACAGGCCCCTATAGTTTTCGGCAAAAAAGCGGTAGAACCACCATGTACATAATTTATATGCAGTTTAGGTCACGTGGTATCTCGGTCATACCCGACCAACTCGTTTGAGGCTGTCGTGAACTTATTAGAAAGGTGCATCGAACTTCGAAAATCACAAATACATCCGCTAGGTTACCTCAATCGGCATTGTTATCATTTCGCCTCGCATAATCTTCAATCACCATAGAGACTGATATAGCACGTTTTTGCCAGAACCCTGTCAAATTGTTCTCCAAACTCTGCTGTCAATTGTTTTGTTAAATTCTATTTAGAAATATTAATATTTTTTTGATATAGGGAAGATTCGTTTGAAGTGACGTTAGGAGCACTTCGCAAGCATGCTGATTATATTGTACTAGCTTCTGCCCGCGGCTGCGTCCGCGTGGATTATAGGAAAATAATTCAACCACCCATTTCACCCTTTTAGGGGTGGAATTTCGAAAAAACCCTTTTTTAGTGAATACTTACACTTTACAAAGAACACACCCTCCAAATTTCAAGTCTCTAGGACCAGCGGCTTAAGCTGTGCGTTGATATAAAGTCAGTCATTCAGTCAGGACTTTGAATTTTATATGTATAGAAAGCTGCAGGGCTTGCGCAAAAATTTTCGTACCTACCTACATACATCAAAATGCGTGCTGAATCTGGCCAACATGTCGCAGCATGACCTCCTTGTCCTTCTTTAGCTCCAATATAGAGTACACTATAACACGCATACAATATTTAATGATCAAAAACTTCCTTGCAATTATTATTACTGTTTAATAGACGAGCAGCATGACTGCTGATGTGTCTATATCCACAGTGTGGGATTCACTTTCAATGTTCATCCTTGTAACAGAGATAGTTTATTTGTTCGTAGCCAGTTGTCGAGTTTGTTCTTGAAGTTATTCACAAAGGTGGCAGCAATGACCTCTTCTGGTAGCCTGTTCCAGTTGTGAACCATCTATTAGAGGAAGTGATGTGTGTGTCCTAGCTGTTGTGCGAATAATTAAAAGTGAGTGCCCTCTTGTAGGTCTGCCCTGTCTCATCAAATAAATATCATGGATATACGGAAGGTTGTAACTGCCAGTAATAATTTTAAACGTCTCAATGAGATCACCACGCAGACGTCTTTCTTCGAGGCTAGTGAGGCGCAGCACTTGGAGTCTATCTTCATATAGGACTTGCGTCGAAGTGCCCGGGGTATCTTGCTGGCTTTCCTTTGAACACTTTCCAAAAGGTCAATGTCTTTCTGGAAGTATGGGCCCAAACTTGAACCCATATTCTAAAAGAGGCCTAATGTATGTTTTTTAGATTTTAAGAAAGAAAGCCAATTACGAGCCAATAGCCAAATAAGTCGGTCTGCATTGAGTGCATAAGTACCGCCGGACTACATGAAAAACGGTCGGTACTTACGCCCTCGTATTGTCAAGCAAGTTCTTCTATCTTCCTCTGATCATTAACTACTGCATATTTTTTTCCGTTGCCATGTGATACAGGCTATCTGTTGTATTATCGTAACGTATCAATCACTAATCTTATGATATATGACTGTAACCTAAGGCGTATTAACAGTAAACGATTACGCGCGTAGGAAATATTTTCATTGCTATAAAATCCTGTAACGTTACTAAAATTATATAAATAATGAATAAATAATAATAATAAATGTGTGTGGACATTTCACAAAGAGCCAGATAACTGATAAAATACCTTTTGTTTGTAAATGAACATGCATAGAATACAATATAACACCCAGACACAGAACAAACGTCAATGCTCATCACACAAATGTTTGTCCTCGGTGGGAATCGGACCCACAACCTGCAGTTCAGTAGGCAGGAATACTACCAACTGAGCTATCAGTCAGGTAAATAAGAATAGCCACCATTATTAACGTGATTTTTTTAGCTAGTTGTTCGTTCCTTATGATTTATAAATAAATATTCAAACATACTACAGAAAGATAACAGTTTATACTACAAACACATAAATAATATTATATACGTAGTCGGTTCTATGACCTGGGTGATCACGGAACGTTGATTGCAATGCAACAGGAGAAAAACTATGCACATAAACTGGGTACTGAAACTATCAAATTCATACAAGTTTGTGATTTTGTATTTCTGTCTGTTGCAATAAAGTTTCATGATCGCCTAGCTGTAGAACATGTTTGAATATAGCTAAAAACACCCTAAAAGATTGTTATTTTTTTCCTATTTAAATCTAAATTAAGGATTTAGAACTCATTTAGCGATCAATAAACGATCTTGTAATCAGGACAAATAAAAGTTTATTAATCGATAATGATAACAAAAACGAGCTCAAGGATTAATTTTAAATTAACTACGGCCCTAACTTCGTGCACTAGCGATATAGGCGTTGCGTAAAAAATACAGAATCTAGTTCAAACATTACCACTCTATGCCTGTTCTTCTCCTGCATCTTCTTCTTTACTCTCATATTCTTGGTCGTTCTTCTCCAAGAAGTATGCAGTCAGTTCTTCGTGCTGTGGAAAGATTTCAGTCAGTTCTTTTCTGCACTGATCAAACTTTTCAGTTTCGTCCAGTTCTTTGAATGCTTTGGCCTTGTAAAGACGTGCTTTATAGCTGTTTTCGTTTAAACGAAGGGCTAGGTCGCAGTCATCGATAATCTGTAAAGACGTTCACGATTTATTACGTTAGTACTTGCTTACTCTGGCTACTGCCAATTGCTCTATTTTAATATTTGTGGATGATAATTTCATTTGCAGAGCTGTTAGACATCTTAATTACGAAGATAAATTTTACTGTAGTCGGTAATCCTGCTAATGTGAAACTTCTAAGCTTATTTTATTGGAAGAGATGCATCATCCGTAAATTGTAAAGAATGATGCTATATCCACACGATGACGATGTGATGAAATACATAGGAGAAAATCATCGTCATCGTTCCGTGGTTTAATTCAGATTTTTGTACCCTTTGTCCTTGATTGCCAAGCTAGTTTGCCAAACTCAAGCACCAAAATATTTTGTATTTTCCATGTAATTTATTTAATTATTTGTTTAATATTTTTAAAATGTTAGTTACCATGATAGTTTAAAATCATATATCAAGATCTGTTTGTGAAAGCGTAACAAACAAATAGAAATACTTTCGAATTTATAAAATTGTGGAGTCGTGGATTGCGAATAGAGTGGATGATGTATGAAGTCAATACTCTTCCTCCTCCACCTCGACGTTCTCTTACTTTTCTATCAACATATTGTTTATGAACCAACTCGTCCGAATGCATGAATGCATTCCCTTCGTGTTTATTTGTTCTAAACTGTTAGATAAATAGCATATCTCCTACGCAATAGTGTAATTTTTGTCGGGCGAATGACAAATGCTCTACGTGGCTTTTGGCTTGAGTTCACGACGAATTATTTTGTAACGTTCGATAACATTGACAGATATCAATAATTAAATGACTCATGTTGAAAGTGGGATCTAGAAATTAAGCTTATCTGTTGATTTTGTTAATGTTTACGTAATATTATGTTTATCACAACCTAATTGTTTCAAATTTAAGTATACAGTTCAATAATGAACTGATGAAACCTTTTACAAATGAACGGAAGATAAAAAACACGAGCGAGGCTCAGTACCGTTATAACTTATTATTTTTGTTTAAAACTAATATAATTATGTTGATTCCGCCAATCAGGGCACAAACACGACTGCAATAAAAATAAGGAAAGTTAATAGTTCGTTCGTTGGTTCTCAATCAAATTAGGTACCTACTAGTCTATAATTTTTCTCGAAGATGATGTTTATATCAACTTTCAATGTCTAGCAATTTCTTGATGACATCAAGATTGGTTGCTTTAAAACTAAAACAGAGCTAGTTTCTGAGAGCTGTCTCTGTTCATTTTCTTTTTTAATCGATTTTAAAAAATGAGGTGGTTCGACTACATTTTTTATGTTTGATGTAATGTTTACCTCAGAACTCCGTGATTTGTAAAACAATTTAGTAAATCCTTTTTGTATTGAAACGATATACTTTCACATACCTACAGAAATTTCATCAAAATCGGCTCAAAAGATAAATCAAAATAACTAGAAAATGTTTTATCCAAGTACTTTGTTTTCAGTGTGAAGTTAAGTTAAGTTAAGTATAAAAATTAAATAATCATCAGTTTGTAGATTAGTTTCGTATTCACAGCAGTCAAAGAAAAGAATGTGAAATACCTTTTCATAGTTCTTCAGTTTAATATTAGTCAAAGCGCGATCACAGTAAAGCATCGCGTTATCTCTGATGTGTTCTATGGCTCGGCTATAGCAAGAAAGCGCCTTTTGGTAGTCCCCTCGACGATACGCTTTGATAGCTTGAGTCTTCAAGGTGTCGGCCTTTTCTCGACGAATCTTACGATCGAGAGCACGTCTCTCTGCATCCTTACTCATTTCTGCCATCCATACTTCTTTGTCAACTTCACCCTGCAGGGAGAAAATGATTCTAGCTCAATCGTTACTTTGCATATTAGTTAATTCCTTATTGCTCCTTGGTTATTTCTTTTTTTTATCAAACCCTTATCAAACCTAATTAACCAATTGATACCATTGATAGGCTTTCATTTGACCACTATTTCACCTGATGGTAACGGCGCCGTCGACGACGGAACATGCTCGCCTAAAAAATAACGTTTCACTGTTGCCTTGATTCCCAGATTATATATTTCAGGAAACAGACGCTGGTAAGTTGTTTAATCAGAATCATCATTTATTTATTTATTCTTAGGAAGAATAACAGCTTTATCTTACATCGTAGAAACAAACTATGCACTAGGAAGCCAATTAAAGGTCCTCAGTCCTCACGTCTAGAACTGTCAGTAATTATAATTAAGTTCACATCGGTTGAATCATTTGAGGCACGTTAAATGAACGTGCCCTATAATATGTTATCTATATCATCCTAGAGAAGCGGAAATATCTCAATGAACTCGCATTGTGTTTACTCGTTATCTAATTGAACTTGAAATTAAGGTCACGGCTCTGTAGCTTAAAACTGCCAACTTTATAAGATTTAGGGCTTAGGTAATGATATAATTGGTCGTAATACGCATTCCGCAGTTCAAGCGAATTTACATTTATATTGTTTTGATATGTAATCATGAGTGTATAAATAGAATGAACCTAGTTCAATGTTATTTCAAATCTTACAATACTAGTAATTTGTAGAAACATTCTGATCTCTTCTTAATGTAAATTTACATGAACGAGAGTAGTTACAGGCTTCATTTCCCTGTGCGGAGGGGCCTTGGTGTCCGGTCGATCTCTGGTGTCGCTCTTCCTGTGTTTCTATCCTCAATACATAGCTTAATTCGAGGTTGTATACATTGATGTGTGCGTTTTTATTATTTCGTAAAATACTTGCATTCACAAACTTCCTATTCGAGCTTCTATTTACCGTGAATATATAGAACATTTTTAGGTTGACCTGTATTATACGTACATTTTACATCGAAGGAACCGTATATTTATTAATAAAAATCGTAATCAATCGATTATCAAATTTACGTTTTTAGATCACTGTTCCATTTCACCTAAACATTCTCCGAGAACATTTTCTAACCGGACTGCAATTAAAAAAAAAAACAGTAGGTATCTACTCGAGGCACATGTTTATTTATAAAGAGACGCGAGCCAAATTGCTTTCCCTGATAAAACATACAATGGTCTGTCTGCAGGCATAACACTCGTTTATTTGCAGTGTGAAATTAATGGGGCTATGATGACCTGAATTTGAACATCTGTCTTTATAACGTGTTAACAATACTCTGGCATCTTTTAAAGCGTGCTAATGTTTTCGTTTATTTTAACAACGTTACACTTTTATTGTATGTTTAGACTAAAATTAATTAGATCTATCATGCGAGTACTTTGCTTAGGTGCTGTACTGTACTGTAAGTGGGAAGCTATTTGTTAATCTACAATTCACGTTGCGATACCGTAGTTATACAAGTGTCTGTTGTAGTCCCACTAAGTGATTTACTAAACTAGTGGTAAACCGGACAGTAAATTGTTAACCGGATAGATTGCAATTTAATAAGTGGTTGCTTACAGTCTTTGCCTATTACAAATATATCAATATCGAGACAATTTTGTGAATATTGTATGTTCTGATATGGGGCTTTATAAATCAGAGAGGAGTGTATTTAATAATGTTATTTTAATTACCGTGTCTTTGTTATCGAGACCTTTAAAAGCTTTTTGATTTATAACAGTCCGATCGTCCTTGATTTTCATCGTAATATTTTCGTCTGTTATCTCCTTGCCCTCCAAGTAGGTATCAGCTAGTTTCTGAGCAGCGTCAGCCCTCGCTTTGTCACCACTAGTCATGTCCTTAACGAGGGATGAAACTTGACCCACTCGGGTCATGAAGTTGGCCCATTCTTCGTTCAGTTCGATTTCCTTCTGATCTGTCAACGCAGGGTTGGACCTTGTTACACCCAACCCTAATTTGGGTTTCTTTTCCACTTTAGATTCCGATTTTGGTTTCTTTGCGTTCATCTTAGATATTTGCAAAACTATTAAAAAATACAAATTTCGTAGGGGTTTTGTTTACGTGTTTCTAAGTCACATTGACGTAACTGGACGTAACGTAACATTTGTAACATAGCAACGGTCGTCAAGCAAAGTAACTTCGAACATTCATTCGCTTCAAAAGAGTTTAGTTTCACCGAAGTAGTAAAAAAAAGTGCAAAGTACAAACCATGAATTAGGCCACGTACTATCTGAGGGATCGTAATTAATGATGGAGGCGCAATGCCAACAATCAAATATGTACTCGTATGATCAATAGAGGCTCATGTATCAAGCATGTATTCAATTATTTAGAGCACTGTATGTGCCTCTATCAAATATTAAAGTGATTCCAAAGTTCAGAGAGGATATTTTTACACATAGTATGTCGTCGCTGAGGTATGGTAAGAATAAAACGAGTGAGCGGAACCTTCCCTCAAATAATAATGTAATTAATGATATATTTATTTATGCGTTATTCCAAGGGGTTGATTGATAACGTATATTTGATAGCAGTGCAAGCCGCATTTCTATCAACTTACGTTTCCTCTAAACGTCCAAATGTTGTTTTCTCGAAGGCCACCGGCATTAAAGCATGACTAAGAAAGTTGAACGCTGATGTTGAAAGTCCGATTATCTTGACTTTCAATAAACAACTGTACTCGCGTCTATCTGCCAATAAACCGAACTGCGTTATTCATCACCTGTTAGAAACGGACACTACCGACCGTATTTGTTCACTTTCGTTTTCTCTATTTCTTTAACGACAAAGTCTATATCTGCTCAATTAATCATAATCATATAGATTTTAATGATTTATTGCGGTACTTAATATTAAATTCCGAACACCTTGTTGATGTCCGACATATTGACATGTTTTTATCTTCCGCACCTATGTATATATTCCCATGGTTTGAGTCGTGGCTAGGGTCGACAATCATTGAATTTATTGAATTGGAACGGCACACCAGTGCGTTGTTAAGAGGAGCAGGTGTGCACTGATCTGAGTCCCCTTGATTGAGGGCACAGTCTCGTGAAAGTCTTGTGGCTATTTTTATTATCAAATATTTAGTTGGATTCCGTCTAGTAAAGAAATTGCATTTACGGATGTCAGTTTAATTAAACGGCTTAGCTTTTATGTGGCATGTGTAATTATCATGTCTGACCATGATGCCATAACATAATAACGTGAGAACTGCAATGTTCTCAAAAATAAACACACTAAAGTCATTTTATAAGTTTTACTTTAGGTAACTTCTTAACTACTTCTAGCAGACTAGCAGAATATTTGTCAAAGATATATCTATTTAGATGACTGTGAACACCCGCGTTGTTTTTACAAATTGTTGCTTAATGTTTTGGTTATACAGATCTGTGCATTGACAAAAGATGTTTATATATCATTCTTCATGATGAGGAACCATACACACCGGCACAATTAGCGGAACAGAAAAAAAGTGAGACTATGAGATAATAACGCATATATTTGGCGAAAATGTAATTAGACACAAAATAACAAATTAATTAACATCTTTTAACAACGACTTTGAAAAGTCTTCGTTATTTTTTATTGAAAAATAAAGAAATTTGAAATAAGTGAAATTTTTAGATGATTATGAACCATCACAAAAAATAAAAAAAAGTAAGCATTAAATGATTTAACAATAAAATTAAAGCAAAATTAATAACGAGTGTTTCCCCCTCTTGCTCTGATTACGGTTTCCATTCGTCTGGGCATGCTATGGGCATTATGTTTAGCATTAGCTCGTGCTCATAATCATCGATAACATAATTAGAATAAAGTCGTCACCAATAAATGGGGCAAATGGTACAACATGTTCTTCTAAAATGTCTCTGATGTATCGATCTGCTGTCATGGTCCCTCCTGTGACTATCACTAACTCCGTGCGAGCTCCCAAACATATCCCTCCCCAAACCATAATCGAGCCGCCACCATAAGCCACTGTGTGTTCAAAATTAGACTGTATGTGGCGTTCTCCTTTGCGTCTCCATATTCGCTGTCTCCCATCGATCTGTTTTAAAAGAACTCTGCACTCATCAGTAAAGAGAACCTGCTGCCATTCGTTCAAATCCCAATGACGATGTTCTACTGCTTTTTTTGTGTTTCGCTAATTGTGCCGGTGTGTATATATCTCGAACCGATGATGCAACATGTGTCACACTATTATAATAATAATATCATATAGCCCCAGAAGAATGCCGCTGATGGCCGGTGCAATGTCTGGGAAAGTCGTGGATTTCCCGTTTTCTAATTGTTACAAGTTGTCGTCAATACTGTCTTGAGTTTTGTTTTAAAATACATTTATCTAATTTGATTTCTAACTCAATGTTGGGTACTTCGTTTAGAACTTGAAAACCGGTCGGTGTCGGTCGGCGAGATTGCTAGCGCTCTACCGAATGCTTATGCATTAGGTAAACGCGTGCCTTGAGAATATTGTTTGCTCAGAGACTTGCATGCGTAGGTGTTTGATATCTTATAGAATTGGTAATTACTCTGTTCATTTTCGGATTATTGCAATCGACAATTTATGTTTCACAAACACGCAAAAGTTAATAGTTAGTTCAGTTGCTTGCGGCAGTTAATGTAATAAAATTATAGATATAATCTTCAAGTTATTAAAAGAAGAGTGAACAGCTTTCATCTGGACGAGGGTGATACATCGTCGACTAACATCAGTAGGGTTAATCACGAAACTTTTATTGTAATGCAACAGGTGAAATTTCCATACTAACTATGCACATATTCGAACTGTCAAATCCATACAAATTTGTGTTTCTGTTTGTTGCAATCGAGTTACGTGATCGCCCAGCAGTTTCTATTCACTTAACATCAGAAGAGATGAGGCAAACAGCTAACATATTACGAAAAGCGTTCCATTTTTAAATTTACAGTTGCTTCAAGGGTGATTTTTGTCTCTATAATAAACATAACTTTCATCTGAATTGCTTTCGACGTTCCTTACTTTGTACGTACATAAAAGGGCATTTATAGACGCTATGCAGTTGCCACTACAAACTTGTTATTGGAATATTCGATTACTCTATACAGCTTACATCAGCAAAGCTACATGGAAATTGAACGAATCCATTCAATTTTTAACTTGATGCATCTACGCTATTGTCTTCATCGTTATATGACTGGCTCGAGCTCAGTTGGTAGTAACCCTGCCTTCTGACCTATGGGTTGTAGGTTCGATTCCCACCCAGGACAAACATTTGTGTGATAAACATAAGTGTTTGTTCTGTGTCTGGGTGTTATATTCTATGTATGTATTTAAAAAAAAAAACAAATAGTATCTAAGTATTGTATCAGTTATGTAGTTCCCATAGTACTTTGCTTAGTTTGGGGCTAGATGGCGCTGTGTGAAATGTTTACACAAATTATTATTATTATTTAGTCTCAATAATCGGCCATGTGGTTTTTATCGCTTAGTATTAAACTAGTTAGTCTTTGGCCATTTAATCACTATTATCTATTCTGTGATTTAGTCAAAGTTCTAAGACTGTATATAGTTATTTACCGTGTCTTCATAATTATATTTAGCTCGTTTTTTTTTCAGTATTCACTCCACTTGGCTTCGTGCGACTATTCGGTGTCGTGGGCGGAGTGCTGGTGAAGCCACAGTTCCTCAGGGATCTCAATGAGGAGTATTACATGTACTCGTTTGAGGAAGACACCATCAGGCGGCGCATCAACAACGCTGTATCTACAGGTAATTACACAACAATATGCTTTAAGCCTCAAATATTAAAGACTTATTTGGTTCTTATCTAAATTTAAACATAGCTGGTTGATAAGAATTTGGCTTATCTTTTTATGCAGTTTAATTTACAAAACATTTTATACCATAATTAATACAAAAAATTTGAAATTATTCTTTTCCATTTTCCATCCATTAATTTATCGGCTCAGGTCATTATCTTGGCTATTTTTTTGCATCAACCGTCCATAACGCGATACAAAGTTACAATCCAATAGGTCGTAGATATAGAAATTGTACAAAATCAGTTTCGATCTCTATTAAATTAAAAAAGATTAATGTTCGGCTTTCTCAAATCCGATAACTAGATCAATGCGATACTGTGTTTCAGATTCGATGAAATCGAACAATCGGTACGAACTGCAACCAAAGGATCGATAAAAAAACTATATTGTTCGATTCTGAATAGTCTTGTTATTTATCTGCAAAATTTTCTTTGTCCTGTTTTTGTAATGCGAGATGTTTGCATGTGAAGTATTTAGATGCGCATATGTGAGCATATAAGGGTGTGTAATGCGTATGCGTGTTTTCTTTCCAATTAATGCTGCGGAGTACATGCAGATGAAATTCGTCTCGGTATTTATTTTAACGTCAATCAAATAGACGTTTTATCAAGTCGGAGATGAGGAAGAAGATTTACGAACGCCGCTGCATCGTTCTGAGATAACTACTTGAGTTCTAAAGTTAGAGAGGTTAAAAATAAACTTGAAGCTTCATTACGTATACACACAATGTTTTAGTGTTGTTGTTTTACCGATGTG
Organism: Ennomos fuscantarius; assembly: GCA_905220475.3. Classification (NCBI taxonomy): domain Eukaryota; kingdom Metazoa; phylum Arthropoda; class Insecta; order Lepidoptera; family Geometridae; genus Ennomos; species Ennomos fuscantarius. The sequence continues at coordinate 4,429,144 of HG992031.1, read as the reverse complement.
TATTCGTATCGAGCTTTTTTATATGAAAACTGATAGTAGTGGTAATTATTTTAAATCAACAAAAGGACATGCTACTTTTGGCACAGCTAACATTGGTAACGATTTTATTATAAAAATTAATAAAGATCCTTTATATTACTATTTTTATTTGCCGCTTTAGGACCTAACTAAAAATTAAGGATGATGATAATAATATATTGTTTAATCTAAGTTCGGATTCACATAGACTCTATAATCTACAAGTCACGGAAAATAATTGAAATGGTTTCAGTTTATTAACGAAAACAAGATCTTTAGTGCTATTAAATAACCATTAAAAATAAAATTACCATTGCAATTTCTGACTTAAGCGTTAACAGATTTTTATCTCGCGATAAAGATGCGGAAGTCACACTGCCTACTTACTGGCCTATGATAATGATATTTTGCTAAGTTGTTAAAATATTAAAAGTATCTAAAACCCTCGTGTTCACTTCCTGCGCGATCTTACGGCACGTTGACTTAATTAATTAATTATTATTATTACTTAATTTCCGTAATCAATTCATAGTCTACTATAATTACTGGCATTTGTATGCACTTTTAGATAGTTAAAAGCTATATAAACAGGAAAATCCATTGGAGTCAAAAGCATGGGTAGACCAAGTAGACGTAATTGGGGTAACCTCAGTGGTTGACCTTCGTCGAGCGCGTCGTGTATGTTAGTTACTACGCATTTAGACAATTTGGTCTCGATAACTGTATATCACCTATGTGTGTTGCCACAGTTTAAATAAGTTAGTATGCATGTCGTGCGTTTACCGATGATAATATCATGCTCATGTTAATAACGCATATTGTTGTTTGTTTAATGAGGTATTTTTAGTAACACGCGATTTTGGAATTGTTGATTTTATTCAGTTTCGTTCTTATGGTAAGCAGTGGTTGTATTATTGTAGGCAGTAAAATAATAATAATCGTTAAAGTTGACTACCGTTTGAACGTTACAAAATACATATATCCAAATAATGACAAATATCGAAATCGACTATATATATATATATATATAGGCTAACGGGGAAGTTGACGTAAATGGTAACCATACAAATATACCTATTAGAGGCCTATTATGGGATAAAAATCTGAAGCAAAGCAAATAGCTAATGGATTAAAATCATTTGGCGTGATTGGTTTCTAATTGTCGACATAGGATGCCCTAATGATGAGTGATGACGCTGGTTAAATGTAGCTAAATAAGTGTTACTTATCATCTACTAACAACGGACTATATAAGAGCAATACTTAGGCAGTAACATTGGTGCATTCCAGACGAACAGTCTATGGTTACTCTCTGGCATGTGTTCAACAAAAATCCATTTAAAAAATCCTCACGTTTTCGTAGGTTCATTACTTGCATTCACTTAATAACATAATAATAAATATTATTATATATAAATATTCTAAGTAGGTAATACAAGTTTATAATTTTTTGATTTTCAACAGCCTCTGTGTTTGAACAGTTCGGCTCATAACCCGGAGGCGGCGGGTTCGATTCCCGCGGCAGGACAAGTATTTGTGCACAGAAAAAAAAGCGCAAATACTTGTTCTGCGTCTGGGTTTTGTGGGACCATGGCTCCTCGTAGTTTCTGGGTCCCCTAGAATCCTAGTTAGGGTTCAAGATCTATGTATGTGATCGTAGGGCGTTATTATTATTTTTTTCAAACGGTCATCCCGTTTGTATAAAAACTGCTTGCCTTATTCAGATCTCGTTGACTGCTCCATAACATCGACACGTAGTGATTATATACTCTTTGACATCGACTATTAAAATGTAAGACACGGTGATACTTTAAAATATCCTTTGTCATACAAATTAAGACGCAGAATAGCTACGAGTTGATTCCTTTGTGTGAAACTCGACTCTTAAGCGAACTCGACGCTTTGTACGATTTATTTAGATTCAGTACATCATGGACAAATATTTCACATTAGCAGCCCACCCCGGCTTTGCATGGTTGATTTATATAGTATCTATCGCCAATTTTCATCAGGGATAATATAGGATTATAATGGTGATAGAATTTTTTAAATCGGTCCAGTAGTTTCTTAGCCTATTGAATGCAAACAATAAATTAAATCTTTCCTCTTTTTAATATTAGTTTAGATTAATTTAACTATAAATCTAATTACTTGTAGGCCCTGTTTGTTTGCATTGTGATCATTTTACACGGCAAACGTACAAAACGTCAGTCTATTTATAAACACATCGAAAATATTTGTTTTGTATATTTATTTTTAAAACCAGTTACGTTTACTACCGCCCGCGCATCGTTCGACGCAACACGTGCTCGTGATATTTTACTATAACGTGACTTCACTGAAAAATAATGGGTAAAGGTGTATCCCACAAAGATATATAAAACCAGAGAAGATAAGGCGCTGGTTATATTCTTGAAGGTGTTCTTAAATTATTAAAATGTTTTATCTTTTTTATGTTAAGGAATGACGTGACGAGCTAACCGGTCGCCTGATGTTAAGCGACACGGCTGCCCGTATTACTTGCAGTGTCACTCGGAACTCTAAAGTATAGGGTTCCGGGTGACATTGCACTACGCACGTCATCCTGAGATATCTAGAGTAACAAGATTACTAGACTGTGAGATTAGGTACTAGTAGGTGAGACTTTATGATCTGATCTCACAGTCGAGTAATCTTTTTACCAGGCTGTGCTGATGTCTCAGGATGATGTGCGCAGTGCAGTGTCACTCGTAACTCTGTTTTAGAGTTCCGAGTGATACTGTTCTGTTATGGGCGGCCGTGTCGCGTAACATCAGGTGAACGACTAGCTCGTCACATCACTCAGTAGCATAAAAAAAAAAAAAAAAAAAAAAGGTCATAAAGTCTCATTTACCCAGTAATTTCACTAGCTACAGTGCCCTTCAAACCGGAACACAGCAGTGCTTGCGCACTACTGCTTGCCCAGAATAACTGCCAAAGCAGCGGTACCTAACTAGACGAACTTTGCAGAAAAGTCCTACCACCTAGTAAAGCGTCCTACCATCTAGCGGTACAAGTAGTTGTTTTATCTCCAACAATGTTATAAGTTAAACTGTATTTGTGCTCCAAAGTCTAATTAAAGTGATATATCTCTTTCTTATCAATGTTTAGTCAGTCAGCCGTTTTGCAGCAATTTACACAAATGGCAGTTGCTTTATTTTAAATTTACGCCACATTTTTTTGCCTTCTGTAGTATAAAATTAAATTTTTCAATAATTAAGAAACACAATTCCAATATAATTTATTTAAATACAGTTATTTTGACGTCGCCTTGTTGGTTCTACAGGTACTTGTTGGTATCACAGACTACACACTGGGTCGCTGACATACCATAGAATGGGTACTATAACTAATTAGCTCTAACGCACTTACAATATTGGCTTTTGGCAGAATGTTATAAGTTTTGTCTGACCTTGCTTGCAAAATCTTCGGTTGATGAGACATATTTTGTTTTGTTTTATGTTCAAGTTCAAATGTATCCAGTACTCCTTAAATACTCCTCGAAAATCGGTCAAGTGATTTTATGAAAATAAACAGTTTTTATTTTTCTGGTATTTTTAAACGTTTGTTACTTTTAAATGAGTTTCGCATGTTTCTGTTAAGATAAATACGATATTCTGTGAAGGGGCTAGACGCAGGCGACGTGTGAAATGTTCACAAAAAATATTATTAATTAAGAATAATAATTATGATGGTATAATGTTTTAATAAATCTCTTATAATGACTCAGTTTTTTTATTTATATTGGGCATATTAAAGACCATAAAGGTCGGATTTACGAAGGTTTGACTGCCGAAGTTGAGCGCTAAATTATACTGGGTAGGTACTTTATGTGCGACATCAGAATCATAAATATATATGCATTTATTGCCATCTTATTGGACTTATAAAATACTTATAAAATTAGCTATGTCTACAGAAGTGCGATCGGAGTCGCCCTTGATTTTAATAAATGCTTGCAATTGTAGAGCAAACAACTCCTTATATTGTAGTAGTAGAAAAAATAACAAGTAACAAAAGAAAAGCGTATAAAAACGGCTTCAGACTTATATGGTTTTCTCATGGATGCCATTGCGAGAACTGGCATTGCCAGAACCAGCTTTCAAATAAAAAATAATCTTCAAAATTCGGTTCACCAAGTCGAAATTTCTGAGGTAAGAAACATATAAGAAAATAAAATACAGCTGAATTGAGAACCTCCTCCTTTTTTGAAGTCGGTTAAAAATAAGTATGTAGAAGTAATTGAAGCAAATCAATGCACAAGTAGTCATATTATACTAACACAAATATTGCAAACGCCTCAGATATCATATATAACATAATTTGTGTTGTGTTACTACAACACAAATTATAACTACAACTATTACACGGCTAAAACTCACGAGATACAGTCGAATAACTCGACCGGTGTTCGGGTAATAAAGATGCCCATCCTCAAGGAGTACGCGCGGCGGCGGTGGTGGCGGCTCGTGAGTTTTAGCCGTGTAATAGTTGTAGTTATGAGTACTACTCACGTCAGTTTCTATAATATTATAACACAAATTATGTTCGAAAATAAAACTCTGTTGAAAGATGGTCGATGTAATGATAATGAGCTGTGAAGATAAGGCCGTCTGGAGGGCGGCTTAGAGCAAATGGTTAAACGTACAATATAATAACTATCGAAATCTTAAAAGATTAGATAAAAAAATAATGCATCGCATTCGTTTCAAGAGCCGATTGGGTAATTTTTTACCAATATGCCTTGACGAGTTACGTTCTTACGAAAGTTTTGGAATAATTTGACATGCTTCTATGCCAATTTTTGGTAATTTGATAAAGCTGATAGCCATACAATTTATGCTGGCTATATGTACAAATATTGGTCATAACGCCACATGCCATCAGAATATCAAACGGGAATCTCTTGTTCTGAGATTCCTATTTGAATATAAGTAGTATCCTCTACCTACTTGATCTGTGGCATTTCTGGTCAAGCCTCGCAGACACGTCAATTACTCCAATAGCTATTATAGGTATGGCAATGTGCAATGCAAAACGTCTATCAACTTATCCTATTACTACGGCAAAAACTGTGCTCTTAGGAATAATATAAATAATAATAATAATAATAATGACGCCCAACGATCGCATACATAGATCCTGGAGCCTAACTAGGATTCTCTGTGACTAAGGATCCAGGAACTACGAGGACCAAGGTCCCGCAGTACCCAGATTCAGGACAAGTATTTGCGTTTTTTTTCTGTGTAGAAATTCTTGGCCTGCCGCGGGAATCGAAGCGACCTCCTCCGGGTTATGAGCCGACCTGCTCAACCACCACACCACATAGGCTGTCAACCAGAACACTTAAAATTTAAATTGTCTTTACAGGAATCGGTTACATATCTCCAGAACCAATGTACCCCGATAAGGGTGACATATCAGCCCCACTGGACGCAAACGTGTCTATATCGAAGGAGAGCCAGAACAAGTCGATGACCCGCAGCAAAGAAACACCGCTGCTGAGGCTAAGGAATGGAGCACTGCAAGCCGGGCTCAAAGATAGGCTGCAGAAAGTTATGGCTATGAGAAAGGTAAGCTTTATTCTTGGTAACATTCCAGTATTACACATTATCAAGTGGAAGACGCCCACTGCTGAACATAGACCTCCCTCGTTAGGGGATTTTGCTATAGCCACCACTCTTGGCGGGGTTCTTGGTGATCGCAGTGGAGTGGAGTGAGGAGATTGCTGCTGAGCATTCCCTGCGAATTTGCCTTAGCAGGCTCCCAGTGTACTGTGTAACACTATTTAACGTATTTAACTTAACTTTGTTTTTGCTTCGTTTAATGCTAATGACGCCATCTTGACAATTGTAGATTGTCATTTTACCGGACGTATCACGTACCAACACAATAATATAAATTCTAAGTAATTTTTTTAACTTTGTTATGTTGACAATGGAGATCTACGTGAACCGTAACAATCCGGTTCTCAATTGCTTGCCCCTACAGTAACATACGAAAACCTCTCTTTCTATCTTCACTAACTTATATCTCCCACTAAACTTCCGTTCGCTTCCTCACGCATTCACCAGCTTACTCCAAGTAGAGCGTGCGTAAAGAAGTTTTACTTCAAAAATTACAAGTTACTTTTAGCTTCTGTTATCGATATCCTCAATCGGAAGATGTTCACTGTTAAATTTTGATAGACATTAATTAATAATTAATAGGCTTATATGTGCTGTGGTACCGCATGTTCTTAATATTTAGGCGTAGCAAATGTTTGTGATCGCAGTCGTGGAAATACTATAGGTACCCAGCAATAATAATAATTGTACATTGGGGATTTTCATTAAACCCGGGAAACCTAAAAGTGCTATAACACAGAGCAGGAAAAACTGACGTCGGGTTGCGAAGCGTCATTTTTTTCCTGCTCTGTGCCTTTATAACCTTAGCTTATTATTTTAAAATCAATCTTTGGATAACTTTAGTCTGTTTCTTGTTTACAAATGTGTCGGTTTTTTCGTATCATTAGATCAGCCCTTGCCCTTAAATAAAATATTATTTGTCTTTTTTCTGTTATTGCATTGTGATATAAATATTTTAAATACTAATAAATATTGCAATGACTTGGCAACACTTAAAGATGTTGGTAGTGGTGCGCGACGAAATAAAATTCTTCACGGCTTGCAAACAGTGATAAGCTTAGTACCTAATAAATGTAGTTAGAAAGCCGTGGCTACGTCACACGTCGCCAGGCATATGTTTATTCGGTCATGGTACGAACAAAATTACAATAACTGTACCTTATCTGCGATACATGACGCGCATTCATTACTAAATTGTGCTCGTATCGAGCTAACGTCTTTTAAAACACGCAATGTATCGCGTTTTAAGCGAGTTGTCCGCGACTTAGCGGTTGACAAATTATAGTTCATAAACGAGCCACCGTGCCATTTTCAGTCCTATTCCTTGGTGTTAAGCCACTGTTTTGCATAAGGCATCGGGCATTGTAACTGGGACATTCTATAAAAACAAATGTAAATACGATTTAATAACTACTACTTATTTTATATTTATATTTTATAATCCAATGATACCCATAAGTCAGTTAAACCCTTCTTGATCTCACCCCTTCAATTGTATTCTATGTATTTATTTACAAACGAAAAGTATTGTGTATCTAAGTATTGTATCAGTTATCTGTGTCCCATAGTACAAGCTTTGCATAGTTTGGGGCTAGATGGCGCTGAGTGAAATGTACCCAAATATTTATTTGTTATTTGATGTTATTTCCAGGAAGTGGAAAGCCAGCGTAAGTCGTCATCGCTGCAGCGTAATGTGGTATACCCCCTGGCAATGCTGCTACTCTTGGCTCTCACCACGATAACAGTTCTGATGGTGCTGCAAAACATGCTGGAACTGTTGATTGGGATCAAGGCTCTGCCGCTTAGCACACGGGTAAGGACTTTGCTTTGCTTTGCAGCTGTGAACGTTTCACACGTTTCAACGCTATATAGCCCCAAAGTAAGCAAAAAAGAGTGCTTTAGACCACATGACTGAAGTACACCTTCTTTTGTTTAGCTCCATCTATCGGCTGGTATTACTTTTTTAATGTTAATGTAGCCATCTCGACAATTGAAAATTTACAAGTATATATATGCTGAGGGGGTTATGCGTGGGTTGCAAACTATATAACTAAAAACCTTCAGCATGCGCACCGGGCAAGAATGATCCGTAGTACACCGAACGCTCCCTTTTATAGTCAGATGGATGGGAGCGATGACAGTTACCGGTGTTGCCACTGTAATAAATTTAAATGCTACCACAGGGCAAATTTCGGTACTGCCCGCTGCGCGTAGAATTTACAACTGGACGCTGCCGCCGTCATATACTTAGTATGAAAAGAGAGTAAAACAATAGTAACCTAACTTAATTTCGGGAAATAGGAACAAATTAATAAATTCACGCCACTATTATCTGTAACCACGAGATAACCCTTACAGATGCTTTCTCTTTCCAGCAATTCACATTAGGCATAGCCTCGCTCTCCAAGTTAGGTTGGGCGGGCGCTTTACTAGAGGCGTTTCTAATACTATACCTACACGCGGCGTCACTGACCGGGCTGAGCGCGCCGCTGCGTGCGCTGCGCATCTTGCCGCGCGCGCGACGCACGCCTCTCGCGCGGATTCACGCGCTCTGTGCGGTGCTGCTGGCGCACTCTACCGCACAACCGCTGCTTGTCAAGATATTAGGTGAGTTTATTTTTACAAGCATTTATTTAATTTGACATTTTTGTAATTTTATATGTGTGTGGGGCAAATCTTCCGACTGAACTTTAAAGCAGTTACCTTCGGCCGAAATTTTGCTTACTTACATGTTTAGTTTGGATGACAATGCATGGTTAGCTAATAGACAATTTGATTACTATATTTTAGTTTAGTTAATAATATTCCTCAAAACATAGAACGTAAGTCGTGAAAACAAAAACAAATATCTGAAAAAATCAGAAATTTAACAAGCATTGTAAATACAGGATAAGAAAGAGACCGCTCAAAATCGCAGTGACGTCAGTTATTAGTCCTTCAAAGTAGCTCATTACTAAGCTATGGTATCTCTAATCTCTTTGACATGTGACATCACAAATTATGCCTTCATGTAGCTGTGAATGCGATCTCTGTTTTGCCAGAAAGGGACAGGCGAATCCGCCTGTTGAAACTTTAAAAGCGTATTATTGCGTGATTTATTTACCGATTTAACATATTTTTTCAATTAGTACATTCATTGTTTACCTACTTAACGAAAATAACCTGTAAATTTAACATAGTAGTCAAATAGCTTATGAGTTTTGGCGGGAACGCGAAAAAGATTGCGTCAACGCATTGTATTATTTTCCAAAACTTGTGTTATTTTCAGTGTTAGTGCATAAAATTGGTGGCATTCTATTCGTTAAGTGCTGGATTACAGGCGTGAGTGTGGGAAAATGGTATGATGATGGTGAAACGTTTCTTTTCGTGTTGTTTCCAAAACTCCATAGAAGCTTCGAGTAAAGTTGCCACCACTTTACTAGGAGTATGACTTTGACTAGACTGACTTGACTATGACTTGACTTGATGACTTCGACTGTGACTGGACACGTATTTGCGTGAAATATCATTAACTTGGTAAATTATCAATTACTTGACACTGGCTAAATACACGGAGGTGTGGAGCCAAAACAAAGAAAAAAAAATAGCTTATAGATGTCATTCAAAATCTAATATGGTGGATGGGCCGTGTGGGTGGGTTTCAAGTGAAAGGGTTTGCTGAGAAGAATACGAAAAGATGTTAAAAAAATGTTTATTACTTCATACGTCTTAATTACTCTAGGATTTTTCTTCAGTAACATATTCGTGGCGGTCATGCCACTTGCGATGTTTCACGAGAGCGTTAGTATTGTAGATGGCATAGTTGTTTTACTCGGTCACTTTGAAGAGTCTTACCAAATACTTTTGTGATAACTTGAAAAGAAAGTGAATAAATGAGTGTCCTTTAGACCACACGTGAAGTAAAACTACTTGAGCTTCATCTCTCTTGGCCTTACAGTAATATACGAAACGTAACTATTTCTATCTTCACGTTATTGTAAATTATCATTTTACCGGACTTATCATACCAACATAATAATACAAATTTTTAACTTTGCTATTTTAACAATGGAACTTGAAGTTGGTTCAAGTATCCACTTGCCGTTCGCCTCGCATTCACCAGCTTACCCCCAAGTTAAGCGTGCGTAATGATATATTTTTTTTGGCTTCACATTTGTATTTAGCCGTTGTCAAGTAATTGATAATTTCTCAAGTTAATTAATATTACATATATGTGTCTAGTCAAGTCACAGTCCAAGTCATCAAGTCAATTCATAGTCTAGTATAGTTATACTCCTAGTAAAGTGGTGGCAACTTTACCAGAAACTTCTATGGAGATTTGGACAACATGAAAAGAAACGTTTCACCATCATTATACCACTTTCCCACACTGATGCCTGTAATCCAGCACTTAACGAATAAAACGCCACCAATTTTATGCACTAACACTGAAAGTAACACCAGTTTTGGAAAATAATACTCAAAACTCCCGTAAAAAGTTTTACTTTAATAAATATTGTTCCAACTGAATCAATGTTATATGTGGCAGGTATAACAAACTTCGACTTGCTGGGCGAGTTCGGCCGCATCGAGTGGCTGGGCAACTTCAGGCTGGTCCTCCTGTACAATGCGATATTCGCGGCCACAGTCACGCTATGCCTCGTCAACAAGTTCACGGCGAGTGTGCGTCGCGAGCTTTACAACAGGTTGGTGGAAAACGTGAACACGGTCGCGCACTGCGTGTCTTTTCTCAACAACTGACGAAAGCCTCGCCCCCCCGGGGTTTATTGTCGATCTGTCAAATAGATCTTAGATTTCTAAACTGCAAGTAGCCAATGAGTATAACCCACGTTACTCGATCCTGAATAATCTTTAGGATTTTTTTCGATTTAGTATATCTAATAACAGAGTATAACCAAAGTACTCTGTCGTAAATTCACGAGTGAGCAAGCTAGTTCTTTGAAAAACAAGATATATGACAGATTTTAATGCAGTCAATTGTTTTGAGTAACTACCTTTAACAAGTAATAAAGATGAGTATAACCAAAGTACTCTGTCATGGATTCATGAGTGAGCAAGTTCTTATATTACCTATAACAGCCAGATGCACAGTGCACTGTATTGAGTAGCAACTTGTTTATTATCAGTGAGTATAACCCAAGTTACTGCATTATAAACAGGCTCTAAAATAGACCAATGGAGAGTAAATGTCAGTGTATTAAGTATAATAGGTTGTATTCAGTGAGTATAACACAAGTTACACAGTCGTAAACAAGCTCTATCAGACTGCCAATCACGGTCGATTGTACAGAGTATAAACTATATTACTTGATCGTGAATGAAATCTATAAAAGATTATGACCATGCTCTGAGTCTAACTTTCTATGCTTTTTTATCTCTCAGTTGATCTCAAAGCTGTTTCAAAGTAAAACAGTGCTTACCGGTTGTAAAAAAACTATTTTATAAACTTTTTTTATCAAGTTGTTCTATGCAACAGTATTAATAATAAAAATTGCCAAAATACGTGGTGAAAGATAAACGATTTTGTTAGTGGGTGGTATCTTATTAATAATAATGCTATCATACGAAGTTGTAAATATTTAGTAGAATGTGTTAAAATATTGGATTGCTAGAATGTGCTGATAGAATATTTGACAGATCTCTAAAGGTTTCCGGTATTTGGGATCGTGCCTGATAAGTTAACAACTGCATAGTTCTGGGTTATAATGTACTGAGGTTTAATGGATGTAGTAAAAGTATATGTTTAATTCCTTGATTGTAAGAAAGGAAAGGCACTGATTGTGAACACTAAGTATGTATTTGGTGGAATGATATAATGTGAAGGCCTAGATTAGTAGCATTATTAACTATAACAAGAACAATATAAATAATATCTACACCTTAAACGTTAAAAAAATTGTAAATTAAAAATAGAATTAAAATATATAAAACTTAATGTTATTATTTTAAATTCGACATAAAAATAGTAAAACTTTTAATACCCATACTTCAGATGTAATGTAAGATACATTTTTTTTTACAAATTACATGCATTTATGTACCTTTATATTTTATGTTCCTATAAGTATGTTTTTTATGGATTTATTTTGAAAATTTCTGTATTTGATAGGTAGTGAAGTTATTGAGGAAAGACGCGTTAGAATAAATTTAATTATTTTATTACCAATGAGACTGAATTTGTTAAATTTATTATAATAAATTGATGTCAGGAGATTATTTGCTTTGTTGCTATATAAATTATCTAATGAATATAGCAGAAAATGAAATGATGAATATTTGATGTATTTTAATTACCATGACTACCTATATTGTTTTCTTTCGTGTGATGTTCAGTAATATTATGAAATCAGTCATATTATGTCTACGATAAACATCTAAGTAGTTGTGCTGATAACGTAAATATATTTTTATTTTTATCAATGAATTATAAAAGACAATTTAAGACTGTTTTATCATAGTATAATCTTAGCTACTTAGCTTCTATTTGCTCAAATAATATCACAGTTTAAACCTGCAATGGTGTCAAGTGTTAATTTGTAAGGTTCAAGTCAAATAGTGAGGCACTGTATGTAGTAAGCGGTTAACAAAATAGAAATGGTTTATATTTAATTATACGCAACTGGTGTAAAAACCTTTTTATACACAAGTTGCGTATAAGTACTATGAATCTGACATACTGTAACCTGTAAATAATTTTCATCACATCTAAAGCGATACTTGTGGCTAATATTTTGTTTTCTAGTCTTGTATCGGTTCTGTCGCTCGTTCGGCCTATTGGCGTGTATATCGGCAGTATTGCAGGTTAAACTATGTATATAAAGAAGCCTTTATGTTCAAATAAAACCTAAAATTAATGTATTACTTTCATCTACTATCATTACTAACTAGAATTTCACCGTTTGAGCAAAAGTTCGGATAAATATATTAAAGTTGTTCCACTTATAGAGTAAAGTAGAACTTAGAATGTACTGCCGGTAATAAGTGCACAGCTGTATTTGGGGTCACACTTGCATACCCGACAGTACAAACAGTTCAGTGTAGTCAAAAATGTATCGCTTGTGGTGCTAAATGTATCACAAAACATTCTAAACAATGTACTTACTCGTTAGATAAGTTTACCAATATTTCTGGTGTTTGCTTATAAATTTTGTGTGAATCTCTAATGTTTGTATTATTATGTTTTGTGTGGTTTTATACAATTTTGTATACATGTACCAAACGTTGAGATTGCATTTGAATTTGAATAATACACGAATAAATAAAAATAACTGTTCTTTTTATTTACAAAGCCCACAGCTGAGTCCCTTGTAATGTTAGCTAAGTTAAGTGTTTACATGTCAAAGATGCACCACTATACTAATTGGTTAAATGTGTTAATTGTTTCATATTCATCATCATCTTGTGTTGTATATTTTGCTTTATAACTTAAAAAAGTTTTTGAATATATTGCTTTGTTATTTAATTCATTCAGTCTCATTAGGTTTTTATTGTTAAAATTAAAGATAACTACAATGTAGTTTCCTATACAAAACTTTGGAACGAGTCTAAGCTTGATTTTAGTGTGATTTGAATATGTATTTAAATATACAAGAGGAAAAATGAAAGGACAGGACCTGGTCGCAAAACTTACTAACTTTGAAAATGTCTTTGTGCTATCTAGTTATTCACCTCTTAGAAACTAGTACTTATTACTTATCCTGTACATCTGATTTAGGGTGTAAGTTGGGGTTTGACTAGGTGGTAGGACTTTTCTGCAGAGTTCGGCTAGGTAAGTACCACCGCTTTGCCAGTTATTCTACCACCAAACAGTAGAGTGCAAGCACTATTGTGTTCCAGTTTGAAGACCACTGTAGCCAGTGGAATTACAAATGAGACTTTATGATCTAGATCTCACAGTTGAGTCATCTTACTACTAAATTATGACATCTCAGGACGATGTGCGCAGTGCAGTGTCCGTCGAAACTTTATATTTTAGAGTTTCGAGTGACACTGCATCTGTAATGGGCGGCCGTGTCGCTTAACATCAGGCGAACGACTAGATCGTCTCAGAAGTCGTTGACATAAAAAAAAATCATATAACTTTGGGGAATAATGATGATCTTCATATTCATATTGTAAATCCTTATGTAACTTCATAAGTATTTACAATATTTTTCTGTTTGTTACGTTTATGTGATTAAGCAGAATGGATCTTGTTTGGTATGGTAATTTAAACCCTGTTGGGAAAATAATCATTAGATGTATTCTTGTCATGTCTGTGAAAACAGATCCAATAAGAAAATAAAATCATTAGATCCATAATGGATCTAGCCCCCAGGATTTACTGAGAATGAATGTAGGAGGGACATACTCTTTTAACGATAAAATTGCGTGATTCGGAGCCGCGGGCAGCAGCTAGTTATCTACTATTAAGATTATTACATTAAATACGGACACGTTGCCATAATAGCTACATGGTGTAATGGTCAGCTCACACAGGTATTTGATTCTTGCTATTAAACAATCAGGACCTAGTAGAGTATCATCTGTGACAGGACAAAGAGTAGGCCATTGATTTTCCTCCACTTTACGTAGCTGCTTATTTTGATATACAAATTTATTTTAAAATCCTTGCTTATTTGACAGCCTCTGTGGTATTGGCTGAGCAGGTCGGTTCATAACCCGTAGGCGGCGGGTTGGATTCCCACGGCAGGACAAGTATTTGTGCTCAGAAAAAATGCGCAAATTCTTGTTCTGAGTCTGGGTGTTGTGGGACCATGGTCCTCATAGTTGCTGGGTCCCTAGACACAGGGAATCCTAGTTGAGGTCCAGGATCTATGTATGTGATTTTTGTGCATTATTATTATGTATTCAATTGATTATTATTCCCATTTTAGGTTCAAGTGGCTAGCAGATGCATTCACGGTTCCAGATCCAAAGGCCACATTGAACAAAACCCTTTCTACAACTGTGATAGCAGAAAAGTCACAGAAAGCAGATAAGAATCTTGATGAAGTTCAAAATAACAACAAAGAAAATACAAATGTAAAATGTGAATAATATTGTAGAGAAAATTAAAAAGAGACATAAGGATCTTGTGAAATTGTTTCTCAGTTTTAGTTGCATGTATTTCTATGTGGAGATGTTTGTAGATTATATGCATCAAAATAAACCTATATTATTTTTACATTACAATTTCTTCAGTCAACTGTATTAGGAGGTACTATGTGATAAAATGTTTCCCAATGAATAAATTTATTTGTATTATATTTCTGTGATGCTTGTTTTAAGTTTTATCATATAAATGTTTTAAGATTTCAAAATAAATGATACAATTGCATATACTCTTCAGGCTTTTTATTTTCACTTTCATCTATGAAATCTACAGTCATATAGTGTTTTCCTTGTTTCCTGCCCGCTGCCTTTAGTATTAGTCTACGAGCATTGTTCCTGACCACTTCAAGACTCTCATTACTATTAAGGCCAAATAGAAAACCAAGGTTTATGACATCATAAATGCCACGGACAAACATGTGGTTCTCTGCTCCACTGGTAATGATAATATTTTTAGATTTACCCACTGCATGGTAAATATGTGAATTGCTTATAATATTTTTTCTTGAAGTCGAGTCCCTTATAGCTGGAGAGTACATGAGCTCAAAGAAAATACCTCGCTCCACAGCTTGTCTGTACAATTTTCTGTTTACTTTGAAAGGTATTCTGCCTTCAGGCTCAAAGCTTATGATGTCTATGTCCATAGTGCCACATGCATATTGAAATGCCTGCAATGTTTTAGGAACCACAGCTATGATATCATATTTTCTAAGATTTTCCGACTGGTTCAGCTTATGTGATATTCCTGAATCTGAAAATTCTATGGTTACTCTCTGCAAAATGTTGAGGTTACACGAATCCGTTATTTCCTTAGGAACTTCTGCTACTTCAGGTATATAGTCTTTTTTTTCTTTGTTTTCACCTTTCTTTTTCTTCTTCTTTGGTTCTTCACACAGTTCTTCAACGTAAGTATTTAGAGCAATAGTGTGGTAGCCAAGACTTTTGAGGTGTTGTAATTTATTCAGTTCAAAATTTTTACTTATCGATAGGTCACAAAAGCCCCATATTCGGGTAGACATCATAATTACGAAGTTGTTTTTCTCTAGATCCTAGAAACTGAATTATTTAGAGAGGAACAGGTGAATAAAATTTTGTTGTTTGTTTTGATTTGACTGTGATAATTTTTTGAGGTTACATTTTTATATTAGAATGACAGCTGGATGAAGCCTATCTCTCAGGCTGACAGTGACACTGACAGCCAGGCCTGTACAGCTAGTAAACGTTTCAAGGTACGTACCTAACGAAACTGATATTTAGCATCAAAAATATTTCGTTCAAAAACTATTATAGGGGCAAATATAAAGATCCTCTGGTTTAATGTTGTATGGTAGAATTATTATCTAACTCCCACAGCTTAGAACAAGGACTAATGCTAACCCCGAACAACATGGTCCTTGTTCCAAGTCCCACGACTTGTTCACAGATAGATCCGTAATACGGGCCGTAGAATTATACAAAAAATGTTGCAAATACAGATCTACAGTATTTTCGTTACTCTCAAAAAACTCAAGAAGTGAGACTGAGAAGTCCTAGTCAAGTACATACCATCTAAGAGGAAAAGAGGTGGTTAACCAATGTCAATATGTTGGGGATGCAGTGATTAATAAAATAATAACTCTTAAGACTTTACACAATAAATTAGTATATTGCTCAAGGAACATATTATTAAAATTCCAGTTGTAAAATGTTTGCTTGAAAATGTAAGCTAATTAATTTCTTTACATACACGCCATATTATTAACAAAAAGAAAGGGCATATACAGCCGCTATGAAAAGGAGGATGCATTCATGGTGCGTCGTTCACAGTCAATATAGATACCCAAGACTATATACCCAAGATATTTAAAATCCCACTAAATACCTTACGGAGATTTTCCGTTCCATTCCAAGGTTTCCCAGGGTTTTTCTAATTGTAACCACAGTAACTTTGCATCAGATACGTTATTTGTAGTTACTTACTTACAAGGACAGTTTTATTGCTTCAAGTTTAATCATGGTAGTTCGCATCGTCATTGGTGGACGATCCCAATGCGAAATATTTGCAGAAGTTTGCCTGGTATCAGACTATCTTTCGCAAAGTCTTCCAAGTTTTTGTTGGGAACGCATCGAAGTTCCTGTGCTGGAATGGGAGGTATCTTTTACGAAATTATACGTACCGACCTATTTACAATTTAATTTCATCGTTATATATTCATCTTTTTATTACAGCGTCTTTCACCATCGGACGATTACTATCTTTTCGAAGATAATCGTCATTTAAGCTGTTATATCTACTTACCTAGGTGTACATATAGATGTTTATCTTGGATTTCACTTGTAGGCATGGCTATTCAAAGTTAATCAGAAAAACAATTGGCACCATATCGGATCTCCTATTGTATGGAAAGAAATGTTAATGAAGGAAAGTAAACCTTATTATATTGGTGGTGCTCCAGCGTTTTTAGAATATTGCCATTCATATTATAATTTTGACACCTTTATGGCTCCTCGCAAAATTGAAGGATTAGCTGAAAACTTCGCGCAGTATTACAAGAGGATCACACTGGAGCATTACGAATTAGAACAACGCGAAGCTAAAGCTGAAGTAACCGATAGCCCTGAGCAAACTAGCTTTGTTGTCTGCATATCTGGAGCAGCGATCCCTTTGACCATGCATTTGATATCTGGCCTCTTAGACCTGGCTGTTGGGGAAAAGAGTATTTCCAAAATATACATACATGATGAGAATTGCTCAGAGGAGTTTATGTGCTATGTCGAACAAGAATGTAGTTATGTTGACACTAGCTATGCTGGAAAAGTGGTGAAATACGTTAACAAAATTGGTGTAGCTCTTACAAATGCAGATCTTCTTATCGTATTAAATCACGTTCCTTTTGAGTATGTGAAATTACTGTCTATATTTATAAATTTTTTTCGTCTTGTTATCATACACAAGACTGTAGGTAACTATTGAAGGAGAGGAAGTCTACTCAGCAGTGGTAGTCATACCCTAAGATTACATTAATAGACGACATTAATAATTGTCTTATACTGTTTGGGTTCTCGAGTGGCAACCACAAACTGGAAGATGCAGCGTAGGCCGGCTCTCCACTAGGTGGACCAACGATCTGAATCAAAACCGCGGGAAGCCGAAGGATGCAGCTGCTCAAGGTGGCGCTGTGTGGGGAAAGGCCTGTTCAGCAATGGCTGTCTTCAGGCTGTTGATGACGATGATGACTGCTTTGAATTTGAGCCTTGTCTGATTTTTTGCCGACTTTTGCAGTAAGCTTCCATATTCCAGTCATTGCTTTCTGAGTCTGGCTTCGTAACTACATCCCTGATTCTGTAACTGAAGTTTTAAAATATTTACTGTCCTGCATATTTCCATGTACCTGCTTAAGTATGAGCGTCAAAGTAACTTAAATTATATTTTTTGTTGCAGTTTAAATCAGTCTATTGGCAGCTGGCTACAAGCCAATCATGATATGATGTCTAATTTGTCAGTTGTGATAAATGCCACAGCATCTCGAAAAATGTGTGTCCTTTTTCCTAATTTAGGACCGGCTTGTTATAATGCAACTGTGCTGGCCCAAATGGTACATATAAATAAAAATAATATAGTGGTAGCTACCACAGATTTGGGTATAGGAATTTCAGCAACAGCTGCAGAAGTTGCGGAAGTGTCGTTAAGGAACATGTTTTGCCCACCAGTCTGGGGGTTCGTTGGAATTAATCACCTGGTAGACATCAAGACAACTGTCCATAGATATGACAGTTTTGAACCTTATGATCGCTTCTTGAAAGTGAAGAATTCATCGTTGATAATTGGAAAAATAATGCCAGATTTCAGAACAATGGAATACTTGATGTATTTCGACGAATCGCTTTGGAAGAAAGTGGTTGAAAATAAGGTATAGTTTGGTTTAATCACACTATCACACTTCACACTATAATATAATATAATATTATAGTGTGAAGTGTGATAGTGTAGTGATATAGTGTGATATTATATTATCACACTAATATATACAATATAATAATATTAAAAAGGCGAAAGTTTGTATGTGTGTTTGTGTGTATGTTTGTTACTCCTTCACGCTCAAACGGCTGAATGGATTTGGATGAAATTCGGTACCCAAATAGGTTATATACTGGATTAACATATAGGCTAAATTTTATCCCGGAAAAGTGAATTTTTCCCGTGGGATAAGAAAATAATTAAAATATTTTTTATACGCGGGTGAAACCGCGGGGCGCAACTAGTATCTTATTAAAAGTTAGGATACAATGGGTCTGGCATAAACTTTGTTTAAAAGACCCTTAAAAAAGTAGATTAAAAAAATTAGTTACTAAGATAGAGTAGTTTTACTAATGTATTAGATGGGTACCTACTAACTTGATTTCTTTTTAATTGCTATTAATTAATGTTAATTTATCAAAATTAAAAGTATTTTCAATGTAGGTAGGTATCTAGTACATTATAATAATAATAATAACGCCCAACGATCACATACATAGATCCTGGACCCTAACTAGGATTCCTTGTGTCTAGGGACCCAGGAACTACAAGGACCACCCACAACACCCAAACTCAGAACAAGTATTTGCGCTTTTTTCCTGTGAACAAATACTTGTCCTGCTGCGGGAATCGAACCCGCCGCCTCCGTGTTAAGAGCCAACCTGTTCAACCACCACACCACAGAGGCTGTCAAATAATATACCACTACAATGCTTTAATATTTCAGAGTAAATTTGTGAAAAAGCAGGAGGGTTTCAATAAAGTGTTAGCTGTCGTAAATACTGTGAAGGTATGGTTGTTCGACCGGGATCCTAATCTGATTGTAAGCTTAGGGATAAGATGTAACGGTAAGTAACAAAATGCTGTAAAACTTTAAGACACAAATCACAATTGAGAAATATAAAACTTTTTAGAGAAACATTACCTCCACCTTACAAGTACATAATAAGTAGGTTATTGTTTAAGTGAGTTTTGTAAATCTAAAACATTAAAATACTAATCTTTTAACTGAAATCATCTAAACCCGAACCAGCCATTAAGTAAACACAAACACTCGATCGATAGAAACAAATATTAGTTATATTTGAACAACACCCTTATTTTACAGGCACATTTGGACTCACATTTAAAGGGAACTTTTCCCAACCGGCTCGATTTGTTGATGGAGAATGGGAACCTGCAGAAAATTTTTTGTTACCCAAAGATTCTCAAATGAAAATACCATATCTTCAAAAAATGGCTGAATTCACTATGACTTTAAAGAAGGATGACCTACCGAATATAGTTCCTTACTGTCCCTGTTACTGTAAGAAAAAAGAATACAAAAAGGCACTATTGTAATATTGTATCGATTCCAAAGCAGACTACTCGATTAAACCGTTTTTGAACGAAAGCTACCTGCGCGCGGTTCTCCAAGCAGCGTCACAACACAGCACAGCACTATCGAAACGAAACGGTACAAAAACCAGTGTTGAAAGAGACGTCGTTGCTGCAAGTCGTGTATCGTATTCGCCGGAAGAGGAATGTTATGACGTGCAGCAACTGTCTTTGTTTCGATAAAATACATCGGTTCATTCGCACCACAATTCAGCAATAATGTGATAGATAGCACCCGTGGATCTGCTACGCGGTTGCGATATGATTTTTTCCAAAGCATGAGCGTGCCAATAGGAGTTATTAGCATAGTTAGATGTCCGTATCGGTTAAGTTGTGTGAATGTTGTGCCAATAATGAGATAGTGTAGTGTTGTGATGTGGTTGTGGGACATGTGGGGCGTGCTGTGGTGCGTGGAGGCGGTGGCGCGGCTGGCGGCCGTGGCGGCGTCGCCGCTGGACCCCGCGCCGATGCCGCAAGGTGAGAGGCCTGGACCTTGCGCTACCACTACCGCTGCATTGCAACCAACCTCTCTACACTAACTTTGCATGCGCTTGTGCACTTTTTAAAACCGCTTTATTTGGCTGTACAATTCGTTATTCCTACTTCAATAACCTTATTAGTTTTGTTTACCTAGATAAAAGCACCTAGTTTTCAATTATTTGGGAATGATTTGTTTGGTTATTGCATTTTTGAATCTTACCTACTATTAATAAAATGATGTTACACATTATCATGTTCTTTTATTTTGTCATCATCAAAGATCAATTAACTTTTGAATAGATAATTATTTATTCAAAATACCATAACTTAGCGAAAACTAGGAATGTGAAATGTACGCGGTTATCTGTTGCATTTGAATTTAACAAAATATTAAGTAACTAAAAAGGTGACAGTGGGTGACATTGAGAGTTTAATGAGCATGTTTTTGGTGACGGGCAAATAAAATAAAAAGGAAATAAAATAAGTAATAAAACATAATAAGGAAGCAACCTACCTACCTACACAACGCAAGGTATTTAAGTGCAAACGGTTTTAAAATAAGAATGACATATAAGCAAATAAAGTTTCCATACTATGTACCTACATAAGCACTTATAATTTGCTCATTATGCATGCAATTGAAATGTGAAGACCCACACCACAGAATAAGTACCTAATAATACTAGGTCGACGCTCATAATTGGAGTTATGCTGTAGGTACAGTTGACACAAGTTTCGCATTAGAGCACCCACTTATGTCCCAGACAAGAGCTTGCCTATGTCTTAACTACATTTTAGAGCTAGATACTCAGGTATTTTATAAAAATTTGGCGGTTTTAGTAACCAGGCAGGTACCTACCTATATATTATGAGCTGATACTGAGCCATAGTATTTATTTTTATAATTTTACATTGAAAATAAAACTTTTTCCTATGTTGCTACTTGTTGGA
Organism: Ennomos fuscantarius; assembly: GCA_905220475.3. Classification (NCBI taxonomy): domain Eukaryota; kingdom Metazoa; phylum Arthropoda; class Insecta; order Lepidoptera; family Geometridae; genus Ennomos; species Ennomos fuscantarius. Next base: position 4,407,583 of record HG992031.1, on the reverse strand, counting down.
CTGCGGTTGTGCCCCAAAACAACCGGGAATCATATTTTATATTAAAGATTCCACACCTCCCAGATGTATTAAGCAACAGAGAAGCTACATCAAGTATTTAGATCATTTTGAATTGTCAACGTACCCATATAATACACAGAGTTTACAATTATGTGATGTTATTATTGTTGTTCTGTATCTTTCCATGTCTTCGTATTGTACCTAAATAATATGTAGGTACAATACGAAGCTAGTCTTTATATTATAAAGACTAGCTTCTGTCCGCAGCTTCGCCCGCGTAGCCTATGGAAAACGAAGAAGAATTTTTTTCGTAGATAATTCAACCATTCATTTCCACCCTCTTAGGGGCGGAATTTCGAAAAAACCCTTTCTTAGTGGATACCTACACTTTCCAAAGAACACACCCTCCAAACAAGTCTCTAGGACCAGCGGTTTAGGCTGTGCGTTGATGTATAAGTCAGTAAGTCAGGACATTGAATTTTATATGTATAAAATATGGATGGGTAATATATATAGAGTAAAGAAAATGTAGGCTAACAGTTACCGGGTGGTCTAATGACAGACAACATTGCTTATTTGGTATAGAGTTCGGCCTATGTTCAGCCGCAAATCCCTACAAATTGCTCGGAGAGACGATAATCTGGCAGCTATCGGAACGTTCTATCCAACTCTCAAGTCAAGGGGAGGCTACCCCTCACCACGATCTAGCGCGCATTAGTTTCCGACACGCGCTGGAATGTTCTCATTTTCTTTTAATCGAACCACATTGGGTATTTTCGGATTTCAATTTGTTCGGCTCTCTTTAAGAGGGAATCGTTTAGTTATTGCGGCCGGCTTACGAGAGGATTTACTACATACATTTGTCTGAGGAGCATCGCACTCTTCCCCGGCGTCTTTCTTTCACGAAGACATGCCGAAGATGAGGTTAGGATGCAACATCATCCATTCTCTTGGAATTTTTATATTATATGGTTGCCATTTACTTAGTTTTACTTAGGTATATCAATATCTGAGCTTTCTTTATTACAGCCATAGTTTGGTTGTTAGTTTTAGTAATTCTTCTCAATATTCTATAAACTATTACGTTTGTATTAGTAGTTTGTACCTAACGTACATTAGTAGTAACGAGTAGTTCATAAATCTTTATAAAATACTATAATACGATAATCTTTATAAAAACGCCTGTTAAAATGAAATTACAAACAAATTCCTGAAAATGGTTTCGTAAACTCGTATTCCTCTCACATATCCGTCGTGTCAAAACTCAAGAGGTGTGTTTCCGCACCGCGAGTCAAATAATGAATGTTACATAAGCCTGTGGGTCATACATATGGCGGGTAGACGAAAACAGTCGGCACTCATATAAATTTACCTTTTCATTAATTCATAAGAGAGAACATGAAGTTGAAAATAATTCTGAAACTAAAAACGTTGATTCTTGTAATAAAAATCCTCAGCAAACTAGTAATCTTGCTTTCGTCAGAATGTTTTATCCATGAGACATGTTACAAGTAATTCTTGTATTGTTTTTCAATAACAACCTGTGTTGTTTTTCATAGCTACTCGGTAGTTCTGGTCTCTTGGCAGTTGGTACTTCACCATACTTTAGAATCGGTAAATTCCTCCACAATACCTGCAGGCCGTTGGGAATAAGAAAAAAGTTGTGTGCGCCATGCAAAAGGAAATGTAAACTTAGATAGCTATATGCATAAAGTTGATGCCAAAACAAATACTAGTTAAGTATGATATTTAGAAAAATAGTATCTGGAAAAAAAATACAACAAAAGTGTAGAACCGATATCTTAATTTTACACTTTCTGTTCTGAGTTGCTGCTACGCTGCTACACTGATCTATGTTGCAAAAACACATGAAATAACCTTTCTAATAAGTTGCATCAACGCTGTGTTACGGAACAAAGCATTTTGAAGTGGCGCATGACCGCGTGCGCCACGAGACAGAGATCGCAGCGCCGCCACTGTCGAGCAGCACCGAGCGCTAAGGAAGACATCAGTTGCATAACAAGCGGGCGCTGCGGCATCCGACTAACGGGACTGTGGCGCGAGCAGGAGAGCCCCACCAGGCGGCCACGAACCACCTCCGCACGCTAGACCCACCATTATTTCGATACGTCTCAAATTCGACAGTACAGATACTTTGACCGGTCATTTGCATTGATATTTCGCCAATTTATCGCACCGTTATAAGACTATAACAGACTACAAAAACATCACGATACCTTGTTGTTTCATCACTTCTCATCACGAAATCTGACTATCAAACATAAGCTGAGTTTGTTCGGGTTTAGTCGTGCGATCGTGAATGAGACCGTGACTGATCGGACACAAAGCCTCTGGCGGAGGCAATGATGCCGAGCAGCTTTTTCAAATTAGTAATAAGGTCACTTAAACACTCTGTTAGTAGGAAGGTATTGAAAAAAACAGTTTGCTAGTAGGAATGAATTAACGTAAGCATTTGTTTTGTTATTTTGATCTGACTATTTGTACGTTTTAAATTCAGAAATAAGTTTGAATATCCATGTCGCTACTTCCTATAATTCAAATCTTATTAGCGACACTATCGAATGGTGTAATAATACAGTTTTTTTTTTTCAAAGACAATTTGCTCCTGCCTAGGAATATTGATTTTCCAGAAATCCATTGATACAGTTTTAGTTTTCTACAAAACCGGGCCCGAGACTCCTTTGCGCACTCTTCGCTATTCCTCATACTTTTGGATTTCGCCCACACCCACTAGAAAAATTCTATATGGAACGCGCTCACGGACAGGTTCTCCGCTAAATATGGATGAAATCAAACCATAGAGATTGAAGTACTATCAACTAAAGATAATGAATACCCAATGATTTAAGTAATAACTTGATAACTAAACACAAATAAACAGCTCGTAGTTGTAGTAGGTACCTCTACATAAAATAGAATATTGTGAGCATAGTTCAACATAGATCAAACGTGAAAGATTACTCCCAGAATATAACATGAAATTAGATTTAGTAAGCAAGTATTTTTGATTGATTGTGTTCATATGTAGGATTTATCGCTAAGCCGATCTTGATCAATGTTCAACATTTTGACGTCAAAAGAAAATGAAATTGAAGGGCTCGGCCGTAAGTAACTGGTTTAAAATATAGTTTATTAGGAAAAAATAGGAACGTTACAAAAATGGCTGTCGATTTTCGAATAAAATATAATCATATAAAACTACGACTGGAAAAAATAATAAATTCATATTCTGTTTTTCGACAACTTATTATAAACCTTCAATAGTAATGTTTGATAAACTGATGGCGTAAGTATTTATATTTAAAATGGCAAGAAATATTGATGTTTTAAATTATGGAAGAATATTTAGGCCTACTAGTTAGTAGGCCGTACGGTACGGTACGTAAGTACTAATTTATAACTAGTTACCTATCTAGGTAGATAGGTAACTAGTTATAAATAAAACAATAAACTTAAACCCACATCTAAATATGGAAAAGAGCCCAAGTAAAAAATAAGTTCAAATAAGTTTTTAGAACTCGTGTAGATTAAAAATGTGAAGTGTAAATCCGAAAGCTTTACAAAAGGCTTGTAATTTATTTTAGTTTGCACGATTCGCTAACTTTAGTTTTCTGTTCGCAGTTGCAGCCGTGCGATTTGTAGAGGTGGTTTAGATTTGGTTAGGTAATTGCTGCGAGTGCTTGTTTCCACGCTAAGCTCTCATATGTATCTCTGTCGTTAGTGTAACAACTTTGTAATTTCTGCTTCAGACAAGAAAGAAAATAGCGCTTCACAATCAGACGAAAATATGGAAGCACCGAACAGAAACGAAACAATTTATCGGTTCGTGAGCATTGTTATAAAATTTCGCTAACAATAAAATGGGAAACCAATTGAGGGCCCGTTATTAAATGTCATCGCAGCGTAAAGAAATAGCTCGTTTGATGTAGGTTGCCTTTGTTCCTTCTAACGAGGCGCCCAAAGACGGCGCGTTCCGACTTTACTCTGAAACGAGTGTTAAAGGCCGCGAGAGCGGTTCGCTAAAAGGTACAGGTGGATTTCTTACCTAGCTTGGATATTACGTTGGATGTCTGTAAGCAATAAGACCTTTTCGTTGCCCGGTATTATTTCCTTGTTATTATACCTATTAAGCCCCTTATGTGTAAGTGTAAGTAGGTATATCAATTGTAACTATATAAACAAACCGTACTCCATAGTATTCTGGCCTTTTGTTACTTCGTAGCTTACTACTACTTTAAAAGTTTAAAACCATCCATTAGATTTAAATGATAAATACCCGACGCTGTGTTTATTTGCTCAATGACCCGATATTAACTTTTGACCAACACGACATGAGTTCACTGATTCTTGGCGATGACACTATGTATAGGGAGAGCGGTAAATAAATATTATTACTTTTTCGTTGCAAAAATCAATGACTAATCAGATAACACCGGTTTACATGGATGAGTGTGTAAGGAATTTTTCAATACTTAAATATATATTCTATAGGATAGTATACTTACCTTCTTCATTACCAATTTATTAATTTATCTCTTACTTGACTCTATGTACCTTCTAAGGTAACCTATGTGTGATGTAGCAACAATAGCTCTCATAGTGGAGGAACAATACTCTCAGAAGCATTGAGGCGTTCTCTTATCTCAATAGCTATTCTGTGGGTAAGCAACATAATAAGATTTCAACACAACTTTATCAATGATGCGAATGTTGTGTAAGATCATAGTTGCCAGTCACAATGCTCGACTGACAATGCCTAAGCCATAAAGTAGGCACTGAACAGTACCCTGTCCTTAGCTCTAACTGGATTCTATGCTAATCGTACAAACTGGTTATGAGTAGAATATAATATAGGCATACGGTTGGTTTAATATTTATCGGCTTTTGCAAATAGGCAGTCCTAAGCCCCAAAAGAGGTTATTCATTCATTTCATTTTGTGAAATTGGTTCGCAGTTTTCTTAAACATGGCACTGGGATATCCACATTTCTAATGAAATGCTCCCAAAAGTCACAAGACTGGCACAATATTTTTGCCACTGCTCGTCTCAGCAGGAACAGAATCCCAGAGATAATCAAGTTTCCACTTCTAAAACCAAGATAAGACTTATGCAGGTATGTCAGAATTCACCGTTGTAAAGAACTAGGTGAAACTGATAAGACTTTCAACAGAGCTTTTAGCGTATATACTTGTTTAAGTTCAGACATGTAGTGTTGAGGAAATCCGTTTCGGTACTTCATCGTCACATCCATACTAATATAAACTTAAAGAAAAAGGTCTTCAGTGAATAACTACGAAATTACTATTCCATTTTTAATATTTGGAAGAGACTAGAGAAAAGGAAATGGTAAAACACGATTCGATAACCACTGTAGTAGCGCTACACCTAGACATTTAAAATTTTTTAACGTTCTCAAAGGGAATCTCAGAGCCCAACGGCAATAACTGTATTTGCGGTAGATCCATCGGACATGCTATAATAATAATATGCTGCTGTAAATATAAATGAGTTATTATAAGACTGCAAAATGTACGAGGAGTATAATAATTATGCTACTCGCACATTTAGACATGGGAGAGTCGTCCGACTGGTAGGTACAACCGGTTGGTTATCGTCATTTAACTTATCTATACGCAGTAGCCAGGAAATATCCTAACCTGTTATGACATGACGTTTAAATACACGAAAATGATTTATTTAGCATTTATCATATTGAGAAAACAAAAACAAAAATATTGTTTAATTATATCTTCCGAACACTCTTAGCGTAGCGGTTATATTCTTTTGTTCAATACGTGACAGAGCGTGGGCTACTTTTTCGAATATATAAAATATGTGTGTGGGCCATACCATATGATCTGTTACATTGGCCAAGCGTATCGTGGATACCTACTAGATTCACACTGCGGATCTGGTAGATGATCCATGTCTATAAATAGTATTTATGAATGTAAAACATACCGGTTTCCTCACTATATTTCCTTTACGATTCCTTTAAGGCAGTATATAATATTCCACACTAACTTGAAAATAAGTCATCGGTGCGTTGAAGCGGCATTCGAACCAGGATGCGTCGGTTTGAAAGCCGCACGCCGAGCCACACTTTGCATGTCCATACTTGCATTAGGTTATTTGAAGAATAATTGAATAACCATCTGCCATATCCAAAATCTGTCTTAAACATCAGAATCTGCCCGTAACCGAACAATCGTTTCGACTGTATTACTTGACTGTATTTACTTAAACTGAAACGCAAACATCTCTAGTTATCTATATTTAAAGTATAAAATAGATTGTTCATTCACCCGGTTCAGTGCAGACCTTTGTCAAGAGCGCAGACATAATGATATACACGTCTGTTGCACGAGCATCATCATCCTGAATACGCCTTTTTTTAAATCACCCAGGTAATCTACGAAACAGTTTCTATGGCAATTTGAAATAAGCCGATGTCCAGTCATGGATCATTATTCGTAATCGTAATTTATTTTTTCACGTTTGTATCTCTACCTCCCTATTCGATTCTGATGTATGGTCTTTATTTTTTTGTCGTCGCCAAGATTACACCTTACCTAAATTGAAATCCGGTAATTTGGTTACGCTACCTTCATAATTTCCGGCCACATGGTATGTTAGAAGTTTCCTCGGATATTAGGTACTTGACGTGTCTGTTATAATCATACTATGCTAGTTAAATAATTAATTATATTAACCCGCTGGCAACATCTGGTTGGTACACATTAATTGTTTGAAGGAGTTGGTGATTACGTTTGTTTATGTTCCACAGGTGATATTTGGGGCACTTTAATTACTTAACTCCATAATCAACTAGTTTTCAAGATATTGTGCTGTGTGTGGGTTGTTTGCATTATGCTTAAGTTTAGATTTAGGTATCACAAGTAGGTATTTCCAATGTTGAGTTTTCATGACGAGAAGTTTCATTAAGTAATGAACTACCTGAAACGATTATAAGTTGAAACCGTCTAGTCTATTTCGGTGGTCAAAGAATTACGTGTAACGTTACTGTCGATGGAAGACGGAAGGCAGCTTCAAGGTCGCGTCCCCTCCCTCCCTCTATTTCGACACTACCAATTAATGACTTCGTGCGTTGTGGACATAAGCAGTAATTAAATTTTGATCGGTATCTACTCGAGCTCGCATTATGTCGACCGCTTTGAATTGTTGGCCGTTTCCAACGTTGTATATTCGCTTATCAAGATCTTAGCATGTGTTACCTTTCGTGTAGGTGCTGAATTTACGTAACCGCTGAGTGTACGAGTCCCACTTAATTTGCTCGCCTGGCTCAGAATCTTATTATGGGAGTAAATTACACTTTAATTGGATATTTGCCTGTATGTTGGTTGTAATTGTAGAGGGAATATATATTCGGGAAATTACGCCACAGCTAAATAGGATACTCCTAAACAAACTTGGTAAGAAACACGCTTCATCGCGTAACGTTTTATGTTTAGAAATATTCCTCGCCGATCGTGCGCAGAAGACTTCACATTAGGTATCTATTGATGCATTCACCTCGGGCTCACCTTTACTAAACTGTCAAGGATTTCTGCTAAAAATGTTAAAGTTCAATCTAGGAGTAAAATTATTATGAGCATCTTCGAAAACAAAGTGCTTTTAGGAGGTTCGATGTGATGTCATCGACGTGCCGCGTCATGTTCAGCAGCCGGATGCTCGCTAGGAACTCCGAGTAAAGTAAAGGAAGACATTCTATACGGAACATTGATATTCATATACGTAGGTACATACTCTGCATCCTGTATGCAGTGGCAAAGCAATATCACCGATATGTGAAAGTAATAATGTTTAGAATAGCGTCGTTAAGACACTTTTTCTACGTGAAGCGCATCACAAATGCATTGAGGTCTCATATGTAGAGTTCAAGCACAGTAAGCAGGGTTCGCAGGCCGCAATTTAATATTAATTTATGTACATTAATGGTTGTAACATACACGTTATTGAAACAAAACGAATATGATTTACGCTCGACGAGAAAGCAAAAAACGGTTAAGATTAATGATACGCCGTCGACCGACCGCCGCACAACAAATGATGCTGTAAGAGCATGCGAGGTAAAAATTATATTTCTGTATTAAGTTAAGGTTTACTAAGGACCGGAAAATTCAAAAATTTAATCAGTTATTTTGCTTTTGTTGTTAATTCAAGTAACTATTGGTTTAAGTGTCGATTCTGTGTCGCAACCTCTAAAGCTAAAATAGTAGTACCCCTGTTAGATGCGAAATGAAAAAGATGTATATATTTTCAATTCATTTAGCTTTAGATAATACGACACAAAGTCGACACCATTTTTTACAATGGCAATCGCGGGCAGAGGATACTAAGTATAGTATTTTAATGCTCTCGATTAAGTATTGGTATTTACAATTTCAAATAATAATAATGTAATGTACTTAAATCTGTAATCTATTCTGCCCGTTTTTGCTACTATCAGATCCAAATGTTACCGGCACAAGTAGCACGAGCTGTAAAAATCGACATGTCGATATCCGCGTGATCGATATTGATCAAACTTTTTAAGGATTTCTCCAGAGAAAAGATATATATGTCGATTTCTACAGCTCATTTTAGCCGTGCTGGGATAGATATACACATAGACAGCACTCATAGATGGAATTCTGTGGCAATACCTAAAATAAATAAAAAACTGACCAGAACTTCAAATTTCTCGCTTCATAGCGCACCCTCAGCCTCAGTGGGTAACGGCTGGTAGCTCACCAGCTTGTAACTTATATAGCGAAACCGGTATATATAGGTTTGGAAAAAGTAAGGTGGCTGATTTTTTCGTGTAGCAAAATAGAATCTAATCGACCTGCAAAGCGACACAACTCTTGTGAGCGTTAGTAAAATTTAATCAACGAGAATTTGACTGGATATTAAGCATTGACTAAATTTAATTACTAAAGTACTTAACGTTTTTATGTAAAGCTGTTACGGCCGTAGGTACCTATAAAAGCTTCATAAAGTAAAATGACGTCAGTTAAAATTGCGCATTATACTTTTATATTGCGCAGATTTTCTTTTAACATTAGTTAAGCACTTACTTAATTTAAGTAGTGTTTATATTGTAAGTGCTTTTTTTTCTATCCTCGTCATGAGAAACAGCACAGCAGAGACGGGAGTGGAACAGTGTTTCTAGTTATGATTTAGAGGTAGAGATATTATACTCATCAAGTTATCCGACACTGATTTATTTAATTTATTTATTCATATTAGAAAAACTTACAGCCAAAATACATATAAAAAGGTAAGCTTACAGTAAAATAAACAAGGCCAGTTACAAGTTTCCACCTATAGAAACATTAGTATATAAAGAAATAAGCTCGTAGTAGGTAGCTAATGAAGTTAGCATGAGACCTATTCAGTAATGCTATTAAGTTTGAGAAACAAAAAATTCAGATGCCAATTTTAGCCTTATGGAACGCGCACCCCGCCAAAGAAAATGTCATAAGCATTATTAATCTTTAAAAAGTCATGAATAAATAAAGAGCTGATCACGAAGACGCCTTCCCAGCATTCACCATTTTCGTAGCTAGTTACCAAAAAGTAAAAAACAAGCCTTTTTGTTCCTGTCTGATTTTGTAGCTGGTTGTGAACAGTTATGTATACGGAATAAATATCCTTTTTAAATAACTAGTTACGTATTAGTGAAGAACAGTTCTGCACCAAAAGATTATTAAATGTGGTCTTCTGATGGTTGATGATCAGTAATGCCAAAGTCAAAAGATTAATTGCAAATAGGCTATTTTTAGACAAGTCAAAATTATATAAAGTACTTAAAATTAAGTTATTTTTACTAAGAATATAAAATTCCAAAGTGCTTATTGTCAAATAATATATAGCAAGCCCATTACAATATACGAGTTTGAAAAAAAAAGAAGTTCTCTTTCTCATTACTGGTGCAAGCAATCCGGTACAATGCAGAACAAAAAACTCCGATCCGAAGCTTAGGTTACATTAAGCTTCGATTACACCTGTAAATAAGAAGCTACAAGAAACTTTACAGTGATGTTTTTTTCTACTGTGTTTTGTCATTATGATGAAGGGAACTAAATAAAGCAGTACTTAGAACATTCACAGATAAAATGCTATTTTACAACGAAGCTATCATACATTTACGTTTTACATCTTAATTGACAGCCTCTGTGGTGTGGTGGTTGAGCAGGTCAGCTCATAAACCGCAGGCGGCGGGTTCGATTCCCGTGACAGGTCAAGTATTTTTGCCCAAAAAAAATAAGCGCAAATACTTGTACCGAGTCTGGGTGTTATGGGACGTGGTCCTCGTAGTTGCTGGGTCTCTAGACACAGGGAATCATAGTTAGGGTAATTATATATCTACATAGATTGAATCATGGAAGCATATTTAAGCATAGTCACCTGCCTGCAGGCATGAAGGAACTTACTTTGAATTAGCAGGTGAATAGCAAATATGATGTAAATAACTAATGCTAAGAAAGCAATGGCTGTCGAGCTAAGAATCGAGCAGTTATTGGATCAAGCACTGCTAAGGATTCGAAGGTTCATGTCTCATCATAATACAAAGACCGTTAATTAATTTAATAATAGGTCTTTACCTATGAAATTGCCGAATAACAGTACAGACTTTTTCAAACAAAAAAAAGTTTTGATTGGCTATGAATTCTAAATTCAAATTAATTTTGTTTTAAAAATATGACATTCTATTTACAATATAAGTCTTTTGTTTATTGATTAGCGTTGTATTTTCATTACATTTCAACATTTTTCCTCATAATGGATACATTGAAGTTTCGTGTAATTATGGAATATGAGTTCCGTCGTGGCACCAACGCGGCACAAACGACACGTAACATCAACGACGTTTACGGAGAGAACTGTACAAACGAACGTACAACCCGTTATTGGTTTGCTCGGTTCCGTTCTGGGAATTTTGACTTGAAAAATGAACCTCGTGGTCGTCCGGAAACTTTGGTCAACAATGATGAATTAAAGGCGATTGTGGAAGCTGATGAATCTCAATCTACAGCTGAGCTGGCAGCAGCTTTTGATGTTAGCATCAAAACAATATTGGTCCATTTGCGACAGATTGGCAAGATAAAAAACCTTGATAGATGGGTGCCCCACGAACTTAACGATCGCCAGCGCAACGTACGCGTCGAGACTTGCCTTGCGCTGCTTAACAGGCACAGAAATGAGGGAATTTTGAACCGAATTGTTACGTGCGACGAAAAATGGATTCTTTTTGACAATCGAAAGCGCTCAGCAAGTTGGTTAGATCCTGGTTCGGTACCAAAGCAATTTGCAAAATGAAAAATGACCCCTACAAAGGTGATGGTCACAGTTTGGAGGTCTAGTGCTGGTGTGATTCATCATAGCTTTTTACAAAACGGCGAGAGCATTACTGCAGATGTGTACATTGAAGAACTGACCACAATGATGGCGAAACTCGCACGTCTGCAACCAGCTTTGGTCAATCGGTCGTCTCCACTGCTACTTCACGACAACGCGCGACCCCATACTGCACAACAGACCGTCTCTAAGCTGCATGAGTTGGGTTTGGAAGCTCTCCCTCATCCGCCATACTCACCAGATCTTGCGCCTACCAACTATTACTTTTTCCAAAATTTGGACAACTTTTTAGCGGGAAAAAAATTCAATTCCCGAGAGGCAGTACAAAACGCCTTTGAAGAGTTTGTTGTCTCCCGTCCTGCTGATTTTTTCAAGAAGGGCATCCATAAACTGCCACAGCGTTGGCAAAGATGCATTGATTGCAGGGGTGATTACTTTGAATAAAAGAAATAAATAAGTTCGAACAAAAAATACTTTAACTTTTTTCAAACAAAACGGCAATTTCATAGGTAAAGACCTAATATATTAGTAACAGGATTAATTTATAATTGCCTGTTAATTGGCTTGCGAAAAGATTTGACTGCATAAAAAAAGGTATTGAAGGTCAATCTTGAAATCATCTGCTTGTACATTATGTAAAAAGTGATAAATAAAAGACTATGGCGCACCCAAAAATTCTACAAAAGCATTTTAAACTTATTTTGCTGTATAATATTATAGAAACTGACGTGAGTAGTATTCATAACTACAACCAGTACACGGATAACACTCACAAGATACAGTCGAATAACTCGACCGGTGTTCGGGCAATATAGGACTGCGCCGAGCCGCCACCATTATATTGTCTGAACACCGGTCGTGTACTAGTTGTAGTTATTTTGGTGTATGTGTATACCATCCTTAGTTCGTAGTTGCATATACCTGCTAACTGTGAAAAAATAAAGTCCCGCTCGATGTTAATTACTAAACTCAATTTAATATGCAATCGTTTCAAACCGTCCATTTTATTGCAGGTATGTCAATTCAGCACGTTGGGTTCTTAAGAACGGAAGGAGTCCAGAAAGATTTCGAGTGGGTATAAATAATTATAATTTATTAGTAAAAGCTGCCGGCCGTAATGTCCGTTAAATACAGTAAAATAACAGCATTTCGCAGTCGAGCTACTGGGTGAAAACCAGTCATTTATGTTGGTCTGTAAACGCAACGATTTACGGTGATATTGAACATGATACAGTTATTTAACTTTACGGGATTGAAAGCACCTAATCGTTCCTTAGATTATTCTTAGCTACTGATATTTACGGGATGGCTAACAGTTATGAACCAAGTTGAGCTTATTGTCTTTTCAAACGAGCGTCACAAGCATACTACTACAACCATCATAAATATCTCTTGTGAGGAAAAAATTCCATCAGGAAGTAAACTCGGCACGATGTGGCCTTGCTCGAGGCTTCAGCCATACTTTCCTAAATAAACTAAGAATTTTCCACCGACCTCATTTCCGTGCCTGTCTAATTTCGGTCAACTGTTCCTTGACTTCGACGTTCTTTGGTGAAATTTCGAAGGCAACCGTAATTACTCAATTAATTTCATCGAGCACTATAGCGGCTTAGTTCGTGCTCATTGCATTGCATAACCAGTTATTATCTTGCTCTTGTTTACAGACAATGTTCTCACAGTTTTACAACATTGTTACTCGGGTCAGAGAAAAACAACGTGGGAAATTCTAGTCTATACAATACAGTTCCAACGCGCATATGCCGCGTTCCTACAAGTGGGTGGTTGCAGTAAATAACTCTACCTCATACATTATAATTCTGTAAGTTCACACAAATATTGCAGTGAATCAAGTATCCATTGTTATGTAGTACTTAAATCTTGAGGTTATATCGTTATAGTATACTGAAGTGTAAAATTAAAATTCTCATGCAACAACATCCCAAAAATAAAGCTTAACTAAGTCATTATTGGGAGCGCTGTAAAACATAAACTGTAAATAGCCTAAACAAATTAAAACAAAAGCTTTTCATAAAACGAACAAACAAAAACTCTTCTATAACTTGAATTAAACCAGAAGCTTCAGAATCACATGAGTGAGGTGACCGTAGCAAAACTACAGACAAACATTTCAAAAACCGTGACCGTAGAGAATATAACTTTCGGCACAAACCCAAGCAGGGAAATCGCGAGTGACGTGCGTCGCGAATTCATACTTAACTCGAAACGAAAACCCATAAACAAAAGTAATTATTTGTTCCCGAATCGTTGCGGCGTGGCGAGGGTGGGCTTGCGAGCAACTCGTCACAAACGTTCCCACCGACACCACTGACAACCTAATTGTTAAACGAAACAGCTTTCAATTATCCTGCGAGTTCCCGGCCTGTATAAATCGACTCGAAAAACCTACAACCTACCTAAATTACGCAATTTGAGGGCAAAGTACCCGAAAAGGATAGAATTACGTCTGCTTGCGGTTTTGTTCCCACTTTCCCAACGAGTTTTGGCATTGTAATCGGCTCATTAAATTTCTATTAATAATTTGCCTTCAGGGCTTTATTGTTCGAAATAATTTGATGTCTACGTGTCTTCACAACATTTTGTATAGTTAAATAAGCAACGTTTCTAGTCGCTAGGGAGATATTTCTTCTATTGTGTAACTTAATAAGCTCGAAGGCTTTTGTTCTGAAACCAATTCTATTACAAGAATAACTATTGCAATTTGTTTCCAAAGAATCATATTACCTTGACATAGCTGATTCACGTTACGAAGATCAAAGTTTTGGAACATGCAAAAAATCACGTAGACATCCAACTAAATTATCTGTGGAAATTTTTGAGTGCATCGTCCCATCGCTCTTTGTGAATCAGAGATCGTTAACCCACTTCCGCCCACGTGTAATTCAAACACCCATAAAAGGATGATGCTCCACCGGGTGGCTCCATGGTTTTCAATGCTCACTCGTCTGGACTATTTCAATAACAAAAACTAGCGTGTCAGCGACCTTTGACTAACTGTGTAACAAGTAGGTCCCTGCTTAAGCTACATATATGAGTATGTGCTGTAGGTATTCGCAGGCACGTTAGCTAAGCTTAGCTTAGCTTTAATTATTTAAATGAACGTTGGTATCATGTTATTTCTATGTAGGCTTTGTCTAGTTTTTGTGGAGCTGCTTAACTGTAAAAAGCTAATGATCCGCAGTTAACCCACGCCTTTTGAGTTCTTTTAGGCTACAAATTGAAAGCAGTAATTTAAATGATTAATTGTTTCGCTAGCCTACTTTTTGGTTATTTTTGTCGTTATTTAGGTAATTTTTCTTTTAAATTTTAACTATGTATGTAACATATATAAATGAGTAGTATGTATTTACAAACGAGATTTTAATATAATTATATACGTACTAATAAATAACTAATTTGGTTAAAAAATTATTGTAGTATAATTTTGGTACTGAGTTTTACTTAAAAGTACATTTAGAACATTGCTTATGCAAGAGAAAAAATAGTGTAAGGTTAAATTTACTACGCCTCGTGATGCGTAACTGTTACGTGCCTTAACATTAACATTGTACAACATTAGCATTATGAATGCGTTAGTAACGCAGACATTTAAAATGTTTCTTCATTTGCACTGAAACAGTATAAGCATGCTAGAAGTCCGCATTTCGCAATGTTACGGTCTTGGATACGTAGATAGAATAGCAAATATATCGTGTTGCTGGAAATGACCGCTACCCTAGTTCCCGCGGTCACCTGCAGTATTCAGAGTATACGTGTAACGATTTCTTAGTAAGTTTATCTTGAAACAAGTAAAGTAATAATAATAGTAACGCCCAACGATCACATGCATAGATCCTAAACCCTAACTGGGATTACCTGTGTCTAGGGACCCAGGAACTAGGAGGACCATGGTCCCACAACACCCAGACTCAGAACAAGTATTTGCGCTTTTTTTTCTGTGCACAAATACTGGTCCTGCCGTGGGAATCGAACCCGCCGCCTCCAGGCGGATATATATATGCACCCATATATACATATACCCCCCCTCCTCCTTATAATAAACGCCCAAAGTAAGGCTTTTTATTGGGAAGGCCTATATTCGTCTTCCAGCTGATGATGTGTGTGTTTATATTATCATATTATAATTTTTGAAATGAATATACTTTCTATTATAATATATTTATTATTCATGAACTGTTCGCCTTTGACTATTCAATTGTACGCCCACACATCAGCCGGAAAATAATAGGAAAACATTATTACAGTTCATTGAATTTATGAACAGAGCAGTTAATACAAAATATAGATTTTGAGAGTAAATTTTTCTATTTTGTATTAATTAGGTACGAATTATCTCTACTGAATTATTTTACAAGTTTTAGTTTGAGTTATTATAATTTTTTAATCTTTTTTTAGTAGTCACTTTTCATGCCATTTTCAGTCTTGTCTGAGACTCGAAATTGTAATGTTAGACTGCCAGTACTATTAGTTATTTTGTGATAATGAAATGTCTCTGAACCTTGGAACTTTGAGCCCTACATTGAACCCAAATGCATTGCAGTAGCTATAGCAAAGAGGTATAAGTGCAAACTTCAGACAGTAACCATGTTAGTTTACTTGACACTGGCTAAATACACAAAAGTGTAAAGCCAAAACAAATATAAAAAAACTGAGGAACTCAAATTATTTTTCAAAAACACCCAGGGGAAATAATCAAAAGAAGATAAATTACAAATTCTTTGCGGCCAGTTTTGATTTTCAAAACAAGAGACGACTCGACCAGGAAACTTCAGCAGCAACAATGTCGTTGTTTCGCGTGCGGTGTGCCACGCCATCCTGTTGAAACCACATCTCATTTAAGTCCATTCCGTCCAATTCTTGCCAATAAAAGTCTGTCAACATGGCCCTTTAACGACTGCGGTCGATAGTCACGGTGGCAAAAAAGTACGGTGCAATATCCCGTTTGCCTACATGGCACAAAAAATTTTTTTTCATTTCTCATACTCGGAAAGTACGCTTGAAGTTACCCGATCAGAGGGAGGGAAGTAGTAATTTTCCTCCCTGTGAAACGATTTTCCCTTCCGTCAAATTCGAAACAGGCAAATTCAAAGATTTTAATACTCTGATGTTATACAGTCAATTTAAAAACTATGCAAGCCATGCAAAGGTTATATCACCAATTCTTAGCCAAGTCTTACTTCTTAAACATTCCCTTTGTTATGGTGTAAATGACATTACTATCTCTTTAAATATCTAGAAGAAAACAAATAAATTAAAACGTTTGATGAGTTTGATTGTATTGTAGCTCATAAATTACCTTTGCAGCTTTGCGGGCAATTCGGCCGCCATGTTTGTTTATTGCGTTAGCAAAGTTTGTATTAATTTGATATACATATCTAGTCATTGCTTTCCACCCCGAGTACACAGTTGCAGAACCAAGTTTCGACATTCGATATATTTTGCTTCGTAAGAAATAAATACGTGTTAACCCAATAGACACTCGTAGATTTTTTAAGCATGCTATAAGTTACTGTTTCTAACAAAGACTTTGACTTTTTGTGCTGATTTTGTGGATGCTGATGATTCATGCTTCACTTGATAGTTACTTGTAGATGCTACATACCTATTTAATTTTTAATTTTTATTCTTTCTCAGCAGTTGCACGTGAGCCTAATAGTCGTCTAATTCAAATTCGGGGACTGAAATATACATCCTGTTTGTTATTCGAATTCGGGAACAGAAATTCGGGAAATGAAATTTTATTCCTGTTGGTCCCTTCGTGGTGACAGGACCAGAGGATAGACAGGAACAACTCAAAAATAGTACGTTAGGTACTGTTCTGATATGTAGTAATCATCGTCAATACTTCCAAATCTATTGATATAGAATCAAACTGCACATCTAAAGCCTATCTATTCAAAATAGGATTTTTTTATTAGAAAATAATGCTATATTACAAAATAAAACAAGAATATTTAGGTGTGATTGTTGTAGGCATATGTAAAAGTGATAAGAAAATCATTTGTTATAAATATTTTATTTCAACAAACTGGGAGCCTATATTGGTCCAACATTAGGCATTGAATTTTGTATTTGAGATAATCTTCGGCGAGGTCACTCTTGACTCCTGAGTGAATGACTTAAATGCTCCTTGTATACTCCTTGTATTGGGTCCCATGTTCGGACAGCATCCCAGATGCCCACTGCAGGCTTTTCATTTAGCATACTTAAAGCCCTGCCAATACAACCCGCTCTACTCAATTTATTCACTTCCATTGGATTTCCTCCACGGATCTGGCTTGAATATTTATGAAGCTAACTTTTGTTACTTTAAAGCTTATTAAACCATGTCCGTGTGCCAAATTTATAGATCGGAAATTATAATAGAAATTAACAGCGACAATAACCGGAAGGCTGTATCCGAAATTAGTTGGAAACTTCCTAGGATTGTTCAAATCGTTCCGAATTTTACAAAGCTGTCGTTAAGGCTTTGAAAGTGCTTGAGACGTCTTTAAATACCCCCTAAAGGTTAATTACAGAAGCTCTACCTTTATCCTATTTCGGAGAAATCACGATGTTAGTAAACCCAAAATTTTACCTGTTTTAACTCACCGTGACTGAGTAACGGATTTCAAGATAACTGCCAATGATTTTATTGGAATCGATAGATTATTGGGTCCTATTTGAAGTCATCCAAAAGCTAATCCTATCTTTTAACTTGGCTTAACCCGCTTTCGTTTTTAAACAAGCGGTTAATCAATCGTGATTTCGAAAAGCCAGGTGACACAGTTTCTTTGTCCACAGGAAACTCTCCAAATATTAGTCTGCGCCACACAACTTTTATCATTTTTGATGCCACAAAGAGATACAAAAGATACAACCCACGATCTCGTCAAAACTACATAGAGCTCTGCTTTATTAGTAACGTATTTAATTATAAGTTCTTTTAAAGTTGGTTTTTAGGTAGGTATGTGTTGGGGTGTGAGGCAAGCTGATAATACGTTTTCAATGTCAATGATGACACACCAGCAACACCCATGACGAACTCGTCTGGTTTCCAAATAGGTATTTATTACCTATCGACGATTGCTAATGGCAACCTTGACATTATCACAGGCTTACCTTTTATTTGTTAGATAATATTAACCTATACAAGTGTAGATAATTCACAAACTACAAAGTTGACTACAAGAACTATTGGTATATACTCTTACAGCCTTATTAATAAACACGAACTAGCTTAGATTAGTTACACCATCTTTTGTCTCTTTCGATCCAGATAAATATTCCAGTAGCAAAAATAGGACAAAAGCTTAAGTAACTAGCCCGAGACTAATACCTGTTTATTAATAAGGCTATTAAAGTGAAACTATTCGTTAGTTAGTTTTTTTGTTTGTGTGACTTTCACGCTAAAACAATTGAACCAATTTGGACAAAACTTAGCACATAGATTGATTATTTTTATTAAATTACTTTTTCCTGGAATATACTTCTAGCGGGAAAAAGGTTACATTGTGGATGAAGCTGCGGGGTTTCTCTAGTATATGTCATGTAATATAATAGAAGATATATTTAATTTTTAATAATTATCTTCGTTTGAATATCGCAATTATACTTATACGGAACTTCATAATTAACAAAAGTTGTGTCAAAATTATGTAAGTTGCCGTACCCAAATTATCAAAGGTTACGCTGTTCAGGATAAAAGTTCAAAGGAACTGTTGTTTCCACTTTACACTTTTTGATTTTATTTTTTTCTTCCTGCTTTAATGTTATCAGGCGTCACTTATAGCATATTAACAGGTTCTAAATTTCCAAACAAACCTGTTCTACTTTCTGATTAATGGCAATCATCTACTAAATGAAATAGGCACACGTGCTTTGTAAATAACTGATGTCCCACTTCAAATATCCATAGGAGCCCAGTTTTATTAGTTGGTTCCAGCATGTTTACGAATTGTTAAAAATATTGCGAGGATGGTCATACAAAAATATTGTTGGAACCAAATACAAAAAGATCTAACTGTTGTTATTTTTATTTGATAGAAACAGAAACGTATGTTTATTACGGTGGCAACGTCCAGTTGTAAACTCTATGCGCAGCGGGCAGTACCGTAATTTACCTAGTGGTAGCATTTAAATTTATTACAGTGGCAACACCAGTAACTGTCATCGATCCCCCACCCATCTGGCTATAAAAAGGGAGCGCTCAGTGTACTAGGATCATTCTTGCTCGGCCCGGTGCGCATGCTGAAGGCCTATAGTTCTATAGTTTGCAACCCATGCATAACTCTGAGCCTATATCAGAAGTGGGATCCTCATCTCCACATCACTTTTCAAGCAACGCGGCCGAAAATATGATGACATGATGGCGACATGGCATATTTTAAATCAAAGGATGTCCATGGGCGGCGTTGATAACTTCATTTACTTCATAAAAAAGTTAACATTCTTGCAATTTCTCATTGTGTCACTTCTATAGTTGATATATTAAACTAAGCTCTTTGTCTCTGACAAAATAACGTAGGTGTTAATAGAAAGTTCCGTCTTGGCTTGACAGTTATAGGCCAAAGTCATTCACGCAGCCATAAAAATATGCACATCACTAACAATAAAATTTATAGTTTTACGGCACAAAATGACCGTGACGGCTCATTTATTAAAGGTAGGAAGCCAACGAACCTATAGTAAATACATTGTTAGGTTACATTAAAAAAAACTGATGAGTGGCGACGCTATTATAAATCATAAACCTTTTGAATCTACACTGGGTATGTATGATGACCCTATTCGATCACTGAAGGACTCTGAGCTTGTTGTTTCAAGAGCTCTCCTTCTGGGAAGATTAAACTAAATCAGTTTAATCAGCCTTAGCCAATGCTGGACATGGGCCCTCCCAATAGCATGCCACTGACCTCGGTTTTCAGATTTTTGCTCTCTAACTACAACTATTACACGGCTGAAACTCACGAGATACAGACGAATAACTCGACCGGTGTTCGGGCAATATAGATGCCCATCCCCAAGGAGTACGCGCGGCGGCGGTGGCGGCTCGGCGCTGACTGCGGACCATGGCTCGCGTACTCCTTGAGGATGGGCATCTATATTGCGCGAACACCGGTCGAGTTATTCGACTGTATCTCGTGAGTTTTAGCCGTGTAATAGTTGTAGTTATGAGTACTACTCACGTCAGTTTCTATAATATTTTTGCTCTCTACCTACCAATAGGGTGTCCTACCCTCAGTTCGCCTTAACATTATCCACACAAAGTCAAAATCAAAAGATTTATTGCAAATAGGCTATTTTTAGCAGTTTTACAAGTCAAAAGAGCTCGTTTAGTGGGTAAGGTTGACTTTATTTACTCCTGTAATGTGGACGATAATATGTAATGGTTAACGCCACTAGTTTGCGCTAAGAAACTTTGTTTTTGAAGGAACCTACAATAAGATGACATGGTCATACTAGGTTTTTATCGTAATTAAATAATGAATGATGAGTCTGGGTGTTGTGGGACCATGGTCCTCGTATTTCCTGGGTCTCTAGATACAGGGAATCCTAGTAAGGGTTCAGGATCTATGTATGTGATCGTTGGGCGTTATTTATTTATTATTATTTAATTATGTGTGCTATTATCACAGATCTATAGGATCTGTAGCAATTATGAAAATAATAGTGTGGATTGTTTTGGGGATTTAAAAAATATTATAGTTTATTTTTATTCATTACCATTTTCGTTGGCTGCTGTAGTTTAGAAGTACGTAGTTTATTTCGTTTTTTTAACGGGCTAATTCTGTTGGTCTCTACCAACCTTTACAGCGTCATCGGGTGGGAGTTTATTTCGGTACCGAGTAGCTTAAAAAGCAAGATCCTTAGGAAAGCAGCATCAATATAATAAAGTACTCTGCGGGCAAGATACTACCGCAAATGAATTTTGCAACCAATGTCTTTACTTTGTAGTTATTTTAATATTGGGAAAGAAACGAAAATGTTCCCATTTTTATTATTCCTGTTGTTTTTCAGAACATTTTCATATCCTGTAAGCCGGGTTCTTTGACAAGGCTTTAATGGAACTGAAACCGAGGAAACTTTATGGGACCCTTTCTAACAAAGCTCAAGAAAGAACAGATTGTATGTAGTTACTTAATACCCGGAGATTTCAACTATTCTTTATGAGTAGACATACAAAAGGGTAGGCTATTATTAACCTTTAACTTTAGTATCAAAAAGAAAGTATCCAGGTACTTGTATTCTAAATTATCATTATCCTGGTGGTCGCTGTTTTTTGGCGGTCACTTCACTCAAGTGGTATAGACGTACTTAAAATAAAACTGTGCTCTGTACATACTTCTGTATGTACACAGAAGAGAATTTAGAAAACCTTTTTTGGTGTACCTATATCAAAGTAATCACACTAATATTATAAAGGCGAAAGTTTGTATGTATGTATGTTTGTTACTCTTTCACGCTCAAACGGCTGGATGAATTTGGATAAAATTCGGTACGAAGATAGCTTATACACTGCATTAACATATAGGCTACATATTCCAGAAAAGTGAAATGTCCCCGTGGGATGAGCAAATAATTAAAATACTTTTTATCCGCGGGTGAAACCCCGGGGCGCAACTAGCATTAAGTAATTCAAAAGTAAAAAATAAAACTAGTAAAATATAAAACGTCCGTTTTTAGAACTCCTGTCTGTCTATGTAAAAATCATCACGCAAAACCCACTGTTTGGTATTCACTCAATCTATTAGGGGAGGTAATTCGACATGGACTGTATATGAGGTGCGTTAAGAGTGTTAGGTAAGGAACTTTAATAGGAATTTTAGGAATTAGGAACACTCCACCAACCTTTCATCTACGCCCGCCTAGGGCAGCTGCATTGGTCGCAGTCCCAACACGGCCTACACTGCGCTGTATTACACTGTACTACAAACCTTCATAATCTTGCAGCACCCTTTGGTCTCGAAGAAAGGGAGGCTCCAGGCTTCTCGCGACAAATATCGGCCACGGAAAAGGCAGGCAAATGTGCAACGTGCACACGGCGCGATTCACATTGACTCAATGATTACTACCGTTCGACGGTAGTAGATAAAAAACATTAATGGAGTTTATTTTCCAAACACTCTCCATTCGCTTGCAAAGATCGAACATCTACTATATGTTTTGACGCTGCCTAATGTATTCTTTGACCTGAATGGGTAACGCTTTATAGGCTGTTAAAACTTGACTCTTCTAGAATATTTTGCCGAATACTGCTTCATTACGTTGCCAGGTAAAATAAAAATCATTCTCATTCGGTTGGTGACTCCGATCAGCTGCTCTATTTACGGTATCGGTATCTGTGAATGGGTGAGCAGGTACCACGCTCCACATACTCGCGAGCGTGGTATTGTGCGCTGGCCCTAATTGTCACGAAAGGGACGCTGTATCAGTGTAGCGTCTGTGATTTCACAGTAAAAATACTTATCGATACATTGAAGACCGCTGACACGATGGGATGATGAGATTGCAAGGATAGCTGGCTCAAATTGGAAACAGATCGCACAGGACAGAAACAAATGGGTTTCTTTGGAGGAGGCCTTCACCCAGTATGGGGTTCCTACAGATATTGATATATCAAATTAAATTATGTTAGGCTTAAGTATTGTTATATTCAAAATTATTTCATATTAGCTATTTAAACTTTGTACTTAACATAATTTTTACTTACTGGAAAATTTGTAGAAAATAAAAGGCTTTTTTATTTTTGATTTTATTTAAGTATTTATTTATTACATTGATGGTGTCAATTTGTGCAAAATACTAAATATTTTAGTCCTTTCCAAAAATATTGCCGTCTCATTTATCCGAAATAACAAGGATAACGATGACTTATGATATTGTGATGACTAATGATAATAATGCAGATAATTTGCTAGACGTGAGGACCTTTAATTGGCTTCCTAGTGCATAGTATGTTTCTGCGATGTAAGAAAAAAGCTGTTCCCAAGAATAAATAAATAATGTGATTACGGAAGTACTCAATGTGGCAAATATCCTTATTTGTGAAAATATTTTTTTTATTTTATTTTAATATATGTGGACATCTCACACAGCGCCATCTAGCCCCAAACTAAGCAAAGCTTGTACTATGGGAACCAGATAATTGATACAATACTTAGATACTTTTTGTTTGTAAATACATACATAGAATACAATATAACACCCAGACACAGAACAAACACCTATGTTCATCACACAAATGTTTGTCCTGGGTGGGAATCGAACCCACAACCCACAGTTCAGAAGGCAGGCTTACTACCAACTGAGCTATCGGGCCAGTCAAGAATAGGTAGGTTGTCCTTCCTATGCCAAGACAAAGTAATCTAAACAATGACTATATTGTCTAAATTCTCATGTCATTAGCATCGGAGTTTTAAGTTAATGCAGTTAACACATTTTGTAAGATAAATAACGGCTAAAATCCTGGTCGGAGTAATTTCGACTTTTTAACTGACGTGATTAACTAGGTAGATATTTGTACTTCATTTGCGCTTTCATTATGCTTATGAATGCGATCCCCCGCAATACACTACTGCGTTACATCAACATCAGCTAGTTACCCGTGTAATTATGGTATTACTGCCCAATTCCCGTCGGTATAGCTATATTTATGGCCTTACAAATGTTGTATTTATAGCGGACTAGTAACTGCCCCCGAATACGGTTTTGACATGGATTGAAAACTGCGAAATTCTGTAGCTTGTGCGACTTTCAAACCGACGTACCTTGTTTCGAATCTCGATCTGCCCTGATGGCTTTTCGAGGTATGTACGGAATTTGCACCAAAACTATGGTGTAACGAAACATGTTCTTGAACCAGAATGTTTATGAATCACAAAATCTGAGGTAATTTTTGTGTCTAATATACCAACACGCAATTAGTTAGCATATCAGATTATGGCCTAAGTCTAAGACAATATAATCTATAAGACCGGCCTGACTCTCAGCATTAGGGTCGTATGGGCTTATAATAATACTAGTTGCGCCCCGCGATTTCACCCGCGGATATAAAGTATTTTAATTATCTGATCATCCAACCGGAACATTTCATTTTTCCGGGATAATATGTAGCCTATATCCAGTGTATAAGCTATCTTGGTACCGAATTTCATCCAAATCCATTCAGCCGTTTGAGCGTGAAGGAGTAAAAAACATACACACATACACACAAACTTTCGCCTTTATAATGTTAGTGTTAAGTGTGATTAATGTGATACAGACTCTACCGCCGTAGACTGTAAATTATAAATAATAACGATCGACGGGCTCGGTTCGGATCCCAACTGTAATTTGACTCCAGGGTCTTTGCGGAATGTCAGAGAAATTAAAAATAAGCGGCCCAAAATAAAATTTAAATTTTAACTGTAGGGTTCAATTTTATTGGACCTTATTACAGGAGGTAGGATATTTTAGCGAAGTAATATCTCGAGTTGTTACATTGTTTCTTACTTTATATTAGCGTTTGTTATTTTAAAATAGATGAAGAATTTTAAGCACAGATTTTTTATTTTTTACGTTTAAAGAATCCTGCTATTAATTCTATATTATTTTTTAATTAAATCTTTATGTACTAGCTGTGAAGCTAGTTATTAGTTCCCTAATATATAAAAGTGAAAGGTTATATCTGTTTGTCTTTGTGGTTTTTACGGCTAAACCGGTTCAGATATAATTTTTATAGATACTTTTGTCCCTAATAATTAAATGTTTTTGAGGATGACGGGCAGGTATCTAAGTCGTGTCAGTGAAATCGCAAGTTAGTAGTTAATAAATAGGCCAATTTTATGACTAATATCTCAAGTTTTGTGTTATTTATTTTACCAATATAGTAACAAATTTACTTATAAAAGTTTGTTTTTAACCAATACCAAAAATATTCTGTCAACTTCTCGCTGACGTGAAATGTCACGAGCGAAAACGAGATAGATACAAAGAAACATACATTTATTCAAGACAACATTACATTTTTACAAATAGGCACTCATACAATACAAATCACACAAAAAAGAGAGGAACTAAAAATATGATGTTTCGTGACGTCATGATATAGATCCCGACTGCAATTAAGGTCGTAAGACCTTAATAACCGATTTTTTGACTTTAGATAGGTTATGTTAAAAGCTATTAAATTTTATCAAAGTTTTACATAAGGCCTTGGAAGATAAAATTTTATTACATCCAATATTGCATCACACGGCTTACCTTTCATACATTGAACCGCAGCTTTGTCGCGTTAAGGCGATGACTTAATGAAAGTCTGGCAGCACCGCTGCGGCAAATCCCACCTTAAAGTGGGCCGTTCGAGGATACAGATTTATAAGGATTTCCTTTTAAAACTCTGTAAACTCTGTCGCGACGAGATTACAGTATTACATATAAATACACGGGTATATTATGCCTAAAATGTTCTAGCTTAGCAAAAGTAATAAAAATAATAAGCACACGTTATATGTATATATGAAACATATAGTATGTATTCCAATCGAAATCTACGCTCTCCGTCTCTTTCCTACTGAATGTAGCTAAGGGAGATAGAGTGATTGTGTTCGGGCTGTAGATATAAAGATCTTTCGCCAGCAATAAACCGCCTAAGATTGGAAGCAGTTGATTCCCGAAGAAATCTTATTAAATGTCTGCATCGAGGACTGATTAACGTCCGGCCTCGGACACGAAGGACATACTGATGCTGCTGGGAGGCCTATGTTCAGCAGTGGATCCAAAAAGGCTGATAAAATGTGTTAAACAAAACTAAAGTGTTCTAAATGTAGATTTTGATGGCCTTTTATTTCTCAGTTACCTCGCAAAGAACTCACCTTCTACCGCCTATTGAATTTCATTTTAATCTACAAATAAAAGCTAAGTATTAAATATAAAATAAACTCTAGCGCAAACGTTCCCTCGTAATGTTTTATTAGGATAATAAGTATAAGCTGGAATTAATATTGGCAGACATACAATAATTTTCGTAGACTGCAGAAACTACCAGTGAGTAGGTACTTGTATAGTAGAAATGCTACGCCGTTCTAGACTTCGTAGCGCTAAGACTATATAACAGTTGCAACGTGCAGTAAAAGACTTCAACGGGCACCTTGCTACGAAACTACACAATCGAAAATTAAAAAGCAAGAACTTCTGAATACGCAAGTTAAACAAGCTAAATTGAACCTTTTCTACATGAAAATATAATAAAAACGCAAAACAATTTGTAACAGCTGAAGTCGCACTCAGATCCCTAGGATTTTTTCACTTCCTTCAGAATTTTGAAACAATTCCGTCCAGAGAGAAGCGAAGAAATAATTTCAAGAATGAATCTGTAAATGGTTCCTTTTGTTTAGCTTTCGTGTTTGTTTAAGATTTTTCAACTGAATATTTTTGATGGCGGCTTACCTTTTCATAATGAGATCGCTGAATATACAATGTTTACTGACTTCCATCTTGGTGTTTTGTATTTGTTCAGGTGAGATCATCCTTTTTTGGATGAAACCTTTTCAGAAGTACGAAGTGAAAAATTCCCGAAAAAGCAAAAAATAACTGCTATGTTAAAAAAAATTATACTTACCTAGGTAAATAAGTATTACGTTGGGAGTTTTGGCGGGAAAGCGAAAAATATTGCGTCACCGCATTGTATTATTTTCCAAAACTTGTGTTATTTTCAGTATTAGTGCATAAAATTGGTGGCATTCTATTCGTTAAGTGCTGGATTACAGGCGTGAGTGTGGGAAAATGGTATAATGATGGTGAAACGTTTCTTTTCGTGTTGTTTCCAAAACTTCATAGAAGCTTCTGGTAAAGTTGCCACCGCTTTACTAGGAGTATGACTTAGACTTCGACTGTGACTTGACACATATTTACGTGAAATATCATTAACTTGATAAATTATCAATTACTTGACACTGGCTAAATACACAAAGTGTGGAGCCAACACATAAAAAAAAGTATTACGTTTTAGTAACTTAATTCAATAAACGTGTGTACCTTGAATAATATTTGATATTTTTTATGCCTGAAAACTGTGTTTACGCCGTGGGTGAAAACGAGAAGCGCATCAGTATATAAATGAAAATGAAAAATGAAAATAAAAAAATGATTTATTTGCTGCATAAAAACTTATAAATTAAACATGCTTATACACTTTATTTCACTGTTTCCTAGAATTTATGCAGAAGGATTATTTATCAGATGAAATTTATTTACTTTTATTGCTAAGCAACGGTTTTAAACATGCTGGTAGAAAGGTAGTTGTAGATCACTTTACAGTTCAAACTTCCCATCCGGTGTTCAATTTCAAATTAAAAATGCTTATACCTTATGCCTAAATGCCTTACAATAATTCTAAGCACATGAGCACAAAGACGTATCTTCGCCGTTTAAGGCGGCGTCCAAGCACAACTTGTTTTTGATTAAAGTTGAAAATCGCAGACAGTATTTGAGGCCAAACTGGGTTTGCGCTTAAAATGGTGTTAGTTTTGGGGTTTTCGGTAGTTTAAGTGAAATAGGCATATCAAATGAAAAAAAAATCTGACTAGTTAATTATTCATAATGTTATCGCTGAAAATTTGGAGTACTACATCGACAAAAATTGTTTGGAGAGTCATTCTGCAATTTTATTTCAGAAAAACTATTTGGTAAATTGTATTTAGTCCGTTCTTATTAATTTAATTTTCTATTTTGACAATTTTTTCCATCTGATTATTTTTGCCGTAACATCGCACTAGGCTTTCAAAAATAGTGCTTATTATTGATTTGGAATCAGAGTCCGCTTTAGGTAGGCTGCGTCATAGGCTTCACAGCCTGTTATATCACAGGCTCGGTGATCCCAAATACGTAGACGTGATTTATAGGCCTCCTGAAATTGACTCAATCGAGACGTATCTACCAAATTTCTTTTTTATATTATTATTATAGTAAGGGATTAGCGGGTGAAATTGTTCTGCGATTTTACTTCAGACTTTATTGATTTCGTTTAAAAGTAGATATTGAGCGTCTAAACATTGTTGCGTGGAGCAGGAAATGGGTTGGTAAAAGAGTAAGAAATAGATTTGGTTACTTTGTCAACGCTTTCAAAAGTATTTTGACGTTAAGAAAGTAAACAGAAAGTAAGACACAATATTGTGAAATTGAATTTAAGTAATTTTCAAAATATAATCTACCTACCAACAAACCAAGCTATACATGACCCAGCGTCAAAGTACATTTAAAACTCAATAATCTTAAAGGATTAGTATGTCAGTGTCAATCAATTCCACATTACATAAACGTTAATCCATAATAAAGTTAATCTTAGCCATAACCTTGAACTGTTCCGGCCCTTTCGTTCACATAAATGATTCACAAGCTAAAAGTATATTTCAACGCCAGTTTCTTTATGTATTGTTTAGTACCAATTCTGTAACAATATCATTATTAATCTTGACTTTTTTTGTCAGCCTCTGTGGTGTGGTGATTGAGCAGGTTGGCTTATAATTTGGAGGCAGTGGGTTCGAGTCCCGTGGCAGGACAAATATTTGTGAACAGAAAAAAAGCGCAAATACTTTTTCTGAGTCTGGGTGTTGTGTCCCTAGTCACAGGGAATCCTAGTTAGGGTCTATTATTATTTTATTTAAACTGTCTGTGATGGATTTGGATGTGATCGTTGGGCATTATTATTATTATTATTTTACCACTTGTGCCCCGTGGTTCCACCCGCAGATAAAAGGTATTTTAATTATTCGCTCATCCCACGGGAAAATTTAATTTTTCCCGGATAAAATGTAGCCTATATGTTAATCCAGTTTATAAGCTATCTTGGTACTGAATTTCATCCAAATCCATTCAGCCGTTTGAGCGTGAAGGAGTAACAAACATACACATACAAACTTTCGCCTTTATAATATTAGTGTGAGTGTGATTTAAACTGTCTGTGATAAATTTCCTCTACAAATTGGAAAACTACACTGGTGCAGCCTCGATGTCGCCATCCATTAGATGGTATAGTTTGCGTCCCAGGCCCGCGTCAGGTACTTAGAACCTCTATCATACGTACCACGTGACTGACATTTGCAACAAGGATAGCTCATTTGGAACTGACAACGTTGACTTGCTTTATAACTATATGAATTTTCGGTGTAATAAAAATAAGGTGATGAAGCCACGCATGGCGCTTAGGGTAAGCCATTTTGACTGCTTTACCTTGTTATCACCACCATCAAGGTGAGGATCTGTGGAGCAATTAGCAGCGTGTTTCGGTAACCCCACTTTAAAGCCAGTTTCCAATCCAGGCGCACCGTGGCGCCACTCAACCTACCCGATAAAAACAAATGTATAGAGTGAATACTTTTGAATTGAAATAACAAGCGACGTTGTACCGGGAACTAGGGTGCCCTTTCCTGCCCGTGACGTTTGTTTCATACGTTACGTAATGTTAGTTTACTCGCACATGTATAATAAAACGTAGGTACAACATCGTATACAGCAAACACAAAAAATGTTGGCAGCACCATGGCTTCAACAAATGGTTTAAAATAAAGATCGCGAATCACTAAACTGTAGCATTAGTAAACCATTTTTTTTGGGGTTTTGTGCGCAATTATATGGCCTTACTGAGACTAAAACGATGTACATATTATCTCGATAGGTGAAGCTGTAAATTACTGTAGAGACCAACAATATTAGCAGTGGTAGATAAAAAAACGAGTGAGTGAAACTCTTTCTATCTTCACTAACTTATAACTCCTCTTCAACTTCCGTTCGCCTCGCCCGATCAATTTCCGTAACGCTCTTGTCACGCATTCACCAACATACTCCCCAAGTTAAGCGTGCCTAAAGAAGTTTTACTTATTACTTCAAAAATTAGTTCATCTGAGATGTACCGACTTATTAGAGCACCTTTAAAATTAGTAAATACGACATGGTCTCACCAGCCCTCTATTCCGGTGCCAGTGGTTAAACTCCTATCACGAGATTATATCAAATATTTCGAAAATATTGCAATTTTATGTAGCCATCGTCTAACACGTTTGTGACTGACGTGGCATTACCTACTACTCCATTTTTTCTAGATTTTTTAGTAAGCTTAGGTACTGTTTACACTGCAACGAAAGCAGGCAGCGTTCCGTTCCGTCTCGTTACGAGTTCCTTCCACGTGGCTGCCTCGGAACTCTGTTTGTCTCACATCAGAAGCGGAACTATATCTCGAAGGGATGTTTTCGCACAGGCTCACTTTGTTTCTATTTTGATGTATTCAGTTCATGTTATTAGCACTTTAAATTTATTTACTAGACCTATGATCGGGTAAAAATAGTTGAAAATTTTTAGATTATCCACATTTTGAAAAATAGAAACCAATAATTATACGGAAAGATATAATTATTAGATACCTAACGTGCGGATAATTTTTAACTGACTTCCAAAAAGGAGGAGTTTCTATGTGTGTGTCAAATAATAAGCGGTGGTATCTACCAACGCTTGGGCATTTATTCTGCCACCAAGTAGTAGTGCGCAAGCTCTGTTGTGTTCCGGTTTGAAGGGCATTGTAGTTAGTGAAATTACTGTACAAATGAGACTTTATGCCGCCAAGTAGTAGTGCGCAAGCACTGATGTAATACGGTTTGAAGGGCACTGTAGCTAGTGAAATTACTGGGCAAATGAGACTTAATGACCTGATCTCACAGTCTAGTAATCTTATTAATATATTGTGCTGATGTTTCAGAATGATGTGCGCAGTGCAGTGTTACACGAAACTCTACATTATTCCGAGTGAGGTTGCAACTGATATGGGCCGCCGTGTCGCTTAACATCAGGCGAACAGTTAGCTCGTCACGTCATTACTTACGAGAATTTCCATATTCAAATAATATTAGACTGTATTGTTATGATAGGATTGTGTTCTATTAGAACATCATTATATAATTTAGTACAATACATTAAAATTAGTTATTACAAAGGGATGAATATATAATTAATTAAAGAACTCATTGTTCGCGTCACAGGATCGCGTCGAGCAAGTTAGGTATTTCTTTCTGTTTATACAATAATTTAACAATTTTTGTAGGTATTCGTTCGAACAGTCTCCGAATATTGCTTTTATCCCTCAGTTTTCTCTCTGTTGGTAACGTGTAATTTTCTCGCTTTAGAAAAATGGAATAATTTTGTTTGAACGGTTTTTGTGCTATAACTTTTTTATTGTCAACATTTTGCTTACAAAAGCGTCGTCGACTCGTAAAATAAACCTCCACATTTTGTGAAATTTTATTTTTTTTAACTTATAAAGATATTCAAATTAATATCACTACCTTTTTTTTTATTTTTTTTTTTATTTAGGATCAACAAACAGTACACAACAAACATAATCTTAAAGTAGTTTAAGCCTTAGAATGTAGGTAGTTAGTGTACCAACAACGCTGACCACAAATTAATAAGAAATATAACGAAAACAGAACAGAGAGATGTAACTTAAGATATTTAGTAGGTAACTGATTCCTAACTATCGCCTTAAAGTGAGTATCTAATTATATACTATAAAAAATAAAAAGTGTTTCTAGCATTCTAAATTACAATCCAAAGGTAAAAAAGAAACCTAAGATAGTTGTCGTAGTCGGTAGGCCAATAGCAGTGATGATGCAAACATATCCACGAAGAAGTAGACAAGGCAGGTACATGTAAGACAAGCAAACTATCAGGTGGAATGCTTGTTACCATCACCACCCAAGACCTCCAACAATAACACCTCAATTCATTTTAATTGTGGTTTAGTAAAATGTGGTTAAACGTAAGCATAAAAAACGTTAGTGCTTTAGACCACACGACTGAAGTAAAACTTCTTTAGTTCAGCTCCATCCATCGGCTGGTATAACATTATTTTAGCTTTGTTTAATAATAGGTCTTTACCTATGAAATTGCCGTATTGCAGTACAGACTTTTTCAAACAAAAAAAAGTTTTGATTGGCTATGAATTCTAAATTCAAATTAATTTTGTTTTAAAAATATGACATTCTATATACAATATAAGTCTTTTGTTTATTGATTAGCGTTGTATTTTCATTACATTTCAACATTGTTCCTCATAATGGATACTTTGAAATTTCGTGTAATTATGGAATATGAGTTCCGTCGTGGCACCAACGCGGCACAAAGGACACGTAACATCAACGACGTTTACGGAGAGAACTGTACAAACGAACGTACAACCCGTTATTGGTTTGCTCGGTTCCGTTCTGGGAATTTTGACTTGAAAAATGAACCTCGTGGTCGTCCGGAAACTTTGGTCAACAATGATGAATTAAAGGCGATTGTGGAAGCTGATGAATCTCAATCTACAGCTGAGCTGGCAGCAGCTTTTGATGTTAGCATCAAAACAATATTGGTCCATTTGCGACAGATTGGCAAGATAAAAAAGCTTGATAGATGGGTGCCCCACGAACTTAACGATCGCCAGCGCAACGTACGCGTCGAGACTTGCCTTGCGCTGCTTAACAGGCACAGAAATGAAGGAATTTTGAACCGAATTGTTACGTGCGACGAAAAATGGATTCTTTTTGACAATCGAAAGCGCTCAGCAAGTTGGTTAGATCCTGGTTCGGTACCAAAGCAATGTGCAAAACGAAAAATGACCCCTAGAAAGGTGATGGTCACAGTTTGGTGGTCTAGTGCTGGTGTGATTCATCATAGCTTTTACAAAACGGCGAGAGCATTACTGCAGATATGTACATTGAAGAACTGACCACAATGATGGCGAAACTCGCACGTCTGCAACCAGCTTTGGTGAATCGGTCGTCTCCACTGCTACTTCACGACAACGCGCGACCCCATACTGCACAACAGACCGTCTCTAAGCTGCATGAGTTGGGTTTGGAAGCTCTCCCTCATCCGCCATACTCACCAGATCTTGCGCCTACCGACTATTACTTTTTCCAAAATTTGGACAACTTTTTAGCGGGAAAAAAATTCAATTCCCGAGAGGCTATTACAAAACGCCTTTGAAGAGTTTGTTGTCTCCCGTCCTGCTGATTTTTTCAAGAAGGGCATCCATAAACTGCCACAGCGTTGGCAAAGATGCATTGATTGCAGGGGTGATTACTTTGAATAAAAGAAATAAATAAGTTCGAAAAAAAAATACTTTAACTTTTTTCAAACAAAACGGCAATTTCATAGGTAAAGACCTATATATATATATATATTTTATTTTATTTTACTTCAAACTTGTCTAGCATTTGACCACGCTCTCACCTGATGGGAAGTGACGATGCGATCGAAGGTGTAGCATGATAGCCAAGTAAAATATCTGCCAATATATAGCCAAGTAATATATACTGTATTAAGTAGTTGCATTGCCAATGTTAATCTTATATATATAGAAGAAAGTGGTGTTAGTTACACTATTTATAACTCAATAACGGCTGAACCGATTAGGCTGAAAATTGGTGGAGATAGCTTAGAACGATGAGACGGACATTTTACGGACGGCACTTTTTAGGCCGTTCGAACGCGTTTTACTAATTCACCCGTGCGAAGCCGGGGCGGGTCAACTAGTATTATATAAAAACCTTTTGCAGCCCGCCCCAACCTGTCCGGGTGAATTAGTAAAACGCGGTCGAACTTACTTGGCTAGCAAGCTACACCTTCGATCACATCGTCACTTCCCATCAGGTGAGAGCGTGGTCAAATGCTAGACAAGTTTGAAGTAAAAAAAAAAAAAAAAAGAACGGGATAAAAAGCCGCCTATGTTCATCAGAGATAATATAAGATTCTAATGGTGAAAGAATTTTTTAACCCGGTTCAGTAGTTTCAGAAGCTATTCAATGCAAACAAGCAATCAAACTTTTCCTCTTTATCATATTAGTTAAGAAGTTATTATTATATTTTTAGGTGGTATTTCCCTATTATTTTACTAGGTTGTAGGACTTTACTGCAAAGTTCGTCTAGGTAGGTACCACCGCTTTTCCAGTTATTCTGCAGCCAAGCAGTAGTGCGTAAACACTGCTGTGTTCCGGTTTGAAGGGCACTGTAGCTAGTGAAATTACTGGGCAAATGAGACTTTATGATCTGATCTCACAGTTTATTCATATTATTACTAGATTGTGCTGATGTCTCAGGATGACGTGCGCAGTGCAGTGTCACGCGAAACTCTATACTTTAGAGTTCCGAGTGACACTGCAGCTGATATGGGTAGCCGTGTCGTTTAACATCAGGCGAACGGCTAGCTCGTCACGTCATTCCTTAACATAAAAGTAGGACATAATGTTTTTAATTTTTAATGTTAGAACTTTTCAGTTAGCCTTTTTACGGACTGACCATGACTGATATTATTGTCGCCATTTTGCCAATTGTAAATTGTCATTTAGCACCAACATAATTATATAAATTTTTACTTTGTTGTGTTGGCAATGGAGATCCACGTGAACCAACTTCAAATTCCGTTCGCTTCGCATTCCTAGTTTACTCCCGGAGTCAAGCGTAAAGAAGTTTTACTTCAATAATGTTTTTTTTTTCTATTATCTAATTATGAATATTACAGCCTGATGAGATAAAAAGTAGGAAAATATTTGACTGTGTGACTGTGACTGGCCCGATAGTTCAGTTGGTAGTAACCCTGCCTTCTGGACTGTGGGTTGTGGGTTCGATCCCCACCCAGGACAAACATTTGTGTGATAAACATCGATGTTTTTTCTGTGTCTGGGTGTTATATTGTATTTGTGGGCAGAAACAGGTTGTGGGTAGGTTGCAGCCGATATAACTATAGGCCTTCAGCATGTCCACACCGCGCCGTGTCTGAAACAAGAATGATCCGTAGCACACCAATCGATCCCTTTATGTAGCCAGATGGGTGGGGCAGCGACGACAGTTGCCGGTGTTGCCACTGTAATAAATTTAAATGCTGCCACAGGGTAAATTACGGTACTGCCCGCTGCACATAGAGTTTATAACTGGACGTAGCCGCCGTCATATTCTATGCATGTATTTACAAACAAAAAATATCTAAGTATTGTATCAGTTATCTGGTTCCCATAGTACAAGCTATGCTTAGTTTGGGACTTGATGGCGCTGTCTGAAATGTCCACAGATATTTATTTATTACGAGCTTCTGCCCGCAGCTTCGCCCGCGGCGTGGCTTATGGGAAAATAATTCAAGCACCCATTTCACCCACTTAAGGGTGGAATTTCGAAAAATGCTTTCTTAACGGATGCTTACGTCATAACATCTACCTGCATGCAAAATTTCAGCCCGATCCGTCCAGTAGTTTGGGCTGTGCGTGGATAGATCACTATGTCAGTCAGCCAATAAGTCAGTCGCCTTTGAGTTATATATATTTAGAAGATTTAAGCCATTGAAAAAGTGATGTCCGTCTCCAACGTCGGCGACAGTCGATTGTCAAACGAAATCAGAGCACTACCACTCGAAGACTCCACAAATTGGGTTAGGGGACTTAGCGGATAAGGAGGCCACTCTTGGGAACACTCGCGTCCTCTAAGTAAATACGGAGAATCGACTGTGGGTAGGTACTTAGTTGTTGTGACAGTTCCAATTAACTTATACAATAATAACTTTGATAGTGCTTGTCGTCTTAACCTACCTGAAAATTGGCTTTTGTTATGTTTTAGCTGTATTGTAGCTATGTAACAATTTGGAATTACTTATCAAAGTGAATGTGAATCTTTTTCTATTATATCGATATTTGTAGGAGCAAGGAAAGTGTGCATAACATATTTTTCTTGTTTCTAATCTTTGTGTAACAAAATGGAAAGGTAATATTTTCTTTTTGTGATTTTAAGTATTAGTTATCTTCTATCTGTACTTATAAGATTCAAAGTCCTGACTGACTTATATTAGGTCTTTACCTATGAAATTGCCGTTTTGTTTGAAAAAAGTTAAAGTATTTTTTTTTCGAACTTATTTATTTCTTTTATTCAAAGTAATCACCCCTGCAATCAATGCATCTTTGCCAACGCTGTGGCAGTTTATGGATGCCCTTCTTGAAAAAATCAGTAGGACGGGAGACAACAAACTCTTCAAAGGCGTTTGGTACTGCCTCTCGGGAATTGAATTTTTTTCCCGCTAAAAAGTTGTCCAAATTTTGGAAAAAGTAATAGTCGGTAGGCGCAAGATCTGGTGAGTATGGCGGATGAGGGAGAGCTTCCAAACCCAACTCATGCAGCTTAGAGACGGTCTGTTGTGCAGTATGGGGTCGCGCGTTGTCGTGAAGTAGCAGTGGAGACGACCGATTGACCAAAGCTGGTTGCAGACGTGCGAGTTTCGCCATCATTGTGGTCAGTTCTTCAATGTACACATCTGCAGTAATGCTCTCGCCGTTTTGTAAAAAGCTATGATGAATCACACCAGCACTAGACCACCAAACTGTGACCATCACCTTTCTAGGGGTCATTTTTCGTTTTGCACATTGCTTTGGTACCGAACCAGGATCTAACCAACTTGCTGAGCGCTTTCGATTGTCAAAAAGAATCCATTTTTCGTCGCACGTAACAATTCGGTTCAAAATTCCTTCACTTCTGTGCCTGTTAAGCAGCGCAAGGCAAGTCTCGACGCGTACGTTGCGCTGGCGATCGTTAAGTTCGTGGGGCACCCATCTATCAAGCTTTTTTATCTTGCCAATCTGTCGCAAATGGACCAATATTGTTTTGATGCTAACATCAAAAGCTGCTGCCAGCTCAGCTGTAGATTGAGATTCATCAGCTTCCACAATCGCCTTTAATTCATCATTGTTGACCAAAGTTTCCGGACGACTACGAGGTTCATTTTTCAAGTCAAAATTCCCAGAACGGAACCGAGCAAACCAATAACGGGTTGTACGTTCGTTTGTACAGTTCTCTCCGTAAACGTCGTTGATGTTACGTGTCGTTTGTGCCACGTTGGTGCCACGACGGAACTCATATTCCATAATTACACGAAATTTCAAAGTATCCAATATGAGGAAAAATGTTGAAATGTAATGAAAATACAACGCTAATCAATAAACAAAAGACTTATATTGTAAATAGAATGTCATATTTTTAAAACAAAATTAATTTGAATTTGGAATTCATAGCCAATCAAAACTTTTTTTTGTTTGAAAAAGTCTGTACTGCAATACGGCAATTTCATAGGTAAAGACCTATTATATCAACGCACAGCGTAAACAGCGGTCCTAGAGACTTAAAATTTGTAGGGTGTGTTCTTTGTAAAGTGCAGGTATCCACAAAGAAAGGGTTTTTCGAAATCCCAACCCTAAAAGGGTGAAATGGTGAAAGGGTGAAATGGGTGGTACAATTAATTATCTATGAAAAAAATTCTTTGTTTCCTATAGGCCACGCGTGCGAAGCCGCGGGCAGCAGCTAATAGTATAATATATAGTTAAGTATTAGTTTAGTTTAAGCGACTCTAATCGCATCAATTTCGTTTACGTTCCGTTAGAGTTCCGTAATCTTTAAAGTACACGATCAGGTCACATGACTATTAATAGCATATCCAATATTATAAGTAACAAAATCGCGATGTTTTTGATGAATTTGCTGTCATCTGATGGGAAATTTCCAGTTTGTGTCTCATCAGATCCTGACCTTTATAATAAGGTAGTGTCGCCGAAGATGGCCCGGCTCCTAGGATAGCCCACTTTAAAAAAAATACAGTTATGATTAAACGAAACATTTTAAATTTTGCGGGTTTATGCTACTAGTACCATAGACAATAATGCAAGTGTGTTTTAATTATTATTATTACAACTTCCATTATGTTTTTTCTATACTTTATTTATCTGCAAGATTTCACGAGGTTTTGAAATTAAGTGGGCCTTCATTGGCTCCTGTACCTTAGAAGGAGATATGAAATCTATACTATCTATACTATTATACTATAAAGAGGAAAAATTTGTATGTAAGTATGTTTGTAACGAATTGGCGCAAAAAATACTGAACCGATTTTAAAAATTCTTTCACCATTTTAAAGCTACATTATCATTGATTAATATAGGCTATTTTAATTGCAAGAAAAATAAGGTAGTTCTAAAACTACAATAATGTTCCCCAAGGTGTAAAAAAAAAAAGAATAAATGTCCACCCGTGCGAAGCCGGGACGGGCCACTAGTAACATATACAATCAAACTTGGTATTTTAGTAGGAATAAACGATAAAACACTATGTACTATGGCTGAATTGAGGAACGTCGCCGTTTGTGCTGTCGTTGAATATTAAAACGCAACTTTGAGTCGCAAGGATTGTTTTAACTAGTCTTTACACTCATTATATGAAAAAAGCAATATTTGTAGGTACTATTAATATTTATTCCGTGATAAAGTTTTTAGACAATTCAGAGACTGTTTAGATCAATTTTCATTAAAATTTTATATCAATTATGATAGCTTGCTTTTAACTTTAAAATCTTTAGTCAACATTTTGTATTAATTCGCGAGAATCCAACTTAATTTGTTTATTATATTAATTACTTATTTAATAAAAGCCTAACTTAAACTTTCCGCTGACGTACAATATCTTAGACAGGGGGCATTTTATTTTAAGCATTGATCAACCCTGAATGCCCGATCTAATACAAGTAATATAATTGAATTTTAATTTGGTACAGGCCATTAATGTGGGTATTCGCAATGCTATTTATTTTTAATTTACCTTGTATATTATAAACTAATATGGGCAGAAATAACCTGTTTTACTATTCACATCTCACTTCCTTCGCTAAAAAGCACCTAATATTTTCCTGTTCGTAAATACTAAGTAGGTACCTTAGGGGCGGATTTCAGGCCTCCGCGGCACTTAACTAAAACACGCCCATTCAACGGGACCGCTTCGGGAACGGCGCGGACTTCACTTAACTTAAATCTGGACTTACTGTGACACCGTTGACTTTAAATTGCTCAGTAAAGCGTGATAACGAAAGTAAAACTATTTTTTCTTATCAGACCTTTTAGCGATCACATTGAATCCCAAATTGTCTTGTTTAGCTTTGCAATTTAGGAAAAAGAATTCGAAAGGAGAGCGTAATTGAGCTCCTTAAAAGAATCCCTACAAACACGTTACACAAAAATGAAACGATGCCAGTTTGATTGTTTCTTTGTTTCACGCTGAAACGGTTTAACTGATTTGGATGCTTACTCCATTGAAATTAACATAGCACACTTTTTGTCACGGAATATTAAGGGCCCCCGCGGGGTAGCAAGTAAATTGTACGTGAAACCGCGGGGCGCCTCTAGTGTATAATACTCAGAAATAAGAATGTGAATCTTTTTAAACTGATGTTTATTCCGAACGCTGTTACGCGTAGGCGTACCTATCACAACAGACGTCGTCTCACTAAATACAGATAGCCAAAAAACCAGCAAATAAAATAAACCAATATCCACTACTACACAATTATATTGGAAGTGTGATGTTCAAAGCAAATCTTATTATTTAGTGTTCCGAGTGGCATTGCAACAATTATTAGGCAGTTGTGACGCTCAGTCAGCTTATCACATCGTTCGTTTGCATAAATAAACCCCAAAGATAAATTGAAGTTCCCAACTTGCAAAAAACGCGGTAACGCAAAAAGATGGATAGATTTTAATGGACCGAAAGGGAGAATCATCTCACTTTGACCACTGCCTTACGAAACGGTGTGATAACAATTCAGCGGCCACAGTCACATCGTAAACGAGAACTAAAACTGTGACTTAATTACTTTAATTGCCAAAGTTTAGCTTTATATATTACTGGGACCTAAATTGAACTGTTTATATTCTACCACCTGGCTTCCACTAGGGGGCTTTTACTTACCAACTCTTCCTTGGGCTCGCATAGATTACATTTATGGGTCAAAATATCTCCCACTGGTGGGCATTATGATTATAACGTTCTAAATACCTACAGAAGCTAATACAATATTTTAGATATATTAGTGGATAGGAAGTTTCCCGCAAATTTTGATCAAATACCTACTTACGTATTATTAGCAAATGTTATTTTAATACGGCAAAAAGGGTAATAAAATTAAGCTTTTGGTGAAATTTTGCCCTAGTATAACGTTCCTCAAAGTGTAGCAGATCCAAAATCTTTTCGCTATACATTCCAGTATTAAAAGTAAAAGTACTGATCTGGTTTTTCCGCAAAGACATCGAATTCTCTATATGGTCAAAAGTTTTTTCTACATACCTATACGGTGCATAGGAGCCGATATGTCATTATTGTTTCCCCAATATCGGGCGCTAGTGTTATTCCTTTTAATATTATTAACTGTGACATTAAGAAATATAGACACTTTTTATAGTCTAGTCTATGTCTAGTCTTGCAGTAGCGGCAGTCAAAAGCATTTTGTACGGTGTAGGTCTACAAATAACTGAGATGTTATGCAGGCATATACAAAGATACTAAATCAATTACATTTACGTGTGTTAATGGAACCAAATATATTTTGACCACATTTGCAATCTAGTAAGTACTAACATGCGTGCAACCGATGGAAAAGCAACGCGCAATCGCTGATTTTCAAGATAACTTCATGAGTAAAGTGGCCAGCAATTAGCACTCGAGAAAATTAGCCTATTGTCGTCGAGTTCTTAGAAACAACTGCTACATTTTCTTTTTATTTATCATCAGCCTAACTTATAAATGTTGAATAATTAAATAACCACTTAATCTTGACACCATTTCGCTGACGTGAAATGTAACGAATGAAATTAAGACTGCATTTTAAGCATTGGTATAATTAAACTAACGCTTATAAATAACGCCCTTTACATTATTTATAGAAGTATCGACGTTTTTGTTTGCTAAAGAATATCGTCTACGATAAAAGCAAGATTGTAACTCACTGTACGTTTTAATGAAATTCATATTTCTCCGTAATCGGTAGGTGTAAACTTGAGCTCGGAGCACAACACATGTCGCGTGACGCTAAAAGGCAGGTATATGTGAATTTATGGAATGACGAATGCCGTGCTCTATGATGTACTTTTCACTTTCCCCTAGCGTTGGAATGATTCAAGGTTGTATAGAAAATGAAACCTAATTTGCGTGCATTCCCGATGGCATGACAGTTCGGCTCGGCTTTCTCTCTTCACGGTACAGTGGGTACATAGCGTATGCCCACGAGTCAACGACTTGGACATTTGTTTTTGTAATTATGCCCGAGCAACGTGTAAATGTTACCGCATTCAGCTCGGTTCAGTCCCCTATGCGAGCAGCGCAGGCAGTCACTGCCGGCGGGTTGACACAATACAAATTGCCGAGGCCAAGTTGACTCGTGGGACTGAATATTTTATATGCGAGTAATTTCGAGCTCGAGGAGCGTTTAAGTACAACCTGAAAGGAACATAATTAGCTCGAAATGAACTGCTATTATACGTGAAGATATGTGAAACCGGGACCTTCACTTGAAAATTGTGTAAAAAAGTAATTTCAGAACAAAATAACTTTCTAATCAAAAGATTTTTTGTAAGACAATGTATTATCATAACCATCCTTCCAAATCCTTTCA
Organism: Ennomos fuscantarius; assembly: GCA_905220475.3. Classification (NCBI taxonomy): domain Eukaryota; kingdom Metazoa; phylum Arthropoda; class Insecta; order Lepidoptera; family Geometridae; genus Ennomos; species Ennomos fuscantarius. Next base: position 4,365,726 of record HG992031.1, on the reverse strand, counting down.
CCACTATCAGCCGGCGGCATCTAAAATACAGCTTCTAATGTGTTCCTTTCATGTATTCAAAGGCGACCGCAAACAACTGCGCAGACTGCGCACTAACATCCAACCCATTAACTGAAGATTAACTATTTATCACGCGGTGACCTCTTTTCAAGGTGTCCCAAAGATAATTTGGGCGCCACCTTTAGGGTCAAAGTGTTGGCAAATTGACCCGCGCAGGTCCTTCGGGAAAAAGCCTCATTTCGAGGTCGCCGCACATTTTTGCTGCGTATCCTCGTGAATATTATAAAGGGGGTGTTTCACACGTTCAGGAGACAGTAAAAACATTCAATTCTATCCATTCCTGGGTAAGCTTTATTGCGACGATGTTGACTTTAGGGGCTGTTTTTGTTTAATTTTAAAAGGAGGCTGAAGATACAAATTGTGCTTTAGGGGTATCACCAGTTTATTCCACAAAAGCGCAATAAAAAAATCTCCAGTGATTTTACTTTTCAAAATTAAATAGGTACTGTTCATGCTGAGTATTGTGGTGTAATCAATTTCATACGTTAGCTCCTAATTTAAGGTTTTGTGTGAATAAAATGCTTAGATCTGAAATGATTAAAATAAAACGCTCCAGATCTGTTTACTTTTGTATAAAGAATTAACGAATGTTCCAACATCATCTGTTCCTCGGTCCGCTGCCTGATGTATAAGCGCCAGTAATCAAGTTATAGGCAAATATTTATCGACTTCCTCCGACTTTGCGGAAAAGCATCATATATCTTCGTAAGGAAACATGTTTCACTGCTATAGTAATTTGTAGGCGATGTACGCTATTTTTGCCGTCAGTTTTATTGTTGCTTAGGATCCAAATGTGGCAATGCTTCATCTTCCTCGCTCGCGCCGGCTGCTGGTGAGTTCGAGCGCGATGGTCATCGTAATAGGGCTCTGGTTTGAATGGCTGGTGCACTTCGCACGCAAACAGGGGTAGGATTTTTATTAGCTCAGTTATCTGGCTTTATGAGTCATGTCTGCCGTAATAAACTCGTTCGTTCCCTTTGGTATGAGCTCCTATATTGAAACTTATGCATCGCCAATATCCGACTCGGTAATTTGGAAGTAAAACGTCACTTATACAGCCCCATTTCAATTTTATTTTTGAATTATACCACCTTCAGCTTAATCGCACATCAAAGCTGCAATTTTATGGTAATAAAAAAATAAAGATTGAATATTTATATGAACTCGTTAAAGTCTTATATTAAGGTACAGGAGCCAATGAAGGCCCACTTAATTTCAAAACCTCGTGAAATCTTGCAGATAAATAAAGTATAGAAAAAACATAATAGAAGTTGTAATAATAATAATTAAAACACACTTGCATTATTGTCTATAGTACTAGTTTTTTAAAGTGGGCTATCCTAGGAGCCGGGCCATCTTCGGCGTAAGTTTGAGCAGGTTTTAATGGCGAGCGATACAGCGAAATCGTAAGCGGGCGGGGTTGATACAGAGCTTGAGAATCTTGACGGTGATATACATAAACCAATTTAGTTAATGTTTCCCGTCTGTCACGTGTCTTAGATAGTGTCCCCTTACGGCTAGTTACCAAACAAGGCCCTTCGCAGCTATCTGCAGGGTCGACGTCCTTCGACCGCGCCGTGGACTCAGCTCAATTAATCAGTGATGCCTACGAGCAGGGAATAGGTGGCCGGCGGTTATGAACAGTTATAATTTGCGCCAGTAAGGATGGAATGTCGGAGTAGGATGAAACTTTGTAGCTTTATAACCGGTTTATAACGTTATTACTTAATTATGCTCCTTAAACGGTTCATTTAATGTCTTTGCCTTGCACCTTACTCACTGAACGAGTTTTAGCTAGCAAGGCTTAAACTAGACACTAGAGTAGTCTTGATTCTAGTATACGAAACGTGTTTTAGCAAAATGATTTATTTTTCATATATGATACGAAACCACTTTCATTTTTCTGTTTATTTGATCCTCCATTTAGATACGTTTTTGTCGAACTAGATAATAAGAAAAATAGATGATCAGTATACCAGCGTGATGCCTAGCGCGGGTGTATCTTCGGCCATATTGTCACTCAACATCGCATGTTTATGGTCAAACGCCACAATGTTTCATTTTTTTTTTGTAAATGAATGACGTGGTGAGCTCCTCGTTTGCCTGATGTTAAGCATCGCACTGCTTATAACAGTGGGATCACACTAATATTATAAAGGCATGTTTGTTACTCCTTCACGCTCAAATGGGTGAATCGAATTTGGATGAAACTCGGTACCAAGATAGCTTGTACACTGGATTAACATATAGGCTACATTTTCTCCCGGAAAAGTGAAATATTCCCGTGGGATGAACAAATCATGAAAACACTTTCTCCGCGGGTGAAACCGCAGGGCGCCTAGTTAGGTCATAAAATCTTATTTAGTGAGTAATTTCCCTAGCCACTGTGCCCTTCAAACGGATCGCAGTAGTACTTGCACAGTATTGACAGCAGAATGCGTAAAAATTATTAAATTATTACTGTATAAGAATAAAAACAAATACACAGGCGAACTTAATGTTAAGTAGTATTTTCTTTCAGTTTGTTTACGGTTACAAATTTAAAATTAAAATTATTTATTCTTTATAGCTTTGGTTTACATAATTTCTGAAGAATAACATTTAATTAAACATATTTTCTATAATTAATAAATCCAACTAATCTAATCCATCTTAATATTTAAATCCGTGGCCCCTATACTAGACACGGTACGGTATAAACTGAGTTACAGGTCCTTCCCGACAGTGTTTTTATTTATATAAAGATAATTTAAAACAATAATATAAATATGTATTTTGAGTTTTCTTTTATGCGACTAAACCTACACTACAAGATTACAGTAAAAATATATTTTGAATTAAAATAGACGTCTTAAATGAGAATCAGAATCTTAACTAAAAACTGAAAAATCCATTTAAATCGTGTGTTCCTTTAACTTAGACCAAGACACGTATTTGTAGCACTGCATGATTAATAGCAACGACGTGATCAAGGGGTCGTCCCAACCTCAAGCCTTCTGCTAATGCTGCTCTACATCATCATCAGGGGAGGAATGTGTATCCTTCACTGGTACACCCTAGACCCTCTCGGGTAACAAACTTATTACGGAGATAAATTAGCCAGGCGCCAGGTTATGCTCGGATAATTTAGCTGTGCCGATGCGTTTCTTTTCAAACGATTTCAATCGGAGGTAGATTCTTTTTTAATGTTCATTAACCTCAAACAGAACTTTGTCATTTATTAACTGCATTTGAAAATGTTTTTTTTACATTTCACAAAGCGCCATCTAGCCCCAAACTAAGTAAAGCTTTCACTGTAGGAATTGTACGATGCACTAACACTGAAAATAACAAAGTTTTGTAAAATAATATAAAGCGGTGACGCCATCTTTTCGTTTTCCCGCCAATACTCATTTTTTTGTGTTTAGGCTCCACACTTTTGTGTATTTAGCCAGTGTCAAGTAATTGATAATTTATCAAGTTAATGATATTTCACGTAAATTCACAGTCGAATTCATCAAGTCAAGTCATAGTCTAGTCAAAGTCATACTCCTAGTAAAGTGGTGGCAACTTTACCAGAAGCTTCTATGGAGTTTTGGAAACAACACGAAAAAAAAACGTTTCAACATCATTATTCCACTTTCCCACACTCATGCCAATCCATCACTTAAAGAATAAAATGCCACTAATTTTATGCACTAACTCAAATAATACAAGTTTTGGTTAATAATATAAACCGGTGACGCCATATTTTTCGTTTTCCCGCCAAATCTCATTCATTCGATTTTTTCTGTACACTATTTTTGTCTCTTGTTTTAGCGCATGTGGTGCGTGCAAAAAGGTTCTGCTTTGTAGTATATATAGCAAGGAGGCGCGAACAGTCGGTGATAACATTTTATGCAGAGTATTTCAGTATCGAACATGTGATTTACGTGTCGCATGATTGATAGACGGACGTGATGAAGGGCGGTCCGAGGCGACCGCAAGCCCGCAACCTCGTGATGCACGGTTCTAATCAGGCATTAATTTGCTTCGCTTACCGCTAGTGATTAATGGGTCGGTTTGGACAAGCTTTAATGTACATCTAATATGTACATGCCTTGTTATGTTTCATATAAGTTATCACTTACAATTATAACACTGCATTGTAATAATAATAATAACGCTCAACGATCACATACATAGGTCCTGGACCCTAACTAGGACCCAGGAATTACGAGTAATGAATATGGTTCCACAACACTCAGACTCAGAACAAGTATATGTCCTTTTTTTCAAATTGTGCACAAATACTTGTCCTGCTGCGGGAATCGAACCCGCCGCTCCGGGCTATATAATACTTGTTCTGTGTTTGGGTGTTGTGGGACCATGGTCCCCGTAGTTCCTGAGTCCCTAGATACAGGGAATCCTAGTTAAGGTGCCTGGACCCTAACTAAGATTCTCTAGGATCTATGTATGTGATCGTTGGCCGTCATTACATTATTATTATTTTAAAAGTCATTTTCGATTCTGTCTTTTCCGAGGCTTTAGCTAATTTTCGCGGGCTTTTGGCCAAACAAAAACCAGTATCTAAGTACTTGTAATTAAGAATTAAATCTTCTAATGATAAAAATTTTCGTGCAATTCTTCACGTAATAATAACGGCTTTTTGTAGCAGCATGAAGGTTAGTTGATGGATGTTTAGCGTTTGTAGGCTCGTGTGTATGCGGGATGATACCGATGGAGGACAAGATATTAATGCTTAATCAACCAAACATTTCGCCAAACTTTAATAAAAGCACCCGAGGGACAAAATGTGCTTAAAGCGTTACGTAACGGCTGTGAATTTATTTAAATAGAGCATGTGAAAGGGCAGTGGCAGGCTGGCAAGTCGACAGAACGACGCCCTTGAGGGCTTATTGTCTCTAGTACGTAATGAGTTCTCGCTACTCCAGCCGGTGGGAGCCAAGAAGTGGCGAATATGGGGTAGAACTTACTGTTGCTATTTAATGACACTTTCCTTGTTACACAGTACCTAGTTAGGTCTTACTGGGCTTAGAGGAATTGGTTAATTAACAAGTTTAATGTTTTTGTTTTGTGGCAACATTTGATTGTGAAGAAAATGTTTGTCAACGGGAAATTTACTGTATACTACTATATTATTTTGAGTATATCTGTTTTGTTTTGATTTAGATTTTTGCATAACGTTTGTTTTTTTTTCTTGTTGTTCACTTTCTTATCAGAGTTTACAAAGAGTGTGTTGTTCAAAATGAGTTGACAGGAACTGAAAATCCAAAACTCGTAACAGCTTATAAATAGTTCTATGTTGTTCACCCTGTTTTAAAACCAAGTCAATGTTTAAAACTTACACCCAATGACGACAATATACTCGTACAATAAAGATTTCCACTTGGTGACACAAAATAATTTAATAAGCACATTGTGCTTTCAGAAGTTAGGTTATTAGTTAAGATTTCAATTAAATTAAGATCACTGAATAATTTTATTGATAACTAGCTGCGCCCTGCGTTTTCAGCGGTTAAAAATTATCCTGTGTGATAATCCAGTTTTTAAACTATCTGCATTCCAAATTTCATTAAAATCCATTCATTTGCGTGAAAGAGTAGCAAACATTCATACCTCCATATATACACACTTTCGCGATTATAATATTAGTAAGGATTATAATTACAAGATAAATTAGTAACTGATTATGTAGTATTTATACTTATAGTTATAACGTATATATGCTTAGGTATTTAGGTTGCGATGCGGCACTTGAGGACGAAATGTCAAAATTATGCGGGCGCCGGACGCACGTCGCCGTAAACGTCATCGAGGCAACTTTATGTTCATCACTTTTGATGCTGTATAGGTATACAACATACAATGTATACCTAAATGTACGCTCACACACAAAGCTGTGCTTATTTTAGAATGTGTGATGTGTGGAGGCCGTTGAGTTAAAATTATGCGGGCACATACTGACATCGCCTCCTACTGATCTCATCGATCTGGCATTTCTTTAATCTTTCATTAATCTCATTACGATTACTTATTTCCATTTAATGTTATTTAATTAAGCAATGAACATAAGTTCGCTACCTTATCAAATTCTGTAAAGAAAAAAATTACTTTCAATTGAATTCCACTCAACTAAAATTAAAGATCGAAGTAGGTCTGAAAGCCTTTCAATAAAACCGACTGAAACACAAAAAAGGTCGTGAACAGGACAAAAACAAAATATTAATCGATGTATACCTATACTGAAAAAACCCACGTCATATGATAGGATTCCTTTTATTACACTCCATAACAATATAATTAATATCACCTTAGCTGACTCTCTTTACTTGTGACTCAACGTTCGTTCACCAATAGCCTACATCAGTGCACTGCGTTTCCAAGCTCCCCCAACCACAACGCATTAAACGTAATATTCAACAAAATTTTAATTAGAATTGGCAACCTTTTGGGGTTCCCTGTTATTACTCTATCCACGGTAGAAATGTAGAGTGAGATATGCGGGCACTAGACATAACCATATATGTCGCCTCTACCGCTTCCATGCCAGCTCAAAACATTTAATTAAAAATAAATAGAATATAACTTAAAATAGAATATTCGATTGTATCCTAAATAATATTGTTATTGACCACTTGTCTACTTTCCAAATATTAATTTAATTGTACCTGTCTTTATTTACTTATGGAGCTTGGATTATAATAATTAATAATCCTAAATAATAACGCTCAACGATCACATACATATATCCTGGACCCCAACCAAGATTCCCTATGTCTAGGGAACTACGAGGACCATGGTCTATTTATACATGTGTCAAGCTACCAATTTTTAGCTAAAATAAGCTGTATTTAACAGCCATACTAACAACCAAAAAATGCTGGAGGTACACATAATAAAATTAATTATTTATATCTAAGTATCATAATGAGAACGGTTGCATTACGTCAAACGTCGGGTTAATAGAGTCTTGAAAGGTAGGCAACGCACTGGCAGCGCCCCCGGTGTTGCAGGTGTCTATAGGCGACGGTAACTGCTTACCATCAGGCGGGCCGTATGCTTGTTTGTCTGTCTATGTTATAAAAAAAAAATATAGGTACCGTCTCACAGCTTTATATAAGAAAAAGATTATTGCTTTTCAAAAAGCCTTTAAAATGTACCGTATTCGTTGCATATGATAATTAGTTCTATAATAATAATAACGCCCAACGATCACATACATAGATCCTGGACCCTAACTAGGATTACCTGTGTCTAGGGACCCAGGAACTACGAGGACCATGGTCCCACAACACCCAGACTCAGAACAAGTATTTGCGCTTTTTTTTTGTGCACAAATGATTCCGCCGACTCATGAGCGGACCTGCTCAACCACCACAACACAGAATATATATATATATATATATATATATATATCTATATAGGGGCATAACGCCTTTATTCTTTAGTTTAGTTCGATTGAACGGCGTGCCAAAAGGCTCATTGACGACGACACTTTGGTTGGTAAAAGGCTCCTGAGCCTTGCACATCGACATAAGGTGGCAAGTCTGTCGGTCTTTTACAGAATACACCACGGTGAATGCGCTCAAGAACTGCATGATCTCATTCTCCCATCACCATTCCACTACCGGACTACTAGACGCTCGGCTAAGCGCCATCCTTTCGTGGTCGAAATACCACCCATTCGCACCAAGCGATTTGACTCAACGTTCTTAATTAGAACGGCTAAGGAATGGAATGCCCTGCCAGCGTCTGTGTTTCCGGCGAAATAAGACCCGGGCGTGTTCAAGAGAAGAGTGAATAGGTATTTACTTGGCTAGCATGCTACACCTTCGATCGCATCGCAACTTCCCATCAGGTGAGAGCGTGGTCAAAAGCTAGACAAGTTTAAAGTAAAAAAAAAAAAAAGTTCTAACTGTAAATGCTAACTAATTTACACTACCAATACAAAAATACAGTCGAGCTGTATGCTGGCTTATATTATTACTTATATGTATTACGTAGTAACCATATTTAGTAAATGTGTTTATAGAGAAACGAACAAAACAAAAATAAACGTCAAGAGACCTTAATCAATTACAAAAAGCATGAAAATCTGTTATACAATGGAAAACCGTGGAGTATAACAATATAACAAAAATGAAATACACAGTAATATCTACAATTACGGTCATCGGGGAACAGAAACTTTTTCTTATTAATAATGGACTTTAAAAAAGATAAAAAGGCACGTCTGTTCCCAAACTTTTGACCTTAACACAAGAAAGCTTTTATTGTCTTTGTAAATTATGGCTGTAGGGGACACTAATGAATGTTTCAGATTTAATAAGATGAATTACACAGACACAAAAAAGTTATATAAACAACTTTTATGAAGAAGGAAAATGTAATAACTTTTCGAACAACCTTACTTACTCTTGCTGGTCTAAAAGTATGTGACTGAATGAGAATGTATGTAGTATTTAGCGTCAACTTATTCGTAGGCTCCGCGAAATGCTCAACAGATTTGAGTAAAGTTTGTATTATCTACTTGATAGTACTAAATTATCAATTGAGCTCCGCGAGGCGACTGCTGTACAGAGACTTCTTGATTATTTATATTGATTTTCCTCTATACATATAAAATTCAAAGTCCTGACTGACTGACTTATATGTCAACACACAGCCTAAATCGCTGGTCCTAGAGGCTTCAAATTTGGAGAGTGTGTTCTTTGTAAATACACACGAACTAGCTTTAATTACACCATCATTTGTCTCTTTCGATCCAGCTAAATATTCCAGTAGCAAAAAAGGACAAAAACTGAATTAACTAATCCGAGACTAATACCCGTTTATTAATAAGGCTTTAAGGGTTTTTCGAAATTCCATCCCTGAGAGGGTGAAATGGGTGGTTGAATTTTTTATGAATAATTTCCTTCTTTTTTTCCTATAGGCCGCGCGGGCGAAGCCGCGGGCAGAAGCTAGTATTATCTATTATATTGATTCCGTTGATTAGATTGTTACATATTTTGTTTATTTTACTTATTATGCGTAGTACTTACTTATTCAGAATACTTAGTATACAAATTAAGTGTTTTATTTTGCAAGCTTTTTTTTCTATTCTCTTAAATCAGGCGTCCATTTTCCGTGCTTAAGCATTATTGCTACTATACCGCTAGACGTGAGGACCTTTAATTGGCTTCCTAGTGCATAGTTTGATTCTACGATGTAAGAAAAAGCTGTTTGTCTTCCTAACTAAAAAATAAAAGAGAGAGACCAGTCTAGACCCTAGTAACTATAGGGTAAAAGCTATTTTATCTTGACTGATGTTGGTGGAATCGCGGGACGCTTCTAGCAAAGTAATCTTACTGAATTCATGATGCTCGTGATTCTACGCTGACAACATAAACAGCAAACAGTAGACAAAAGTGTTCACATTAATTCGGAAACATTATTTTCTCTTCGTCTCTGCATGTACTAGGTTATTAAATCACCAGTTTTAGGCTTACTTCTAGGAGTTAAAGATCAAATTTGGTTAGCAGGTTGCCCTCCTTATATGTACGCATTAGTTACAGTTACCGTTGAGTGTAATATCTCATTATATATACTGCTTCTGGCTGTTAACGCGGCGGTTTCATGCGAACGGACTTTTTACGGGCTTTTTACGGGTGCAAAGAACTCGCTGTCTTGTGCAAAGCTAAGTAATTAGAATCGTTTTAAAACTTTACTGGAGTAAAGAAAACGAAAAGATCGTGTCACCGCATATTATTATTTTCCAAAACTTGTGTTATTTTCAGTGTTAGTGCATAAAATTGGTGGCATTTTATTCGTTAATTGCTGGATTACAGGCATGATTGTGGGAATGTGGTATAAATATATGATGGTGGAACGTTTCTTTTCGTGTTGTTTCCGAAACTCCATAGAAGCTTGGTGGTAAAGTTGCCACCACTTTACTAGGAGTATGACTTAACTAGACTATGACGTGACTTGATGACTTGGACTGTGACTTGACTTGACACATACAACATACATATGTATATTATAAATTAACTTGAAAAATGTATTACTTGACACTGGCTAAATACACAAAAGTGTGGAGCCAAAACAAAAAAAACTTTACTGCATTGGTTGGGGTTGCTCCTAATGCAAGTTCGATTTGCATATTACTAAAATAATTATCTTTAAGCAGGCGCCACCAAGAACCTACTAGTCTACCATTTAGTATCTATTGATATTAAGGTTCCGGAAGGAATCAAATATTTCCTCTAGATTTGTAGTATACCAAAAAATAATATAATTGTTAGTTGTTTGTTCAATATTACCGGTATGTTAAAATTTGGACATCTTTCAGTAGAAAGCTGTGTGAAATGTCCACATATTTATTTATTTACTAGTTGCTCCCCATGGTTCCACCCGGAGATAAAAAGTATTTTAATTATTTGCGGGAAAATTTCACTTTTCCGGGATATAATGTAGCCTATATGTTAATCCAGTGTATAAGCTATCTTGGCACCGAATGTCATCTAAATCCATTCAGCGGATTGAGCGTGAAGGAGTAACAAACATACACACATACACACAAACACACATACAAACTTTTGCCTTTATAATATTAGTGTGATTGTAGTGGACAGAAAGTTCACAAATCCCTATCCATTCCTACTACTTATTTTGTCAAATGATCTATACAATCTCATATATACTTAGAAGTAGGTTACATTGGGTTGCAGTGGGTTAATAGGTATCGAAGACAAGTACCAGTAATTCTCAAAAATGCACTGTTCAATTTCATTACAACATATAGGTAATTACAGCTGTGCTAACAAAGTGCATAGTGGAAACGTTATATAATGTGACCTGGATTGAACAGTTCATGCTATCGATCGTTACGATGAAAGTATCAATGAAATGCACGATGCAACTGAGTGAGCAGCGATTAACAATAAATCATAAGGTTTACCGATTACGTACATTTTTAATGATGTTGAATGTATTGTCAGGGTTAAAACTGTTTAAAATGTTAAACAGTTTTCAAATTCGATTCTTTAGCACACTGTGTGCAGTAAAGTCTAAAATGCTATGTCTAGATACACATTACTTTTAATTGTACTAACATAAAGAACATAACAGAAATTTAAAAGTTTTAATATTTAAACTATTTTCTTAAAAGTTGATACATTCGCTTAGGTCTGTATTTATTATCTGGGGGTGATCACGAAACTTTGATTGCAATGCAACAGGAGAAATATGCTAACTATGCACATAAACTGCGTATTCAAACTGTCAAATCTATACACATTTGTGTTTCTATAGGTTGCAATCGAGTTACGTGATGGCCCAGCTGACCTCTATGCCAGATAATATTCTATCATATTTAAAAAAAGGTTTTTCTACCTTTCCTAGACGACTATAAAGAGCGACCGATTTTCGTTATAAAAAATTCTATGCACTTATCAATTCACATAATATCATCGATTTTGTGAGGTAGATTTGTGTATGCAATTACCAACCTAGAGGTGGTAAACATTTTCAGACCGCGAGTATGTGTTGTAGAAATTTAATTGCACTGCTACGAAGCTACGAATAAACGTCTCTCCATAGAATGGATTTAACGTGCAAACCAAATTTTTTTAGTAGAATAGAATATTTATTTATTTGTGAAAATAATAAATTCAGATTTCGCTTAAAAGGTATCACTGGGTATCTAGCCATAGCTCATTTGGGAGAGCGTCTAATCCGGTGAGTTGCTAATGGTTAGGAACTATAATATCTTTGTGTTTATCTTACAAGTTTCTTCTTAAGTTAAGTAATTAAAAAAAAAATTGCACTGATTGGCTGACTATCTGACAGATAAACTTTCAGCCCAAACACAGGTCCTTGTTTTTTTTATTGTTAAAGGGAGTAAGCAAGCATACGGCCATCTTATGGGAAGTGGTCACCGTAGCCTATTGACATCTGTAACACCGGAGGAGGTGTCACTAGTGCATTGCTTACCCTTTTTAAATATAAATTGATGTTTAGATTTGGATCTTTTATGGCGTACGGATAATAATGGTATTATCCGTACGCCACAAAAGAATAAAAAAAGTTACCATTTTAAAAAACACATGGCTAAAGTAACCATTCTTAACCATTAAGACTGGTTACTTTTTAATAAAGGTTAATAATGCTCACTTTTGAATGTAAACTCTAAAAGTGTGACCTCTTGTAGGGCGCTGAAGGAATACTACTAATTTACTAGGTGGTAGGACTTTACTGCAAAGTTCGTCTAGGTAGGTACCACCGCTTTGCCAGTTATTCTGCCGCCAAGCAGTAGTGCGCAAGCACTGCTGTGTTCCGGTTTGAAGGGCATTGTAGCTAGTGAAATTACTGGGCAAATGAGACTTTATGATCTGATCTCACAGTTTAGTAATCTTATTACTAGATTGTGCTGATGTCTCTGGATGACGTGCGCAGTGCAGTGTCATGCGAAACTCTATACTTTAGAGTTCCGAGTGACACTGCAGCTGATATGGGCAGCCGTGTCGTTTAACATCAGGTGAACGGCTAGCTCGTCACGTCATTCCTTAACATAAACAAAAAAAAAAAAAAGAAACGCGGGAAAACCACGGGCTGCCTCTAGTCCCTACAAGTGCAATATACCTCGATAAAAGTATTTTAAAGTGATCACAGACTGCATAGAGTCCGATAACCGCGTGGGGCCCTTCGCAATCCGCAATATCAGTATCGGGTGTCACGCCAAAGAGGAATTTAATCATACCGCCCGCCGACCGTCGCTGCTCTTGGATTTGTTTTCCATTACTTTCCATAGTCTTCGAATAAAGACAGCGATAGGATTATACATACTTTATTTATCAGCTTGCTTATGATCTCGTGTATGGATTTGACAGTTTCAATACGCAGTTTATGTGCATTGTTAGTATGTAAATTTCTCCTGTTGCATTGCAATAAAAGTTTCGTGTTCACCCCTGCTCTATTATTTATGTGTTGAAATATGTACCTACATGTTGACATGTATGTCTAAATCTGTAGAATGGATCTCTAAAATTTGACATCGTATGTACGCAGTATAGAGTATGATATTGCCTTTTTTTAATGTTTTGGCTCCACACTTTTGTGTATTTAGCCAGTGTCAAGTAATTTTCATTGTTCGTTATTTTGACAACAATGGGTTTTTTTTAAATATATTAATTCCCAAAGTGGAGTTTTGGCGGGAACGCGAAAAAGATTGCGTCACCGCATTGTATTATTTTCCAAAACTTGTTTTATTTTCAGTGTAGTGCAAAAATAGGTGGCATTCTATTCGTTAAGTGCTGGATTACAGGCGTGAGTGTGGGAAAATGGTATAATGATGGTGAAACGTTTCTTTTCGTGTTGTTTCCAAAACTCCATAGAAGCTTCAAGTAAAGTTGCCACCACTTTACTAGGAGTATGACTTTGACTAGACTATGACTTGACTTGATGACTTCGACTGTGACTTGATGTGTCAAGTCACAGTCGCGTATTTGCGTGAAATATCATTAACTTGATAAATTATCAATTACTTGACACTGGCTAAATACACGGAGGTGTGGAGCCAAAACATAAAAAAAAACCCAAAGTAGGTAGTGTTAATACTTATTTCCTTTGATGTACATTTGGACTTTGTACGGATAACACTATAAATGATATATTGTTTAACCTTTCAATTTCTTGTAGGTCTACATTAGAATTTTGTTAATGCATATAATAAATTGACTAAAAGTACGTTACACCTGCGGAAAGCCTTTGTGTTAAAATCCGTCTAACCGTTTGAGCGTGAAAGAGTAACTAATATCCATACATACAAACTTTTGCGTTTATAATATTAGTAGGAAATAAAATAATCTAATCTACCAAACTATTATATTTCATTACTTATTCTGTATTTACATTACCTGTGTGAAAAGCTTTTAAATTTGTAATATTTTTATTCATTTTTGTCTGTACCTTTTATTACATTATGCTCTCCCTGTGTAGCCTCGTGTCTCTCCGCCCACCCACCTTTATTCTTCAACCAATATAAAACGAACAATGTGCAACTCAGTATTGTTGAGTATTAAATTTCCACTATACGTTTTCCTTTGTGCCAGATCGCGTTTTATAGATTGTGTAAACAAGCAGTTTCCGCGATGTTTTTCCTTCTAGCTCTTTTGACATACAATCTTAGATTTCCCCTTTGTTGAGTTCGTGGTATTGAAATCCTCCAAAGAGATTTAAAGTAGGAGGAAGATGTGTGGTATTTCTAAATATTATAAGAAACTCGCTGTACGGGGCTTCGCAGGCGTAGACTACAGTAGATCGTGATAATAATAAAAAAAAAAATAACGCCCAACAATCACATAGATGCTGGACCCTTTCTAAGATTCCCTATTTCTAGGGACCTAGGAACTCCGTGGACAATCAAGTCAAGATACAACACGCAGACTCGCTATAGAATTTGCGCTTTTTTTCTGTGTATAAATACTGGCTCTGCCGCGGGTTATGAACCGACCTGCTCAACCACCACACCACAGAAGCTGTCATGTAGTTTTGGCGGGAAAACGAAAAAGATCGCGTCGATTTTCCAAAACTTGTGTTATTTTCAGTGTTACTGCATAAAATGGCATTTTCTCCGTTAAGTGCTGAATTACAGGCGTGAGTGTGGGAAAGTGGAATAATGATGGTGAAACGTTTATTTTCGTGTTGTTTCCAAAACTCCATAGAAGCTTCTGGTAAAGTTGCCACCACTTTACTAGGAGTATGACTTGACTAGACTAGACTATGACTTGACTCTGACTTGACGACTTCGACTGTGACCTGACACATATTTACGTGAAATATCATTAACTTGATAAATTACCAATTACTTGACACTGGCTAGATACACCAAAGTGTGGAGCCAAAACAAAAACGAAAAAGCTGTCCTGTCAATAAATATCGTAAAGCGTTTCCCGAGACAGATAGAGTTACTTTTTAATTTATAATGTAAGCATTCATAGGTCAGTTTTCAGACATATTCCTCTACAATAGCGTACTTGAGTTGTTCATGAAACATAATATTTATCTTAACCATCACTGTTTTAGGTCGTGGAATATTTAGTTACGTGAGGATTAAATTACCTACTCAGCGGTAACTTTCCACGTATTAACTTCCATGGGAGTTCATTGTTTTTCGTAATTTTTAAATCACTGCTCTTCTAAGTGAGAATATGCCTTTCCTTAAATGAAATGGCAATAAACGGTTTTATAGAAGCAAGCGCCTGCCATCTGAGACGGTTTAAAATAATTACAGCACCAGCACTGCTCTCAGCGCTATTCCGGTGTAAGTGCCGACCAGTGAAAAGACTGAACAGTGGGCACAATCATGAAAATTCGAAATACATTTCTTGGATTGAGGTCGGGAGCGATCGTTCACATGGATTGCACGAGTAGTTCTGCCGTAGGGAATCTAGTCTTTATATTTATAGACTTACGAAGACATAGTTTCTGAATGCTACTGTTATACGGTAAAATAGGAGGGTATTATTGTAAGTATTAATGTTAAATGGTACTTATACGTGTCATTGTTGACCAAGCGAGTGCAAAGCGCGCCCGAAGCGTCTCCATTTCAGCCGTCTTTGGGCAAAAATGATTTCGTATGTCCGACGGATGTCCGGCTGTTCTCCTCTAGTTCGCATTTAAACTGATTCTCTTGAAATTTTGTGAGTGGTCCCACAATTATATGGAATTGTTTTGTAGATTATAATTTTCGATATTTTTCAAATGGCAGGGCCATGGGTTGAGATCGTAATAGTTTTTCAGTTTAAGCTATTCAAAGACAGACTCGCGAGGTGTATAACTCACACTACTCGTGACAAAGTCCAAGAGCAACCGATTAAGTTAACTATAATAATAATAATAACGCCCAACGATATATATATACATAACTATAAGTAAATTGAACTACAATAAGTATATTTCACAGATTTTATAAAACTTTTTTTTTTTAGAATAAGTCTTTAAACTCGTTCTTTTAATAATAATTGAACATTTTTATTGTTTCAGGTACGTTCAGCGTCTCAGTAACAGAACAAGGTTTATACAGTAGCTGTTAGCTAAAATGTATCGACGGATTTTCCTTTTAAGTGAAACAAAAAGAGAATCTTAAACTTATGATATTAGTCAAAGGGATGTACGCTTTTTTGTACGAATTGCTTACAAATGATCTTATCGCAAATGCCATGTTCAAACCGGCCAGTACTGTTATAATTAAACACAATAGAGCCATGTTTGTCTGCATTAGTGAATAATAATTACGATTTTCATTAAAACTTTGTGTCAACGGCTTTAAATATTCAATAATCGATTCACCGATGAGCGTGGGAGTAAATATATTCGGAATCGGTTATGAGTACCCTTTCACAACTAACGGGAATTATAATCGAATATCAATCAATCAGAAAATGCATTGTTATCAAAATTTTCGATATAATTTTCGTTGGATATGCTTATTGAAATTTATTCAAAATGTTGGAATTTATTATTTATTACTTTTCAATGGCAGTGTTCAAAAAGCTTAAATTTAATTAATGATTTTCAGGTTTCATTTATTAAATAACACTCCCGAGATATATATTACTTTCTTATCAATACGCACATGCTGTTAACTCTTCCGGCTTATACATGGTAGAGCCCTAAAATAATTTCTTCTTGTACTTCATCAAAGACATGCCAAACGGCTGAGCTATGAAAATTTATAGTAGAAATAAATGAAATTAAATACACAGTATACATATAGCTGGAGGAAAGCGTTCGGTGACGATGACGCGAGCTCTATGATTGTTGTTCACGCAAAAAGTGCTCAACGCGCCTAAAGAAGTTTTCACTTCAAACATTACATTATGTGAGTCAGCGTTGCACTATATTTAATTATTCTTAAAAGCTAGCCGCCCCATTTTGGGCGCCACAAATCTAAGACTCATCGCGTCGCCACCAGGCCGGGCGTCCCTTGTGCGTTGTTTATGCGTTCCTTTGCCGCCATGCGCCTGTCCCGTCGTCGGCCGCCGCGTCGTCGCCACCTGCGATCAATAGTACTTTCTCAAGTTCCCACTCTAATATTGAATTTTAATGACCAGTACCAACTCAAACAAGGCTGAAGTTCCGAAATACCCGCACATCCCAACTCCCCCGGTTGAACTTCTTCAAATGCTTTTAAATACGTCTTTTAACTGTCGGGAGTTGTTGCTTATCTAACATGTTTACAATGTAAATGGAATTTTACGAATAGAATTGTTCTTAGTTTGAAAGTTGTTAGCAGTTTAAGTAATTGTTTCAGCTTGGAGCCGCTTTGTATTTGATTTGGCTGTTATTATGACTAACGTAGAGACGTATGTTTGTACTAAACTGTTTACTAAAACGAAGTTTGAAACTCATTTCCATCTTGTTTGTTTCAAGACGGATTTAAATAATTTCGTAGTTATTATACTTGCTAAGGTTGCGAGCGAGTCGTCTAATGGGATATCACAGCGTGGAATATTAAAAAGCTTTAATATGAGAATGGAATGTCAACGTAATGTGTTATTAGCGCCATAATCGCAAGCCGTCGGGGGCGGGATTCCTACCCTGTTCATGCATGGCACTTTTGGCATAATTCACTAAGTACTTTGTACACGTGGCGCCTTATGCTCACGTTTATTCACTACGGTCGCATATTTATGTTCAAGTCTTTAGCGTTCACAAACTAAAGTTTACTTAGTTACAGCGAGCGCATGCTTGAAATTCAAGTTAGTATAGGTCTTACGCTTGATTTAAAAAATATTCCAACTATAATATAGCCACACCAGCTCTCCGACCCTGTGACAAACAAGGCCCCTCTGTCCAGATATTTATGTGATAATAGCGGCCCATCCCGGCTTCGCTCGGGTGGACGTTTATTTATTAAACATTTTATAATATACGAAAAACAATGTATCACGCACCGGCACCATCTACTTAAAATGTTGGTTTGTCCTGAATTTTTCCTGAATTTTCTTTGCTATAAACCTCACGGAGCCCGAGACCTTTCCAACGAATGCAAAACCGTGGAAATCGGTTCGTGCGTTCTGTAGTTATAGCGTCAGGAAGGAAAACCCGACTTATTTTTATATAGTAGATTATAGTTTGGAAGTGAATAGAGGTTTACATCAAACCGTCTCAAGTTTAATGATTGTGAAACCGATAGTCTGGGATCGTGAAATGCATTCAGCCGAAAGAGATACAACGCAGGAATCTCATAAAACTTCGATCCCACGTATAGTGCAGAAGAGTAGGGTTCTAATACTTCCAACACGATATTTTGTTTGTATTAGGGTATAGGTTCTACTTTGTTATCGGTACGCGATTTGACCTCGATATATCGTCATTTATATGAGATCGCAATGCAACGGAAGATGCGCTGTAGGTAGGTGTCTGTACGCTGAAACATGTATGAAAAATATACCTTTATTTATTATAGATGTATTTTTTAAATGTTTAATAAGTTCTAAACATATTTTCAACACGTGATGTCTTACAACCCAAAATTTTGGGTATCTATGTTTGATTGCTATCATTACCTATAAGAGTTTATAAAAATGTAGTATTTTTTATTAGCCATATTTGAGATGTAAATGAAGAGTAGATGCTAATGTTATATTGATTCCTGTTACCATTTAAACTAATTTGACGAAATTACAACTTATTCAAAACTTTAAAGACCTCGTTAAATATTTTTAGTTTCTTACATGTCCTCTCGTCTTTGCGAACATATTTTTTAACTCGTCTCTTTCACGAGTGTTTCATCACACTCCGGTGAACACGTCGACTTTTTCCTCGCCGAGGGACGCCGGTGCGGTTTTAATTGCATTAAAAAGCTTATTATTTTGCGTTATATTCCTCATCATGACCGCGTCGTGAGTAAATTATCAAAACGTGAATAATAACGGTTCGGTGGGAGCAAAATTCATTATCGCCACACGCGTTTGTTCTTGTTTTGTATGTATTTTATTTTCACAGTTTATTTCACTCAGAAATTTGAATTAAAGCAGTTTTAATAAAATCTACCCTCGCAGTTCAAATATTCTCATTCTAACAACGACTTCGGTGAAACTTTATTTTCCTGTTACAATAATTAAAGTAAACCTTAAAAGCTCGGTAACAACCTCCCGAGAAGCCATTTGTAGAAAAGTTGACTGAACATGACCATTTAACCTGCAGCGTTCTCCTTCCCGTTGTTGAAAGGAAAGCATTTTTCACGGAGGTCGGGTCGAGACTCCCGACCGCCAGCAATTTGTGTTACTTGACATCGCTATCCTAGCTTGAATACAATACTGGAATGCTGCTGCTAAATAACGTGAACACGTCATTTATTCCCAGATCGATCCAACTTTGACACGACCCGAACGTAGGATACGTTCGGGTCGTGTCAAAGTTGCAGCTTTAAATTTCTCCAACTATTTATTGCTTGGGGAAATTCAATAAATAAAACTTTACAATCTGTCCTGTTTGACGCAAGCAAATCGGATCCGGAAACCACTGCAGATATTATGATCCTTGATGAAAGTATTATAGAATCGAGGGAATTATCTAATACTTTTCTCTTGGCTAAAACTGGCTTGTTTAAGAACAATGGGGGAAATTCGACAAACTAAAACTGCTGACGCAATAGAAGCTTTTTTACCTCGTGTATTTTATGAATTAAAAGGAAGTAAAGAGCTAACATCAAAAGCAGGTGAAATTAACAAATAACAAGTATCCATACTTAGTTGTTACTATAAAATGTACCCGTGGTTACGTGGAGATATACATTTTTGAGGATATCTTATAGCACGGAATGCCGCGGGCCATACACTAGATAATTTCCACTGGATGTAGATTTTTTCCACTCAAACACGATATATTACTCAGAGGAACGTTCCGGACCTTTTTTGTGTAAGCTTCACATTTTTCAGCGGCGTATGAATGGAACGCAATTTGTATAACTTGAAGTGTTCATGTGTCTCGGCTAGGTATTCTTGTATTCCTTATGCTCCAGCCATAGCCACCTCCCATATTATCTGTGCGCCTGATGATAGTCAAGGAAATGTCAGTCACGAATTTACGCAGTTTAGCCACTTATAAGCAACAATTTGAATTCAATAGTACTTTCATATTGAAGAATAAATAATGTATTTAATTACTTGGAAACGAATTTATATATAGCATCAAATTTAAAGCCATTGCCTGTCGACATAAAGGGGTAATGTTGCCGATTTGTCCTCGCACGCCGTCAGTCGACAAATTGTGTCGAATGCAATTTATTGCCGGATAAAGTCGGCTCAGAAACCTTTCTGCTTCAGACGCGACGCTGATGTACCTACTCCAGATCCCCAATCAGCTTTTATCCATCGATTTAATGTGTACTTTCATCTTAATCTAGCTTCCCTTCTTCCCACCGAAGGGGGTTTAATGTTTGCCCCAATTTTCTTAATTGATCTCAAAGCAAACACTTTACAAAGTTAATGTTGGTGTTTGAACACTCAATATTGATTTTAAGTGGAGCAGCTATATAGTTGCTCAATATGGATGCTCTATTTGAGCGTAATAATGAGTGATATGATTATTAAATTAGCTTGCAGTCTGTATGTCCTTAATGTATGGTGTCAGAGTCTGAGGTCACAGGGTTCGTCGGCCGCGTACAGCATCACGCTGATTTGCATGTTTCTGAGCGCTAATGGTCTTCTTGTTTTCTTGTCCGTTCGTTTCATTCTTGGAATCGTGACGAAATGGATTCGTTGCGTGACGCTGCCAACGTCATATAAGCGAGCAATGTTCAATCACCTCTCACTCACCGTCGGAGAGTTCACATTCGAATAACCCGTACACGTTACCGGCGATGTATTGATACCGTTTAATAGAAAACAACAGCTCGTCTATAAAGTAAGTTCCAAGCGTTAAAAAAACAAGTAAGTCTTGGATGCTCGGGAATTGTCCCGCGGAGTGGAACGCCCTGAGATCGTGTTCGCGGTGGTGGCGCCTGATTAAATCCGTGCAAGCGCAACATGCGGTCATCGGCGACGAACCAGCCCGTACCTACCACACAACATTCACACGTTATTTGACTTCACTTCACTTCATCGTGGCTTTGAACTTCATAACCGATTCTAAGACAGAATAAAAAAACGAGCTTTAGACCACACGACTGAAGTTTCACACTGCTTTAGTTTAGCTCCATCTACCGGGCGATAATTTTGTTTTTGCTTTGTTTAATGCTAACGTGGACGGACATACCAACACAATAAAATTTTTAACTTTGTAGACAATGGAGATCTACGTGAACCAAAAACTTTCAACTTCCGTTCGTTTCGCATTCGCTTTCTCCCCAAGTCAAGCGAGTTTAAAAAAGTTTTACTTCAAAAAAAAGATCTGATGGTGATTTGCGTCGCAACCCTGCTGCAAAAGTCACATAGACGAGACGGTGGTCATTATTGCGTCGATGAATGTCTTCTTGATGAACAATGGTTCCATAGAGCACGGTTTAGGTCCATTAAATGTAGATTTTTTTTGTTTTTGTTTTGGCTCCACACTTTTGTGTATTTAGCCAGTGTCAAGTAATTGATAATTTCTCAAGTTAATTAATATCATGTATATTTGTGTCAAGTCAAGTCACAGTCCAAGTCATCAAGTCAAGTCATATTCTAGTCAAGTCATACTCCTAGTAAAGTGGTGGCAACTTTACCAGAAGCTACTATGGAGTTTTGGAAACAACACGAAATGAAACGTTTCACCGTCATTATACGACTTTCCCACACTCATGCCTATAATCCAGCACTTAACAAATAATATGCCACCAATTTTGTGCACTAACACTGAAAATAACATAAGTTTTGGAAAATAATACAATGCGGAGACGCGATCTTTTTCGTTTTCCCGCCAAAACTCAAATGTAGACTTGATCACACCGCGACCCGCTCACGTTTCCCAGTGCACTCGGCTGCATATAGCGCTTGCTAATTAGCATACTCGCCGCGCGGATCTAAATTCGAATGATTAAAGGCCACCCTGAGGGCGAACGTGTGAAAAATGAACCAAATAAATTCTGTTTTGTTACTGCGTTTCAGCAAAATCGTTTTATTCCATTGTCGTATAGAAAAGATGCCTATCGTTGTTATTTTTGAGGGAGGAATACTGGGCGGTGAGTGGAACGCAAATTCCGCGGAATTTCGTTATATTATTTGCTGCCGGCGAAGATCCGCGATAATACGAGGGCGGTGTTGGTGAAAAATCTAATAAAGGAAAATGTGCGGAGCTACTGAGATTGGAAATATCGGTTAATGTTGAAAGTGGAACTGAGATGGCATTGGTTTCGGACACAAAAGGAACGCGCGGTCGCAGCATCTAGCTTCCCCGCACAACGCTTTACCTTACACTTTGATTCACTCGCTCGCTTCTATTCTTTTGACTCATCGTTTATTGGATATCGAATTTCCCTTTTCAACTCGAGCTTTATTGTATCGCGATTTAATTTTCTGATAAAATCCTTATAACGTAAAATTTATTCAAGAGATGTTTTGCCGTTTATGTCTATAGACTCACTACGTCTAACAAATACTACGTAAAATATTATAGTATTTTTTAAATTGCAGGTTGCGGGGCATATCATGTAAAGGAAATGATACATCGGAAATGTAAATTGCGAAGCAAAAACATGAACAGTGCAGACAATAAAACTCGATTTCACAAAAAGCGAATCCACATTTTTCATGACATGAAATAAAACGAACGAACTAGAAATTTTTGTGTCTATATATTAAATAAAAGAAATAAATATGTGTGGACATTTCATACAGTGCCGTCATCCCTCAAACTAACTAAAGCTTACTATGGGAACCAGATAACTGATAGAAATCTTAGATGCTTTTTGTTTGTAAATTACATATAATACAATATAATAAAAATAAAATATAATAATATGTGTGGACACTTCACACAACGCCATCTAGCCCCAAACTAAGCAATTTGCTTGTATTATGGGAACCACATAACTGATACAATTACTTAGATACTTTTTGTTTGTAAATACATACATAGAATACAATATAACACCCAGACATAGTACAAATATCGATGTTCATCACACAACTGTTGGTCATGGGTGGGAATCGAACCTACAGTTCAGAAAGCAGGGTTAACCAACTGAGCCATCGGCCCAGTCATATATTAAATAAATAACCCGCTACCCAACTTCATGTGACACGTAACACATAAATCTATTCACTATTATTTTTTTCGTTTCAGCCGTGTTCAAGGAATCTTTTAGAATGGGATAGCTCCAACAAACCGAGCAATACTTCTCATTTTATGACTCTAATTAGGCTTATTTCATTTTTCTACCGCGGAACCGCTTTTATGGTTCCATTTGCGGATATAATAAAATGAATCAGTACAGAAAAACAACGAACGTTGCGGATTATTTCTTGTATAGTAGGCAAGTTTTCCTGGTTATGAATGAAATGGAACAATATTAGGTACTCGGTAAGTATTTTCCAAGAACGTCTTCAACTGTCGGCAGATTCGCTTATTTTACGGCAATTTTCTTACGAGAAATTGTTTTCTGATGGGAACACGCACTTTCAGAAAGAAAACGTCGTCAACAATTTTTGTAAATAGCTTTTTGAGTCAAATGTATATTCTATGTAGAGACTAAAATCAAAGACAAACGATTTATTGCAAATAAGCCATTTTTAGCACTTTTACAAGTCCCAATTATACCTACAAGCTGTGGTTAGCGGTTTCAACAGCGAGGATATATGTTCTGGGATAAAAGTATCGTAGTATAGGTACTCCGAGAAGTGCATCCACCATTTCTTTTACTTATTACATAATACTATTATGTATTCTGTTACTGGAAAGGTATCAGTTTTATGGTTATTTTTATATCTTCAGTTTAATATTATGATATATGTATATAAGTACTGTATCAGTTATCTGGTTCCTATAGTACAAGCTTTGCTTAGTTTGAGGCTAGATGGCGCTGTATTTATTTATTTACTTTTATGTTGTTTTGATTTACCTGTACACCGAAACTTAACTCTCGTAAGGTCCGTATTACAGAACGATGCTCAGTCATCGATCAGTGCTCAAGCAGAGATTTCATTCATAAAGTGATCAATTAGTGAAAGAAATTTGTGCTTGAGCACCGATCGATGACTGAGCATCGTTCTGTAATACGGACCTAAGCTACAGATTGCCTTCCCGTACAAAGGTTGTCTGGAAGTGATATTAGCGCCTATTTTACTTAGTATATAAGTTAGTTAAAACTTTAATTTAAAAATGTCTTAATTTATGGCGTACTATTAAAAAATGATCTATCTATCTAATCGTAATAGTCTAAAAACTTGTTTGCCAATTAATTAAGGTATATAATTTATGAACAATTAGATGAACAACCAAAAAAAAGGAAAGACTTTTATTGGGACTAACTGTACACTGTAAAATTATGCTAAACAAATAAAAACCATACGCTACACGTAATCTATGAAAAGGTAATTTAAAATAGCTTGCACATATCGGTGTAGTAGATATACCTTCCTACAAATTTCTATAAATAAATATGTGTGGACATTACACACAGCGCCATGTAGTCCCAAACTAAGCAAAGCTTGTACTATGGGAACCAGATAACTGATACAATACTTAGATACTTTATTTTTGTAAATACATGCATATAATACAATATAAACACCCAGACACAGAACAAACATCAATGTTGATCACACAAAATGTTTGTCCTGGGTGGGAATCGAACCCACGACCTGCAGTTCAGAAGGCAGGGATACTACCAACTGAGCTATCGGGCCAGTCATGAGCAAACATTGTTGCTATGTGCAGTGCTGTACAAAACGGTCGGAGCTCAGCATGTGCCGTGGACGCAAGGCGCTGGTTTACGCTCACTCTACAGAACTGATCTTTCATAGAACTTTTATTCTATATTATTTCCTTTAGAATATTTTTTGATCTTATTATCTGGATTTAGCGGAATCACACTAAATATTCTTATTTCATTTTGTATTTAAGATGAACTTCCATGAAGTCACGCCTGATTCTATCAATTATTTTAGAATATCTGTCAGCATATTACACTTGGCTAACGAAAGTTTTATCAAAATCATAAATAACTCCAAATTAAACAAGAAAAAAGAATTATGGAATCGTTGCTCTAAAAAGTCCAATTACCTATGAACTGAATATTATATTTCAGAAATTTAAAGTAATGGTTATTTTTTTAATACGGCATTGCTTAGTAAGTTATAAAAAGTATTTTTTGCTTAAGAAATAAGTACCTAGCTGGTATTTATTTTTGGAGAGACTTATATTTGGAACCGAACCGACTCTTATCGAGTTTCTAACAATAATTGTCTCGTTAGTTTAAAGTCCGTCTTAATGGGGTAAGTGCTTAAGCGTTTAGTTAGATTTCTCCACAAAAATAATACAGAAATGAGGGTTCACAAGGACAAAAACCACTTGTTCATCCAAATAAATTTATTCATCATTTTTTCATTTTTCACTTATTGTGGCCGTGGGCCGGCGGACGATGAGATAACAATGCTTTCTTCTCAGTAAAGTTACTGTTAATGTTACTGTGGGTTAGATTTAGGTGAAATCAAGACGTATAATAGACGTCTACGGATTTTCAATTGTTTTCACTATAAAAGGTTGAAGTTGACTAAAGCCAATAAAATTACGTATTAAGTCGACTAAATTTTTTCCATTCCTATTGCAACCCGCTTGCCTTCAATACATGGTTTATTGTTTAGTAAGACACGTTAATGTATCCTACGTCTTCCCAGGGTTCAAACAGTAAGTACCTAATATCCGTACAGAATTTCAGTTGAGCCGTTTAGTCGTAAAAAGTTAACCCAGATAGACTGATAGTGCTACATGAATTGGTGTTGAAAAAATAATTGTTAGTAATTTAATCATGGTTAGATCATTAAGCGTTTCTATAGTATCTCCCAGAACAAAAATGATAAAGAAAGGAAAAACGACCCAACAAGAATGGATATAAAGTAACATAGAATATAAAATTCTTTTCAAACAAAATTGAAAATTCTGAAAGGCCCTTTGCTTCCCCGCATTTTCGCGAGAAACTTAAATTGTTATGCATAGCTTCCCAATTTGCGAAGAATATCGCTTCGCAGCGAGGCGTAAGTTAAGTACATATTTATGAAGGACGCGTGTACACTCGCCGAGGAGAATATCCGGAGTGAGTCAACTCTTGGAACTGTGAATATATTCCGAGTCTCATATGCATAGTTTGTAAAAAATCTCTCGTGAGCGTGAACATAAAATCTTGGATCGGTCCCCGGTCGCGCTCCGCGTATGTTGCCGTTGCCGACACTAGAGATATTCAGACTTATAAAACTTGAAACGCGCACCTAACCCTTTTCAAATGCGAGAATAAGGCAGTAGTAGTAAAATATCAGTAAACATGGATGATGAATGGCTTCCGAACTAGGGTCTTACTTTATTGAGACCTAGAGGTATCTATCGAATTTATTACAGAACCGAGAAAATATTTTATGTGTGTACTTGTATGTGTGGTATTTTTTTTTTTTACTTCAAACTTGTCTAGCATTTGACCGCGCTCTCACCTGATGGGAAGTGACGTTGCGATCGAAGGTGTAGCATGCTAGCCAAGTAAATACCTATTCACTCTTCTCTATCAGCCTTATTAATAAACACGAACTAACTTTAGACTAGTTACACCATCTTTTGTCTCTTTCGATCCAGCTAAATATCCCAGTAGCAAAAAAAGGACAAAAGCTGAAGTAACTAATCCGAGACTAATACCCGTTTATTAATAAGGCTGTAAATGTATAACATTGCTTTTTTTTTAAATATTGAAACTAAAACAGTATTGAACTCTCTGTTTTTTAGTTTTGTGGCGATTAAATGTGGACAGTCTTTGTGGTGTGGTGTGAGTAGGTCTGCTCATAGCCTGGAGACGGCGGATTCGATTCCCGTGGCAGGGCAAGTATTTGATCACAGAAATAAAGCGTAAATATTTGTTCTGTGGATGGGTGTTGTGGGACCATGATCGTTGTAGTTCCTGGGTCCCTAGATACAGGAAATCCTGGTCATGGAACTTTGTATGTGATCGTTGGGCGTTATTGTTACTATTATTTAAGTAAAACTTCTTTACGCACGCTTGACTTGGGGAGTAAGCTGGTGAATATATAGCGAGGCGAACGGAAGTTGATTCACGTGAATCTCTACTGCCAACATAACAAAGTTAAAAAAATATTTTTATGTTGGTATGACCGGTAAAATGACAATTTGCAATTGTCAAGATGGCGACATCAAATACCGCAAAAACAAAAATATACCGGCCGACAGATGGAGCTAAACTAAAGAAGTTTTACTTCAGTCGTGAAGTCTAAAGGACACACGTTATTTTTATAAATCTACTTCTGCAAATTGTTACCTTCTATGTTTATTTTCACCAACAACAATAGGAAGTTTTACATAATTGCGTTTTCGCAGTAAGTTTGTAATAGTAGACGGTGCATTGAAAAGAAGCAAGGTAATTACAGGCAGACTGGGTATTAAAGGCATATTCGGAAAGCCAAACGTAGCTTCGTAAGTTATGTAAAAAAAACTGACGCATCCGGAGAGAACAGCGATGGTTGTGGCAATAGGTAATTTAAATATGATAATTTGAGAATGAGAAACAATGTAAAAAAAAGAAGATTATAATGCTAGTGACACACACGCAAATGAGCTCCTTCTTTTATGCAACTTTTAAAAGCCTATACAATCACATGTATACTTACTGTAGGCAAAACGTGTGAACATAATGCTTTATGCTATAAAATCATTTATTATTAAATATTTATTTAATTTAATTAGTACGGTTTCACCAATTACTACATAAATACAATTACAATTTGATTAAATAAATTACAATTAAATAAAAATGAAAGAAATAAAACATTGATAATAATAAAAAAAAGTCAATTCTAAACTGTCAAAAATAAATTAGATTATACAAAAAAAGAAAAACATTTGTCATATTGCTTTTTAAAATATACATATGCATAGTAAATAATAATCAAAAGTAAAATTAATGATAGATAGCCGCGGGAATAAAACAATTAATTTAATACGTTTAAACTCCACTATCATGCATTCGCCTCACAATATTCTAGACACTCCCGCAAAATCACCTTCCATTCGTCAGCAAACACATCACATTCCGGGTTAGCGTCCAGGAGGGCGTTAAGTGCAGCAAGGGATCGCGGTATGGGGGATCTTGCGCGAGCAACAGTTCTGCACCTCATCAAATATAATCTTTATTTATTTTTATTAATTTTCATTCATCTTAATTTTACTTAATTTGTTTACACCACCGACCTCTATCTCTCCAATAATTCTTTCCATCCAAAGGTTGACTGGAAGAGATCGCTTTTAGTGATAAGTCCCATTGTACTATAACTTTAAGTTTCATCATCTGTAACTGTTTTTTTCTGGTGTACAATAAAGAATTTTTGTATTGTATTGTATGCTAACACATTAAAGATTAAAATGCTTTTATAATCTCTACATAAAGTTACATAATAAATCATCACGACAAAACATGCGGGATGTATTGTAAATACGAGCCCCTATACATCAAGCAAAGCATGGTTTGTGACTGGCGTGTTCACGTGGGCCCAGTCACTAACCCGGTAGTGGGCGGGACAATGACTGGGTCCACAGTCATCCAGTTCGTTCACTTGCACTCCCACACGAAGGATCATAACCATACTATAACATATATGAAGGGTTGAGAATAAAAAGGGGTTAACTGTCAAATTGATAGTTTCGAGAAAATTGACTTTAAACTTCAACGGCGTCATTTAATGTAGAGTGCTTATAAGGTAATAGAAAACGTTTATGTAAGTTTCAGTTGCTTGAAAATGCTTTAATTATATTTTAAAATACTAAATATAGTACTAATTCATACGATTACTGTAAAAATATAATATAATAAAATAAATATAATAATATTTTTATGTTAAGCGAACTGTATTCCTGTGACAGATATGTTGGATATACAAACTTATTTGTATATCGTCTGTAGAAGTAAATTTTGAGTTTAAAAAGAACTTAGTGTTCGATCGTCTGACGGACGTTGTTTACTTGGTTACAAGAGCAATCTTGAATATGTACATTTGATAATAAAATATTTATTTCTTTATTCTCTTAACACGCTGTTTCCACTGCTGCTAAACCCTGCTCCTTATCTACAATGGTTATGGGAGCCCAGGAATAGCAGAAGTTATATGCTGAGAGTATATTGGATGAAAAATATTTGAAAAGAAGAGGTACATTGAACAGCCGTGTGGTTGATTGCGTAAAGAAGTGAACTCAAAAGTGAAAATGAATCAAAGTTTTTCGTCGAGGATTGAACTTCTAAGCAAGGATAACTACGATAGCTGGAGATTGCAAGTGGAGGCACTTTTGATTAAAAATGATACCTGGAAATATGTCAGTGGTAGAAAAAGTAAGCCTGATAATGCAGCAGAAATTAGCAAGTGGGAAGCAGAAGATGAGAAAGCTAAGGCTGACCTGATACTTTCAATAAGTGGTTGTGAATTAAGGCATATAAGAGGCTGTATCACTTCCAGAGAAGTATGGTTGAAATTGGAATCTGTATTTGCTTCGAAAGGACCTGCTAAGAAAGCCATGTTATTAAAACGTTTAATGTTGCATAGAATGAACGAGACTGGTAACGTACATGAACATATAAATTAATTTTTCGAGGCAGTAGATAAATTAGCAGATATGGATGTTAATATACATGATGATTTGTTATCCATTATGCTGCTGTATAGTTTACCTGCGAATTTTGAGAATTTTAGATGTGCTATTGAATCTCGTGATGAATTACCGAAGCCTGAAATGCTCAAAGTAAAAATTATAGAAGAACACGAATCTAGGCAGTGTAATCAGGACAGAATCCGACAAGAGGATGTAATGTATACATATCGGAAGAAGAATTTTAAAGGAGGGAACGCAAAGTCAAGTACTAGTGAAGCTAAAACGGAAACTGCTGATAACAAGAAGAATGAGAAATTTAAATTTCGTTGCTTTAAATGTCACGAACTAGGTCACAAAGCGTCTGAATGCACGAAGAAAGCTGTAGCAAAATCTCACTATGTTGATGAAACTTTATCCACTTTTAATATTTCAGATGAAATATGTCATGCAGTAGTTGTTCAAAAACATAACTGGATATTGGACAGTGGGTGCACTTCTCACTTATGTAATGATGCAAGTAAGTTCGGGGGCAGTTTGTCAATTACGAGCGGAGAATTAAATTTAGCCACAAATGTAAGTACGCAAGTTAAAGGTAAGGGTACTGTTCGATTATCGGCATGCAATGAATACTCGCAGAATACAGTTGACTTACGTGATACGTTATACGTTCCAAATTTAAGGACAAACTTAATATCCGTTGCTAAGATAACCAACTCTGGTTATGAAGTAATTTTTCGTCCTGATGTTGCTATCGTCGTCGATAAAAAGGGACAGGTTAGATTGTCTGCTTACCGTAAAGGTAATTTGTATTGTATCAAAGAGTCTGAAGCTGTATGTAACTTGAGTGATTCAAATGTTGATATACGTACTTGGCACGAGCGGTTAGGTCATTTGAATGGGAATGATGTCGCTAAACTTTTAAATAAGTTGGGTGCTGATGTTAACGTGAACGATGTACAACAATTACGTGATTGTGATATCTGTGCTAAAGGGAAAATGACTGCGTTATCTTTTTCCGAATTTAGTGGGCCATGCGTTGAAAAATTAAAGATAGTTTATTCCGATATTGTGGGACCTATGCGTTGTGAATCGAAAGGAGGTGCTAAGTATTTTATAACCTTTATTGACGATTGTACCCGTTTTTGTCAAGTTTATTTTTTGAGTGCGAAAAATAAAGCTTTGGATGCATTTAAAGTTTATAAAGCTGAGGTTGAAAATATGACCGGATCGAAAATTAAATATTTTCAAAGTGATAACGGTGGTGAATATAGGAGTGCTGAACTCGATAGATTTTTACAACAAGAGGGAATAGTACGAAGGTTGACAGTTGCAGGAACACCACAACAAAATGGAATTGCGGAAAGAATGAATCGAACTTTAGTAGAGATGGCCCGGTGCATGTTACTAAGTTCAGATCTTTCATCTTCTTTTTGGGCAGATGCAGTAGACACAGCATGCTACATCAGAAATCGTTGCCCTACATCTAGTCTGGGAGGGAATATTCCTTATGAACGATGGTTTGAAGCTCCTGTCAAGATTGGTTATTTCCGGAAATTTGGATCGAAAGTCTATATTTTGAACAAAGATCTGAATAAAGGTAAATTTTCAGCACGAGGTATTTCAGCGATTTTCGTTGGATATCCGAAAAATGCAAAAGCATATAGAGTATGGATTCCAGAAGAAAACAAGTTCACGATTGCGAGAGATGTAAAATTTCATGAAGATAAAGATTCGTTAAATGAAATGACGCAAGAAAAAGATTTATTGAATGAGGGAAAAGAAATAGAAGAAGTTGAAAAACAGTTTATAGATGTTGAATTGTTGAAATGTACACGAGAAAATGAAGAATCTGGCGAAGTAGAGAATACTGAAGAGCTGAATGAAATAGATAACAATGAAAATGAAGATATTTGGAGTGAATGTCAAGAATCTGTAGAGGAAGAAAATGACAATCACGATCATAATCTACAGAATAGCTCGGAAACTGGAATATCATTGTGTGAACATGATCGAGAAAATCAACGAAGCATAACATTAAAGAGAGCTCCTGGTCGGCCGAAGTTACTGCGAACTGGTAGTGTAGGACGTCCGAAGAAAGTCTATAAGATGACAGAAGTTCAGCAACAAAGTAGCCCCGATGATGTTGTAAATGAAGATTATAATATCGTGGCTTATGTAGATTCCGTCGAAACAACTTTGAAGGATGCGTTTTCAAGCAGCGAAAAAGTAGGATGGAAGGAAGCACTACAACCTGAAGCAAAGTCTGAACAAACTATATCTTTATTTTGAAGAGAGCGGTGGAAATCCTTTTTCTATGTTGATTTGTTTCAGAACTTCAATGTTGAATGAACTTTATGGTTGAATTGTATAAAGAGTTTTATTCGAAAGTTTATGGTGCGGTAAAGTATATGTTAGGCATAGACTTTCGACGAAATGAAAATGTCATTATATTGTCATGAATTTACATTTGAATATTTTAAAGCCGTATTCAATGCAAGATTTAATAAAATGTGTTTAAATTATTTGAGCGTGCGAATACTAAGTCAGAAGGTAAATAATCCTGAACCATGCAATTGGAAGGCGGCTAAACGCATATTGCGATATCTTAAGGGAACAATAACGCATTCCCTTGTGTACAAAAGAACTGGTAAGAGGATATTCTGACAGTGATATTGGAAATTGTATTTATGATAGGCGTTCATTTTAGGCAGCGTGTGTATGTCGTAGCAGTCGAGAAAGCAGCGTAGCGTTGCGATTTGGACATGTGAGACGGAGTATGTCAGTTTGTCAGAAGCGATGAAGGAAGGTGTTTACTTAAACAGTTTACTCCGAGAAGTGGGACTTGAAAGGTATGCTCGAGTAGTTATTCATGCCGATAATCAAGGTGCAATTTGTTTGGCACAAGACCCAGTTTTTCATGCGCGAAGTAAACATATTGATATAAGATATCACTTCATAAGGGGGGTTTTGAATGACAATAAGCAAATTGAAGTGAGACATGTGCCCACTGACTCCATGTTAGCTGACGTACTAACTAAGCCATTACCGAGTGTCAAACATAATAAATGTTTATATGTTTTAGGTGTTAAGCCCTATTAGTTTAGATGTTATTTAAGTTATTAAAACTAAAATTTAAAGGGGCGTGTTGGATATACAAACTTATTTGTATATCGTCTGTAGAAGTAAATTTTGAGTTTAAAAAGAACTTAGTGTTCGATCGTCTGACGGACGTTGTTTACTTGGTTACAAGAGCAATCTTGAATATGTACATTTGATAATAAAATATTTATTTCTTTATTCTCTTAACACGCTGTTTCCACTGCTGCTAAACCCTGCTCCTTATCTACAAGATAAACCGTTTTTAGACTCAAAATCTCGAGATTTAAATCTCATTTCGGTATTTTGAGATTGTATTATTGTATATAATTTCACGCTGAAGCCAACGACACCCATAAGTCATTTTGTGAAAAAAATCAGTTAAACCCTTTTTGTTCTCAACCCTTCATATATGACAGCCTCTTTTTTTTATCTGCATTTCCACTGACACCTGGGTCCGTGATTTTTGTTATATTATTTTTATATTTATGAATTAAGCCTATTATTAACATGAACAGATAAATAATACAGGAAGGACAATACAGCCAATAACAAAAACTATGATACTATACTATATGACAGCCTCTGTGGTGTGGTGGTTGAGTAAGTCGGCTCATAATCCGGAGGCGGCGCGTTCAATTCCCGCGGCAGGACAAGTATTTGTGCACAGAAAAAAAACGCTAATACTGGTTCTGTGTCTGGGTGTTGTGGGACCATGGTCCTTGTTGTTCCTGGGTCCCTAGATACAGGGAATCCTAGTTAGGGTTCAGAATCTATGTATCTGATCGTTGGGTGTTATTATTATTATTATATATCATCAGAATTTATATTACATTTTATCTTTTTAATTTGGTTTTCGTTAAAATCAAAGTGAAAAGTTTGATGATTGATGCTAATAAATAGAAACGCGTCCGGTTTATTAGAATCTAATACCAAAATATCCGATTCCAAAACGTCTTTGTTGTATAATAACTGAAAACGTAACATATGAAACCCAAAATTACGATATCAAAATGTCTAAAAATGGCTGAATCATAGATGTCATTTGTATGTAGGAATAGTTTTCACATATTTCAGAAAGTTTGTGAACTCGTGGACTTTAGACATACGTGGAATTGCCATTGCTTATTTCAATATGTTTTGGAATAAATTTATTCATTAGAGTCACGACTTTTCCAATATTTCGTGGAAGAGCTATACCTATACAGACACAGGTTAATTATAAAGCGCCAGACCGCCGTAGCACCGTACAATAAATAAATAATCATATAACTCCGTCGGGAGTAAAAAAAAGGTAACTTTTCTTCCTTAATTATAGGTTCCATTTTTATCCCATTCAGTACAATATATCTATCTATACATATAAAATGCAAAGTCCTGACTGACTGACTGACTCATATATCAACGCACAGTCTAAACCGCTAGTCCTAGAGACTTGAAATTTGGAGAGTGTGTTCTTTGTAAAATGTAGGTATCCACTAAGAAATGGTTTTTTGGAATTCTACCCCTAAGAGGGTGCAATGGGTGGTTGAATTATCCATGAAAAAATTTCTTCTTCGTTTCTTATAAGCCACGCGGGCGAAGCCGCGGGCAGAAGCTAGTTGTTTTATATTATTGGATGCCTCTATTAGTCGTGTCGTGACGGAAAGCGAGTTGAACGCCTCGCTAATGACTCGTTTCGTGTCATGCTTCGATATTTGACGTGACGGTGACACGACGCGCGACATGACAATCACATCCACGTAGAAAGTGCACAATTAACAGATATTTAGCAATTAGCAAATAGACACTAGGAGTTTTGGCGGGAATGCGAAAAAGATTGCGTCACCGCATTGTATTATTTACCAAAACTTGTGTTATTTTCAGTGTTAGTGCATAAAATTGGTGGCATTCTATTCATTAAGTGCTGGATTACAGGCGTGAGTGTGGGAAAATGGTATAATGTTGGTGAAACGTTTCTTTTCGTGTTGTTTCCAAAACTCCATAGAAGCTTCAAGTAAAGTTGCCACCACTTTACTAGGAGTATGACTTTGACTTGACTTGATGACTTCGACTGTGACTTGACACATATTTGCGTGAAATTTCATTAACTTGATAAATTATTAATTACTTGACACTGGGTAAATACACAAAAGTGTGGAGCCAAAACATAAAAAATCCTGTCTTCTGAACTGTGGGTTGTGGGTTCCCAGGACAAACATTTGTGTGATGAACATAGGAGTTTGTTCTGTGTCTGGGTGTTATATGGTATTCTAGGTATGTATTTACAAACAAAAAATATATAAGTATTTTATCATGTATCTGGTTACCATAGTACATAGTACTAGCTTTACTTAGTTTGGGGCTAGATATCGCTGTGTGAAATGTCCACAGATATTTATTTATTTATTATTTGTTGCTATGAATAAAAACATTTTTCTCATGTTCTGAATTTTATTTTACAACTAGTTGCGCCCCGCAGTTCCACCCGCGGATAAAAAGTATCCTTTGTGTTATTCTGATGTATAAGCTATATTATTGTAAAGTTTCATTAAAATACATTCAGTAGTTTTTGCGTGAAAGAGTAACAAACATACATCAATACATACAAACTTTTGCGTTTATAAAATTAGTAAGGATTACAAAATGACAATTAGACCACAAAATTCGCCCTATTTACATAGGTGAAATCTATGGTTTAAGTACAATTATAAAAAAGTTAATATAAGGATAAATTGTATGTTAAAGTAAATGCACTTTTAGATTACATGGATTAAAGCTCAAACTCTATTACTGTTATGTATTCTGTGCTTGTGTGCACCAACTTAAGAGCCATAGTTATATGGGTTTGTGTAGATATGAGAGATTAATCACACGAATTGGTACATTAGCGCCTGGAGTTGCTCAGCGTGGACTTGATGATCTAGAAAATAATGTCGCAAAGATGATTTATTAAAATAGATGTAATGGCGCATTATCAGTAGCATATTTTCCATTAGAACTACTACAATAATCTGTCAATAGCATTAATATTATATAAAAAACTATAATTAATTCAGTGTGGTGTCACCGGCCTTGCGTGGAGTCTTGCATCTCGAGAGTGGTCATCCATCATCCCGACTGACGTCTCGGAAACAATACAATAACAACGTAAATACCGTTATGTCATACTGCAATGTAATGTTGCTTCACACGTATTGTTCAACTTTATCATTCTAGACTGTAACTATGAATTATTCAATTTTGATCACGAAAATGATTGCGAAATGAAATTGAACTGTAGCATCAGTACCTAAGTATGATAGATACATATAACTTAATTACAATATTTTTTAACGTAATTAAGTTTATTTTTTGTAATGAAAATAAGGGAAAAAGTCCAAATTGAGCATATATATTGCGATTATTTTAGACTTACCACATAGGTCGTCTCTTCAGTAAACCTTTTGGACGTAGCAAATAATAATAATACATAGATCTTGGACCCTAACTAGGATTCCCTGCGTCTAGGGTCTCCGTAACAACGAGAACTATGGTCCCACAACACCCAAACTCAAAACAAGTATTTGCGCTTTTTTGTGCACAAATACTGGTCCGGTCGTGGGAATTGAACCCACCGCCTCCGGGCTATGAGCCGACCTGCTTAACGACGACCGCGCCACACAGGCTATCTAATACTTACGTTCCGTTATTACGTTATTGTTATTACGCATATATATATAGGTATACCATATTATCTTTACTATATCGTATCTATTAATTATTAATTTTTATATATGTATACACTCTACCACCTATTATACACACACACACACACACACACACACACACACACACCACGCCATTCGAAAAACTCAGTTAGATTAGTATTTTAGCATGCGAATATTAATCTAACTAATATATATAATTCTAACCTAATGTAATGTACTTATTTGCCTTTATCCAAATAAATGTATTTTTCATTTTTCAATTATATGCGGTATTATAATTTGCTGTCACCGATAACGGAACGATCACATCCTGATAGTAACTAAAAGATTCGATGGCGTCTGACCTTTCTTAACTATGTATTAGTGTAATTACACTTAAGTTTGTACTTAATTTATAATAGCGTCACTATGAAATAACCTCTGCACACTCGATACTTGTGATACGGCCGAACACCTCGAGCGGATACCTTGGCAATACCCAATAAGCTTGTTTGTCCCTTATTCGAAGCAGGCAGCGCCCGGCGATAAAGCTTCCACAATTTATGGTTGCCGAAATAGCTCTATTGACGCAGTGACGTCGTCGATTTCATCGTTGACGTTGACACGTCCACACGCTGCGGGCTACGGTGATGAATGACGTTATACTCCGTGCCTTGACTCCTTACGACCACACGACCCATTTCTTTCCATCGTATACGAGGTCTAAATCACTTCGTAATCCGTAGTTTACGACGCGACAGGGTGAAAGTCGAGGGTGTGGGCCCGAATTAACCGCACCCCCAATTCTATTAACGAAATCAGTTATTTTTACGATTCAAATCCCCGTTAAAGATTCAACAAACATTAATTTTAAGGGGTTCATTTGTACGAACTGAAAACACACCCAGAAATAAAAGAAATATCTCATTTTTAATTTGAAAACTATCGTGAGTATGACACATTTTGTAAGTTCGATGTCAGAAACCTGGTTGGATAATTTTGACTTTTTATTTGACGTGAGTTTAGCCGATACGTATCTTACAAAATATCTCATTGTTAGGTTGTACAATAAAAATTTAACCTATCACGGGGGAGGCCTATTTTCAGACGTGAATGTCTTCAGACTGATGATCATGAGATTCTAAGAAACCCGATATAATATTAGGTGGTACTTTTTACATGGTAGCAAATATAAATTTCCCTGCTTTTGATTGAGAGTTGTCAATGGGAACATATTTTAAAGGTGACCTACCAATTATGATAAAAAATTATACAAATTCACCAATAGGACAGATTCTAGTGCTTATTTATATTTTTTTTTATAATTTTACTAGGTGGAAGGACTTTTCTGCAAAGTACGTCTAGGTAGGTACCACCGCTTTGCCAGTTATTCTGCCGCCAAGCAGTAGTGTGCAAGCACTATTGTGTTCCGGTTTGAAGGGCACGGTAGCTAGCGAAATAACTGGGCAATTGAGACTTTATCATCTGATCTCACAGTCGAGTAATGTTTTTACCAGACTGTGCTGATGTCTCAGGATGATGTGCGCGGTGCAGTGTCACGCGAAACTTTATATTTTGGAGTTCCGAGTGACACTGTTCTGTTATAAGTGGTCATGTCACTTAACATCAGGCGAACGACTAGCTCGTCACATCATTCATTAACTTAAAAAAAGTAATATAAAGAGTAACTGGCACATTTGCGAGCGAGGCTCATAAATCAAAAGATACTGTCGCGGGTAGTTTGTAATTAATCACTGCATTTGTTTTGCCTTTGGTCGTGGAGACCGATATTCTGTGGAAATACTCTTTTAATAAATCCGTGTAGTGTATCCATGAGCTCTCGTTGGCTCATATCTACGACTGCTCGCGGAAGCTCTAAAATTGTAGTTTTATCTTTATTTTCTGCTCTACACTAGCTGTAGTTCCCTATAAGCACAATCGATGAAACTATAGGGTTAAATTTGTCTCAATCTTCATAACAATAAAATGCTTCTTAATACCTTCTTTATACAATTTACTGGAACGGATAGAGCTCTGAGTTTTTGTGTTTGTGAGTCTGAGAATTTCAATTTATCCTAGTTTTCAATATTGTGCAAAAAGTACACACAATTTCATACAGTATAGTATTCTCTCGTGGGCATAATTTGGGTTTTTTAAAGTCAAGAGTAAATTGGCATTTCATGTGCAAACGTGCTCCTCCTTTGACTACATTATCACTACTCATCAGGTGAGATGTTGCCAAACGTCCCAATTTAGCATTTAAAAAAACTTTTTGGTAGTGAGGATGTCAT
Organism: Ennomos fuscantarius; assembly: GCA_905220475.3. Lineage (NCBI taxonomy): Eukaryota > Metazoa > Arthropoda > Insecta > Lepidoptera > Geometridae > Ennomos > Ennomos fuscantarius. Next base: position 4,326,872 of record HG992031.1, on the reverse strand, counting down.
GTGAGGAAGCATGGACACGTGTGTGTGGGGACCACCCATGATGGATGTCATGTTTGTCCAATATATATTTGTCTCTGGTCATTCTGTTCCTTTTTTACTACCTTCATCGGACCTACAAAACCATCATTTGTTCGTTTAATTACTTATTAGATTTACGCAGTATTGATTGTAGTATAATTATGTTATTTTTCTGCTATCAACCGTTCCGATTATGTTACGGTAATGCACTATATAGAGAATAAAAATGTGATAATGCGCGCCTATTGACATTTTATTCATTCACTACATATTTAACGAAAAGACACATGAATAATTTCAAGTTACTAAAATACAACAGCGTTTCGTAACCTGTGGGTATGTTTCTGTTTTAATTCAATCCAATATTAAAACTTATACAAAATCTCAGCTGTTTATTGAGTAATTTCAATATAAAGCTCAATTCTTACTACCCATTAGCGGTAAATTAAACTCTGATTTTTAATATTCGTAGTGATTGTACATTAACTAATTGTTTGTTTTGTTGTTTCAGGTACAATAAGGAGCATTTGAAGGGTTCTTAAATCATCTAAGTAGGTATATTTTAGCTAAGGGCTTGCAAGTAATCTTTGGTGACTCGCTCAAGGCTTATATAGGTGAGCTTTACGCTTTTTAGTCAAAGACGGTAAACTATTTAGAAATAGGTATGTCATGTTTGTTTACTTAGAAAATCCTCAGATGGTCAGCACTGATAGGGAAGGCGCCTGTCTGTCTAGAGACGGAAATGCTTACAAGTTATACAATTTCGTACAAGTAGAAAATAACCATAGTAAGGGAAGTTAGCTGTTGTTGATTTTTTTTTCTATCAAATAGACCAAATGTTTTACGTTTATTTTAAATATCCTTTTAGTACGCTCGTCTTTACGTCATCATTGACATTACAAAATATAGACTTGTTCCTTTTTTCAATTACGATTAAATAAACAAATAAATAACGCCCAACGATCACTTACATAGATCCTAGACCCTAACTAGAAATTCCTGTATATAGGGCCCCAGACTACAAGGACCATGGTCTCACAACTCCCAAACATAGAACAAGTCGTGGTCCCGTCCCGTTCCCGTTCCCGTTCTGCTCATTCACCACACCACAGAGGCTGCCGAGGATTGAACGGCTTATTTTAAGAATCCAATAACAGCCAGAGTTGCGCCGTCAGTAATTCTGAAATGAGATAAATAACATAAGTGTGAGCGAAATGACTATGAATTTTTTCAATCAAAGTACTATAATTCTGCGTATCTTCAAATGGAGAGTGAACTGGTATCCTCTAGGCAATCGTGTTATATCCTAGACCGCATCGTCACTTACCATCAGGTGAGATAATCGTCAAACGCAGGCCTATTAAACAATTTAAAAAATAGGATCTATGTCTTTACTTTAGAGCTGAAACTTCTTTCTACCGTGTAAATAAAGAAATGGCGCAATGAAATCAGTTCCTGGAGATATCTAGCGTGATGGATGCGCGCCGCGAAGCTCGTAATTGCTTGCCTCCATCATTTATATCGTTGCCTCTTAATCACGGCTGTACCGTGGACACAGTCCCTAGCTTAATAAACTTAATATTCATTAAAGTTTGTTTGTGTACGCTAATTAATAACGCTTTAGTGCTCCAAATTTAATAGTCTCTTAGGTACAGAAATGAATAAACAATAATAATGAAAATACATTGAGTTATTAAGAATGTTTTACCTGTTAAATAAATTAAAAGCAACGTAAATTAACCTAATAAAACCAATATTGGTGGTATGCATTTTCGGCAATGTTCGTCTAGGTACGTACCCCCACTTTGCCAGTCATTCTGCCGACAAGCGAAAAGTCTGCCCATAACAATTGCAGTGTCAGTCGGAACATTAAAAGATTCGCGTGATACTGCACTGTTATGGGCGGCCGTTTTGCTTAACATCAGGTGAACGACTAGCTCGTCACATCATTCATTATAAAATATACATTTTTTATAAATGTAGGTCCATAGTTTGAAAAACATAATTTAGATAAATGCCTATTTTTTTAGTAGTGGATACAGCGGCGACTAGCATAGGACTAGGATCTTCTTGGCGGTGACAACATTTCTTCTACGAATTTATTATCTATTTTTGGCACTTACCTACTGCTTCTGAAATATTCAGTAACAATCAAACCAAATTGAATGCATATAACGTCGAATATTAGATACTCTATTAAGGAATATCATATAATTATAATAGAATATATTACTAACATTATGTATAACTATTAAAATACAAAACCAGTAATATTAATATAATAAAATCTATTGTTTTGTATTTGCTTAGGATGGGCTCCCGGGAGATTATGAGAGTAATTAACGTGGGGTCGCGACCACCTATTAAATATCTTAAATACGTATATGGGACCTTAAAATAGAAAATTCTGTATCGTTTGGTTTAATGGAGTTGAAATGAAGTACATTTAGATTACCTTTGTAATAATAATAATGAACAAAATACACTTATATAATGTTTATTTTTATTTTTATATTTCTACTACATTGACTTAATAGGACCTGCGGCAGAAACAATATAATTTTTTTTTCGTCAAGGCAAGGTCGCTAAAGGTCTCATTAGGACCTGCGGCAGAAACATAATAATATTTTTTTCGTCAAGGCAAGGGCGCCAAATGTCTCATTCGCAGTAGGTCTAATTCTCAAAAAAACGTCCCGTTTGCAGTAGGTCCCATAATCTAGAGAGGCTTATAGTTTTAATGAACAATCTTTAGAAATAAATAATTTTCGAAAAAAATCTAGAGTTGTCTCGATTAGCCGAGCAGTAACTAGGTCTATAGCCAATAAGACAGGATTTAAATCTATGATAGTTTCAATGCCAACTGAATGTAAATTTCACGACACACCATTTTTTTAAACTGTTGTTTCTCTCTCTTGAAAATGTAAGTAAATAAAGTCCTAAAACAAAATGAGAGAGATAAAGTCATTCGTAATGCAGTTGGTCCCAAGACAAGCAAACTGTTTGCTAGAAATAAACTACAGTTGTTGAAGCTAAACAAAATCCCGCTCGCAACTATATTTTTACATCTCCACATGAAAATGTCAAATTCAAGAAGTACGTAATGTAATAAATAGGTAATTGGAGTATATTCGAATCGCAAACTTGTAACAATATGCTAAATAATGCATGCCTGTTTGATTTGACTACGTAATTGCTGAATTGAGCAAGTTAATGCTTAAACTTTGCCGTAATTTAATCATATAGCGTTCGTAACGCACAATTATTTCGCGTGAAATGTGCCTATTGAGAAATTCATATTTATAACTAAGTCCCATAATTTTTAGCAAATAAACAAGTGTGATTGTAATCATTCCTGTTCAGAATTATTTGGAAAGGATGTTGGTAAAAAGTTGTCATGTTATTGTTAAGTGCATATGCGTGATAAGCATGCAACATGGAGCACTTACTCCGCATTACCCTAGCTATTGATTAACTGCAAATGCGACATTTCGCCTCACACTGAAAGGGTGTTTTTCATAAAAGTAGGTGGCGCACGCGAGCAGCTGTGTGAGTGGCGTGTTGGTAAACCTACAACGGTAGTTATTTAAATTAAATTTGCATAATAGAGCAAAGCAAAAGCTTTCGCGTTAGCTCGGATCCCAAGGATAGTGAAGAGCTTAATTTTATTTGGCTGTGTGTGTGCTTTCGACGTGACGGCAGCTAAAACCTCATCGGATGAGCGCCCTTTTGCGGAAACGCGGAATAAATTTACAAACAACAGTAGAATTTCGGTCAGATACGAGGAAAACAAACGTCGCTTTTGCTAATGTTATTAGTTAAATTGGTACTTATCGTAACATTGAATTTAAAGCTTATCATAATATTGTGCCATATGCAGAATTGCCAACGGTATTGAGCTAAAATTTAGGTCACATACTATTTCAAAATTTACAACCTTATTAACAAAACTAGCAAGCAACCTATAGCTAACTTTTTATTTAGATAATAACTCAATTAATCATGTCAAGCTTCACATTTCATTTATCCAGCAGTAAAATGACTTCGATCTTGCTTAGTTGTTGTTCAATCTTTCGCCTATTTTGCTATTACTTTCATAGGAAAATTGACAAAATATATCCTTCATTCTCATGAATATAGAATCCGGCAGAAAGCTCTCAGACATATTAGTATTTGCTCTTCAAATAAGATATTTTACCAGAAAATTTTATATTGTAAAAAAATCGAGGTCTGTCATGTCCACTGAAGTACCTAATTGAAGGGATGAGAACAAAAAGGTTTTAACTGATTTTTTTTACAAAATGACTATGGGTATCGTTGGATTCAGCGTTAAAATTATCTACAATAATACATTTTCAAAATACTGAAATGGGGCTTAAATCCCGAGATTTTCAGTCTAAAAACGGTTTATCTGACACAGAAATACAGTTCGCTTAGCATAAAAACATTATAATATTTATTATATTACATTATATTTTTACAGTAATTGTACGAATTAGTACTATATTTTGTATTTTAAAATAGAATTAATACCTTTCAAGCAACTGAAACTTACATAAACCTTTTCTATTACCTTATAAGCACTGTACATTAAAAAGACGCCGTTGAAGTTTAAAGTCAATTTTCTCGAAACTATCAATTTGACAGTTAAACCCTTTTTATTCTCAACCCTTCAATTATGTCTATACTTTATCACATGTACCATTTTTTCAGTTCTTAGATCTCAAATAGGTATAAAAATTAATAACAGGTAAACGTATTTACGTAATGACAAATTGAAAAGTAATTTCAAAAATACTGTCCCTTTATATTTATACAAATATGGCGCAGATGGGACAGGGGTCGGTGTATTTCTTTTACATCCCCCTGGATCACAGGCTGAGGGATAATGGAAACTTGGGCCTTTAATATTGCGCTAATCGCGCGCCCGCCGGACCGAATGAACATTTTATTGATTGACAGATTACATTGGATAGAATCCAAGATCTATTAAGATTTTCTTTTGTACTTTCTTTAACAACGGCTCGTTTAATACTGTTATTCTTGTTGGCTATTCAATAATTAATTGCTTAAGTAATTATTTATAATAGGTCTTTACCTATGAAATTGCCGTATTGCAGTACAGACATTTCAAACAAAAAAAAGTTTTGATTGGCTATGAATTCCAAATTCAAATTAATTTTGTTTTAAAAATATGACATTCTATTTACAATATCAGTCTTTTGTTTATTGATTAGCGTTGTATTTTCATTACATTTCAACATTTTTCCTCATAATGGATACTTTGAAATTTCGTGTAATTATGGAATATGAGTTCCGTCGTGGCACCAACGCGGCACAAACGACACGTAACATCAACGACGTTTACGGAGAGAACTGTACAAACGAACGTACAACCCGTTATTGGTTTGCTCGGTTCCGTTCTGGGAATTTTGACTTGAAAAATGAACCTCGTGGTCATCCGGAAACTTTGGTCAACAATGATGAATTAAAGGCGATTGTGGAAGCTGATGAATCTCAATCTACAGCTGAGCTTGCAGCAGCTTTTGATGTTAGCATCAAAACAATATTGGTCCATTTGCGACAGATTGGCAAGATAAAAAAGCTTGATAGATGGGTGCCCCACGAACTTAACGATCGCCAGCGCAACGTACGCGTCAAGACTTGCCTTGCGCTGTTTAACAGGCACAGAAATGAAGGAATTTTGAACCGAATTGTTACGTGCGACGAAAAATGGATTCTTTTTGACAATCGAAAGCGCTCAGCAAGTTGGTTAGATCCTGGTTCGGTACCAAAGCAATGTGCAAAACGAAAAATGACCCCTAGAAAGGTGATGGTCATAGTTTGGTGGTCTAGTTCTGGTGTGATTCATCATAGCTTTTTACAAAACGGCGAGAGCATTACTGCAGATGTGTATATTGAAGAACTGACCACAATGATGGCGAAACTCGCACGTTTGCAACCAGCTTTGGTCAATCGGTCGTCTCCACTGCTACTTCACGACAACGCGCGACCCCATACTGCACAACAGACCGTCTCTAAGCTGCATGAGTTGGGTTTGGAAGCTCTCCCTCATCCGCCATACTCACCAGATCTTGCGCCTACCGACTATTACTTTTTCCAAAATTTGGACAACTTTTTAGCGGGAAAAAAATTCAATTCCCGAGAGTCAGTACAAAACGCCTTTGAAGAGTTTGTTGTCTCCCGTCCTGCTGATTTTTCAAGAAGGGCATCCATAAACTGCCACAGCGTTGGCAAAGATGCATTGATTGCAGGGGTGATTACTTTGAATAAAAGAAATAAATAACTTCGAAAAAAAAATACTTTAACTTTTTTCAAACAAAACGGCAATTTCATAGGTAAAGACCTAATACTTTGATATTGAATAATATAGAATTTCCTCGTAGTACGACCAAATTATTCATACGAAAAAAGAAGCTTGGAGTTAAAATGTCTTATAAATTATATATATCTTTGATATTATTGAAGCAGTTTATCCTTGATAGACATTTTAGGGGTCCAACGTAAGTTTATTTAGGACCGGTCGATGCCTCCCGTAGTATTGGGGAGCGTGATTGGGCAAGAGAGTTCTCCTATATTTATTGTGTACATAAATCCTAAAGAATAAGGTAAACACTCAGACTGACAGATAGCATGCAGAGCTAATAGGTAAAGGCAAAAAAGGAATAACCTCTTGCAATGGAGTTTTTGCCGGGAAGCGTAAAAGATTGCGTCACCGCTTTGTATTATTTTCCTAAACTTGTGTTATTTTCAGTGTTAGTGCATAAAATTGGTGGCATTCTATTCGTTAAGTGCTGGATTAAAGGCGTGAGTGTGGGAAAATGGTATAATGATAGTGAAACGTTTCTTTTCGTGTTGTTTCCAAAACTCCATAGAAGCTTCAAGTAAAGTGGCCACCACTTTACTAGGAGTATGACTTTGACTAGACTATGACTTGACTATAACTTGACTTGATGACTTCGAATGTGACTTGACACATATTTGCGTGAAATATCATTAACTTGATAAATTATCAATTACTTGACACTGGCTAAATACACAAAAGTGTGGAGCCAAATCATTAAAAAATAAACCTCTTGCAATAACATCGTATATGTGGTATGTATGATACTTTAAGCTTATCTATTTAAGCGGTTTTAGAGACTGTACTATAATAGCTAGCTAGCATGACCCATGATAGCAGTATTCTTATACTTAATTCTGCGAGTAGTACGATTTTGTGGTTTTGGTATTCCTTATTCCATCTTTTTATCCCCGTTGCAATCTATATTATTCTTATAGTCTGAGAGTAAATATAAATTTCAGGTTCTTGTACTTACCTTTGAGGTATAATCGAAATTTTGTGCGCGCTTCGTTCGCAGAACTCATCTTTCATACGTACCTAATATTACTGAACTCAATTTAATATATATTTTTTTATAATCGAATAGTCCCGCATTTGACCGTGGTCTCACTTAAGAATGACGTGACGAGCAAGCCGTTTGCCTGATGTTAAGCGATATGACTGCCCATATCAGTTGCAGTGTCACTTGAAATTGCTCACGTCATCCTGAGATATCAGCATAGTCTAGTAATAAGGTCACTTCACTGTGAGATTAGGTCAGTCTCATTTACCCAGTAGTTTCACTAGCTACAGTGTCTTTCAAGCTTCCGGTTTGAACACACATGGTCGCTTGCTCACTACTGCTTGGCGGCAGAATAACTGGCAAAGCGGTGTTACCTACTTAGACGAACTTCGCAGAAAAGTCCTACCACCTAGTAAAGTGACGTCGCGGTTTAACTACGAGAGTATCTATCTGCCTACCTAATTCACAAGATGTTGTGCCCATACGTTGTCTTATTTAAAATATCGAATACCTCCTGTCCAGAACGTGTACGCACATATACTATGATGGTCATAGCAAAATAGTAAGTAAAATACCAATAGTCGCGGTGTTGAGATATTTTCGCCTATCGATTCAAAAGTCTCTATAACTTACGTGTTGGGATGGAATGACAAAAATCTCGATTGCTCAACGACAGTTTATTAAAAAGGTTAATCACCCTCATAATGTTCAAACATTTCGCTCGAAATTGCTGTCGAAAGTTCCGCCGCACACCGGTCGGTTTATACGGCTCTCTCCAGTTATAAATTAATTAGGAATCACCTCAGATTGCCAACTTCATCTCGAGATGGCCAGGTGGAGTGGACCACACCGTCCAGAACTACTGGCTTTTGTGGTATAGTTTTGTTAAACAAAGCTTTTGAATACAAAGCTTGCTATGAGTTATTTTAATTATTTACTCATCCCACGGGAAAATATCACTTTTTCGGGATAAAATGTAGCCTATATGTTAATCTAGTGTATAAGCTATCTTGGTACCGAATCCCATCCAAATCCATTGAGCCGTTTGAGCGTGAAGGAGTAACAAACATACACACATACTCACAAACACACATAGAAACTTTCGCCTTTATAATATTAGTGTGATTAGTGTGATTTCGTTTATTGGCGATATATTATTAAAATCATTAAAAAATAATTTAATAAAATATCGAGAAAGAACTTAGAACTTATAATGAGAGCGGGAAATAACAGATAAATCATAAAGTTTCCGTTCGTTAAACTGCAGAAATAACTCAGCGCTATGCGACTTTTCTCGGTTTTCCGAGTATTTGTTGCAGGTTACTTTGCTCTCTATTATCACGTTATATTGCACTCTTGATCAGTATTATACATCGTATATATACATATGTATACATACTAATTTAACACGTATAAACCTAAACCTACTAAACCACATAGCTACTTAATTACAACTAGTATATACGCTATGTGAATAGGGATACAAGAAAATTAAATTTATGTTAGTGTTTTTATATGTTATCTAGACAATCTATATTTAAGCTGCGTTGCACTGCCCTGCAAAAATTTCCATGTTACACCCAGGTTAACTGGAAGATAATGCTCTCTAGCTTTAAGTTCGCCTTTGTACCTACATTTGTTGTTTGTACAATAAAGCATTTTCAATCTATCTATCTATCTATAGTTGCAGCATATTTTTACCTGCTGATAACTTTGCTCCTAATCTTTATCCTACTTAGCCACTCCGGAGTGAACTTTATTCTTAGCCATAAAGTGTGTAAATTTTATATTAGGCAAGACCCTTCTTTTAATGCCATTTCACACGCGAAGGGAGATTACCATATGCTCCATGAGCAGAGAACATGGGCCGAGCGGCTTACAGCAAAATTTTATGAACCCTTTCCAATGTTATACCTCAAAGTATTCATAATTTCTCCCATAAAATAGCACGTAAAAGTACCTCAAGTTCCCCCGACAGAAACAATTGGAAAGATGAAAGGGATCGGCTCCATTCGACCTCTATATACCGGCTTCCAAAGAGGACAGCTGAATTGGTTCTCATAAAACTTTATATGATATAAGAGTTCTTAAAAGTTATAATCTGGGTCGCATACTATATATTCTGTGATAAGTACTTACATAGCTTTGTTACTCTACTTTCGTGACTTTGAAACTTACAACATTTGGAAGATTTTAATTGTCAAAAACGTATTAAGGTTTTACGACGCATTTTATCCCCTCCGGCTTATAAGCCTTTGCGTCTTGTACTTTATAAAGTACAAGACGCAAAATGTACAACACACATATAATGTACGAACTAGCAAACGTAGTCTTTGTGTCGCTTTGTGACATAAGCTTACATTACATACCTATGTATCTAAATATATATAACTCAAAGGTGACTGACTGATTGACTGACTGACATAGTGATCTATCAACGCACAGCCCAAACCACTGGACGGATCGGGCTGAAATTTGGCATGCAGGTAGATGTTATGACGTAGGCATCCGCTAAGAAAGGATTTTTCAAAATTCCACCCTTAAGAGGGTGAAATGGGTGGTTGAATTATTTTCCCATAGGCCACGCCGTGGACAAAGCTGCAGGCAGAAGCTCGTTAATATTATAAAGTGGTGTTATTTTGATTACCAAGCTTGTTAAATTATATCTTTTGGTCTTTGATTATCAGAAGCGAGATATTCTCTTGATGGCTACATTTCAAAGCTTAATAAAAGAAAACATCCATGAGTACAGTTCCATGTAATCCTGATTACCGCGCTGCTTTCGTATGAATAACATTACATCTAAAATCACAGGAGGCTCGTTTCATAAAGCAATATCTATCGTTGTTGTTCTAAATTATCTGGATGTAATAGATTCGATAAAAAAAAACAGTATCTATTCGCAAAAAATATAAAATCTAAACACGGTTACCAAGTTCGTGGAGAATATAATATAACATAAGTCCAACGATCACATAGAGCCTTGACCTTAACTAGAATTCTCTATGTCTATGGACCCAGGAACTACGAGGACCATGGTCCCACAACACCCAGACTTAGAACAAGTATTTGCGCTTTTTTTCTGTGCAAAAATACTTGTCCTACCGTGGGAGTTGAACCCGCCGCCTACAAGCTATCAGCCGACCTGCTCAACCACCACACCACAGATGCTATCAATATATATAATTTGAACAGTTTTCAAAGATCTCTTGGATGGGCGACCGCTACAATAAATGGTATTTACATCTGAGCCAAATCAAAATTAGAGGGCTTTAAATTTGACCTAATAATATCAACGATAACGATTTTACTATTGAGAAAGAAAAGGCGTTCCAAGAGAAAGAGGAAGACAAGAAGAAGAAGGGCATCGAATATGTCCGAAACATGGTCGGAGTAATTTCGACTTTTTAATTGACGTGAGTTTAGCCGTTATTTATCTCTACAAAACGTTCCAAAAAAGTTCAATATTAGGTATATTGGACGAAATCTGGCTTATGATGATACCGAATATGAAATGATGAATATGATATGAAAAAAAAAAAAATGAAATATGAATATGAATTCTATAGAGATTGTAAAAAAATGTTTTTTTTTGTTTGGTTTTGGCTCCACACTTTTGTGTAGCCAGTGTCAAGTAATTGATAATACCTCAAGTTAATTAATATCATATAATGTGTCAAGTCAAGTCAAGTCACAGTCCAAGTCATCAAGTTAAGTCATGGTCTAGTCTAGTCAAGTCATACTCCTAGTAAAGTGGTGGCAACTTTACCAGAAGCTTCTACGGAGTTTTGGAAACAACACGAAAATAAACGTTTCACCATCATTATACCACTTTCCCACACTCGTGCCTGTAATTCAGCACTTAACAAATAAAATGCCACCAATTTTATGCACTAACACTGAAAATAACACAAGTTTTGGAAATTAATCCAATGCAGTGACGCGATCTTTTTCGTTTTCCCCAATAAATGATTTACTGAATGCACAAAGATACAGTAAAATATTGCAGTTTTTGTTCGTTAATAAACTAGTCTAGGTATACTTGTATTGAATTTGTAAGGTATTAGGTATCTACAACCAACACATTAACTCTGAAACTGCTACGATGAAGTATCCCGCAAGGTATACGAATATGTTTCAAATCTACTGTAATTGTACTTGAGTTCAATCGCGTTGAAGCATCCGAAGCACCCTTACATTATTTTTGGAGAAGATGGGCGCTTATACTAAAATATATATTAGTACTCTCGCTAACCTTTATTCGCTTCAATTACTTACTAAAGATTATTTATAAATTACCTATAACCCATGATTTGAGTTTGGCGGGAAAGCGAAAAAGATTCCGTCACCGCATTGTATTATTTTCCAAAACTTGTGTTATTTTCAGTGTTAGTGCATAAAATTGGTGGCATTCTATTCGTTAAGTGCTGGATTACAGGCGTGAGTGTGGGAAAATGGTATAATGATGGTAAAACGTTTCTTTTCGTGTTGTTTCCAAAACTCCATAGAAGCTTCAAGTAAAGTTGTCACCACTTTACTAGGAGTATGACTTGACTAGACTAGACTATGACTTAACTTGATGACTTGGACTGTGACTTGACTTGACACACTATCATATAGTGTGTCAAGTCAAGTCACAGTCCAGTGATATTAATTAACTTGAGATATATCAATTACTTGACACTGGCTAAATACACAAAAGTGTGGAGCCAAAACCAAACAAAAAAAAACCCATGATTTCAGATAAGACGATAAACAGTATTATTATCAGTCCATGTGAAACGGGGGCGGGTCAACCAGTAGGTATATTGATAAACTACTTTATTCTAAGTGTGTGATTGAATGACAGACAAAGTCAATCTCAAAATACTTTATATCTGAAGAATACCTATTCCTTTTATGTGTAAAAACATAAGTGTAACACCATCGAAAACTTATATTAGTAAAGATTTGGAAAGGGTTCTTTGAAAATTCAAACTCAAGGGTTAAATTTTCACGTCACGTCACTTAAACGTCAATTAAAAGTCGAAATTACTCCGACCAGGTTTCGGACATATTCGATGTCCTTCTTCTGGGAGCCAGTTACTAACGCAAGCCGCGGCGGCTTTCGCGAGCGTCAGCACGTAACTGAAGAAGAAAGAGAAGAAGGACATCGAATATGTCCGAAACCTGGTCGGAGTAATTTCGACTTTTAATTGACGTGAGTTTTAGCCGTTTTTATCTTACAAAATGTGTCATACTCACGATAGTTTTCAAACTAAAATTCAAGGGTTAAAGTTATGTTAAAGATTGTATGAAGCAACGCGCGCGAAACCGCAGGCTGCCTTTAGTGCGTTATTAAAGTTGTTTAGAGCCTGCATAAAAAAGCTGTATTTTTCCCAAGGCGAGGCAATTGCGATACACAAATTAAACTTGTTTTTTTCTCCCGTTACAAAGTTACACAGCGACGTCCAGGGCGTGTCGTTTACGAGGTCAGCTATCACTAGACTGCAGCATGTGTTTACTGCGGGCCCGTAAACGCGCGTTATGGCGGTTACAACTGTCTCTGCAAACGCCTTTGGATCCAAAGCGGAGTACCCTCGTAAAACCTACATAAGTGCTGCTCTATAAGTATACGACTAATTAATCCCCGGTGAATGCGCCGAATAGGGTTGCCATTAGCCAACAAAATATTCAGTTAGCGTAGACATTTCATTGAATCCCTAGACGTTTTATGTAAACATAGTCGCTACCATCATTTTCATATCTAAAATACACCTCAAGATGATGTGTGCGATGTGTTACGCGAAACTTTATAATTTAGACTTCCGAGTGACACTGTTCCGTTATGGGCGGCCGTGTCACTTAATATCAGGTGAACGACTAGCTCGTCACATCATTCATTCACATAAAAAAAACACCTAATACGATATTTTCGAACAATCTATTTTTTTTCGAAATTTTATCGTTAACTGTTTACTCACTACTACTTAGAAAAGAACTTTTATTTATAGACTCAAGCTAAACACGGCAGGGGCATTCTAAGAATACAACACCCGTAGCCATTAGTGCTTAGAGCACAGCCAGCTTCATTAACAACTGTATGTGAGAATGCTAAAATATTCCTCTCAGACGTAATATTTTGTGTATGCTGTACGTAGGCACGTACTGCTAAAACGCTAACAAACATAACTCGGCTTTACTAAACACACAACACAACCTAAAACTTGTACAATGTGGATATAACCTACAACGTAAAATTTAGAGAAAAGTATGTATCTGTATTGTTTTATATAGGAAACGTGATTCCTAAACTAATAATGGCCAACTTTCGAGTCAGTACTGTAGTTCGACCGAACCTTTTGGCTAAATGTTTAACTGTACTTACATAATAATATATCCTTTTAAAAAGGGGCTTGATCGACTTCAACCGCCTTAATTCTATACTTAGAAGTACTTAGATTACATATTTTTCTAGGATTTTGATTTTAAAAGGATACTACTGAAACGATTTTGTTAAAACAATTATGGGCTCAATCTGAAAGTACATCGTTTCGAATTTTAAAGCCTTTATTAATATAACAACTACCTACTACTAATATATATAAATAGACAGTCCAAATGCTCCAGCCCATGCACTACCAGTAGGTAGCGTACCCAACATGCTGGCCTTGGAAACAGCATTGCCTCGTTGAATTGCAATGCTGATTCGTTGTGCCAAATATTTGCCAGCATTTTGGTCACGCGTCGCATCAACCAGTCGTTCTAAAACAAAACTAAATCGTTTTAAATGTCTGAGATAACAAACATTTAAAAAAAACATACAACCTAAGCGAGAACCACTTCGATCTTATTAAGTCGCTTGATAATGACATATTTCAATGTTCTAAATATTATAGATTATATTATATTATGTAACCCAGAAAATCAAATTACAGAATCGGATATGTCACTTGTATGTACGCTCCAGAAAAGAGGGTCCCTGTTTGTGTAAGTGGTTTTTGAGCCAAAGTGAATTTGTTCCGAAGTCGGCGCACGTTGCGGCCTTCAATCAGATGAAGCAAAGTAAATATAAGCGAACACAACTCGCCAAATGTTGCTTCGAGACCGGCAACCTTAATGGTTTAGAGAGTATGCTCTCGACATGGAAATTTGTTGGCAGTATTATCAAAGTATAAGGAAATTATCCATACATTGTTATTTTAACATCCCAGAATATGAGCAAGCTCCATCTCTCAAAATATTAGTATAAGAAACTTAACCTTTAATTGAAGACTGAAGTTCGACTACCATGTAATATGAATTATAATGGGTGTATGATAGAATCAAATACCTATATCTTTAAATTTATATGTATACTAGCTGATCTACCCCAAATTGTCCGGGCTAATTAATTTTATGCTTAAATGCACACTCTTATCGTTGGACGACTCAAAGTCCCTAAAAAAAATTAGATTAAAAAAAAAATGCACTCTCCCCTCTCTAAAATTTAAGGTTGTGTGTATTTTTTCGTGACGAATCATAAATAAATAGGCAAAAAAAAATTGGGTGGAGCACCCAATATCGTGTATGGGTGTGTTAAATAGTGTACATCCTATTCTCAAACCTACTGAATATATATACACACACACACACACAAAATTTCGTAAGAATCGGTCAATCCGTTTCGGAGGAGTTTTGTTACAAACACTAACACGAGAATTTTATACATTGGAAGATATAATACAGTGACTAATTGCACGAGAAGAAAGAAGAACCTTAGGGTTTATAGCAAGTGAAACAGCCAAAAAGAAATAACATCCCTTTAAAAAAAGGGGTTAAATCGGCTTCAATCGCCTTAATGCCATAGTGAGAAATACTTTGATGATATTATCATATATCTACATATTTTTTCAGTTATTTTGATTCAAAATTCAAACTACTGAAAATTTATAGATTCAAATAAAATAATTTACTTAATCAGTTAACAAACGATGGAGTTCTGAAGTGACAAACAAAAATATAACCGAATAGAGAACCGCTCCCTTATTGAAGTCAATTGAAAAACAAACAAAATAAAACAATAAATATATGACTTATATATGTATTATCAAATTGTAAAGATACCCGAGACCCGAAGATCCGAATGGCATTATATGTCTCTCGATCATCAACGCCAGCGTATAAAGTTTTTTGATATAAGCCGTCAGAGACACGCTAAATAAACCCGCACCAATCTCGAAACCAAAACTGTCTTTATCCTTTTATATTGTACGGAAACTTCGTAAAGTATTTGTCCATCACTCGCAAACTTCGCCCAGAAATCGCCTCGTGTCTATTGAATTATTTTTCTTTGAAGAAAATAAAATTACTGCCCGAGATGTTTTCTTTGTGCTTGTAAAAGTGTTCGGGAAAATTCTCTGCATTTTACGAAAATAAAGAGTTGACGGAAAGAATGTACGGTTTAATTAATGCCAGACGCTATTTTAATGTAAAACCGTAAATTTCGCTCGTTATTTTACGCAGAAAAGTCACGTGTAAAAGCTCGTTCGCAATGTTAAATAAATTATAATCCGTAACGTAAGTTGTTAACATGGTTTTCAGTGACTGAATAATACAACGTAGTCGCCAAAACTACAGCTAACTTTCCTTGTAGAGCTTATTAGGCCAAAGCCATGGAAGAAGCTGGCTCCCATCCAGACTAGAACAAGGTCACCCTCACATTTTGCGTACATCAAGGACGATTCGTTTTCGATTTACGCCTTGGCGTGGCATCAAAAACCGAAGAGAGAAATCCGGTCAGACTGCGTGAAAGTGCAGTTTAAAGCGATAATTATGCAGATTCTCAATATTTTATAGTTTTGCTAACCTAGCAAATGAATAGCTATTTGGCTTATGAGAGTTCCAATAACGTTGAATATGAAATGGCAAATACATGAATAAATTATCTGTGTCTGGTTTTTCATTTAATTTGATTGTGATGTTTAATATAGAATAGCCTACAGTAATGGCTCGAACGGGTTTCTACCAGAGTTGATGTAACGTATGAAACCATTTGCACTAATATTATCTAGAATGTGCACAGTTGAAAAGCCGAGTCGAAGCGAACACTCTACCTCTAATTAGGCAAATCGAGATTGGATCTAAATGTAATTCGTGAACGGGATATGAGTGTTGGCGCTCTGCTCTTTGGGAATTTCCGCGAATTTTTGCCAATTCTCATTCAATCTCGGTAATCTGAAGACGATCAGTCTTGTTTACGGTACATTACCCACGCTAAAGGGAACGAACGTAAAAATAAACTCGCTGGATGAAAAACATTTTTGCTTGATAATGAACTCATTTAAAACATTTATTTATTCTATCTCATGTTATGAGGTGCCATTTATAGCGAAATCTCCAGGGAACAGATGCCATTTACTCAAACTAAATATCACTTAGAAAATAATGTGGTTCAGAACTTGCCGTAGGTAAATTTATGAAGCACTGTGATGTACCAACCTTAAATTAGCATATAAAATAGACCCTTCTCCATTAACGAGAACAGTTTTCCTGTTAGCTTCATCTTCATAAAATACCTGACAGCATTATACAGAGTCTCGGAAGTGTCATTCTAAAGTTTATCGCAATCACATCCGAAGGAAAACCAGAACTTCGATTCGGATAACAATATTGCCAGTTTAGCATGTGGGCAATTTTACTCGGAGCCAAGTGTAATCGTCGCAGGTGCCTCCATCACCACCTACCGGTGTCACCGTTCCAATTTCCTGGTTCACCCCCCTTGGCCCTCCGCGCGAATGTTATTGGTTTTTTCGCAATATGCCTCATTGCGTACCGAAACGTGAAGTATCGCGTTCTCGAATTACCAGCGAACGCCATCACCTTACATGCCAGGTATGCAAGAAACCAGTAATCCAATATATCCCATTGGAGTATAGTCTGCAGCAGTTTGACTATAGGTTAAAATTTGGAAGGGATTAGGCCTATGCCAATGGGCACACAGACCAGAGCACCGATGTAGAAACAGATTAATAAAACAAAGAAACCCTGACAAACTATGTATAAATAATAAAAAAAACATTTACTTTTTTTATTAAAATGTAATTTATGTTAACGTTGATACGGTTCACAAGAGCAATAAGGTTTAAATATTCTCGTTAATGGAGTCTGGCTCCAAAGACATTAAATCGTTAAACGTACCCATTTTATAGCATAAAAATATGAAAGGCTAATAATGTCCACTGAGACACTTCGGAGGTGCCCTTACTGTTATCCAATAGCTGTTCTAGCATCCCTCTATGTAACTCTCGATCACGCCTTTGATTTGACGGCTCTTATTCTGATATGCTATCCTGGTACATGTACGGTCCTTGCGCTACAAGGGATATATTCGTAAAAATTCAGACTGGGGTTGTTTTTCCCTGTACAAATCGTAATCTACAGAAGTTTTTTGTTCGGAAAAGAAAATTGGATGCCCCTGAAAAGTCAGCTATATCCTAGAGAGCATCATAGAAATGCTGATTCCAACTAGGCTTGACTTGTTCTCTGAATAAAATAACCTTGTTGCCAAGTGTGTCCCAATACTAAAACGCGACAAATTTAATTTTCTCGAATTCAAACGATAAAGTAGAATTAACTTTTATTGGTCTTTAAAATTGTTTACGACGACGCGGATCATTTATACGAAGTTTCTAATCTATTACTAGGGCTCGATTACATCTGTGGGCTTTCATGAGAGCTTTGCTCGCTTGTAGCGGCCTCTTATGTTATCTTATTGCCTGGTATAGTACTAGATGATAATACGTATTAAATTTCTCTTTCAGTAGCCTTTGCCAAGTCAATACATAAATCTCACATAAAAACACTAGTTTTTATTCTTGAAGTGAATAGTTTACCCAACAATATTATTAATAATAATGATGACTAGTTATTAGATACAAATTAAAAACTTTAGTATGGGTTCTGGCTTCTAGATTGAAACTTAAACAGCCTTATTAATTGACACGAAATAGCTTTGGATTAGTTACACCATCTTTTGTCTCTTTCGATCCAGCTAAATATTCCAGTAGCAAAAAATTGACAAAAGCTGAAGTAACTAACCCGAGACTAATACCCGTTTATTAATAAGGCTGCTAGAGTCTTCCTTCAGAGAAGTTAAAATCGTTTACCGTCACATTCTGAAGGGCTGGGATAACGCTTGCTATCTCCGTAGGACCATCCCTGATACAAAGTGCCTCGTAAATCGTAATGACTCTGCGCGCATTGTCACTTACGACCTCTAAAAGACAGCGTAAACAAACAAACAGATTTTGTCTATGGATTTATGGCGATGCGTTAAAGAGAGTGTTTTGGTTTTATGATGGATACTTTAAAAAGTTGATGTATTAGTAAAATGTTATTTTATTTCACTATCTTATTTCTAAATGTTTCTTTTAATTTATGTGTAGATGTTTGTTTTTATCTCATTTCAATAACACTGCCAATAAAATAGTGAAGCTGGCAACTGTAGTCCTGTAGGATTAAATTGTAAAGATAAATATTTCGCAGGACTAATTTTACTTCTGGAATGTGCCCAGTAACTCAAAAATGCATTATCTTATATTTAAAAAATTTAGGCATACTGTATTAACCACAAAAACAAAAGCGGCAAGTAATTATATTTCGCTTTTGTTTTTCGTTTTTACATTTTGAATTTAAAATCTAAACGGATAGGATCAGCTCGACATTGACATTTTGAGCTTGTTATTTACGAGCGCCATATCCATATTCAAATATATTCCATAGACAAAGATTCGAGCCATGCTTTTTAAATATCGAATGTAGAGTTTATCATGCATAAGCCAGCGGCTTTAGCGCTGTACAGTTTCTATCACGTCGGAGCGCGATCACAGGTGCGGTGTGGCGGCATTAACCAATAAATAACCTAGCGTTAGCGTCTGCCGCCGGTTTCATGATCAACGTAATCTAACCAGCCATGATATAGGTACACCGTGCCTGAATATTTTCCCGATAAATTTGTTTTTTATAGAGGAAACGCGCCACCTAGTCGGGGCATAGACAATTTTGGGTGATCGTAAATATTGGTCGAATGGAGTTACTTTTCGTTTGAGTTTTAGCCACCTTACCATTTTTATAGGAGAGTAATGTCCACTAACTAAATACACTCTTACATACATAGATACATACAACATATAGATACAAGTAATTACAACTACAATACCAATGAATTATAATTTAGCTTTTGATTTAAGTAATTTAGTTTGTCATTATATTTTGTTTATTGGTAAATAAATAAATGAATGGTTGAGAATAAAAAGGGTTTAACTGTCAAATTGATAGTTTCGAGAAAATTGACTTTAAACTTCAACGGCGTCATTTTAATGTAGAGTGCTTATAAGGTAATAGAAAAGGTTTATGTAAGTCTCAGTTGCTTGAAAATGTTTTATTTCTATTTTAAAGTACATAATATAGTACTAACTCATACAATTACTGTAAAAATATGATATAATAAAATAAATATAATAATATTTTTATGCTAAGCGAGCTGTATTCCTGTGACAGATAAACCGTTTTTAGACTCAAAATCTCGAGGTTTAAGCCTCATTTCTGTATTTTGAGAATGTATTATTGTAGATAATTTCACGCTGAATCCAACGATACCCATAAGTCATTTTGTGAAAAAAATCAGTTAAACCGTTTTTGTTCTCACCCCTTCAAATTATCGCACTACCATACATATTCTATTTAGCATTGAATTACATATATATATGTATTCAACAGACAAGAAACGTACTAAGTCTACCTAATTAAGCACGTATAATAATAATTGGAGTGACAAATCTATAAACATTTGTAATTACAATATTAATTTCAAATGGCTATAAAAATCTCCGAGGCAAAATTATAAGCTACAACAACGTTTTTAAGTTTTCGCGGAAAATGTAGGCAGCATTTCCGCGAAAGCAGTACAAAGTACATTGAACACAACAGGCCCCAATTAAGAAAGTAAGTTTCCTTTGATTGTTTTCATAAATATTTATACTCTCCCCGCCATTGGTATGTTAACGAATGCGTGGTCAACAAAATGGCCGCCGCTCGGCTAGGCTTCGCGAGAAACATTAGCAATCCGATATAGCAGAAATGGTATCGAAGAAGGCATGATCAAATACACTTTATGGTGAAATATTCATTTATTCAGACCAATATATCAAAGAGTACAAGTAGGTATGTTTCTACTACCTAAATCCTACTTCTATTTGTATTTATATACCTACTGATGTCCATCTGCATCAAACTTTGACATCTCCTAAGTTCACATTTATCTAAAACTTACGTACCCAAATGCGTTGCAGTAGGTAGATACGTTATGGAGGGCGAGTTGGCTGGACTGCAGTCGCGACCCCTTCTCGCCTCGGTACGGCGGACGAGGACTTTCGGGGGATTTTAGTGGGTTCGAGTCCCACATGCCACCACCCCCGTGGGGCAGGGAAGTGCAAGGGCATTTCTCCACCTCAAAAAAAAGGTAGAAACGTTATAAAGCCGCAAGTGCGAATTTAGGGGCTATCGAACTTTAGTGCACAGTAATCAAAGATATAAACTTCTTGAGCACAACACTAAATAGATAGATAAACTCTTTATTGAAAACACCACATAATAAACAAAAGAAAAACAATCTATACATATAAAATTCAAAAATTCACTTATATATCAACGCACAGACTAAACCGCTGGTCCTAGAGACTTGAAATTTGGAGGGTGTGTTCTTTGTAAAGTGTAGGTATCTACTAAGAAATGGGTTTTCCAAATCCTACCCCTAATAGGGTGAAATGGGTGGTTGAATTATTTATGAAAAAAAATCTTTTTCGTTACCTATAGGCTACGCGGGCGAAGCCGCGGGCAGAAGCTAGTTATTTATATACTGTGTAACAATGGGCGACCTTATCGCTAAATAGGTTAACTGTAGTACGTAACCCACCTCTCCCCAACTTATTTATGTCCGTAGATAAAAACAAAAGTAATAAACGAAAAATATACCTAAACATCGTTAACAACGTAGCCAAATTAATTGGCTAAAAAAATAAAAACAAAAAGCCCAGATTTGGCTCGGATCGCATTGTGAGCACTATTATGCGGATTGAAGCCCCAACACCCGACAGCAAGCCTGACGGCCCGACCTAGAATGTCGCCGTAAGGTCACCGAGTTTGGAGATAATCCAATAGAGGCTTCTTGCTGACGTCAGCATGGAAATTGGCTTCTCTTGTTATTTTTAACAACGTCTAAATTGCGTATAAGGTATTCTGCTCTAGCGTATATCTAATATTGTAATGCAATGCAAATAATATTGTAATTGTATATCTAAATGTAATGCTTATATATACGTATATAGGTACTTTACCTACTTATTGCTAGAGCGACTCTATTTCATTCGTTTTTAACTCTACAATGTCTTGGTTTGCAATTTAAAATGCGATGCGATATTGTTTTAACATAATAACTCAATATCTTCTTTGCTAAAGTGCACTTTACGGAGTTTGCGTTTGTACAGTTTATTCACTTACTCGGGTCCATAAATGGAGTTGCTAAAAGATTAAAGTAAACTTACTTTAAAAGGAGCAAGCATATTGTAGAGCTTCTGAGAACCTGATAGAGAAAGCGCTATTAGCAGGACGCTTCCACGTTCATCCCGAGATACTTAACGCTACTTAGGGAAAAGCAAGCTAAACAAATTTGTATAATTAGCTTCACACGTGTTTACAAAACAAAATGTCATTTATATAACTCGACCCAGTGACCTAGTAGACTACACACAATATTTGGTGCGTGAACGGCGTGAATGACGACTTTGATCTCATCAGGAGAACTAATTTTGGAGTTAAATATACCTTAAGTTATAGTGTTAGAGTATGTTTTTGTTTGTACAATGTTGCAGTGAAAAGCTTGGGTTTTGTCAAACGTAACAAAGCAGAGTTTCATTCAGCTGTTGATGCCGCGCCGGTTGCGTGTCTGGACGGAGAAAGAATACAAATCTTTCGAGTAACTACCGAGGCGTGTTCATCGCTCGTAGCTCCACGTCTAGCGAACATTAAGTCCCCGGCTGATAGGATTATGTCCCCTTGCATTTAAATTAAAGTCAACAATGTCGAAGAACTTTGCCCTGTAGACGTCATTGTTTCCACGATACGCGTCAGTGATTCGGAGCTAAATGCAGCCGTGAGCGTGTCCGCTTCTCTATAGATAACCTTTGCAAATTGCCGTTCTTAGACTCATGGTCCGACGATCAATGTTAAATGGGTACTAAGCGGCGATAACCGAGAGGGTTCGGCTTAGAGCCGTTGTGGGTTAAAGTAAACTTCATATCAATGCAGTATTGGAACAAATCTTGTGACTAGTGCCACACCATAATAGTGCCAGGTAGATTTAATTATATATTTGTATTATAGATAATGACTTGGATAAAATGCAATGTAAATACAAATAAACGCAATATTAAATAGAGAGTCGAGAGAGCTATGATTATTTAACAAATAAAAAGGAAGAAAGAAAAAAATCTCTAATAAAGATTTTTCGGAACGACTGATCGAGGCAACATCTGACTAAAATGCTGGTCTCTAATTAACCCAAAGACATGGCCATTCAACGGGGCAATGCCGTCAACATTTTGGGCACGTTGCATACTGGTAGCTGGTTCTTAGATTAAGTTTTGCTAATGCGTAGTTTTTAATTGTATTTTAGTTTTAAAAGAACAACTTGTGTCTTTTGTTAAAAGTTAATATTAACTATTAACTTACTTTACAATGCGTTATTTATTCATTATCATTGAATGGATTGTCGTCCATCCTATTATTATTGATGAATGAGGGGGGCTTTTAATTGATTACTAGAGCTATGACCTACTTTTAAGATATCCATCCGGAATTGCAAATCCATGGAATCACACGTACTCCTCACATGGCTGCTACGGCCTAATGTAAATCAAGCCGTACACTTGAAATACGAACACCTGATATTGTATGAATAGACAGCCTCTGTAGTGTGGTAGTTGAGCAATGATAACCTGCAGGCGGCAAGTTCGGTTCGACAAACATTTGTGGGAAAAAAAACAGCGCATATAGTTATTCTGTTTGGGTGTTGTGTGATCATGGTCCTTGTAGTTCCTGGGTCCTTAGACACAGGGAGTCGTAGTTAGGAACCAGGATGTATGTGATCGTTGAGAAAACAAAATTGACTTGTTTGAATTTATAGCTAACTATAAAAGTTAGTCTAAAAACCACAACTATTTTACAACAACCTTATAATAGGTACATTTTTTGCGGTCACTTATCCAAGTTGAACCGCTACAAACGTAACTTTACTCATCGGTTAAGAATGGATAACCGAGCTTCGCTATATATGAACATTAATGAAGTAGCTATACAGACCTATGATCTTCCACCGTTTCCGTTGTTTTCCTTTTAACAACGCATATACGATAGTAAAATGAGAAGATATAAGAAGTTAGAAAAATCCTTTGACTAAACGTTCAGGGCGTCTTCTCCAATTTAGCCTCAGAAAACTCACAAAAATGTAATATCTAAATGAATAAAAATTTCGGTTTTCACGTTTAATGCGTGACGGAGTATAGAAAAACCTACCTATAGCCGTCAGTATATATAGCATGAATGGCGTCCCAAATTGTTTCAGGAATAAATAACGTTTCTTATCTTTGTTCTCTCTACCCTGCTTATGCCTTTTTATTTTGACTTTACGTTGTAACAGTCTTGCTATGTCAACACGGCTTTGTTTTACGGCAATTTCACCTTGTTTTTATTTTTTTGTATAACTTTATGATCCGTTCTGTTCCTACCTATGGTTGTATAAAGTATGGTATAAAGCGTGAAAGGCTGAAGAAATGCGTAAATAGGTAAAGAAGCACCTTTGTTTCGTCTTACATTTAATGCGTATCTTTGAGATACAACATGTTGCTGCCTGAATGATAAGTACGTGCCGACGCCTACTTATGTACTTACATGCTATTGGCTTTCGTTTTTGTTTATTTTGGAGGAACGTTCTGAAATGTCTAACGTGTAAGGTCTGTAGACGAATGGCCTTTTGATCTTTTGCTTCAGTAAACAACACGAATTGAGTTCAAATTAGATTATGTACAATATGATACAATAGGCTGACTGCTATATTTTTATAGCATGAATAAATAATATTCCTCAAAAAAATTATAATTTATATATTTAAAAATGACAAAGTCCAAGCATTTTAAAACACAGGAATAGAAAGATACAACTCAAACTCTCAGTTATTGGTTCATAATACCTCATTACTAAGCTGAGGTACCTCTATGATAGCTATATAGCAGTATTGCTCTACATACAATCTATTTGACTTGTGACGTCACAGGTTACGCCTTCGAAACAAAACAGAGCTTCCTGCTCCACAAGATCTCTGTTTTGTTCCATAAGGACAGGCGATGCCCCCTCCAGAAAATTTAAAAACGTATTACTCCGTGATTGTTTTACCTGATTTCCTATTTTTTTTTTGTAGGTTAAAAGTGAACGTAATCACTGCTAACCTACTTTATGAAAATAATATTTACTTGCTTATTAATAAGCTAGCTTCTGCCCGCGGCTTCGCCCGCGTGACCTATAGGAGACGAAGAAGAAAATATTTCATAGATGATTCAACTACCCATTTCACCCTCTTAGAGGTGGAATTTCGAAAAACCCTTTCTTAGTAGATACCTACACTTTACAAAACACATCCTATCCAAATTTCAAGCCTCTAAGACCAGCGGCTTAGGCTATGCGTTCATATATAAGTTAGTCAGTCAATCAGGGCTTTGAATTTTATATTTCAAATAGTGCATAGTCCTTTTATTAACTTGCGTAGTGTATTATTATCTACTCTGAATTAATTTCACGGAGTTATGGCGGGAAAACGAAAAAGATCGCGTCGCCGCATTGTATTATTTTCCAACACTTGTGTTATTTTCAGTGTTAATAGTTAGCATTTTAGTCGTTAAGTGCTGAATTACAGGCATGAGTGTAAGAAAGTGGTATGATGATGGTGAAACGTTTCTTTTCGTGTTGTTTCCTAAACTCCATAGAAGCTTCTGGTAAAGTTGCCACCACTTTACTAGGAATATGACTTGACTAGACTAGACTATGACTTAACTTGATGACTTGGACTGTGACTTGACTTGACACATTATATGATATTAATTAACTTGAGATATTATCAATTACTTGACACTGGCTAAATACACAAAAGCGTGGAGCCAAAACCAAACAAAAAAATGATCTTAGTCCTATCGTTTGTGTTTTGTACTTTTTTACTAATTATGTGTGTGCAACAGTTTAAAAATATTGGCTTTTTTAAAAACAATCGCCAGTGGTAGAGTTGGTTGAAGGCGTGTCAGACTGAATTCCAAATAAACTTCCTCGAAGAAGAAGAGTTAATTAATAACAGCTAAGTAAAACACGCCCCGACGTGAGCACAGATTAAATTTAATCCATTTCTGTTTCGTTCATAATAAAGTGCCAGGACGTAATATGAAGAAAATTATGAAAAACAACTTTGTATATGAAATTTTAATTAAGTGCGGATTTTATCGGAATTTTCCATTTAATTAAGCTTAAAGCCCATAACATTGTTTCTAGGAAAATATAATCTACGCCGAGTGAGGTAGCCTACTCGTGGGCGACGCGTTACAAATCCAAGTGTTTGCGAAACTCGTGGACGGGAATCACTAAAAACGGTTCTCTAAAAGGAAAAATAGTAGAGAGACTACTGTAGCGATAGCAGAGGACTCGATGAATAAACAACAGATGTTTATGTCACTTTGCCTGAAGGGACCGGCCCGTGCATGGGTCGAATTTATAAATAAATAATCAATTCCACTGTTCTCCCACAAACGTATTTCCAGCTAGTGAGTGTTTACGAAAGCTCTTATTTGAAGAGATTGGGTCTTTCATGTTAAGTTTTGACTGAGTCCTCCACATGAGGGTGCAAATGCTTTCGGAATTGGAATATAGCAAACTTCTCGTTTTGCTTTGTAGTATACGTACGTTCTGTATTTCCAAAGGCTTTCAGTTGGAGTGTATATATCAGATGAAGTTATTTCCCGAACGGATGGCCACGTCAAAGTGGCACGATGTGACCCCACGTGCCGTATCTCTTTTATTCAGATTTTTACAAAAAAGCGCCGGTGTGTCGTCCAACAGCATTTCGCTTATAAAAATTTAGCTTAAAATGTGCGGTTTGGTATTTTATGGTCTTTGTAAACTGGTTGGAATATATTTAAAGCTAAATGTATTCCGACCCACCGACCAGCCTTATCCTGTAAGATGAATATGGTATATCAGAATTCAAATGTTTTTATAAATTATTCCTTGTTTAGTGTTTTACCTGTCTAGAAGTATTGTTAGGAAATTAACTATTAATTTAAAAAAAAAACTAAATCCCAAACATATTTTTAAAGCATTTCAAAATATTCATCACCATATAATAGGTAGTTCGGGATTCAAGAAATTTTTGAAAGCATTGTTTTTTTTTGTTTTTAGTTTGGCTCCACACCTTTGTGTATTTAGCCAGTGTCAGGCAATTGATAAATTTTCGAGTTAATTAATATTATGTATATTTGTGTCAAGTCAAGTCACAGTCCAAGTTATCAAGTCAAGTCATAGTCTAGTCAAAGTCAAGTCCTAGTAAAGTAGTGGCAACTTTACCAGAAGCTTCTATGGAGTTTTGGAGACAACACAAAAAGAAACGTTTCACCATCATTAGACCACTTTCCCATACTCATGCTTGTAATCCAGCACTTAACGAATAAAATGCCACCTATTTTATGCACTAACACTGAATATAACACAAGGTTTGGAAAATAATACAATATGGTAACGCGATCTTTTTCGTTTTCCCGCCAAAACTCGAAAGCATTGTTATTTTTGCACAGATAGAAAATAGTTTTTCCTAAACAAAAGCGAGTATTACAAGCTGTTTTCACGAAGAAGTTGTGATAATTGAAGTTTGCAATTCAACACGATAAAAAACTGCGAGTTCATTCTAAAACTCTAGGTATGCATGTATCAAGATCCATTGAAAAGAACTCCGTTGCGATAGGGCGTCGGTGTTCCCAAACAACTTCCAACTTTAATTGGATTGAACTGTGGGAAAGAGAGGTGAATAGATGCAGCCATTCAGGAGAAGGGCTGTTCAGTTCAAGCATCGAGCTAGAACATTGTTCAGACATTCGGAGACGTGTAGTGGACACCAGCTATACGGGCGTGTGGCCATTCAAATGGCGTTTAAACATAAAACTTACCAAAACTACAGAGTTCTAACAATAAACCTATTTCTGGCACAAAAAGTTAGGACAGTATATCACTCATTGTTGGTTTGGCAATTAAAACTGTCTGTATAACTATATTGTATTCAAATCTGATTATTAATAAATTAATATAAATGTAAATATTTATGGACATATCGCGATCTAGCCCCAAACTAATAAAGGTTTTACTATACAAAATATGGACTTTGCTTAGTTTGGGTCTAGATGGCGCTATGTGAAATATCCACAAATATAAAAAAAATACTCTATGACCTTTACCGATCAAGTGTGCCGTATGCTTGGTTGCTATATATAGCATAAAAAAGGTTTACGCTATAAGAATGAAACCAATTAGAATGTTGTTTATTGATTGTAAATAAGCATTGTTATTAATATTTAATTCCATACTATAGACGCCTCGTGGTTCCGTAACTCAACTGTTTTTCCGAAAGAAGTTTTAATTTTCTTAGATTAAACGTAGGTATCCTTTGTTTTGGGGAATACTCGTATATAAGCAATTTCAGTTCAGTTACTTAGCTACTTTAGTTATTACTTTTGACAGCCTCTGTGGTTTGGCGGTTGAGCAGGTTGGCGCGACAAGACAAGTATTTGTGCACAGAAAAAAATAAGTCTAAATACTTGTATCTCTGGATGCTGTGGGACCATGCTCTTCGTAGTTGTTGGGTCTCTAGATACAGGGAATCTAGAATTAGGGGATACTAGAAAGTTAGGGTTTAGGATGAATGTGTTATCGTTGGGTGATTATTTATTTACTAAGGAAATAGGGATGGTAAAAACATTTCAACTGTCCCGCGAGTTCTCTAGCCCAGCCTGCTGCCATGCAGGAATGCGCAAGCTAACTACCAAATTCTAAAAGCCATCCTGACAATTTCAGGCATTCGCCCATTCTGTTCGAGCTTATCTATTTACCTACTGCCATACACTATATACTGAACGTGAACACTGCCAAAGGCAGAGTTTTCAAGCTTTGTTTTTCGAAGCAACTAGAACAACTTTAGTCGTTTATCTAGAATTCTATTAATCTTTCGAAATATATAAAGTAACTTTCGCTAATATAGCATTGGTACTAAATACTATAGCAGAACCTCCGAATTATTTATTTACTTCTATATGCACAGTACGTGCACAAAAGGGGACTTGGACAGTTATTTTTTACACTCAACTTACCCGTTTTCCCGCGGAAACCCTCAGTTATCCGGAACAAAAAGTATTTTATGTTAAACCCAGCAACATAAATAACCCGTTTGCAAAATTTCATCCGAATCGGCTGTTTTGGTGTGAGACCCAACAAACAAACATACAAACTCACAAACAAAATATTCTTTGTTTTTTTATGTACTCATGTATTTATTTATTTTTTATGTATTTGCAATAATTATAAGCAGGAATTATTAAAAAGATACTGACTGGGCCGTTTCGTATATTTCAACAGTCGTTAAAGACCAACATGGTTTAATTTTGATTATGATTGATTAATATAGAAAATAAAATTTTGTTTTTTTTTTGTTGTATTTTTCGAAACCCAAAATTATGATTGATTAATATAGAAAATCGAATTGATTAAATGATCGCAAAGCTCTATAGTAAAGTACACTATTTCTGGTACTAACCATACTTAACCTTTTCTAGTTCTCTGGTAGAGACATAATCTAATACGAAAGCCTATTGCAGACTAACAGGAAAATATCCAATGATAATAACTATAACATACAAGCATAATTCCAGAAATGGCACGTGAAGAAATTTGATAAAAGGTTTTCGCGAAAAGCGTCATAAAATACTTGTACTTGTGTACTTGAGCTCACATAAAAGCAAAATTACCGCGAAATATAAGAAATGGCCGTTCCGATTCAGCTCTGTCTTTTGAATAAACAGTGATAACTGAATAAAAATGTAGACATTGAACACTCGGTAAAGTATGAAAATGTATACCCAAGCTATACAGCGAGCGTTCCGCCGCATTCTTTCACTTAACAGAGATTTCGGAGATGCAACCCGCAACCCCTAATGGAAAACCCATTTACGCCGAACCGTAGCTGCTACTGGTCTATAATAAGATCTCTAGTGGCTTTACTTCCTTAGGAAACACTAACATCGGGTTCCGTCTGCCTGAAGCAACTAATGAACCGGCAAAGATCTTAAACCAGCGCCAGCGGGCAGACTCACGTATTGAGATTTTTCGTTCGATCGCTACCCGTATTCCCAGAATCTCTTTTCAAATATTATTTATGGGACATTTATCAAATTATTAAACATTCTCAGCAATAAAGAAATACAATATTCAGACGACGAAATTACCAGACCGATAAATCTTCGAATCAAACATTAAATTAAGCCCGACGTTAAAAACACGTTTTGTTCTTCCCCCGGAGAATGGTGGCGGCACATAATTTACTCAATATTGGCAACGGCAGTAAAATCTCTGTGATACTAAAATCAAATTACCTGACTCGGGAAACGCAGTCATGGAGAAATCTTTGCGGGTCCAGAGATTACAGAAGATTAATCGAATTGAAAGGAAAGCCAGGGTCGTAATTTTTGTGAATCAACATTACGGCCGCTTACAAAGGCCCGCTACAGAAGTCATCGGCTGAAAAATCAACCTTTGATATTTGATGCGGACTCGTTTACATCTGCCTGCGACAATACAAAAGAAAAGACGCTTATTTTGTATTACTGCCTGAAACTAATCTACAGTAACGCTCTTAGCCCTGACGTTGCGAAATCTTTTCTTTAAAGCTCTTTTCTAGAGTCAGCGTCGCGGCTAATAAGCATTCAAGCAGCCTTCATTAAGCCGCGGCAGACGGAGAGAGCCTATTGATTTTATTCAGCTCGTCTAATAAAGGTAAATTTCCCTCAAAACGTCGCTCAGTGAGGTTTCAAAAGAAGCTTCACTATCGCAGTCTCTTTGTCCCTTTTCTGGTCGGCGACCGCAATTAATAAAGACTCGCTATGAGATATCTCTGCAGCCTATTGAATTTTATTTATGCGAATCATATTTCATTTGGATTTTGACGTCAGAACGTAAAGCTTTATAAAGTTTGTATGTTTACACACTGGAGCAATAATTATGCCCACTGTTTTGAGACAGACGTCTTCCTGCAGTATAGATTGAATATTTTGGACCGTTTCCTTGGTGCTTCAAATATTATTTCAACATATAATAAAGACAATATGTAATATGAACTTTCTACAAATATGACTTCCGACAGATGTCCCATTCAAAATTAAAAAAAAACTGATGTACAGTTTTTTGACCAATTTTAAAATTTTCCGGCAAACTTTTAAAACTTCTCTTTCGGTAAAAACCTACCTCGGACTCATTAATTATTAGTAATGATGTTTGTTGGTGATTACTAATTACAACAACGAATACCATTTCAATTTTATTCATATCTGTATACTTAGCTTTTACGAGTATAGTAACAAGGCACAATATGACGCAACTGGGATAAAAGTTATAGGTACCTTTATAGTAATATCTCTCTTACTCAATAGTTTGTAAATTATTCTTTATTGAACACAATGGACTTAATTAATACTAATTATAAAGGAGCAGTATCCAACACAGTACCTAATTACCTTTCAATGTATTTCTTATTAAAGGCAGACTGATATGCTTCTGGGTACGCTTATTAGATTTGATTCGCTTCCATTTATCAAAGTAATTTATAAGAAGGTAGTATTACTTTCCTTGCATTTACTCCGTTCACGACCGCAGTCTAGAAATAAGTGGGTAGGTTCTTACGACCGGAAAGACTTGTTGAAAACGTTAAGTTAAATAAAATAAAAATCTAAAACTTATTATTTATTATTTGTTTTTTTTTCTGAAGCAATGTATATAATTTATTCTTATTCTAATCTGAAGAGAACCATAATGTTGGTTACGGTAGTATATTTTCGGTGAAAAAGTTGAAGATTAATGTTATACTCGGGTATCGTGTACTCGTACTGAAATAGAATATTGAAGTCATGTATTTGAGCTCATCGGTAGTTTGTTCAGTTCCATTCTATTATTCTAGATCAAACTGTCGGGTTGCGGGTAGTCACGTCTTCGCGCGCTGTCACAGCGCTGCCGTCGCGCCATGGACAAATGGCGCGAAAAATTGTTCCTAGCTAGCTATTCTTTATAGTAGCGATTTCCAATATAGGAATCTATTCCCGATGCATTTCAAACCTCCATTGACGGCTTCCCGGTTTTTATTTCCAACTCCATCATCTACACTATAGAATAACAAATAAATATCCCAATAGGTCTACAATTACCCGCATACAGAGATATCGTAGAGCATACAAAAAAAAATACACCCAAATAGAGCATACAGCTATTTCACTACACATTGGAGCGGCTGGCAAGAGACAACTTTTGCGAAGTCGCGTCAAAACTTCATTGGAATAATTACTTTATATATTATGGTAGGCTTGTTATATCCAGTCTGACCATTTCATCCAAGTTACTATTTATGTCTCTTAACTTTTTTAAGTCCATTATGCAATAACATCAATATTACTTTTTCTCTAATTATGTAAATTGAAACAAGTTAAAAATTAAAAATGTGACACATATTTTTCTGATATTCCATTCCAAAGATGTTACCTGATGGACCTATAGTAAATTCTTCCAAAAACTCAAACGCCACATTGGTTTAAGAAGGGAAACGTCGCGATAAATCGGCCCACCTCTGCTCATAATCTAGAACTTTCGAATTCTAGACTCGCATAAATCCCTGGAAACTCTCGCAAGACTCTTGCGAGAGATATATTGCTCTTGATTTTCCAATTACGTAGGAGTTGGGCTCATATTTCCGTTTCGGTTGGGACCGGAGCAACGGTCCACTGATATTCATACCAATATAATAGGCGTGTGATACTGATACGTTACGCATTTCACGTAGCATATAAGTTTGATGGAGTTTAAAGTCTTTTTTAGTTTTAATACTAACGTGAGTATGACACATTTTGTAAGATAAATAACGGCTAAACTCACGTCAATTTAAAAGCCGAAATTATCCCAACCAGGTTTCGGACATATTTGATGTTTGTGGCGGTGGCTTGCGTTAGTAACTGGCTCCCATAGCAGAAGGACATCGAATATGTCCGAAACCTGGTCGGAGTGGTAATTGACGTGAGTTTAGCCGTTATTTGTCTTACAGATTCTAAAGTCACTGTATTGCAAACACGCCACGTGCTCACACTAGAAGAACAATAGACCGAATATATTGAATGAATGAGAGAATGAACATCTATCTAGTCTCAAAACACGTCTACGCCTCTTGTTCACAGCACGGTTTCTTAGGCGACCTTTTACATTACAAGGTAAAACCACCGGTCGAGATAACGGCTTCGGGTTCCGTTGAGTAAAGAATTAAATTAATTAATTAATTTAAAAAAAATCCTTTTGAAAAAGTCCCTGGCCAAGCTTCAGGACGTGCATCATGAATCTTCATAAGATTATCATTGATTACTACAAATATAGGAAACGTCTTCTTTCCAGGGATCATATTTAAGCCGCTTATTTTTACAATCATAGATTTTATTGCCTAGGTATTTTTTAATCAATGTAATTATTACGCTTTTAGTAAATCTTAATTTATTTTACTACCAAATCAGCATATGAAAACTGCGGAAAATATTGCCGTTGTGAAAACTTCCAGTGCCGTCGCCACACTCAAATTATGTGATACAGCACTGATGAAAATCGCGCCGTCGTACGTAGACGCGACGCGCCGAGGGGCATACAGCGCCGCCGTGTGTGTCAACAAGCTTCCACAGTAATCCATACTACACTGACGACCGTGCCTACACGGCAAATTAACAAGAGACCTTAGGATAACGAGAAAATTAGGGTTTACTAATGATACAAACCAACAACCTATTTCGAGTGGCAATGCAACTTGAATGGGCGGCCGTAACGCTTAACTGCAGGTCTTGCTCGTTACGGCATTCATGGTTCATTCTTTTTTATCTGGCTAACATCAAGCTACCTTTGTTCCAGGGTTATCGCTGAGCCCGTTCGTGCGGCACTGGCAGGCGGCCGCGTACGAGCCAGCGGGGCAGCGTCGCCGCCGCGCCGCACTGGAGCCCCCGCCGGACCCGCCGCCCCCGCAGCCGCTTCGGCTTTCCTTCCACGCACACAATAGGTAACATATTCAAATTTGAATTCATATAGTACAAAACTCAAAATCAGAATACTTAAAATAATATAATATTGTTCTAAGCATATACAATTGCAAAGCAATTAATTTCAAATCACACTAATATTATAAAGGTGAAAGTTTGTATTTGTGTTTGTGTTTGAGCGTTAAGGAGTAACACACATAGTGTTACTCCTTAACGCTCAAACGGCTGAATGGATTTGGATGGAATTCGGTACCAAGATAGCTTATACACTAGATTGACAAATACTACCTACGGCTACCTTTTATTCCGGAAAAGTGAAATTTTCTCGTGGGATGAGTAAATAATTAAAATACTTTTATTCACGGATAAAACCGCGGGGCGCAACTATTATATCATAATTACTGAGTTTGATAAAAATAAGTTCTCTTTCCCACTACTGGTACAAGCATAGACTTAGGATGTACCGGAAGGTCTATAGATACAAGCAATCCGGGCACAACGCAGAAATCTCCAATCCGGAGCTTCGATTACACCTGTAAATGAGTACCAACAAAAAACCTATTATTTACCTATAAGTATACACTTATAGGAGTATTAGGAGTATACCTCGCTTTATTCTAATCTCACCTCTCAAACTGCGGAGAAACTAACTATTATCTAATTTGTGGCTAAGTTGGCGGAGTCGCAACCAACTGGCCAACTAGTACAAAGCTGCTACGTGATGCTACTATCGCTTCCGCGCCTGGCGCCAGTGATACGAATCACCAACTTGAGGGTCACCGTTAACACAGCCGTCCGAGTGTTGTAGGATATATTTATTGATCCTTGTATGAACTATAGAACCTTTTGCGGCTTGTTTACCTTTCTTCGAATTTCTTACATTAGGTTCGTGAATAGAGACTTACTTCCATACCACAAAAACGTTTATAGTTTGCGTATTGTTTTATAATTTCCACAAACTTTAATGATTACATAGAATGTCGTAATATTTCTGATCTACAAACACCTGACGTAAATTACT
The DNA here is from genome assembly GCA_905220475.3 of Ennomos fuscantarius. Taxonomy (NCBI): domain Eukaryota; kingdom Metazoa; phylum Arthropoda; class Insecta; order Lepidoptera; family Geometridae; genus Ennomos; species Ennomos fuscantarius. The sequence goes on along the minus strand of HG992031.1, from coordinate 4,292,052 downwards.
TACATTTCTTGCGAAACAAAACAAAATATTTGTTGCGAGCGAAAGTGCCAAAGCTAAAATATTTTTGAGGTTGCAGTCTAGACTCTGGCTTTATACACTCTACTGATGCAACGCCTTCTTTGCAATTAAACATAGTCTGCGAAGTTACGAGCTTATTCAACGAAACGTTCTCGTATTCGTCCAGTTTTCTACATTTCGTTATGCCGTAGAAAATTACTGAACCTGGTTCAAGAAAGTAAAACAAAAGTTAAAACTCTTAACCCGTATTTTTGTGTAACGTAAACAAAAACTGGAAGTTAGAAATGGATTTTTATACTTTATAAGAGATTTTCTTGGGTTTATTATATAAATAGTAATTTTGTTTTTGTGGTGTAGTTTTAAGGCTGAGTTAAGCGGTCGTACTTCGAGGGAGCTGACATAACAACACTTGGTGATTTTTATGAGGGCTCGTAAACTCTCTCCATCGCAATGTAATACGAATCAAACTATGAAACTACGGAAGTCGAAGCAATGATAGATATATGTGTCTACGCGAGGAGACACTGCGAGTTCTATTGCTTGGCGAAATAAAACCCGAAATATAGATTGGTTTGCTATATACTTCAGTTTTTCAATTTAAAATGCAGAGTACAAAGATATCATGTTCAATATGGAAAACGTAGTCTAATGTATGTGAAGTTAAGGTAGAAAAGTAAAAGCTATGACTACCGTCATACCGTTATGAAAAATAAATAGAATGCTCTTGAGTTCAGGTAGGCGTTAGCAGTAGCTTGAATAAAAATATTTGAATTGTTGAAGCGGTCAAATGCTGAGCCGCGACAATATGTATTTTTTTTTTTTTTATGGCAATTGTTTTCACATTTTTGCCAGCATCATGTCAAAAGAGAATCAAATACGGAATTTTGAATTTTGAGTATCTGAAACAAAAGAAAAATATCCTATAACTACAAACTACGCTACATTACATTATATTACATACATTACATTACATATGACAATATGTATATAATACATACTAAACAATCTTACGTCAATGCACAGTCGAGTTTTGTACCAAGCCGTGTGCTACGTTGCACGACTTGAGCCACTTGGTGTATGTTGCCAAAGATGCAATTTCAAGTTGTTGTACATATAGCATTTTTTAAATGAAAATGAATGCCATGACGAACTATAAATAAAAATATATAATAATAACGCCCAACGATCACATACATAGATCCTGCAGACCCTAACTAGGATTCCCTGTGTCTAGGGCCTTAGCAACTACGAGGACCATGGTCCCACAACAACTATTTGCGCTTTAGCACTATGGCCTGATAACAAGGCTACGGCCTGTAACAATTTTCGTGTCACTCAGAATTTTTTTTGAAATCAGAACACTAAGTTTTGCGTAGGTCTAGTGATAACACTTCTAGACAGTGAGATGTATCTTATTGAGACTCATTTGCTCAGTAATTTCACTAGTTATAGTGCTCTTCAATCTGAAACACAGCTGTGCTTGGGACACTGCTAGCGGCAGAATATCTGGCAAAAAGATGGTAAGTACTACCTAGACAAACGCACGCAGAAAAGTCATACCATATTTGATATAATGGTATTTAGTTAATATTTAATAGTTATTTATGCAACAAGAGAGAAAAGTTGATTTTTGCTTCAAGTGCTGATATCAAATTTCGAGCAAGCAAAAGATTCAAAGGCATAAGATGCAAAAAAATTTGATCTCTGCTGTATGCATATACAATTTTTCACCTCAGCAACGAGAATATAAATACAGGTAAAAAGTAGCCAAATGTATAATATAAAAAAAAAAACTTAAAACCTTTTTAAGTGTGTCCGAACGTATTCTTGCTAGCCTACTTTATTTCTACCAATTAGTATTTACTTTACTATTACTATAATTAGGTAGGTAGGTACCTTCCAAGCGTTTCGAACGTTTCATTATTTTCATTATTTAGTTATTTTCTCCTAAATCCTTATTTCGAATTAAATTGTTCCTAACACATGCTGGTTTCGTAGCTAAGAAGATAAAGAGATAGAGCCAAATGAAGGGGTATAAGTATTTCGGACTTTGTAGTATTTGTAGATTTGTAGCGGGAACGCGAAAATGTACCGTTAATTATAATAGGTCTTTACCTATGAAATTGCCGTATTGCAGTACAGACTTTTTCAAACAAAAAAAAGTTTTGATTGGCTATGAATTCTAAATTCAAATTAATTTTGTTTTAAAAATATGACATTCTATTTACAATATAAGTCTTTTGTTTATTGATTAGCGTTGTATTTTCATTACATTTCAACATTTTTCCTCATAATGGATACTTTGAAATTTCGTGTAATTATGGAATATGAGTTCCGTCGTGGCACCAACGCGGCACAAACAACACGTAACATCAACGACGTTTACGGAGAGAACTGTACAAACGAACGTACAACCCGTTATTAGTTTGCTCGGTTCCGTTCTGGGAATTTTGACTTGAAAAATGAACCTCGTGGTCGTCCGGAAACTTTGGTCAACAATGATGAATTAAAGGCGATTGTGGAAGCTGATGAATCTCAATCTAGAGCTGAGCTGGCAGCAGCTTTTGATGTTAGCATCAAAACAATATTGGTCCATTTGCGACAGATTGGCAAGATAAAAAAGCTTGATAGATGGGTGCCCCACGAACTTAACGATCGCCAGCGCAACGTACGCGTCGAGACTTTCCTTGCGCTGCTTAACCGGCACAGAAATGAAGGAATTTTGAACCGAATTGTTACGTGCGACGAAAAATGGATTCTTTTTGACAATCGAAAGCGCTCAGCAAGTTGGTTAGATCCTGGTTCGGTACCAAAGCAATGTGCAAAACGAAAAATGACCCCTAGAAAGGTGATGGTCACAGTTTGGTGGTCTAGTGCTGGTGTGATTCATCATAGCTTTTTACAAAACGGCGAGAGCATTACTGCAGATGTGTACATTGAAGAACTGACCACAATGATGGCGAAACTCGCACGTCTGCAACCAGCTTTGGTCAATCGGTCGTCTCCACTGCTACTTCACGACAACGCGCGACCCCATACTGCACAACAGACCGTCTCTAAGCTGCATGAGTTGGGTTTGGAAGCTCTCCCTCATCCGCCATACTCACCAGATCTTGCGCCTACCGACTATTACTTTTTCCAAAATTTGGACAACTTTTTAGCGGGACAAAAAATCAATTCCCGAGAGGCAGTACAAAACGCCTTTGAAGAGTTTGTTGTCTCCCGTCCTGCTGATTTTTTCAAGGAGGGCATCCATAAACTGCCACAGCGTTGACAAAGATGCATTGATTGCAGGGGTGTTTACTTTGAATAAAAGAAATAAATAAGTTCGAAAAAAAAATACTTTAACTTTTTTCAAACAAAACGGCAATTTCATAGGTAAAGACCTAATATTATTGTAATATTCAAGTGTTCAAGTTGTGGTATTTCATGTTATGTACAATATCACAACAACGTGAAAAAATACCGTGAACAATCTTACCACCTTTCTACCACAGATAAAAATACATTCGTGTTCTCTCCAAAACGCAATAGAAACATTCAATAATAACCAACGCTTCATTGAAGCCGACTTGGTTTCGACGAGACTAGACTTGAGCGGGACTTTGTCTCGACTTTGGTAGTTATTTATAAAACTTAAACAAAATGTAACCTAAAGCTCGCTAGCGTCGCGTGGAGTCACAATATCAAAAACTCTTATTGCCCATGCAGTGAGCAAAATACGATTTTGCACACTATTTTCTCGCAGCAAAAGGTTCCTGTTCGAGCTGCTGAGGTGAAAAACATATTGCTTTATTGAATCTAAAAATGTCGCTACATTGAAAGCCCAAGCGGACACCATTCCACAAATATCAACACCATCCAACGTACCCACTCAACTAATTAAGAAATAACCGTAATTAATTCACCCTTCGATCGATTCCAGCAACAGGCTGTGCTTAAATAATGGTACCTCATACCCAATTACACGACGGCTATTAGGGCTCGAAACTCTATAAGCACATTACTCCTGGTTTGTTTACCTCGTGACTAAGGAGCCACTTCCAAAAGCGATTATAATGCCGAGCTTTGAGTAACTATCCAAAGTGCTTTGTGTTGTGTTTCGTTTTATAATTTTTGTTGTAATTTAGCGTGGTTTTGCTACAAATTATACGTGTTTCCTCTTGAAATCTTAAATTTCCGGGATAAAAAGTAAAAGAAAGTCGTGTTAGTTACACTATTTATAACTCAAGAACGGCTGAACCAATTTGGCTGAAAATTAATGGGGAGGTAGCTTAGAACCAGGAGACGGACATAGGATACTTTTTATCCCGTTCGACCGCATTTTAATAATTCACCCGTGCGAAGCCAAAATGTCTCACTAAATAATCTTCTACGTGACATTAGTCAAACAAAACTGTTGTTAACTCTACAAAGAACATTAATTAGTGAATAAATTAACCATCGTAATGACCTTATAATATTTTCTACTAGCCGCGCCTCGCGGTTTCACCCGCGTGGTGAACATTTTCAATAATAAACACGACAAATAAAAATTGCGAAAATGTTCCATCCGTTCATGCGTTATGTGATGACCAAGGAAAATAGAGATTCATTTTTATATTATATAATTTATTTATAGTCTATAGTAATATTAAAGAGGAAAGTTTTGTATGTAAGTATGTTTGTTACGAATTGGCTCAAAAAATATCTGGACTGATTTTTAAAATTCTTTCACCATTTCAATGCTACATTATCTCTGATTAATATAGCCTATTTTAATTGCACGAAAAAAATGTTTATGCCGAAATGTTTAAAAAATAAATGTCCACCCGTGCGAAGCCGAGACGGGCTGCTAGTATTATATAAAGATTACAAAGACACAGATTATAGAAACTTATAAACGGCACATTATATACATATCTATTTATATAGCTATAAATGATGAGGAGTCCATTTTGCACTACATATGCTACACTCAGAAGTTATCTTATTTTATTTAGATTATACACGAACAGAAAATACACAGATTATAGAAACTTATAAACGGTACATCATGTCATCATGTCTTCATGTGTCTTCTCGGTTCGTGTATAATCTGTGTATCTATCTAGATACCAATAAAATAAGATGACTTCTGAGTGTAGCAAATGGAGTGCAAAATGGAGTGCAAAATGGACTGCTAATATCTTCCCCATATCTTCCAAGTAATTGCATAGCTGGTTTAATTGATCCCTTCATTTACCCCAAAACAGGCGATGCGTTAAACACATAACTATAAGCGTGTTTACCGCCAGACTATGATCCGCCGCAGAATATATAGTATGAGGATTGTGGCTGTGAACAAACGTCTTTATAAACATGGACATTAATAATAATAATAACGCCCAAGGACCACATACATAGATCATGGACCCTAACTAGGATTCCCTGTGTCTAGGGACTCAACTACGAGCACTATGGTCTCACAACACCCAGACACTACAAGTATTTGCGCTTTTTTTCTGTGCACAAATACTTGTCCTGTTGGGAATTGAACCCGCCGCCTCCGGGTTATGAGCCAACCTACTCAACCACCACACCACAGAGGCTGTGATATTAAACTCGCCTTGCTTTTTTATTTGGTTGGTTAATTTTTATAAACTCTATAAATAAAAAATCATTTTAAACAAATCTTACACTGGTAACTTTGACCATTTTATTAATACTCACAATCAAATGTTTAAATGGTAATTAAAACAAATAGATCAACCACATCGTCTAAATTCAAATTTTCCACTCGAATGTTTTGGGGAAATCGGAGAAATCCAATAAATTGGCAACATTGCCTATTTTGAATAGATATTGCCAACAGTATTTGACGCCATATGAACACCCAACCCGACAAACACCCAATTTGCTCCCGATTTAGTTAACGATCTGTGATGAAACCGTGTCATCTGGCAGGTCCGTTATTTTAAATGTTTTGTTTTGACTCTATTTGGTGAATATGTTACCTACGCAGATTGCCGTAATGTGATTGGATTCCTGGTTGATGAATGTGTATCTAGGAGCTAAGTACAGCATTGGAGTTTTGGCGGGAAAGCGAAAAAGAATGCGTCACCGCATTGTATTGTTTTTCAAAATTTGTGTTATTTTCAGTGTTAATGCATAAAATTGGTGGCATTCTATTCGTTAAGTGCTGGTTTTACAGGCGCGAGTGTGGGAAAATGGTATAATGATGGTGAAATGTTTCTTTTTGTGTTGTTTCCAAAACTCCATAGAAGTTTCGAGTAAAGTTGCCACCACTTTACTAGGAGTATGACTTTGACTAGACTATGACTTTACTTGATGACTTCGACTGTGACTTGACAACAATGAAATCAGTAAAATATCCACCAATTTACTGTGGCATTTTGACTGACAAAATAAGACTTTGACATGAAATAACCGTACAAAATTCCTCACTTGACATTGGCAAAATTATCGCTAAAAAGCGATAGCAGGCCATTAAACGAAGAGAAGAAGAAGTATCAATTACTTGACACTGGTTAAATACACAAAAGTGTGGAGCCAAAACATTAAAAAAATGTACAGCATCAATATGCATGGATAAACATTATCAGCTGGAGGTATAATCACTTGCCTCTATCAGGGACTGATCGTCAAAATTGGGCATTTTAGATGAGACTGGTCCTATCAAGAAATTTCGATGACTCAGGTCTCTTTAATAATCCTAAAATTTACCATCTCCTCAGATGAATTACCTTCGCAAAATACTTAAATGCGAGTTGCATTTAAGTATGTTGCGAATGATTGCTATCTCTATCATAGACATGTGTTTTCATTGGAGCACACACATAGTTTTGTCATAGTTAGCATTAGTTAACCGCTCGACGAGCCCGCAAAGCACAAGTTAGCATGAACATTCAAGATAGTTTTATACTCTTTTCAAAGGTTTATATAAAATATTTTTACAGAAGCATGGACGGTAGCGTAAACAAACTTTGTTGAAAACTTTGCTAAGTAAATTTTAGTTCAGATTTTCTAACAAAGCAAAATATAAATTTATTTGTTTGTAATAAGTATTAATCAGAGTTGTATTGCCTGAGGCGCAATTCATTAAATAGCCGGAGCTAGCTTTATAATTTTGTAGATTAGAATACTTTATAGTTTTGTGTAGACAAGCAGGACTTGTCTTTATAAACATTTAAGTACCAAATTAACAAGGGTGCATTAGTTATTATTTATTATTAAGTACTAGCTGTGCCCCACGGTTTCACCCGCGATAAATTTTTACCTAACCTACTCCTGAAAATAATAAACGCAATAAAAAAACAATGTGAGAGTTTTGGCGGGAAAACGGAAAAGATCACGTCGCCGCATTGTACTATTTTCCAAAACTTGTGTTATTTTCAGTGTTAGTGCATAAAATTGGTGGCATTTTATTCGTTAAGTGCTGGATTAGTGGATTTATTCGTTAAGTGCTGGAGTACAGGCATGAGTGTGGGAAAGTGGTATAATGATGGTGAAACGTTTCTTTTCGTGTTGTTTACAAAACTCCATAGAAACTTCTGGTAAAGTTGCCACCACTTTACTAGGAGTATGACTTGACTACACTAGACTATGACTTAACTTGATGACTTGGACTGCGACTTGACTTGATACTATATACTATAATATTAATGAACTTGAGAAATTATAAATTACTTGACACTGGCTAAATATACAAACTCGTGGAACCATAAAAAAAAAAATTAGCGAAAATGTTCTATATGTTCACCCGTGATGCGATGACAAAAAGAAATAAAGATTCATTTTCATATATATGGATTTGAATCCTTTCTTATTGTAAACTAGCTACGCCCCGCGGCTTTACCCGCGCGGTAAAAAATTTCTAAACTTACCTAATTTTTTCTTTCATAAGAACCTTCTCCTGACAATAATAAACAACAACAAAAAGAATTAACGATAAAATTCCATCCGTTCACGCGTGATGCGTTGACGAAGAGAAATAAAGATTCATTTTTATAGTAATATGAAAAGCTATAACAAACTCGAAACTGTAAACAACTTTATTTTTTAATATCCTGTCTTAACAGTAAAATAAAAGCAGACTTCAAACAAAACGTCAGTTCTCCAAAATACCGAAGACTCTAGATTTAGATACCCTGCGTGTGCTAAACAAAGGAAACTCCGATCTTATCAGTCCAATTCCATAATTGGAATTAATTAGACAAAAATGTTCGACCTTCTATGTAAAGTTGAACGTTTTTTTTATTGTAACGATCTCATACTGGCCGGTTAGACAGAAATTGAATGGAGTTTATATAAACGTTGGCTTTTAGTGGTAGCAAATTAATTTGTGTATTTAACGCGGCTATTGAATTTTCTTGCTAGTTTATCAGCCTTATTCGTCTGTTGGGTATAATAACGTTTTATGTTGATATTTACTTTTATTATATTTGCAGTTGTATTACCTACATTTTAAATTAACAGCCTCTGTGGTGTGGTGGGTGAGCAGGTCGGCTCATAACACAGGCTGGCGGGTCGATTCCCGCGACAGGACAAGTATCAGTAGATAAAAAAGTATCAAGCAAGGTACCGTAATTGATTTAGCGCCTTTTTATTATCATAAACAACATTTAATTCATAATAATAATAACGCCTAACGATCATATACCTAGATCCTGGACCCTAACTAGGATTCCCTGTGTCCAGGGACCCAGGAACTACGACGACTATTCTCCCACAACACGCAGACTCAGAAAAAGTATATGCACTTTTTTCTGTGCACAAATACTTTTCCTGCCGCGGGAATCGAATCCGCCGCCTCCGGGTTATGAGCCGACCCGCTCAATCACCACACCACAGAGGGAGGGAGGGGAGAGAGAGATTATAAATACTATATTCTATTATCTGCAATAGGAAAATTACTCTCAATCTCATTACCTAAACTTTACGACATTAAACTTATCTATTACTCACCTTCCTAATCAAAAAGCCGGCCCCATAAAAACCAACCTCAATTATGCAGTTCTTCAAAAATGGTTTAATCGAAGCGTTCAATCCATTTATGCGTTACGGGATATCAACCGTACTTTGTCACCGCCGTGAACGTAGTGAGGGAAGGTTGGAGGGGGACTCAAAGATTCAAACTTATCGTGATCATATAGCGTAATTTAAGATTTCCGTGCAACTTGCCTTCAAGCCATCATGGGCTATCAAAATCGACACATATCTTCTTTCAAGAAAACGTTTGACCAATGAAAGAACACGTGGATCACGTCATAAAAAAATTCTAGCGTTTTCATTGGTTTTATGAGACGCTATTAATTTCAAACGCTTTTATGAGAAGAAAGATGGTCGATTATTATGAGCCCATGTTAGTCCTGCTGGTAAAGCCTAGTGACACTGCAATGATTAAAGGCATATTATGATATAAACGCTTTTTGTCAGGGACTATATTAGAGTGGAATCACAGATTTTAGAACGTATCCTATCCAGCTTAGCGGTTTTTTAATACAAAATTAATTATGTAAATAAAATAAATGGCATGGCATCACCTCCGGACATATTGTCACTTAAAATCAGCACACAAATTGTGGTCAAACACTACCCTGACAGGTTATAAGAAAGGTACGGTCACTGCCCGTGGTCCACATAGTTTAATACCGGGCTGTACCAGGGTCTTCTATTTCGTTCCGTGGTCCATCTAATTTAAGGGTTTCTGACCCTGAAAACCGTCCCTGTTTCTGGCCATACCTGTTCCATTCCCTTAATGAAGTCGTTCCACTGGGCGTTTTCCTCCTAGCTCTTTGCTATTCACAACTGAATGTAAAGCTGATTGGCGCATTCTGATGCATTCATAACCAATACTATCATATCTATTATATCATAACATTGATTTAGTTATAAAAATTACAGCAGGTTATTCTAGTATTTTCAATTATCACAGTTTGATCGACATTACAGTGTAGATGTAGGCTGGTATAAATACATAATTACAGCAGTGAAAAAACCTTTTAACTTTACGAGACGCCCAGGAGCAATTGATAAATTAAAGTAATTAATTGTATTTCGTATGAAATGTACAAACAACATCTTGTAGCACTATAACCCAGAAAACCCACCGTCATGTATTTATTTATATAGTTCTTCACAAGTCTAGGTAAACAATTAGCTTGAACGGCTTCCCACTAGCTCTCTAACTTTACTAGTAGAAAAAGTATAACGTATGTTCCATTTTTTCCTTCCCACGGCTGAACCGATTCGTTGAAAAATTTAAAGCAACGAGATCAAAATAGAATAATTTTTATTTCGGAAAATAAGTTACTGCACAAAAAAGGGAAATCGTGTAACGCTTTTAGTATTTATATCGCTTAAATAATGGTATTGTGAGTTTTTTTTTTGCATCCCCATCCATCCCCTTTCCATTAAAAGCAATTTTGTTTATAAACCTATTCACTCTCCATTTAAATTAAATACATACAGGAAGGGAACCAATTCAGTCGATTAAATGGGTCAACAGTCAATAGACTACAACTCGAGGAAGTGGCCACTTACCATCTCTAACAACTTAATGCTTCTGGCGTGATGGATATAGATACTTGCACAACAATCGACACTCCACTGATGTATGGTTAGGTCACAGATAATATAGAATAGGAGACATTTCAATCAATACTTGCCTAAAATAAAAGTACCAAACAGGGTATCTCTAAATATATATAACTCAAAGGTGACTGACTGATTGACTGACTGACATAGTGATCTATCAACGCACAGCCCAAACCATTGGACGGATCGGGCTGAAATTTGGCATGCAGGTAGATGTTATGACGTAGGCATCCGCTAAGAAAGGATTTTTCGAAATTCCACCCTTAAGAGGGTGAAATGGGTGGTTGAATTATTTTCCCATAGGCCACGCCGCGGGCGAATAATATAACGAATAAAAATATTCAGTCTTTGAAAAGTGAAAATTCTCAAAGAGTTACCAATTCTTCTCTTTTACAACACTTGTCGAAATAAAAGAATCTGACAATACTAAAATCTTTCATAAATTAGGGTTATTTGTTATCTAGTATTTCAATGAAAAAATTAAATTAAAAACTGGATTTAAAATTTTTTAGGAAATTCAGGAATCAAACTATCAAGATGTTTCCTAAAAGCTTGGGCCACAAATATTTTTGTATAACATTAACACCAAACATACCTGAGTATCTCTGAGTAAACCTCAGAAAAATATCATAAAAGAGTAAACTTAAGTTCTTAGTAAATCTTGTGTCCATGGCACCAAACTAATCGTTTACCATATTTCTCCGGTGGCGTGACTTTTTGAGCCATAACACGACCGCTCTCCAAATGTGCTTGTGATTGCTTACAATCAATTCCAAAGTTAGTTTCCTACGAGTGATATTTGAAATTTGCTGGTAATCTTTTGTGTTCACTTTCCATAGTTACAGGTAAGTGGTATGACATTAAATTTCAGTAAGTAGCGTAGTAATGGAAGCCACTCAAAATGGTGCTCTACGGGGAAGACCTATGTTTAGCAGATGACGTCTTAAGGCTGTTGATTTTTTTTATAATGATGATGTTTATTTACTTTCATAGCTGCTGCATTAATTCATTTATAAAAGGTATATTTATTGCTATAAATTAAGTATTTGTTTTTTAATAATTGTTATTAGATTTCTTTTAAATTGTCATACACCACCATCTACTCTTTTGCATTTAATACTGTCCATCCAAAAGTTGACTGGAAGAGATCGCTTTTAGCGATAAGATCGCCCATTGTAACACTAGTTTATAAGTTTTTCTTGATGCTTTTATATTTCATTGGTGGAACAATAAAGAGTTCTCTATCTATCTATATCTATGATGATAAACAAGTATAATCAAAAGAAAAGTAGTAGAAAATCAAATTGGCAGCGTTAGTATTTTTATTTCTGAGAGTTTTACGTCTGGACTGATTCGTATGATTTTTTACCAGAGGTGGGCTTAACTTCCGAGACTAGCGAAGGCAACTTTTATCCCAATTAAATCCTTCTTCGGGAAAACCGAAACAACATGGGCAAAACAGTAGGGCGCTTATGTAGAGGCACCGTACATACTCGTAATTTTAGAATATATAATTTAAATAGCCCAACCATTCAATCCACTTGTTTTTGGTTATTCTCTTTGTTTACCAACACGAACGGCCATAAAAGCAGAAAGTTATGTAAAATCATTTCGATCATTGACTACAAAATGCCCCGTTTCAATCCGCAAACTGAAACTAAAGGCAAATTGAAACATTTCACATAACGAGATATTGCTTTGCATCGCAACTACTGTATAAGTGGATTACGATCTGGTGGGATCGCAAACGGCAATGGTCGCATAACGACAGAATATACACGAGTGTTTCTATACTAGGTTATGCCCCAACTCTGTGCGAGGAAGGATTTTATAGTCAACTATTGATGTGGAGGCAAATTCCTGAACTTGGTCTATGGCAGCTGTAATATTGATGTCTCGTCCAAATGTGTCGTAATGACAAGAACCGAAATAGTTGTAGAACTGTCTAATTAAGTTTATAGTTTAGAACTCTGTATGTTTGTATAATATAATCTATCCTCTAGGAGCAGCAGTTCGGTTGTTAGTCCGGTTGACTAAAACATTGCAAATTTTCAGTGTTGGCAATAGTCCGATTGAAATCATTAAACAGTGTAAACTTGTTCTGCGACCGTCAGTTACTCGACAGCAAATGTGTTTCTAATTCGTCATAGGTTTCAGAAACATAGGAAACACTGTTAGATTTTTTTTCTAATTCAAATATGCTTTTTCCGAGATCTGGTTTATTCTGATTTAATGTGGCAATTTATTTTGTAGTGGGTAGTATAATTATTATTATTATTATTATTATTATTATTCCATATATATTATTATACGTCCAATGATCACATGCATTGATCCTGGACCCTAACTAGGATTCCCTGTGTCTAGGGTAGAACTACGAGGACCATGGTCCCACAACACCCAGACTCAAAACAAGTATTTGCGCTTTTTTTCTATGCACAAATACATGTCCTGCCGCGGGAATCAAACCCGCTGCCTCCGGGCTATGAGCTGCCTGCTCAACCACCACACCACAGAGGCTGTACCACCACCACAAGTATAGCTAGTAGTTGTTCTATTATCGTAGTAGTTAGTTACAATAATAATGGCACTTTGCCCGTAAAAAAACATTAGGTATTCTGTATCTTGAACTAATCACTTATTCATTCAGTTCTGTACAGACATAACATAACCTACATCCATTCAACGTATTATTATGTACGTAACAGAGTATAAATAGATAAACTACCGCATACATGTAAATAGGTATGAATTCGTCACGCGACCGATCTAAGCACTATTATTTATTCTGTGTCATAGTATGTGTATTAGGTTTTCGGTATATGGTTAATGTGACAGTTCACATCCAATCGTGCTTGAAATACTTGAACAGGGATCGGATTCTAGGAACTTATGCACAAGTTTACAAGTTTCATCTTAAATTGGCTGTTTGTAGGATTATAAGTTCTAATAGACCACTTAAGTAGTTATATAATTATATGGAATTAGTACAGTGATTAATTGAGATGAAACCAAGTTCAAAGCTCCCATATTTTCCTTTTATCGTATTCAAAATGTTTTTTTCCACACAGATATTGTCTGAAACGTTTTTATACACAATTATTAATATTGTGTAGTGCTAGTGCCATACAATGATAAGCATATTTTATATCACGGATTTTGTAGCTGATGTACCTACCTAATATTTAACAACTACGATCCAAACTATTTTTAGTATTGAGTTCATACAAAAATCCCATGGAAAGAGAACGTTCTGTATATCACGAATTAGTAAATTTTCCCGCCTACTATTATTTTTTTTCCTTTTAAAATACTATTTACTATGAACAGTAGCCAAACTTGTTCAGCCGTTCTCCATTGGTGCGCTTACTAACAAACAGCATTTAAATTTTTATGTAGTTAAAAATATGTCAAGACATTTCCAATATTCAAGGACAATTGTCAATTATCATACTTATCAATACTAATATAAAAATGTGAAACGTTGTCCGCATGTTTGTGTAGCTTTCTTTTCATAACGTTTTAACCAATTTAAATGAAACTGTGTACACAGATTGCTTACATTACATAGAATACTTTTTATACCGGAAAATAAAAAGTGTAAACGCGGAGCGTCTCTTTTTTTCATAATATTCGTAATTGGTACTCACAAGTCTTTATAAGATGCAATTCATGTAGTCCAATGAAAAGTCGGAGCGGCCAGTCTACGTTCCTAACTGCAAAGAAGTTCAATATAATATAAGTACTGCAAAACGTTGCTGTAAAATTGGATGGCAGAACTGAATGGACGGTTTTTACTTCCTTTGACGTTAGTTTTCCAAATGCATGTCCTAGAGTCGGGAGAGAAAATCAAAGTAAACTGAGGTAGACTGAGAAAAACTTGAGCTAAAAATATTACAATTCTCACGAATATGGAACTGCAAAGTGAATTGATGGAAAAGGCTTTAGGTACTTTTCTTCACAAATGTAAAATAAATAGATGGCATAGGTATAAAAATAGATAGTGTTTTATTGCTACTAGATAAACAGGTTTATTCCGATTACTTCCAAAATTTCGGAAATGTATTTTTAATCATTTAATATCAAAAGCTTATAACCCACTAATATCCACCAACCAAATGAAATACTATAATTAAATGTGCTGTTCAACTGAATACTAAATTAACATAATCTTCTACTGTTTTGGCTTGTATTGCTGTTATTTATATACTTTTAACCCATAGTATACATACCCATAGTAATAGCCTTCTAAGTTGGTCTTTCAAAATTAAATAAATAAATAAATATACGCATATACTGTGGGTGAAAAGTTTTGAGAAGTCTGCTACTTAAAAGCAAAAGCTTTTAAGAACCTCAATATAGCGTTGATTGCCGCTTTTTTATCTGACGTCACAACTGAAGGTCGAACAATTTAAATTTAAAATTTAACGCTAATAATTTCATAAGTGTGAGTCCACTCATGTCATCCAATCTTGTCATATCGTCCAGCGAAGAAGCAGCTAATGTTATTAGTCTATCACGACCGTAAGATCAGCTTCTGCCTAAGACTTCAGCCTGAAGTACATTCAACGAAAGTGGAAGGCGACTCTGCTATCTCAAGTTTAATCCCGCTCCGAGTTTTTAACGCTCTTTATCCTTACTGCAAATTGGCGTGTAAACAAATAAGAACAGACTTTGAGTTCCGCAGAGATTAGAAGCAAAGTTTAATGGCTGCTCTCAAGCCGCCGAACACGACAGGAGTTAATAAGTCGAGAAATTCATTCGTCTAATAGAAGTACGAAATAATTGTGGGGTGTAATGTAAGGAGGTAGGAGGTCGTTAAGCCCACACTTGTTTTAGGGAAATAATTATGGCATGTCGTACAAAATAATCAAAAAGTACATTGATGAAATTGTTTACTTTCGTTGATAAAACGATAGCATGGCGTTTGTTCTGTGAATAAATCCTCAGACAAAATATTATCACGAAATCATCCAAAAACATACAACCTTAGGTATTACTTTAGTTCATACGGGTTTTGGAAAAGAGGTACCTCGGCCCGCGGGTCAAATTCCCCTATCTGTCCCCCATTTACTTACCATTTTACGGAGGAGGGCGTTGACATCTGCGACACAGTCTCGTACTTCTGCAGGTGTCATCGATTCCCATTTTCTTTTAAGTGTAATTGTTTTTGGTTCCTAATAAAATACTTTATTATTTATTTATTATTATTTATTTTGTTTTTTCTGGGTGAAAAGTATCATCAGCAGACAACCAAAGACAAACGTCCACCAAGTATGAACTTATCTAAATATACGAGTATATAACTCAAAGGTGACTGACTGACTGACATAGTGATCTATCAACGCGCAGCCCAAACCACTGGACGGATCGGGCTGAAATTTGGCATGCAGGTAGATGTTATGACGTAGGCATCCGCTAAGAAAGGATTTTTCGAAATTCCACCCTTAAGAGGGTGAAATGGGTGGTTGAATTATTTTCCCATAGGCCACGCCGCGGGTGAAGCTGCGGGCAGAAGCTCGTTATAGCATAAATGCATTCACATGAAGCCAGGATATGGAAGACGGTCTTTGTTAGCACCGGTGCCAGATAGAACTCGGACCGATTTGGAATCGTCTTGTGTACATTGGTCCTAAGATTAAAACGTTTCTATGTGTAAATCCAAGAGGCTTCAAAGAACTCCACTTCAGTCTGGCCTTTTAATTTAAATTAGCTCTTACCTTGCTCATATTTCTCATCATGTCTTATTTTGTAGAAAATGGGCTTTTCTTAGACCTGTTTCCATTTTATCTTAAATGAATTTATCTAGGCCTTGTGAATAATTTGCTAACTGCTTTAATTGCGTTCATAATTTAAAAGCTTACACTTTAATTAAGATATTACCTATTTTATTTTGTGGAATTATTAAATTTTATTTATTTATAGCAGAGCCCCACCACGGTTCTATGCACGTGGACAATGTCCTCTGTCACGTGGAAAAACTTCTCAGTTGAGGTGTGATGGTGTCTCAGAATGCACTCAGAGTGCAGAGTCACGCAAGACATTATAATTCGATTTCTAATTGGCGGTACTGCAACTGCTATGGGCAGTCGTGTCACGCATCACAGTCTCGTACTTCTTCAGGTGTCATCGATTCACATTTTCTTATAAGTGAAAATGTTTTTGGTTCCTAATAAAATACTTTTAAAAAAACTGGATATTAAAACATGTGGGATAACATTATAAAAAATTGCCTTCCTGTTTTATTTATTTTATTTAAAGTCGTCAGTTGAAAATTATATAACTAAACGTTTTTTTTTAAATTTTGTTTTAATGCAATAGTTATAATTATTGGTGGTTTATTTAGTGTAGGGTTCATTAAGTTAGTCAGCTTCTGTAGTGTGGTCGTTGAGTAGGTCAGCTCATAACCTGGAGGCGGCGGTATAAAGATACTGCTAGAATCCAGAATAGAAAAAATGTTAAAAGACCTTGTGTCTTAATTCAGTTTCAATATTATTTTTAATGCATTCATTGTATAGGTACATTATCGTATCTCCTCCACAGGTACAGCCAAATTATTTTTCTCCAATAATTATGTGGTTCCTTGTAATTAATCATAATTAAACCTTATATTTAATTTATTTTATAATAATAACTTGAGAAATAATGAATATCTAAATATTATATGTTGTTTATGAATTCTTTAGAGAATAATCTCGAAATGGTTTTATAATTATAATACCTAGCAATAAATTAAATGTTTCCCATTAAGTAGTTAAATAAACATTTTACTTCATAAATTAACTTAATTATCAATCAAAACCGTAACAAGAGAAGCCTTGGAAACAATGCAAAATAAACTTAAGGAGAGTTACACCACGGCGACTCTGAACCATTTTGATATTATGATAGACGGTTTGTTAACAACGGATCCATTAAAATAATTGAAATTTTCCCAATGAATATTATAGTGTCTCTTCCCTTACGTTATTAATCACGCCGCTAGCTAAAAAGGTACAGTCGCACACTGAAACTTAAAAATGAAGACAACCACGAATGAATGAAACCAAAACTGGTGCCACTAGGTGGACTGACGATCTGCTAGGCGATCATGTAACTTGATTGCAACCAATAGAAACACATAAATGTATGGATTTGACAGTTTCAATACGCAGCTTATGTGTATAGTTACTATGGAAATATTCAAATTCGGATTGAAATTGCTATCAAAGTTCCGTGACCACCCCACTGCTAGGCGATCATGTAATATGATTGCAACATATAGAAACACAAAATTGTATCAATTTCACAGTTTCACAGTTTTTTTATGATGTTTTGGCTCCACACTCTTGTGTATTTAGGCAGTGTCAAGTAATTGATAACTTATCAAGTTTAATGATATTTCACGCAAATATGTGTCAAGTCACAGTCATCAAGTCAAGTCATAGTCATACTCCTAGTAAAGTGGTGGTAACTCTACTTGAAGCTTCTATAGAGTTTTGGAAACAACACGAAAAGAAACATTTCACCATCATTATACCATTTTCCTACACTCACGCCTGTAATCCAGCACTTAACGAATAGAATGCCACCAATTTTATGCACTAACACGGAAATTAACACAAGTTTAAGAAAATAATACAATGCGGTGACGCAATCTTTTTCACATTCCCGCGAAAACTCCAGTTTCACAGTTTTAGTATCAAAATGTTCAAATTTGGAATGCAGTTACTCCTGTTGCATTGCGAAGTTCTGTGATCGCCCCCCAAGTAATACTACGGGGAGCCCATGGATGAAAGAAGCAAGCTGCTGTTCAAAGTGACGCTTTATGGGGGCAGTCTATGTTCAGAAGTGGACGTCTTCAGGCGTCAGACGATAATGATAATAATGACGAAAGCACCAATATTTATTTCCATATTTCAGGTTGATTAAATAAATATCTGAGGACATTTCACACAGCGCCATTTAGCCCCAAACTAAGCAAAGCTTGTACCTATGGGAACTAGATAACTGATACAATACTTAGATACTTTTTTGTTTGTAAATACATACATAGAATACAATATAACACCCAGACACAGAACAAACATCGATGTTCATCACACAAATGTTTGTCCTGGGTGGAGATCGAACCCACAACCCACAGTTCATAAGGCAGGGTTACTACCAACTGAGCTATCGGGCCAGTCAAAGATTGATTATACATTGTTAATAATTGTAGATTACAGACGTTATCGTACTAACTTGTTCGTGTTTTAAGTTTATTCTCTTTCTCCCTCCTTTTCTCGTATTTCCCTACTCATATAACCATTACGGCAAGTGATTTCACAAGTACTAACTTTTATGTTCTCGCCTGTATCTACTAAGGTAGTTATTTAACAAAAGGAGCCCTAAATGTGTTTGAGAGCTTCAAACGCGAGCTGAAATACAAGCCCCATTCAACTTTGATCTTTATTTTATCCTTAGGTACTTATAAATTTAAATGAACCTTACTTTTGTGACAAGATAAGCAGGTAGATTTCGTGATGGTAAACGTTCATTTATTACAACTGAGGGCTACCGTGCTTAAGAAGCACGTTGTCACCTTAAGACATCAGTCGTTATGTCAAGACTTCAGGTGACTTAAAAATCTTTCATTAAAGCTGAACTTGCTTCTATTATAGACATTTGTGATAGAGATTTGTGTGTGGTGATAAATATTTATTCCGTTTCCGTTAAAAATTAAACCATAAAAATTAATAATTATTATTTGTTGATCTATATACCCGTGTGCTGTGTAGATCATTGAAGAAGTAATGCTAGCGTAAAGCGCGTTTCTTCACCACAATCAAATTTATATATATACGAGCTTCTGACGACAGCTTCGCCGTGGCGTGGCCTATGGGAAAATAATTCAACCACCCATTTCACCCTCATAAGGGTGGAATTTCGAAAAATCTTTTCTTAGCGGATGCCTACGTCATAACATCTACCTGCATGCCAAATTTCAGCCCGATCCGTCCAGTGGTTTGGACTGTGCGTTGATAGATCACTATGTCAGTCAGTCAGTCAGTCACCTTTGAGTTATATATATTTAGATAGAAGATATATATGGCACTCTTGACAGTGCATTTATGGTGTGATGATTGTTGATTCCTGCGACAAGACAACTATATGTACACAGAAAAAAAACGCACATACTTGTTCTGAGTCTGGGCGCTGTCCATACTCCTCGTAGTTCCTGAGTCTCTAGACACAGAGAATTCTAGATAGGGTTCAGGATATATGTGTTTGATCGTTGGGCGTTATTTATTTATTTACTCTAATCACTGAATTCGGTTAGGCTTGTCCAATAACATTGCATTGCACGCACGAAAGTGTATAAATATATAAGTGTAATGTGCTCCGATCGCTTTATTACTATAAAACTAAAACGATTAGAAAATAACGTGATAACGTAATGGCTTTATTTTTTTCCAATAATAATATAGCATTTTTATTGCTGGTTTTAAGTTTTAACAACGTACAAACAAATTGACATGAACTTTCTTTGTTGTGCCCTTTACTTGTTTAACTAGCTAACACTACAATAATATAATAAATACTACAAAATTCTACGAGCTACCTACTAAAAAAGTTAGAATATATACAAGCCGCGATATATTGACAGTCCAAATGCTCCAACATACTGTCATACTATCGTCGTCTGGTCGACGCGACGCGTGACCAAAATGCTGGCACTTATTTGGCGCAACGAATAAGCATTGCAATTCAACGGGGCAATGCTGCCAGCATGTTGGATACGCTACCTTCTGGTAGTGGGCTTGAGCATTTGGACTGTCTATAGGTCACCGCGGCCAGTATATAGTCCAAATGTTTCTTTTTTTTGTAGTAGGTAGTTTTTAGTATTAGTTATTAAATCATTGTAGTATTTAGAAAATAAAGGCAATTTGCCGTGTTAAAAAAATCAGTAAGTAGCGTACCCAACATGATGGCAGCATTGCCCCGTTAAAAAACTTACGTTTAATTTCCACTATATATTACTACGTTAATGAATTGCGCAAAACATGTAATTACCTACATTTTAGCTATATGAAAACCAAAAGTATCTCACGATTGTAGCTAGCTTTACAATTAGCCTTGAAGTTGGATTGCGCGACATTCTGCGGTCGACTGTACCGCAGTTTCGCGTTTAATCTCTTTGATGTAACCTGTGAAGCGTGATTTATATTTAAACACCTTTCTGTACGTTTGTTCGTCGTCAAGCGCGGGCGGCTCCAATTTCAAGCTTCGGCGGAGACTTAAGCGATGGGATACGGTGTAATCCTTTGACGTAGTGCGGCGTGCTTACCTCAACTGACGTGTAGGTAATATCAGCAATGGGTTTTCTCTGTTTCATATATAAGCAATAAGGAACGAAAGTAACTTATTAGATTATCGCAATCGTTCTACGTTTAGCATACTGTAAGTGATTACTGCGTACACAGGAACGTTTTCAATCAAAATTTTACGGGATATTGAACAATTTTTATGTAGTAGTCAATCCATTAATAAAAATTAATTCGAAATTTTCTTCAATGCCTTGCTTCTTTATATAAGAATATTTTCATTTCAGAATAATAAACCGGCTGTTACTGTAATAATACCCACCTTTAGATAATCAAGATAGAGAAAGAGTAGAAAGGTTATAGTGGTTCATCGATAAAAAATTATTATGAATAAAAATATTAAAATTATTCAATTAATCTTCGACATTTATTACCCATTAGTCTTTTAGTAATATCTGAGTAAGTTATAGTAACTTTTTGAAGGTTTTCGACCATAATACGAAATAATAATTTAAACCACAAAATGCTAAAAAGTTACTCTTACCGCTTTATCATCTTGTGGTTTGCTTTTTAGAACTTTACTTTTTTCCACCAAAATAAATTCATTTAAAAACCAACATAAATTAACTTTATAAACTATTTTCTTATACTATGTGCGATATGTGCTGGTAGCGATCTTTTTTATAAAACATTGGGTTGTACAAAGAAGAATGTAGAAAAACATTTTTTCGATAGTATATTATCAATGCTTTACCTAAATTAAAAAGGATTTTGTTGCTCAAATCCCTTAATTAAATTTATAATTCAACACTTTGTGATTTAGCTCCTCGCTCATAGGTAGATAAACCATATAAATCCTTGGTATTATACCCGCACCTAATCTTCAAAGCTCAGGGTTTTACTATTAAAATTTTAATTATAATGAACGTGTTATGTCTAGAGTTAACCATGAGATGCAGAACATCACAACCGGGTTTCTTCATTATGAATTAATAATATTTTACTAGGTGGTAGGACTTTTCTGCAAAGTTCGTCTAGAAAGGTAGTGAAATTACTGGGCAAATGAGACTTTATGAACTGATCTCACAATCTAGTAATAAGATTACTAGACTGTGCTAATGTCTCGGTATGACATGCGCAGTGCAGTGTCACGCGAAACTCTATACTCTAACTCTAATGGTGAAAATTTGCGAATTGCTATTCTGGTTTTTCACTGCAACTTTCAGTTCTGAGTGTTCCATAAACGTATATTATTATTGTTTCCATCGCAATAAACCACTCACAACAACACAACAAGTTCTCCGCACAGACATTTTTTTAAACCGCATTGTTTATATTGCTGCCAATCAAGCTTTACCTCATATCTCCAACTTTATAACGAGCCATGGCTTACTTCGGGATTATTCAAATTCGGTATTCGTAATAAATTAATTTTTAATGTGTAAAGTTTTTATAGGATCAAGGGTCAACCTAACTTAGGTTTAGGCGAACCTAAGAAAATAACCTGTTCGGTCCAGGTGGTTGTGCCTACCCTTTATAATTTATCTTTTAGTTTCCTACAGCTATCGCAATGAATGATTAATATTCGGGATACTCCACACTTGTATATTTGTATGACCGTTAAAGAATTTAGCATATTGTAATTAATAAGTTATTCTTGGCCCACCCTCATTTTTTATATTTAATTTAATATTTCTGTGACCAAAACAAGGTATATATTATTATAAGTAAATATCGAGCTCACTTTCCAGTCTTTTTATTCGCAACCTCAAAAATACATATATAATTTTTGAAGTAAAACTTCTTTACGCACGATTGACTTGGGGAGTAAGCTGGTGAATGCGTAACGAGGCGAACGTAAATTAAAAGTTGTTGGTTCACGTCGATCTCCATTGTCAACATAACAAAATTAATTTTATTAATACTTTACTTATTATGTTGGTATGTTCGGTAAAATGACAATTCACAATTTTCAAAATAGCCACATTAACATTATACAATGCCAAAACAAAGTAATACCGGTCGATAGATGGAGCTGAAGAAGTTTGACTTCAGTCGTGTGGTCTAAAGCACACACGTTTTTATTCTGTGCACAAATACTTGTCACGTCACTGAAATCGATCCTGCCACCTCCGAGTTATGAGCCAACCTGCTCAACCGCCTCACCACAGAGACTGTCAAACAATAATTGTGTCTGTACTCTAAAAAATTCATTAGATTTGTCGACGAGGCAATACAATTAATGCTAACAAAATTGATAAATGCTTATCGTATACCTAACTTACTGTATACTTATTTCCGTATTACAGAACGATGCTTAGTCATCGATCGGTGCTTAAGCAGAAATTTCATTCATAAAGTGATTAGTGAATGAAATCTCTGCTGGAGCACCGATCGATGACTGAGCATCGTTCTGTAATAGCACCCTAATGACGTATACATTTTGAAAGGCAAAAACTCTGAGTGTAAATTAACATGTGTTAAGTAGGTACTTGTTTTCAGAAATTGTAGCCAACCGCCTCAAAGAATTCTTATTACGTCCCGTCCAATCCACGAATCTCTGCATTGCCGCTCCGGCCTGTTGGAGAGAAATGAATTATAGCTTGTGGAAATTGCCTCGGCTAATAACTTATTACAGTTTTCGCGTCCCACACAAAATAAGGGCCATGCAGGCGATGACGCAATAAAACTTTAGCACTTTCCTTGTCACTTTGTTTATGCTCAAACTCTCCAAAATTAGAGTGTGTTTGACATTGTTGTTTAAAATACACCTATTTATTTATATTCTGGATGTTAATAATAGTTTATATATGTATTTGCAAACAAATAGTACCTTGTCTTGAGCAGAGATACACGACTAAACGTGGTTCTTTAATTACGGACCTAAAAGTTAAAAATCTAATTACAAAATAACGATTTGAGAAAACAGCTACCCAATTTCTTGTAAACAAGATATGAAATTATTGTATAATTAGTTTGGCCGAAACCCTTCGTGTTTATACTCAAATAAGTAACGTGAGTCGAATGAAATTCGCGAATACCTACGATGCTCTCGTAAACGTGATTCTTGGTATTCTAATAACTAATAACTCGGTACATTTT
This sequence comes from Ennomos fuscantarius, assembly GCA_905220475.3. Lineage (NCBI taxonomy): Eukaryota > Metazoa > Arthropoda > Insecta > Lepidoptera > Geometridae > Ennomos > Ennomos fuscantarius. The sequence continues at coordinate 4,268,068 of HG992031.1, read as the reverse complement.
GTTTTACGTATTTAGCCCTTTCAGAGTCTATGATCACAAAATCAACTAAACACTATTTTTGAAAGCCCAGTGCGACGAAACAAAATAAGCAGATGAAAAAATAATGTAAATAGTGACCGAATACAATGTAATGATGTTTTTCAAAAATGAAGTCTTAATGAACCTTCCCTAAAATACTTTGTCAACGTATTTTTTTACGGGAAGTATCTACGTGTACTTTTGGGGGAAAAAGCGCATCAATTCCTTATAGCAAACTGAATGTGTTCCCCTAAAATTTCTGGTACCAGTTATTCAACAGAATTATAAAATAATTATGACATCGATTACACTACCTTTTTTTTTACTGTCGATGGGTTTGCGTTTGACTACATCTCACCTGATGGTAAATGACGATGAGGTCGAAGGTGGAGCACGCTTACCCAGAAATAACCTATTTACTCTTGACTTAAAGACACCCAAGTTGTATGTGGATGGAAACACCGACGACGGGAGTGAGTTCCATTCCCTAGCCGTACGCACAATAAAAGAATCTGCAAAGCGTTTCGTACGAACAAAAGGTAAATCAACAACGTAAGGATGGTAACTCTGACCTCGCTGTGAGGTCCTGTAGTGGAATGGAGACCTGAAGACACTATTGTCATATTTCTAGTGACGTCTTTGAGCAAAAGCGTTGTAAAGAACCCCAACTATTACGAACGTACATAAGAATAAGTCTTATTAATATTTACATATTACATTAAATATTTCCTCTGTTGCTACTGCTCGTCAATTTCAGGGGATCCGATGGAATTACTCAGCTAATTAATTCGTTAATCAAGTTAGAAATCCGGTCGGTAAACAATGGAGGAACATTTTCACCGCTACCGGCGCGCTCAATCAATTACCTTCGTTGTGAAAAAGTTATTTTTATACGTCGTTATACGTTACATTTAACCTTTTAATGAAATTAATTATATTTGGATTTTGTTGAGAAATTATTTACCTAGGAGGTATCGAAACTGAATAGCTCGTCGACTCGTATATTAGATAAAATTATAACATCAATAAAAAGATTCCGTGTCGTTTCTATAGCTACTCGTATCTTATGGAAGCAGCGAGGCTGTAATTTCAACTTGCTAATTTAGTATACGTTTTCTGACCGCACTCATAAAAAAATGAGGGCACTCAAAAATATTGTAGGCACTCGGTCCAAACTGTCAATATTTTTTCATACCTCTATATAATATACTCCTTGCCTCGTATAATATACTAGTTTCGTCCCGCGGTTTCACCCGCGGATAGAAAGTATTTTAATGATTTGCTCATCCCACGGGAACAGTTTACTTTTCCGGGATAAAATGTAGCCTATATGTTAATCAAGCTATTTTGGTACCGAATTACATCTAAACCCATTCCGTCGTTTAGGCGTGAAGGAGTAACAAAGATATACACATACACACATACAAACTTTCGCCTTTACAATATTTGTGTGATAGTGTGATGATCAAAAGAACTTCTCAAGCGAAGTTCGACCAATTATTATATGGATAGCTCTATTCTTCAGATATAGGTATTATTACCTGTATGATCAAAATACTACCTAAATCTCTAATCATAATACCTATATCTGAAGAATGGAGCTATGAATACGTCCTGGACCCTAACCTAGGATTCCTTGTATCTAGGGACCCAGGAACTACGAGGACAATGGTCCCACAACATCCAGACACTGAATAAGCATTTGCGCTGTTTTTTCTTTTCACAAATACTTGTCCTGTCGCGGGAATCAAACCCACCGCCTCCGGGTTATGAGCCGATATACTCAAATACTACACCACAGAGGCTGTCTATATATACAATTATTATTATTAATGAATATATTTAATATAATATAAATAATATAATAAAATTATATTAAAATAAAATTATAATAAAATATAATAAAAATAATATTAATTATTATCATTTGTCATCTTTACGAAATGCAGGCACTTACCTAGCGATTAGTTTTTTAAAATTACATGTGACTTAACGTTTGGCTACTTTTTTACTTTAAAACCAGCCGCTTCCTTTTCAACTTATCTTTCTTGGTCCGTTGCCAATCACTTGGAATTAAGCAATTAGGCTCTATTATGATGACGGAATGCACTTTACGTAATTACTACTTACATTTAAGCACCTCCTAATTACTGCCTTTTATTTTAACCTTTGAAATATTATAGTCAAAGGCAGCAGAAGCATAATAAAAGCTATTATTTTTTTCTACGAATACATACTTTGTTCAGCACATTTAATGTGTACTTACTGCTTATAAAAAAAAAGGATGGTACGTTAATAGAAATGATTACTATCTGCCCTCTACTCTGCCCCTTTAGAGGGACAAACTGTAATAAAATTTACCCTCTGCCTTATTTTTGCAGCTGGGGGACAGACGGTACTTTTATTATAGATTAAGTTTTCATCTTCATTTCTTATATGTTGATTTTATAAGTAGGTAAATTAAATAATACGTTAATATTAAGAAGGAACGCAAATTGAGAAATATGTACTAACCTAAATATTTTCTGTCATGATCTAGAGCTGGTTGTTCAAACCGAACTGCCGTAACCACAAAATAAATAATATTGCTGACAAAAAATTGAGAATGCTGTCCAACGCGCTATAGGTAACAATGTCACAAAGTTACCCATTCACACACCCGCACTTCCCGAAGACGCTCGGCGTATTGGATGGAATCAGCTCAAGTTTTCCTATAGGTAACCAAGTTAGATCAGACAAACAGGAGACATCGGACTGTTCGTAACCTCATTACACTCTGCTCGTTAGTGCCGCTCTGACGTCCAATCTGGGAGGATTGTGTAAATTTTATCGAGTTACCGTCTGTCTTGTATCGTGTTTCATACTAGCTACTGCGAATCTTTCGAGGGTTTCGTATTTTCAGAGGTTTCTCCGATATTAATTTCATCCAATTCTCTGAGGGACTTCTCTGACTGAATTAGTTTCCCATTAACGCTCTAACTGAAGCCTACAAGTTTTTGAAGAAAGCTACTCATAATTCATAAATCAATGTCGATCTCAATTTTCGCCCGACAATCCGCTGTAGACAGCAAAACTTTAGGACACATTTCGAAAACCTATCTTGACGAACTGGAACAAAGTTTGGAGAACACTCCGACCTAACTGTTAGTATAGTATAGTATATAGTAATGGCTAATGAAACAATGGATCTTAAAAGCCTTTACTGGCGCACCGTAAAAGGCTTTTACTACCTAAAAATGAACACACGAACTTGAAGTATGCGAACTTTCGCTGTTACACATTATATGGCTAGCGTTATGAACCTGGAACACGTACCCTAATTATGATTTAACGCTATCGCCATAGAGTTCAAATCGTTTGTATTAAAATGTGGACCTTGGTAATGGCTAATAAATCAGAGGTGTTACTTTGATATAGTGCGACCTCGTCGGCCTTCTATGTGAAGAGTTTTTATTTTGAAGTAGAGCACTTTAGTTACGTATTGTTGGAGCGGTGCTCAAACTTTAGCATCCGTGAGCACACAAGTTACTAGTGCATGAGTTTAAACTATACTTCAGATAGCGTCGTTTGTTTGACAATTTCAGGATGTTGGTATAAATAGTAATAATAACACCCAACGATGCATAGATCCTGGACCCTAACTAGGATTAGTGTCTAGGGACCCAGGAACCAGGGCCATGATCCCACAACACCCAGACTCAGAACAAGTATTTGGTTTTGTTTTGTGCACCAATAATTGTCTTGCCGCGGGAATCGAACTTGCCGCCTCTCTAGCCTGTCTGCTCAACCACCACACCACAGAGGCTGTAAATGGTATAGAATGTCGGGTTGGTTTAATTGTACCCACTTAGGTTACTGTTTTTATGTTTTTGTTCTATCCTAACAGGGTTTGCGGTGTTATTGTATCTTTTTTTTAAATCGTCTATGTCAAAATTTGCTTCGATACAATAATATTGCGTACCGCATCCACGATTTGAGCATTGCTGTATAGACAGTTTTATGTCTCAGATGTTTTAGCATTTCGTAAATGGCGCGTAGGCGGGGAGTATAAATAGAGGTTTTATTTTATCTTTACCTAAGTAATGAATGCAATCTTCTGAACAAACACTCGCAATCATCTTATAAGGTATATAAAATAAACTAGAAGGGTATTTCGAAATACGTTTTTACGATAATGAAAAACCATTTTTTTAGTTTTGCCAGACAATTTAACAGCTTTTCTTCGTAAGTTAAGTTTTACACACACTATGAAACAAGTCTAGAGTACATACTATATTACGCTGCACGCATACTATACTATATTGCATTCGGTTGAGGAAATATTAGTAATGCCACAGAATAAATAATAGTATTTATAATATGAATATTTACATGCAAATTTACTTACTAGTACTTCTTACGTATTTAGGCAGATCAGATAACCACATTTTTTTTATTTGTGCCTAACTATTATAATAATAATTAATAGCCACACTACGCAAATAAATACGCAAAGCATAAATAAGGATACAAAAGTTAAAAAAGAAAAATGACAATCGCAGAACATCGCACGGCAGCTAAATGGACCCGTCCAGACGCGTCACCCGCATACTTGTAGCTTTATACCTAAGTGCTGGGCGATCTAGTTATAGATTGCAACGGATAGAAACACAAATTTGTATTAATTTGAGAGTTTTAATAATCAGTTTATGTGCATAATTAGTATGGAAATTTCTCCTGTTGCATTGCAATCAAATTTTCATGATCATCCGAAGGCCTGTTATGCCATGAAATGTATATATATATATACCTTTAGTTAGTAAGGAAATTCGACTAACATCAAAATAGCGTCTTTTGTGTTCGTTTTTACCCGAATCGTCGTACACGCTTCAAAATTTAGTGCCATATCGTCTAGAATGCTTTTCATTCACCAACAGGAACCATAGACAAAGAACATTTGCGAGAAGTCTTAATTTGTCAAACAAGACGAGATAATTGCGCTGCTATATATTAGCATATAGATATATCTATATTTTCTACGAGATAAAGAGAGTATAAAATTTTGTCACGGTGCGCATGCCAGGTCATCTTGCCGAGCGATCATGAGTTCAAGATTTTACAAAACTAGTGGGGTGTAATACGTCGCGTATAAATCACAAGCGCGGGATATTTATATAAGTGCTCATCGGAGACTATCCTTTCTCCGACTACTAATCTAAATATATATAACTCAAAGGTGACTGACTGTCTGACTGACATAGTGATCTATCAACGCACAGCCCAAACCACTGGACGGATCGGGCTGAAATTTGGCATGCAGGTAGATGTTATGACGTAGGCAACCGCTAAGAAAGGATTTTTCGAAATTCCACCCTTAAGAGGGTGAAATGGGTGGTTGAATTATTTTCCAATAGGCCACGCCGCGGGCGAAGCTGCGGGCAGAAGCTCGTAAATACATAAGTGATAAATAAAAATAGCAGGGTGTGTCATTACTGGCTTCAAAAGCAAACTACATTAATTATAATTTTCCATTGTTTCAGGGAATTCAATTTAATATTGAGACCAGACCCCAGCTCGGTGTTCTCAGAAGACGTAGAGTTCCACTCATCATCAGGTCAGATGGACTTTAACACGGCGCAGGTCTACTCCGGGAAACTGGAAGGTAAATACAATTCATATCTGTTACATAGTACAAGCCTTTATGCTAATAACTACTAATCATTAATCCCACATGTTTTAAATGCTATTTTAAATCCTAGACTCTAACTAGGATTCCTTGTATATAGGGACCCAGAAACTATGAGGGCCACGGCCCACAACACCCAGACACAGAACAAGTATTTGCGGTTTTTTTCCTGTGCACAAATACTTGTCCTGCCGCGGGAATAGAACTCGCCGCCTCCGGTTTATGAGCCGACCTGCTCGACCATTATTCCACAGAGCTCAGAGTAAATATTCACTCAAACATCATCACCATCAACAGCCTGAAGACGTCCACTGCTGAACATAGGCCTCCTTCACAGAGCGCCACTTTGAGAGGCTGCTTGCCCCTCAAAGTGGCGCTCTGTGAAGGAGGCCGCTGCTTTCATGCTGCTTACACCCCTACCGCGTAACTATTATGGGAATCGGCTTCACCTGCCATCCTGCACGCGCCAATTAACAAGTCCACGAGTGCGAGCAAGAGTGAACACGATTACCATTTCCACCAGACTTACGCGATAAGGGCCCCAGATCGTCAGTCCCATTAGTGGGGTAACGACCTACACTACGTCCGCCGCTTCTTGGTCGCCACTCGAGAACCTTTCTTCCCCATCGCTTGTCAGTTCTACGAACGATGTGGCCTGACCATTGCCATTTCAAATTGCTAATTCAAGAGCTATGTTGGAACTAACCATACAGTGCTAAATTCTTTAGGAGTTAACGATTTCATCCCCGTTAATTAATGTATAAAATTGACATGATTGTTTGTTTGTAATGTATGCTAAAATTTATTTTATTTTATTTTTAATTTATTATAGCTGAATCGATTCGGATTGATTCATGTCATTGGACTCTGATGTTTACATTACAGAAATCATGTAATATCCTAAATTTTCTGCGCGCGTTAGTTTTGTGTGGAACCATCGGGCGCCTTTAGTTAAAAACTAGTGTGTACTTATCGAAAAATAAACATGGTTTCGACCGGCACACGTGTCCATAAATGACGAGGGTATGTAAACTACAATACAGGATTTTGTCGCAGAATACCTTCTGTGACAAAATCCTCAAATAATCTATTAAATTCTGAAATGAAATGAATTTAGTCCAAAAACATGTCTAACCCGACAAAGCTGCTATAATGTGAACTTTATCTATCTCTATTACAAACAAAACACTCTTTAATTTCCTACAATACATTCTTATCTATCATCTATTTGTTAGTCATTTAATTATGGCTTAAATACACATCACAATAGCCGTCAGGGAAGTAGATCGACGCAGATGACGCGATAGATCCTACGCTAATAGGTACGTACGGACATGATAGGACGATAAAAGTTGCAAAAACTTTCATGTAATCTACTCACGGCATCAGATAAAGTCTATGATGCAACATAGCGCGCGTCGGCAAGTGACTGTAGGGTTGGCTAAGCAAGTAGCCGGAAAAGTTCCGGTCGTTTGAAACTTTTATTCGTTTGAATTACGCAGGACCGACATTAACCTGGTTTAAACTTTATAAAAAGACTAACAATGATAATTGGTACACCGATAATTTGTTTGTAAGTGCTTCGTTAATAGTATCTTTAATTTCGCTGCTAATGCTAACCTATTTCTTTTGCCGTTTATGTTTTTTAATACTTGCCTCTCAATTACCTGTCTCGGTCACCACAATAACGATGATGGACGATACGATACTCCCCAAGTAAAGCGTAAAGAAGTTTTATTTCAAAAACATTGTCTACGTCAGTATTTATTTATTTTTATATCATTCATTATATCAAAGCGACAACTAAAGTTGCTAACCCTGGTGATGAGGAACTAACAGTCTCACAAGTTCGTGCCAATTTTCGCTCTCTATATGTAAGAATATACGTAAATAAATAAAAATTAGATGTAAATAGGCACCATTATATTCACAGGACTATTAACATTTTAGATTAGAAGATAAAATGAGATTTTGTCAATTTTGGTCGGACTTAATTCTTGCACTATTATACTAAGTCATTTTCGTCATAGCTTGAAGATTTATAACTTTTAAACCGACTGTTCTACAACTCTCTTGAAAAAAATCTCAAACTGATCGCTTCTAAAAAAAAAATGTTTCGTACCTAACATAGCTATAAAAATGTATCCACACATTCTTTATACCTGTTACCAATTTTTGCCACTTATAGCTGCTAGCAGCTAGCGATACAGTAGCAAAATTATTTTAAAAAGTACAAAATATCAACCGTAATTACGCGCCAGATTGTCGTGTCATTAAAATCTGCAGTGACAAACAAAGCTAAGTGTACTTATATAAACATCCTTCCACGCAGCTCTCTTTTTATTCCCGGCATCCATTAATTGTTTGGCGGGCTGCGGAAATTAAATTGTTTTCACCGAGCAGTTTACGCCTTTGTGCCGGTTTTCTTTTAATTACAACCAAAAGTCCCGTTAGAATCGCTTTCTCGTTGATAAGCTCGAATTAACGCTGAGTGTCTATCATTTTGGGAAATCGGATTTCTTACTTACCACCCTGTAATTTAGTAATTGGTCGACCGCAACGCTTTTCTCTATTGAAACACTTCTTTTAAAAATGATTACGTAACTGAATAATAAATTAATACACTATTTATAGTAAATAGTGTATTAAACACTATTTATAGTAAATAGTGTACTACATTTGTTATGGAAAAACTAGAGGGCGTCCCGCGGCTTACCCGCAACTTGCCCGGTTTCCCATGGAAACTATGCTGTTTCGGCGTGGAAGCCACACAAACAAACAATGTTTCACTTGTAATATATTTATTACTGAGAATATATGTACTAATAACGCTACAAAAAATGTCTCTAAACTTAAATGTATAAACGAAAATATTTGGCATTGTCCTTGGCAAGTTTTAAAGTCGATGGTAGCGGTAGCGACCAAAGAGAATTTAACCTCTAGTACGCTACATATACTTACCAAGATCGCTTTAGTAGCAATACAATTAGATGTGGACCGTACTCCCTACGTTATGTGGGCGGGTAAACAGTTTCACCCTGCATTGATCTTACAAGTCTCCGAAACAAGCAATTAAACATGAGCCCGACAAACTCCTACATTCTGCGACTAACTTAATAAAGTGAAATTATGTGCTGCGACCCATCTGGAGCGCCAGAGACAAAGTGAATTTTGAACAAATTAGTCCAAAAGTTTTAATGAAGTAGGTTTGCGTTATTTCTTCGAGTTTGACTTCATCCATCTGTTCTCAACGTCAACAGTTGACTACAATATTCCTTATGCTAAAATATTCGTCGTGATCACAAAAATAAAGGTAAAAATGTCTTTGAAGACAATTCCCCAAAGGAATGAATCAAATTATTATAATTTGCTGTCCCTAAATTATTTTCCCTTTTTCAGCGCCAAATTCTAACGAAGATCAAAAAGCAATGGAAAAGCGCGCGTTTCTTTTAAATTACACATAGCCATTATTTGAAATCACCTCCCTCCTCAATCAATTCTTCTGAGCGTCCCCCCGTTCGTTTTGTCTTTGATGCCTTATTCTTTAATGTTCACGTTTAAGACGTCGAAACTCATTTATACTAATTATCCCATCCATCAGACGTCCCGCTGTAAAGACCATACAGTAACAGCGGAGAACATTTCCCTGTCGATGTTTTCTTCTGTTGGGAAATGAACAAAAGGGTGAATGGGGGGCGAGACGGGGCCAGTAATTACCGTTATTTATGGGCGGTTCCTGTCCCTCCCGCTGCGACTGCAAGTTGTGATTTTAATTCATTGAGTCTTGGGGTTCTTTGCACCTCGAATTAGTTTGCATAAAATATCGTTCACCATTTATTTCTGTCTCTGAGTGATTGTTATTCTAAGGCTTATACAGGGAGTAACAAAAACCCTGTTATATCCGCGAGCTGCGTATCCAGTGTCAACTCAAGGTTGTAGTAATACTAGTTCTATTTCAATACGAGACATACAAAACTTACGTGTGCTTTTTATTAAAACCTTTTATGCCGTTACTAAAAATGTTTACGACCTCAGATATTGACAACATAGGTACTTGCACCACCGACGCAGCCTGCTGCCTGTTGCCCGCACCCCGCACCGCCCGCCATGGTACGCTAAGTCTATTCAACCGCATACCTACTGCGACGGAACTAGAAGCTATTCCACAGATTACTTTTTATGCGTTTTTCATACGATTATGTGCCCTATACCACATACCACAACGTTGTAGGATTGCGAGACCGTAACTTAATGACGTAAAAGATCTCTTTGACCAATAGTGGTAGGCACACAAGTGCTGCGCGCCTTTCTGCCACACTCTAAACAATCGAATTCACGTGTGATTTTGTATTGTCAAGAAACAAGATAGGTACGTAATTTTTAGCTCTTAAAAGAGCTTTCAAAAACACATCTGCCGGTAGGCGATTTTCATGTTCAGTCAATCAATCAAAATGCTGATTTGGCGGCCCCGAAGATGTTGTTCAATGTGCCGACCTTGGACTTCGATACATTTTTGACAACGTGTCACAATACTTCCGCGTACACGTTGCAGTATCAACGCGTCCGATTTTATGCTTTCAAATGCAGCAACTATGCGTGAGCGCATTTCGCCTTCGTTGTCGCAGGTCTTTTTAAAGACCGACTCTTTCACGTGACCCCAGAGATAAAAATCAAGAGGCGTGAGATCTGGCGAACGCGCTGGCCACGGTGTAGTGGAGCCTCGTCCGATCCATCTTTCTCCGTATTCTTGAGTGAGGTAATCCCTAACATTGCGAGCGAAATGCGGTGGAGCGCCGTCGTGCTGGAACCACATCGTTCTCATAAGAGACAAGTTTAGGTCGTCGAGTTCGTCACTAAGTTCGTTGCGTAAAAACTGCAGATAATTAGCTCCATTCATGGTATTGTTCAAGAAATGAGGCCCAATAATCCTATCACCGAGTATGCCAGCCCAAACGTTTATTCGCCAACGATGCTGAAAATGGCTCTCTCTTATTGCCAGGGGATTTTCCACAGCCCATACGTGCTCATTATGGCAGTTAAAAACGCCAGTTCTGACGAACGAGCATTCGTCGGTAAATAAAATACGACTCAAAAACTCTGCGTCATCTGTCACTCGGTCGAGAAGCCACTGACAAAATGCCACTCTGGGCTCATAATCACTGGGCAACAATGATTGCACTCGTTGATAATGAAACGGATGCTGACCGTCTTCCTTCAATGTCCTCCATACACGCATGTGATTAATTCCAATTTCTCTTGCCATGCTGCGTGTGCTACGTGTTGGGTCTTGCACAAACATATCGAGCACCTGTTCTTCAGCGTCATGTAATACTCGTGGTCTTCCAGCATCAAATCTTTGCTGATCACGGCCCGTTACACTACCGGTGTTGTAAACACGTAAGTGCAATCGCTGGAATGCCATTAATGACGGTAACTCAATTCCACGCGGAATAGAAAAATTATGCTCGTATTCTCTACGTGCTGCCGCATAATTATTGTGACTTCTACCAAGGCACATTAACATATTGTAGTATTCGTCGTTAGAATACGACATCACACTCGACACTAAATTCGCGACGGTCAAACTGGAAACGACTAAATTGCATGAGAGAGCACGTGCGACTGAGTGTAAGCCGCGGGCCGCGCCGCGCCTATGCCGAGTGATACCGCGCCGCCCGCGCACCCCATTTCCCCGTAGGCACACAGGTGCAGGAGCGGCATCCTACAAAAGAGCCGACAAAGGCGGCCCCCGTTTGTCGGTTCCGCGTTTACTTTTACCTTAGTTACTTAGCTATTTAAAAATAGGCACGGCTTGTGGCACAAACATTTTTGGGAAATGGTATTATTTTTTTTGTATTTAGATACTGCGTGTAACTTCAGATACGTATAACTTAGGTATTGTTAGATATTTTTATATGACTACTTGTAATGATCTGTACACATACTTCATTTATTTAACAGGGTTTTTGTTACTCCCTGTATAAGTTTGAAGCAGCGAAAGCTTCCAGTTAATTATTTCATAAGCAATTTCTTATTTCTTTTATTATTAATGGTTGAATTAATTATGTATTTCAGATGACGATTCATCGCACGTGTACGGAGTGATCACGAGAGATGGACTCTTCGACGGTACGATTTGGACTCCCACAGAAGAATACTACATAGAACCTATATCCCGATACAACGTAGACTATCCTTCAATGCACAGCGTCATCTACCGGAAATCAGATGTTCAGCATCCACAGGAACACACCGACGCGACGCCCTGCGCATCACATCTCCTACACATGAAGAGAACTTTAGGGAACAATGGTGAACTATTCAATTTTACAGAGAAAGTAACTGTCACAGACTCTGCTATGAATAATCACACGGAAGATTTACGAGACGAAATACACCGACGCAAAAAACGATGGCTCCCCGAAGACGAGATGCAAGATGACGAGCCAAAGAAAAACCCTGATTTACCTTTAGACTTAGACGTTCCATACACAAGCAACGGCGACCATTTCGATAAGCTAAGCACGCGGAAACCGAAAACCAAAATCGATAAGAGTAATCTAATAACTAAGGTGCGACTAGATTCTGAGGAGTCGAGACCGAAACCAAAGACGCACGTTGAAGTGATAAAAACTAAAGCTGGTGTTGTTACCGTCACTAAGGATATTGTTAAGAAGGAGCCCGTCGGGTATACGGTGCTATCGGCAAATGCTACCGACGATGGCCGACATGTGAATAAGAGAGCAACTGTAGACCCGAGGAAAACCACATGCCTCGTCTACTTGCAAGCTGATCACATGTTTTATCAAAGATACGGCTCGGAAGAGGCCTGTATCGAGGTCATGACGCGACATGTGCAGAAAGTCAACGCTATTTACAAAGTAACAGGTAATGTAAAATTATGAAACATACACGTTGCTTTATTTTTTAAATTGAGCTTATTATTAAACTTGACCTTTTTTACAGACTTTAATCAAGACGGCAAACCTGATAATATAACCTTTATGATTAAGAGAATAAAAGTCCATACATTGGATGCTTTGAAAGACCCCGCGTACAGATTTCCCAACAATTATGGTGTTGAAAAATACTTGGAACTTTTTTCAGGTAATTACACTATACAGTTTCTACCAATTTCTTTTTAATTACAACATTTAAGAAGGGCGACCGGCTCTCCCCAGGTCGATTCTTCAAAGCAATTTGGTTAATAAATTACAAGTAATTCTGAAGTATACTTACTCTGTCATTCAGCTCTTGTTATGGTAAGATTTATTGATATTGATTGATAGTAAAAATTGGTTGTTACAGAGGAAGATTACGACGCATTTTGTTTAGCGTATATGTTTACGTACCGAGACTTTGAAATGGGTACGCTAGGCCTGGCTTGGACGGGGGACCTGAAAAACGCCGGCGGAGTATGTGAGAAAAATGGGGTAAGATTGTTACTAACTTGACAAATAAACGCCTAAACGAATAAAAGATAAATTTCTTAAATATCCGTCAACTTAAGGCTGTCAACTGTTTAAAGACAAATCATTTACAGCCTTATTAATAAACACGAACTAGCTTTAGATTAGTTACACCATCTTTTGTCTCTTTCGATCCAGCTAAATATTCCAGTAGCAAAAAAACGACAAAAGCTGAAGTAACTAACCCGAGACCCGTTTATTAATAAGGCTGTTAAGGTTTAACCACAAAAGATTTAAGCAAGGCTTTAACTAGTGTTAAACTGCTGTTTTGCATTGTTAAACACACGTTTGACGTCTGTCTAAGCCTTGTTTATGTATTTGTGGTAACGTGGCTAAGATCTAGAGAAGGAAAGAGTTCTTCAATCAAATTCAAACTAATGAATTAACTTATGGTACATTACCGTAGGTACTTACTTTCATGGTCTGTTTCCAGCATTACCGCGGCAGTATGAAGTCTCTGAACACGGGTATAGTGACGTTGCTGAACTATGGCAAGCACGTGCCCCCGGCTGTCTCCCACGTCACTTTAGCGCACGAAATCGGACACAACTTCGGATCACCTGTAAGTACATAGATATAAAGTTTTAAGTCAGTTGCGTTGTAGTTGTTATGAATCCAAGGACTCGCATCGTTTTTCTTGAAGTAAAAACATCTCGTCTTTTTTTAATCAGTGAGCGGCCGTTTCCTGTTATTCTGTATATTTACAATAATTTAGTGATTTATACTTTTTGCTCAATAGGACCGTGCCCTGCTTGACCGGTTCAAAAATAAACATACCTACAATCAAAAACAATTACATTTATCCATCAGAGTTTCGAACTGGCAAAAATCATGTCATTAATTTTTGTCATTATTATTTTGTACTATATTTAAGTTGCGTTGAACTGCCCTACAAAAATTTCCACGTTACACCCAGGTTAACTGGAAGATAATGCTCTCTAGCAATAAGTTCGCCTGTGTACCTACATTTGTTGTTTGTGCAATAAAGCATTTTCTATATATCTATCATTCCAGCCATAGATAGACAGAATTAATGATTCTTCTTCTCGTGTAGGCAAGTTGTCAGCTCTGGTGTCAGAAAAATCTTTTGACTGGATTGAACGACTATTGTCTTACGTCAACAGCCGGAACCACAGGCTTAACATGCCCTCCGAAGCACCGTAGAAATATGTACCACTTTTTGTAGGGGTCACCCATCAAAGTAGTGACGCCGCAAACGTTGTTTAACTTTAGCAATCGGTTAGGAACGGCTAGTCGAAATTCGCTATGAGCGCTACAAGATTAATGATAGGGATCCTTCACGTAGGTAGTTTGCTCAAATATCTTAGTCAAATAAACATTTTGTAGGAACAAAAGAAAATGATAATTGGCCAGCTGAATAAAACATTTTAATGAATCTCCTATACCTAATTGCAAATTCTAAGCCCTAATTATTTTCCAGCATGACCCAGAAGTGTGCACACCTTTCGGGGAGGACGGCAACTACATAATGTTTGCAAGAGCCACCAGTGGCGATCGGAAGAACAACAACAAATTCTCACCGTGCTCGCTCAGAGCAATCGATCCTGTGCTCAACAACAAAGCAAGATCAGTTAAAGGATGCTTTACTGGTAAGCTAGAATAATATGCCTAGACATCGCATGCTCAAAACTGCTAAAAAGTGGAGTCAAAGGATAGGAATACGCAATCACAATCATATCAATACATCAATATTATTTTAAGAAAATTCGTGTTAAGGCAAGCTATGAAACTTGTTGAACCAAGCTCACTGTAAGTCGCAACCACACATCACAATAACTCACCCCATGACTCAGCACTATAGATCACCATAGATAATACAGTTAGGACACGCGCATGAAACTACAAAATTCTGAGGTCTTCTAGGCCGACGTTTAGTCTGTGATATTGATGTAGTATCAGTAAACTCAGAAAATGTCGGTCTAATAATAGGTCACATGATCAGCTGAAAGACGTTCAGTGCTGAACATAGGCCTCATTAAACGTTTTTTATAATGGTTTTTATCATAAAGAGAAGAGTATTACCTATCACAGGGTACTAAGGAAGACAATAGTCTCTTACAGATGTCCATTGCTGTAACATTTTGTGTGTAAGATGAAGTTATGACATGAACTTCCGCGTAGTTAGAATCGATTGGATTTGATGAAATCATGCGACGAACACCATTTAACAGAGCCTCAGCCAGCGATCTGCGGCAACGGCGTAGTGGAGGAGGGCGAGGAGTGCGACTGCGGCTGGGCCTCCGAGTGCACGGACGTGTGCTGCCGGCCGCAGGCCGCGCGCCCGCACTACAAGCCCTGCACGCTCACCGAGCACAGCGTCTGCAGCCCGAGCCAGGTAACAGCTTGTACAGGGATAACAACATCACAGTCGATGTACAAGATGCACACCTACTGGTGCTGGGTTGGAGGGGCAGGAGCTTCTTGAAGCATCGACTGGTCCTTAGAGCCGGATCTCCGATGGAAATCGACTGATCCATCGAGAGTTGGATCTTCGAGGAAAAACTCTGCATCGACTGGAAAACATTTATTGCTTGATTCTTATTTTCTGAGTTTCAACAGTGGAAACATGACATATTGGTGTTACGTTTCTGAGCTAACAATTTCAATTCTATGTTTCAGGGTCCATGTTGCACAGCCTCTTGCACACTCAAGTTCGGCGATAAATGTCGCTCCGACAACGGATGCCGTGACGCGGCACACTGCGATGGCAAACGCGCCGCCTGTCCCACCAGCCGACACAAACCCAACAGGACGCGCTGTGACAAGGAACTCGTGTGCTATATGGGAGTAAGTGCACACAGCTTAACGTGCCCTTCGAAGCATAGGAACGCTCAATTGTAAATACCACTTTTTGTACCAGTCACCCATCCGACCGCAGCGAACGTCGCTTAACTCTACCGATCGGTTAAGAATGGCTAGTTGACCTTCGCTATGAGCGTTATATTCTTGCTAAACTGGTAAGACTAAGTTATTTAGGAAAGTATTTCGTAAATATAAAAATAAGGGGACTTCTGACTTTTTAAAAAACTTCGGACTGTTATAAAAGAAGACAAATCATTAAATTTAAAAAAAAACAGGAAATGCAACCAGAGATGAATTTCGAGGCCACATTAATTTTATTTAATATTTATGCCTTTCCGCAAATAAAAGGTTAACACACAAACAGGTGTATGGTAAATCTCCTACTGTGAATTATAAATACTAGCTACTTATATTGCTTTGCGGATCATTTAAGGTTCCGGCTTCAACAGTTCTAAACATAACAAATTACCCAAAGGTTCTAGTGGGTTATTCGCAGATACAGATACGTACCTGTATAATCTTAAGGCTCATACCTTCGTATCTGTTACAGGAATGCACAGGGTCCATCTGCCTGGCATACGGGCTGGAGTCTTGCCAGTGCGCGCCTCGCAAGGATGACCTTCGATCGGCATGCGAGCTGTGCTGCCGCAAGCCGGGTGGCGCCTGCATGTCCTCCTTCCACTGGAACACTGCACCTTTCGATGTTCCAGATATGTACGCCAAGCCGGGCACGCCGTGCAATGATTATAATGGGTAAGTAGAGAAATCTTATTGTAGAACAGGTGATTTTGGATAGGTTGATTGAATTGATTTTCTGCAGGGCATGCATGTGTTTGAATATCTGGAAAAGCGGCTACCTACATAGACAAACTCTTGCAAAAAGGTCCCATCATCGAGCTGTATGATGGGCTTCCTTTATGGTAGGTCAATATAAAGGGCCAGAAGACCAATCTACCAGTCTATCAGTTAGAATTATTCTCAAATAGCCCTAAACACCAAACCCAGGTCATCATCAGTTAGTAGTCGTGCACTGCTGAACATAGGCCTCTGAGGTTGGTTGGGGCGATGAAAGCGTCATATTGATTGGCTATTTGCATTTAGCATCCAACGGCTTCCCGCAGTTTTTACCGCTACAGCCTCGGTTCCAAACCAAGTATGTAATTGACTTAAAATCAATAACTCTTCTGTTCTCTACTTCTAGCTACTGTGATGTGTTCCAACGGTGCCGAGAAGTGGATCCATCCGGACCCCTTGCAACACTACGCAAGCTGCTTCTATCTGATGAAAGCATCGCTGGCTTCAAGCGGTGGGTGCTGCGTCACTGGTACGCAGTACTACTCATACTGCTGGGCGTCATTGCGTTACTGGTGAGTACATTTCATAAGAGATATTTCTTTGAAAAATCGAGAAAGGACTTGAATAATTTTATCCGATCTTTTTATTTCTCATCAGAAATGCTGTAGCATCCTCGATGCTGGATCTAACCCTAAACATATTTGACTATCAACGCAAAAGTCTTCAAGGAAAGTACCTAAAGTTATAGACTGGTGTAGAAGCTAGTTTTGTGATAATGAGATTGATTACATTTTGCTAAATTGTAACAGTAACTTCCACAACTTAGGATCATGCCAAAAATCAAGGTCACCTCCTCATTCAGCTATTATAGTGGAGAGCTAAGAGTATTACGAATAATTCAAAAATAATGATTATTGCCATATTGGATTGGATACCCAACACAAGCATTTTTCGACCCATATGTTCATTAGTTAGCTTTTTGATACTCTCGACGTTAATTCCTCAACATCCTCATGTGCATTTGATACTTTGAAACGTATGGATTTAACGAGTCTCTAATAGTTATATTTGATATGGTATTTCCAGGTGGTAAGCACCCGTTTCTTCGGGCGTCACGGCAAGAAGCTTAAGTCGGTGACCATCATCCATTCGTCCACTACAGAAACCGTCCGATTACCTGACGCTGCAGACAATGGCCTAATAGTGCATACTGCTGTCAGGTAACAGCTATTTACAAAATTTAATCGTCTTGTATCTGAATTTTAATTCATTTTGCCAAAACCAATATGAATATAGCTCGAATAAACATAAAATAAAATGGTGGTAAAATAGTACCAATATATTCGTTTCAGGTCAAAAGTCCCCCTCAAGAAAAAGGTAGCGTTGCGAACTAAAGCATACCGTAACAAGAAAGACCTGAAAAACAAACAAGGTGACAAATCGTCGCCTTCACACAATCCCAATAAAAAGAGAGTAAGTATGATTATACTTTGTTAATTTCAGTTGGTGCTTAATTGTGTGGATTAATCACATCTTCCTTTCTTTACAGAAGCCAAGTATCGCAGCCAAATTAGATGAAGCTCCTAAAGTAACAAAAGAAAGCGCAATGATCGTTACCAACTCCGAAGGCAAATCGCCCAAACACGTAATATTGTCTAAACACAAGGGTAAGATTAAGAAACGAAAGATGAAAATGAAGAAAGAGACGATCGATTATAGTTCGATGCAGAAGCACCCTGCTTCCCCTACAAAAGATACCGAAGCATTGACGAGGGTGCAAAAGTGGTTACTTAGCTCACCCCAGCCCACAGTCATTCCAAAATCTAAATCTATTCCCGTGGGACTTACGGAGAGAGCTCACCGACAAGTTCAGAAAGGTTCACGCAAAACCAGACCGTCCAAGAGTGCAACCAATCTACTGTCTGGAGAAAAAGCCAGACTCCAAGTAGTTTTCAAACCTCCGTTCAGATTTAGTGTCAAAATTTGTAAAAGTGATAAAACGAAAGTGGTCCTAGACAAATCTTCTAAGCCCGACGTAGATAGAAAAAGACACGAGGTGTTGCCACCGCAGACCTGTCCAGCCGATATCATTAAGTCTAATCCATCCACTAAAGCAGCCAAGCATTCCAATTCGACAAGAATTTCGGATCCCACTGCTGTTCCTAGCGCTCCAAAATTAGATAAGTCACAAAACCAGGAGAGCGTCACTCATGGTTACGCTAACCTACTGCCGCGAAGCGTCAGCGACTGCAAGCTGACAAAGAAAATACCAGAACTGAAAAGTAAAATAGGGCACAAAAAGAGCAGCTCGGTCGGTCAGAAAAAAGAGACAACCGAGAGTCGACAGAATCTCATTCCTCAGGAAGACGATGTCGCCCACGTGTACGAAAACATCTTGATGTCTCAGGACGCGTTCGTGCCGAAGAGCTGTAGCATGCCGCGCCGGCAGGCTAGTGTCGGCATCTCCCGCCAGTGCAGCTACGGTCACCTGCCGCGCGCACAGATCCGACCGCACAGGCACAGTACTAACAACGTCAGCAGATCCAGAAACAACAGCACATCCGACATCGAACACTTCTACAGCGTCATCGAATCCTTGAGACGGGACAACGGGAACAAAGTCGGGACCTTCAACACGAACACTAGCAGCTCGTCTGCCAGCAGTCGGCACGACGCCACGCTGTTGAAAGGTAGCTCAGGTACGCGGCAGGGAGGCAGTCGAAGTTCCCGACAGAACAGTCTAGTCGAGCGGCCGCCGCGGTCCAGCCCGGTCGAGTCGTCACAGCTGAGGAGGCAGCTCAGCGGAGAGCTTGGCGCGCCGCGGGACTGCTCGAACAGCTCGAGGGGCTTCCAGCTGGTTGTGGGGAAGAACAAGCTGAAGCGGCAGATGAGCGACAACGAGCTGTGTCGGTCGCGCGTGCAGCTAGCGTTGCCGATGTCGGCGGGCGCGGAGCCGCGGCAGCCGTTCTGCTGGAACAAGCGCGCCAGCCTCGACTGCGAGGCCTCGCTGGCGGCGCAGGGGCCCCGCAAGCGGACCACCTACACGTTCGGCGAGCTGAAGCACTCCGTCCCCAACGCGACCGCCTCGCCTCCCGCCGACGACGGACACATCTCCCCCGAGGACTTCCTCAAAATCATCGACAACTAACGAACTCGCGTCCCGATCTCTAGTGATAGTTACTTATACAGATAGTTACTTTTAACGAACGATATTAACTGTATAGTGAATTCGGGAGGTGGAATTGTCGGCTGGTGTAAATATTGTAATTTGCTTCTAATATTAGGTTTAATGTAAGCCACTGAAACAGGCCATCGCTCAGTGACGACGTACGTTGTTAATTTAAAAGCAGCTATTTATTCGTGATTACTCTTCGTGTTAATATTACTGATCTTATGAATACTAATGATATTTATGATTAATCTAAACTACTCGTAAGTTAGACTAGCAATGGCCTCGTTTCACTGTACGATCTCTATAAGGTGAATCTCTATTTTTTCTACAAGCTATGTATTGTACAAATCTACTCAAGCCCATTTGAAGTGTTCATAACGTTATAAATTACTTTTAGCCCCAGTTTCACAATTTCTGGTACCTCTATATATCAATGATCATCTGAATGGATATTCTACATATTAGACACATTATTAAAAATTAAGCTGAGTGAATTATTATTGTCATAAATTCAATCCACACAGAAACGTGTGCTGCTCTCATAGACGTATCATCCTCTAGGACTGCTCTACAATATTTCAACGATACGACTTGTATTGTGTAAGATAACTGCTACCTTACACTTCAACAGCACACGCCTGTTTACAAAGAGAAAACATGGGCTAATTTTTCTGCTGTCTGACAGCAAGCGATACGCTAACGTAAGCCGTTTTGTATAATTGCCCGATAAAGTAACTATCAAGCCCAGCGTCTCTCAGGAACGTCGTGACTTGACAATCGAGTCATAGTACGACAACCTTTAACAGTAAGTCGCATACACACGTTGTGCTCGAAAACCTACTAGGCAGCACACTTTTACTTCCACTTTAAATTAATCAGCTACTTATCCGTTGAAACTGGACTAACTTGTATATGTACCAACTATTTTGTGGTACAATTCATTGCATTTTTTATTCAAATTAATTTTAAAAAGATGGCTGTCAATTAAGGTGTCAATAAGTCATTTAAATTTTTAAGAATTAAATGACTCGTTTACTTCAATTTGTTTTATAAACAATTTCTCAACATTAATTTAATTCAGGCTTCACATAGGATACATAAGTCTGTTTTAAGTAATTTAACAAATCTTTCTAAATGTTAATTAAATTACTTATTCTTTAAATTTTATTTCTGTCCAATTAATTACTTGACTAGACTATGACTTGATTTGATGACTTGGGCTGTTACTTGACTTGACACATGGCTAAATACAATGGGCATATACAACGGGTGCTCGCCGAGGGGGGGAGGGGTATATTTTTTTTAATAGGGACGCGTATGTTTTTTATGAGGTTGTGATATGCAGTATCTTTTTTTTATTTATCTACCTATAATCAAGTGACATCCTATGTGAACCTGGCATAAAATTATGAAAAATTTAATATGAAAACCGCATCATAACGATAAGAATATTTTTCTACAAATTAATGTTGGTAACTTGGAAGTAATGTGATCGTGCAACCTCTTGGCTGTAAATTAATTTTTCTTTTGCGTCTGGGATGGAACCTCCGTAATAATTCCACATTAGTATGACAATATTGTAGTGTGTAATGGTAAATTTAATGAAATATTTAAAATTGTAATTATTAATAAATTAATATGCTGTCTAGGTGTTAGTGTACAAAAAAGAAATATTTTTGTTAGGTTCCCGCCTAAAACGAACCCGACTTTTGTTCTGTGAGATATTTTTAAATTTTCTTATTTTTTGGAACTCTTGGCAAACGGGTGTACAATTTTATGTAAATTATTTCTGCCTCAGATATGAATCCGCATACGTTACAGTATTTTGGTGAGTGCGCAGGCTTCGCGGCTGTAGCACAGCGTTCATGAGCTTCATCGTAGGGAACTAAGGGTATCTCATAAAAGCTAATTATAGGGAACTGATTTCTAAGAGGATACTAAAAGTATTGGAAATGTTACAAATTTGTATTTAAACGCTTACTGATTTGTGGATAATGAATTAAAGTATGCGTACAGAAGCAGAAACGCTTGTCATAATTATTCTTACAATAAGCACGGAAAACTTTTAAACTTGTTATTGTATTTGAATCTTGTCTTTATTTTATATCTAGTTCTATCTATATTCTTCCTTAAAATAAATAAGTATGATAGTATGTGTTAATTAATTGTGTATCTTTATAGTAATTGTGATTAGATTCTATACGACTATATGATGGTTTTATAGTTAATGTAACCGTAACGGACGTGACAAAATTATGGTAAATTAAAGATATTATAGTTAATTTTAAACAGATAACAATGTGTATTCTGGTATAAAACAATACGTCTGACCATGATCTCACTGTATTTGTTCCAAGTGCCTTATGAACAAATCATTACATTCCTAACCCATACATTCCACAAAAAATTAACTGTACGTGTAACGATTCAACAAGTACCCACAAACTACAGCATACATTATGGTCTGATGATACAATAGTTCATGTACCTAATCTATTCGTGTAAGTTTTTTGTAATAAGTAATAATGCATCCGATTTCAGTACTTAATTAGCCTGTGATAGAATACGTTTATACAAATTTAGATCTGTTGTATTTTTCTTCAGCTTTGGTTGTAATATAAATTTTACTGTTGTAAATTCCCGAAGAATACAAATTTGTAATAAATTCATTTTCTAACATTTACTACTATTTTTTTCTGCATTTTTAAAAGAATTAAAAATACTCGAACGATGAAATGTTTTTCATTTATAATTAAATCTACTAAAAAGGTTTTGTTATATCTATTAAAACCTCTTTCCTTTAAATGCAACTAGCAATATGACTATCACTCACAAAAAAAAAAATTTCAAAAGTATTTTTCTTGTTTCTTTTGTTTCATTGTCGATTTATCAATGTCAATCGACGCCTCGGTAGAAAATAGTGTTAATTTTAATTTCGTAAGAATAATTATAAAGTTTTTGTTATGGCCCCTATACGGTATAGCCTCCACTATGAAGATTACTCTGAGCATTTGATGTCCAGATTCGGGAAATTGCTGCAAATGCAATCTTTAGTGGATATGACGCTCATGTGCAGTTCTCACACCTTGCGAGTGCACAAAGCTGTGCTCGCCGCTAGTAGTGCTTATTTTCAGGTAAGCTGACTCGCAAAAGCAAAAAAGTTTTTATGAGCCATAATGAAACGTGCTAGCTTTAAAAAATCTGATTATGTTCAGAAACCGCGGGCCGTGGCTTGTATAACAAGATGAATTTAGTAATCACCAGGAACATAGTTACTTACCTTGTTTCAATAATAAAATATTCCCGGATTTGTAAAAATTGTTGAAATGAAATGAAATGAAATGATATTTATTTCGGAAAATAAAAATAGGTGACCACCTACTCAAGTTACTACTGTTGAAACAGTTTGTTGAGCTAAAGCTACATTTTTCGATCGCTTATTTTTTGTTAAACAGGAAGTATTACAAAAGCAAATGGGGGAGCCTCTCATTATACTAAAAATGCGCTTCAACGTGCTGAAATGTCTGGTAGAGTTCATGTATTGTGGGAAAACCCAGTGTTTGGAGGAAAATCTGGATGAGCTGGTGTCGGCAGCACAGTTCCTAAAGATAAAGGGTCTATCTAAAGTTACCAAGGAAGGGCTGGGCATCGCTAACACTGGTAAGCCTAAACTAAAAAAACTAATAAAATTACATACATACGTTCGTAAATCAAATGCATATATTCGTAATCTGTGACAGTAGGAAATTGGCAAATTAAAATTCTGTTTAGTTTCAGTGTTTAGGTACGTTACATATTTTCAACCGGAAAGAAAATTGATCAATGCATAAAATTTTGAAAGTAATATAATATACGATAAATTTAATAATGTTTTTATTGCACCTTACAGTTCTCATTTAATAAGAATCTTTGAAGTAGTCCAAACTTACCTTATGTCATGTTCCTTGTTAAACGTCTTGCCCACAGGTGAACTACCGGTGTTTACGCCACCAGTGGTGATAAACAGACCCCCCCAATCTCTTATTGATCAGCATTCACAGGTGATCATCTTTTTACTCTTTTTACTGGATATAGATCCTGAAGTTGCGGCGCTACCAGCTTTTACCAGTTCTCTGGCTGTAGCTTTACTACCCAGAATACCTTCACTAATTCATAATTCAGTTAGCTAGGTGATCATGGAACTTGATTGCAGCCAATAGAAACATTATTGTTGGTGACGACCAGGCTTAGGTGTTTCCAGAAAATAATACAATTATGCGAAATATAAAGGAGCGGCAGAGTTGGCGAAAAATATATTAAAAATTAAAAAATTTACATAGAACTAAACCGACATTTTTTTTCGCTGTCATAACACAACGTTCTTTAAAAAACTAAAACTATAAAGCAACCAAAGGAGGCCCAATGCTTTAACCTCCGTGTCGCTTACAATTATATTTGTGTGGACTTGACACTTTCAATACGTAGCTTATGTGCTATGGAAATATTCAAATTCGGAATTAATTGTCTCGTGTTGCATTGTAATCAAGGCTCGGTGATCACCCCGTAGATATCTTCGTGTTTATGACGTTTTCCTCGCGTAGCTCCGCTCAGATGAAAATCCGCCTTTCAGGATAACAATGAGGTCAAAGCTGCACATCCACAATCGACTCCAGCAACAATCAGTAACCAACCAGCCGACAGTTATGGACGACCTCCTAGAGTAAGCATAGAAATGTATAAATAAATAAAATAAATATAACAAAGGATGCCCTGTATCAAGGGTATTACGAGGACCATGGTCCTACAACACCACTACAAATATTTGTGCTTTTTTGTGCACAAATACTTGTCCGGTTGCGACAATTGAACCCGCCGGTTATAAGTCGACCTGATCAACCGCCACACCACAGTAGCTGGCTTTCAA
Organism: Ennomos fuscantarius; assembly: GCA_905220475.3. NCBI lineage: Eukaryota > Metazoa > Arthropoda > Insecta > Lepidoptera > Geometridae > Ennomos > Ennomos fuscantarius. Next base: position 4,243,223 of record HG992031.1, on the reverse strand, counting down.
ATACACAGGATCAAACTATTTGATTTTACAACAGATCAATAATTAAAGAATCCTAAATAGAGAACAAAATATAGTTGGTAAAAAAGAAGTTATAAATAAATAATCATAATTAAGTAGGTAGGTACAGTCACAGAATACACATAATATTATGCATTACTATATGCATTACTAGTCACTTGGTGCATCAGGTAAGGCCTAGCTTGTCCATGATTAGTGATTTTCAACAACTTCAACAGGGACATTACAGGTCAGATTCATGTTTTCCTTTTCAGCATGACACCGTAGTTCGCATACCGTTTGATATAGAGAACGGGAGCAGCTCGTCTAACGTGGACTACCCAGAGTTACCTCGCTCTATGAAACCGCGTCGTGGAAGACCGAGTGTAAGAGTGAGTTACAAAATAATACCTATAGGATACCCCTTAGTAATCTTAACAATTTTAATACATCTTTTTATTCAAAATTTACCTAAACCACACATAATGTTCGTCTTCTAATTCTATTCACTAGTTTTTCTGACTTCCACATTCCAATAAATCATGAGTAAGGATGCTTTAAAATGTAATACGTAGGTTTTATAAGCAACTTTTTGGTTATTTTTGCATAAAAATCTTTTGCTTGTTACTTCAGCATCGGTCAGCTGGATGGGAAGGTCCCGGGTCGCTCAGCCGCGCCGCTGAGAGGGCTCTACTCCGCCGCGAACAGGACTCTCGGAAAGCCATACACCAGCTCAAACACCTCCAAACTAGACACATTCAGGTAATATCCTTAATTCGTTACTAATCGAAAATGTATTCTAACTTAGTCTTTAAGCCACCACTTTGATTTAAATACAATACAGCCATGATACAGTAATGATATTTTCATATTTATTTTACAGGACTATATGGATAGGGTGACCTTATCCCAAGCAGTGAACAGCATCTGCGGTCCGGAGTCTTCAAACAGTTTCATGAATATGAACAACGATCTCATGTATATGGACCAAAATGTATCCTCCAACGTCCTCACTCCTAACATCCCTTTCAAGAACAGCATTACTGACAACATTTCTTCAAGTTATTCAAACACCAGCACCACAAACTCCATCAACGATAGTAATGGCGACGGTATAGGTACAGCCATGTCCCAATACGTAAATGCATTAAAAAGCGCCGGACTGCCTACTGATCTGCCGATTCTCTTTGAATCAGGGGACGGTTCCTACATCAACGTCAATGAGCAAGTTCTGCTTGACATGGTACAAAGCAGCGAGATACAGTACGAAGTCATCGAACAACCGAACATCATTGAAAAGGTAGCAGACCCCAGCGAAATCAAAAGTATCGATGATCTCTCTAAGTCAATCGAACGGGGAGAAATGCTGATGAATAATAAAAGTTACTCTCAGAGTGATTATAAAGATCCTACACAATTTGATCGTACTGAAGATGCTATAAATAGCTTGAACACGATTCTACCAGATAATTTGGAATCGTTTGGAGATCAACAGAACTATGTCGTTTTAGACCGTCTTCAAGAGAATAGTAATTCTTTGGATGTCATGGGTAATGTAAATACTAACGATTATTCGTGTATTGATGGTGATATGCAATTTTTCACTAAGTCTATGAGTGACGACGTCAAAAAATATTATGAAGATCAACAACTTTCTGATGCTAGGGTAATGGGACAATTGTGTCCAACAAGTAGTTCTTTGGAGAACAATTTCAATATGTCTCTTCTAGATGCCAAAAGTTCTCACATGAATGAAACCTTGAACGAACAGTTTAGTTCATTGAACTCAGAAGCTATGAGAAGAAGCGAAGACTGTTATGATTTTAGCCTGCAGCTTCCACAGAGCAACGTATTCAAAGATGATCTTGATTGCTTGATATCCACTCCGAGACGAAATGACGACGATGGCAATTCGTTCATTCAAGCAAAAGAAGAAATAATAAAAGATCTGATGAGTATAGAGAGTAAGATGAATATGTCTCAGCAAATAAATGCTACATCTGATAATACTGATATGCTAAATACCGGAAATCATAGCAAGAATTCAACTGAAACGGTGAACTCTAATACAGATATGTCAGCTAGTATAACGTCTAGCGGTTTACAATGGGATGGTTTAGACATGACTGATGAGCCCTGTAAAAACGACTTGGAAGACAATAATTCAGCTATCAATAATAACAGAGACGAGGACGAAACGCCGGAGAGTCGGTTTCAAAAATCTGTAATGGGTTTGAAACGTTCCCCGACTGCTGAAGCCGAAAATTGGGATAGCATCATTCAAGATAGTGATGCGGAGAATAAAGAAAATGAACCTAAAACAAATGAAGAGATTATAAATTCAGATTTAGATACTGATATTCCTTACGCAGTAGGACTCCTTCCATTGAAGCAAGCTCAACAAACTGATGATACAAATCACAGTGACTCAAGTCTACTAAAAAGAAAACATTCTATAAGTCCGGACTTGTTGGAAAGCGTTGACATAAAATGTTTGAAACGAAAGGCTAAGAACAAACTTTAATGCTACTTATAATTATTATGATGTACAAACATAAGATGCTAATAATAAAGTTGTATGTTATATAAATAGAGGTGTTATTTTACATTAATAAAATATTCGTTAAGTAGGTCTTCCCTAACTAAACTATATCTACCTCGAGGCTACTATATTTGTGTTCGAGGTAGCTCATGCAAAATTATGAGCTGTCGGAAGTTAGACCCGAGTACCAAACTGCGCATGGTACAGTTGAGTGCATTATAAAAGCGGCCATACAATAACTAATATGCGTACTGCGCAGCCATCCGCGCTAACTTCCGAGAGCTCATTAAGTTTTGCGCGAGCTATACCTACTTATAATTTACTCTCGTCTCATCGATATTTGCACAAGCTGTACTAATGTAAACTCGCGTTTATTTTGGCTCTCAATGTTCTAAGTGTTGTCTTACATTAATACCAACTGTTGTCTCAAGTATCATAAGGTCACGTGTGAACGTGAATCCTTAGAATTCCAAGGTCATAAAATAATTTGATTATATTTTTCCAACTGTATAATGGCTAACTCACGTCAAATAAAAGTAGAAATTATTCCGACCAATTAGTTTTTGATTTAATTTTGGAAAATTAAGATATAGAAATACTGGGATGCGTGCACCTAATCCTGAATAATTTCTCATTGTCTTATAATTTTATTTCGGGCGGTCTTAAGCCGTGCCGCATCTATTGATATTTACTAAAAGTTATTGCACTACCTGATGCACCAAGTAATAAAACTAATAAAATTGATCTATGCCAAAAACTTATATTCTAGCCAGTATATTATATTATTTCCAGTAGTCATGCCAGCAGGACTACTGGAAAAAGGAAAATGAAAGCTTAAATAAAAATTCGTGTCTAATTTGTTTTCGTATATTTTACTGTAAACGTATTACATACAAAAGTTAAATTTTTAACATATTTAAGGCATTTCTTGTCACGTTCTTGAGTACAAAATTACATCCATATTATATAAATCAAAGAGCATTTTATCTATCTGCACAGATTCCCAACTAACGTCCTCGAATCCACTCCACTTGTTGCGATAAATTACACTATGAAATACTTAGCATTATTTAAACAGTAACAAAGAAAATAATTACTTCATCGATATGCCAGCTATATTGATTCTGAACTTATCTTAATCAGTGACTAAATAATCGAATCCAATAAGTTTTTTAAGGCGATGGGGAGAGTTTCAATTGGGCCTTTTCTAAATACACAAAATAGATAATTTTCCGGAAACAAAAATATGAACTGCGCCCGATGCACGTATCCGCGCCCAACACTATTTCATTAGGTGCAACAGATGTTGCTACTATAATTCTATTCACCGAGTTACCGAGACCACATTGCCTCCAAAAACTTAAATTTTCCTTTCGGTAAATTACAATAATTTTAAGTAATATATATAACAGTATGTTATTAATAGTAGTAGTATATATTGTCATCAGTTTCAATTTACTCACTACTACAAAAATTCAGTAAAAATCATTCACATGTTGAGTACCGCTCCATACTTCTTTTTAAAGAAACCACATTATTGCAACACCGGTAGCTGCTCCAAGTTACAGTCAACTTTTAAATAGATATTCCATTGTAAAAATACATAGCTTTGTACTATAAGCAACGTGTGCCCCTCATGTCGTACAAAAATAAAATTCATATCTTCAAAAGAAATACTATACACAAATACATCAGAACGTTTAAAATGGCTCGGATTTATGGTACATTAACGATACAACTCTTAACACTAGGAGATTCTTGTGATATGGATCTATATTATAAAATCATCCAGCTTAAACACTACTTTAAAATTACTTATTGTCTATATCATTTTGTCGAGGTAAAATTAATAAATAATAACGTAAGAGGTAATCTGCCTCTTTTAATATACCATGGATATGAAACTACCAAATAAAATAAAATAAAAACTTAATCTTAAAAGCAATGACAGTACCAAATTTTTAAAAAATTGACATAAAACGAAAAATACATAAAATCGTAGATACAAACAATGGCCGGATAAATGTCACAACCATAACGCCAAATAAGAACGGAATATATAAAGCTGCCTAGAGAACTATATTCTAAACACTGTTTGCTATGTTACAAAAATATACCTGACATCACAAAAACTGATTACAAAATTGCACAATTAAAATTAGCATTCCAATTTTCACACTACCGGTTGTTGTAAATGCTGAAGATCTAGCACTATACCCATAAGGATGGTAATCTGGGTGGTAATCTCCCATTTGGAAGGTTATCGCAGGAGATGACATTCTTCCATCTCCCCCATTGGAGTATGCCAGCACTCGCATGTTGTAGGTCTTACCTGGCACTAGGTTGGTCACATATGCTTCCAACTTGTGTTCCACTAGTACTATGGTGTCGTTTGCTGTGCTCATGTCTTGGTCGATTTCCCATACCCGTACCTGGAAAAAAATATTAATTCGTTTCCAAGTTTCCACACTATAAGCAGAGTTCATCATCTATCAAATCATTTGAAAAAAATGAACAGTAACTAGAGCATTATAATAATTTTACGCTGTTGAGAAACATTAGCACTTATCAGCAGGATTCTAACATATATAATCTGGCAATTTTTAGGTATTATTCAGATAAGTTATCCACACACCTTATAACCAAGTAGGGGTTCTTCATCATCAGTGGGCTGCACATATCGCCACACCACGCGAACCGTGGTCGGGTTGTAGGCCCAAACATTGACGGAGGCCGGCGGCTTCTGCGGCGCTTTACGGAACGTACGTTCTAAATACCGCTCGCTCTCTGGACCTTCGCCCGCAGAGTTGAAAGCCATCACCTGAAAATGTCGTTAGTCACTATCAAACATATAATTAATTCATCAATTTAAAAATGTAGTAGTTTGTACCTTAACGAAATAGTAAGTATCAGGCTCCAGACCCACAATCAGCGCCCAGTTTCTCGTAGTCCTCGATAAGTAGTAAATACACTCTTCCTCTTTGTTTGCTTGCTTCCAGTATTTGAGACGATGGCCGATTAATTTCCCGCGCAATCTCTCGCGAGACTGATCGATGGGGTTCCATGTGACGTTCAAAGATGTGGAGTTGAAGGAGCGGGCGTACACCATCTGTGGAGCCACTTGGGGCATGTCTTCAGCTGAATATATCTTCACGACTTCACTCTCCGGCCCCGCTCCCTCATTGTTAAAGGCTTGCACTTTAACGTCATACGGAGTATAGAAATAAGTCTGTGCCACGTGGACGACATACTGGCCTATATTGCCGTATTTCTTAAGTAACAACGACTGGAACTCGACCTCACTACCGCTACGACGCCAAAATATTTTGTAGTGTATTCCTGGACCGTTTTGAAGAGGTCGCGGTAGTGGCTCCCACGTGATTTGCAGATCACCGGTTTTACCCCCACCACCACCCACTTTGAATGGAGCATGGTAAGGTTTATCGGTGGGAGTTGCAAACTGGGGACTAGGAGCGGATGGTTCACCAGCTCCCAATTGATTCACCGCCTGAACTCTAAATTCATAAACAGCTCCAGGTGATAGATTTGTCAACAGAGTCGTACGTTTCCGACCATTGTATCGATCGATCTCCGTGACGATGGCTACATTATCAGCAATGACGGACCAACTAGTGTTCCACTGGGTACGACCCGTGACGATATAGCTAGTGATGGGGCGGCCATTTGGATTGCTGTCTGTCCATTCGAGGGTTACTTCAGATCGTTGAATATTAAGAATATGCAAGCCTCCTGGCGGTCCTGGCGGGCCCTCTATACGTAACATCATGTGTGAAGAGATTCTTCCGATAGCTGACTTTACGATGCACTCGTAGTCTCCCACATCAGATAGACTGACATTAAAGATCGTGAGCTCACCGCCGTCAACTTTGATTCTTCTGTCGGCGAATATATCAGCCGCATCTTTAATGCGCATTCCATTGTGGTTCCACAAGTATGCAGTGTCCAAGATGGGATCGATTTCAGCATTGCAATGCAAGAAGATAACTTGACCTACTTGGGTAGTTATTCGTGGCGGCAGGCGTTCGAGGAAGCGTGGGGCTCGTAAAACTATAAGTCGGCCTCTACTCTCATCAGTTCCATACTGATTTTTAGCTACACATGTATAAACACCTTCATCATCTCTAGAAAGCTGCCGTATAATGAGATTACCCGTTTCCGTAATAAATCTTTTGCCACCCGCGCCAATTACTATGTTATCTTTCTTCCAAGTGAATGTTGGCCTGGGGGCAGCTTCTGGATTGCATCTCAGGGTAACGTTACCACCTTCAGATCCATAAGTTTCAGATTCTAATGGTTTCTTCTTAAATGAAGGCTTTAGTGAGAGGACACGAAGCTGTGCGCTGGAAAAACTGGATTTCAATTGGTTCTTAGCTTCACACTGGTACATCCCAGGATCTTTAGTAGGGTCTAAAAATTTTATTATCATTACATTGTCTTGGATTATATAACGATCTTTTTCATCTGGCAGCAAGGTATCCATAGTGAGCTTCTCACCATTTCGCCACCATGTATAATTAACATCTGGAATGCCAAATGCTTCACAGTTCCAATGCAATTCACCTTTATTATCCATGTGTTTATCAACTAATGGAATGGTAAAGTTCGGTTTTGCTTGAACTTTGAGGAAGACACTGTTGAATATGTGAGCTCTATCATTGCGAACATCACAGATATATTCACCTTCATCCTCAACACCAACATTTGGAATTGTCAACACCCGGTTATAACTGCTGAGATGAGCTTTTCTGGGTAGAGTACTGTTCAGCCTTGTCCAGTTATATGAAGGCACTGGATAACCAAACGAAACACATTCTAATCGAACTTCCTGACCTACAATTGGTGCTTCAGGAAAAACTTTTGGAAAGTTATTTGGGAACTTAAGCTGTTGGTAATCAGAATTTGGATAGACAAACAGTGGGAAAAATGGTCCATTACGTCCTGCATCTGACACTCTGCTCATGACATTGCAACTGTAATTTCCCCTATCTATTGTTTCTAAAGCAGAGAAATATAAACCTCCATCAAAAGAGACAAACACCCGCTTGTCCTCTTCTACAAGATTAGGGAAGTAGTTACGAGCCCACAAAAAATTAACAGAAGGATAGTATGAAGGTGGGTCACAATATATTACCTTGCCCCAATATTCTTTACCATTCTCTATTGGCCTTTTTTGATTGAATTCCCTGATAAATCCAAATGATAAACGGACTGACTCTGAGCGGATAGTTCCAAACATATTAGTTGCTGAGCAATGATACTTTACATTATCTTTTTCTGTATCTGGATTATAAATCATTAAAGTTCCACCACTGAGAATAAATCGTGTATCAACAAGTGGGTCAATTTCTGTATAAACTGGACTGTCCACCTCATAGTCTTCTCTGAACCATTTGTACATGGGTGCTGGGTAACCACCGGCTATGCAAACTAATTGAACATGATAATTTCTTAATGGATCATAAATAGTATCTACAGGTTCCTTTATGAAATATGGCCCCCTAGGAATTCTTAGAGGATCATAAGTGTCAAGCCCATATGTAAATGATCTTTCTTCTTCAATGAGGAAGCGTAACCTCTGTGTTACTCCCTCACATATGAAATGGAAGTATTGGGTGCCTTCTACAGCAGCCAGACCCCAGCGGCCTTGTTGAAATTTGTACACAAGGTAATCACGAGGCAATAGATTGTAACTATTATATATTTGCTCATGAGAGTCCTCAAAGAAAGCATTTTCTAAACCAGAGAGCTGTGAGCCATCAGCTTCATTGGCCCAATATCCAGCTGATTGTTGATGTGCTCCTATATACCATTTACCTTTTTGTGGATCCAGTTTCATGAGGCTGGTTATGATGAAACCATGCTCTTCTGGGCTATTCACAGAAGCTAAATCTGCTTCAAATGCTTGGCAGATTTTCCGTGCCTCATTTCTTGGGCGATCTGGAGATTTGGTGAAACGGTAACATGACTCTCTATATCTAATCCAATTGGGTGGACATCTGTACCTCTCCTCATAGTCTAAGCCTGCATAATAAGTAGCACTATTTTCAGGGTTTACTTCATTATCATTTTCACTGAAGTTATCGGTATTGTAAACACTGTCTTGGTAAAAAGAGCTTTGGGGCGGTGTGTAGTCGTTACCATTTACGGGGAAGCTGCCGTAAGGTATTTGAGGATTTGGACGGTACATAGTTCCATTTTCGTTTTGCTGCTGCGGTGGATAATTTGGATTATACTGACCATTAGATTCCAATACTTGCGTCCTCGCGCTACTCGTCACCGCAAGCAGTAACAAGATAAACTGCATTGTTTCCACTGAAAGGACCAAAGCTTTTTTAATGGGTATAAAAAGTCAATAAGTTCATGTCTACATAGCCAAGGCGCCCAAGAAAACTTTGGATGGTTTAGATTGATATAATAGTACTTACCTCAAGAGTTCATTACGCTTTAAATTAAAAAATCGTTTAGGATTTAAAATTAAAATGATGACAAACATTCACAAAGCCTCGCCCATCGATCGCCAAGTAGGGATGTTCCGATACTAGTAAATACGAGTAAGTACTCGATACTTTTCTTTCGATACCAAGTACTTTTAGCATATAATCATTATTGCGATATCTACTTGGCATCGGAGAGAAAGAATTTGTATTGTCTCCAATCTTTGTAACCATCATTTGATTCTCAAATCGGGCCCACCTTTGACTCGATTGCGCTGACCGTTTTACCTTGCTATCCTCGGTGCTCTTTCTCACTCGCACGCACTTTGTGACGTCAGTGTAGTGTTTTAGAAGTGTGAATTACGTCATCGAATTTGTGTAAGCTTGGAAACGTAACATGAAAATGTAGCTGAGTCAAAGTAATAACTAAATCTTGATACAATAAGGTTTAAACTAAAATTTGTAAATATCACGGCTTAGGATATATATTTTTATGAGTAGTATCGAATAATTATTGAGTACTACCCATATGGATAGGTAGGATAGGTATAGAATCTTTACCTATCCATATGGGTAGTACTCAATAATAGTGTTCATTTTTAATTGTGAACATCCCAATCGCCAAGGTTTTTGTCTTTGACATCGGCGATGACATTCATGAATTTTGACTTTGTGTAAAAATGACAGATTAGTTTGTGTCCACAGAATACCGTTACTTCTGGAGTTTTGGCAGGAAAACGAAAAAGATCACGTTTCCGCATTATATTATTTTCCAAAACTTGTGTTATTTTCAGTGTTAGTGCATAAAATTGGTGGTATTTTATTCGTGAAGTGCTGAATTACAGTTATGAGTGTGGGAAAGTGGTATAATGATGTTGAAACTTTTTTTTTCGTGTTATTTCCAAAACTCCATAGAAGCTTCTGGTAAAGTTGCCACCACTTGACTAGGAGTATGACTTGACTAGACTAGACTATGATTTGACTTGATGACTGTGACCTGACACATATTTACGTGAAATATCATTAACTCGATAAATTATCAATTACTTGACACTGGCTAAATACACAAAAGTGTGGAGCCAAAACACTAAAAAAACTATTACTTCTACCGTTTGTGTCAGTCCAATAAGAGACGTTCCAAAATGGGCTACCTATATGTGCGACACAGAAAAGAACATTCTAGAAATTTACTTATTTATGTACCAGTGTTGTACTCTTCATAGGTCTGTAAATAATATTTATACTGTCTCTATGCAGGATTTGCAATATGGTGACGATTTCATTACTTAATTATATGATAATAAATACTTAGAGCATTTACCAACATGCTCGAAGTAATAAATATGAACATGTGTCAATTTGCGATTAGTGAATGCAGACACAGGCCTTTTTTTGAGACCCGGGTATTGGGTATTGAGAACGGGTCTTAATTTTGAGTCAAACACTAGCCGGAATACTGTATATTGTAAGGGATCAAAGGGATGGCAGCCAGAGAGAGCAATGAATGAAATATATTTATAGTTCACATTTTTATTCTTCAGTAATCAATTATTTATCAACAAGAAATTATGTGTCAATAGTAATTATTATAATAATACTTATACTGTAACTATTACTAAACAAATTTACACGTGTTTTCATTCATAATAGGAAAGTATACAAACTAATTGGTTAGTTACATTTATTCCAAAATCGTTCCTTAAATAACGTTCCTTTTCGCGCTCAAGATTTTTCTCCTAATAATATTTCATCACAGTTAAAAATGTACTTCTTCGTTCTTAATAATTTTCCGAAAAAAATAGGTAGGTATACAGGGCGGAACTTGATTCGATCTATAGGACGCGATATAGCTAATAAATGATCAAAAATACTACCCAGTTAGCTGGTACACAGCTAAATAAATACCAAATAGATATCAATTGGTACTTTTCCGAGCATTTCCATCACAAATAATTAAAAAAATAACTTGTTTACAAGGTTTAAAATCACAATCTTATTTACATTTTTAGTAATATTTTCGATATGCTTATTATGATTCAATAAATTTCCTATTTTCTTACAGATTTGTATAAATAAAATCAACTCGTTACACAAGTAAACAATTGCACAATTAAATAATAAACATTTTGGGCAGAGAGATTTCAAACATAACAATAAACAAAAAAAAATTGTAAAGGAAGGCAAAATAATGGAAGTTTACTAGCATAATCTCAAACTAAAACAAAAATATAACAGATATCGGTGATGTATCAATATTAACATTACAGAATAAACCAACAGCAACATGCAAAATTAGGAGAGTATTCGTTCTACGCATGCACCAATTGCACTTATTTCGATGACTTAAGTACAATAATGCGCGTGCTAAGGCTTCTTTCAACCCTGTGACTGACAGTTTCCATCCAAAACGTTATAAAAACATTACGGGGGAGGCCATGTAGTCCTAGTAGCGGATTTAACCAGCCCCTGTTATTAATAATATTCGTCAAACACGTATACATATTGCACACACAATATAAGATTATGCTAACGCCTTATATTAGATAGTGGTAACTACGTTATTTTATTTTACTACTCTATGAACGGTTTCAAGCTTCACTTACACAGATAAACCGATACACCATACACCGACGTTAAATAGCACCCATAAAATATCATACATTTAAAGCGACATTTATTTTACGCAGAAATAAAATTAAACTAACTATTTACATGAATATTTACAAATTGTTCGAACGGTACAACATCACACATCAAGAAATCGTTTGAATTACTTACTTTAACATTGATTATGTAATGGCTGCCTTAAAATACACAGTCTCGTAAACGAATATTGTTTAATATTGTTCTTAGATGAGATACGTGATAAATTACGATAATCAGTCGAGCTGGGTATCAAAGATCTCGATTATTGAGCCGTCTCCATCCTTACGTCCATTACTTTTTTAAATAATAAATACTATATTTACCGTTTATGTGATAATAGCATTATCAGATTGGCTCTACTACACTACATAGTGCATGTACCTGAGAAGCGACATTCATTTGTTTTTTTTAATAACACCATGTGAGTCCTCCAAAGCATTAGATGCTCGTAAAGTTTCTATGGTAATTCGTTGAAAAAGGCTGAAACTAAAATGGGCCCACTAATGTCAGCTGACGAGGACAGTCTCTATCTTGAGCAACTGTCTAAGTTTATCGGTGACACGCACAAGTGCAACTTTAGAAGCCCGCACGTTGACTTTCTCCCCGGCTCCGATTAGTTGGTGGCACTGGGCTCTTTCCAGGAACTCTTGCGTGCGTATCTCTCGGAGAAGCTCCTTGGGCGAACCGGACCCGCAGTGGATTTGCTTCAGTAAACTATCCTTTGACTTGATCTGAAAAATAACCGTAGCGTATGGTTAGTTTGTACTATTATTTATTCTGTGGTTTTAACTTGAGGATCAGATGGTAAACGGCAAGATAAAATCACCAATTTTTTTTCTATTTTCGTCTTATTACATTATAGGGTTATTAAAAGTAAATGTTTCATGCCAGATATAATTTGGGTGTAATGTGTAATCCAGAATCATGAAAGAGGTATCGAATCTCCTGGGTAAGTATTGATTTTATCTATTTATTCATTATATTATAGTAACAACGGCAATGCCAATTACACTTATTATTAAATTAATTACATGTAGTGTCAAATTCATGCATGATAAAACATTTTTAAAAAATTATAAATGTATAACAAGGGACCAACAAGTTGAGTCTAGGCAAAGCACCACATGACCTACGCAGTGCACGATAAATATCTACGAGTACATTTTGCTAGTTTTCCGCTCCGACTGATTTGGGACTTGTTATAGACTTGACTACGAGTTGACGTCATCTCTTACATCCACACTAGAACATTTTAAATCCGACGATAATATCTCTTTCTCTCTGTTAGCATTTCACATGTTTAATAACGACTAGTTGTGCCCCGCGGTTTCGCCCGCGAATAAAAAGTACATATTTTAATTATTTGCTCATCCCACGGGAAAATTTCGCTTTTCCGGTATAAAATGTAGCCTATAAGTTAATCCAGTGTATAATATCTTGGTACCAAATTTCATCCATATCCATTCAGCCGTTTGAGCGTGAAGGAGTAACAAACATACACACACAAACTTTCGCCTTTATAATATTAGTGTGAAGTGTGATGTGATCTATATGAAATACTATAGTTTTAACCTTTGAGAAGAACTAAAAACGAAGGTGAAAATATAGTGCCATTATATACTTATTAGAAGAAGTTTAATCTCAGTACTTGTGTAATGGCTTAGCTGTAAGTTTACAATTGTATTTAACAAATAAAAAAAATGCTCAAACGTTGAAAGATCTTTCTAAACGTCTGGTCGAAGCAACGCGTGCAAAATGCTGGCCTCTACTTGGCCAAAGATTGAGAATTGCCATTCAACGTGAGCATATTACGCACGTTGCCTACTGGTAGTAGTTTTTAAGATTGTTATCTTTTTATTGTTTTCCGTTTTTTATTTATTACTTAGTTGTTTTATAATAAAACTAGCTACGGCCCCGCGCTTGCACCCGCGTCGTGAATATTTTCTAATTTTCCGCACAATTTTTTTTTATAAGAACCGTCTCTTGACAATAATAGAAACAAAAAAGAATTAGCGAAAATGTTCCATCCGTAAAGATGATGCTCCCAAGAATAAATAAATATAAGGTGCGCGCAAACCTGCAGCAGACTAGTGATGTCCTGCAGCAGACACCAGAGCCCGTCGGCCGGCTGTCCGGGCGCGGTGCGCAGGCTGTAGAAGGGCGGCAGCGGCGCCTCCGTGCATTGTATCTCTATGGTCGCGTCGGGCGGCGGCGGCGGCGACGCGGGCGGCGGGGAGCTCAGGGCGTCGCAACCGAGCTCGTCGCGGTCTGAAACGTATACAGGGACCGTGTTAAGAGGGAGATTGTGTAAGAGAGGGGACGAGGTAGGCTGTGAATGAGAGTGAGAATGTGAGTGGAGAGAAATTAACAGTGTGTGTAGAAAGTGAGGATGTGTGCTGTGTATGGAAAGTGAGTGTGTGTGTAAATAAATAGAGGGACAGTGTGTGGAAAATAATTGTGGGTTGTTCTAGAAGATTTTTTCTGCCAAAGCACATCAACTGACTGAATTAATAACAAGTTCAATTCATTTATAAACACAATTACTGGACCGAGGTGATGATAGCTCAGCTAGTAGCGACGTGGATTCGAGATCGAGAGACCAAATATAGTAATATTCGCAGCTGATAAGTCTTTGTGGTAAGGAAAATAGTGATGAAACCATAGCACAGTTGATTTATAAACTGTGGCCACAGCTTGATGTTGGCATTTTTCTGCCCGCTTGGCTACCTACCATCTAAAGTTTGGCTAGCTACCAAATATGAAGCAGACGGCTCGTCTATGGAACTATGCAACACTAGGGGCGTTGCCGACCCTGAAAACCTGTCGCCAAACACGTGCAACACATAATCTGTGTGTTGCGAAATACCACTTGAAAGAATTACAAGTTCTTGCAATACATACTATTATTAAATTGATTTAAAAAAGAGTTGGTTACCTATAATTTCAGCAGGCGGCGGGAATCTCCAAGGCTCAACGGCGTGGCCCTGAACATCAGCGATATACAACTGCAGAAGCTTCGTGGCCGGCCCTTCCGCCAGTTCCTCAGGAGTCTGCCCAGCGTAGGTGCCCAGCAGAGGATCGGCCCCGTAAGACAGGAGCAGCCGCATAACTTCCACGTGGCTGTTCTCGCAGGCTTCATGGAGAGGCCTGGAAGGAATTAAATATTTGGACATCCACCAACCCAAACTTAACCAGCATGGTGTATTATATAAGTATAGCCTATACGGTCTCTCTGTAAGAATGTAGGTGTTCCCAGTAGCAGGAACGTAATTAACTGATGGTGCAAACTCTTACGGTTCGATGTTTTTCCTGACAATGTACAATGACATAGGGCTATTGCAATGCAGACTATACAAAAACAGTTCCATCTTATTACCTAATGCCTCCTTGGGCAGCTGCCGATACGTTAGCGCCGTACTGGAGAAGCAGACGTGCTATCCTGACGTGACCTTTCTGAGCAGCCACATGGAGAGGCGTGAAGCCAGCGTTATCTTTGGCAGAGGCGTCCGCTTCCATCTTCTCCAAACAGTACGCCACGCAATCCTTAAACCAAACACATGCATAGGCGTTAGAAAATACATAATCAGTGTCATGGAGTTGAATAATATGGATCCCCAAGCTTTGTTTTCTTTCACATTTTTTCTTGATCATCAAATCGGTTAATTAAAAACCTAACAAAAAATGATTGCATAAAAATAAAGAACACTCACGGTATATCCAAGTCTGGCAGCTCGGTGGAGATGAGTTTCTCCTACGCTTTTGTTAATGAACCAGCCTTTAATCTCTTTATGGATGTCATGAACAGACTCTGGACTTGGTTTGATTGGCCTACGAACTTTTGGACACCCATCTTCTCGGCGTATCACTTTCTTCTTCTTCCGAATGTAATCAAATCCAGAGCTCAATTTTCTTCGACTAAAAAGTTTTTTGAATCGCTTTTTTCCTTCCACATTTGTTTCAGGTGGCACTGGGGAGCTGTTCTCATCTTTAGGTTTAGTTTTATCTTCGGTTGTTACGTTACTCTCAGTTTTGTGTTTGTTAGCCGATATTTCTTTCATTCGCTTATTGTTGAGAGATTTCATTATACTATTTCTCTTTTTTAGTCGCATAAGACGACCTTTGGCGTCATTCCTTTTTAGAGATTTGGTGCTTCGTAGTCCATCTCTTATTGAGCTTGATCTTTTCAGTTTCTCTTTTGCTATTTTCTTAGATTTTATTTTGGGTTTTGACTCCGGTTCTGGATCAAGCTCTTTTTTAATAACAACAACTGGTTTATCTTTTTCATCACAACAACCTTCGTCTCTGCAGGAAGTTGGTGGTGCTGAAGCCGGTCTTTCATCACCAAAAACTTCTCTGATAGTTGCTCGTTGTTTAAGGACCCTACTTTCCGTCCTTGTTCTTGTTTTCAAAACGACGGGTTCGAATTCTTCTGTGGCGCCAAGAAGCCCGTCAGTGTTGTTAATAAAAGTATGTCTGAAAGTGGCCACAGTCTCCTTTCTAAAAGCACCAAGGCAACTCATATTTTCTAACAATTTTTCTTTTTTGGCGATAAGACTACTTTTATTGTTATTGTTTACAAGACCTAAGCTAGGAGTTGGCAATAGGTCAACAGCCGTTTTCGATATCACTTTTGGAGATTTTTCATCGCGGTCTTTCGTTTTCTTTTTTGAGTCTTCTTTTTTTCCACACTTTTGAATTAAGACATCTACAATGGAACTTCCCTTTTTCTTAGTTTTTGATGTGGAAAAAATTGTCGATGTTGAAGCTTCTGAGTCATAATGAAGCCTGGTCGGAGCCGAATAGCTAGAATTCGAATCAAGGTCACTATCAAGAGTAAGTTTGTCAGGGCGTCTCGCGTACAAATCATCAGTAGCGGCCGATGGAGCTGATGATGGAGCTGGCGAAAGAGGAGCGGGGTCTAAATCTGGGAGTGACGTGGTACCCCGTGTGAAGAATGCTCCTGTACCACGCACGAATGGCCCGCCAGATCGTCCTCTAGGTATAGCAATAAGTCTCGTCGGCATTCGCAGAGAACGTTTGTATCTATACAACTCTTCCTCCCACCCAGGATGGAAATCTGACCCATCACCAAAACCTGCCTTACGGGCGGGCGTAGAGCTATTACTAGCGCTACTATTGTCAGACTTCTTTGATGGCGATAATTTAACAGGAGTTTTAGAAGCAGTAGTTTTATCGTCCGTTTTAATATTTTTGCGCATACGCAGTCTAAGTGCGACGCACAGATCATCGTCACTGTCTGTACTAGAATCTACATCTTTCTTATCGACCTTAGTGTTGTCAATAGACAAAGATTTTGCTTTAGATCTTGATGATTGTCTGGATAATTTTCCTTTAGTTGGTTTTTCTTCATCTTCTTTAGCTAAAGCGTCGAGAGATTTTCTAGAATTTTTATTTACATCCACGTCACAAAACTCCAGTTTTACATAAGCTGATTTTTCTGACAAATCTTTAAGTAACTGGTATTTCATGCGGTCGCTTTGTTCTTTTTCTTTCATAATTTTACTTTTTATAAGTGGTTCATCATCATCTGTAGACTCTGGTTCCTCTTTGATAATTGTCTTCAATTCATTTACTTTTTCATATTCCAGCTTTTTTGTTTTATCCACCTTTTTGTCTCTTATTTCCTTCACTTCTTTTTTTATAGATGAAGTAACTGGAGCTTGTAATTTATCTGACTTTATCTTAACTTTATTTTTTACTTTCAAAACTTTTTCGTCAGCTTGTTTTTTTTCAACAACATCAAGCTTTTTCTCTTTCTCATTGGTTTTACTGCTCTCAATTTTCTTGTCTGTTTCAGTTTGGTGTTCAGGTTTCTTCTCCTGGTTTTCTAAAGCTAAAATAGGAGTAATTAGCAAATCTTCTTGTTTTAGTTTGTCCGGTACCAATGATGCTATAGGTATATCTTCATTCATATCTTTTTCAGAGAACATTGATAAAATCGATACATCTTCATTAATTACTAAATCTTCATCTATAGGCTCTTGTTTAATTATTAAATCAGCTGGATTTGGTAGTTGTGTATCCACGTCTTGTATTGGTTTGTCAAACTTTGGTGACTCTGGTTCAATTTTAGGTGTTTTTACAACCTTATCACTATCGTTCTCTGTTGTATCCTTCCGTTTTTTAGGAATTTTCTTAATAATATGACAACCAGACATAAGTTGTTCCATAAAACTATCACAAGCATTAGCCCAATCCAAATCTTCAGGCATTTCATTTCCCACTTCGGCACACTCAGTGACTACATTATCAGTAATGATTTCAGTTTTTATTGATATTGCAGCATCTCTTTCAATTTCTTCAATATTCATTGGCTCTGTTTTAACTTCTAACATAGATGTTTCAGACGGTTTTTCACACTTAATAACAGATTCTAGTCTGAGATCTTCTCTAATTCGGTTAAAAAGGTGCTGTTTTTGAGATTTCGGAAGTAACTTTACTTCGTCATGTTCTGCGGGTGCATTTTGTTTTATATCTATTTTCGAAGTGTTATCTTTTGATGGTGGCATGACTTTCAGCTCAGCTTTGGTTCGTATTCTGGCTGCCACATCATTTTCAGGAGATTTTCGTTTTATATCAGAATTTTCACATGTTTGGTGATCTTCGTCTTGCGGGATAGAGTCCACTGCTTTAGGCATTTGAATATGATGATCTAAGCTAGTGGTAGCTTGACTTGGGTATTGTTTGCTTACAGAATTAGCGCCTGCTTGGTCAGCTTCTTTTGTTAGGTCAGTGACTTCAATTACTGGATCATCGACGTCATCTATAACAATTATGTCAGGCTTCACGTTTTTAGCAGGATCAGCATAACCACTCTGCTTGGTTTCTAAACTATTTCTTAGAATACTCAGCACACTTTTATTCGCAGGTACTCTACTTTGTGGGTCCAAGTGGTGATGATGGGAATCCCTGTGGCTCGGCATTTTCTGAATAATGTGATGCCGACTATTTACCGGTGCATTTCTATCGTGATAATGTGAGTGGTAATCACTCATTGGTGGATCACGAGGCGGTAATTCAGTAGGGTAAGAATTACTCGCATAATGATGCGATCCGTGCAAGTGATGTTCTTTGTAAATGCTAGAAGACGAAGCCCTTTTCTGTTCATTTTGAAAAGCCTCAAATTGCTTATGACTTCTATAGCTGTACACAGGACGACTCATTAGTTCCTGTTGTTGTTCCCACGCTGATTGATTCATGCGCTCTATTCGAGCGTTAGAAGCACCAGATTCATATCGGATAATTTTCTCAGGAATGTTACTGACGATAGGACCAGCAGTCCGTTTTCTTTCTTCTATCACAAAGTTTCTATCATCGCGAACCCTATTGTCCATATGTCTTTGGTCATTAACGGACATAGTGAGATCAATTTTAGAAACGTATTCAGGTCTTGGAATTGGTATGCTATATTTGTTTTGTTCTGGATAAGTGTGAAGAGGAGATTCTATAGGATACTGTTCTGGAATTGATCGCCGTGTTTGAAAGGAGCCATTATATCGTACAGGCGGATGCCCAGGTGGAGTTGGTGGGCTATAGTTGTGATTAGCACTTCTTTTACCGTATTGATTAAAATTCGGAGCAAAATCTATTTTGTGAGGAGTTGCATAGCCAGCGGTAGGTACGTGCGTATTTCTGCTGCTTATTAATGCTGGGCGAGGTTGCAAAGATAATGTTTTATTTTCCATTGAGGCGGAATCAACAACATCATCTTGAGTTGTAGAAGAATCAGCTGAATTCTTAACTGTTTTTACGGATAAATCTAAGGGTGATTCACGTTTTTGTTTATTTTGTACAACTTGCGAAGTAGCCGGTACGGGCGAAGTGCGTTTTGATTGTTTAGATTTGTTCATTTGATTTACCAATGAAGTCACAGAGACTGTCATTCGAGCTTGTTGGCTAGGATATCCAGACTTCGATGTAGATCGCGCTGGCGAGGTTTGGACGGACTGCGACGGTGTATAATCGTAGCTCGTTTTAGGAGCTGTCGCTGGACGATAGTGTGTTCTCGGTTGTAATGACGAGTTTGGAATAGGTGGCACTGGTACAGCCGCATAACGAGAGGAGGAAGTCGAAGGTGTTGGGTAATGGTATGCACTTCGTGCTTCTGCCGACCGACTAACAGGTGGATACTCCACCCGTGATGGCAAACGAACAGGGTCAAGGGGCGATGGCACCTGGGATGCTGGGGAGCGATCGGTAGATCGATTTGTAGAATAGTGTGCATTTATAGCGTCTATTGCAGCATGTTTATACTGAATTTGCTGCTGCGTGTCTACACGATGATTAGATAAAATTTGTGGTGCCACAGGTGTGGGTCTATAACCTGGGTATGCCTGTTGTGGATCATATTTTCGGGATGGTACAGAGGGTTGTCTATCGTAATGTGATGTGACCCGAGCGTACGGAGATGTCTCTCGACGGGGTTGAAGAGGTGGATAAATTTGTGTCGAGCGCACATCTGCTGATGATAGCCTCTGATTTGACGGTATTGCTTGCGGATGGTATATCGGCGGGACTCGATCGTTGTGTGGTGGAGGCGGCTGCGTTTGAGGCATCCCGTACCGCTGCCCGTGCCCAGGAGGACTGTGCATTGTACCTTCACGCAGTCTAGATGCTGCATGTTGCGATACAGAGCTCGTCATTCTCGAATATGTGCATGGACTATGACGCACGGGTACCGAAGGTTGCGGTGATGGGACGGGGCCATGTGAGTTTCTGCCACCGTCCGGCATAGTCGACTCGTAGTGATATCGTGCATATTGCTCCGGTGGGCGTGAGGCCGAGTAAGGATCAGGTGGACGACTCGGTGCGAAAGGATCCGGAGGTCTCGCGGAGGGCGTTTGTGATTGATGGTGTGACTGCCGATATTGAATCGGTGGCTCTTGTTGTGGCTCGGGTACCGGTGGTGGGGCCAACGGAGCAGTTGACGACGGTGGCCGCGCTGGAGATGGACAAGGCGCGGCTGGAGCTGGCGCCGGGGACGGCAGCGTGCGCTTGTGGATTATATGGGAGGGCGGCGAAAGAGCGCCCGCAGGGTCCTCCTCGTCATCCACCTCTGGAAGCTCGCGACGCTTCTCGGCCGCTTCTCGCATAACGGTAGCCTTGTGAATGATATGCGGCTCCGGCTCTATGGGCTCGGAAGGCGGCCGCGGAGGTGGAGCAGCGACCGGTGTGGTGGCGGGTGGCGGCGGCGCGGCGGCGGCTGACGGAGGCCGCGAGGAAGGCGCAGGCGCGCCGGACTGGGCTGGAGCTCCCTCTTCGGGCAGCGGAGCCTGCCAACCGGGCTGCCCGGACCCCTCCGCCTGCGCTTGTTTCGGCACGCCCATAAAGTACTGGCGAGATACTCCCAGTACATTGTTGAAGACATCCATACTACGAGGCCCAACTCCTCAGCGTACCTGAAACGAAGATAATCATTATTTATTAGATATTAAAGATATTAATTAACAAAGAGTATTGATCATTTATTTGCCATATCTTTACGTCGATATTGCAGAACTTGTATTCGGGTCGTTTACCCGTTGACTGCCCTTGAGGCCTTGAGCGGTACTTCGCCCTCACCAATACGCCCATCATGTACATGGATACCGATAAATACATACAGAAATACATACACATACCTATTAGTCAGGGACAAATTCGCTACATCGCTCACGCGGTACATTAACTTCCGCGTAGGTATTTTATAAAGTGAACGATAAAAAGTTGATTGGCCTTCAAACGAGTGAAGGTCAAAAACCTCACGAATAACAGCTAAAATAATTAGCGAGCCTCTTTAAGAACCAATTTTTAGAGTTCCTTGGTACTACAGGGAACCTTTTTATGATGTTCGTCATGTCCGTCTGTGTGTCTGCCTATATTTCGATGATAATTATGGCGTTTCAAAAGTAATGGTTTCAATGGACTTCGATTAAATAGCTTTCCGATTGAATGGCGTTGTGGAAACGGGCTTCAATAAAATGGTTTTCGAATTTCGATATTGAATCTTTAAATATAACATTCCTTTCCTTTGTAGTTCTTGATATCTGGATCCGTAGTCACGGTGATTGATTACGATTATTCATTATTCATGATATCTTGTGATATCTTCCCACTGACGTAAACACCTACTACATGTTGCTTATTATTGACGAGAGATAAAAATGTTATGTGGTTTCAATGACCCCAGCACATCAGATGTCACGGTAGGTGACTTTGACCTTTTCTTTTTTTTGTAGACCCGTAAATAGACCAGACGTTCGATCTCGGCGCTTTTTGCAGCTTTTTGGTTTGAAATAAATCTACGTCTCGTTTCTATATCTATTAGGTGTACATATAAAATAAATAAATAAAAATAACTATTTATGTACATTTCAGACCATCGCCATCTAGCCCCAAACCAAGCAAAGCTTGTACTATGGAAACTAAGTAACTGATATAATACATATACTTTTTGTTTGTAAATACATACAAAGAATACAATATAAAACCCAGACACAGAACAAACATCGATGTTCATTATATAAATGTTTGTCCTGGTGGGCATCGAACCCACAACCTACAGTTCAAAAGGCAAGGGTTACTACCAACTGAACTATCGGCCCAGTGAATATTCAGTCGGGCAATTTTCTGTAACTTAGTACGCTGTAAATTGAAGAAAATTCTAATTCGGCGTGCCGAGTTCTAAATTAATAATTCCTAGCTCATTCAGGGGCCCAACATAATGACAGTAAAAATTAAATCTTTAATCTTGAATTTAAATTTTAAATTTAGATTTAAATCTATGAAGTAATTCAATCCCAATCAAAGAATTTGTCATCGACTATTGAGTATTTATTCAAGTCAAGTGGTAGGAGAAATATAAACTTTATATCCTTACCTCAATACATTTAAATTTAACTCAGTGTGTGTTCATCGATTTTTTTATGCCTTAAGCTACAGACATTTTTAATTTTTTCAATAAATTCACAGATTTTCTCTTAAACTTAGCTACTGTGGCTAAACTAATGGCAACACAGTTATGATTATTTTTGTGTGAGCGCTCCGTTTGTTAGTACAAACTTAATACTTTAATAACTTAACTACAAATACTACTAAGTATGTATATCTGTGATATTACCACTAGAATATAAATAATAGTTAACGTATGTATAGCTAGTACGGTAAATATCACAGAAGACTTCGGACGTACGGAAGAAACTTGACAGTATGTAGACGCTAGTAGTACCTACCTATGTATATAGGACACTACGCATTGTATTTGGCTTTGAGGTAGTTGCCAAGACACCTATATACAAAAGATTTGGCAGCGTTACATTTTCAGCGTGTTTCAAATATCGCTTTTTGTTCTTTACCCATGTCTCAGTCATCTATTCTATTTTCAAATGTATTTATTAATCAAAATTATAATAGGTACGTCGTTGAACATTCCTAGTGTACTTATGTCCTACTCTGGCGACCCGCCGCGGCTTCGTACGGGTATTTTATATATTTATATATACCTATTCTATTGCCAATGTTCATCAGGGATAATGTAGGGTTCTAATGTTAAAATCGGTCCAGTACTATCAGAGCATATTCAATGCAAACAAACAATCAAATCTTTCCTCTTTATAATATTAGTTTAGGTTATCAGTCTCTAAACTTCTTAAACATTTAATTTTATCCATGTTTGATTAAATACGGATAAACTCGATAAGTCGATTTGGAATAAACCCGACATATTGTGTTAACAACTTCGATAAAAACAAATGTCAGTAGAGTATTTACCGGGAAACACTGATGCTGCCTGTTGAATGTCAGAACCTTATAAAACTTGCAAAGGAAAAGCATCCCAGCTCGCCGGGCAGCGAGATTTCGATGCAATCGATACAAACTGGTTGCTAAGGGGTATTATATTATCTGTGCTACGGGTAAACATTTCCCGGAATCACTCGGCTCGGGGTCACCATTCTCTCTCAATCTGACGCTTCACGCCGCACGCTTTCGTCATGTGCGCACAAAGAATTTAATTATTTTGTATTGCTGTACAGTAATACTAGTCATTGAGTATTTATAGTATAAATGCTTAGTACCTACCTGTTATTAATCCAATGATAAAGTGCATGCTACATTATTTATTTAGGACAATGGAAGGCACCTTCTTCGTTTCTTTTGTTTCGAGTGTCACTGCCGGGGGTCACGTAAAAAATAAAAATGTTTTGAATGTGTGTCAGTACATACTTAAACAGTCGTACGTAACCGTAATAGCTAATGTGGCCGGTTATTCGTGCGCCGACACAATTAAAGAAACTCGCCCAAGAAAGTTTTCCGATCGTAAGCGGAGTCACAGTATAAATTTCAGTCCCACAAGGACCGGAGCCAAGTTTCCAACTTTACCGTATCGTTTTATTTGTTGTTTGCGAACGGATCATAAAGTAATTGTCAAGTTTTTATAAGTTTAGTTTAAGTTCTACGCCAGTTATTGCTGAGATTTTTACCGATATAAGTTGGTACCTACTTTATCTTGTAACGCCATAGCATTTAAGGCTGACAATTCCTAGAACGTATATCCTATTTTTTTTTCTTCGGCGATTTTTGATTATTTGTGTATATCTCCCAAAAAGGGGAAAATTCGTTGCGGCGTCATTTACCGACCCATTTTGAATTTGGCAAGAAATGATGGGGTCAATTCTAAAAAAAGTATTTTAAATATGAGAAAAGTCGCCCAAGAGATTGTCGACACCATAAGGTCGTAAAGTCTCGAGTTCGGGATGTACCAAGTACTATAATAGCGTGGCAATTATGGCAAACCCCCTCTATGATAAGCGACCAAGTGGCGTTTTATGGGGAAGGCCCGCAGGAAGGCAGTAGACGTCTCCCGGCTGTTGTTGTGAACACAATTGTTGCAAAAACGTTTGTACTCGGAATTCGGACCTTCCGGTCTACCATACGCAAAACTATACCAATAATACTATAACGATAGTGAAATTTCTTTAGATTAAGTAATAAACAATAATTCTTATTAAAAATCAATCTAAATCGGATAAACAATACCATGAATAGCTATATTGGTATCGTGTTGTTTTGTTATTTAGATTCAAGGAAATTCCGCAAGCTACCCTAATAACTGTACTTCCGGGAAAATCCTACAAGGTTCAATAATAATAATGAAACTCATCACGCACTATTCTCATTTTGGGAATGAACGAGGAAACCCATAAACGCGGTTTTTTTCTTTTGCCGTTATGAAAAACATGGTTATGCCGAATGAACGCGATCTAAATCCATTGAACCCATATTACTTCGTAATCTACGCAAATGAATGATAATGATTGCGATGATATTGAATGAAACTTACTGTTGATGACAGCTACCCTCCTTGATGTGAATGGCAGCCTCCAGCCGCAACCATGACTACGGCTATGATGGCTTTAATACCTGAAACAAAAATAACACTGTTCATGAGTCTACAAAAGTAGTGAGGGCGCCTAAAAGTTTTTCGTACTTGATTTAGGTACTTAGGGGTTATATACCTATGTGACTTAAGTGCCAAACTGCCTTATGCCTCATTTTAAATATAAAAATTACGGAATATTACAAAATAATCATAGGTAGTACTTAGGAATTTTCTCTAAGTTTAAAGCTCTAAAAGGACCCGTACGATAAGAAAACGTTTGCAATACCTATTCTACCACACTCTCAACTGAAAAAATCGTAAATTACACACCTAGAAATGTCGAAAGATCACATTCGTGAAGCTCACTCATCTAGTTACTTTAGCTAGTCTATAATAAGACTACTATAATACTATGACATTTATAAATTTCCAGGATACACCTGTATTTAGCACCTAAGTAAGGACCTGTCATCCTGAGGCAGACCTCGACGTCAGACGTTAGACTAAACTTATATCCTGCAACAACTTGAAGCAGGAAAGGCAGCTACATCAACAATAAATTGGTGCATCAAACAAAACCTATCCTACAAATAGAAATTCAAAAACAACAGTTATGAATGACAAGTGATGTTGCATCTGAATGGCGATGGACATTGACCTACATGCGACATCCGTTGAAAAACATCCAGATTCATCACATCACGCAAATTGACTTGTAAAACGGAGTTGATGAATAAAAAATAGACAATGCTCATATTCTGTCGCTGAATGACGCATTTGTATTGTTTAGTCTTGGTTTAGTCTCTGTTTAATAGGTCTTAGAACCATCTGTTACAGTTCGTTACGCATATGGTGTTAACAATGGCAACGCACCGGCGGCAATGCCCTCCGTGTTGCATATAGGCGGCGATGACCACTTACCATCAGGTGGGCAGGCAGCTTGTTTGCCACACATCTCATTAATAAAACCATCAGTTATTATTTTATGTAGTACACATAACAACACAAATAAATAGGTAAATATGAGTGTAGTAGAAAAGCATTTAAGTGCATAAAAACGTTACTAGGTAGGCTTTATTATTTATAGACCTACTTTAATGTGTAAGATTTATAAACTTTTATACTATATAATCGTGCACCTGCCGAGTGATGCGTTAAGATAGGTCCAGGTACGTAATTAGGTATTAAGTGTAAAATATAATGTTTGAGACCAGTCTACCCTAACAAGTTTGTTTGTGTACTTACAGTGTGGTTTTTCGATCGCGCAAACATTTGTGTTAAAACAGACAACATGCGCGTGTGTGTCTGCACACTATTTACGTAGTCGTACACACTACAGCTGCGCGGGGTCATTGCCCCACGGAGCGGCGCGCGCGAAACAAGGTGAATTGTGGTTCGAAGTTCTTCGGTTTTTGTCCCCTTCATTATTGAAATAAAAAACCAAGACGTTTTCTTACGTGTCTTAAAATAATATTACTTCAATCGATGACATCACGTATCATTTTGGGCAAAACGTAGGTGAAATTGTGTACGAAATATATTTCGCGAATATATATATCTAGACGGCTATCACCTATCATCTAAAATAATAATAATAATAATAATATGTGTGGACAAGAAGCCTATTATTACAATGAATATCATTAAAATTAAATCAAGTATTAGAAACAAACATCGTCATTCCGTTCAAGATACCATTTCATTTCGTGACCTTGGCTAGTGGCTACAGTTTGCGAATAGCTATGTGGAAAACCCACATTAGATAGCGCAGGCTGGCTTTGTTTCTCGCTTTTTAGTTTACGTTTAGTACTACTTATCCTACACTATCAAACGTGG
This sequence comes from Ennomos fuscantarius, assembly GCA_905220475.3. NCBI lineage: Eukaryota > Metazoa > Arthropoda > Insecta > Lepidoptera > Geometridae > Ennomos > Ennomos fuscantarius. Next base: position 4,216,369 of record HG992031.1, on the reverse strand, counting down.
AAAAACGTAAATCGATATTTATATAAACTTACACATTCTGACCGTTCTAATTTTCTTCATCGTTTTCGTCATCGCTGAAAAACTGTGGTCATCAATAAAAAAGGGTGTGGACATCGATAAAAGCGGTGTGGTCGTAGACAAAAATGACGCGGCCGTTGATAAAAAAGTCTATGCCTGTGTCGTGTGTCTATGAAATGGGCAACGTGGTAAATAAGCAGACCCCTCCCGAGGTTTGGCGATTATTATCTTCAGTGGTAAATAGTTAACATCGATTTAATTTTAAACAGATGACTGCTGATGATCTCTAATAGAAGGCTGTAAGTCTGCAGACCAAACTGACTTGCTCAGACTTATCTTAGTGCGAAATTTGCTAATTGTTCGTTTAGTAGAATCTCAGGTTCATAATTCATAGTCCAGACGAGAGCATTTCGCAGCATGCTAAATGCTCAGCACGTCTGGACTATAAATTGGCCTTGGGAGCTTTGGGAACTTGGGTGCAGGCTAAGTCACAATTATAAATTAAATATCAAACTTGTCCAAGCTAAGGCTGCATGAGCAATGTCAAAGAACGCGGTAAAGATAGCCTCAAGTCAGTACCTATTTTAACAGTGTCATCGGGCGGGATTAACCTCACTACTCGCTAGGTACCTCGTATGGTCACTTTTCCAGGACAAGTGAAATGACTGCACACTTATTACGTATACGTTGTTAAAAGTATAATTCATTTGACTTTTCCAAGTGAAATAGAACCACACACGAAGCTCGGAAAACTACAATTGGCAACCTAATTCCAGAGAACATTAATCTTTCTCCGCACCCCACACCCCACGAGTCACGTTTAGGTGAGAGCTATTAGATTACACCCTCGATTTCGCTGGATATAAATAGTGGTAATATTTTGATAATGTAATTTTCTTGCATTTTAGTCTGAAATATTCCCGTGTTTAAAATAGCTCATAGTATCGCCTATTTTTGATGATACTATATTATAATAGGTAAGTACATATCGAGCGCAAGTGAACTAGTTATTTGTTTTTTGTACTATGATATTTTGATTTTGGGACTTACAAACGTAAGCTGTTTCAGATAAAAGTAAAGACCAATAGCTTTTTATTTAGTCAACAGTTATTGCTATATCACAAGAAACAACTGCTAACCCTAAAACTCCCCTATTGCAAGCAAAACATGTAATTGTCTAGGGGTGAAATGATCCCTTGCTATAAGATCACCCTGCATTTTCTGTCCACACTTTGGGGACCTTTTTAATTGATTTCGAACCTGAGCAAACATTTAAAGAAATTGAATTCCGAAAATTAACGATCGAGCTATAGGAATGTCAGTGACCTATGTCAAATTTTCTTTTTATTAACTTAGAACTATAGATATCACAATACTGTACACAGGTTATGTAGTAAATACTTTAAGAAGGGTTTAAAATAATCTTGACCAAATATTAGTAAGCAAGTAGAAATTAATAACCAGGCTAGGTATTTTAAAATTCTTTTGACTAAGAAAATCTTGGTGGAATGAAAAGGCTTCGGACCTTGGCGGGAGTCATATCACGGCCGTTTTGGTGGATTCGAGGTCCACTTACCTACTTGGTGGTGGCAGGAAAGAGCGAGGGCTATATACACATAGGGCTATATAGTAGTCACAATCACACGATGTCGAAGAACATTGAACAATGTAAGCAGAACGTAACGATGCGCAGGAGTGGCTGTGGCCCACATTTCGCGTTCTATTTTCCAACGGCCACCAAGCTATCGCCAGCGGCCTCTAAAATTAGATCCTCATTGTTTATGGCCGACGCGTCGACGATCGGCTATATCCAGTTCTAGTACACTTCCTGTATTCGTTTCATTCTCGATCTCACTCACGAGATGCAGATCTAGACGCACTCTACGAGCTTTTATAAATAGAGCTTTTATAAAACTTATATGAATAAGTTTGATGAGTAACCTAGGAAACCTACATGCTAACGCTCGTGCCGTGCGTGACTAAACAAACCTATTTACTAAATCGTAGGAAAGTATCAATCATCGCATTACTTGAACCCGTTGTTTGAACCCTCTTGAACCCCCAGTTGGCATACTAATATTTTAAAAGCCACTTACTCATTTGTTCTTGTATCGTATGCGAGCCTAATTTATCATCTCTACTGTAAACTATAAAATTATATTATTATATCTCCTACTAGTGCTAGAGCACGGGTCTTCTCTCCCGTCCGGTGACGCTGCAAAGGTCGGTAACTAACAGCAATAGCCCGTTAAAAAGCGGTTCTTCTCTCAAACGTAGAGATACCTAATAGAACTCTCCTTTATAATACATAAACATGCCGAAAATGCGAATGCGGGTTGGTCGATGTCCTCGAATTTTGTGATGCCGTTTTCCTCCCGATGTTTTCCTCTACGCACAGTGTTATAAAAGCGATTGCAGACTACGTAGTACGCACATAGCTCAAAAAGTCATTGGTCCGGAGCCGAGCAGGATTGGAATTACGGTGTGTAAACTCTTAAACAAATCCTTTGTATCAAAGCAGCATCCCATGGGTTTCATTTCATTACGAATACGACTCGACGTACGTACAGGTTAGATACAACAGCTGTGTAACCGCAAATAGCACGGGATAAAATACCTACTGATGTCTATTTTAAAACCAAATAACTAGAGCTCGTCCATTTGGAATGTGTCCAATATTCAACTGACAATATAGCTTGCTGCACCGTCCTTTTGTTATGACAAAAAGTTTTAGTAACTACATGGATAGTTAACAACAATGCTGTTCAAAATCGTTACTAAATAAAATACCGATAACTTAGTATTTAAATGGTTTGTTGTTTATTTAACCTCAATAACTTAAACTCTCACTGCCTTAAATGTTAACATACACCGTAATAAATTGAGTTAACCTTAATATTCGCCCGCTTGCGTAATGCGGCCGTAAAATTCCAAACTTTCATTCATTATAACATCTCAATTAATAAATCTCCGTATTGCAAACGAAAGTATTTTGATATAAGCGCGATAGTACAGCGGCAAGTTGATTGTGACACGCAACTTGAGTTGTTTTCCTTCGGTTTGTGTGTCAGTGGGTCAATAGCTGAGGCCGCACTTCGCGAACCACTCACGAACCTGCTCACTTAATAAATAAGTACTTATAACAGTGGCTGTTCTACGTTAGATTAGAATTTCACACGCGTATATATAGATTTTTAAGTAGTTAGTTACTACTTACTCTCTAAGAATAGATCAAGCAATCTACAAAGCCTACACGAATTGCAATGGTAATGTCGTCGGTAAGCTCAAGTTTCCATTATGTACTTAGAAAAGACATCAAATTTCAAGTTTCCATTATGTGTACTTAGAAAATACATAAAATTTCAAGTTTCCATTATGTGTACTGAGAAAAGACAATAAATAATCAGTTATGTAATGTCTGATAAGATGGATTAGGCACACATAGGTATTTCAAATAATCGATCGATGCACACGCTATGTCGCGGCTATCGTCAGCCTTAGCATCATCAACATCCTGAAGACGTCCTCTGCTGTACATAGGCCCACAGAGTACCACTTTGAGCTCGCCTCCTGCATCCATTCGGCTCCCCACGGTTTTAGCTAGGTCGTCGGTCTACCTAGTGGCGGTCCGGCCTACACCGTGTCTTCCAGTTCGGTTTGCTTTATAATATTACCTCCTTACCAACAATATTGTGTAGCGTAAGAATAGTTATTTAGTGTTTTGTTTCTCTATCTAACTTGGAATAGGCAAAGATAAAACAAGAGAAAACACTGAGTAGTTATTTCTTCAATTATGCAGTACTTATTGGTAAGGTGGTAAATAATATTATAGAAACTGACGTGAGAAGTATTTATAACGACAACTAGTAAACGGCTCTCACGAGTCACTCAGACCGGTCGAGTTATTCGACTGTATCACGTGAGTGCTAGTCGTTTACTAGTTGTAGTTAAGGTGGTAAATGTTTCATCTTCATATTATGAGAGTTCTAACTTCTCACCTGACTCCACCTTCATGATAATTATAGTTTTTTTTTATTGTAATAGCCATTACACGTTTATAATTATTATTAACCACTATTAGGTATTTAGTTACTGAACTATTTCCTCATTCATTATGGAACAACTTCATAATAACCGGCATTGTAATAATAATTACACAACTAGTCGAGAAGATAAACTGATAAATAGCAGCAATATTTTTATTGACGTTAACCGTTTAGCGATTTCCATTCGTATTCCGTATCGATAAACTAACAGTTTACTATATTACCTATTTATTTATTAGTTAGGTAACTACCCAATAAAGGCAATGCAAAACACGAAGTGAGTGATGGCCGCGTTGGCAGAGCGAGCACCCTCCACTATGGAGTCTGAATCAAATTATATACTGAATGTACGTATATAAGATATGGGCTATATACAAGCTTGGTTTCTCAAAGTGAGGTAGGTACGCATACCCCTTGGGGTACACCAGTTAATCGTAGGGGGGAGTAGGTACTCGACACAATGTACTGATTTAATCGATATTCATTTAATTGCCTTTCAGAGCTGAGACTGCTAAAATTTAAATTAAATAATTGCATTTTATTATCGCGACATGTGTTGGTTTACGGAACCCTCAGGTTACGGTTACTCGCATTTGCCCGTTTTTATACTCTAAAATGTTGTTCACAGTTGTGCAAACGAATGGTAGGCGACCGAGAAACAGCATTTATCGGTTACCAGGCCAATGTCACAATGCTTTTTGACCTGAATGTAGTATCTATTTGGCGATATTTCGAGCCTAGCACTTAAACAGTTTTATCTTTGTAACTCAAAACTAGCACACTTTACGGTTAGGTACTTAATTATTCATGCAAACAAGGAGAAATGTGCTCTATTCAAATGTTGGCTATTATGGTTTATCTCTAATCTTACACTTGTTAAGGACGTCAACGTGACTTATCGTTTCTTTTGTGTTATTTTCGAGGATAGTCCATAAATATATCGAGTTTGATATTATGGTTGGTCCGAGTCACCCGCACTTCTTATAAAAGCGACAAAAAAGCAGATGATTCATGTGAATCAATGTGAAAGGAACACATGCATCCTGAAACGAACAAACGTGTCTTAGCATTCTGGGAATCGTTCGAGACATCAGGAGTTTAGATTTAGATACAAAAAATGTTCCACTAAAATTTTCTTATTTACGTTTTGTTGTTAAGTGCCTACTTCGGAAGCAAGGTTATCACTTATACCTCTAGATAACACATGCGACATTTTGCCCTGAAGTTATGTCATTGTAAATAAGTTGCTATCGTCATTCGCATACGAATCGCAAACAAAAAACTACTGTACGAATATGTACTTGGCCTCTTTCTGTAAAAATTATCAATGCATAACATAAATTCAAAAAGCAAGATTTCTCTACAAATGTTTCGTTTTCAAAGCTTGTTTATCTAAGTAGTTGATATATTAATAGCTTTGAAGTAACAACACGATTAATATTATAAACAGGTAAGCAGTTCTAAAGGTGTTGCAATAATTTAAGCTGCGCGAATAACTGCCAATAGCCCGCTAGAGGCTAGAAACAACGCGGAAACGACGCGGCAGCGGTGGTGAAAGTGGGGTGAAAGCGGCGTGCGCAACGTTTACCTAATCGCACGACGACGCCGACGACGGACGGCACGGCATCGGCATATCGGTGCTGGCGCAGGCTCGCATGTTACATCAGCGACCAACGTTACAAATGTGAAAGTCAATGTTACATTCGATTGTGCCACAAGCCAGCTTCATCCGTCGAAATAATCATGATAGCATCGAAATAAAATTCGCAATACTTAATGCGTAAAAACCACCGTTAGTTTTATACCGTTATTTATTCCGCCTTAAAACTTCATTAAAAATCCGACGAGTTGTTAAGAACGTTATTTTGAACCTATTTGACAAGAATTTCTTTATTGGTAAATGGTTTTATTCCTCACGCATATTTTTCGATATTGTTTCGTGAAATCTAGGTCAGCAAAATGATAAGATACCAAAAGAAAGAGTACACTGTTATGAGCACGTCAATTTGAGCATTACTGTGAACAAAATAGCATCTAAAGTATAAAAGTGTAGCAAAATAGGTATAAAAAGTTTTTACAAAGACTAGAGATCACGAGAACCCACGGTAGAAATAAAGCGTACAGAGAAAGTGGAGGTGTTATCGTAGTGGCAAGTGATAGACGGTATCTAAGTGGGTCGGTGCAAACACCAACTAGTGCAAACCATTCTTATCTACCCACATATTATTATGTAGTTAATACCATTTGTTTACTGTCATAACGAATTCTCTAATCTGCCAATGACTCATTCCCTAATATCAACATCAATAAAGATTAGCAGAACTCGGAAACATCTGTTAAATGGTCAAATCAAATTAAAACCTATATATACACCTTGAAACCTATTTAAACCGAAATTAGGTAGTTGGCTACTTAGATAGGCTTATCTAATTCCTTGACACAAAATTAGAAGATATTATAATCAATAGCGACCCAGATTAAACAAGCATTGATTTGTGAATATTATACCGTAAGTACGTACGGTAGTATACGTAGGTTTCTACGCAACTGACACTTTAAAATGTGTTTTAAAAATCGTCAGTCGCGCAGAAACATCGTCGTCTTTCGTCTGAAAGCATTAAATGTTGACATTGCATTTTGCAAATGTCAATTATTTTATCAATTAATCGACACGTTACACGTTCTTACAGTTTAGGCTGGTAAACAATTTAAGATCTTCGCTATTAATATCAATGGAGGTAGAGCTAACTAAAGTGCTAGTAATGAGTGCCTTCCTTATAGTCGTCCGTCAGCATACGAGCGAAGAGTAGGAAACGCAAGCCGTCCGCCCGCGAGCGTGCCTTGACCCACTTCCCCACCCATACACCGCAAGTGTGCGTCGAGCTCTCGCAACCGTAAGTTTGCAATGCAATCTCCTTTATCGAATACAATCGAAATACAATTCGCGATGGTGATTGGCGAACAAAGATTTAAAAGCCTGCATAATGGGGAAAAGTAAAAAAATGCCATTGAATAGCTCCATTTGAACCACTACATTCTATAAATAATAATAAAAACATGAAATTGAAATAGTTACCGAGAACTCTTTACGGACGAAGGAGCCTAAACTGTAATTACAAATCTAGAATGTACCTATTTATTGAAAGTCTTCTACCAAGCAAGTTGTAGGTGAACAAAACGATGACACTGATTACGAATAATAATAGAAATTGAGTAGGCACCAAGAATGGTGATTTGTAAACACAAATAGGTATGTAGGTAGTCATCGAAGAATTCGATGATTCGAAGTCCATTTACCATTTAAAAAAACTCATTACAATGAGACGCACGTAATATATTCAACACAAATACACCAGGTATCATATGTATTCCAGAAACAGTTATGCTAATTTGTATACTTGATTCACTAAGAAGAAAACATTGCCTAGTTAAGGTCCAGGATCTGTGTGTGTGATCATTGGGCGTTATTCATTTTTTTTATTGTTACTATTCCTGATATAAAATGTAATAAAGTAAAGTACGAAGGTATATAATTGTTATAATTTTTTAATAGCACAATATAGTTAAAGGATTAAACGGTTGAAACGGATAAAACTAGAAGAGAACTACTCATAAAGAAATTAAATAATACCAAGACACAATTTATTTACATCCACTGGCGATTAAAAATTAAAGCTTGAGAAAAATTAAAAAAAAAAACTTGACAGTTGTCAACCGTGTTCTAAAATTAGTGAACTTGCATGCGAGGTCGTGCCTGATGTGCGTTAGTTAATACGAAAAGATGGCGCCCGTATATACCTATTCGCAATCTCGTCCGTCTCATTAGGTCCAGCCTTGCTCAACAATCCACAATGAACAATTTATACAAGAGGCAAATAGATTCAGAAGGCCAACAAAGCGTGAGACTTCGTAGAATGTTCAATAGTAAATAACCGACCTGCTCGAACTCTCATTTTAAGTTAATGGTACAAATATGCTTTTAATTTTAATTTGTTGCTGAAACTCTACTGGTCGATTGAGGCGAGGTTTTTTGATGAATCACTTGTTTGTAGTCTACTTTTTTGTCAATTTTATGCGATCGTATGTTCAGTAAATTACTAGATTGATTTGCGACTACCTACATGTCTACATCAATAAATATAGTATTTGTTTCTTTATCGTTATAGGTAAGTTACCTAGTTTGTTTTACTTTTATTTGAACTTGTGTTACCTTATCTTCTTCATTTTGTTTTATTTAAACAATCATTGAAACCACACGAAAAATATTTAATTAGGGTTGATATAGATTTATTACTTTGTAAGTTGGCTTGATCTCAATTTAAATATATCTCCGTCTGCCGCTGACCTAATTTCTACACTCTTTTAAGATAACATTCTTTGGAACCGAATGCTAGAGCAAATACGATAAAGAAGATTAACTTATTCTAACATCAGCACATCCGAAACCAATAATGAGATCGTAAAATAGATAAAAGATAGTACTCACAATAGCCATTTAGCAGCTGGGAATCCAAATAAACAATCCAATAATGACACAAATCACTTTGTAACGGAGCACAACGATCTGTAAACAGTGTCTGAGGAGTTCACTTCACTATATGCTTTGTAATAACTAACTGTAATCCGAGTACTGTTGCACTGGCACTGGTAGATCCTTCACTGACACCACTGAACGTTACTTCAATAACAGTTTAAATAAGATTACATAAAACCACACACACCATATCTGGGCTCACACCCAGTTCCAAGTAGGTACCTGCAACAAGACAAAGCAGTAGTAAGTTTGGGCATTTTCAGTCTTAATAAGAAAAGGTATGTTGCATCATTAACGAGTAGGAAGAGATAAGACACGTTCCACTTACTGGAATAACATGAATTTTAAATTAAACACAAAATTAACTATGACGTAAAGAAACAACGAGAGGGACAACGCGACACGTGTAAGCGATTCGACGGGCAAACGCTGACTGGCTGTCGCAGTGGGGAAATCAGGGGAGGGGGCAGACGGATGGAGGACGGGAGGGAGGAGTGGGTGAGGGAGGGAGAGCGTCTGGCCGACTGGTTGGTCGACCTATTGGCTTCACGTACACACACATCGGCACTCGGCAGCCTGAAGATCGTAATTCGTAAGCTGTTTTTGCCACGACGCGAGACGACTAGCTCCACTCATCTGTGACTCTATTTGCCGTTCGAATGTCGAAAGTTTTTCGCGTCATATTACTTTTTTCGTCTTGTTAAAGTTTAGTTAGACTTTTAGCTTGAAATAGTAACCGATCGAGATATCTAGATAGATCGGGTGATGTTGAGCGACCATCCGAGAAGTGTGCGCAACCTTCATAAACTCTCATGGCCACGCGTTCGAGCATAAAGGTCATCGTATAGTTGCTACAGCAAATAACAATAGTTGTTCCAATTGCTCATAATTTCAAGTGTACCACAATTTGGAACTAGCAAGTGATATTGACACGGTGGTGATAAAGATATCTGTTGCTGGCGCTATCGATGTCAAAGAAGGAAACAAACCAAGAGGAGATAATAATGATAAAGGGTCCGATAAAATTAAATTATAGCTTGTAAAGATTTAAACACGCTTTGCTCATGTTTCGCTGACAGAATAGCATATGTTACATCCTAGACCGCATCATCACTTACCACAGGTGAGATAGTGGTCAAACGCAAACCTGTCAAACAATAAAAAATAGCGCATACTCATGCATGACATGTCAGGTCTCTACCAATTGAAGCAGTGGCATGACATAGATTAGTATTTATCAGAATAGCCTTAATCGTGTTGAATTTTTATAGTAATATTTTTGAAAGTTGTGTTTCTGTACCTATTTTTATTGTTTTTGTTATTTTGCTGTTTAATCATTATAAATTCTGAAATTAAGACGCATACAATATTTTCTTCTTCGGTGAATGGGATTTTGTTTTCTGATTATAATAAAATTATTTGCTGTCATTTTTGATGTTCATTGATAACTGCAATACTAAATGCTATTTTCTTAAATTTACTTCTGGTAAAATTTTAAATGAACCAGCAAGGCAATCACAAAACTTATTTCAACAGATAGAAATAAAAAGTATGGATTTGACAGTTTCAATACGTAGTTTATGTGCATAGTGCTGTGGAAATTTTCTAACTAGGAACGAAATTTCTCTTGGTGCATTACAATCAAAGTTCCGTGATCACTCCAGGTCTCTTCCATTTACAGGTAGGCAAATAATGAACTAGTCGCAAAGCTAACCGGTTGAGCAAATTCAAAATACTACGAGTCAACTACATAGCTATTTTAAGCACGATAAGAGAAGATATCAAGGTCTGTTTGGATTCTAATTACCTAGTTACATTAACTAACTAATAAATAATTCGATAAGATGTTAATTATTATTAGGTAAATTATATGAGCGATCAAAATAGTATTACCTACTCTTCTAGAAATACATACATATTTTTTTTATTTTTTTTTATGTATACGTAGGTAAATCGGTATGGTACATAGCTAATCGTATTAGACAAATCGTCAGCTTGTATTGTAATATAGGATCACATAATATAGCACAATCTGATTCATAGACAGTTTCAAGATAAATTTCCGTGCGGTTATGGTAATCATATATTCAAAAAATCGTATACTGTGCGGTACCTTTGAAATGGTAATGATAATTCCCATTCAAGTGATAAACATAACATGATGTATCCTGACATTATTGGTATTGGCAACACGAGTTCTCGAGCTCGAGCTAACAGCTACGCATCGTCGATATTATGAAAATAAATAATACGGATAATCATCGTGGGGGTAACGCACTTGTTTGGTGCCCTACGCCTTTTACGATCTCGCTCGCTCCATCGTTCAAGTTTCAACGCTTTTTTTGTTCCACGCCGAGTCATTGCCTTGCCAGTTTTTATATTATTTTTAATGGCGGCAGAATAAAACTCGTGGCGAATTGACGAACCTTTCACTAGCGCGGAGGAATTTGCAAATACGATCGCGTGTTTTCTCATGAGATATGCGCCTTATGGTATTGGCAGTCCCGTTGATCGATTATACTTTCTAATTTGTGATGGTTTATGTTTCAAATCCGCACCAGCCGACGGCTTGAGCAACTATTGCGCAAGTAACTGATCATAATGGTCGTGAATCATCCATTCTGTAACATATTCATATGATCATTGCATTGGTGTATCGTGGAAAAAAGCAAAGTGTGTAGATTGACAAACGAAAATCAGAAAATACCTACTGTCAGTTTGAAACAGCCATGGGTTACGTGTTTTGGTGACTTGCCGTAATGGTGCACTGCAAAATCGTCAAGGACTTTACTATGAGCACGGTTTTACCTGGCACGTCAGCACTGCAGTAAGCACATCAGGTATGCAAGCAACCGGTCACTCGAGGCTAGCACGTATTCCGGCTCGATCAAGTCGTGTCGAGGATCGAGATGCGAGCGTGTGAGCACGTCCGTACGCGGTCCGCGACTGGTACTCGTTCTAGAGAAAGTGACGGTTGAATACTTTCCAAGCGACCGTAGAGTTTGGCGATCTCTTCTCACTCGGTGTGACTCGGTTCTCGAGTACCGTTACCCTCTTTTTGCTTAACGAGGTCGAGTAAAGTTCATCTCATTATCGTCCACTTGGTTAGCAACACAATTTCACTTGCTCGGACGTTGCAGTTGCACAATCGTGATGTAACTTATTGTCATGAACATTATTAAGCTCATCGAATAACGAGTACGTGTGGAAGTGTTCATTACGTTCTATTTTCTTTAATGTAGGTTAATTGTACTACAAAAATGTAAGCAAAATATGGTATTGTTATTTATGTAATACAGGTACTTACTTATAAGATTTAGCTAAACGTAAGACTAATATTTTGGAAAATAAGTGTGGCAATAGGAACTCCCTACATGATCAAACTACCCGCAGTCCGCGTAAATTTTTCAAATTCTGTTATTTTTTCTGAAGCTTCATTCGTTTACAGTGCACCGAGCTCTCACTGGAAACGGTGTAGAAACTTCTCATTTCCTGGTATTCGGTTCAGAGTAATGAAATTGAAATAAAGCAATTTGCAGTGGTCCGACGGTATGTGTTGCCGTTACGCAGTTCGCAGTAGCTATTAACTAATCTGTGCCGTTATGTAAAATGGTCAGTCCGGCGGAGGTAAGCAGCGACGACGACGTAGCCTGCGCGGACTGCAACTTACATACAAATTACGTCTTAATACGCATAATATGATGGAACAAGGAGGGAGATAATATGGATAAATTAACGAGAAATTCTTGTTAGCTTTGGGAATGACTAGATTGACATATTTAAATATAGATTCCCGGACTTCAAACGTTTATTGTCCTAATCTATGTTTGTATCATTTGTATGCATTCCCTTTTCTTTTAACGTTGGATACCTACGACATTGTCCATGACAATTATAATAAATTGACTCTAATCGGGCTACTGTAGACACTGGACACTGTGAATCTACCTTTTCTCTTATAGTTTACATAAGTCATACTATAACAATAACCTTTAAAAATAATCTGATAATAAAACTCCTGCGTCATCTGATTCATAGTATACGTACTTAAATACGTCAAAATAATCTGTATTAGTTAAACATTTAAAATCTAAATGATAGTAAATGAGATTTCTCTTAATTATGAACTACAACGTTCAATGACATTGCCTTATCATTCAAGCAAGACTATTATAAAGCTGCTACTAACTAATGATGACAAATATTAATGCTGATAGCGTAATGAACAAAAATTACGGATAAAAAACGAATGTCATTTAGACCACACGACTGATTTGAAACTTCTAGTTTAGCTCCACCTATCGGCCGGTATAACTTTGTTTTTGCTTTATGTTAATTTCGCCATCTTGATAATAATTGTAAACTGTCATTTTATCGGACATACCAGCATAATTTTTTTTTATGTTAACAATGGAAATCTATGTGAATCATCTTCGTCTTCCGTTCGCTTCGCATTCACCAGCTCACCGCCCAAGACAAGCTCGCGTAAAGAAGTTTTACTTCAAAAAAATTAGAATGACATTATCGCAATTATTCTGCTCGCCACTTTAAGGCCTTGTATTACAAGACTATTTATAGTGCAAAACCAGTTTAAATTTAAAAAGTTTTTATAGAGAAGTTTTTTTTTTTTAATGTTAAGGAATGATGTGACGATCTAGCCGTTCGTCTGATGTTAAACGACACGGCTGCCCATATCAGCTGCAGTGTCACTCGGAACTCTAAAGTATAGAGTTTCGCGTGACACTGCTCTGCGCACGTCATCCAGAGATATCAGCACAATCTAGTAATAAGATTACTAAACTGTGAGATCAGATCATAAAGTCTCATTTGCCCAGTAATTTCACTAGCTACAGTGCCCTTCGAACCGGAACACAGCAGTGCTTGCGCACTACTGCTTGGCGGCAGAATAACTGGCAAAGCGGTGGTACCAGTTGCAGTAAAGTCCTACCACCTAGTGTTTTATGATCTAGAAGCATCGTCAAGACGAAATTTAAAACGGGCTATCACAATTAAATCCATGTAAAATAAAATTCACGTCTGTCCTATTCACTGTTGAGGAGTTCCCTTGCCGGCAGCAGCCAAGTCATGATTGAGTTTAGAACAGGCTATATAGTCTAATCCATTTACATACGGGTCTTTGCTGTTTTCCATTGAGGAGTCCCACTATTCACCTCTTGACTCCATCGTCAGATCAGCTTAATAGTGCCAGATTATTGCATTGTTACTAAACTTACATAAGTATGCAAAATTTCACCTCAATCAGAAACCGGGAAGTGGGTCAAAATTGACTTCATTACATTGTTAATTAGTTAGTTTTTCCTCGGTTTCCTTGAGATTCCATTATCAGATCCTGACTTGATGATAATGGGACCACCTCAGGAGTATACTCTTTCGAAATAAAAAAGAATTTTTGAAATCGGTTTACAATTGGCGAAAATATCGATGAACATAAACAAAAAAAACAATCAGACAAACATACCTAGTACCTCGGCCTTTTTAAAATTCGGTTAAAATAAATACAAACAAACATAGTACCTCTCCTTTTTTGGAAGTCGGTTAAAAATGTCCTCTCCTGGACTTAAAAAAAATCAAAATATCATTATGTCGGTTAATCACCGCCTCCATTAGAAAACACGATGTGGCTGGTGAATTCATTCAAAAAGAGAAAGTGGAGTTGTTACTCAATCTGACCCAGCTAAATCCGGATTTAGCCAGATATTTTATGACGATAGGCAGTTAGACTTAGCATTTACAGGTATAGCTATTTTGATGTGTAAGTATTATAAAAATGATTACTAATTTCCGTATTGCACCAATTAATATTACCTGTCACTTCGCGATCAATCTAAAATGCCTTTCTATAACTCTATCCGTTGTAGGATGAAGAACTCCTAAGCCGGCAATATTGAAGTGATTACCTACTCGTGAGCCGGCTGGCCTGACCTTGCCCCGGTCTTGGACACTGGAATTAGGGCACTGGGCCACGGTTATATCCTCCATTTTTCGCCACTTGCGGCTTGCGGCTTGTTGTGCATTGTTTTTGTTTGTAAACTGAAGATTAGGGTTTTTTGTTATATATATTTATGTATTGTGCAACGCATCTATTTTCATGTAAGTAAATAAAATTTACATTACCACAGAATTAATAAAAGTGAAGGTATTGAACTTTTATCACGTGATATATTTATAACTTAATTATTTGTGGGCCTGATAAAAATAAAGCGTGTATTGGGTTCCTTACCTGTTTTAAATATTGATTGAGTACAAGTAAAGAGTAAAACGCCCCAGAGGGTAGGTCCAAATGCCTCTAGCCTTGCTCGTAAAAAGGAAATAAAAAGATACGACTAAAAATCTTAATTATCGAACCAATTTGATATACGCAGCATTATCAAATCCAAAAAGGTTTTGGACTTCGCGTCGTTCGTCGTCGTGTATTTTTACACATTAATGTACATGTACATTTCAAAAACTCTTTTTACACCCTTACGCCATAAAAGGAAAGCGCTTTTCAAATATCAATGCTTTGCCAGCTCAGCGATTTGGGCTATAACATTGTCTGTCAGCCAGTCACTCAGGACAAAGCATTTTAATTGTATACATTCCATATTTTTATAAATAACTAGTTGCGCCAAGCGGTTTCACTCGCGGATAAAAGTGTTTTAATTATTTGCTCATCCCACGGGAAAATTCTCTCTTTTCCGGGATTAAATGTAGCCTATATGTTAATGCAGTGTATAAGCTATCTTGGTACCGAATTTCATCCAAATCAATTCAGCCGTTTGAGCGTGAAGAAGTAACAAACATACACACAAACACACATACAAACTTTCGCCTTTATAATATTAGTGTAATACCTAGTATAAGTACAGCAATATATCAAAAAAACTATAGGTATACCTTCAGGTTCCTAGTATCTAGGTATTCTAATGTGAAGAAAATATAATTTGACTTGCGTATCAGTTTCCCACAACTTGTTACAATATGTTCAACTCAGCATTGTTTATAAACCATGTATTCCGTGCGTTTCTCACTCAGCAGTCAGCATACCTACTACATGAATATCTATTCCGTGAGTAAGCATTGGAAAGGAACCTTTGACACAAACCATACTTTTTTGTCGAGTAGATAGATAAAGTAAACCGATCCCTTCGTGTTTATTCGTATTATTATTACCACACCCGCAGGTAGATGACCTTCCTGACTCCATGAAATAGGGTAGAGGGTGCATGGCATTTTTTATATGTAGAATACAAAAAATCTATTGATTCGTATAAGCTTTTGTACGTGTGTAGGTGACTACCTACTTTGAAAGAATATGTAGGTAGGTACCTATTTTATTTGTAAACGTGCACCGTATACGGTTTTATTGTTAACATTTTGGATGCTGAATAATCTTGCCATACAAACAGGTGCTTGGAGCGTTATTAAGAATATTTCACAACTACATATTTGTACATGTCATACACAGTATTTTTAACGTTAAAACAAAAACTATGGGCAGAAAAATTTGACTTTCATCTTCGTCATAAGCCTCTAGCATCCATCAGCTCCCTGCGGTTCTGATTATCACCCCGTCGTGCGTCGTCGCCGCCCGAGACACGTCTTGAGCGACCCTGATGATCCTATAGCAGCCGTAGTATCGGCTGCGCTAGGATCACCGGACCAGTCTAGCCCTTCTGGCTCAGGTACCGCTTTCTGCACCGGTATAGGATACTAGCGTAACACAATCAGACACCGACCCCGCCAGCGAGATGGACGTACCCCCCGTAGGTTAGCTAGAACGGTCGCGACTTTCAATAGGGTCCACTCTTCCAGTGGACGTAGTCTTCACGATCCTCTTATCCCGGCAACGGCCCAAGCCAAGGCTCGTACCCCAGGGGCCCCTTGAGCTAGTTGCTTCCCACTTTTGACGGCTGGGCGCCTTAAGCGCCTCCCCACCCGCCCGGTGACGCTGTAAATGCCGGTAGGAAGCAACAGCATTAGCCCGTTCTGACTATAATACGCTTATCTATGGTTCTGACTAGATTGTCGGTCCACCTACAAGCTACGGGGCCGGCCTACACAGCATTTTCCAGCATAGAATAATAGTACGCCTTCGATACATAGTCACAACTCGAGAACCTTTCTTCCTCTTCGGTTATTAGTTCTGCGAATGATGGGGTCTTGTTTAAATCTAAGGTAAGGACTTTAGTTCTATTGCGGATCTTTTTATTTTGGATATTATCTCGCAAGGAAGCCCCGAGCATGGCTCTCTCCAATTTTCATTGCACGTTGTGCGGCTTTTAGCTTACTAATGAGGCCAATAGTAAGAGACCACGTCTCAGTGCTGCTCTAAATCACGGGCAAGGCAACACACACAGGTTCAAACCCGTTATCAGACCCTGTAGTATTTTGCACAAAAAGATTCTTCCCTAAATAAGTAAATACATACACATATTCGTAGACAACTTCGTCCTTCCGAGAGTATTATTTCTAACAATTTGACTTTACACATCTTCAATACTTAATGTTGAATATTTTCAAAGCAAGCTCAAAGATACTTATGTATTTGCATACGGGATGGAAATATTTACTACCTACGTGTAATAAATAATCCTGACCTGATTACCCAACTGACGAATACTACTGAATAATTTATCCGCATACCCGGTATTTAATGTAGGTATGTAATCGTTTAGGGGATTACTTTATCAACCTTGTTTCCTTCCTTATTACTAAATCATATAGAATTTATCCAATTTTGAGCCTAATTAATTTGGATTTGGACCTACTATATTTTATTTTACAATGAATTGCCTACACTACAGATTATTGTTTTTCTGCTTTAGTCATTAACAAAGTAGTAACTTTGTAAGCACCGCAATCACTAGTAGTTTTTTTAAATTCTTGTTTCACGGTCACCTAGCTAATGCTAAGACATGACTGAACAGTAGCGAAATTCACATTGATCAAGTACAAATGCATTTATCATAATACTTCTGTCAGCTTGCTTCTGTCACAGTAGTTGGTAGGTTTACTAGCTGTAAAGGTTTCGAGTAAATATATATTAAAATATTTAAGAAAGCAGGGCAAAACGGGCCACCGTAGCAAGACTACCTACCAAGACAAATGTTAGGTTTAATTTGTTTTATTTTTACCTTGAAAACATAATCCGAGTACAAAGTAGTCGTGTCCTGGCTGGGCGCTAACAAATAATAATAACTGGCTGCGATTACTCGCGAGTCATCGACCTTCGAAAAATCTGACCTGCGCCGCGCGTCGCAAGGTTGCGAGACTCCGAGCACGCCACACTGCGCCGACTAGCGACTGAACGAGCACTTCGATTCAATCGAAAACTAGCCACCCACCACCACACATTATTCTTATTGCATTCAAGTAAAGTGGTTTAACTGTATTGTTGTAAAAAAAGCAGAAACTAATCTAAGTGCGTCTCTGTCAGTCTTAAAAACTGACTTTTTGAAGTAAAACTTCTTTACGCATGCTTGACTTGGGGAGTAAGCTGGTGAATGCGCGACGAGGCGAACGGACTTTGAAAGTTGTTGGTTCACGTAAATCTCCATTGACAACATAACAAAGTTAAAAATTACTATAAATTTGTATCATTATAATGGTATGTCCGGTAAAACGACAATTTACAATTGTTAAGATGGTGACATTAATATTAACAAAGCTAAAAGAAAGTTATACCAGCCGATAGATGAAGCTAAAGAAGTTTTACTTCAGTCGTGTGGTCTGAAGAACACTCGTTTTTTAATGGCTGTTTTTTCACGAATAAATTCCTTTATAAAGTGATTGAATTTTTACAGCTTCTAAACTACATTGTCTGAACTTGTTTAGTAACTTTAACTTTAATGTTTGAGCTGTAACATCGATTTCTTCATAGCTATTCAATATCCGTATTCCGTAATTCTTAATAATAAGCATTTAAGCATATCATTGCGAAACGCTTATCGGACATTCAACTTAGGCGGATTATCAGACTCTGCACTTTTATCTGATCCCGATTAAGGGTCGTTAGACTTTAATGTCCTTTATAAATTTCCATCTGCATGCGGTTTTCAGCCTTGTGGGCTTTTGGATTATGAACCTTTCATTTGACGAAGGGCGTGAATGGCACGTGGTGACCGGTGGCTCTTTGAGATATGTGGAGGTGGCATCTTTTAGTAAACCCGCCACCGTAACGCAAATTTTACAAATAGAAATAATTTTTTACTAGGTGGTAGGACTTTACTGCAAAGTTCGTCTAGGTAGGTACCACCGCTATGCCAGTTATTCTGCCGCCAAGCAGTAGTGCGCAAGCACTGCTGTGTTCCGGTTTGAAGGGCACTGTAGCTAGTGAAATTACTGGGCAAATGAGACTTTATGATCTGATCTCACAGTTTAGTAATCTTATTACTAGATTGTGCTGATGTCTCTGGATGACGCGCGCAGTGCAGTGTCACGCGAAGCTCTATACTGTAGAGTTCCGAGTGACACTGCAGCTGATATGGGCAGCCGTGTCGTTTAACATCAGGCGAACGGCTAGCTCGTCACGTCATTCCTTAACATAAAAAAAAATAATAATGTTAGTGTAGTAATTAGTAACTGGCTCTCAGAAGAAGGACATCGAATATGTCGGAAACCTGGTCGGAGTAATTTCGACTTTTTAATAGACGTGAGTTTAGTTACGTTATTTATCTTACAAAAATGTGTCATACTCACGATAGTTTTCAAACTTAGATAGAAATAATAGTTTAATCACAAATAATATAATGCTTTACAAGTTTAATGTTCATGCACGAATAACATTTGGAAATCTTAGGATTTTATTTTTATTTTACTATACCAATACTTATAATATAATAATAATATTATAATATTCTTTCAGCTTATAATTAAATCGATAATTAATATACTAATTATTGATATTTCAATGTGAGATAGATAAACATTAATTCTTGTCATTCAGTGACCTCTGTTGGCGGAATCGATGGACTCAAGGTGCTTAATTTGCAACAAAAAACTGGTATTTCTGGAAAATATAATTATTGCCTGTTCGGTTTCGGTTCATAAAATGCCAGCCAACTTGAAGGTGATCTTTATTATAACTTTCGTGGTCTTGCATTTAAATCATGTTTTTTTTTCTTAGTGCAAATATTGGGCGATTCGGGTTTATTACTTTACGTTCGATGATAACTAGCAACATAAACGGGGAAATCGTATCAATAGAATTTTAGAATTTACACGTCAACCAAGCAGTTATTTAACTGTTGAGTTGAAGATATTGGGGATACAATACTATAAGAATAATAACAATAACAACTATAAAACACCAATTAGAATTATTTAATCAAGGTCTAACGGGATATCAAATGGAAAGTTTAAATTTATGTTGTGGCTAACAAACACCAACAAAAAGTTATTTTTAAATAGAATTTTAGGCCTCATAATGTCTTAAGCATACATAATCTAAAATGTTACGAAATCGCGACTAAGCGTGGTCTTGGCCGGTATTACAGACTACGCTTGGAAACTCTGCTCAAGACGAGATTTCATTAAAAAAATCTTCAAGTATCGAATGAAATTTCTACAGGAGCATCTATCGACGACTGAACATAGATCTGTAACACAGGCCTTAGAGACTCAGTTAAGTTACAATGGACGCTGTGCCGGACGGACTACATTATTTCAGAGCTTGTAAAATCACTAAGTTAGTAAGTATACGATTTTTTACAAACAAGTGAGCACTCGAGACTCATATGTCCTATCTACAACTCTATTTAGTTTGGCTCTCGGGTATGGAGCCAGCGTGACTAAAAGGCAATTTTCTCGTGTAAATACTCGAACGAAATCTATAGCCCGCGACGAATAAAATAACCACTTCGAAACTATTGTCGCAGAAGTAATAATAGGCAGTAACAACCTACATGTGTATGTATACTTGTGATAATTTGTCAACCTTCAAATTTGAATTTTTATTTTAACATGGCACGGTGAGGCCAGAGACAGTCATACAATAGCTGACAAGTCGTTACTGGTCAAATAAGCCAATACGAAGTGATCGTATCGTACAATAAGGTCGATGGAGGTGAACACCCCTCCAAGGAAAACCGTTGACCCCCCGACCACATCCGCGTCTACGCACAGAGGCACGCAGGGTATGAAAATCTTGTTACTCCTACAACGCTGCGATATAATGAAGCATCGTCATTAATTATTTTTTATTTGGAACCTTATATTAAGTTGTTGCTAAAGAAGAGATAGCTCAACCGTTTTGTCATTAATAGTAGGCTAAAGTAACATATTTTGCAAAAAAATTGCATTAATACAATAGCATCAAATATATTTCAATGAAATAAATTGGATTATGTTAGTACTTCCTTGTCACGAGTTAAAATACCTCTGAATATTTTTAGAAAAAAACAGGAAATGAGGAACGCATTAATTATGAGACTTTTAATAACGACCAATGATATTGATATGAATATGAAATGAACTTAGCGTATCGTACGATTTTTATAATTCAAAACTTCGGGAGCGTCGCAGACGTAGGTTCGTATTACAGAACGATGCTCTGTCATCGATTGGTACTCAAGCAGAGATTTCATTCACTAATTGATCACTTTATGAATGAAATCACTACTTGAGCACCGATCGTTGACTGAGCATCGTTCTGTAATACGGACCTTAATCTATAAGAAACATCATTTAATGTGTGTCGTGCTTGTATACAATCATTCTAATCTAGGTGAGATATTTTACTTATGAAAAAACCGACCTCACAACTGAACACGTAACTTCAAAGTAAGGGCTTTGGTGTTCTGTTTAGAAATAGAGTAAATGGCAAATTTACAGAAATAATATTGTTTGGAAACAATACTATTAAGACACCTGCAATAGTTACCTTGCAAATACAAGCGACCGCCACTGCAGAACCTTGAACTTTGTTAGTAATACCTCGGCAGCCGTATTAATTAACATGTTTTGAGTTCAACAATTCCGCATCACAATCGCAACATTTTACTCTAGGATTCCAAGAAAGGTATTGTGCTGCATACAACTCTGGATAAGCAGCAGTTAGCAGGTTACAACGTATATTTTTGGCTGAATTGTAATATAAACGCTGAAATTCAATAACCAAAATGGCAGGAAAAATAAAAAAAAAATTGAGACAGAAGTGCTCTTCCTGTTATCCACATTGAAAATTAAACTGAAAGCATGGCAAAGGGTATTAATGGCCCGGGTTTTCGATTCGAGGGGTATTTTCACGATCCAGTTTGTTTTGAAATCCCGCGACTCTCACAGAGATCGATTTAAGGAGATAAATATACAGTGGCTAGTTCTCGCCTCGGGGGATCCCAGAGCTAGCACATACTTCGCTCAGAAGCTAAGGACCGTATTACAGAACGATGCTCAGTCATCGATCAGTGCTCAAGCAGAGATTTCATTTATAAAGAGATCAATTATTGAATGAAATCTCTGCTTGAGCACCGATCGATGACTGAGCATCGTTCTGTAATACGGACCTAAGTCTTCTAATTCAGCAAGGTAATGCTGCCAGTATTCTGGGAACCTTTCCACGCGGTGGTGAGTTGGATAGCATATTTGTTTTGTAAATAATGTTATATTAATTGTAATTTTTATTTATAGAGTGCCTTTACATTAATGTTTTATATTAATGTTTTTTTTTTAATAAACAGTGGCTAGTTAATATATTTACGAAAATTTAAAGATGACAAGGAAAAAGACGAAAGACGAAAATTTTCGCTCAAAATCACCTACTGTTTCTCAGATATTGCGACATTTATAACTTCAATACTAGGAACAAGAGCAACTGAAAGTTCCAAGATTCCGAGTGCAGAAAGTTAATGGTTAATTCATGGGAAACTGTATACGCCTCTATAACAAGTTGCCTGTCGGCCTGACGGCGTCGAGCGGTGTCGGTTTGTCAATGCGTAATATTAAATCACTTATCAAACCTGATGAAATAAGCCTATCGTCACACAATAAATGATTGAGTCAGACAAAAAAGCTAGGCCTGAATAACCCCAAGCTCAATGTTATGAAATCTTGGATACCTTGTCTACCGCTTGTTGCTATATGATTTCAGTTTTCTATTTGTAATTTTTATTAAGATCATCTCAATATATGTACTTCTTGCACCGGTGTGAAGTGTATGCATTAAGAAGGTGAGTGAGGGAAGGTGGGGAAAAGTGATAATTACGTAAATAAAATTCAAAATTAAGTTTAGCTAAAAGTCAACACGATATTCATTGGCTGTTAGTCGGTAAGAAGTGCGCCGGGTCAGCTAGTAGTATAGGTATATTAAAATCCAATTGCAAGTGTGTGCTGCCAGTCATGACTTATAGCGCTGAAACGTGGTATCTTACATTGGTCTCATTAGTAAGATCAAAGTCACGCAACGAGCTATGAAGAAGGACTATGCTCGTGGTTTCCTTGCGTGATAAAATTCGCAATGAGGAGATCCAAATTAGAACAAAAGTCACCGACATAACTTTTAAAAGCACGTGGCAATGGACAGGTTTTACCTCTTGCCAAACCGACAACCGATGGCGAACAAAGGTTCTCGAGTAGATACCTCTAAACGGAAGACGCGGCGCCCTCTAATGGGTGGACCAACGACCTGGTCAGAACCAGAGAGCCGTTGGATGCATGAGACAAGTAACCGATCAAAGTGGCGCTATTTGGGAGGCCTATGATCAGCAATGGACGTTTTCCGGCTGATGTCGATGACCTATATTACTCTTTCCTTGAAACTGAAATAAGCCAACTATTATATAGTGCGTGAAAGATAAATGAATCGTATAAACCATAAAATGGTTTTGTGCCACGATCGGGTGACGGCGACGACCGCGATCTGTGCGTGAGGACAGCAACATGAAGTAACTTTCGACTATTTTCGGCAGTTGTGGTTACGACACAGTTTGCGAAAGCGATTGTTGCGCCACAACGAACAACTGAGCGTGGATTTTTGACTCATTCTAGGTAGATGCTATCATCCCAACTGCAGGTAAGAAATTACTATTTCTTTCAATCTAAACTCTATCTATCTAGAATCTTACACGAATCTTGTAAGGTCTATTTTCATTTCAGAAATATATTTATCATAGGTATTCTGCTAGCATGTTTTACTTCTAAAATTGGAATTTGTAGATTTTAATATATTATTTTTAGTTAATTATGACCACAATTACTTTTAATAAGCGAGTCGTCCTTTATGCTTCTCACAATCATCCACGAGTTTTTTGCTTAAGCATGGTAAGCACCGATACCGAGTTGGTTGTTTTATTCGCAGAATGCTAGTAATGTGAGCTAACAAGAATGTTCGGCAGGTAAGCAAGCAGGTCGGCAGGGCCCGGTGTAAACTAGATAGAGATGACGGTAAGGTACGTGCGGGGAACTGGTTCAGGCGGGGGCTGCGGCCAGACGAGGCACGTCATTGACCTGCACCCTCCCGCGCCACGCCCCGCACCACCCCTGTCGCGACACCCGTACAAACTGTAACTTCATTGTACCTATACCAGTGCGAATCAAATTTGGCGTAGCGGACACTTTTTGCTGGGTCACCTCGTTCGTGACGCCGCGCCACAGGCGCCGAAACTTTTATTTGTGGATTAGAATGAGATTAAAATGAATTTTGTAACGGATGTTTGATTGATGAAACGTTGAGGAAATGTTTTGCTTAATGTTACAAAACATTCTGTTCTCTCGAAGATCAAGTTACAATTTCGTTTGCATATTTCAGCGATATCTGAGATACCATTGTTGAAAGCTGCATTCCAAACATAATTTCGATTGTAAGTCATATTTCCCTTTGATCTCTAAGGCCCTTATGCGCGTTGTCAGGATTAAAATTATAAATGTGGTTTTCCATGTATCATTTCAGCATTATTTATCTCTCCCTAGATGGCGTTTGCGATAGTTTTGGCAACAGTGGTGTGGTTTGACATTCTGCGTTCCCATGTTTATGGGAAGTTGCGCGTCAGTTTTGTAACTAATCAATTGCTTATAATATACACTAGTACTATTACTAGTAGTAGTAGTAGTACTAGTACTATACTTCTTGATATTTTATATTATAATTTACAGCGAATAATAAAAAAATGGGCTATTTTAATTTATCGCCTTTAATAAAGGAGTAAATAATATCTAAATATGTCAACACTCCCAATATAAAAATCGGTAGGCTTGAAATGATTAGAGCATGATACATATGTGTTCATATTTTTTATATACATATATAATAATAACGAGCTTATGCCCGCAGCTTCACCCGCGGCGTGGCCTATGGGAAAATAATTCAACCACCCATTTCACCCTCTTAAGGGTGTAATTTCGAAAAATCCTTTCTTAGCGGATGCCTACGTCATAACACCTACCTGCATGCAAAATTTCAGCCCGATCCGTCCAGTGGTTTGCGCTGTGCGTTGTTAGATCACTATTTTAACTGACGAAATTGTGGTGAAATTAGCGCAAAAGCCACCAACAAAGATTCAATTCAATTCATTAACGTGACAAGTAGATATTTTTTAACGTGCAAGATAAAATAAGAAGCTAACCCTGGGTTAGTTATTTATTCAGCTAACCCAGTGTTACATCGGAACGCGCAATTGAGACAAGTAGTGTAATTTACAAAAGTAACGAACTAAATGTAAAATAAAATTGTTTTACGAAAATTACGGTTTATGGACACTATTCTGCTCCATATCACGATTCAATAAGTGTTCAAAGAAGCTATAAAGTATTAAGAAGTCAGGCAATTATGATTATAAAAAGTTAGGGGAAGGTCGCGCAAGAGGGAGATACAAGTGAAAAGAACATTGGACATTGAACACATTCGGGGCTCGACCGACGACCTACTGGGTCAAGTTCATTATTTCAGCATGAATAGATAGTTGGGGTTGACGCTAGGGGACTAATCTTTATTTTTTTGTGGACATTTACGATTGAACCCTCGCATCTGTTAACGCTTAACAAGATTCAAAATTCCAAGGACTCGTTTTTTTTCTTTCTTCTAACTTGGAAATGTTGTCTTGCTTTTTATTCGTTCACCGCATGGTACCATATCGAAAAATATACACACTAATGTCACCAATTAAAAATATTCATAGGTATAGGTATTCGTATAGGTTATCGCGGCCAGTATATAGTCCAAATGTTTTTTTTTGTAGTAGTAGTAGTAGTAGGTAATTTTTAGTGTTAGTTATTAAATCATTGTAGTATTTAGAAAATAAAGGCAATTTTTAAAATATTCTATATCCTTTTATATAATCTCATATACAATCTTAACGATTATTGCTTATTTTATACCTAGTCTGGAATGGAAATATAATGTGAGTATAATAATTAAATAACCATATCAGCTTAATGATTGGATACAACCATACAACAATAGCTAATTACGAAAACAATGGGAATAAAAATATCGAATCGGAATAAAGTCAGAAAATAGATTTAAATAAATATTGAAAGCGATTCAGCTGCCATGTCAACCACCTTTGAACGCCCAAGGCAGGTGCGTTGTCAGTTGTCTTCTAGAACAAGTTGAATAGTAAAAGGTAATACTGAGTTTTTACTACTCGTTCTATAATATTAGTGTAAGAGTAGGTACTACTATCGATCCTGTGCCTGTGACATAAGTATTTATTGTAGTTAGTAATTAGTAACGTACTGGGTCCGTTTTGTGCGACTCTCTCCCAATCAAACTTTTATAATCAAAAGAGAATCAATATACACAGTGGAATAAAATACGTTATTTTCCTTAAATGTATGTATGAGCGTCCTATAGTCCATGCTATAGGACGCTCATATACAACTAAATGCCAAAAGTACTTATGAAATAAAACTTAAATAAAATCAATTATTGCGAATTAAAATTGTAAAGAAAAGCCTTGTGACATTGAACAAAGCAGGTGTTTTATTACCTACGAAACATTTATAAAGCGCTTAGTCGGTGCCCGCGCTGTGTGTAACGTTAAATAGAACTTTCAGCTGCTATCCAGTTATTTTAGGACGCATTATTATTTATTCTTTTTTGCTCCTTACACAGTACATACATTTAAGGAAAATAACGAATTAAATTCCACCGTGTATATATACTACTAGTTGACTCGCCCCGGCTTCGCACGGGTGAGTAGTAAAACGCGGTCGAATGGGTTCCTATGTCCGTCTCGTGGTTCCAAACTACCACCCCGCCAATTTTCAGCCAAATCGGTTCAGCCGTTCTTGAGTTATAAATAGTGTAGGTAACTAGCACGATTTTCTTTTATATGTATGGATTTAAAACGAAATGTTCAATATTGTTCAATATTACCAGCCCGTCGTATATTAAACTTTTTTTTCCTTCAAACTTTTTCTATCATTTGACCACGCTCTCACCTGATGGGAAGTGACGATGCGATCGAAGGTGTAGCATGCTAGCCAAGTAAAAAAACTTTTCATAAAGTACATGTATTTAAACACGCTTCTCAACTCCTTAACAACAACGCGATATGTTGTAAAATAAGCCGATATTTTTACGGTGCGAAAAACTGATTTAAACCAAGTTTTGCGTAAAGGAAATTATAAATACACCAAGGTGAGCAAAATGTCACTGGCTTCTTATCTGTGGGCGTAATACATCTCGAGACTTGAGTCGAGATACAGAACCCGGGAGACAAGAATACCCCTTACACACATTGGGAAATTAGTCCCTGCATATAATGTGTATCGGTCGCACTAAGCTACACACCAAATTGTTTTAAGGGGCCATTCAAGTATTGCGTAAGCACTATGGGGGGAGCGGGGAGGTTTTTGCTTTGCTTAGTTTTGATGACATGGGGGTAGGGGAGTCTAGATGATGATTACGTCATCGGTAGTTATTTACCTTTTTACACGAATAACAACCCTCACATTGTCTTTGCTTGAAACACTAAACATTATAATTATAATATTTTAAAAAACAATACATTGATTGAAAAATGTTTACGTAAGCATGGCGGGTAAGAGCTTTGCTTAGTTTGCTGATAAGTGGGATGGGGGGGGGGGGTAAATAATTGTAATAAATCTGCTTACGTAATACTTGAACGGCCCCTAACAGTTTGAATGCAATTTTAATTTAGTTTTTTAGTTTAGACTTGTTTAGGAGTGATTTGCGTAAGTACTTTTTTTATATTATCTAGCGTTAGAGTGAAAATCGTCATAAGTCGTCATGTATAGATAACCCCACTAATAGTACGACAATGTCAATGAGAGATTCCCCTATCTGAAAATGACTTTGTTAAGTGTAATTTTTCTCACGCACGATAGTTTCTTATAATGTGTGTAGGGGTTTACCTTACACCTACGTAGGCTACGTACGCTTGACTTCGTCATCAGCAAAAATAAACATCTTGTTCCCGTTAAAATCACAGATTGTTTTGTTATTGATATATTAGTTTTCTTGATAACAAAGTCAAAGTCAAAAGATTTATTGCAAATAGGCTAATTTTAGCACTTTTACAAGTCAAAATTATATTAGGTACTTAAAATTAAGTTATTTCACTAAGCATATAAAATTACAAAGTGCTTACTGTCAAATAATATATAGCAAGCCCATTACATTTGAAAAAAAGCAGTTCTCTTTCTCACTACTGGTGCAAGCAATCCGGCACAATGCAGAATTGAAAACTTCGATCCGAAGCTTCGATTACAACTGTAAAGAAGAAGCTACAAGAAACTTTACAGTGATGTATTTTCTTTCTACTGTCTTTTACAATGTATATAATTCATTACAGTTGAGATAATGAATATGTTACAGAAGTAACCACCACGTCACACCGGCGCAAGAAAAATACCGTGATTATCTTAATAAACATTACAAATAGAAACTGAATTTATAGATAGGAATAGGCAATAGGCAAAGTACCTAAGATTTCATACCGTTAAGCTTGGGATATTCAGGCCAAGCTTTTTTGTCCGACACATAATCATTTATTGTGTAATAGGCTTTTTTCATTGTTTGACTTTATGAATAATTTAAATTTACGCATTGACAATTGTTCGATACCGTCAGGCAACTTGTTATAAAAGCGTATACAGTTTCCCATGAATGAACCATTAACTTTCTGTCACAGCTGTCTGAATCTTGGAACTTTCAATTTATTTTTGTTCCTAGTAACTAGATACTTATACATATATTATATTCAAATTGCAGTATTCTTTTTTATTCGTATAGCCATAGTCGTACTACTTACGAACAACCACAGAATAAATAAAAGTAAAAATGTATGGTGCATAGAGTTATGTGGGGCAGCATTAAGTTGTCTTATTTTTAAAAAGTTTTCCGATTCGCCATATTATTATAAAAGAGTCGAACATTTTTGATCTCTGTAAAAATATTTAATAAGTTACGTAGATCGTAGATCTACAATCCTATATAAATAATGTGTTCCAAAAACAAGCCGTTGAATGAAACATACTAACTCCACAGGGCGACCCCAATATGTCCCTAAAACCCAAAAAGATGGCATTGTCCAAGTAAAATATACAGAGGAAATGGGCCATTTTTTGCTGGCTCACCGAGGCAATAATCGTAATGTTATTTGTCTAGCCTCGTCCGAAATCCCGAAACGCTTTCACGTGTTTGTATTTTTCTTACTGCCTTTGTGAAATGGAATTTTATTATTGAAGTTTGTTTTTAATCTAGCTGGGTTGCCTAAGGTATAGCATTATAATTTGTTGCAATTCACTTTCATTATATTCAATAACACATTATTTAATAAATCATGAGTATTTTATGTTATTTCATTAATTAGGTAAAGTAGGTATAGTGCCAATTTTACCTCATTAAGGCTTTACCTATATGCTACCCGTAGTAGTAGGTAATTAAGGAATTAAACAAAAAAAAAAATATTTTTACCCTAACATGTTTCCTATAAATGAGGATACTCATGTAATATTATAGTGGTTTTCAGAAATATTAAGAATAATTTATAAATCTGGGAATTAAAAATAGGTATTATACATTTTCTACATAGATTTTAGTTGTGTAAAACCCCAAAACACATTGATGTATCGCTTATCTTGTGTTCTGTTAATGTCATTTATTAATTATCATTATTCAATTAAACTCTATCAGCCTTATTAATAAACACGAACTAGATTTAGACTAGTTACACCATGTTTTGTTTCTTTCGATCCAGCTAAATATTCCAGTAGCAAAAAAGGACAAAAACTGAAGTAACTAATCCGAGACTAATACCCGTTTATTAATAAGGCTGTATGGTTCTATTAACTGTATTTTCATCTTTCATCATCACCAAGGAACGACGTGAAGGTCTACACCTGAAGTTAAGCGACACGGCTGCCCGTATCAGTTGCATTGTCACTCGGAACTGTATAGTTTGGCGTGACATGGCTAGGTTGAAAATGCATAGGATCTGCCAAATCTGGTCTTAATATCAATATCGGTAGAAATGGAATTTCACGCATTTAGCGATATAGTAACTTTCGATTAACGTTTGACTAAATAGCTTTTAGATTACTACGTTACTATTACTTTGTCGAAAGCTATTTTAGCGTCGCACTAAAATAGCTTAATTAGGTATTAGGTAAATATTTTTGAATACAATGAACTTACTTGATTATATCAGAATTTATTCAATCCTTTTGAAGGCCAGTAACTGTAGGACCTGCAACAAAAAATACTGTTCAATTTAAGTTATTCGAGTGTCAAGACGACATAGCTCTCAAAATTTTGGCATCGGGCCAGTCACTTCCCTAACAAAACCAACAATCGATGCATGGGAAAAAAAGTTCTCGAGAGGTGACCACGAAACGAAGACGCAGCGTAAGCTGCTGCTTTTCCCACTATGTGTCCCGACTCGCGACGCCCGACTCGCGACGCCCGAATCGCGACGCCCGACTCGCGAAGTGCGACGATTTGGCAGACGAACGGTCATAACCACGGGGAGCCGTTTTGGATGCAAAGAAAGAGGCAATTCGCCGTTCAAAGTGGCGACCAATCGAGGACCTAAGTTCAACAGTGGGTGTCTTTCGGCTGAAGATAATGATTTGATTGAGCTATACCTAGTAAAAACATAGTAAAGCGGGGCGGCGGCCGATTAGTATCATAATAATTATTACGACGAAATTTTTTGGCTTTCTTAAGTACTTATGTATATTGAAAGTTATACTAAAGCAAAAAGAAAAGTAAAAAATATTTACAATAAAAAATAATGTTAGTAAATTACTCAATCATTAAAAAAAAATTAAAAAAATATATTATAAAGCAACCAACGAGTATTGGCCATAGTTTATTTTGGAGAACGTTTAATCCGGTGAGTTCGAAGATGCAGGTTCAAATCCCGCTTATGAAAGTACAACGTACAGTCAGAATGGAAAACATCTCGATATGAACTAGAGTTCATATCGAGATTTTTTCCATTCCTCCTGCCTCTAGGCAATAAGACTAGTTCTACAATGGTATAAAAACACAGACAGGATCAACTTAACGACGTCGCCCGCCCTTTGTCCTCAGTTGCTGAATACAAACTGAATAATAATTACGCGAGCCCTCGATCGAGGCATCTTACGGTTGGGCTTGGGTGGAGATAACCTTTAAACCGTTTTTCCTACTAATACGATGTTAACGTTTTAGAAGGGAATTTCCATTTAATTATAGACATTTTCTCTCCTGATGACAAACATATTCTTGTTATTTAACATACTTACATGTTTATTATCACCCAATAATATGCATTATTTAAATTTACATACATTAAAAGTGAAACATTGTTTGCGTGCTTTTACGCCAATACGGCTGAACTTATTTGCGTGAAGTTTTGCATAGGTACCTAAATACCTACTGCTAATACCAGTGTTTAGCTTTAGCGGTTTTGGCTGTGCGAGCGTTTTTTTACAGGATATTTTTCTGTATTTTCACCCCTTTAGGGGATGACATTAAACAATTGCCGAGACACGCGTTTGTTTATATTTTCTATATTCTTCATACATGTCCAATTTCAACACGATAGGTAGGTAAAGTTTTTTTTTTTAATTTTCATACTAACATTAAGTACGCACTTCACCCCCTTGGGATGAAATTCCATTCATTTATTTTTATACATGTTTGTATGTTCCAAGTTTCAAAACGATTACGAAACGTGGGGATTTTCATACAAACAATTTTTACTCTCTTGGGCGCTTTTTTTTGACTTTCAAAAATCTTTTCTAATTACATGCCTACATCATAAAAGAAATCCACCCTCCAAACTTCAAGTCTGTATGTCCAGCGGTTTGGGCTATGTGTTGGCTGTCAGTCACTCAGGATAAAACCTTTTTTTACATAATGGAAAATAGTGTATAATATACCGAACTGATTAAATGAACGAACAAAATAAAATAAAAATTCGGCGAAAAATTATCCCAAAAATAGATGTTCCTCTTTCTACAGTTACAAAAAGAAATTCATTTATAAGAATATAATGAGCTATTTCATAGCAGATTCCCTGAAAACGATAATTAAGCTTGTCAAGTTTTCTTGTTGTTTATACAACTACTTGGAAATTGTTAATAAGGATGCTGGTAATTTATTATGAAAATGTACCTTAGTAGCTATTAACTGATTATGTATAAAATTCGGGGCATTTTAGTCATAAAACTAAATAAAAAATCGCAAAGCCGCGGGTTAGTGGGGTGCACTCACTGCCCCACAAACTGGGTTGGGTACCATCTGCCTTTTTGACACCAGTTCCTGGGAAACCCTGCATATTACTGAAAGATATGGGCTAATGCTAACGTAGTTACCTATTAGTTGATTACAAAATTAAACAGTAATACTCGTAGGGGTCGGTATATTTTGAAAATTCTACATATTTTAGCATAGGTGTAATTAAAAAAGGGGTTAGATTATGTACCTCCGCACGCGACGTACCTTTAGTTTGACGGTTCCTTCTATTCGGTTACGGAAAGCCGTTGCAGTGCAGAGCGATATTTACAATTTTAAACTACCGAATTGTCAGATTTTAGTCTAAGAACTCAAGGTTGAAACATTCGCGACCGCGCCTGATACATTTGTTTTCATTTACATAGGTCGGGCGGTAGGCCGCGCTGCGCTGTTCCAACCTTTAGAATATGATTGAACGAGTAAAATATTTGCGAGTTTTTTGCAAGATACTCAAACCAACACATTACCGCGACCAATAAAAGTGAGCTTTTCTGTTTCTGAGGCTGGCCATGACACAGTTTGTGTTGTGCCAGTTTCGAGTGTTGAGATTATATTTCAAAAATCGTCAGTTATCATCAACGAAGACTACACGTAATCACAGTACAAGACGTAATAAATATTTATAATTATAGAATACCAATTCGTGTTTTGCAGCGCCTTTCTTCCTCATTCGCCAAGATGGCGGCAGGTGAAAGTGGTCGATGCTGTGGTCATTGCTGAAGCTGGCTCACCAACCCGTACAACTGGCTCTATCTATACCAACTTGTATAATAACTAGTGTCTATTCTGCGGTAGACCGTTGCTTACAGTTTATAATAGGTTTTACACGGTAACGAAGGATATCTAAATTGATGACAGTATATATAGTTGGTCAATCAATTTATACATTTATTGCATATATTTTTAGGTATCCAAGGGGTCAAAACAGGACCCTATACTATGCCTCCGGTGTCTGTCAGTCTGCTCGACCTATCAACTGCCAATTGAAATATTCACAAAATATGCGATATTATAGCGGATTAATTAACAAATAAGCGACGCGTGACCGAAATGCTAGCATTTATTTGGCACAACTAATCAGCATTGCAATTTAACGAGGCAATGCTGCCAGGAGTAGTAGGTGTAATATTATTATTTTAGTATTTAGTTAGTTAAATAATAAAGAAAGGCACTTTGCCTGTTTAAAATATAATAATAATGTACAATAAGGAATAGTCCCTTATCCCCATACAAGAAGCTTACTTTTTAACAGGTTTTAGATTTTTCATCAATTACAAATACGGTACTATATTGGGCTTGCTATATAATATTTGACATTAAACACTATGTAATTTTACATACTTAATATACAATACAATAACACAATTTTAAAAATCTTATCTCATTTTGACTTGTAAAAAATAGCCTACCTGCAATAAAATCTTTTGACTTTGATCAAGGTTTTCAAGCAGTATTTAATTTATGAAGCTATTATATTGGTTGAACAGGACAAGGAAACGAACCAGTGCAATATGTGGCTTGACAGCTTCTATGGTGTGGTGGTTGAGCAGGTCAGCGGGAGGTAGCGGGTTCGATTCTCGCGGCAGGTTAAGTATATGTACACAGAAATAAAGCGCAAATACTTGTTCCGAGTCTGGGTGTTGTGGGACCATGGTCCTCGTAGTTCCTGGGTCCCTAGGCACAGGGAATCCTAGTTAGGGTCCAGGATCTATGTATGTGATCGTTGAGCGCTATTATTAGTATGTACAATGCAGACTTGCAGAGTCTTTAAGTACTCTACATACCATACAATTTGTCAGCTCAATCAGTTAAATCGCATCGTGTGGAGGCGAGTTCGGTGCGATTGACCCAGATTTCAGCAGATCGCATGGCAAATTGGATGATGTGGAGCCACCTTTATAGTAGCGCATGTACTGTACTCGTCTCTCGATACATTCTGTCCTCGCGACACAGAATAAATAGTAGTACTAAGTAGTCGCGGTACGTTTCGCAACGCACTCGCCCCGATCTAATCCGGAAGTTACGTCGCATTGCATGCACACCAGATTGTTATCATGCAAGCCTGCGAAGATCTCTTCCGTGTTGCAAAAAGTAATAAGTCACGTTTCTTGAACATTCCAGGTTTTGGATGCAATTAAGTTTTTATTTTTAAGCTCTGACTTTGAAATTTTTCCATTGTTACTTCAAGGTTTCGTTTCGAACAACAGCTGAATCGTGAATAGCTAGCTTAGTGCCAGATTAGCATTGGAAGTAGGTAAAGTACGCATTTCCGATTATCATAGCGTAGACAGTTTTCCAGTAGTGCGTAATAGTACCCCGTAGTTCATTTCATGTGATGGCAGGATTCTACTTGAGTTTTAGCAATTAGGGCGGTAATGCTAATCCATTTTTGTGTGATTATTTTATTACTTTATCACTTGAAGTCAAGAATCTGTCGGTAATGACTCTAATAACCACTGATCTTTATTGTATTTCTAAAGACCTATTATTTGCCATTGACAAGTACCATTTGCATTGAAAAGGTAAACAAAAACTCGTTTGAAACCCTCTATGTAAGTATGCTGAAGTCTTTGGATATTCACTAGTTTCCGTTAACTCTAGAGAAAAAAGTATATAACACTTATGTATCTGACGGCGGCAACGCCGAGATGTAAACTCTATGCGCAGCGGGTAGTACCGTAATTTTCTCTGTCGTAGCATTTAAATTTATTACAGTGGCAACACCGGTAGCTGTCATCGCTCCCCCACCCATCTGGCTATAAAAACGGAGCGCTCGGTGTACAACGGATTATTCTTGTGCCGGACACGGCTCGGTGCGCATGCTGAAGGCATATAGTTATATAGGTTGCAACCTACGCACAACCCGTCAGCCTATATATCATGTAAATCTTGTATTTTCCTCTTTCAAAAAGTATTGCTGTTGAGTTGAGTTAAGTCAATGGATATTCTCTAGTTTCCGTTAACTATAGAGAAAAAAAACGAACGTGCTTTAGACAACATGACTGAAGTAAAACTTCTTTAGTTTAGCTCCATGTATCGGCCGGTATAACTTGTTTTTGCTTTGTTTAATGTTAATGTCTCCATCTTGGCAATTGTAAATTGTCATTTTACAGGACATACCAACATAGTAATAAATTTTTAAACTTTGTTATGTTAGCAATGGATATCTACGTGAACCAACTTCCGTTCACCCCGCATTCACCAGCTTACTCCCCAAGCATGCTAAAAGAAGTTTTACTTCAAAAGTATTATGCTTACTTATGTATCTATCTATCTTAAAAATGTTGTATTCTCCTATTTCAAAATATATTGCAAACAAGCAAACGGTGTACTCTACGGTAAACTGGCTCTACCTAAAGGACCGCGACGCTAATCAACTTAGTCGGTAGAGCCATAGTGAATGGTAGGCAGATAGAGTATTATACATAGGAGCAAGCAAAGGATGTCAAAGGAAACCCCGTAATCAAATTACACGTCACTTTGTCGGCGCGAAACGTAGGTAATGCTATTTCGAAAAAATAATTGCAGTTTTGTTTAATAAATAGCAATAACCAACAATGCAAGTGATACCAAAAATACCACTGGCAATACCAGAGTTTAGGGCCAGTTATTTGACGTGAAGCGTGACATTAACTTGACCGTGACTATAGACTAGACTTGGATGTGACTTTAACACCTACATGAAACTTTAATATAAGTACAAAAATATATTTATTTTATTAATTTTTTCGACACAAAATATTTTTTAGACTAAGTTCTACAAGATTAGTTCTTGTCTCGGGGGATCCCAGAGCTGGCACGTACTTCGCTCAGAAGCCAAGTCTTCTTATTCAGCGAGGTAAAGCTGCCAGTATTCTGGGACGCGGTGGTGAGTTCAACGGCATCTTTATTTTGTAGTAAAGTTTTTTTAGTTCTAACTTTTTATTTATTGTAGATTTTTATATGCAAATAAACTTGTCACTAAACTTGTATACATTAAAAAAAAAAAAACTATATTTTTTAAGCCTTTGTACATTTGTGTGAAATAGTTTTGCTTCCGCCTCCTGCAGATATTTCTGTATCCTTTCTTTATCTGTTTCTGTGTACCTTACCTACCAAATATCATCACAGAATAATTATATAGTAATAATAACGCCCAACGATCTCATACATAGATCCTAGACCCTAACTAGTGTACCCTGTATCTAGGGACCCAGGAACTACGATGACCATGGTCCCACAACACTCAGACTCGGAACAAGTAATTGCGCTTTTTTTTCTGTGCACAAATACTAGTCCTGACGCGGGATACGAACCCGCCGCCTCCGGGTTATGAGCCGACCTGCCCAACCACTACGCTGTAAAAAAGTAAAGTATTACTTATTAAGTTATTACTATTACGTATTCATTAACTATAGCACAAAATATTAGGTCTTTACCTATGAAATTGCCGTTTTGTTTGAAAAAAGTTAAAGTATTTTTTTTTCGAACTTATTTATTTCTTTTATTCAAAGTAATTACTCCTGCAATCAATGCATCTTTGCCAACGCTGTGGCAGTTTATGGATGCCCTTCTTGAAAAAATCAGCAGGACGGGAGACAACAAACTCTTCAGAGGGGTTTTGTACTGCCTCTCGGGAATTGAATTTTTTTCCCGCTAAAAAGTTGTCCAAATTTTGGAAAAAGTTATAGTCGGTAGGCGCAAGATCTGGTGAGTATGGCGGATGAGGGAGAGCTTCCAAACCCAACTCATGCAGCTTAGAGACGGTCTGTTGTGCAGTATGGGGTCGCGCGTTGTCGTGAAGTAGCAGTGGAGACGACCGATTGACCAAAGCTGGTTGCAGACGTGCGAATTTCGCCATCATTGTGGTCAGTTCTTCAATGTACACATCTGCAGTAATGCTCTCGCCGTTTTGTAAATAGCTATGATGAATCACACCAGCACTAGACCACAGAACTGTGACCATCACCTTTCTAGGGGTCATTTTTCGTTTTGCACATTGCTTTGGTACCGAACCAGGATCTAACCAACTTGCTGAGCGCTTTCGATTGTCAAAAAGAATCCATTTTTCGTCGCACGTAACAATTCGGTTCAAAATTCCTTCATTTCTGTGCCTGTTAAGCAGCGCAAGGCAAGTCTCGACGCGTACGTTGCGCTGGCGATCGTTAAGTTCGTGGGGCACCCATCTATCAAGCTTTTTTATCTTGCCAATCTGTCGCAAATGGACCAATATTGTTTTGATGCTAACATCAAAAGCTGCTGCCAGCTCAGCTGTAGATTGAGATTCATCAGCTTCCACAATCGCCTTTAATTCATCGTTGTTGACCAAAGTTTCCGGACGACCACGAGGTTCATTTTTCAAGTCAAAATTCCCAGAACGGAACCGAGCAAACCAATAACGGGCTGTACGTTCGTTTGTACAGTTCTCTCCGTAAACGTCGTTGACGTTACGTGTCGTTTGTGCCGCGTTGGTGCCACGACGGAACTCATATTCCATAATTACACGAAATTTCAAAGTATCCATTATGAGGAAAAATGTTGAAATGTAATGAAAATACAACGCTAATCAATAAACAAAAGACTTATATTGTAAATAGAATATCATATTTTTAAAACAAAATTAATTTGAATTTAGAATTCATAGCCAATCAAAACTTTTTTTGTTTGAAAAAGTCTGTACTGCAATACGGCAATTTCATAGGTAAAGACCTATTATGTAATAGTACTAACAAGACAAAGACATTAAAATCTCTGTTAATGTCTTTGGTACTAACTATAATAAGCATTCAGTAGTGTAGATTCTGTGTCGCATACTCTAAAGATAAACGAAATTAACATATTTCCGTCTTTTTCATTTCCCCTTTATCAGAAGAGTACCGCCATACTTTAAGTTTACTTTAGTTTTAGAGAATGCGACACAGAATCGACACCAGTGTTTTGTGAACGAAGAAGTTTAGTGTTCTATTTTTTTTGGCATGGAACGACTTCGTCACATTTAGCCTGCGACAAGTGCGTATAATTAAGAAATTCCCGTTAGTAATAAATATCGTACAGTACGTATCTGTTCAACAAGGTCAATACTCGCATTTAGCTGTGGTTTGTTTAATCCGAGACAAAAGCCAGAGAGCGCGAGAGTCGCGAATTATTAGCTACAAATCTCAAGCTGTCAGAGGAGTTATCGTGAATCATGAAGGCGTGCAATCTTCGCCAATTGCCCGCGGTTCGGCTAACCTTGCAGGCTAGTTGGCAGGATGTGACGTCACCTGATACCATTATGTCTGCTTCCTTTTATAATTTAGTGAAGTTTGATTAAAGTGTGTTGTGTTGTTATAGTGCTAGTTAGTTTCGCTAAATATTTATAATAAAATGGGTAGGTATGGGCCAAGTATAGGCACAAAATTTGTCCTAATTAGGTACCTAACACAGAAGAACTATATCAACGTTTTTTTCCGAATTATTAGTTTTCCAATTTCTAGTATTTTCCACATTATCAGGAGAAAAATTACGTTATGTTTTTTCTACTCTGTCTACCTTTTACCTACGTAGGTTGTTAAATGCGCTTTGGCTGCGTACGAAACCGGAGTTTCGTAACCAGTTGGGATCGATAACTTTTTCGTCCTTGTACGAAACCTGTAGCCATCGAAGAGTTCGTAATTTTTTCGTAATCAATTGCGATCGAAGACTTTTTCGTCCTTGTACGAAACTAGTATTTTATTAACTATATAATTTGGTTTGTCTCGATTGTTCATCAACTTTGAATAAGGAAAATAAATTGCCTTTCGATTTGCATCTCCATCGTTTGATTTGTCATCGTTTTCTTCATGGTTTTACCAGAGATTAAAATGTGGTGGTATGGTACCATATCTTCTTGGTAGGTAGGTTAGGTATTTCTTGTACGCTATTATTAGGACTAACTAATATTTATTCTGCTTATACACACGGTAATGTCATTGATCTTACTAATCCAACTGTACTGGCTAACCTTTCCGCTGTTATCTTTAAAGCTTACGGCCGCTTTACTAAATGGAACGATACTTTAATGATAGAGGAACGTAACGCTAATTTGATTCAATTGTTTTAATATAAATATATTCAATTTCAATTCGAACAATAATCGATCTTATTATCTTCTAGATAAAGAGAGCGCGATCTCTATGGTAACGATATTACGTTTTTTTTTTAAACACCTAGTTACTTGAGTTGTTGGATTTGAAGATGGCGCGACGCTCGGAGAAGAACACTCATTCGGCGTCGGAGCTCATGTAAGACTTCCTTTATGAAACAAGCGAGTGTGCTTTAGCTTTAGACCACACGACTGAAGTAACACTTTTTTTTTGTTTGGATTTGGCTCCACACTTTTGTGTATTTAGCCAGTGCGATCTTTTTCGTATTCCCGCCAAAACTCCAAGTAACACTTTAGCTCCATCTTTCGGTCGGTATTACTTTGTTTTGCTTTTTTTAATGTTAATGTCACCATCTTGACAATTGTAAATTGTCATTTTACCGGCCATAGCAACATATTTAACTTTGATAGGTTGACAACACGTCACGCATTCACCAACTTACTCCCCAAGTCAAGCGTGAGTAAAGTAGTATTACTTGAAAAAATTAAATTTCATTCATTCGGTTCTCAAGTTAAGTACCGATTGACATCTGAGCGTTGCTCTGTTATTCAGGCACAAAACTAAAACAATTATTTATTTTGACCGCAAGCAAATCGGCACTAAAAGAATATTCGATAACCCATCGACCCGACATGGCAGGGTAAGTGCGGTCGAAACAATGTCGGAGCCGTTAACCCCAGGCTATCAGCTGACGACTGACGACATCGGCGCAGCGCGGAAAAATATATCATCTTATATGAATATTTTATGAATATTCACACCATAGGTAAGTATTTCGGTTATTCACTGATTCCGACTTACGAGTGTCGAAAGGAATTTTTCCTTACTAACTAGTATCAACATTACTACCTACCTATACAGATATAGCGTGTATAGCTGGTGATGTCAATAACAATTAAACAGCACAATAAATAATGTTTATGTACATAAATGTATAATAATAATAATGTATAACATCATCTAACTAAAT
Organism: Ennomos fuscantarius; assembly: GCA_905220475.3. Lineage (NCBI taxonomy): Eukaryota > Metazoa > Arthropoda > Insecta > Lepidoptera > Geometridae > Ennomos > Ennomos fuscantarius. Next base: position 4,176,012 of record HG992031.1, on the reverse strand, counting down.
CATTTAACATCTGAAAAGTAAGCTCTCTCTCTCTCTCGCAGCACATTGTGCAGACTTCGAAATGCAATCGTTAATACCTACGTGAATCACAAAGCTTCCGGCTACTCTCGTTATTTCGGGTGTTTGACCCGCTTCGCCGGAGAATTCTTCGAATAACATCGGTGATACCTACGATTAATCAAACGCACAAATCTCTTATTAATCAAAGACACCAATCGCTACTTTCTCTAATATTTTATATCACGACTGAATGACGCGGAGATAAATCACGGCAAGATCAACATGTTGGTTCATTTATCTCGCCCGACAACGTTTATTTTTGTTTACTCAGTTTTTGAGGTGGCCTACATAGCTCAGCGTCCTTCATCGTTGTCATTGACGATGGCGAGCATAAAGTAGACGCAGGCACGGCAGGTAGTTATGTACCTACCTACCTATCTCTCTAAATAGCGTGCAAATCTCGCGACCTACTTTGTTAGTAGGTACCACCGCCCCCGCCACTCAAGCATAGCATAAAGCATAGTTCTAAAATTTAAGAAATACATATATACTTAGGTAGTACATAAATTGATGGAAGACCTGAAATTGTTGCAGATATTTTAACTGATTTTTAAGCAATTCACAGTAGCGGTAAAGATGCCCTTTATCCTACAAACATTCGATCGGTATTGGTACCTATTATAAAAAGCAACCGACCCTGAGTAGGACCTTACCTACATAATAACTGCCGAGAGCTGATAGCACGCATGTCGCTTCTGAAATTTTTACGACCAACCTCGAGTAAATGATTAACAGATTGGAGTCGTGAGAGCTAAGTGGTGCTGGTGACCCAACGATCGTGATGATGTCGAAATATCTCAAGTGAGCACACTCGAGTCTCGTAGAGCACGATTTAAAAACCAGTCTCCGAGAGCCTTGGAGCACTTGGACATTTGCCACGCCCATTAGAAACATTGGAGAACATTTTTGCCTTAGTTATCTGTTTATAGTTTCAGTTTATAGTATTAAAATAACATTACTTTATCAAATCTTTCTTACCCGTATGATAATATCTAGTGTCCATCCAATCCACTCACTCAATCAAACAAAGGCCAGATGTTGCGATGATTGACGAACAATAAAGCGACTCGTCGCTATTTCCGCATACGTAACAGCCTAACAGGCTTTATCAAGATAATGGCATTGAAACATGCTAATATTGTAAAATAAATAAATCCTCACTTTTTCAGTGTTAGGGACATAGCAACATGTTTAGTGAACTAGGGAACTAGTAGTTGGTAGGAAAATACATAAAAAGTAAATAGCTATTTCTGAATCAGAAACTAATAAATTGCCTGACTGACAAGAGACTCCGCGAGCAGCCATCGACCGCGACGACCAACGACTAACGGTAAAAGTCTTTCAAGCCACATTCAGCTGTACGATGCTGCTTCTGCAGAGCGACAAATCCAATTATTCTTCACTGAGACTTTTTGCACATATGTTTTCGCTACAAGCACAGCACCGCAATCCTGTTTCTGTAGACCTATGCTATCGTCTCGGCATTTACCTCGCGAGAATCAGAGGGATGACGACGCCAACTCGGGCACGACGACGTAGCGCGACCAGCCCCACTTCACTGTCACCTATTCCACACAAACTGCAGTCACGTAAACGACGATTCACTGGGCGTATCGGTAAGTTTTTGTGGAGATATACAAGTTTTTGAACTCATTCGAGGGGAACACACGAATTAAAAGACGGGTGAAATAGCACGAACGAACGGCAACACGGCTACTCACGAGGAGATCTCGAGGCAGACTGAGAGGGGAAAGGAAGGTGCCGTCCCCGGGCGGCGCGCGACGGGTGGAAGAAAAACGAGGTCTCGTTCACTCTCGCAAAGCTATCGTATCATAATCACGTCCGAGCAAGGCGAGGGCACGGAGACGGCCGAGAAGCAGCGAAACCTGCCGAGGAGCACCCGATGACTTGGCCGCTACGCTAGCCGCCGCTAAATCCCGCTACCCGCTATCACCTCACTGCTCTTCTCTCCATTACCACAGATAGCACTCACATAAGTCACACACTGCCTATTATTTATTCTGTATAATATCTAATACCTTGATTAGCTCATACTATAATATACAATAGTATATAATCTATAGTTACGACATTTGACAGCCTCTGTGGTTGGGTGGTTGAGCAGGTCGGCTCATAACCCGGAAACGGCGGGTACGATTCCCGCGGCAGGACAAGTATTTGTGCACAGACAAAAAGCGCAAGTACTTTTTCTGAGTCTGGGTGTTGTGGGACCATGGTCCTCGTAGTTCCTGGGTCCCTAATAGACACAAGGAATCCTAGTTAGGATCCAGGATCTTTGGATGTGATCGTTGGTCGTTATTATTATTATTATTTCTCTGAAATTTATACATATTATAAGCTGCTGCCTGTAGTTATTGAAGAATATCTATATTAGCGTAATTCCTCTAAGTATGTTGGTATAAAATATAGTATGAACTTTATTAATATAACCCCAAAAAAAGAAGTCAAACCACTCTTTTAGAATTAGGGTCTAACGATACTACATCGTTATATTTGTATCATTAAGTACCTATATTAGTTCCATACCTAAAAATCGTAACCAAAAACTTTAAAGTTGTGGGGCCACACACAAAAAAACTTTTTTATAGGATCTGTGTGTGGGGCTATTGCAACACTAACTTCGAGGCATAGTTGCAATAGCCCCACCGTTTTATTTATTTTTAGTGTAACTGCGTGCATACTCCAAGTTGATTGAACTACACATTTATTTCACTATTGATCATAATTTAGTACTTATAAACAATAACATTTCAATATAAAGAAATTACAAACGCTATCAGTAACTAGATCTCATCCTACCGATTGGTAGAAGACAATTTATGTAGTAATTAGTGTAATTGGTGTAACTGTACTAATTAATTAAATAAATAAATAAATAATGAATTGAAGAGATAGGTAGATAAATAAATTATCTACCTATCTCATCAAAGTCCTCAACATTTTAAATTGTAACGTGGAGTGCTAAAAGCAATCCGTTATTTAGTAATTTACACGCAACAAAAACTTGTACGTGGAGGAAATTTCTCTGCGCGGTTAGTTTTTTAACCCGGTTCACGGTTGAATCGCGTTCCGCAGTATTGCCACTAGCTGGGAAACTTGCCATTATTTAACAGTACGCTAGAAAGAGACAGACATAATTTACAGCTCGAGTCTTCTATTTTCATCTCTTTCAGCAAGTGTGGTGCATCAGTTGATGCAGTCGATCAACTTTCTTTGCCATCGCACGGTTCTCGCGCAACTTTCCGATGTCATTGTTCTCTCATCATGTGGGAACCAGTAGGAACGTTGGGTTTTTGTTTTGCAATGGGTTTGCAGCAGGTTTGCCTTGATTATGATTGCCTAGTCTTTCCGTCTAACACATTGCTAGTAAGTATTTATATACATTTATTAGTATCTGCCTACTAAAATAATTATTCTCTTTACAAAGTTGATAGTTAAGAGTTCTTCGTGACTTCGTGTTCTCTTTAAATACTACTTAGGTAACAGAAAAAAATAACAAGAAAATATTTATCATCCCTCATAACTTTGAAAAGTAATGCTTGGTGGGGGAAAAAGATATTTCCTACCGCGCGGGATGCGGGGGGCTGGTTTGAATCCAAATTCTTTGATGGTGTGCGGATGACAGAGGTAAGCGTAAGAAATTCCTGGAAGACCTGACGAGGATTGGTTCTCAATTTGGGCACAAAAATCTAGGCAAATTGTACATACCAACACAGCGTCGTCCTGCAGAGATTCCAGAGTGCCTAGGTACAGTCCTTAGCAAATATAGTCGCCGCGGTTGCGGCGGGGGCGCACAGTCTTTACACTTTCACTGCACTTATATTTCACAGCGGATTGTTTTGAGTAATGTCTTAAAAGAAAGCGGGTGTCGCGGTGCGGGGGAAGGGCTATATCAACCCTTAAATTCAAAGGTTTTCAGCGTAACTTTTGAGGGAAACTCAGATGCGGTGCGAGCGCGGTGAAGTACAACGACCGACTCGTTTGACAGAGCGCGGTGCATGCGCATCTCATTCAAGACCGAACGTGAATTAGCATGGTTTTCAATTTACGTAGATTATGTATACAAAAAAAGAACCACTTGGTATTATTATTTATTTTGTGGTAGTAATTTAGCTACTTGACACTGACTAAATAACTACATAATGATATCAATGTTTCCTTAAATACTTATTTTAAATGTTATCCTTATTACTTACATTCGTATGCCTGTTGCAACAAATCGACGCGGCCTGCCACGCAGTATGTGACGCTTTCTACTACGTAGTATAAGAGAATAAATACTTACTATTATTTAATCTGTGGTTCAGGAATAAAAGTAATACCACGGGAGTTTTGGCGGGAACGCGAAAAAGATTGCGTCACCGCATTGTATTATTTTCCAAAACTTGTGTTATTTTCAGTTTTAGTGCATAAAATTGGTGGCATTTTATTCGTTAAGTGCTGGATTACAGGCGTGAGTGTGGGAAAATGGTATAATGATGGTGAAACGTTTCTTTTCGTGTTGTTTCCAAAACTCTATAGAAGCTTCAAGTAAAGTTGCCACCACTTTACTAGGAGTATGACTTTACTAGACTAGATTATGACTTGACTTGATGACTTCGACTGTGACTTGACACATATTTGCGTGAAATATCATTAACTTGATACATTATCAATTACTTGACACTGGCTAAATACACGGAGGTGTGAAGGCAAAACAATTTAAAAAAAAATAATACTACACAGTCGAAAACCGACATTCTATTTTGTTGTAATTATAAACTCATTCAGAATTTTTTTATCATTGGCAGTTATCGAACTACTATCAATAATTTAAGCGACGCAGACGTGTCGCGCGCTCTGGCACTGGCATCAACAAGCAAGTGCAACGCGGTGGCACACGTGACCGTAATGTCTGTATTGTATCTTTGTTTATACTTACATTCTTGGTGATAAGTTTATTGGCCCGATTGGCCGCCGCTACCACACATCGCTACAAAATTGGGAGGCATGTGCATACTATTATGGAATTTATTCTGTGGCATGCGTGAAGACTGAAGACGAAAAAATTTTTAGACAAGTTATTAAAACGATTTCTTTTAAATAATTTTCTTATTATTTGTCAAACGTTTGTCTATAAAAGTAAATAGGATAGAATAAAAATGGTTGTCTGCAAAAGCGGTTTCAGGACGATATTTTTACGAGATTACGTCATAAGAAAACACGATCGCGCCTCTCTATTGCTTGTTCCGTTCTCTCGCTTGCACGCTCGGCTCAGGCGGAACGTGCAATTTTTCGTTCACTGAAAGCTCATTGTTGTGCAAACGGTGGCACCATGAACATAACTTAGGAGGTCACATCATTCAGAGTTTGTACCTAAACTAAACATGCGAGGAGTTTTAACGGGAAAACGAGAAAGATCGTTTCTCCACATAGTATTATTTTCCAAAAGTTGTGTTATTTCACTTACACTGTAGTGCATAAAATTGGTAGTATTTTATTCGTTAAGTTCTGCCACAGAGCAAAGGGTAGAGCCCTAAAAAACATGCTTCATTGTATTATAACCGTGAACCGTGAAGTTTTCAGATGTCGCGTAAAGCATATTTTATTTTTCAACCACCTTATCCTCATTGACATTCTACTGACGTTTCTTCTTTTCATTGCAAACCCTCAGGTTGAGCACTATAGTATTTTATAATCTGTGGTTGAGTGCACGTTGGTAGACAACCACTAGATAACCAAAGTCCGTTAATGATTTCTTCGGTACCTCAGTCCCAGTATACTGGGACAGACGGGACATTTTACTGATAGTGCTTAAGGGCATAGCAGTTCCCCAAGGCACTATTGGTAGTGGCACGCAGTTCTGCCACGGGTAAGTCACGTTTTTCCCTACTGCCCCCGTGAACAAGTCGGGCGGGTAAGTCACGTTTTTCTCATCTGCCCCCGTGAACAAGTCGGGGTGTAAGTCGTGTCACGCGGTTCCTTCGTTAGGATAATTTCTTGTTAAGAAACCTTTCCGAGGATGTGTGCGAGAACATACGTTGAGTAACCTCTAAACTATAAAGATCTATCCGTAGGTATACCTACAAACAAGCAAAGAATAAACAATAGTACTACGTACCTACTAACAGAAAACTATTTAAATTCTTAATAGTAATGACTCTAAGATTACTGGTAGGGCCCTACTATTATTTATTCTATATTAAGTTATAGATAAGCTTATATATAAGCTAATATATCTACATTGAGATCGCCTTGGATTAAAAGGTTAAGGTTCTATTCAATAATGCACTATGAGGTAAGTAGGTAAGTCTATACTTATGTATAAGTTCTTATAGATATTTCTACGGATATATAACTCAGGTAGGTAGGTACTAGGTATAACTTCTTCGACGGATAAAAATAAAACCCACATCTGCTTATTGTACCTATATCTTGCTGACACGGAAATTAATTAGTAAGTACTTGGGTACTGATATTTTTGTAAGTACCTGCCTAAATGAATTATACATAATACTGTATTGTATAGTAATTTAGTAATACAGTTTTACGGCCTTACCTGTTTATTTTGTATATATTTATACCTACTTATTTTATTTTAAAAACACTGCTCAAAAATAAGTTAAGTTTGAACTCAATGACGAAGCCAAACCTGTATTATAAAGTTATATTACAATAGAGATTTGGTGATATTATTATACAGGGAGTAACAAAAACCCTGTTATATCCGCGAGCTGCGTATCCAGTGTCAACTCAAGGTTGTAGTAATACTAGTTCTATTTCAATACGAGACATACAAAACTTACGTGTGCTTTTTATTAAAACCTTTTATGCCGTTACTAAAAATGTTTACGACCTCAGATATTGACAACATAGGTACTTGCACCACCGACGCAGCCTGCTGCCTGCCCGCACCCCGCACCGCCCGCCATGGTACGCTAAGTCTATTCAACTTGCATACCTACTGCGACGGAACTAGAAGCTATTTATTCCACAGATTACTTTTTAAGCGTTTTTCATACGATTATGTGCCCTATACCACATACCACAACGTTGTAGGATTGCGAGACTGAACTTAATGACGTAAAAGATCTCTTTGACCAATAGTGGTAGGCACACAAGTGCTGCGCGCCTTTCTGCCACACTCTAAACAATCGAATTCACGTGTGATTTTGTATTGTCAAGAAACAAGATAAGTACGTAATTTTTAGCTCTTAAAAGAGCTTTCAAAAACACATCTGTCGGCAGGCGATTTTCATGTTCAGTCAATCAATCAAAATGCTGATTTGGCGGATTGGATTTTCCACAGCCCATACGTGCTCATTATGGCAGTTAAAAACGCCAGTTCGGACGAACGAGCATTCGTCGGTTAATAAAATACGACTCAAAAACTCTGCGTCATCTGCCACTCTGGGCTCATAATCACTGGGCAACAATGATTGCACTCGTTGATAATGAAACGGGTGCTGACCGTCTTCCTTCAATGCCCTCCATACACGCATGTGATTAATTCCAATTTCTCTTGCCATGCTGCGTGTGCTACGTGTTGGGTCTTGCACAAACATATCGAGCACCTGTTCTTCAGCATCATGTAATACTCGTGGTCTTCCAGCATCAAATCTTTGCTGATCACGGCCCGTTACACTACCGGTGTTGTAAACACGTAAGTGCAATCGCTGGAATGCCATTAATGACGGTAACTCAATTCCACGCGAAATAGAAAAATTATGCTCGTATTCTCTACGTGCTGCCGCATAATTATTGTGACTTCTACCAAGGCACATTAACATATTGTAGTATTCGTCGTTAGAATACGACATCACACTCGACACTAAATTCGCGACGGTCAAACTGGAAACGACTAAATTGCATGAGAGAGCACGTGCGACTGAGCGTAAGCCGCGGGCCGCGCCGCGCCTATGCCGCACCGCCCGCGCACCCCATTTCCCCGTAGGCACACAGGTGCAGGAGCGGCATCCTACAAAAGAGCCGACAAAGGCGGCCCCCGTTTGTCGGTTCCGCGTTTACTTTTACCTTAGTTACTTAGCTATTTAAAAATAGGCACGGCTTGTGGCACAAACATTTTTGGGAAATGGTATTGTTTTTTTGTATTTAGATACTGCCTGTAACTTCAGATACGTATAACTTAGGTATTGTTAGACATTTTTATATGACTACTTGTAATTATCTGTACACATACTTCATTTATTTAACAGGGTTTTTGTTACTCCCTGTATATATACTATTAATTAGTTACATATACATAATTATATCAAATAATATCACATTATTTCGGGCGCGTCGCATGTAGTTCTTACAGATGTGCAGGTTGCAGACGATCTTCCGCTAATTCGTCATTTGTTTAACTTTAACAGTAAGTAGGTAAGGTTCAAGGATACGAAGTCACTTTCGTGGCTGTCAAACGTAGGCATACTGGCGCTATGATGCAACGCGTTGTGAAAGCCGATACCACCGGAATGGGGGCAGCACGCGTGAGTTGGCTGCATACGACTGCTGACGACTGCCAACCAAGGCTTGGAACCGGTTTACAATATACCGGTTTTTACCGGTAAAAACCGGTTGAAGCTATTATTTAGTTCGGAGTGAAATTGTTAAACGAACGTTATGACAACCATTTGTTGACCGGTTTATTCTGCGACAGCCTTATTAATAAACGGGTATTAGTCTCGGGTTAGTTACTTCAGCTGTTGTCCTTTTTTTGCTACTGGAATATTTAGCTGGATCGAAAGAGACAAAAGAGGCTGCAACTAATCTAAAACTAGTTCGTGTTTATTAATAAGGCTGCGAGAGACTTGCATGCTCGCGTCACGTCGCCGCCGCCGTCGGCGACTTGAGGGTAGGTAAAATATGTGTGTTCGTTACGTACGGCTGTCAGCCGTGATACGGTTGTGTGCGTGAATGGACGGATAACAAAAACCGCTCTAAACCAGCTTATTGAACGAAACCTTTTTTAACCAAAAATCGTTTAAAAGCGGTTCCGTTGAACGAAACTGAAAATAAAATTTCCCTATATACTTGGCGTTAACCGGTTCGAAAATTACTCCAGTTTCCAAGCCCTGCTGTCAACACTACTTTATTTATCTGAATTGTTTATTGATAGCTACGGCTATTGATCGTTTTTCAAGATGAATCAGCCAATCGTAGATCGTAGTTGCGGTCCTAATATGCTTTTGCTAGACATGTCTCTATCGAAGCGCACCAGAGCTAGCTCAGTAGTTGTAGCTGACTCTAGCTAATTTATTAGAAATACCCATTTTATAATATGTCAGAATGGATGCAGACTAGCAATTGGAATGATGAAGAATCTTCTACTTAATTACATTAACATATAATTGCAACAACTGCTGAGTTGAAGCTAAAGTTGTACTTCAGTCGTGTGGTCTAAAGCACACTCTTTTTTTATATTATAGGAATAGTTAAGGTCTGTATGTTATCCGAGACTAATACCCGTTTATTAATAAGAGTGTTAGTAAGCCTGAATCACCTGGGCTACAAGAGGTAGAGCAAGTTACTTAATTCCCAGTAATTTAAAAACAACTAACTGATAAAAATAAATAAAATAGGTACTTAGCCTTGGCAAAATATGTCAAACAATTCACGGAAAACATTAACCAACCATTCCAAATAGGCTTTTATACGAGCCTATGATCTTATACACCTAATATGTAGGAAGTTTTGGCGGAAAAACGAAAAAGGTCGCGTCGCCGCATTGTATTATTTTTCAAAACTTATGTTATTTTCAGTTAGTGCATAAAATTGGTGGCATTTTATTCGTTAAGTTTTGGACTATAGGCATGAGTGTGGGAAAGTGGTATAATGATGGTGAAACGTTTTTTTTCGTGTTGTTTCCAAAACTCCATAGAAGCTTCTGGTAAAGTTGTCACCGCTTTACTAGGAGTATGACTTGACTAGACTAGACTATGACTTGACTTGATGACTTGGACTGTGACTTGACTTGACATATATACACATATATATTACTTAACTCGAGAAATTATCAATTACTTGACACTGGCTAAATACACAAAAGTGTGGAGCCATACTAAAAAATAAAATAAATACCTAATATGTATTCGAAGTAGATACAGTATAATTATCTCGATGGCTACGAACGTAGCGCATCAAGTATAACCACTAAAACGTGCGTTTTCCTTGTTTTCATGCCGATGTTCAGAATCTTTCTAAAGTTTAACAAGCATTGTTATTCTGGCGACGCCGACGGGTTGGCATGGCTTTGACCTACGAACAGCCGCGGATTTAGGTCAAGAGGAATCGATAATAAAGCTTGCTTATCACTGATATCTGTAGCTACACTCAATTTAGCTTCACATTCATTTTAAAGCATACATATACACATATGCGATGGTAATAGGGTTAACTGTTAACACCCAGTAATATCTACCTATTCTGTGTTACTCAGTATTCACTGTTACGTAGTATATAAATTCCTTTATCTATGATCTGTGCAGTTTTTCAGTCATCGTGCTAAAACACAGATTAGAGAAAATGAACTGACCATAAATAATTATAGACAATTGCCAATTTTCGGAATTTTTCATTTATCTGTGGAAAAAATAAGGAAAAAAGGCGGGCGCAGGACGGGCGGGAAAAACTTGGCCGCACAGTAACATATATTAAAAAATTAATCTATAATTACAATTATCTGTAACGCCATGAGTGCTCTTCACGTGGAAGTCGTTCAAAAACAAAACAGCCGTGCCCACAAAGATTACATAAAAGTGGTAGTACACCAGTTCGTGAGTAATTTGGCATTTGTAAGACCTGGCGAAAGTGTCCCCTCACGCGACCTGCAGCAGCAGCCGGAGCTGGCCGAGCACGTGAGCGCAGTCACGTTCTGCGACGTGGAGCACTCGACGGATGTGGCACCGACGGCAGTCAAGCTGCGCTACCACGTGTACCGGTTGGACACGCTCGGGGCCCAACGGGACACCATGACCGACACCACTTCAGGTGAGGAGTTCTCGGTCGCCGACGTGTGGGAGCTACCTTCGCAAGAGTTCCACGGTCTGTGGGAGAGCCTCGTGTACGACTCAGCGCTGAAGCGGGACGCGGTACATCTGGTGGAGTGTGGCCTCGAGCTGTCGGCGCGCGGCGTGGACCCGCACGTGGTAGGCTGCAACCGCGTGCTGCTGCTGCACGGCCCGCCCGGCACCGGCAAGACCAGCTTATGTCGCGCGCTCGCGCAGAAGCTCGCCGTACGTTTGGGCACGCGCTTCTCGCGCGCGCTCCTCGTTGAGATCAACGCGCACGGTCTCTTCTCTCGTTGGTTCGGAGAAAGTGGCAAGCAGGTGGCGCGGCTATTCGACCGGGTTCACGAGGCTGCGGCGAGCCCGCGCCTGCTAGTCTGCGTGCTGGTAGACGAGGTGGAGTCGCTGGCGCATGCGAGACGCGCGGCCTCCGCCGGCCTCGAGCCCTCGGACGCCGTACGCGCCGTCAACTCTCTGCTGACACAGTTGGACCGGCTGCGGCGGCTGCCCAACGTGTTAGTGCTCACCACGTCTAACGTGACGGGTGCCATCGACGTGGCCTTTGCGGATCGTGCTGACATCAAGTGGCAAGTAGGTCCACCTTCGGCGCGCGCCGCCTACAAGATTTTGCACGGCTGCTGCGGCGAGCTAATGGCGCGCGGAGCGGTGGCATCGCGTGATATGCTGGTCGAGCTGCACGTGCTGGAGAGCTCGAAGTTCACGGAGACGGAGAGGACCGCGAGCTCGCTGCAGGTGTGGGAGGCGGCGCGCTCGGCGGCGGCGGCAGCAATGTCTGCGCGCGCGCTGCGCCGCCTGCCGCTGCTGGCGCGCGCGCGGCTCCCCCCCGGGTCCCCGCCGCGCCTGCCTGCTTTCCTGGAGGCGCTGGAGGCGGCGCTCCGAGACCACGTCGCCGGGACCGAGGCATTCCGACGCGACGAACACCCGCCGTGTCACTTCTCCTCCAGCGAACGTTAGATATTCGTTTTTTGTTGAGATTCTACCATAGAGGTATATAGATAGAACCATCTGACGTCTGACTATGGGTGGTTATGGTTGTTGCAAAGAATGTAAAGTGATTGTTAATTACAATAAGTACAACAATTTTAGATAATATTAATCATCTCAATCTAGGCATTGTAAGTGTGAAACATAAATTACTAAATACTTAGTTATATCAATCACTTAGAAATAGAAAGTTGCTGCGGTAAATGCATTGTCCTGTAGCTGACAAAATCTAGATTACCAAATGTGTTCTCGTACCCATTTGGACAATTTATTAATAGCTGGCAATTAATGCTAAAGAATTCTATTGTTATATGTATATATGCATCTTAATTTACGTACTTCCCCCGGTCAGAAAGCTACTGACCCACATCTGCACGATGACAAATTTTTTATTTATAAACGAATGACGTGACAGTAGATATAGTCGTCCGTCTGATGTTAAGCGCCACGGCCCTAATAGATTGCAGTGTCACTCAGAACTCTAAGGTCCGTATTACAGAACGATGCTCAGTCATCGATCGGTGCTCAAGCAGAGATTTCATTCATAAAGTGATCAATTAGTGAATGAAATCTCTGCTTGAGCACCGATCGATGACTGAGCATCGTTCTATAATACGGACCTAAATTACAAAGTTTCGCGTGAAACTGCGCACGTCATCCTCAGACATCACACAGTATTACACCTACTAGACTGTGAGATCATATCATAAAGTCTAACTTTCCCAGTATGTTCACTGGCTACAATGCCCTTCAAACCGCATCACAGTATAGTGCTTGCATACTACTGCTTGGGGGCAGAATAACAGGCAAAGCGGTGGTATAGCTCGCGCAAAACTTTATGAGCTCGAAAGCTAGCGCGGATGGCTGCGCAGTACGCATATTATAGTTATTGTATGGCCGCTTTTACAATGCACTCAACTGTACCAAGCGCAGTTTGGTAGGTGGGCCTAACTTCCGAGAGCTCATAAAGTTTTGCGCGAGTTATACCTACGTGGACGAACTTTGCAGATTATTAAAGTAAAAAAATAGCAAATACAAGTTTTTTTTTTTTTTTTTCTAGAATACCTTTTTTTTAAGCACTCTACTAATATTACAATCTAGCCATCCATGTGGCTAATAAGTAATTTACATTTAACCTAATCTCCTAAACACTTAATTATCTAAGAATGTGTCCAATAACACTTTTCTTATTGTCTCTATTAAGGTGAAGACATATGATTCTTGTGTTCTTTTTAGGTAGGTAGCACTTACTTGCACTGCTCTACATTACGTTATAACACTAAATACACACTACACTAACTCGAATGGTTTTGTTCTTTTCAACCTTCTGACTATATCCATGTGATCAAGCAGCTGGATTGCTTCAACGTTCACATGATGGTGAAGAAATACAAGTATCACTTAGTAAAAGAAGTACCATCAGTTTCAATTAAAACTCTACGGCTCTTTTAGCTTACCTTGGATGAGAGGCATAACCTAGGTACTTGTACTTTAAAGTCTGTCTGCCAGACAGGCTGAATAATGCAACGGGACTTATGAAGAAACTCACTGCATTCAATAATTTGTTTTCCCTCGAGGCTCGGGGTCGAAGTTAAACGGAAAACTGCATGACTTATTGAGAGATGCCGCTTTCGATCGATAGGAAAAGGAGAAAGTATCTACCTAATGTGAACTAATGAAACTGGGAACACCACAGTTTAGATTGTGATTTGTACACTAAAATAAGTATAGAATACTTAATAGTACCTGTATAATAATACTATTGATATATATTTGACAGCCGCTGTGGTGTGGTGGTTAAGTAGGTAGGTCATAACCTGGAGGCGGTGGGATCGATTTCCGCGACAGGACAAGTATTTGCGCACAGAAAAAAGCTCAAAATACTTGGGTGTTGTGGGACCATGGTCCTTATAGTTCCTGGGTCCCTAGACACAGGGAATTTTAGGGTCCAGGATCTATATATGTGATCGTTAGGTGTTAATATTATTATTATTATATTTATTCTGTAATATGAATTCATAAATAAATTCATGTAGGTAGGCTATGTTGTGCATTTATAAATGCGTTATTTTTAGCTACAGTTATGTAAGAAACCAGCGTACCCAAGCCAAATAGGTATACATGTCTTGTAGCATCCTCGTACGAAGAGAGGAAGCGATAAAAACAAATTAGACGCAATTAGAAGGTCAGCAGCTCAAACTGCGCCAAGGTCAGTATCTGTTATGCCGAGGTTAGCTAGATATTGCATAGTTTAGTGCCTATCTGTTACTAATACATATTAACTATGTACCTACTTCCCTCTATTACAAGGTCATATCGAATCAAAACAAATCACATTAAATAGTTAAATAAAGTATATGGCATATATAGCATTTCGGGTCAGCAACACAAGTCAGGGATTGTAACCGTTTTTCATGATTTCTCTATACGTGTACAGCACATACGAGTATATCCTAGTAAGTAAGTAAGTAGTCAGTTCTCCTGCTAAGTAATTATTGGCAAATAAATTACTAAAAAATTATAAATCCCGATCAAAATCTATCCAATCCTATACATAATATGTAATTTTTGCTTTTTTTCTTGCTTTATTTTAGATTTACATATAACGTAAATTAAGATAGAGTTACCTAACCTTCTAATCCTACTAATATTATAAATGCGAATGTTTGTGTGTGTGTGAATGATTATCATAAATCTCCGTAACTACTGAACCATTTTGGATGAAATTTGAAATACAGATAGCTTATACGCTTGATTAACACATCTATATACTCTTACTCTGATAACCTTTGTGGTGTGGTCGAGCAGGTCGGCTCATAACCCGGAGGTAGCGGGTTCGATTCCCGCGGCAGGACAAGTATTATTTATTAACAATGATAAATTTAAGTATTTTCAATATTTTTATAAAAAAACATTACAAAAATAAAATAAAAAAGCTAAACCTAGTGTGCCGCCAGCAGCGGGGCAAGGCCCAAGCTACCGGTGGTTAGGGCTGCAGACTGAGGAACCTCCTGACAATAAGCAAGCAGTACTGCCTTATTATAATTATTGTTACTATTATTATTATAGGCGAAGCCGCAGAGTGCAACTAGTATCCCATAATTTGGTACCTAACCTAATAATAGTAGCTCATTTTGCTAATTTATCATGTTATTATTTAGAGTGGAAAGAATCTATGTATTTCCCCTCCCCGCGTATGTATTTTCCCGCCCGGTGACGCTGTAAAGGTCGGTAGAAACCAGCAGCATTAGCTCGTTCAAAAAAAAATCTAAAGTTAAGCCTTTAAAATGCACTCAGTTGGTCAATCATAATAACAATTATATACTTAGGTAGTACCTACCTACCTAAGTATATTATTTTATTATTATGATACCCTACTGCTCTAATAGGCGAGGCCGGTCAGCGACATTGAATTAAAATTCAATAATGGAGGGGATCAAATCAATGTTCGTATCACGAGTGTTCTATTTTATTTCTCCATTTATAATAGTAGGTATAGATACCTAACTAATAGTTCAATGGGTCTAAGTTTTATGAGATTTTTTCAAACTAGAGAACCGTCAGAATAAATAAAAAAACGAGTGTGCCTTAGAGCACACCACTGAAGTAAAACTACTTTAGTTTAGCTCCATCTATCGGCCGGTATAACTTTGTTTATGCTTTGTTTATTGTTAATGTTGCTATTTTAACATCATTTTACCGGACACACCAACATAATAATAATAAAAAAATCATAATCAATTAATCAATCAAATCAAATAACCATTTATTGACATAAAAGGGTTTCATACATGTTAATGAGTCCATAGACTCCCGAACTAGTGAGTACACTGTATTTCAGCAGGCTTAGCACGGCATGTGGAGAAATTGTCTTTCCCCCGGTTTTTTCCACCTGTCAGTGAAAATAATCCCCCTCTCCACCTTACGTAGCACGGCAACGAGGAGAGGAAAGAAATATTTCCCTTTGACATTATGGTAGACATTATATCCCGCTACTCCCAGCTTCAGAGCACGGACTCGGAAGAAAGTGGATAATATTCTCTTGAATTGACATAAAGCAGAGAGTATTTATCTTCGACTCTTGTAGGTGGGTATAAGGAAGTCAAAGTGTTTTAATAGGCACAAAAATGTCGCGTGCCTATTATAACTATGTTTAATCGCGGGAACTCGAATTTTGGAGCGAAAGTTACACCGGGAGAAGCATTCGGAATACAAGTAATCCCTTCTAAATCCCGGAAAATGAGTTTCAATACAAAAAAAAATACATAGCGAAATATTCGTGAAAATACAATTATTAGTTTAGTTTTAATAAGGAAATAATTTAATTTACGTAATTAACTTAAATGATGCATATATTTTTTGAGTATATTTTATTATAAAATATATACATATAAAAATTTAAAATATAACTACTACACAATAATTAATCACGTTTTTCCGCTCATATTACAAACAAAATAAAATTTTAATATAATTTAATATATACTCACTTACTCTCACTCATATACATAGTAGTCGTTATATACTCTTTGATTAACACAAGGACACAGACTCAAAAACCTTATTTTTTCTTAATTTTTATATTTTGTCTTGAATCCCAGTATATTTAGCCGAACAATTATCGATGGTTTGATGGACTGAACAAAATATTGAAGCATGTAATGTCATTTTAGTTAAATTTTCTCGTACTGGCAACAATACGGTAGAGAAATCTAAAAACGCTACTCCCGCCGTTTATCCCCCGGATAAAGCTTTCCACTGTCGCGGCCATGCTCGCAGAGTGGAATAAAGTGACAGTGAGGATAAGTTTGTTATCTACTCCCTGGGGAGAAGTTATCCACCGGCCGTGCTAGGCCTGCAGGAGCCAAGGCTTCTCCCATCCTATGACTTATATAATTATGTCAGTGTTAAATTTAATATTAATGTAAATTTTAAACAAAAATAAAGAAAAAAAAAATAATTTCGGTTGATTATGTGACTCTTCAATCAGTAAACACCTACATATGAATAAATAGTCATCCTCGTTGAAGTTGAAATACAAAAAGTGGTTTGAAACCGGTTAAGATGTCCATGATACGACTTTTGCACTCCCACATTCAAAAGGTAAGAGTTATAGTATAAACCTATGTAGGTGCTTACTTTACTTAATTAATTGAAATAATTACTACGTGATAAGACTTTTCTGCAAAGTTCGTCTAGGTAGATATCAGCGCTTTGCCAGTTATTCTGTCGCCAAGCGGTAGTTTGCTCCCACTGTCCAACATCTAGTGTACCTAGGTAAAACTGCACCATAAGTATTTATGTGAAGTACATAATGTAACCTAATCTATTAGGTACAACGGCACTCGCTTATTGTCAGGGGAGAGTTATTGGCGATAAATGTCTTTAATCAAAACAATTTATTGAATGAAACTAAATGAATTGTTCCGCTGTCGCTGTCCTCATTTCTTTATAAAGCACTCGCTTACTCTCCAATGTGGAGGTGGTATAAATTAATGGTTCAATCACACCGCTCTAGTTACTGGCACCAAGTAGAAATGAAAGTAGGTTAGCGTCATACAGTACAACATTAGTGATAGCTTAGAACAACACTGTTCGTGGATATTAAAACTTGTATCCTTCACATAAATGTTCTGAGGCTGTTTTAATGTATTATGGTACATTTTTTTGTTGACTTAATCCGGTAAATTGTGTAGGTATTATTATTTACATGCATGTAAATAAAGATATTGTACTAAATAAAACTCCAGCTGATTTATTTGACTATCACCATGTATAGTAAACATTAAATGAGACAGCAGCACAATACGTTGTCCCGTTCTTCGTCATTACATTCGCAGTTGTGGCGGCCAGCAGGCCGTGGCTCTAACGTTTGGTTGCGCAAGAACAAGTGGACCGGGCGGCGCGCGAGGCCGCGGCTTGGCCTCATTTCGTTAGGCCTGCAAATGTCAGGATCAAGGACAGAATGGCCAGTTATTGCAATTATTTTACCACTGTCAAATGCCGTGGCACATCAGAGAGAAGATATAACGTCATTTGTTTCACATTTTCGACTGCTTAAAGTTGTCGCATAACGTTCGATATATAGATATGAATTGATATTGTAGAGGTTTCTAATAAATAAAAGAAGCTATAACAAATACATGAAAACAATTTCATTTATTTAAGCCAGCGTAAAATTAATACCAAAGAGGTAAGTTATGTAAAGACCAATTACAATCAAAAACTTAAACAAACAAAAACTTGCATTAAAATAGTTTTATATTTTGATATTTATATATAATAATTACCAAGATATTAAGAACGTATATTGAACGTTGTCACTGATCGTTGTAGTATTTTTTACAATGTTGATATTTACATTTTACAAAACATTTTATATACATTGCAATATTCTGGAAATTTTACCTAAAGACGTTTAATAATTGTTTATAGCTAACACGTCATTAGCCCAAACAATTGTGTGATCGAAGTTTCAGTTCACAAATTTAAATTAAAGTAATTAAAAAACTTTTCAAGCAATCAATTTATCAAGTGTTAAATTACATATTAGGTGAAATTACTCCTATACTGTGATTTTCAAGGTTTATTATACGTTAACAAAGATAAATCGATAAAAAAATTAAGAGCGTAAAAAAATATGTTGCTGATTACGTGGTACCAAAATACGCAAAAAAAATTTACACTCTCCATATCAAAATAACATTTAACCTACTTGTACGAACCAAAAAATCTTAGAAAACATCTCTCTGATAGCACCCGGAATAGCTGAGTAACATGAAACTTTCACTTGTAGATACAGCTGTCCTCTTTTTTTTCCACTCCCCACTCGCCCGCTTCAAAAGCAGCATGAAGGCGAACCCCGTTTTATTTACAGAATCTCAATAAAAAAACAACTTAAAAGTCTTGATAACTCAATCGCACCGTTTCACAAACAATTTCATTCCGAAATAGATGCAACGCTAGATGAGCCAATCGCAAAATCTAAATACGTACATTGGAGGCGACTTATCTACTTGAGCTATTACAAACAATAATAAATTCAGACTTTAAATGCATATTATAATTATACCCATAAAATATAACGATATACGCACACTGCCCGTAATACGTAATAACTGTCCGCCGGTAATAAAGAAAACTAACTAGTCATTAGTTGGTATTACCTCAGACGTTTGATGAGCAGCTTTGTTAACTGTGTGGTAAAAGAAAAAAAAACTTCAATACTTACTTTACTAATATTATACTTCACTCGAGGTTGCATCTGCAGGCCTAGCACGGCCGGTGGATAACTTCTCCCCAGGGAGTAGATAACAAACTTATCCTCACTGTCACTTTATTCCACTCTGCGAGCATGGCCGCGACAGTGGAAAGCTTTATCCAGGGGATAAACGGCGGGAGTAGCGTTTTTAGATTTCTCTACCGTATTGTTGCCAGTACGAGAAAATTTAACTAAAATGACATTACATGCTTCAATATTTTGTTCAGTCCATCAAACCATCGATAATTGTTCGGCTAAATATACTGGGATTCAAGACAAAATATAAAAATTAAGAAAAAATAAGGTTTTTGAGTCTGTGTCCTTGTGTTAATCAAAGAGTATATAACGACTACTATGTATATGAGTGAGAGTAAGTGAGTATATATTAAATTATATTAAAATTTTATTTTGTTTGTAATATGAGCGGAAAAACGTGATTAATTATTGTGTAGTAGTTATATTTTAATTTTTTATATGTATATATTTTATAATAAAATATACTCAAAAAATATATGCATCATTTAAATTAATTACGTAAATTAAATTATTTCCTTATTAAAACTAAACTAATAATTGTATTTTCACGAATATTTCGCTATGTATTTTTTTTTGTATTGAAACTCATTTTCCGGGATTTAGAAGGGATTACTTGTATTCCGAATGCTTCTCCCGGTGTAACTTTCGCTCCAAAATTCGAGTTCCCGCGATTAAACATAGTTATAATAGGCACGCGACATTTTTGTGCCTATTAAAACACTTTGACTTCCTTATACCCACCTACAAGAGTCGAAGATAAATACTCTCTGCTTTATGTCAATTCAAGAGAATATTATCCACTTTCTTCCGAGTCCGTGCTCTGAAGCTGGGAGTAGCGGGATATAATGTCTACCATAATGTCAAAGGGAAATATTTCTTTCCTCTCCTCGTTGCCGTGCTACGTAAGGTGGAGAGGGGGATTATTTTCACTGACAGGTGGAAAAAACCGGGGGAAAGACAATTTCTCCACATGCCGTGCTAAGCCTGCTGCAATCGTTATATTTCCACTATGTTAGCTTAAATTATGTAACTTCTTACTTATCTACTGTGTTACCTACGCAGATCTTGTATTCTTTTAAGTCAATCGGTTCGTTGTAAATCTTTTTTAATGAGGTTCACAAATTGTTTTTAAGTAGATTACGGTTTACTTAACATGAAACAACTCGCACAAATCAAAATATTTCTCTAATAATAATCAATATGCAGTCCATATTACATTGGTTATTATACACATGGTCCATTTACACGAAGTCAACTGGTCACGTGTAAATGGATCATAAGTCACCTATGCACGTGTTTTAATACAATATTTACATTACAACACTCACGTTTTGTTTTATCATTAAAAATGTTTCCTACTAATAGAACCATAAGATAAATCCGTAAAATGAACGTTATTGCAACTAAACTATGGACTAGTTATTAACTCTTTAAAATTGATACAATACAAAAACTCACTCAATATGGGTTGGATAACATAAACGTATCCTTAGTAATTAAGTAAGTAATTAAAATAATTAAATTTACAGCGATGTTGCAATTAGTGTAATCGTCAGTCGGGTCATTTTCGAATCATTTTCAATTCAAGTGAAAGCAGTATTAGGTATAAAAATTAAAAAAGCGAGCATGCTTTAGAGCACACTACTGAATTAAAACTTCTTTGGTTTAACTCCATCTATCGGCCGGTATTCAACTTTGTTTCAAATATATACTTTCGTAGAGTAGTCGTAGAGGGCGTAGAGTAGCGTAGATATTTATTGATATTGTTTACTTATAATACTCAATTAATTTTCAAAGAAACGTACATTAAAACTAAACGCCACTACTTTTTACCAATCTAGTTTCACAACTACTAAGTCCGTTGTATAGAATATAAACCAACACGGCAAAACGTTATTAAAAGAACCAAAATTTCAAGGCCAAAAATTTTCGCACTTCCTTTCCACCTCCAAAAAGTCGAAATATAACTTAATATTCGTAGCTTCACATATTAAAACTGTATACGATAATGATTATGCGCCCGTTTGTTGTCCTTCGCCGACTCCGCGGACCGCCTGCGAGCTGCCGCATACACTGCCAGCTTGGATGGCGAGGGAAGGCTGGAGTCCCGAGGCCGGACTAAAGACTCCCGGGATTCCGCCGCAGGGAGTGACGCTGATGTCGGCACGGACGGGAGCTTGCGGACTGTGTCGTAGGGAAGAGGCGAGCTGCGGGACGCAGTAGACGCTATGGAGCCTGACCCGTCTGAGTCCTGGAAAGGTTGATTGAAATAGCTTTCATGTCGGTGTATTAAAAAAAGGTTGTCTGGAAGAGATCGCTTTTTAGCAATAAGACAGCTCATTGTCTACTCATTAGCTATTTCCTGTTTTTGTATTTGTTACCATGAAATACGCATTATTTATATTGATTTTCAAAGTCATGGTCTAAAGATTGATATTAAACTCTTCATTGAAACATCATAATCCAATCATTATCAAACTAAGGCCCGTATTAACAGATCTACTGATGAATGGCTGGAATGACTGGAATCCATGAGCACTCAAAATGAGATTTTGTTCACAATCATCAAAACAAGAACCGACTGAACATCATTCTGTAAATCAAACTTAACTAAAGTGTAACAGTGGGCAATATTATCGCTCAAAGCGATCTATTCCAGACCAACTCTTTAGGAGAAGACTAACGCAAAAATGAATGGGTGCTTATTGGTTTATGATGAACTTAATTATCTAAAACGTTCCATTACTATTTTAATGAGAGACATTAATATATGTTTATTTAAAGCGACCGACTCCAAGGACCCCAAGTCAATTAGATTCGTATTAGATTAGATAGAAAATAACATAATAAATAATAATATAATCAGTATTAGAGTGATAATAAATGATACGTCAAGCAGGAAATATAAACTTGTAGATAAGCAATAAATTGTATTACGTCAAGTTACGTAACGTAACTGTAACCTAAGCTGATATAACGGGCACGTCCGCATAAATTAGATGAACTTTTTTAAATTCAAAAGTAGTGGGCTTTATTTCCATTCGCAATTATGCCGCCTTGGCTGTTTTAACTAATATACATATACAAACCACAAAAGAATTAAACAAGCCTTAAACAAGTGTTTAACTACTTTTTTGAATTGTTAAACATGCGTTTGACGTCTGTCTAAGCCTTGTTTATGTATTTATGGTAACACGCTAAGTGTCTGTGGTAATGCAGCTAGAAAAAAAAAGAATCATTTCAGTCGCTCTCCATGAGTTTGTACATCAGTCACTGCAGTCTGATATTACAAACTTCCGACCTTCCGACACCCAAATAATGTGTCTCTCCTCTCTCCTCTTTGTTTCAGACACTAAATTAATATTTGCAGTTATTGATGATGTTTAAACAAATGATTTTAATCTAGATCATAGCGTATTCTAAAATTGGTATTGTAACTAATTTTATCGAACATCGACACTATAGGTGCCATTTACTGACAGATACCGTAGTACATACCTACAAATGTAGTAGATAGTAAGACGAACTAATGGCACAGAATAAATAATAGTAAAAGAACGAATGGCTAAATTATATAAGAGTAGTGTAAGTATAGATTTTTATGCGAATACTAAACATAGCTAGGCAAGTTTGTTTACTTGTCTATACTTATACCTATAATTGAAACGTGTTTAGCATTCAAATAAATCGAGCCTACATAGAATTCTCCCTCCATAAGAGTCGACCGAGACAACTCAGCGAAACTAATTTGTGGACTTTGAAACAAAAATAGTATTACTTATTAATTACTTTACTTCATTTAATGAAACCCTTCCTGGTCACCCAGTTCATAGTTTCATCATCATGAAAGGGAATCATCTATTGTAGGGTGGAACCGGTGGAAATAGCTCATTAAAGCTTTACCTTTTATGGCTTCTGCAATTAGCTTCCGGTAGGTGCTTATATTTATTTACCCCTTTTATAATTAATTATCCAGTAAGTATATTTTTAACTGTGATATTTTTATTTTAGTACCAAGCTCCATTATGTTTTGAGTTGGAATTTATTGCAATCTTTTCGGTATTTAAAGAATGAAAGAACTTTGGTTTTTTAAAATATCCTGGCTATAAATTTATACGGCAATTAGATAAACAAAGAATTTGCCCTGGATAAATCAAATGATACGTCGGAATTACATCAACGACTTTTCTAATATCCCGAGCTAAACATACCTTAGAGACCATAGCTCATATCACTGCAAGAAACAAATTTTGTTTCTTAAAAAATTGTAGATTTTCGTAGACACAGATAATAGAATACTATCCATTTGGGGGTTTGTGTTTGCTCGCGTCCGTAGGCTTTAACCCTAGTTTCCCTACACGTGACCCCTGGGTGGTGCCAAAAGAGCAACCAAATAACTGGTGGAAGGCCTTAGCCGCCGGCTTAGTTACCACCCATTAGACAAAACCACGATGCCAAGCGACTCGTCGTGTTCCATCGTGATGTCTAATGAAGCCGTTCTGACGAGTAGATGTGGACAGTTGTGTTGGGTATGCAGACCGGTATTGGTGATGGAGATGCTTTCGCGTCGGAGACCTTGCTTCGGAGGGTAGCGGGATCCGAAGCACGGTGCTCTCTGCTGGCCGACCGCAAGTTGTAGGGGGCCCAAGTAGTAGTCTAGCCAACTACGAAAGGCTGCCCCACCGCTTGTGTAAAATCCTGAGGTTGCCCACAGGGCCAGTTGGCGACTGGAAGTGAGGAACTTGTGGGTAATTTCAGGGGGGTTCGGGCGTCCCCGCAGTCTCCGCGCAAGTTCTCCATTGGCGCGGAAGCTTCTCTATTACTGAGGGTTAGCATCCCAATATCTCGTCCACTTCTAACTTGTCTACCTAACTCACCCAACCATGAAAAAGTCTAATAAAGTGAACAAGTTTAAACGGCAGATGCACGTCCTCACTCTTAAAGTGCACCTCACAAATATTCGTGGGCGCACTCAAATCTGCAAGCGGTCCATCATCATCTGGAGACCAATAAACCACACTTGTTCTTCTTGACTGAGACGCAAATAGGATGTCCATCAGACACGGCATATCTGGACTATCCAGGATTCATCTTGGAAAACCGCTTCCTTCCACGCGCTGGTATCTGCGTTTTCGTCCGTGATGACATTTGTTGTTTGCGTCTCCGGAACCTTGAACATCCCCACTTTTCGGTGATTGGGTGCTAGTGGACACCGGCATTGAGAAAATTCTCTATGCTGGTGTGTACAGATCACATAGCGGTGACCGGGAGACAACTCTTCTAATGGAGTATCTCAGTGAAACGGCAGATGTGGCTCAGCAACGCTATCCTTCGGCTCAGCTTGTTGTTCTAGGGGACTTCAATGCTCACCACCAGGAGTGTTTAGTCCCACACCAGATCACGGACCACGCTGGGAGAGAGACGCGTAAGCTCGCTTTGGCGCTCAATTTAACGCAGATTGTTCAAGAGCCAACGCGAGTGCCTGACATTGATAGCCACACTGCTAACTGCCTCGACCTTCTGCTCACGACTGAACCAGACCGATACTCTGTGGCGGTATCCTCACCCATTGGTAGCTCCGATCACTGTCTGGTTAAGTCCGTTTCAGTATACTCCCCGCCTGACCCAAGCCCTAAGAGCATTCGGCGTGTCTGGAGATACAATTTAGCAGACTGAGACGAGATGCGACATTTCTTCGCCTCATATCCTTGGCGGCAAACGTGTTTTTCTTCTGGAGATCCGACGGTTTGCGCGAATGCGGTTACTGAGGTAGTATGTCGGGCTATGGAATATTTTATTCCATTTTCCGATAAACCCAAGACCAGCAAAGCCAGCCCATGGTTTGGAGCCGACTGTGCACACGCTGAAGCGCAGAAACATGCGGCATATCTGGGCTGACGCTCGAAAACGCAAGGCCTCGGACACTCGAGCTAAGAAGAAAGCCTTTAATGTTGCCGCCAAGGCCTGTAAGAAGGAATTAAGGAAGGCTCGTTTCAATCATATTGGTCGAATAGGGACTAAACTTGCTTCCTATCCAGCTGGTAGTAAGGCTTTTTGGTCCCTAGCCAAATCGGTTGAAGCGAACTTCTGTCGATCTTCACTGCCTCCATTATTAAAACCTGACGGATCGCTGGCTCACACTGCAAAAGAAAAAGCAAACTTGTTTGCCACTCTCTTTGCAGAAGCTTCGCGTTTAGATACTGCTAATGAGGTACCTCCCTGCCTTCCACATTGCGGTGCTTTCATGCCGGAAATACGCATACGTCAGAAGGAGGTACTAAAAACATTATGCAGTCTAGACGTGAACAAAGCCAGTGGTCCCGATGGTATACCAGCAATTGTACTTAAGAGCTGTGCACCTGAGTTGTCTCCCATTTTAACACGCCTATTTCGCCTCTCTCTAGACACCGGAATAGTCCCTAAGAGTTGGAAGCTAGCCAATGTACACTGTGTACTACCTGCTGGTTTGTGCACTTGGATATCAGACTTTTTGAGGGAACGATCGCTTAGAGTAGTTCTTGATGGCTGCTCTTCCGATCAATTAGCTATTAATGCTGGTGTACCTCAGGGGTCAGTTCTTTCAGCAACACTATTCTTACTCCACATCAATGATCTGCTAAAGCCCGGTACCTTTGGGTATGCAGATGATAGTACTGTTGTTGAAAGATACACATCCAGTGCCCGAGCCAGTGGTGACGACGTCCGGATTGAGAGAGAGGCTATGGTTGAGCGCATGAACCTGGCTTTGAAAGCCGTGTCCGATTGGGGCGATGCTAACTTGGTTAGGTTCAATGCTGCAAAAACACAGGCGTGTTTATTCACTGCTAAAAAGAGCCCACTCCATCTGGCTCCTTCATTCCGTGGTGTATCTGTAAGTTTAGGAAACCATTTTGAGCTTTTGGGTGTTGATCTCACGTCAAACCTAAACTTTGGATCCTACATCGAGTCCAAAGCCAAAGTAGCTTCAAAAAAAACTCGGCATATTGTCCAAGGTAAGGCGGTACTTCACACCTGGACAGCTTCTAAATCTGTATCAAGCACAGGTCCGATCGTGTATGGAGTACTGCTGCCACCTGTGGGACGGGTCTGCCAAGTACCAGCTTGAGGCTCTGGACTCGATTGAACGGCGTGCCAAAAGGCTCATTGACGACGACACTTTGGTTGGTGAAAGGCTCCAGAGCCTTGCACATCGACGTAAGGTGGCAAGTCTGTCGGTCTTCTACAGATTATACCACGGTGAATGCGCTCAAGAACTGCATGATCTCATTCTCCCATCACCATTCCACTACCGGACCACTAGACGCTCGGCTAAGCGCCATCCTTTCGTGGTCGAAATACCACCCATTCGTACCAAGCGATTTGACTCAACGTTTTTAATTAGAACGGCTAAGGAATGGAATGCCCTGCCAGCGTCTGTGTTTCCGGCGAAATATGACCCGGGCGTGTTCAAGAGAAGAGTGAATAGGTATTTACTTGGCTAGCATGCTACACCTTCGATCGCATCATCACTTCCCATCAGGTGAGAGCGCGGTCAAATGCTAGACAAGTTTGAAGTAAAAAAAAAAAAAAAAAAAAAAAAACTATACCGATCGAACCTAAGGTAGAGATTACCTTTCTCGCGTCTCTATGCTCCAGCCGGTCGTATCTGGTGGTCCTGGCGGACGGTTTCCGGGGCGGGCGCGGGAGCGCGGAGGGCGGCGGCGGCAGGCTGGACGAGCGGGTCTGCTGCGAGGCGCGCCCTTGCCGCTCCAGCAGCAACGCCTCCTCGCCGCGCCCGCTGCCGCCGCGCGCGCCCACCGTGCTCAGCCCGGGGAAGCAGCACAGACCTCGCTGTTTATAGTATTCATTCATAGATCAATTATTGATTGTTATCGAACTTCGAACGACGAAGCTTCGGATCGGAGTTTTCTGTTCTGCATTGTGCCGGATTGCGAGCACCATTAGTGTGAAAGAGAACTTCATTTTTCAAACTCATATATTGTAATGGGCTTGCTATGTAATATTTGACAATAAGCACTTTGTAATTCTATATACTTAGTAAAATAACTTAATTTAAGTACCTTATATAAATTTGACTAAGTAGTAAAAGTGCTAAAAATTGCCTATTTGCAATAAATCTTTTGACTTTCACTATCTTGTACTTACATAGCAGCTTTACTTTAAACACTACTTCATTTTATCAATGCCTTTAATACTCTCGTCTAGACTCACGTCAGGACCTTTACTTTACAGGATTTTTACCATTGTTTATAATAATGTTTATTACGTAAAGACTCGAGTGCAATTCCATAAGAAAATCAATTAATTCAATTGTAATTAATATTGATCGGTAACAAGACAAATTCATTTTAATATGTAAATGCATTTAAAATGCCTTCATGTCGGTAGTACCATCGAGTATACCAATTATGGTACAAGTGACACAACTTTGTATCATTAGTACCGTCAATGGTACTAGTGACAATGATTCAGGGTCAGTAGTACGTAACTTGTAATAAAAACAAAAAAGAGGTACGGTAATCAAAATGGACAGTCTATTCGCCAAAAATTACCTACCCTGTTTCTCAAAAGCCAAAAATCTTCAAAACGAGCAGGCAAGTAGTTTAGTAAACAAAACAATAAAACGGTTCAGTTATGAGACTTGCACAATATACAGACAAACGTAAGCCATACTCACCTCATGATGGACAGCTCGCATGTTATTGCGTGTTCACTTCACTTTGGCAACTATTGTGTAGGAATCTTTATTATCGGAGTAATAAAATATTTGTTGACTTAAGCTATGTACGGAAAGTACAAACATCAGTAAATTATTCATCACTTCAACACACCAAACGGATAAATTATTAAAAACGAATTCAAGATTTTATTAGAAATTTTTAACACACTAAAACCAATTAAGCGTTTGAATAACGGTATTAAGCTTTTAAAGCTTCTAAATGTTAGGAAAGCTATTAAAACAACAACAAACAAAACATGGTCTTTATTCTAAAAACATGCTCTAAAATTAATAAAAAATACATTGAATACATTATCAAATCTGTATACACTTTTTTTTTTATTTAAAGGGCCTCAGAGAGATAGTTTCTATCAAATAACGAGGCACATACATAAACGAGATATTGCTTATTCATAAATATATTAGTTTATGCTTGACTTTTAAATCGACTGTAGTAATTTTTTCATTCTTACATAATTATTTGGTTATTTGCACGATACCGTAAATTGAGCTTTAAAACCATAAAGGCAAAATAGGTATTCGACAAACCGATGACCAAACCAAATAAGATAACGCAATTTTCTATCCCAATAGCTGCGCGATATATTATACTCTTAGCGTTACTTTTAAAGTTGACAACTTATAAAACTAATTAAATTTACTTTTGGTTATTGATTACAATGTTAATACAAAATCATTATAAAATAAATAGGACTACGCTACACTTCAATAACATAATAACTTCTTAATAACTTTTAAATTTCAAATGTATATTTTACAAACAGCGGCCGCGTAAGTTAGTTACAAACTTTGGCGTACTTTTGTGACAAACATCTAATAAATAAACATTATATCCCAATATTTGAATTAATTTTGTCAATACATAAATCTCATTGTTTACTAACAGTACAATTTTCATGTCCTTCGAAAGACTAGCACGTTACTAGTGGAGAAATAAAAAAAAATCGGGAGATTCTTAAAAATCTACTTAACTTATTGGCACCATTATTTTTTTTATTTATTGTAAGACACTTTTTACCGCCTGTTCTAAAGTTTGACAGCTGCTAAGTTCGCACTTATACCTCTATGACATACCTACCAATGGATTTGGGTATGTCACAGAGAAATAAGTGCGAACTTAGGAGTAAGACCAACTTTAATGCGGGCATTTGAGAGGCACTTAGTATTATTACAATATACTCATTGTGATGATAACGACGCAGCCTGTACAAACTTCCTGTATTTAGTTATGAACCTAAGTATCTCGGACTTTTTAATGATTTATATTTTTATTTTACACAATGTGTATGAACATTTTTCTTTGTATTAGAAAGCATTGCACACAATGCCAGATTTTAATATTGTTTCCAAATCTCGTTTATTAATTTCGAACAAAATCAAATTCTTTTTTTTATTTATTTATCTCTACGATATACAGTGAAAGGCGAATACACTTATTTACATTTCAAAATAGCAATAATAATATTATAGCAATAATAATTTCATACTATTTAAAAATAATATGTAAAAAACATACAGGATTTCATTAATTAGTTTGTCATATATTTACATTACTTGTTATAATTTAAAAAAATTGTCTGAAATCCGATGGAAAGTAGACGTGTGTATTAAAATCTGGCATATTCAATATTTTTAGTTTGGTCAGTACACTCAAACACAAAAACAAAGCTGTGTAAGTTTGTACATTTGTAGGAATGTTGCAAAAGGAATCTCTTGATGACGGAATGTTAAATCGCTATAAACTTGCATTCATAAAACTTTTGGATGTAAACATTTATTAACATCACTAACTAATCTTTTTTCTTCCAAAATGTGACAGTTTTTGTACTGTCATGTTTTGTATTGAATTAAAAGTCCTGTTGGGCGATCACATAACTCGATTTCAACATATAGAAACATAAATTTGTATGGATTTGACAGTTTCAACCGGGGCCAATCAAACTGTGATTGTAATGCAACAGGAGAAAATTCATTCCTAATTTGAAAATGTACTTAATAACTGCACAAAAACTGTGTATTGAAACTGTCAAATTCATAAACATTTGGGTTCCTCTCTGTTACAATCAAGATACGTGATCGCCTGGCTAGTATCACAGAGCAGGAAAAAAAACTCTCACCCAGATCGAGGCGAGTTGCTCAAAACACTTCATAAAATTCAAGCGCGTGTCACGTTTTAAAATAAAACCTCTATTATTTACCTGTGCAGATGACATCTTAAAGCCTTGATTATAAGTGTTCCAATGTAAATTAAATTAGTGTCGAATTGAGTCTATCGGGGTCGTTGAAAAGAATCCGAAAATCCAGTTGTAAATTTTAATTTTTTTTTTTCATAACCTGTGTATTGTTGAATTTTAATGTGTGCTAAGGGTGGATTATTATCCGCTAAGAGTTCGTGAACGTGCACGAGTGTTGGCAAATGGTTCCAAGTTTTTAAACCATAACTTTTCGTTTTCTCTTCAAGGCTTCCTACAGCCTTTAGTAAAATATCCACCATTTTACCGTGGCATTTTGACTGACATGACATAACCATACAATATTCCTCACTTGACATTGGCAGAATTATCGCTAA
The DNA here is from genome assembly GCA_905220475.3 of Ennomos fuscantarius. NCBI lineage: Eukaryota > Metazoa > Arthropoda > Insecta > Lepidoptera > Geometridae > Ennomos > Ennomos fuscantarius. The sequence continues at coordinate 4,145,332 of HG992031.1, read as the reverse complement.
AAAGCGATAGCAGGCCATTAAACGAAGAGAAGGAGAAGATTCTATCGGGGCTCGAGCGTAATGTTTCCTGGTCTGTGGCTAGTGCAGTAGTAGAAGTGGTGTGGTAGTGTGTGCAGAAGTCAGTAGTAGTCGTCGACGGGTCGGTAACTCACGGGCACGGGCGGCCGCTCGAGGCGCGACTCCAGCGCCGCCAGCTGCTCGTCCAGGCGGAGGGAAGTGCTGTCGAACCCGCAACCTGATACACACAACAAACATTTTTAACTACCAACACAAAATAATACTAAAATAGGTACTAGGACTTTTCTTCTAAGTTCGTCTAAGTAGGCACCATCGCTTTGCCAGTTATTCCGCCACCAAGCTACTGCACTAGCGCTGCTGTGTTAAGGTTTGAAGGGCACTGTAGCTAGTGAAATTACTGGGAAAAAACGAATCTCACCATCTAGGTAATTTTATTACTAGATTGTGTGATGTCTCAGGATCACGTGTGCAGTGCAGTGTCACGCGAAACTGTATACTTTAGAGTAGAGATCCGAGTGGCACTGCAGTGTCATTTAGATCTCTACTCTAAAGTATAGTTTCGCTTTAAGGAAAGCATAAGATTCACTCCGCAGTCACTTATTTTTTTACATGCAATGGGTTTTTGTTAGACATTTCACCTGATTGGAAGGAAGATGTGGTCAACGATGAATCACGCTTGCCCAGAAGGTACCTTTCTCTTGTTTTGAAAACTTAGGGTCAGGATCTCAACGTTTCTATAGCACTCTGCTTCTAACGGCTAAACGCATGGCTTACATTTATAATACTTTCTTGCTAGTGGTCACCCATCGTAAATCATGATCGCAGTAAACTTTGTTCTTCAGTCTTCAGTTCTTCAGTCGTCTACAATAGCTACTATAAATAACCTTGATGACAAATTTTACTAACAAAAATTTTAATAAATATAGTAAATAGTTCGCTAAGGAAACTTTTTTTTAGCAAATGAACATAGATTATCAAGCTTGAGTGGTTTGCGCTACTGTGATAAATAAAAGAAACCCTATTTATAGTATAGAATGACTCACGAACGACCGAGCCAATGGACCCCGCATTAGCCGCGTGTAAGAGCATAGGATCTGAAACACATACAGTCAAACGTATTAAGTATAAAGAAGCTTTGGAACTAGCAGAGTTGTATCGTTGTCTCACTCCCTCACTGCAACTTCAACATATCGGTAGGAGTGAGATTACAATATTATAGTTTTTTTCTCGTTTTTCGGCTGTAGTATAGATGATAATCACAACGATCTAGAGAGATCTTGAATTTTTTTTAAATTCACATTTATTAGTAGGGAACTTTATAATTAATATACATGTCGGTCCCATCGTATTCGCGACAAGCTTACAAAATAGGAGGTCACCTGAAGTGATTCACAGATCTGAACAACGCATTGCAAATTGCAAAATTGCAATTGCACTGCTTAACAATTGTCGATTTTTGACAGAATTTCTATGGAAAATCTGTCAAAAAGTAACAATTGTAGAACAATAGGAATTTTGTTAGTAGACTTGGGGCCCTGTATTTTCGTTTTAGGGCAATCATTGGCTTAGCCGTGCGTGCAATGACTATTACTAATATTAATGGATAGAATACACTTTTTAAAATTTATAGCGCCACTCTGAGTGTTTTGTGAATTATAATTCGTAAGAAGATCGCATTGATTGGTCGATTTAATTAAAAAAAAAAAAACAATAATTATAACGCTCAAAGATCACATACATAAATCCCAATCCTTTAACTAGGATTCTCTGTATCTAGGAACCCAGGAACTACGAGGACCATACAACACCCAGACACAGAACAAGTATTTGCCCTTTTTTCTGAGCACAAGTACAGCCAGTCGCGGGAATCGAACCCGCCATCTTCAGGTTATAAGGCAACCTGCTCAACCACCACACCACAGAGGCTATCGAATTAGTACCTATTACACTAAATCACCCTAATTCTAATTCTATTTGGGGGCCGTAAGGCCTGACCCTGCGCATGGGGGGTTTTGTGCATTTCCCCCTGCCAGCATCTACCCAAGCCAGCCCAGCTCCTTCATATAGCGGAGCACTGCCTTGGGTCGCTGGCACAACTGTTCCAGTGTTGTTGTATTTGATGGTATGAATAAATCACCCTTTGAAAAAACATTTAAAACGATGATCTGATGATGATGATGTTGATAATGATGATGATGTTGATAATGATGATGATGTTGTTAATGATGATGATGATGATGGTGTCGAGCCAACTGACCGCTCGAGTTGTCGTTGTGCGGCGAGTAGTTCCGCCGCGCGAGGTGCCGGTAGCGGCCGGCGACGCTGCCGGCGCCGCCCTCCGCGCTCGAAAACGACGCGCCGGACGACAGGCCCACTGCAACGTAAAAAAAAAAAACAAATATAAATAGTGAATAACTATTATGGTGAAAGTTTGTATGTGTGTATGTTTGTTACTCCTTCACACTCAAACAGCCGAATGGATTTGGAAGAAATTCGGTACCAAGATAGCTTATACACTGGATTAACATATAGGCTACATTTTATCCCGGAAAAGTGAAATGTACCCGTTGGATGAGCAAATAATTAAAATACTTTTTATCCGCGGGTGAAATATCTAGTTCGATTCCGATAAAAACAAACAATAAGATTGCATTTGCAATGGATTGTTGCAAGTATTATGTATAACAAACGTAAAGCGTAAAAACCTACTTCAGACTTGTATGGTTTTCTCATGGATACCATTGTCAAAAATGGACCAAATTTAAATGGAACCACAAGGGAAGCACCGGCTTTCAATTAAAAAAAGAATCATCAAAATCGGGTCACCCAGTCGAAAGTTCTGAGGTAACAAACATACATTTAAAGGAAAATATAATCAAATTGATAATCGATAGCTAAAATTTCGGTTAGTCGTTTAAAAAGTGATAAGATTTTTATTTAAGCTCAAAGGCAAATTATGGGTAAATATGCAGCATGGTAATATCTTAAAATTACTACAATGGAAACCATTACAGAGCTTGCGTAATGTATCTTGGAAGCCGCAAGCAAAAAACGCTTTATAGCATGGTAGTTGGTATTATAATGACGAGATCTTTAAAAATTAGAAAAAATAGTAATGCAGGTTGTGGCTTCGATTTCCACCCAGCACAAACATTTGTGTGATGAGCATCGATGTTTGTTCTGTGTCTGGGTGTTATATTGTATTCTATGTATGCGTTTACAAACAAAAAGTAATTTTAAGTATTGTATCAGTTATCTGGTTGCCATAGTACAAGCTTTGCTTAGTTTGGGGCTGGATGGCTCTGTATGACATGTCCACAATATTTATATTTATATATATTTAATAATACCGAGTTCTTCTCTGCTAGAGTTGTTCCTCAGAGAAGCTCCGCTGTCGTAGGCAGCGCTCGTGTGCTTCTGCAGCACTTTTATCATCGCGTCGCGTTCCGCCACCTTCGACTCCAGCTCTTTCACTCTGAAATAAACAAATGCATTTTAGTATTTTAAAAAAATCGATGGCGATGACGTTAGAACTAAAACCGGCCTCAATTTAATCCGGTTCCTAATTAAAGCCGCAGTGTCATCCGTTTATCCGACGACGACGCTCTACGAAGTCAAAACTAGCCGATTATCTCCCTCTTTAGCTTGAATGTAATTTTTTTTTAAATGAAACGCGTAGCATTCTAGTAGTCCGCCCACCTAAGACTATAGGACCCTTTTTAGAAGGGGGCACCCGCCATGTGAAGGCATTCCGCCCGGAGACGCTGTAAAGGTCGATAGAACGGACCAACATTAGCCCGTTCAAAAAAAGGGAGTGATGGCCGAGGGTACGTGGGATTCTTACTCACTAAAACCTCCCCGTGATCCGGCGTTATGAGGTCGCGCTAGCATTCTCCATCTAAGACTATATGACCCTAGCCCATGAAAGTGGTCACGGCCGCCTATAGACATCTGCAATACCGAGATAATTGCTGTTGCGTTGCCTACTCTAATGAGGAAAAATCTCAGCAGTAAGATCTTTTCGAGCCAAAAAAGTGACCTTCATTTACCACATTTTAAATAACTATTGTTATAATATGCACATTTATTACTTCTAGCACCAATTAACGCTATGTACTGGAGTGCGGCGGTTCAGTTACAACGCGTCCATCTTCATAAATACCGGTAGTAAAGTTCAAAGCCGAGCGCCAATAAGGCCTTTACTTACCTTTAACCCATTTCGATCAGATTGAGTAACCATATCAAGCATAATGAACCGTATTATAATAGCATGTAAAATTGGTTAAGATTCAAAAGTGCATCATACACACAGTTCTGTCTTTCAGTCACTGATTAATTCATTACCTGCCCTCTAGATCAGCGACTATCTTCTGGGCAGAATGCAGTTCGTCCATATGTCGTATTTTCTCGTTGCGCGCTTCGGCCATCAACCTTTCCGACTCTGCGGAGGTCTTTTCTAATGCCGCGATTTTAGCATCCCTGAAAAGCCATTCAACTGATAAACTGAAAATAAACAAAAAAATATTAAGTGACGTACATTGGAAAGTTCAAAAAAATATATATTATTGTTAGATAAAAATCAGTAAGATTTTGGAAGGATGCATTATCAAAGCTTATTTCGTATCTAAAGAACTCGTGACGTGGGTCATTGTGCATGCTCATTCTAAGTTCAGAGAAATGCTTGGCAACTAGACAGATGAGAAAATATTTTTAATAAATTATTCGGAGGTAGAGCCAGGCGTTAAAATGCCATGCTAAGATCGCAAATGTATGGATCTTATAAGCTTCATCATACGGTTCACTTTCATGTGGACTTAGTGTTTTAGAAATGGGATCACTTGTGTTTGTAATGCTTGCAAAGGTCATTAACTAAAAGCATATGGTATCTATATGTATATATATACATAATAGTAATAATTTCACTGTCTCTATTCAACACTTTAGAGATCACGGTATGTCAGAATTAATGCTGACAGTCAATTGTAGTAGTAAAAATAGGCATCGGCAGTTAAAACAGTGCTAGCATGCGTTTATCACCGCTTTCTCTTTCACTCCTGGTCTAGTTTGCTCGTAATGAAGAAAGACCGCATCTTCATGCACATACTACTGCTTTTACACACGTCATACCAGTTTACTCCAGCATTAGGAATAGCTCGCGTCAACTCTATCCTTCAGTACATAGTATAGTCAGTACATTCGGGTCACGCTAATTTGACACCTGTGTGGTGTCCACGGAACTTTGATTGCAAATTAGCAGGAGATATATCATAACCCAATTTGAAAATTTTAATAGTAACCATGCACGTAATCGAAACGACTTATTATATCAATATACTTGAAACTTGTCTAGCATTCGACTACGCTCTCACCTGATGGGAAGTGACGATGCGATCGAAGGTGTAGCATGCTAGCCAAATAAATACCTATTCACTCTTTTAATCTATACAAATTTGCTTTTCTAAAGTTCCGTGAACGCCTAGCTGGAGCCGTTGAGGAGTGACTTCGCTGTGTGAATGTATCGTATATGCACAAAGTATGATGGCGCGCCTCACTTGGGTATGGAGGCGGCGGAGACGGCGGCCTGGCGCAGCGCGGCCTCCTCGAGGTAGCGCTGCTCCCACTTGGCGCACTCGCCCTCGAGCGCTAGCAGCCGCTCGTCCCGCTCGCGCAGCGCGCGGCGCAGCTCGGCCTCGCCGCCGCCGCTGCCCGCCCCCGCCCCGTTCGACCCTTCCGAAGCCCACTCGCGTTTTCTATACATAAACATTTTTTTTGTTATTATGAATTGGAAAGCGCTAGAGCCTCGTTAGCCTCTTTTAAAGCCTAATCGCGTTTTCTATACATAAACATTTCTTTTGGAGTCTTGACGGTAAAACGATAAAGATCGCATCACCGCATTGTATTATTTTCCAAAACTTGTGTTATTTTCAGTGTTAGTGCATAAAATTGGTGGCATTTTATTCTTTAAGTGCTGGATTACAGGCATGAGTGTGGGAAAGTGGTATAATGATGGTGAACGTTTCTTTTCGTGTTGTTTTCAAAACTCCATAGAAGCTTCTGGTAAAGTTTCCACCACTTTACTAGGAGTATGACTTGACTTGACTTGACACATATATATATATATAAAATATTAATGAACTTGAGAAATTATCAATTACTTGACACCGACTAAGTGCACAAAAGTGTGGAGACAAACAAAAAATATTTTTTTGTTATTCTGTATTGGAAAGCGCTAGAGCCCCGTTAGACCCTTCCGTAGCCCGGTCGTGTTTTTTACGGATAAACACAGTTTTGATTGTGTAAATAAAACCAAGAGCACCTATGATGCCTGTCAGCACTACAGTTTGACAACTCCTAAGTTTGCCAGTAGCCCCCGGTTTCTCGTCCCAACTATACACACTAAGACGTCATTTTACGTCATCTGCGCAGGTAAACTATAATAGAAGTCTATCTATTAATTATATTATTTGACAATAAGCACTTTGTAATTTTATATGCTTAGTGAAATAACTTAATTTTAAGTACCTTATATAATTTTGACTTGTAAAAGTGCTAAAATTAGCCTATTTGCAATAAATCTTTTGACTTTGACTATAATAATGAATGTTAAATTTTATTGAAATTAAAAATTAAGCGCATCACATGTAATGTATAAATTTTACTAAACCTACCCTCACTATATATATATATATATATATAATATTTGTAATGAAGTTTTATTCTAAAACGTGACACGGTTAAATTGTATGAAACTTTTCATACAATTTAACCGTGTCACGTTTAAATTGTGCGTGTGTGGTGAGCAAAGCGTCTAAAGGGGTGCTAGCTTAATTTTCTCCTTAATAACGCCCAATAATAATAAGCACTGTGTTCCGGTTTGAAGGGCTCTGTAGCTAGTGAAATTACTGGGCAATTGAGACTTTATGATTTGATCTCACAGTAGAGTAATCTTATTACCAGACTGTGCTGATGTCTCAGGATGATGTGCGCAGTGCAGTGTCGCTCGAAACTCTATGTTTTCGGGTTCCGAGAGACACTGTTTTGTTATGGGCGGCCGTGGCACTTAACATCAGGTGAACGACTAGCTCGTCACATCATTCACTAACATAAAAATAATAATAATAACACAGTAATACATTATTCAATACACATACAATACATTAACAAACTAAAAGATGGTCCGGCACAGTCAACGCCAGTAGCTGTAAGCAGTAAGTAACCTGAGTGTTTGCAGTTCCTTCTCTAGTTGCGCGCGCAGTTTCCTCTCCGTGTGTTCGCGGCGGTCGGACGCCTGCTGCAGGGACGCGAGCGCCCGCTGCAGCCCCATCACTCGCTCCACGTAGCCGCTCGCGTGGCGACACTGAACGACGGAAACGGCATCAATACTAATAAATACGAGATGAGACATGAGCTGACATCATTGCAACGACTAAACATTCCAAAAATCACATCACACTAATATTATAAAGGCGAAAGTTTGTATGTGTGTATGTTTGTTACTTTTTCACGCTCAAACGGCTGAATGCATTTGGATGAAAATTGGTGCCAAGATAGCTTATACACTGGATTAACATATGAAGGGGTGAGAATAAAAAGGATTTAACAGATTTTTTTGACCAAATGACTTATGGGGTATCGTTGGATTCAGCGTGAAATTATCTTCCATAATACATTCTCAAAATACCGAAATGAGGCTTAAATCTCGAGATTTTGAGTCTAAAAATGGTTTATCTGTCACAGGAATACAGTACGCTTAGCATAAAAACATTACTTTATTTCTTTTATTATATTACAGTATATTTATATTTTTACAGTAATTGTATGAATTAGTACTATATTTAGTAATTTTAAATAGAAATAAAACATTTTCAAGCAACTGAAACTTACATAAACCTTTTCTATTACCTTATAAGCACTCTACATAAAAATGACGCCGTTGACGTTTAAAGTCAATTTTCTCGAAACTGTCAATTTGTCAGTTAAATCCTTTTTATTCTCAACCCTTCATATAGGCTACATTTTATCCCGGAAAAGTGAAATTTTTCCGTGCGATGAGTAAATAATTAAAATACTTTATGTTCGCGGGTGAAACCACGGGACGCAACTAGTTATAGATAAAAAAAGAGATGTAATGTACATACAAAAGTTGAATACTTCATTTGCTCTTTCTAGTGCTCAAATCTCTATACTTCGACGACTCTACTATTCTAAAAAGTTTTTGTTTGTTTCTATAATTTAGATCACAATCTAGATTTGTTATTTGGACTTTAGTGCCGTATGTTAATCTGTATCAGCCTTAGTTAACTCAGCTTTTGTCCTTTTTGCTACTGGAATATTTAGCAGGATCGAAAGAGACAAAAGATGGTGTAACTAATGTAAAGTTAGCGTGTTTATTAATAAGGCTGTAGATGTTTATCAAGTAGAAATCTGTGGTTTTACCACACGTGTAACGTTTCGTTTTACGCAGTAGCTATGTTGTGCAATATTATAAATCTAAATTGGAGTTCGTAAATAATCTAAAATAATTACCGAGTAACTTTATAGCCCAGCATCATAATGTATCGAATTTTACCCTTTTTGTTTATTGCAACTTATTTAAGACCCACTTTTGACTCTCTCTTCTCAATGCCGTGATTTAGTTGTGTACAATAGGTAGGATAAATAAATGGGATGTTCATCTATTTATCTTTTTCCCTCTCCATTCTTGATTCTCTTGGACACGGTTAGGGCGTAAAACTAATTAACCCTTGGGAAGCCGGGGCGGGTCACACCCAGTCTTTTATTATAAAGAGGCGCATAAGGAAAATTCTATCTGCGCCCAATTTAACCGGTCCCATATATCCTCACCTCCTCCTCAAGGCGCACCACATTAGCCTGCGCGTTCGTTAGCGCCGTGTCGAGTATATCGATATGCGTCCTCTGCTCCTGCAATGTCGCCCGCTGCGCTGCCATTTCGATCTCTTGACGCTCCTTCGCGCATGCCAACTCTTTATCTGGAACAAAGTATCTGTGTACCATCACCAAGATATGTGTCACACTAATATTATGAAGGCGAAAGTTCGTATATGTGTTTGTGTGTATGTTTGTTACTCCTTCACACTCAAACGGCTAAATGGATTTGGATGAAATTCGATACCAAGATAGCTTATACACTGGATTAACATATAGGCTACATTTTATCCCGGAAAAGTGAAATGTTCCCGTGGGATGAGCAAATAATTAAAATACTTTTTATCCGCAGGTGAAACCGCGGGGCGCAACTAGTTAGTAATATTTCTCAATCATTTTAAACCTCCTGGACCTTCATTCCGACTTCTGTCCTCTTTGCATTGATAATGGATTGTGATCGAAAGTACTGAAAAGTGGAATGGACAAGACTCGTTATAGTAGGTGGTAGGACTTTTCTACAGAGTTCATTTATATGTAGGTACCACCGCTTTACCAGATATTCTGCCGCCAAGCAGTAGTGTGCCAGCATTACGGTGTTCCGGTTTGAAGGGTACTGTAGCTAGCGAAATTAATGGGCAAATGAGACTTTATGATCTGTGGGATGATCCCGGAACTTTGATTGCAATGCAACAGGAGAAATTTTATTCTGAATTTCCATAGTAGCTATGCACACAAACTGCGTATTGAAACTGTCAAATCCATACGTTTATGTTGTTCTATTGGTTGCAATCAAGTTACATGACCGCGTTGCTGATCTCCCAATAACAGGCAGACTCGTAAATTCAATTATTTACATAAAAATGGAACAACTAATGATCGAGATCTAGTAAAACAAGCGAGAAGCACAGCAGAATATTTGAAAGGTTTCCAAGAGGTGATATGATGATAGTTTTGTCTAAAATACTATCAAATCAATTTCTAAAATTCAATCTATTTTCAACAATAATTATGATGATAATATAACATGTAGGAATGTGCTGGCTTACTTTGTGTGATAAGTTGTGCGATGAGCATCTCTCGGTTCTGCAATTCCTTCCGAAGCGCATCCGAGCCAGCCTCGCCGTCCGCACGGACGCCTTGCGATAATACTTCCACCTAATATACAATACATTTTTTTTATATAATACTCTAGGTCAAAAGCTTTTCATGTTTTTCTTTCTTTCTTTCAAGTAGTACGCCACTGCAAACCTAGTGTACTTACTTCCACAGTATTATGTAAGCACTTTAATGACTGACCTAATAGCTTAGTTGATAGTAACCCTACCTTTTGAACTGTAAGTTGTGGGTTCAATACCCTCCCAGGACAAACATTTGTGTGCTGAACATCTATACTTTGTTCTGTGTCTGGGTGTTATATTATATTCTATGTATGTATTTACAAACAAAAAGTATATAAGTATTCTATCAGTTATCTGGCTCCCATAGTACAAGCTTTGCTTAGTTTGGGGCTAGATGGCGTTGTGCAAAATGTCCACACATATTTATTATTATTTATTATGTCATAGGGCATTTTACTGTGGGGTTAAGCCGCAGACATACAATCCATTTTTGTCTTACAGCCAAGAGCCATTCGTTCCATTTATAACATGGAATCCCGCGACTCTCTCAGGAAACAATTTAAAGAAATAAATATTCTTACCGTGGCTAGTTCATAGATTAACAAAAATAACATACTTTCACCTATTCCCAGATATTGCGTCATTCATAACTTAAATACTAGGAACATAACAAACTAAGGTCCGTATTACAGAACCATTTCTCAGTCACCCATCGATGCTAAAGCAGAAATTTCATTCACTAATTGATCAATTTATGAATGAAATCCTTGCTTGAGCACCGATCGATGACTGAGCATCGTCCTGTGATACGGACCTAAAATTACCAAGATTCGGACTGCAGAAAGTCAATGGTGCATTCATGGGAAATTGTATTACATGCTGTACTCTTACTGACTTCATTAACATGAAGCCAAGCAACGAAAAACGGAGAAAGCTAGGTTCAGGGTTTCCTTGCGAGATAAGATCCGAAATGCGAAGATCCGCAGAAAGACTTCGCACAAAAAGATTTCTTTATCTTAAACTCATTTATCATAATACGCACGCTGTATTTGAGATTAAGCACGTAGTTTTATAAGGAATTTCCATTTTGGCTTGTTAAAGTGCTAAAAGTAGCCTTGTATTACTTGTGTAACGCGCTAATACCTATATGTCGTATAAAAATATACAGTTAAATAGTACATTGACGTGACAGAGGTAATTCAATGTAAGCCCGCTGTACAAGCTCGTCAGAGACCTATTGTGGGTTGCAGAGCTTCCCAGGGGACGGTAATATGTATAGATATACAAAAACTATGTTGTTTCACACAAATACTAAGTATAATGTACCGAAAACGTCTGACTGATTATTTTTTGGCAGCCTCTGTGGTGTGGTAGTTGAGCAAGGAGCAAGGAGCAAGGAGTTGAATAAGGTAAATAATGGTTTTTATCAATTATAATATTTTTAATGAATTCTACACTGACATTATGATACCAATGTAAATTTTTGACATATTAATTATTATTAGTTTTATTTTATTTTATTCTTTGACATTTGTATTATTAAAATTGATTTTTGTGTGATTATTTGAATAATCATTACTTGTAAAATTTATAATTGATTTTGTTTGTTTATTTTTATTGTGAATTTTTACGTAGCTGTATATAATGTATACACTACAACTATATTATATTATGTATACTCAAATTGACTTTTTAATAATTAATATATTACGTGTAAACATAGTTTACCAATAAATGAGTATTTGAGTATTTGAGCAAGTTAGCTTATGAGCGGCGGAATCGATTCCCGCGACAGGATAAGTATTTGTGCACAGAAAAAAAGAAGCTCAAATACTTGTTCTGAGTCTGGGTGTTGTGGAACCATGGTCCTCGTAGTTCTTGGGTCCCTAGATACAGGGAATCCTAGTTAGGGTCCAGGTATGTGATCGTTGGGCGTTATTATTATTATTTGGCTTTGAGTAGCATGATGATGCGCCTGTAAAGGTACCTGCTGCTTCAGCGCCCGGTTGAGGTCGTGCAGGCGGCGGCCGTCGGCCTGCAGGCGCACGCGCGCCGCCCGCTCCAGCCGCTCGCGCCGCTCGCACGACCCCACCAGCTCCTCGTGGGCCGTGCGCACCTTCTCCACTTCCTCTTCCAGCTGGCAACGATGGTGCACTTTATTATTGTAAATAAAACCAGGAGCACAGCTTAAAACTCTTTATTCGTCATTCTTCAATGTACTTCGTAACCTCTCACCACCAAGCCAAAGACGCCTTGCGTACATTATTTTTATGCATGCATTATTTGGTATTAGTGTTGTATTATGTAATCTGTGATAATGATATTTAGTATTAATAATGTGCGAAATATAAAGGAGCAGGAAACATGGCGAAAAATATATTACAAATTAAAAAATCTACATATAACTAAACAGACATTTTCTTCTTGCCACAACAAAACGTTCTTAGAAACTAAATATAAAAACCAACCAAAAAGAGGCCTTACTCTATAACCTTCGTGTCGCTTACACTACCGCCTTAGTAAAAATCCAATAATATGATATGTGCAGACAATTTAGCGGTGGTTTCGTTGACTTTTTTTAGGTATATTTTTTAACATAAACCTATTCAAATTGGATTCAAATTAGATGCCTTGTTTAAAAAGTCGAAAACGACGACGAAAATAAATTTTATAAAGATAAAAAGCCAAAAATCAAGTATCACTGGGATATTGAAATCGCTTAATGCGATTAGGCCGCCTTTTGTTCTACCAGTAGGATTTAGCGTAATAAAACCGGTCGGGCGGTTCAAGACTGATTTAATACTTAGAGGGTAACTACCTAAATAACAGAAATGGATTACCCACAATCCACAATATCCAACACCTCCCTATCAAATCAACAACAAGCATTCCGAGTGTTATCTAACAATATGACAACTGCTTAACACATCTAGATTATAATTCTTACATACCTACTTACTACCTCCTAATGCAATGAGTAGAGATATGACTAACGTCAGTTAGGTACATAATATTATTTTTTCTGATGCGGTCTGTTGCGGTGAGGGAGCGGGCGCAGGCGCGTTGTACGCGTATACGGAGCATTGGACGGCGGAGATGATCTCGCTAATTCGAATTCGGCGCTGTCGTCATCCTTATCAGCTGGCGCCGCTGCCGGCACCGTGGTGTCGGACCCGGTGGCGTCCTGGCCGGCGGCGGCGGCAGCCAGTACCGGGCTACTTATATCGCTAGTGCCACTACTCGTCGCAACAGAACGATCGCAGGCGTCGTTATTTACATTCACGAGCGCACTGCCCTTAGACGTGTTATTGGGCGTACATGACAATGAAAATCGTTTTTTAGGTACCAACATTTGATCAATATGCCGCTTGACAACCGCATTCGGCAAATTAACGGTGAATGAAGCGGGTCCTACCCGGTCCCTTATTTGCCCTTCCATCCACTTGTCTTTATTTAGACTATAATCACGAACGTACACCGTGTCCCCGAGGTGCACCGCGCGCGGCGTGCCGCCCGCTCGCTCCACTTGCTCGCGCTGTCGCTCGCGCACGCGCTCCTCGGTGCTCGGCCGCAGCACGTCCAGGCGCCCGCGCAGCCGTCGCCCTATCAAGGCTACTGCCGGAGCTACACCCGTAGTGGCATGCTCACAATTCCTATATTGGAACAACATTTTGCTTATGGCTTGTGTAACATCCACGCCTTCGGAGTACGCCTTTTTGATGCAATTTTTAACAGTTCTTACGGCGTTTTCCGCGGCTCCGTTGCCTTTGGGCCTGTACGGACTAGTACGAGTATGTACTATTGCATTTTTGTCCAAATAGCTCTTTAATTCTTGTGACGTGAAGGGTGGACCCCCATCTGTAACGATCTGCAATGGGAGACCGAACCGAGCAAATAACTCTCTCAAAACATTAATCACAAATTTAGCGGTCGTACTCTGCATTTGAAACACTTCAATCCATTTGCTGTACGAATCGATCACGATGAGGTAATGTTTACTTTTACACTCGGCAAAGTCGGCATGCAGCCGTTGCCACGGGCGCGAGGGGAAATGCCACGGCGTGAGGGGCGCGTGCGGAGGCGCGTCGCGCTGCTGGCGGCACGCCTCGCAGGACCTGCACAGCTGTTCGATGTCCGCGTCCAACCCCGGCCAATATACATAATTACGTGCAATACTCTTCATTTTCACGACGCCCAAATGGCCTTCATGCAATTCGCGCAATATGTATTGTCTGAATTTTGGCGGCACAACTATTCTATAATTGTACACAATACAACCCCTTTCAATAAATAAATTATCTTTACGATGAAAATAACCCTTTTCCTGTTCTACGTCGGTACTATCTGGCCACCCAAACAAGATATTTTTATAGATCACGCGTAATATAGGGTCCGTTTTGGTCGCATCAGCTACATCTCGGTGATTTACGGGAAATTCAGTCTCTAAAAACATTAAATATGATACCGTGTTGTCACAATCCCGCGCGGGATCGCCGCGAGCCCCGGATGCCGTCTGTGCTAGTGGCAGCCGCGATAGACAGTCCGCCGGGCCGTTCTGTGCCGAGCTCACCCATTCGACCTTGAAATCATAAGCCGCCAGGCGAGCCGCGTATCGCTGCAATCTGCTTGCAGCTGTCTGTGGAATGCCAACCTTCTCCCCGAATATATAATACAAAGGTTTATGATCAGTGCGAATACTGAACGACCTGCCGAATAAATATTGATGATTTTTAACTACTCCAAAAAAAATAGCTAATGCCTCCTTGTCTAGCTGGCTATATGATTTCTCCGCCTCGTTCAGTGTGCGTGATGCGTAACAAATTGGTTTCTCGGACCCGTCGGGGTACCTGTGGGAAAGTACCGATCCGAGGCCATAAGATGAGCTGTCCACACTAAGGACGAGAGGTAAGGTCGGATCGTAGTGAGCTAGACACTGCTCACTGGTCAACATTTGTTTTATTTCCTTGAACGCGACTTCACATTCGGTGTTCCACTGCCATTGAACCTTACTCTTTAATAAATTATGTAGCGGGTGTAAAATCGTACTTAAACTCGGAATGAATTTTCCGTAATAATTTACCAGGCCCAAAAATGATTTTAGCTGATGGACATCGATGGGACGCGGAGCATCTGCAATAGCCTTTATTTTCTTTTTATCAGGATGTAAACCATCTTTGTCAATAATATGACCTAAATAACATACAGCGGGCTTAAAAAATACACATTTTTCCAACCTAACTCTTAGCCCTACGTCGTGCAAACGCCTTAGCACCTCACGAACATTACATATATTATTTTCAATTGAGACGCCCCCTATACAGGCGTCATCAAAGAAAACCACAGTCATTGGCACGCCTCGGAGAACCTCATCCATTAACTTTTGAAATTTTTCCGGAATGCAACATAAACCATAAGGGGTGCGGATGTATTCGAAAGTTCCAATGTGTGTGCTTATCGTGGTACAAGGCCTAGACTCGGGAGACAAAATCACTTGTTCATACGCGTGTGCCAGATCAATTTTTGTAAATATCTGCGACCCCCTTAGCGCTGAGTAAAGTTCCTCAATACGCGGTAGTGGATACGGCTCGCGTTTTAATTTTGGGTTGATTGTGACCTTATAATCCCCGCAAATTCGAATACTCCCGCACTTTTTGACCACCGGTACGATAGGCGTACCGTACTCCGAGGATTCTACTTTAACGATAGTCCCCTCGAACACGAGGCGTTCCAACTCCTTTTCTACCGGCTCTTTTAATGCTAACGGTAAACTGCGCGCTTTATGAAATATAGGCTCGTCGTCTTTTAATTTCAATGTAAACATTTTAGTACACGTTCCCAAACCATCTGCGAATACATCTGGAAACTCTAACTTTAAAGCAGTGACTGCCCGATCTGTTTCATCAGCCCCACTCATATTTACTTTAATTTCGATTTGTTTTAATTTTAAATGACGTAACCACATGCGCCCGAGAAGCGGCGGGCCCCCGCCCGGAACACATACAGTGGCAAGTCGCGCGCCTCTCGCTTCTCGCGTGCATTTTGATAACAAGCAGATACGCTGATAAAACCGATCGGCAAGATTTTTCCTCCAGTATAGGCTTTAAATTTAAGATTACATTTTGACAGAGCACAATTATTAAAATACTTCTCGTAATCGTGTTCATTAATCGCTGATATTTTACTTCCAGTATCAATTTCAAAGTCTATCGGAATATCATTTACAAGAATGTTCACTACATACGGTTTATCGTCCTCTCCGTCCACGACAATGTTGAAAAAATCGCTGTCCTCACTCCCTGAATCCGTTTCGATGTAAAACTGTTTTTTCCGCTGCACTGTACCTGACAACCCACCACTGTTACCACCCGTGGAACGCACTTTTTTACACATAGCCCTCAGGTGGCCCTTGGCCCCACATTCATCACAATTGAAATGCTTAAAACGACACTTATCGGGCGCATGTTGGCGACCGCACCGCCAACAAGTGCGTGGCTGCCTGTAGCTGCGCGCCGCCGGGCTCGCCGCCGCCGCTGCCGCCGGCGCCGCCGCGCCGATCCTGTGCACAGCCGACGGGCCCGCAGCCGCGCCCGCGCTCGGCGCACCGCCGCCCGAGCTGCTCGCTTCCGCGTGCCGCTCAGCAGCCTCTAGCGCCAGCGCTAAGTCTACCGCCCGTCTATAATCCAGATCTTTCTCCGCGAACAAACGACTACGCATTTCGTCGCTAGCTAGACCAGAGACGAACTGATCCCTTAGGTTCTCCTCGAGCTTCCCGCCGAAATTACATGTACTCGCCAGATGCTTCAGATGTTGAAGGTAGGCACTGAGCTCTTCTCCTGGCCCTTGACGACGTAGACGAAAAATATGGCGCTCTGCGATGTTGGATCGTCTGGGTTCTAGGTGCTGCTGGACGATGGTGACCAACTCTGAGAATGACTTGTTCTCAGGTTTATTCGGAGCACACAAATCGCACATTAAGTCATACGTAGGTTCGCCGACTACCGTTATGAGCGTGGCCACATGTAACGTGTCTTTAATCTCATTTAACAAAATGAATTGTTTAACACGATCTACGTATGTCGTCCACTTTCGCGAAGATAAGTCGAAACTATCAATTTTACCGTATGGCATTGTGTTTACTACGCAAAAACTAATTTTAATCGTCGCCAGTAGGATTTAGCGTAATAAAACCGGTCGGGCGGTTCAAGACTGATTTAATACTTAGAGGGTAACTACCTAAATAACAGAAATGGATTACCCACAATCCACAATATCCAACACTACCATTCTTTGTAAGTTTTTTTAAGGTGCTTTGTTATGTATTAGTTGGTGTTCCATAAAGTATTATTGCATTGTATTCTAAAATAACAAAAAAACCCGCAATTTACTTGAAATTTATAATTAATTTAATTAATCTTTACCAGGTGGTAGGACTTTGTTGCAAAGTTCGTCTAGGTAGGTACCACCGCTTTGCCAGTTATTCTGCCGCCAAGCAGTAGTGCGCAAGCACAACTGTGTTCCGGTTTTAAGGGCACTGTAGCTAGTGAAATTACTGGGCAATTGAGACTTTATGATCTGATCTCACAGTCGAGTAATCTTATTACCAGACTGTGCTGATGTCTCAGGATGATGTGCGCAGTGCAGTGTTGCTCGAAACTCTATTTTTCCGGTTCCGATTAACACTGTTCTGTTATGGGCAGCCGTGGCGCTTAACATCAGGTGAACGGATAGCTCGTCAAATCATTCAGTAACATTAAAAAAAATACACTCAGTGGCCAGAATACGAATGATTCCTCCCCACTCTTACCTTGCTAGTCTTGGCAATCCGTTCGCAAGCATCGGCTAGCTGCCGCTTCAGCTGATGGTTCTCAGCTGCCAACGCGTCCAGCACCGCCGTGAAGGCATCATCAGGCTCCTCCACGGAACCCTCGCCACCACTGCACCAGCCACTGGACTCGGAGCCGCCGGGAACTGCTCGCACACCCACGCTAACAGGAAAGAAAGGGGCCAGGATATCTTGGTGATGTTTTTAACTCCGAAAATAAGGTTTGTGTAATGCCTGGTTCTGTGATAGTTTTTAAAGATATTAGACCTATATTTGAACACTAGCTGTGATAGTAAATAATATATTAGCAATATAGTGTGAGTACAATTTGACACTCTTACCAAGAAATTATAAATGCCATATTTTTGGCATTCTAGCTGCAATCCGCGGCTTCGTACACGTGGGTTACTGATTATCGCGGTAATATTACGCGCGCGCTTTTATTTAAGTAGTTATAATTGCATGTTCTTCTATTTTTCATAATTAGCTGTGGAGGCTTTTAATTGGCTCTTTAAGTTTATGTCGTTTTTAGTTATTTTATGATAGCTGTAAGCCCCCAAATAAAATAAAATAAAAATAATTGAATAACAAACGCAAGGCGTAAAAAACCGACTTCAGACTTATACGGTTTTTTCATGGATGCCATTGTTAGAACTGGCCCAAATTGAAATGAGACCACACGGGAAGCTTTGAAATAAAAAGAGAATCATCAAAATCGATTCACCCCGTCGAAAGTTCTGAGGTAAAAAAAACAGTCGAATTGAAAGTCTTTTTTGAAGTCCGTTAAAAATTTGCAGTATTATTATTTCTGTTGCCAGTGTTCAAACTACCTACATACCAAATTGCATAAACATTTATTCAACTCGTTTATTTGTAAAAAGGTAACAAACGGTTTCATCCATACTAAGATCGAATATATAATAATTAGTATGGATGCAAGATTTTTGCCGCGATTTAAGTTTGACTACCAACTAGCCTGATAGTTAGCAATGGTGTGGCCGAAAATGGACGCACATATATCACGAAAATTAAAGACAATCAAGGTCAAATCTGCGAACCCAATCTCGGAACAGTATTTCGACCTTATTCCAAACAATAGGCGTCTAAAATTCCGCTATTACTGACTGAAGCTACTGGTACAGTATTATATAATCTGTGCCACAGCTATTGCAAAACTTACCTAGTAAGGTCAGGCTGTGATCTTGACAGGTTGAGCTTTTCCTTACTAAGCTTGGTTTTCGAGCATTTTCCCTTAGCTTTTCTACTATCGTCGCGGGGAGCGGGCGGCGCGCGGGGCGAAGCGGGGGGTGTGTGCCCACAAGGGGTAGGCGATTGGGCCACCTCCTTTGCCAAGTGCTTTAGCACCGATGATTGGTTGAGGAAATCATCAGGGATTTCTGTTATTTCCTGAAATCAAATCATGTGAAATATTACCTACCCTACCTACCTAACCTCCGTGGTGTGGTGGTAGAGCAGGTCGGCTCATAACCCGGAGACGGCGGGTTCGATTCTCGAGGCCGGACAAGTATTTGTGCATAGAAAAAAAAGCGCAAATACTTGTTCCGAGTCTGGGTGTTGTGGGACCATGGTCCTCGTAGTTCCTGGGTCCCTAGACAAAGGAATCCTAGTTAGAATCCAGGGTCTATGTATATGATGGGCGTTATTATTATTATTAATTACATAAAAATAAAAAAACTAATTTATTTACTGATGATATTTTCCTTTTTTTGACTTACTAGCTACACCGCATCTGGCTTCGTAGCTGGTAATTGTTTAGTGGTACCATACATACAGTAACAAGTATATAAGCGAGCGTAGTCATGGACGGAAGCTTGCATTTCAACATCCTATTTCTATAAGTGAAAGAATTCTAACAATATGATCAGTCATTTTAAAAATTAACGCCTAACGTAAACTCACTTTAGAAATTTTTTTTATGTTAATGATGTGACGAGCTAGACGTTCACTGGATGTTAAGCGACACGACCGCCCATAACAGAAGTGTCACTCGGAACTCTAAAATATAAAGTTTCACGCGACACACACATCTTCCTGAGACATCAGCACAATCTTGGTAATTAGATTACTCATCTGTGAGATCAGATCATAAAGTCTCAATTGCCCAGTAATTTCACTAGCTAGAATGCCCTTCAAAGCGGTATACAGTACTGCTTGCGCACTACTACTTGGCGGCAGAATCACTGGCAAAGCGGTGGTACCTACCTAGACGAACTTTGAGGAAAAGTCCTACCACCTGTAAATCCCAATTAATAGATTTTTATATTTCGCCTACTGAAGGTATTCAACAGTATTGAACCTGCATTCTGCATCCATCTTAATAATTAATTTTTTCCTTCAATTAAAATTTAAATCACAGACCTGAACTCCATGATCAGGTGGGCTTGTGTAAATCCTCTGTCCACCAATATCAATATAGTTGGCTGTTGCAGTGACCGCTTGCTCCTTGTGTACTTTGGGCAATGGAATGCCGCTTGGCTTCTTGCCGACTTCCTTCTTTAATGTGTGGTATGGTGACGATTGTGTGGTCGAATGTTTTACTTCGCTGCTTGTTCGTTCGTGTTCTCTAGAGGATAGGAACGGTTTAATCTATATGTTAAGCAAATGTTTAAAGAAATTCTACTCCCACTAATATTATAATCCTTGTTGCACCCCACATTACAATTTCCTCTCATAACTTTATCCAAACTCAATACAAAATACTTGAATATTAAAAAAAAGTTTTTTTTGTATGCATTATCATTTATGAACTCATTATGGCATTAAAGTTATGACATTAAACATGTAGATTGGGTAATGCTTGGATGCGAGAAATCATATAATAATAATAAATGTTTATTTCCAATAAAGTTACAAAGTTTATGAATAACTCAGCAATAACGGGCTGATGTTGATGATGCATTATGAACTCTATTAAAAGGGACTGATGACTGTATGTACTACAATTGACAGCTCCTAAATTCGAAAAAAATATTTTTTTCTTTTGGCTGCAACGCCGCAATCAGAGTTTTTTTTTACTCAACATATTGATGATACATAACGATCAGATACATAGATCCTAGACCCTAACTAGGATTCCCTGTGTCTGGGGACACAGGAACTATGAGGACCATGGTCCCACAACATCGACTCAGAACAAGTATTTATGCTTTTTTTTCTGTGCACAAATACTTGTCCTGCCGCGGGGATCGGACCCGCCGCCTCCGGGTTATAAGCCGACCTGCTCAACCACCGCACCATAGTGGATGTCTCTGAGTTTATACAATGTATGTATAAAATCGATACATTACCACAGTCAAGTTATGCTCAAAACACACAGACTATTCAATTGTTTTTTTCATATACTTATTTAATGGTCTTTGCTGTATGGAAGAGGTATACATGATTTATGGCCGATCAAGCATTTGCAAGGCAGAATATGGCATATTTTTCCTGTCCTTGATAAGAAAGTGAGCATGAAATGAATACTAACCGTATAGGTGTAGGCCTCGGTGGCCATGAATCATCCTGATTATGTATTATCAGAGTATTGTATGATGATGAGGACACATCCAATGAACTCCGATTGCTGTTTCCACCTCCAACAGAATCTTTGAGTGAGTTTCGATTGCTGCCAGGTACATTGTCCTGTTCAGAAATTGTATATATAAAAGACATAATTATGACCTCTATAAGATACACCTTTGTATCTCAGATCTCAGGATATGCTAGAACTACTATAGTATAGTATTATACAATGTACCTGAACCAGTTTTATTTTTGTCATAATGATGGGAAAAAAATCTTTTAGATATCTCGTTACGCCGCGATGACGTCGTGTTATTTTTTATAATTACAACAATATTCTAATTAAAAAAGTAAATTAGTTTGTTATAGAACCAATAATAATGTCCAAAAATGTACATGATTATGGTAAAAAATGCAGTTATATTTTTAAGAAAGGTTGTACATCCTGTGTGATGCCCATGTTGCCCATGCATGCCCAGTTGTGCTGTGATGTGAATTACAGCACAACTGGGCATGTTTTTTTTATAGTACACAACCAATTTTATCTGACTTATGTCACAGACTAAACTCAAATGTGGGCCTATCTGTGAATTTGGCTCACAATTTGAAGCCCATTCTACCCCATCATTTTGTCTGTTCTCACGAAAAATATTTCAATGATCATTATACAAACATTTTATGAAAATTCCTAACAACAATCTGTTTATTACAGGCATGCTGTTCATAAACAAATTTATGTATTAATGATAACAATGGTGGCTACCTTCAATGAATTCCTGTTATTGTTGTTATTCTGACTGTGGTTTTCTTGCCCCTGGGGCTCCACACGGGCTGTATGTCGGACAACATAGCGCTCCTCTCGAGACAAATTCTCGTTTGACGTAGACACATCTGTTTCACTGCCAGATAGACTTTGTGGGAATCCTGTTGGAACTGTTGAATAAAAAGAGCTGTAGACTCAAAATGATGTTTATATTGATCTAAACAATTAAACTGTTGAATTTTTTTGGTTGGATCAAGAGTATGAGGAGCTGGCCAAGAAAATACAATTATCATTACACTTCTGGATCACCTAAGATCAAAGTTGATGATTTCAATATACAGTGTATTTAAAAAAATTGAGGTGGGTGAATCTTGAAATTAAGCATATTCAGTTTATTCCATGATTTTTTTCAAGTACCTACCTATTAATGAAACATAAAATTTAACTTAATTATAAAAACAATTATTGAATTAGCATCGTCTTGGCCAACTAATTACAAAAATATAGCAATTTATATTTTTAAAAGCAATATAATATATCAATAAAATATATGAAAATCAAAGTTTTGTTATTAAATTGTGGTAGGTATGTACCACTATATAAACAAATCAGCTATAATCAACATAATTAATAGATAATATACTTAAACAAACAACTAGAAACAGAACTTTTCTGTATAAATACAAAAACAAATTTAGTCATTTATATTTATTGCTGAATATAATTTATATTTGTTATAGTAGATTTCAAAAAGTATATTTGTACTACACTCATGTTCACATATTTCTAATTGGCAAAATAATGCATGAGCAAAATAAGTTTCATCTCTAATAAAATTGTTTGCTTCATTGCAGGCCGCACTAATATCAGCACATACCGCAATTTTTTTTAGTTAGATCAATAAAATTTATAAACAACAAACCATTTCCTACACAGTTTAGCTTCATAAAATGGCCACAAACACTATTTTTGTTCTTTGTGAATTTAAATATTTTCTGTTTTATTATGGACACCATATGGATGTATAAGGACATGGTTCCTTAACCATAACCTATCCTCAATAAAATCAAATGTAAATTAAATTAACATAAATTACTTTATACCCATTCTTATCTAGTTTTGGTGTATTCAAATCAAATACATATTAACACATTGCATACCACATCAAAAAATATTGTGTACAAATACACAAAACAATTGCAAGGACATGCAACCAATGCAAATATGATTCATAGTGCAGGAATGTAGCTCAATTTATTTAATAATTGGGTTGGCATTCACCTCCTTGTTTTTGTGTCCTTTGAATGTTGTTGGTAAACGAAAGAAATCGTCCAGTCGGGCGCATAGATCCCATCTTTAATATTGAATTTATATTTAAGTGGATGTAGAAACCATTTTTTGAACCGTCTCAGCATACAGCAATACACCCACAGAACACTCTCTCATAACTTATGCATCGAACATCTGGAAATGAAATATGTTATAATGTTACGCATGTTTATACTGACACTAATGCATAGAAATAATTGTTAGAAATAGATTACAACAAAAACCACAAGAAATTGTGGATGCACCAAGAACGGAACAAAGATAAAGATGTTAAGTTGCGGTATATGTATCTTAAAATTCCTAATTAGACAATCTGTACCCATTAAAGAAGTTACATTGATGATGATGAATTAAATACAATTACTTTTTAATAAAAAAATCTTAAATGCAAACGCAAAGCAAAATGCAAACCACAGACTAACCTCAAGACCAAAGAGTATGTAACGCTACGCTAACTCAAAGACTAAAAACGTTACAGATATTAAAGATAAAGCATCCCATTCACGCGTGTTGGCTCCTTTAACGCGTATTATTATGGTATATATCTTATGTTGGCGGGTCTGGGGAACGAACAAATATATAAAGTCCATTTTACAAAAGGATGCTCAGGTACGTGTTACAGAACGATGGTCAGTCATCGATTGGTGCTCAAGCAGAGATTTCATTCATAAAGTGATCAATTAGTGAATGAAATATCTGCTTGAACACCGATTGACGACTGAGTATCGTTCTGCAATACGAACCTAAATCTGTAAAAAAAATTGACAGGATACTGCACAGAATACTGCTCCAACATAGAATACTATTTGATATTGATACTATTACTTGCGTGAAAATAAGGCTTGACTCAGGGTTGGATTTCGTAATATAATTATACTATTTGTACCATTATTTCATAGTGTGTAGTATGTAGTATCGTAATGCCACTATACTACGTGAAAATCTCATAATTTTATCTTCAGAGTGACCGACTTGTATTAACAGTGAACCCATTACCTTTTAATATCTACCAATATCGGGAATTTCTTACTTGATGTTCCCTAAGATTTCGTGAATATTTGTGATTAAAACAAAATATCATTAAGGATACACGCACACTAAAAAAAACGCCATTAATATCGATTATCGAAACATATACGATATAAAAAAAAAGGAAATCTCAAACGTGGTATAATTTTGGACAAATAGTATTATTTTATTTTCAACGTACAATATTTTTTGAGGTTCTTAATCTAACCCTGGCTTGACTTGATATGACGTGCCAAATTAAATTACTTATAGAATGTAGTAATTATATCACAGAATACTATTACTTCTCCCTCTTTCTCTTCTATATACTCTTTGATTGCTTATACAATGGCGAAATTGTGGTGAAATTGCCGCAGAAGCCATTAAATAAGATTCAATTCAAGCGTTGCATCTTATTAGTCTGCTATTGTAAATAATTATATATAATATACACATTTTATTTCCATATTCAATTATTCATAACAGACTGTAACAGTAAAATTGACCATGTTTGCAAGTATCTTTCGTCGTATTAATAAAGGAACTTATATTTTTTCTAAAGCTGCTTATAAACACGCGATTCTCCGAACTCCGCGTATGTCTTGTAATAATCTTGTACCTACTTTTTTCTGTAACGATACATAATAGGGGAATTCTGTGGCATGATATGCGTTGCGGTTGCTCTTTGGACCTATGTAAATAGGGCGAATTCTGTGCTTTGGACATATAAATTACTTTATAGCTGGGATGTCTTATGTTAGTTGGGTCTGATTATATAAATATACGGCTAGTGTAATTCCTCTAAGCTGCAGCCACCTACGAGTCTACACATGGTAGCACTTGGAGCATAACATTGGTATGACACTGGCACATACTTATACATAAATACTAAGGAACTTTAATTACAGTGACTTCAGATGTAAGATGTATTAATGGATTATCAGTCAGATTCTACTCCCATGAAACAAACATAAGAAACCTACCAGTTGTTGATTTCAACTATGTAAAGACGGCTACAACTCGGGATGAAGTTATGATTATTGATGTTAGGGAGCCAGATGAAATCAAGGAGTATGGAAAGATTCCTAACAGTGTGAACATTCCTTGTAAGTGCTATTGTTTATGAAGCAAATTAGTATATGATATTTTAAGCATCATAGGTACATTATAGTAATAATGAAACATAATTATCATTAAAATGAAGGCAGTGCTATTGTTTACAAAATTATTAAATTATGCAATTTATTCTTTGAATTGTTCATATTTTCAGTGGGAACTATTAGTAAAACACTGGCGTTATCAGATAAAGTCTTTCAACAAACATTCAGCAGAGCAAAACCAAAAGAGAACACAGAACTAATTTTCTATTGTATGATTGGTAAGAGATCTGGTAAAGCACAGGAAAATGCGCTAAGTTTGGGTTTTAAGAAGTGAGTAATAACTTATAACATTCATAATATGTATTTAAAGGAAAACCTATACTATTACTTCAGTAGTATAGTTCATTGTGTAGAAATCTACTCTGATACTTGTAACAATAAAAATGAAATCCACTAATATAATTTTTGCGATTTGAATTTTTTCACTATTTCACAATTCACTAGTTACTTTTGTTTTAGTGCCAAAAACTACCTGGGCAGCTGGACTGATTGGGCTGAAAAGACTAAATAGGTAATCTATTGATTTCAACTGATAAAGATGCTATAGAAAAAAAAACTGTCTTGTTATTATTGAAATAAAACTAGCATTATTAACTAGATAATTATAGTACATAAAGGTGTTCTATTTTTATTCTATTCTTCTAGTTGGATGATCGATTATATAGATTTTGTTATCTAAAGTAGTTTGTTGACTTGTAAATAGACTTTTAATCATCAGTATATTATCATTGTAGTTACCTAACAGTAAACAAAATTTACCAGTAGGTAGGCAAAGCAACTAAAAACTCTTCAATCTTGTTATAGACCTAATTTTTGTGAGTCATCTATAAAACAACTACAAAAGTTATTATGGTTCTTGTGCGATAGATTAAGTAGTATATTAAGGGTGGATTCGACCAAACTTGGATTTATACACGAGTAACTATAACTAGAATAAATCTATTCCACGATATTATACTCGAGTAATTCATTTGTCGTTTTTCCACGCAATACTAAGTTTAGCTACGCTTAGAATTACTAATTTACTATACGCGAATAGCGGAATAAATGTTGAACGAATCTATTACCCAGTTAA
This sequence comes from Ennomos fuscantarius, assembly GCA_905220475.3. NCBI lineage: Eukaryota > Metazoa > Arthropoda > Insecta > Lepidoptera > Geometridae > Ennomos > Ennomos fuscantarius. Next base: position 4,118,628 of record HG992031.1, on the reverse strand, counting down.
CAATTGTTGTTCTACAACGACACGGTATTCAAGCTTATGTCATATCAACTCGCTTTTGTCGTATTATAGTGTAGAAAAGTAAATGACAAAATACATGGTCGGACGTCTTTTTTTTTATCTTTTTCTATTTTGAATTAAAATATTCTCGAAATAACTCTGTTATTCCACCAAAAACGGTAGCATAGTAATAATACTCGAATAGACTTGCTATTCTTAGAATTGTAGATGGTAAAATGTGAAATTGATTTACTCTCGAACAAATGGCGATTTATTCTAAGAATAAAATTTACTCTCGTTTGGTCGAATCCTGGTGAATGACGTCGCTAGTTACTAACAATTGTAGTGTCACATGGAAGTCTAAAACTTGGATATTAAGGTCCGTGTCTTATTTACCCATTAATCTCAATAGCTATATATATAGCCCTTCAAATCAAAATACAGTAGTACCTAATAATTAAATATTGGTATTACATAACTGTTATTACGGTGTTACTGAATACAGCCCATTAATAAATAATTAAATTAATAATATATTATGTTAAACAAACACTATTATTATGCTTTGATAAGTAGGTACATAGATAATTTAATAAATGTTGAACAAATCTGATCCATTCTTAAAGAGGATACTAACAATTTAACATTTGATATTTATTGTTAATAATTTTACATAATTATCACAGCTTTTAGAAAGTATTACAAACAGAAAAATCAATGCAGATGAACCCATCACCATACTGAAGTAATTTACTTCTTTCTGCTTGACCAGTCATTCCAGCTACCAAGGTATGTTTTGGAGCTGTAAAAAAGAAAAAACACAACAGACAATTATTGAATAAAGTTGTTAACTCTGACACAAAGGGTCCCAGTACCTTTCCTTGTTATCTATAAATCTTCATCACCTTTATTTACTTGATTTCTATAATCTCTGTTACTCTGGCTGCAATAATTTAAAGCATTGGTCGTCAACCTGGCCCGCGGGACAATATTTGTATAGGGTTGGATGAAGAACAAGACTATTTGAGTTCAATTTTATTGTATATGCATTAGAATTTTATAAGGGACTACGGGTATAGGCCCCATGGCTTCTCCTATTGTTTACCAGTTTTCCTGTAAGAACTCTTAATTTTCTGGTATACAAATCCTATACTGATCTCAGTAGTATTAGCTGTCTATGTGCAAAATTTCATCCAAATCGATTCAGCCTTTTGGACTCGAAAGCCCTCCAAGCAGAATTGTCAGAATTGTAAAACATTGGTTTTACTTATAAAATAATATTTGTTATTCACTTGAAAGCCTTCAGCCTTGTCTGAATAAATATTTAACAGTACTTGGCTACCTTATATTGACTAGCCTTTCTATGATCAATTTTTTCTACATACTCTATGCTGCTTAACCAATGAAAAGTGATTGGAAGGAAATCATAACCCTAAAGATAGTGATAAACATACTTTGAATATCCAAGTTTGAGAGCCTTGTCAAGTGCTTCACTAGATCTTCTGCCTGACTGGCAGTAGAATATGAGTTCATCAGATGATGATGGCTTGTTTCTATTATATTTCTTTTGGAAGTCTGCATCAGACATTGATGTCAAAACATCTTGGACATGGTTCACTGAAACATGAATTTATCAAATTATTTGTTCCTATTTTTGTACTTAAGTATCAATATAAGTATTATTATATAGAAAGTATTATTTTCTGTGTTGTGCTGGATTGCTTGCACCAGTATTAGTCTTTGTGTAATAGAATTGTTACATGGAATATTGATGCTAGAAGGTATTTTCCCTGTGGAATTGACTTCATCTGGGTTGCGAACATCAATTATTACTTTCTCTGGCTGTTGAATAACTTTTAACATGTCTTCATATCTGACCACATGCTTTGGATCTACCATGATGTTATTTGTTTCCTTTGTTGAAAATGAACTTGATTGAATGTGTTGCCAGTAGTATTCTGAAAACAGTGGGCACTTTAGCTAGCAAATTAAAAAGTTTTAGCTCAGCAATGTTATGTCAGCCACAGTACCTAACATATTGTGGAAGAAGCTTCTGCTGTCTCTCATAGTATACATACACGCACAGGGCACATGATTAGTCTCAAGTAAACAGGTAATTAGCACACAGACAAGTAGAAGATTTATTATGTTTAATAAAACGATCACAATAACTTCAGTAAGTACATATTTATTGGGAGCTAAGGAGCACGACAAAAAGTGAAAAAACAAAAGACAATCAAATACATTAGAAAAGAAAGAAGAATAAAACAATACAAAAAGAGGTTGACTGTTAACTAACATAAAACCTATTTTCAGACACAACATACCTTTCCCCCAAGTATGAGTATTAAATGAACTAAACTTAAACATGTACATAATAAGTATAACCTAAAGTATTATTTTTGTTTAGGCCAAATACAATTCTTCAGGTCTTTCATAAGGACGTGTATTATGAGACACATTTCTTTTCTTAATTTTTCCCCCTGCATAGCTACACTCATAATCAGATGGTATACCTAACAATTCTGCCCAATGGTCCGAACTCGGTATTTCAATGATATCCTGGCTAGAATTATTAGTCTCCGGTTCCAATTGTGATTTATCACTTTCTAAAATTACTCTTTCAGTGATACTTTCTCCTCCCTCATTGGATTGATCTGTAACTCTATCAATTTTTTTCTTGACCAATTGATCAATATGCCTAGTAACTACATTACCATCACCAGTTGCAACTCTATAGTTGGATGGACCCCTCCTGTTAACAACAGTACCAGGCAACCATCGAGGACCATTGCTGTAATTCCTATACATTACATCTTGACCCACATCAGTTTCCCGGTGAATTTTTTGTGCATTACTAGTGATTTGGTGGTCCCTCTTATTGCGCGAACGATTATCTGGATGAATCGTATCTAATAAAGTGCGTAAACGCCTGTTCATCAAAAGTTCTGCTGGACTCTTATTAGTAACGGTGCAAGGAGTTGCTCGCAGTCCTAGCAACATGCTTGGAATTTTAACATCCCAAGAGGTATCTTCCATTTTACGCAACTTATCTTTGACCGTCTGAACCATTCTTTCGGCCAAACCATTAGTAGCCGGATGATAAGGTGCTGTCGTAACATGTTTTATGTTATTAGCACACAAAAATTGTTGCATTTCCTCAGAAACAAAAGATGTTCCGTTATCAGAAACCAACGTCTCACACAGTCCATGTATGGCAAAAACATTCCTTAGATGCCGAATGACTGTAGCAGTGGTCATGTTATTTACCACGATCACCTCAGGCCATCTGGAGTAAGCGTCAACCAAAATCAAAAAATATCTACCCTGAAAAGGCCCAGCAAAATCGATATTTACCCGAGACCATGCCTTCGTTGGCGTAATCCACTCACACTTAGTTTTTGCAGGCATGTGCCTGTTTTCCAAACATTTGGTGCATCCACCTATCAAACTTTCAATATCGTTACTCAATTGTGGCCACCAAACGTAACTTCTAGCCAAAGATTTCGTTTGTACGATACCACTGTGCGTCTTATGCAAAGCACGCAGGATCATCTCGCGTAACGGTGACGGTACAACTACGCGACACCCTAGTAAAATACAGTCTTCGTGTATAGAAAGCTCCGAACGATGTAACCAGTAAGGACGCAGTTCATCATCCGTCACTTTAGCAGGCCAACCACTGAGCACATAATGAGCGACCCGAGATAAAATTTTATCTCGTTTTGTAGCTAATGCTATTTTGTCTGCATCAACAGGAAAATCCGAAGGTGTTTCTGCCATCAATAAAACGTCGCATAGCTGTGGTTCAGGTTGATTTGGAACTGGCTGTGGCCACCGGCTTAATCCGTCAGCGTGACCAATCTGTAACCCTGGCTTGTATATGATGTTATAATTGTGGGAAGTAAGCACAATAGCAATCCTCGTCAGGCGAGGTGACAATACCGTAGGCATCGGTCGCTTTGGATCAAAAATACCTAACAAAGGTTTATGATCTGTCACAATCGTAAAAGACCTTCCCATTAAATAGTTATGAAACTTAACTACCCCAAATAAAATTGCCGTGGCTTCTTTGTCCAATTGTGAGTATCGGCGCTCGTGCGTATGTAGAGTTCTGGAGCTCATAGCCACTGGGCGTTCTTGTCCATCTTCCATAACATGCGATAGCACCGCACCGACACCATATTCTGAACTATCACAAGTAAGTACTAGAGTTTTGTTCAAATCGTAATGAACAAGTGTCAACTCGGACGATAACAAACTCTTAGCAGCATTGAAACTTGTTCGTTCCTTGTCCGACCACTGCCAAGATTGTGATTTATCGAGCAATCTGTGTAGAGGCTCGAGTATGGTAGCTTTGTGAGGTATAAACCTCTCATAAAAATTGTAAAGCCCCAAAAAAGCTTGTAACTGTTGCACGTTTTGCGGTTCAGGAGTATTGAAAATAGACTCCACTTTGCTCGGCGCGGGATGTATACCCTCAGCATCTATCACGAAACCTAAAAACTCAACACATTCTTTTGCAAACTTACATTTGTTTTTGTTAAGGCGCAAACCGGCTTTCTCGATACGCCCCAACACTATGTCTAGCCGTTGCGTCATCTCTGCCATCGTCCGGCCGCTGATGATGACGTCATCAATCAGAACAGCGACGCCACGTACACCCGCTAGCAACGCCGTCATCAAGCGCTGAAAAATACCTGGGCAAGCTTTTACACCAAAAGCCAATCTGTGTACAGAAAACAAACCTTTGCATGTGTTCAAGGTTAACAGTTTTGCTGTATCGTCAGTAACACCCACTTGAGTATATGCTCTATCAAGATCGAGAGTAGTATAATATCTGCCACCAGCAACCGTAGCAAACACTTCACTAGCAGTAGGCATAGGATAAGTATCCGACTCTGTAGCCTGATTCACCGTACTGCGGTAGTCTCCACAAAGACGTATGTCCCCGTTCTGTTTAGGTATGGGAACGACTGGCGTAGCCCATTCCGAAAAAGACACAGCCCTAAGTACCCCCTCATCTACCAAACGATCGATCTCTTTCTCGACTTTATCTCTAATAGCATACGGTACCGGACGGGCCTTTAAAAACTTTGGCGTTGCATTAGGTTTTAAATGAATAGCCACAGGATCTCCCTTGTAATTACCAAGTCCGTCCCTGAATACGTCACTGTGCTTACTCACTACTTTATCGATCACAGTCAAATCAATTTCAGTAATCACATTAACATTCAGCACTATCCCCAGTGCTTCAAACCAATTTCGTCCTATCAAATTCGGGCCCGAGCCCTTAGCTACAATGACATTTAGATCACACTTAGCGTCCTTATACTGTACTTGCACAGTAGCCTGTCCTACTACTTGCACCGGCGAGCTGTTCCACGTGCACAGCCGGTTGGTGACGGCGCGCAGCCCGCCGCACTCGCCGCCGCGCGCTCGCACCCGCGCCCACGTGTGTTGGTTCACGAGCGAGAACGCGGCGCCGGAATCCACTTCCATCATCACCGGAGCACCCTCCAGTAACACCTGGACCTCGTATGCTGGGACGCGAGACCGCGAGCTATCCACGTTATAGATACTGCTCTGCTGCACTTCGGCTTCATTATCAACTACGTTGACTTTTCCTGATCGATTTTTCTTCTTGGCAGTACAAATTTTTTCGATGTGACCTTTTTTCTTGCAGTAATAGCACACGGCATTAACAAAACGACATTGGCCACCATGGCGATCACCACACCGGTAACATAATCGAATATTATCCTTAGACTGCATAGCGTTCACATCCATCGGTTCACATGGCGGTAACAACGTAGTGGCACCTGTAGCGGTCGCTTCGTATCCGATAGTCCCGCTAGTAGCCGCGCTCTGTATCATACGAGCGTCCCTTCCCGCACTCTCTGAAGATAACATCGCCTCCACAACATCATCATAACATAAATTGTCTCTTTTCAAAAGTTCGTATTGTAACTTATTATCTGTCATGCCGCACACGAGTCTATCCCGCAACATGCGTTCCATGTCGATGAAATTGCATCCTGAGCAAATTTTCCTAAGATGTGCGATGTACTCTGACACAGGTTCTCCCTGTTTCTGATCACGCTTATAAAATTTGAATGACACCGAAATCTCGTTCGATTTTGGACTATAATGTTTAGTTAAAATAGTCACTATCTCACTGAAAGTCACATCACTAGATTTCCTAGGCGTAATTAACGCCAACAGAGTTTCAAACACTTCTGCGCCGCAAACTGTATAAAAATTCGCCCTTTGAGTTGAATCTGAGGTGATTCCATTGGCCTCAAAACAATATTTTAGTCTGTCTATATAATTGTCCCAACTATCACACTTCACATTAAATTCACGAAACTTCACTGATTTATGCTCCATTATTTGTGTTTAATCACTCGTCGCCACTATTATGTTTAATAAAACGATCACAATAACTTCAGTAAGTACATATTTATTGGGAGCTAAGGAGCACGACAAAAAGTGAAAAAACAAAAGACAATCAAATACATTAGAAAAGAAAGAAGAATAAAACAATACAAAAAGAGGTTGACTGTTAACTAACATAAAACCTATTTTCAGACACAACAAGATTGTGCATTAATAACTAATCATTATTGACAGTTAGGCTCGGACTCCACCAAAAAAGAGGAGAGGTGTTGGAAACAACCAATAAGTTTTATTCATCTCAGTTTCAATGGATACAGTTGCGCAGAGAGATGTAAGCTGTGCCTCAAACTCTGGCAACTGACAGTGAACAGCAGACATGAGCAGCATGTGGCGAGACTGTCAGTAGTTTTAGTACATTCAGTAGTTTTCACATGAAAGTGTAATAAACTTCCATACATACAAACTTGTGTTTATAATATTGTTAAGAAAGAAAAGATATTTATTCAGGACATCACACAACATTACATTACATTATAGAAGAATACAGTATAATTTAGAAACCACAGACAAAATATCAGTGTAACATTGTGTGATGTCATTACCGTCCTGACATGTATGTACTTATTTGTAGGAAGGATCTCGTAACTGTCCAGCAGATGTGGCTGAGAAAACAAGTGCAGGAGGGAAAATACATAGGTTACATGTCCTATATAAGAAATGTGGTGCCTCAGCTTGAGCTAATTTGAGCTGTACAACATGATAATGGTTACATTATTTATAAATAATAAGGCACTTTGCAAAAACAATGAGGATAAAATCTGAAATAAATAGTAATAAAAGTATAGATATAACAAAATGATAACGCATGGAAGCACTTTAGATAAGATAAATAACATGAACCAGAAATTGGTGAAAATATACGTAAGTATAGAAATATAAGGCTGTGTATGTAATTTTTCTATAAATATAGGTAAATACTATTTTGGGTGTCTATTGTAGTCCTTATCGGAGGAAACCGTGTTACTGTTTTTAAAATAGATATAGTTTTCGAAAGTCTTCCAGCAATTCGGAACACTAGCATCTTCAAAGTAATTGATATTTTTCACTGCTGAACTGAAATTCAATCTAAAAACATTGGCTCGTTGGGCCACTTAAACTAAAAGGACAGAGGCCACAGTTCAAGCCTTAGTCACACTCACATATCTCTGCAGAAAATAATAAAAACTCAGTTGTTTAAAATCACTTTAAAATACTGCTTGGCTTTAGCCTTATACATGCCAAACGTAGTGGTTAAATGCTCTTTGATACAAATAAGCACATTATGTACTCTGTGATGCAAAATCCTATAACCCGTATTATAGAATTACACTTATGGAGTTTTGGCGGGAAAACGAAAAATATCACGTCGCCGCATTGTATTATTTTCCAAAACTCGTGTTATTTTCAGTGTTAGTGCATAAAATTGGTGGCATTTTATGTTGGAACTATTTGATTTTTATACAACCTTCTTCGTATGTCATTTGATAGGCCAATATTATTTTTAAGTTTATATATTCTTTGTCATGCTATATCATTGTTCTCTGTCGAAATTGCCCTAAAGATGCAATAAAATAATTTATTTCTTTTACACACTATTTTAATTCAGAGTCTATAGAATCCACTAAAACGTATCACCACCTTCTGGTTATGGGCACTCAGCTCTATAACTCTGAATTTCTTTGCTATTAGTGTATTTTCAGGTGTTGTAATTTTTTCGAACTTCGAGCTTGCTTAGAAAAACAAAATGGAAGATTATTTTTCAAAACGACTTCCTCGTACGAATGCAAGTAATACTAGTGTAGTACCTTCTGTTACAACTACACAGACTGTAAGTACTCCATCTTGTAATAAATTGGAAGGACGTTCGAATTATACAACATGGGCATTTTCAATGGAAATGATGTTGATTGATTGTGGACTATGGGATTGCGTACAGCACCCACCCTTAGTTAATAGCTCACAAGAGACGCTACGCCGCGATGATAGAGCCCGCTCTAAAATTGGCCTGTGCTGCCACGAGAGAGTCTTCTCTAAAATAATGGGATGTAAATCTGCATTTGAAGCGTGGAACAACTTAAAGAAGTCATACGCAGACAGCGGACTAGTTAGGAAACTAACCTTAATGAAAAAATTGATGAATTCTCTGTACATTAACAACATAGAAAGTTATGTAAATGAGATTATGTCGACACATCAACAGTTACAGCAAATTAATCAAAAAGTAGATGATTCTTTTCTCGCTATCATACTACTATGTGGTCTACCAGATAAATTTAAACCACTTATCATGGCATTAGAACATTCCGGCTCTGAATTGACATCAGATAATGTCATTGCTGCTCTTCTCAAAGAGGATATCCGTGATCTAGCCACCTGCAGTGAAATACGTGAAGATAGTGCTTTGGTGATGTCAGATAAGTTTAATAGAGACACTAAGAAACTATTTTGCAATTACTGTCGTAAGCCAGGGCATATTAAAACTAACTGCAGAATTTTGAAAGCCAAATCCCAAAAGGAAAAGGCAGATATTTGTGAGGTAACACTTATGGTTGATGATAATACGACTAACGACTTAGTAAGTAATTCTAATTTTGATAATATTTTAACTTGTGAACCTTTTGTAAACTCTTTTGTTTGTAAACCAAATTTTGATAAATCGCTTATTGTAAAGAGTGATGACTGGTTTATAGATTCTGGGGCTACAAGTCACATGACCAACAGAAGTGATTGGCTACATGATACTAAACCTGTAAAAAAGAGTATTAGGATAGCTAATGATCAAATAAATCTTTCAGATGCCATTGGTACTGTAAAACTAAACACTTCTAAAATTACTGATGTTTTGCATGTTCCGCACCTGTCAACGAACCTGCTTTCTGTAAACTCATTGGTAAAGAAAGGAAATGTCGTACTATTTTCGAAATCTGGAGGAAAAATCATCGATGGTCAAACTTGTAAGGTATTCGGAAAAGTTATAAGTACAGCCTCAAACGTCAACGGTATGTACAAACTTGATTTACCTATTGCTCATGCGAATTTAACAGAGATTAATGACAATACAGCTGATTTATGGCACAAACGCCTTGGTCATTTGAACTTCAGATCTATGGAGTTATTGAGACTACATTTAGCGCTTGGTGTTGAATATCCAAAACCTGCTGGGTCAATTAAAGACAATTGCATTGCTTGTGTGGAAGGTAAACTTTCAAAGCAACCTTTTAAAACATCAGATTCGAAATCGTCTAATTTATTAGAGATAATTCATAGTGATGTTTGCGGACCTATGAGTACCCAATCTTTTGGAGGTGCTTTATATTTCGTAACATTTACAGACGATTTTTCTAGAAAAACTTTTACTTATTTTATTAAACAAAAATCAGAAGTTGTCGAAAAGTTTCGTGAATTTAAAAACTTAGTCGAGAACCAAACTGATAGGAAGATTAAAGTTCTACGTTCTGATAACGGTGGTGAATATCTGAATTCAGAAATGAAGGGAATTTTAAAACAGTCCGGTATACTTCACCAAACAACTGTACCCTACAACCCAGAGCAAAACGGATTAGCTGAACGGGTTAATAGAACTTTAGTTGAGAAAGCAAGGTCTATGCTTTCAGAATCAGGTCTACCTAAAACTTATTGGGGAGAAGCCGTCAATACCGCGACTTATTTGAAAAATTGCTCACCGACAAAGACTATTAGAGGAAAAACCCCTGAAGAAATATGGACCGGTAGAAAAGTGAATCTCTCACATCTTCGTATTTTTGGATGCAGAGTATATGCGCACATACCTAAAAATCTTAGAAAGAAATTTGATGCTAAAGCGAAGCTTTGCATATTTGTAGGTTATTGCACTGAAACTAAGGGATACAGAGTAGTTGATCCCGAAAATCCAAAAATTATCATTAAAACTCGAGACGCCAAATTTTTCGAAAATGACTTTTTGTACAAATCAAAGTCATCTGATGAAATCAACAAGGTTGATAAAGTTGGAACTCAAGAATCAGAACCTGTTCCTATTATTATTCAAGAAAGTTCTGAAATCATACCAACGCCAATACCATGTGAAGTCAACCACACTCTAACTGAACCTGTAATTCAGGAAATTGGAGTCATAGAGAATTCTATTGAGCCTATTCAGGAATCAGAAATTCATTTACCTGAAAATGATAATACTGAAGATAAATTTCATGATAGTATAGCAGAAATTCCTGATGATCTAAATGATCAATTCTCTCAATCTGATAGGAGATATCCTTTGAGAAACAGAATATCGAAAAAGTGGTCAGAAGACATTGTTTTATACAAAGCCGCAGAAGATGATATTCCTTCAACCTATAAAGAAGCCATTAATTCCGATGACAAAAATAAATGGCAAGAAGCTCTTCAAAGCGAATATGACTCACTTATGAACAACGAAACTTGGACCCTTGTAGATAGACCAAAAGACAGAAAAATAGTTCGTTGTAAATGGGTATTCAAGATTAAGAAAAATGAAAACGGAGAAAACATACGTTATAAGGCGCGATTAGTTGCCAAAGGTTTCACACAAACTTACGGCATTGATTATGATGAAACATTCGCACCTGTTGCCCGTCTTTCAACAGTTAGAATACTACTTGCTTTCGCAGCCCAATGGAATATTACCATGGATCAAATGGATGTTGAAACTGCATTTCTCAACGGTGATCTTAATGAAGAAATATTCATGGAACAACCTGAAGGTTTCACCAAAGAATGCAACAAGGGGAAGGTATGCCAGTTAAAGAAAGCACTTTATGGCTTGAAACAAGCACCTAGACAATGGAACCTGAAGCTTAACGAAGCAATGATGCAACTTGGAATGAAAAGATCAGAACATGATCATTGCTTATATTCTAAAGTTGAAGGAACTAGCATTTTGATTGTCGCAATCTTTGTTGATGATTTTTGCATTCTCAGCAATAATGCTGATATGAAAGAAAACTTTAAGCAGAATATCAAACAGTTCTTTAAAGTCAAGGATTTAGGAAACTTAAAACATTTCTTGACTTGACTTCTTGGTTTTGGCCTCTGCGACTAACAGACGTCGCAATTTTGCCAGTGTCGCGTACTATACTAGGATAACAAGTGATGGAGAATAATCTGTGTGTACGTAGTAAGTACGGTGTATAATATGGGAGAATCAAACTCCGGCCTTCAGATTCAAGGGATTTTTATCTACAACAAATAGAACATCACATAAGCACAACACAATCTACATAAAAAAATATATATATACACTCAGGGCATAACAAATATAAAGATTTAAAGTTATTTATCGAAATGGTTTAAAAAAAAAAAAAAAATTATAATTTTAATTTATTATTTACAATAAATTTACATAAAAAATAAACAAAAGGGGTATGGGAAAGTGATAGGAGGGACTTCAGAGAGGTGGGACGGGGGATCTTAGGGGGGAGAATATCATATAGTGACATCTGCAGTTTCTGACACTCAAAAAAGAGATGGTCCATGTTTCCCTCGTCTAAACCACATTCACACAACGAGTGATCCCTAACCCGAATTTTTGTTAAATGAACAGGAGTACTTGCGTGTCCGAGTCGAAGTCGACATACTACTGAGGTGGGAAGCTTATCCGCCTTCCTGAATTTAAAAAACCATGGCTTAATCGGTATTTCTGGTTGTATTTCGCCGTAAAATCTACCCTTTACCGTTTTAGAGATTTGCCATTCTTTTGTCCAGGCATCTTTCATTTGTAGCTTAACCGACGCACATAAATCGTGGAGATAAATTTTAAAATGTTCTAGAGTACCCACATGAATAGCCTGTCTGGCGCAAGCGTCTGCGGATTCATTACCTGCAATTCCCTTGTGACCTGGTATCCACGCTAGAATAATATTAATCCTTGATTGATGACAGTTAAATAATTCTTGTCTAATTTTTAAGATCAATGGAAACCTAGATTTGGATCGAAAAGGATTTGAAAGAACGGCTTGAAGGCAAGATTTTGAGTCAGAGAAAATTATTATGTTATTTAAATTATGGGTTTTAATGAAAATAATAGCTTCGAGGATAGCTATAGATTCTGCGGTAAATACGGAAGTAACAGGAGGACATTTAAAACTTAATATAACTCGAGACGAAGGGACCCAAACAGCTGCACCTACCGGGCTATTTTTGTCCATTTTAGAAGCGTCTGTAAATATGGGGAGCCAACCATCATATGAAGTGGACATATTTATCCTAAATATTTTATCAGACTCTAAAGAATCTTTATTTATTCCAAAGTCTAGAAGAACTGGAGGTTGGAAAACTAGTGCATCATATGGTAAAAGAAAAAGGGGGGAAGAGGGTAACTGTGTAATAGGAAAAGGCAAAGAGAAGAGCTTTTTGTAGCTACGAAGAAGACACGGCAAGTCATGTAAAGAGCGGTAACCTTGGGACTCAACTAGGGTCAATAAGTGTCTAAGCATTGGGAGAATAGGATGGCAGGAATTTTGAGCAAGTTTATAAAAGAATCTATCTGACATAAATTGTCGTCTTAGATGGAGGGGGGGATCGACACACTCAACCTGCATCGCATTAATTGGGGAGGACTTCATCGCACCTAAGATTATTCTTAAACATTTAGATTGTATTTTACATAATTTTGCTAGAGACATTTTATTACAAGGGTCTAAGAAAAAAGTTCCATAATCCAAATGACTGCGCGTAATGGCGTTATATAGTAACTTTTGGGTATAAGGATGAGCACCCCACCAAACACCTGATAATGATCGTAAAATATTAACAGTCCCTTCACATTTTTTCGAGATATAATCACAGTGAGGCACGCCGTTCATTCTTGAGTCCAGAATAATCCCCAAGAATTTGACATGATTATCTTGAGGAATAATTTGGTCATTGACGACTAATACTATGGGAGGAATAATTTTTTTTCTAGTAAATATTACGACTTTGCACTTGGGAGCCGAAAGTGATAGTCCATGTTCCGTTAGCCAATCATTCAAATGAAAAAGGGCAGTATTTAATTGGGATGCTGCCTCGTCAGTGGTTTTAGCGGAAACGTAAAGAGCCAAGTCGTCAGCGTATTGGAGAATTTTACAGAATGGTAGAACTGAATGCTCAAGATCATGGGTGTAAAGGCTGTAGAGGAGCGGACTTAAAACGGAACCTTGGGGAAGACCCTTCCAAACCGTTTTATTAGGAAGATATTCACCTTGACATTTGATTTTTATTGTCCTTTCCATTAAAAGGTTACAAATAAATCGTACTATCTTCACTGGTATATTCAGCTTGAACAATTTGTTCCTGAGCACCGGAAGACAAACGTTGTCGTAGGCCGAAACTATATCCAAGAAAGCTCCAACTAAATATTCTTTTTTGCGGTAGCTAATATGGATGTCTGTTGTTAACATGCCAAGGCTGTCATAAGTGCTATAACCTTTACGAAAGCCATTCTGCGTTTCCGCGATAAATCCCTTGCTTTCCGCAATCCACTCAAGACGATGCTTGATCAGATGCTCTGTTATTTTAGCCAGAACTGACGACAAAGCGATAGGTCTCCTACTATTGGTATCAGATAAATTTTTACCGGGTTTAGGAATTGGAATTATAATTTGAGTTTTCCATGTGTCAGGAATGATACCTGAATTGTAAAATGAGTTAATTACATCTAAAAGGAACTGTTGACACTTAAGTGAAGCATTGAGCAAGAAAGAGTAAGGAATCCCATCTATTCCAGGGGAAGAATCAACCAGCCCGTCCAGAGCTAGTTGTAGTTCAGGAAATGAAAACTCTCCATCTAGACAACCCTGTGAAGGAAGATAACAAGGAGGAGTTGGAAAAGAGTCAATCGAAGGGACTGAAGGAGGGGCTAGTTTGTCAGCGAAAGATTCAACCCATGATGATGGGTCATTTGATGTTAGATTTTGATCAGTGTATGAACCCCTGAAGCGACGAATTTGTTTCCATACCAAGGAAGAAGGAGTTCTTGGGGATAAGTCTTCGCAGTATTTAATCCAGCCTCGCTTCTTCTTAGATGAAAGAATCCGCCTGGCTTTTGCTGCCTTCTGTTGGTATATCAGAAAGTTATCCATGGTCATGGATGAATTGTAGTTAAGCTCAGCCTCATATCTTTCTCTAACAACTCTGGAACATTCAGAACCCCACCAAGGAGTGGAGACATAGAATTTAGGAGACTTTTTAAGCGGAAATAGTCCATCAGCAGTTAAAGTGATCGCATCAACAAAATTTGCATAAGATTGGAGAGGGTCAAGAGGGTTCACAGGGGGAATGTGTTCAATTTTAAGATCAAGAGAAGAAGAATATGCAGACCAATCTGCTTCATTCAGTCTATATTTAAGGGTAGGGGTGAAATTACACCTTGGTAATGATCTGTTTGGAATAGTAATTAAAATAGGAAAGTGATCACTGCCGTGTGAGGAATTTAATGTCCGCCATGTCAAAAGGGACGAAAGAGTAGAAGAGCATATTGATAGGTCAACTGCACTTCTAGGATTCTGAGAAGGCCGAACTCTTCGAGTAGGCGAACCATCATTTATTATGCAGAGGTTAGCCTCATCCAATAACTCTATCAAGAGATGACCAAAAGAATCAGAATGACTGGAGCCCCAAGAGGTATGGTGAGCGTTAAAATCCCCCATCAAGAGAATGGGAGATGGAATAGAAGAAATAACAAACAGAAGATCGGGAATTAAAGAGCCATTAGGGTGGGGAATGTAAAGAGAAACAAAGGAAATATCAAAAGCTCTTACAGCAGAGATATTTATGTCTGGGGAATAGGTAGGGAGAGAAATTTGGGAAAAGGGAAGGTTGCGTCTTATTAAAAGTGCACAACCTCCATACCCGTCAGCCCTGTCGTCCCGTAGGCAGGAGTAGCCCGAGACTCTGAAACGAGAACCGGGCACAAGCCATGTCTCCGAGACGGCAATGACTGACGGGTGGAACTTGGAAATGAGGTGAATTAATTCATGCGTCTTTGGACGCAGACTTTGGCTGTTCCATTGCAGAACGGTCACCTGATCCATATTGACCTAAAAGAGAAGTAAGAGTAGAAAGTGTACTGGCAACGTTGGGCGGTAGAGAAGAGTTATTGTGTGAAATCAGATCAATAATGATCTTGAGGAGTAATTGAATAAGATTATCATTGTGGGAGAATACAGGTAGAGAGGAGTTTTGTAATGCACAGCCATTAGGCATAGCAGATGGGACATCCGCTACAATTGCCTGGTGTGCCGCCTTATCGTAGGATTTACCGAGTGGGGCTCTAGGGGTACGGGTGGCATAGACTGTCTTTGTATGCGACTGGGAGGGAGGGGTAGGATTTGTGGCGATAGAGCTTTGAGCTTGTGGCGAAGAAGTAACCTGAGCCTGGGTTACCTCTGTGTAACGTTTGTACACTTGCGGAAACTGAAGTGCAGCTTCCTCATAAGAGATACCTTCTTCAGCCATAAACTTCTCAATAGATATCTGTCGGCTATGTTCAGGGCAGCACTTATTTGAAGCAAAGTGGCGTCCTGAACAGTACAGACAGGTAGAGTTTGCCTCTGTGACTTCGCATGCTTCTCCTGTATGGGGTTGGGTGCATCGGTAGCATCTAGGCTTAGACCTACACTGGACTTTGGTGTGCCCAAACCGGCAGCAGTTAAGACATTGAATGGTAGGATACTGGTATATCTCCACGCGCATAGAGGTATGGAATGAGAAAATCCTCTCAGGCAGCATTTGTCCACGGAAAGTTAGGACCACCGTTTGGGTGGGTATCCAGGATGTCTTACCATCATTAATGACTTTTCTATTTAATCGGCGAGCTTTCAAAATATGCCCACAGCCATTAGGGAGAACAACGCTCTCTGCAAACTCCTCCATGGAAATGTCTACAGGGACATCACGGACAAGGCCCATACGGGTTATGTTGTAGCTAGGAATTATAGCCACATACTTGTTCTGACTCAGAAGTGGATTCGTAATGAAGTCATTGGCATCCAAATGAGAGCGAAACTCGACAGCTATTTTGTTTCTGCCGACTCGCTTAACACCATCTGGGCAGATGTTGATAATCCTATGTTTCGACAAAAACTGCCCAAATTTGATTGGGCGGATTGACAGTCCTGCAGCGGGATCTGGTTCGACGCGAGAAACATGGACAATAAAAGGACCTTTGTCCATATTAGAGTAGGCCTGAGAGCCTACTACAACACTCGGATGAATGTATATAGTCTGGATAGAAGCCGCGGCCATATCCACACTAGTAACCGTTTTTTTGGCACTGACTTGTTCAGCAGAATCTGCTTCCAAACGACGTTTGGAGCCAGATTGCGTATCCTTACTCATTGGAGCATGAGGGGGATCAGGGGGTTTCGGGGGGACCTCCTCCACCTCCATCTTGTCTAAAAAAAGGTTAGTAAGCGGCGAAACAAACAACTGTATTAATACATAAAACTTACCACCTTCACCAAGTTTAAATGATTATATACAGTTAGATGTAAACAAATCCGCTTGAAAAAGAGGGTTTCACTAGTGAAAAAGAATTTTAATAACGATTATCTCACTGACACACGTGTCGTCTAGCACCTCCGTTTTGACACTCTAAAACATTTCTTAGGAATGAGGATCATTAAAGCGGAAAATGGAATAACCGTTGATCAAGAAGAATATATTAAAAAGGTACTAGATAATTTTGCTATGACTGATGCGAAACCTGCTAGTACTCCTGCTGATCCTAATATGAAATTAGTGTATCCTTCGGATGAAGAAAAAGAAGCTGCTCAACATTTGCCTTACCAAAGACTGATTGGTTCTCTTATGTATCTGTCTGTCGGAACTAGACCAGATATTACACATGCTGTAAGTGTGTTAAGTCAGTTCAATAGCAACTTTGGGACAACACACTGGAATGCAGCAAAAAGAGTTTTACGATATTTAAAAGGCACAATGCATCGTAAACTTCAATTTCGAAAGAAAAATACCCTTGCACTTACGGGATATACTGATGCAGATTATGGTGCATGTCTCAATGACCGGAGGTCTTATACTGGTTATGTATTTTATTTAAATGGACCTATTTCTTGGGAATCTCGTAAACAGCGAACAGTAGCCCTGTCAACAACTGAAGCTGAATATATGGCTCTTAGTGATGCTGCTAAAGAATCCATATACCTTAAAAACTTATTAAAGGAAGTGTTTGGTTTGGATAATGGTGTCTGTATTTACAGCGATAATCAGGGAGCTCAAATGCTAACAAAAAATAACATTCACCACTCTCGAACTAAGCACATTGATGTCAGACATCATTTTATACGGGATACCGTTGCTAGTGGGACTATCAGTATAAAATATGTTCCCACAAATGAAATGAAGGCAGATGTCTTAACAAAATTTTTACCAAAGCAAAGACATCTGTGTTTAACAAACGAATTAGGCTTAGTTTGATAATTATAATGGCCTATTACCTATTCAGAAGTAGGGGAAGTGTTGGAACTATTTGATTTTTATACAACCTTCTTCGTATGTCATTTGATAGGCCAATATTATTTTTAAGTTTATATATTCTTTGTCATGCTATATCATTGTTCTCTGTCGAAATTGCCCTAAAGATGCAATAAAATAATTTATTTCTTTTACACACTATTTTAATTCAGAGTCTATAGAATCCACTAAAACGTATCACCACCTTCTTTTTATTCATTAAGTGCTGGATTATATGCATGAGTGTGGGAAAGTGGTATTATGATGGTGAAACGTTTATTTTCGTGTTGTTTCCAAAACTCCATAGAAGCTTCAAGTAAAGTTGCCACCACTTTACTAGGAGAATGACTTTGACTAGACTATGACTTCATTCGATGACTTCGACTGTGACTTGACGCATATTTGCGTGAAATATCATTACCTTGACAAATTATCAATTATTACTTGACACTGGCTATATACAAAAAAGTGTGGAGCCAAAACATAACAAAAAAACACAGTCGTTGCAGTGACTTGAGCATCACTTGACGACTAAGTATAGTTCTGTAATACGGGCCTCATATACATATAAGACATCGTATTATAGTCTCCGAGCATTCTAGTAGTCAGTGGGATGGGCCTAGTATCAGAATAGGCCCATGATTAGCCTTGTGTAGTTCACGAACGACCCTAGTTCAAAAGACCCAAGCCCATGATACAAGCACTACGCTAGCGAAATGTAAAGAGCCCGTAGACAGAGAAGAGAATATATAATAATAATACGATAAGTACATACATAATTACATAGTCTAAGAATGAGCCGCTACCGTAGACGTAGATGAGAGACTAGGACAGAGTATTATGTTTGCTTGAAGGGCAGTTGATTGATTTCGATTAACTTTGGCGATCGTAAAGCATCGATTAAGATTTGTCGACAAGAGATCCGTACTCGCATGGAACGATACGATTCGATACGTTTATCGACCATAATAACGATCGATAAGAACTAGATAGGATGGTGGGTTCCGCTCAGAGTTAATTTATCTTTTATTTATAATTCAATATTCAAATTAATATTGAGGTTTGAATTAGGCTAGCGATGGACGTAATCGATTTTTTGTTAATTAAAAACGTTCTATTTTATCATTAAGATAATCGATAATCCTCGACTTTTAACATACATATTGTTTTGACATGTGTGACACTAGTTAATGTCTAACAGCACATAACACCGTTACGGTCGATGCAGAAATGCAATATCCATCACTATGAATTTAGGTCATCTACTTGGGCGAAATAGTCTCCTTCAAGGCCAGGCAAGACCAATAATTTGCAAGGACGGAAAATGTCTGGTCCTTGAAAGAGCTTATGAAAGGAGACCTTCCAAAATCATTTAAAAGCAAACTCATGGACATGTGCATGCATCCCATCTTGGCATATAGTGCATAAACTTAATCTTTGACTGACGTCACGTAAAAAAAGTCTAGGTTTGACAATGGAGCGTAGTATTAAATTAACAAACTATGTTCGAAGTACTGAACTGCACTAAAGAACTCAGCCGATGTCAGTCGCGGCATGCCCACTGTGCACGCCTTAATTTAGGTCGGTTGATACGTGAGGTGGACTTCTGGAGCCCATTTTACCCGCCTAGCCCCCAAAAATTTTGAGAGCGGACGTCGCTCTGGGGAGGCTGCTGAAGTTTACCACTTCGTAGCAGTGACGAGGTACCGTGGAGAGCTCACAACGTGGGAGGAGGTCAGGTGCCTGTGGAGGTGGGCGCGGGCCTAGGTGTGCGGAGGACTTGCTCCACTGGTCCCTGGGACTGGGACAGTAGAGGCTACCCACCCGGTGTGGGTGCGGCGGCCCTACGGGTCGCTGACCTGATTGGCGCAGGTGCTTTCTGGGTACGTAAGTACGTGCACGAGATCCTGAGACGAAACGTGACCCCGGCCTGCCACGAATGTGAGGCGCTGGAGGATATGGCACCCTACACGGTGAAGGACCAAGGGGGCCTACCGTTTGGGCGAGATGGTAAATGCTAGCTCCCTTCTCGCCCCATTCCGGCGGTGGACGGGTCACGGGGGTTTTAGTGGATTCGCGTCATCCATACCCTTCCTTCCCTTGAAATGCCTTCACATGTCTCTGCCACCTCGGAGTTGATGGCAGGGAAATGTGAAGGCATTTCTCCCCTCCAAAAAAGGTCAGTAGGCTGATAATACTCAATAGTATTGTACAATATAATACTCAATAATGGATGGAAGAGATGGTTATTGAAAAGCAAAGTTGATATACAATACAAAAATATGGAGTTTAATTAAAAATAACATGTTTCATATAAAAAAAGATTCAGTCTTGTAATACATTTACATTTGTATCATTATGTAAGTAGACAGGCCTACCTACATTTTACGAAGCAATCTAAATATCTTGATCACATGTTATACCTAAAATCTCATATTAAACATTTCTAATTTTAGCATATGAGTTATAGTCATTATTGTAAATACATATATCTATACCTACTTTATTGATAATGAACAATTACTAAGAGCATTTAAACAGTTTCAAAATTAATATAGTAGGTAAAGTATGCCTACGTGTAAAGTGTACGTGTTTTATTATTTTCCATTAATAAATAAAATATTTCATTTTAGTATTGGAATTGTCATGAGTGTGATTCATTTCAAATGAATATATTCCCAACTGTTACTCACGAATAGTGTAAATATTTCATAATCATGAATTCCAAAAGTGACACATTGGTGCTTATAGATAAAATGTTATTGCTGTAACCACAGTATCTATTTTCGTTTATCATCGATATTGTAATATACACACCTAACTAAAACAACATACTACTTTTAACACTCCAAAATGATGTGTCGTAAAAAATATTTAAAATTTTATTTATATTATTGTGATTGTTGTTGGTTTTTTCGGATAACTATTAAGACTAAGTTTTAATTTTAGAGATTGCAGTTAGTTACTTGCCATTTTTTCAAAATATTTCTTCTTTTCAGCTGGGTTAGGTATTATCTGAAACAAGTAGAGGATATTACTTAATGTGTAAACGAAAACCTATAGATAAATGATTTTTTCTTTATAATTATTATCACCAAACTTACGGTGTCTTGCCCAGGTTTCCAACCTGCTGGACACACTTCACCGTGGTTGTCTGTATACTGGAAAGCTTGAACCAGTCTAAGAGTTTCATCAACGGATCGACCCACTGGCAAGTCATTCATTGTTATCTGTCTTAGAATTCCTTTGTCATCAATAATAAATAGCCCTCTCAATGTGTGACCCAAATCCTCCAGATAAACACCATAATCTTTAGCTATAGAATGAGTTAAATCACTTAAAAGGGGAATGCTGATCTTTCCAAGGCCACCTTCTTTACGCGGAGTATTAATCCATGCAAGATGGGTAAAATGGGAATCCACGGAACATGCTACAACTTCCGTATTTATTTTCTTAAATTCTTCTACTCTTTCAGAAAACGCCAATATTTCAGTAGGGCAAACGAAGGTGCTGAAAATAAAGAATTCTTGGACATGAAATCAATAAGCACCTACTTACTAACTAGGTAAATACTTATTTAAATCTAACAAGAGGTAGCCCGCGGTTTCACCTGCATTTCTACATACAAAGCTTAACAATCCTCTGTAGGGGTTGAATTTTCAATAACTCTTTATTTACATTCCTATACCATTAAGAGGGAGACAGTCCAAACATCAAGTCTCTCTCTATGTTAAGCGTTTTGGGCTGTACTTTGCAATCACTTAGGTCCGTATTACAGAACGATGCTCAGTCATCGATCGGTGCTCAAGCAGAGATTTCATTCACTAATTTATCACTTTATGAATGAAATCTCTGCTTGAGCACCTATTTATGACTGAGCATCGTTCTGTAATACTGACCTTAGTCAATCAGTTCGCCCTATTTACTTAGGTTGTTGCCAACAAGATTTATGGAACCTTTTTATCACGGCAGTTACGTTATCTTGAATTAGCTACAAGCATAATTATTATCGTATTAGAAAGATACTGTACACGTATTAATTTAGTTTATAATTTTATAATTTATTTATATAAGTAATCGAATTAGCACTCATGCATTTGTCGTAGTATTCTCAGCCGAAAGGGAACATGAGGATATTCACCCAGTATTAAATCAACAATAATAATTATTTGGTGTTTTAAAACTAATTAATAATAATTATTAAGTGGATTCCAGAATTACTTAACGTGTTTAATAAATAATAAATGTGAAAGTTTGTGTTTGTGTGTGTGTGTGTGTGTCTTTCTTCACTCCGCGCCGCAACCACTGGACGGACGGACGAAATCAATGTGAAGACTTACACTATGAAAAAATATATATTTGTTAAATATGGCCGTCAGCAAAATGTTTTTCTCTTCTTCAAGATGGTTTTCAAATGACTTGAATAGTAGTGGTTCATTAGCAGCACAGTACTCCAATAAAATGAGAAATGTTAAGTAACGAAGTAAAAGTAAAACTAACAACTTGAAAATAAAACGCATAAAAATTTAATTGTTTTATTGAAAAGAACGATAATAATATTGTAGATAATGTATTCAAAGATAATTAGGTAGGTCCTAGCTCCGTGATTGGTCATCACGCCACTCTCCACAACGATCTGACGATCGATCTAGCTAAGGAATTGATAAAATAGTGTGTAGCATTTACAATAAATAAAAATATGAGCGGTTAACTATTGATATGAAATTTCAGATGACCACGATTTTATTTTTGAGTCTGATCAATGCCCTAGGCCTAGATTGATCTACTGGTATGATGATTGGTACCTAGGACTTACCTAATTATTTTTTAGCTTTTATTACATTATCTACATTATTAATATCGATCTTTTCAACAAAATCGTTAAATAAAATTACCCATTTTATCACAGACCTAGAATATTTTTCTAAACAGCATTCTATTCGCAAGCATTAAAATATTTTTTTTAGTATGTTACCTCCTTGGTTGCTTGCTATATTACGGAGTAAAATATTCCTTATTACTACAAGGAACCTTTATAAATTCGTCATCGTCCGTCCGTCTGTCTGTCCGTCTGAACCCTTAATAGGCCATATAATTTTTAGATATAAAGTACATAGTGCATACCTATAATATGAAATTTTAAACTATAGTTAAACACAACAAATCGATTGCAATAAATCTCGACGGAATGTCAAAATACTGATATAACTATGTGGAGTCCACAATAATTATTATTCGACATCTCTGTGGTGTGGTGGTTGAGCAGGTGTGAACCCAGAGCCGGCGGGTTCGATTTCCATGACAGGAGATGAATTTTTGCACAGAAAAAAATGCAAGCCTTTGTTCTGCCTGGGTGTTGTGGGACCATGATGTGAGATACAGGGAATCCTAGTTCAGGTCCAGGCTCAATGTATGTGATCGTTGGGTTATTATTATTATTACTTACAAATCCAATGGGTAGAAAAAGAATACCAAATATTTTCCTTTGAAGCTTGATAGGGAAAGTTGTGTGAACTCTCCATTTATGACTGCAGTTGCCTCCCACTCAGGTGCCGGTTTTGATACTAGATAATAAAAATCATAGAATTAAGGTAACGTTATATTTTATATACGTTTTAATAATGTTATTGTAGACAATTTATAGAAACTTACTCATTGCTTTGGTAAATTGTAGCTTATGGTCAACTTTTCTGGCTCCACCAGGAAAAACATTACCGCTACCAAATGAATAGCAAGATTCGCTATCAAACAAAGATGACTTACAGTAACTGCTTAAAATTAACAACAATAGAACAGAAGTTAGATTAAACGTCATTATTTAAAAGCGTAACATCAACTGATTTAACCTAATCGTGTAAAAATTATATGTAAATTAATCAATAACTGCAGACTGCAGACACGCAAGCACGTACAGCAGCACACAGTTAATCTTAATTTTTAGTAGATTAGATTCCATTAAATTTACTGAATGAACGAACCCACGACGCGATGCTATGTATGACGCTGCGATGCGACACCACAGAGTACTTATACTGAAACCACAGAATCACGGAAAACTTGTCCTGACAGATTATGACGATATTACTCGCGGGGCAAGGCGAGTGCACGACACGAATATGGAGACTGATGGAGACACGAATGAATCACAGCACAAACAGACATTCGTTGAGTTTTGACAAAAGGAACAAACAAAAATAAATAAATATTTAACATTGCTCATGATACAGCTGAAATTATATGCAAGGTGAACCATCAGAACCATAGGTATATGAACAATTAAAAAAAAAATTATATGCATCAATTTTGAGATTTAATGATTACAGATTTAAGTATAATAGTAAATAAATATGTATCTACCATGTAAGCGCGTAATGTTAAGAACATTACGCGCTTACATGGTAGATACATTTATTATATAGGTAGATACATATATTAACTACAAGTCAAAAGATAAGGATATTAATCGAATCGAGTTAAAACGAACAAACGAGCGATTGATTTCGATGCCATTCGTCTCGTAATTTTGGATTCGTACAACACTATTGATTGATTGTGCGCTTCGTTTCAGTCGCGTTTTGCGATTTAGTTTTCGTGTTTTTTATGTTTTCAATGTAGATTTCATTGCAAATATGAGTTTAGATCAGAATAATTACTTTTCCTCGTAAGATTCTTAAGTCAAAAGTCCATCGCAATAGCTTGCGGTAAGTTTGTTAGTTTGTGCTAGCTAGGTATTTAGGGCTACTTGTTCATTATGGCGGGCGGTCTCTTTTCTACGAGTTTACACTATCAGTAAACACTAAACAGTTTTGCGCTGGAAATTGCAAATAATTTTGTCCTGTCGTGAGTGCGGAGCTGTCAAATCACAGTTTTAACACCAGGGGCTTTTCGTTTTAGATGGACGTACCAGATGATAATGTCTTAGACGTAGATCTTTTGCCCGATGATGGATCGGAAGACGAAGGTGAAGCTCCGCCGTCATCAGGTTAGTCTAAACTGATATAGTAAGAAACTGGTTGCTTGTAACATTTAAGCTAATGTTTATTGTAACGGTGTGTAATTTATGTTGACGAACTGTTGGGTTATAATAACATAATTTTGGTCTTTTGGTAATTTTAGAGTTCTACCCTGGGCCTGGCTCTACTCCTACATCGTGTGCATCGTCCCCGCGCGGAGAAGAGCCGGCGTCCCCTCACGGGATTATATCTCAGCCAGCTTTCTTCCACCATCAGGGCTATACTCGGCCATTCTTTACAGGAGGCCGTAGGGGGCCAGGCAGGCCTCGGAAAGAAGGTCCAAAGTTGACTAGAGAAGGGAAAATAGTTAGGAGGTAATATACCAATTTTTTTGTAGGGATTCCTGGTCTATAATTTTTAACTAAAATTCATATGTCTAGATATAGAGGAACTCCTGGTTCTCTAAGAGGAGCAAAGAGGCACCGTGGTAGCCGCGATGATGCTCTTGATGATATGATGGAAGAGGATGATTTCACCATGCCACCTGCACCTGAAGAACCACCTTACATGCCTGAGAAATGGTAAATGCAATTGTTACAATGACATATTTCATACTTTCTTATTACAAACTTGTTTTATTTCAAGAAATTTTTGGCTCTCGAGTAATTAAATAACTGAAATATTTAACAAAATATATTTCTAACGGAACATAAACTGCCCGTTTTACATAACTCACATTAAATTATTTGCATTATATTGGTAATTTGATAGCAAACATTTTTAATTGAGACACTAAGCCGCTAATGACTTTCTACCACTTCTCATCATTATAGACATTGTAATATGTTGAAACTACAACCCTAATTAATTTGCAGGCCAGGTAAAGTCTGCGCTTTATGCAATTTAAGTGAACGCAGTCAACTAGGGCAAGGTGAAATCCGACAACTCCCATGTAATGGAGAGGGTGATGGCAGTACCACCCCAGTTGTGGCCTCTGGTGGTGCTACCCCCACTAGTGTTACTACCCCGAGCAGCACCCCCACTACACCTGTCACACCTGGACTAGTGTCACCACCGCCAGAGCTCGTGGATCCTAATCAGCACCCCTTGGCATTGCCATTGAGTAGACGCCAAAAGGCTTTTAATAAGTGCAAGTAAGTATCAAAAAAAAAAATAATAAAGCCTAACAATCACATACATGATCTAGGACCCTAACTAGGATTCCCTGTATCTAGGGAGTCAGGAACTACAGGGACCATGGTCCCACAACACACAGCATTTGTCATTTACTACAGTAATGCAGAACATATTGATGCCATGATCATTATTGGAGTTTTGAAATTAGTAATAAGTATGTCCTTTACAATAATTCTAAAAGCATCCTTATATTATAAGAAGTCAACCAAAAACATGCTCATCATTTTCATAAGAATATGGCTATATATCTATTAAATATTATATCTAAATATATATAACTCAAAGGTGACTGACTGATATAGTGATCTATCAACGCACAGCCCAAACCACTGGATGGATCAGGCTGAAATTTGGCATGCAGGTAGATGTTATGACATAGGCTAAGAAAGGATTTTTCGAAACTCCACTCTTAAGAGGGTGAAATGGGTGGTTGAATTATTTTCCCATAGGCCGAAGCTCGTTATACATATATAATCCTCAAGGTGACACTTCAAATCACACTTTTGCTTGATGATGCTTACTTAATTTTGTAATGTATGTCGATCAAACCAAAATATTTACAGTGCAGCTGCTGATTTGCTTTAACATGTTATTAAGAAAATGTAATGTTCAGGTAGGGCGTTCCCATTTCTTTCAACTTTCCCTGGATTATTCTAATAATCCAACCACTACTTGAGTGGCCCCCACTGGGGTTGGTCGATGCTTATAATGTTATTTAATCAATTATATGCCAGGGGATTTTATCTTATTTAATATCAAATAGGCTTATAGGTTGCCCACATTTTGTCTGATGTTAAGTGATAATATAGTTGATAATGTTGCATACTTCA
This sequence comes from Ennomos fuscantarius, assembly GCA_905220475.3. Classification (NCBI taxonomy): domain Eukaryota; kingdom Metazoa; phylum Arthropoda; class Insecta; order Lepidoptera; family Geometridae; genus Ennomos; species Ennomos fuscantarius. Next base: position 4,091,744 of record HG992031.1, on the reverse strand, counting down.
CTAGAAACTTGTTTACTCTTCTCTTGAAAACTTCCAGATTCTCTAGCTATTGGGAAACAGATGCTAATGTGCTTATGTGTCATCCTCTTTCTTACAGAACTCCACTGTATAACATGGAACATACAGATGAATTATCCATCATTGGTCACTTAGAGGCACTAGAAATAACAGCTATAGTGTCTTCATCAATGCTATACATCCATCGACTCTGCCTGGAGTTTACGCCACCATTCCAAGACCAAGTTGCATCAGGCTCTACCTCTGATGAAGAGAAGGATATGTTGGAAGAAGCGCGAGTGAAGGGGATTGTGTCTGTAGCATTGAGTAGAAAATGTGCCTTTTGTACTAGACATGGTGCTAGTATTCCTTGCAAGGTAAGTTCGGAAACAGAATGTAATAAAAGCTACTAATAAAGCATCATTATAAGCGTGTTATTAAACCCATTTATGAGCTTTGGTAATTACTGTTAAACTGTTAATCACATCACATTATCACACTAATATTATAAAGGCGAATGTTTGTATGTGTGTTTGTATGTATGTGTGTGTGTGTTTGTTACTTCTTCACGCGCAAATGGCTGAAAGGATTTGGATGAAATTCGGTACCAAGATAGCTTATGCACTGGATTAACATATAGGCTACATTTTATCCCGGAAAAGTGAAATTTTCCCTCAGGATGAGCAAATAATTAAAATACTTTTTATCCGCGCGTGAAACCGCGGGGCGCAACTAGCGGATAATAATAAAATTACTATACTGTGGTTGTCAATTAACAGTATTCTAATTTGTTGTGTTTCAGATGAGTTGCAGTAAATACTTCCATTTGCCATGCATCTTGGCATCGGGGGGTTTTATAGATTTTCAAACAAAGTCCTGTTTTTGCAAGGATCACCTTTATCAAGTACCTCTAATATGTGAGTTCTCTTCAACTGTAAAGACATCAGCTGCGAAAGTGTTTAAAAAGCCAGTGATACTTGACCTTCATGTGTTGTAGGTTCAGCTGACATAGAATGTAGGACATGCCGGACTATAGGAGACATTGCCAACTTGATGACATGTGTGTCATGTGGCGCGCACTACCACGGCACTTGCGTTGGTCTGGCGCAGCTACCAGGTATGTTTTAGTTTGTAAGATGAGTGAGGGCCTATTTCCACGAGACCGCCGTTCAACGGTTCACCGTGGTCGGGCTTCTGTCTGGAACTGGATAGAAACAATGCACACACGATAGCTTTTACATGTTTTACTGTGATTATTCGTCCTTAGCGCCGGCTAACAAGTGTTAAACAGGATAGAAAGAAAAAAAATAATTTTAACGATTGTAATGTAAATGATTATGTTCCTAGTTTAGCCAGATTTTTCGTAAGGAAATAAAAAATAAATATTTGAGAACTTCAAAAATGGCCGATTGTACCATGGACCATTAAGCTTTGAAGAACGGTAGCATCAACAGGTGAAAATGTCCACTGTTGAACATAGACCTTCCCCATAGAGTACCACTTTTAGCGGCTGCTTACCTCTCGCATCCATCGTCTGGAAGGCGTACGTTGCCTCGTCCAGTTCGTAGTCACCACCCGAGAACCGTTGTTCCCTATCGGTTGTCGGTTCTGCGAGCGATGTGGTCTGCGCATTGCAATTTCAACTTGCTAATTTTTAAAGCTATGTATGCTCATTTCTGATCTTATCTCGCAAGGAAATTTCGAGCATAGCTCTCTATAGCGCCTTTGAGCTTGCTAACGAGGCTAACATAGTAATACACCACATCTCAGTGCCTTAAGTCATCACTGGCAACACGCGGTAGCGCTCATTTGTAAATAACACTTAGTAGTGAAGGTGTGTGTGTGATCGTGCCGACTGCGCCGCGCGCGTTAGCTACGTAGCACGGTAGCGCTCAGATTATAATTGAAGGGGTGAGAATAAAAAGGGTTTAACTGATTTTTTTCACAAAATGACTTATGGGTATCGTTGGATTCAGCGTGAAATTATCTACAATAATACATTCTCAAAATACCGAAATTTGGCTTAAATCTCGAGATTTTGAGTCTAAAAACGGTTTATCTGTCACAGGAATACAGTTCGCTTAGCATAAAAACATTATTATATTTATATTATTATATCATATTTTTACAGTAATTGTATGAATTAGTACTATATTTAGTATTTTAAAATAGAATGAATACATTTTCAAGCAACTGAAACCTACATAAACCTTTTCTATTACCTTATAAGCACTCTACATTAAAATGAAGCTGTTGAAGTGTAAAGTCAATTTTCAAAATTTCAATTTTCAATTTTTTGAAACTATCAATTTGTCAGTTAAACCCTTTTTATTCTCAACCCTTCAATTGTAAATACCAGCTTTTGTAGCGTTGTGGTGTAGCGTGAAGTGTTGGCAGGCGTGCGGTCGGGGTGGTCGTGCCGGCTGTGCCGCGTGTGCCAGGTGTGCCGCGGCGAGGCGGGCGCGGCGCACGCGGCGCCGGGCGAGGCGCGCGCCGTGGCCTGCGAGCACTGCGACAAGCTGTACCACGCCGCCTGCCTGCGCCCCGTCATGGCCACCGTGCCCAAGTACGGCTGGAAGTGTAAGGTGAGATGCTATACACTTTTCAAGTAAAACTTCCTTACACATACTCGACTTGGGGAGTAAACTGGTGAATGCGAGGCAAACGGACGTTGACTCACGTAGATAACAAAGTTAAACATTTGTATTATTTTGTCCGGTAAAATTACAATTTAAAATGGGGGTTAAAACCAGTGTTACCACTTTTAGAGAATTCTCCGTTTTATAGGGAAAAATTGCTGATATTTTATATGGTTAGAGGCCATTTGAAAAAGAAAAGGTTATAGAGAATTTTGGGGTAAATTCAAATCCTGTACTGATTAATATAAGTAATACCCTGTAGTACATCCATACATGTATCATTTATTATGATACCTCCCGCGAGTCACGCTCGAGCCAATAGAACAAGTTGCGTGTGGCAGTGTTGCCGCGTGTGCTCGGACTGCGGCGCGCGGTCGCCGGGCGCGGGCCCGTCGTCGCGCTGGCACGCGCACTACACGGTGTGCGACTCGTGCTACCAGCAGCGCAACAAGGGCTCGTGCTGCCCGCTGTGCCGCCGCGCCTACCGCGCTGCCGCCTACCGCGACATGATCCGCTGCACGCTCTGCAAGAGGTACGGTAAACCATCCAATAGCTGGCCGCTTTAGTGCACTGGCCAGTTCGTTTTAGTTCATGCTAGTAATACGGTAAATATTGTGAACTAATATGAAAGCTTATAGATAAGGTAATGTTAAACCATGATCACAGATGGCGTTACGTGAATGTAAGTCTTGTTTCATGCAAATGTAGTAAATAGTGGCCAATAACTAATGGCGGCCAGTTACACCAAGTTTTACCCTATGCCATATCGACACGTGTACTATCGCTGCACCGTCTCCCGCCACTGGACGATCGGCCTCTCCTATTCCCTTCTATGATCTTCCGTTTTTTATTCAGCTTATTCAATTTTTTTTTGTGTTAATGAATGACGTGACAAGCTAACCGTTCGCCTGATCTTAAGCGATACGGCTGCCCATATCAGTTGCAGTGTCACTGGGAACTCTAAAGTATAGAGTTTTGCGTGACACTGCACTGCGCACGTCATCCTGAGACATCAACACAATCTAGTAAGATTACTAAACTGTGAGGTCATAACGTCTCATTTGATTTTTTAATTTCTCATTTTTTTTATTGTATTTATTTTTCTTTTTACTTGAAACTTACTCGTCTAACTTTTGACCACGCTCTCACCTGATGGGAAGTGATGATGCGATCGAAGGTGTAGGATAGTAGCCAAGTAAATACCTATTCAATCTTCTCTTGAACACGCCTGGGTCATATTTCGCCGGAAACAGACGCTGGCAGGGCCGTCCATTCCTTAGCCGTTCTAATTATGAACGTGGAATCAAATCGCTTGGTACAAATAGGTGGTATTTCGACCATGAAGGGATGGCGCTTAGCCAAGCGTCTATTAGTCCAGTAGTGGAATATATTATACCGCCACTTAGCCAGATAGAAATAAAAACTCGGCAAGAGTTTTTGAGTTTCTTATCCAAATTCGTTTACTCTATTTATACCGACCCGCCACCTACCCATAATTGTTAAGAACTCTAGCAAAAGGTTTACTGACATGTTCATTTAAGCAGCAAGAATGATTTTTTTATAGAACGCTGTGGCGACTGCTATACGTGGATTCGGACTGGATTGCCAATTTTAAAGCTATTTATTTGTTAGTCATGCTAGTTTTAACAATAAAAAATTATTCCCTATTAAAGTCAAAGTCAAAAGATTTATTGCAAATAGGCTAATTTTAGCATTTTTACAACTTTTATTACGGAATGCTAACTAGGTCTAACAAGGAAAATGTTGAGTAATATCAAAAACAAATATGTTTTTAGGTATGTACACGGAATGTGTGATCCTGACGCAGAACCGGCTCAATACAGACAGAAGAAAGAACAAAATCCGTCTTACGAATACTGCTGTCCGATCTGCAAAACGCAGATGCCTTTGATGAGTATCTCTAAATCAGGATGTGAGTTTAGAAAATCTTATTGATAGAAAATTGTTAATGTCAATTGGTCTGTAAAGAATATCCTTATCACCATGTCAATATGAAATTCTTGTTTTAGCTTTTGAAGAGGACAATATGGCGTCGACATCTCAAGATTCGTCATTTGGCGATGAGTGTTCACAAACATCTGAACAAGATCCATTGGCGATAGAATCTAAGGTACCCAACATATAAATCAGTTTTTCTAAAGCTTCTGGTTTTGCTAAGTGAAATAACTTGCAAGTAATTGTGAACTATTGAAAATCAACTAAGACTTTGTTTCAGCCGGCCGATGTAGGTCTAGGCAAAGGCAAACCGTTTACCGTCTCCTCGAAAGTGGCCAAAAAGAAAATTGGTGGATACAAATTAAAGGGCGGGTTCCCACCAGCCGGTAAACTAGGTTTTCAGAAACGTCAGAGGTCCGTTCTGGACTTCGGCAGGAAAAGAGGGTCCAAACCGAAAATGAGAGGAGTGTTTGGAGTTCCAGGATTAGGACTGCAGAGACCACAAGCGCCTGATAATAAAACGCCGGAGGATGATCCAGGTATGATTTTTAAACTTGGGTATATTTACTCTTATGTAGACTATTAAAGGCTGTGCCTCTGTGGTGTCGTGGTTGAGCAGGTTGGCTCATAACCCTGAGGCGGCGGGTTTGATTCCCGGAACAGGACAAGTATTTGTGCACGAAAAAAAAAGCGTAAATACTTTTTCTGAGTGTCTTGGTGTTGTGGGACCATGGTGTGAGTACTCCATCGTATCGTAGTTCCTGGGTACAGGGAATCCTAGTTAGGGTCCAGAATCTATGTATGTGATTGTTGGGCGTTATTATTATTGTTAACTAGTTGCGCCCCGTGGTTTTATATATAGAATATATGATAGAAAGTATTTTAATTATTTGTTTATCCCACGGGAAAATTTCACTTTTCCGGGATAAATGTAGCCTATATGTTAATCCAGTGTATAAGATTTCATCTAAATCCATTCAGCCGTTTGAGCGTGAAGGAGTAACAAACACACACACATACAAACTTTCGGCTTTATAATATTAGTGTGATATGTTAATAAAAAAAATTGTGTAAGTTCCTAATGTTAACATCTCAACTTACTTCCCAAAGAATTTTCAGCTGTTCTATTTTTAACTTATTTTACAGGTGTGGAGAATAAACTGGTGCTCTGCTCAAGCAAAGACAAATTCGTGCTCACTCAAGATGTGTGCGTGATGTGTGGCGCCCTCGGCACGGATTCTGAAGGGTGCCTTATATCCTGTGCCCAGTGCGGACAGACTTATCATCCTTACTGTGTTAATATAAAGGTAAGGAAAACAAAACTGTAGTAAAGTTATTTAGGGATGCGCGCCTAACATGGATTTTTGAACCGAACCGAATAAGGTTTCGTTATTATCGAACCGAATGTTTGACCGAATTATTCGGTTCATTTTACGCATACTTTGCCTTGCACATTCAGTCGCATTAAATATTCAACAAAAGCTCCACTGCAATGAAAAAAATTTTTCATTGTGAAAAATTTCTAGTTTCAGTATGAGTCTTCCCTATGATATTACCAATGATTGTGCTTGTAAATTGATTTGAATAGAAATAACCAAAAAATATCTTAGAAACAAGTGAAACATTATATTTTGAGCATTTTTGCATTTCATTTAGTGAATGCATTTTTCTAAAAAAAATTGTGGATTGGATACCAGACAAAATTTCACCATTAAGCTTAGGTGGAATTTTAGCTCTACATATGGACCCTTTCACAACAATCACCACACAATGTTCTGCTTATCAAGAGTGTGTTATTATTTAGAAAAATGATTAAAAAGTGCTGATTTTTCTGATCATCATAGAATGAGTTCCCATAAAAGATTATAAATTCAGATGTATGAACGAACGATTAACGAACGAAAATTGTTTCATAAAATACTAGGGTATTATTCGGCTCTTCAACCGAACCTTCGGCCGAATACAAAACATGAAAATACTATGGTCGCCCGCCACGGGCGCTCATTGGACCATTACACAGCATAAGGCTTTTAGGATCACTTAGCTATCTATCTGTCTGACAAGGATCGTTTCTGGACGTCTGGGCGATCACGTAATTTGATTGCAACCAATAGAAACACAGATTGGTATGGATTTGACAGTTTCAATACGCAGTTTACGTGCATATAGTTACTATGGAAATTTACAAATTAGGAATGTAATTTTTACTGTTGCATTGCAAAGTTCCGTGATCTGTCTGACATCAAAAGCACGAAACATTGATTTAGTTTATCCAAAATGAGTATGTATTGTCAGGTTTCGCAAGTGATAGTGACGCTAGGCTGGCGTTGCCTGGACTGCACGGTGTGCGAAGGGTGCGGCAACCGCGGCGACGACATGCTGCTGCTGCTGTGCGACGACTGCGACACGGCGTGGCACACGTACTGCGCGCGGCCGCCGCTCGCCGAGGTGCCGCGCGGCGCGTGGCGCTGCGAGCGCTGTCGCCGCTGTCGCGTGTGCGGCACGCGCGACACCATCGCCTGGTGCGACAACTATACCGGTCAGTGAGACAGGAACCCGCGGCGGCTTCACACTGCTGCCGGCCGACGATAACATAAATGACAGGCATCTCGTCCGAATTCAGAGTTAATGGTTAATACGACCGAATTTTGTCCAGTCAAATGTATCGAAAGGAAACAGCCAATACTCGTATTTATGTTGATAAAAGGATTTCTTTCTCCACAGTGACTGACTGACAGACAACATACAGTTTTAACCATTAGACCTAGGAGCTTGATATTTTGAGGGAGTCTTTTTGTGTATGTAGTACGGGTTGTAAGGGGTTTTGACACTGTACCCCCATGCAGTCAAATGGATTGTTGATAATTGTAGCAACTGCGGGATCCGATGAATACAAACTAAAAACAGTTTATGGTCTGGTAAACAAATAGAAGCAATCAATTGTATATTTTAACTAATAAGAAATATTGCCATTCCTTTCATATTGATGGAAGTTACGAGGTTTTTTTTCATGTTGTTGAATGATGTGACGAGCTAGCCGTTCACCTGATGTTAAGCGATACGGCCGCGCATAAGAGAACAGTGTCACTCGGAATTACAAAATATAAAGTTTCGCGTAACACTGCACTGCACACATCATTCTGAGACATCAGCACAGTCTGTTAATAAGATTACTCGACTGTGAGATCAGATCATTAGGTCTCAATCGCCAAGTAATTTCACAATATGTGAAAAATAAGATCATTCATAATGAAGTATTCTGTACAACAGAATTGAAGGGTTGAGAATAAAAAGGGTTTAACTGTCAAATTGATAGTTTCGAGAAAAATGACTTTAAACTTCAACGGCTTCATTTTTATGAAGAGTGCTTATAAGGTAATAGATATTGTTTATGTAAGTTACAGTTGCTTGAAAATGTATTAGTTCTATTTTGAAATATAAAATATAGTACTAATTCGTACAATTACTGTAAAAATGTAATATAATATAATAATGTTTTTATGCTAAGCGAACTGTATTCCTGTGTCAGATAAACCGTTTTTAGACTGACAATCTCGAGATTTAAGCCTCATATCGGTATTTTAAGAATGTATTATTGTAGATAATTTCACGCTGAATCCAACGATACCAATAAGTCATTTTGTGAAAAAAAAAACCGTTTTTGTTCTCACCCCTTCAATTGTCACCAATGTCAAGTTACACGTGCATAGTAACGTTAGTATATCTCCACAGAATGCGCTCCGTGCGCTTCGCTGGTGATGTGCTGCGTGTGCTCGGAGCCGTACTCGGACGGCGAGCTCATCATCCAGTGCGAGCCCTGCAACCGCTGGCTGCATGCCTCGTGCGACGCCATACGCAGCGAGAACGACGCCGAAGTCTGCTGCAGGGCTGGGTAAGTGACCTCTACCATACACAAATGCATCCATAAATAAATTATTATGGTATGTTATTTTTAAGTATGTGTGCGTGGCTGCGCCCACCCAGCGAATGCATCGTACAATAAACCAGTGTGAAGTCAACTAGGGATCATTTCACTTGTCCCACACGCTCCGTCTTTATACTGAACAGTTATCTAGCTATTTATATTGTAGATTGGGAATGCTCCTTGAGATATATCGCAATATTTAAGTGTTTCAGCTTTTTATTTTTCAGTTATTGTACTCTAAAATAATCTAATCAATAATCTCAGTAAATAAAATTCCTGTAATGTTATTTTTTAAACTAAGTCTATAGTCTTTTTGTCGCGAATATTACAAGTCATATTCATAACAACAGTTTTTCACACACACAATTTGTTGTAACATCTTTTAACTGTTATAGTTGGTCTGGTACATCCTAAGTCCATGCTTATGATCGTGTCTTTGACTGTAATACCACAGTCACATAACATACACAAGTACGAATTTCAACCAATGAAACATTTTGATGCTTAAATTTTCACATGATCTATTAGGAGTACCTTAACAGTGTTTAATATTCCGCAGGTACAAATGCGTTCTCTGCCGCGGGCGCGAAGTGCCACCCCCTCACATAACCCGCGCCATCGAGCCCGCCCCTGTAGCGACCCCCACGACCCCCCGCCCCGCGCTGCGTCCCACCCCCCTCTCCCTGGGGCTAGCGGGCGAGTACTATGTGGACGACGTGTGTCTGTCGCAACGAGGCGCGCATCACATGAAACAACTGGAAGCGGAGATGGGCGTCACGCACACGAGGCGGAAACGGAGGTTCAAAAACGAGAACGCTGATAAGGAAGCGGGTAAGTTTGGCCTCTGTGCCTGTGGGGAGGCTTTTCTTTCAACAGCTGCGTTATTTTTCGCTTTGTTTTTATTTTACGGTTTTGGTTTTATTTTATTGGATTCCTCGTATTGATACTTACATTCTATCTTTCATGCCGTAACGTGTTGCAAGTCCTGTGCAAAAGATATTTTATAGCTCCTATCTGATGCTCATTCACAATAATGCACTAATTAAGGGCCTCACGGCTTATAAAATACTGACAAAATTGCTTTTTTTTTCTATAAACCTCATACTTCTTCATCTGATTGTAAAAGTGACCATCTGTCCATAACACACAAGTATTGGAAGCTAATATATATTGCTTGCTATTATTATTAGCAGTATGTTTTTAATGATTTTTGATTCTTAAATCGTTGTCTTTTATTACAATCTAATGTTGAGTTTTTGTGTGTGTTGGACGCTGGCTTATTGGAATAGAAATAATGGCATCTATTGAAACAGTGGTTCAGAATGCAGACATCGAGATGACAGAGGACGCTAAGCCAGACAGCACCGCGGAGGTGAAGGAAGAACCTGGTGAGAAACACATTGACTGCCATTCCCATTTAAATAACTATGGGTTTCATAGATATTTTGAGCAGTTTTTTAATGCTTTTGTGGATCTCTGCTATTTTTATTACTTATTACCCCTCTCCAAAACGATGCCGTGGCAAGCAAAGCACTTTGAAGAACCTTCTTCGCACATAAAAATTTTTTTTTGTTGACCTTCTAAGAACTACACAAGAATGCTATTGAGTATAGATAAGAATGCGTTAGAAATAAAAGTCCATAAAATAATTAAATATATGTATTTGCTTTAAATTGTACCAATCAGCAACATACCTTACATATTTCTTCATGTTCACAATATCCGCTCTGTTTGCCCCTAGCCGGCACGAGTACGACCTACAAAGAAGGTATCCTGTGGAACGTTGCCAACGATGGTCCTCCGCCCGAAGGCTTTACGCTCTACACCACTGACTCGGGCCTTACCGTGCTACGAAGGAAACGGCAGAGGAACCTTAACAAGTTAGGAATTGGTGGCTTTGTGGTGCGACAGAGAGTGGCTACTATCAAAGCTCAGGCTGACGAGGAGAAAGAGGCAGAAGGCTTGCAAGCTGGAGGTACGACTTTCATATTGCTCCAACTAAAAACCTGTTGTTTTCATAGTAATTATGTATTCTGTCAATGCCAATATCATGACTCAGGAAACCGAGTTCGTCGTTGGGTATTGGGTAGTTGAACAGTTAGTGTGGAGACCAATCAGAGCAAAGCATTTTGCCGCTCATGTACAAAATGTTCTATGAAACATTTTCACCGACGATACATGCACAAAATATGATCTGCTGAACATTCTCTTTGTGCTTTATACTTTGCATTATTGTTTTGCTTGTGTGTGTTTTTTATGTTAAGGAATGACGTGACGAGCTAACCGTTCGCCTGATGTTAAGCGACACGGCTGCCCATATCAGTTGCCGTGTCACTCGGAACTCTAAAGTATAAAGTTTCTCGTGACACTGCACGTCATCCTGAGACATCAGCACAATCTAGTAAGATTACTAGACTGTGAGATCAGGTCATAAAGTGTCATTTGCCCAGTAATTTCACTAGCTAAAGTGCCTCTCAAACCGGAACACAGCAGTGCTTGCGCACTATTGCTTAGCGGCTGAATAACTGGCAAAGCCTACCTAGACGAACTTTGCAAAAAAGTCCTGCCATCTAGTAAAAAAAATGTGTTTGCATAAAATCCATCTTGAATCTGTGTTTCCTGTTTCCTCAATGTAGAATCGCCGAGTAACAAGCGCAAGCCGCGTCGGAAACCTCGCTCCAAGCTCATGGAGCAATTTCCACCTTACATGCAGGAGGCTTTCTTTGGTAAAGACCTAATGGAACCTGCCAAACCCGCGGTCAGTTCTACTGGTAAGTTCATATAATTTTGATAAATTAATTGTAGCGTAACGGTCTCTTCATAAAAAGTTATCGAGGCTTTATAAGCTTGTAATAGTAAGATTTCCGAAAAGTGTTATTCATAAATAATATTCCTATGGTTTTACAGAGCAGGCCGGTTGAATTGAAGTTTTTCATTCTAGTGGCAACATTTCGTTCATATAGCGACATATTAGTTATCGGGCCGCTAGTTTGATAGTTTTATAAGACGTTTTAACTAATGAATACTACAAACCTTCGATAAGCATTTTTTATGAATAAGACCGTTATTATATAAATTGTATGAAGATAAACGATTGCGAATTCTAACTATCGTTTAATTTTATTCAGATTTTGTTAGTTTAAACGACATAAACTAAATAAAGATTGTACATGCTGTGCTGATTAGACCTTGAATAGGGATTTGCGTACATTCTTAGTAAGTTAGCAGACTTTCTCTTCCTTTAAAGGCCCTATGAGCCTTGTGGATATAAACCAAATTTACTTACATTTATTGTAACAGAACTACTATATACTGAACTAACTATAGATTAGCTATAAGCGGATTAAATTAGATCGATACACCCTCTGCAAGGCATAAAGCTCTTACGCTATTCACGCCTTGAATCCAATTATATCCAAAGCTTCCATCATGCTATTGTTTTCTTGTGTTATAGGAAACACGTCAGAAAGTCCCGGCGTTGGGTCGCTCCGCCCATCGACTCCTGAGGGGTACCGCGAACTGCGCGACTTCAAGATAGAGCTCGATAACTCTGACAGTGATGGAGAGGATGTACTCGCCGCCTTGACCGCAATCAACGAACAGGACCAGTCGCACATCATAGCCTTGAACCAGGTCAGGGATGATTAAAAAACAATGTGGAAAAATCAATGATTTTTGTACCAACTAACGACGTAGATGAATGGCCATTGTATACACCCATGTCAGTTGTAGGTCTTGTGAACGATAACAGTAGATTACATTAAGCAGTCTCAAACACAAGCGAGAGACAAATTTGTCTTTTCCGTTTTTTACCACTCACTCGCTCACAGTCATTAGTTTGATTGTCGAGTGGAGTAAAACAGAAGAAAGACAATTTTCGCACTAAATGTCAAACCCAGCCAAAAACTCTAAATTCATCTCTTTGTTACCATTTAACATAACCATTACTAATTGTTTAAATAGGAGGAGCTCGAATTTATCCATACACTAAAGCCAAAAGAAGAGAAAGACGACGGAGCTTCAACTACCGATATCAAAATAAAGCTAGAAGCGGACGAGTGTCATCTCAAACACACAGAAGATTCTACCGCGTTGAAGAATGCGCTATTGGGACCACAACCAGCGGAACCGGAGCAAGCGGCGCCGCCGGCGAGTGATAGTGCGCAGAGTGGGTTTATAACTGCGAAAACTGAGACCATTAGCGGTGAGTGGTGGCTCAAAATAGTGTCAAGTTGGCACTTTTTGAGATGATGAGTAGGTTTGACTGAATCTGTAACTACAAGACAAAAACTAAAATAAACTACGACTACTAGATCAAGCTAATGATACTCACTCCCATTTTGCAATAATTATTAATTTTTTATAATTTATTGTATCTACATAAAAATGTAACAGTTGTTTTTAAACAATACCTCGCTTTTTTTCTTGAAAATGCAAAAAAAGGAGGCTAGCAAACTGTTTTGTCCTCAAATTATTAATTTAATTCAGCTGGGTATATTCTTCCTGTTTTCCTTCTTTTTTCGATATTGTTAATTATAAATAAATATAAATATAAGGGCCAGTCAATTAATTAACGTAATTACGGTAATTTGACAGAAACCGGCGGATCGTCGCAAGCGTCCACTATATCACCTAAGGATGACTTATCTCTGCTGGGAGTGAATTTGGATGCAATCCGAGATACACTGCCTGATATGGACAGCAACGATGTGGATGAAATATTCAAGGGTGTGCTTACTGATGATTCGCAGGTTGGTGGTACATTGTCGTAAAAACGTTGCAAATTTTAGGAAATGCTATGTTCTAACTTTTACTTTTATAAATCGGTACATTTTGGACACGAGATCGCTTGTCTTGTAAATATAGCATTTCCCGGCGGACGGATAGATACGGGCTCAAATCCCGCTGGCGATTCAAATTTTTCCTCGGAACAAGTGTGTTCGCCTTTTTTTTCTGTACAATTGTATTGCTGCGGAATCGAACCCGCCGCCTCTGGGTTATTAATGTGAATATATGTCTATCTATGTGCAAAAGTGAACGTTAACTTTGTGGGGGTGACATATTCCACCTGGTCTCCCATAATCAAGCGTATTCTTATCTATGGTGCGGGGGACTCCAAGGAAAACTAGGGTTCACTGAATAAATTAATATATATTTCGAGTCGGTATACATAATTGGTCAAACTACAACATGACGCGGTACTGGTGGAGAGACGACTGAGGAGGCCAGAGCGGCGTGGTCGTCGCGTGCAATTATTTCTGCCGCGTTAGCATTCTGCACACCTACAAAATAATCTCTGATTATACAGAATACATATAAAATAAAAATAAAATACGTCACCCCCACAACTTAAAACCCTCCTTACATGAATTACCTTAGCCGTTACCTCGACCAGATGCGGTGATGTATTCTATCCTTATCATTTAACGTACCCCCAGTAGGGACAAATCGTTTCGGAAATTCTTTCAAATTCCGCGCATGTAAAGATTGGAATTTGCTTTCCGCAACAGTATTTCTTGTTACGTAACAATCTAGACGTATTCAGAAATAGAATGAATAGGTATCTTCTAGGTAAGCGTGTCCTTTTTTTGGCTTACCTATTACCATCATGTAAGATGTAGCCAAATCTCAGAATTCGGAATAATAGAGGAGCCAAACTCTTCGACGCGAGAACAATGTATGAACGCTATAAGATCCATAGTATGCGGTAGGATTATAGCTGATCAGATTTCCTCTTCTTCCATAGGAATCTCAAGAGTCATCAGTTTCATACGTGAACTCGATGGCGAGCACGCCGTACTCACAGCAACGGCAACAGCTGCAGAGTCCCATGGACACGTACGCCTCGCCATATCATACTGATTTCGGAAGCAGGTCAGTAAACACGAATTAAGGAAACACAGGAATGTTGAAAAGCTAATATATAAAATATCGATATACAAGACGCACCGTGCGATTCGGGTCAAGGGCAGAGAAATAAAACGCTGTGCTACTACTTCACTACTACGCAAAACAATGCTAAGTATATTTTAGAAGTTCACTGCTGGACATAGTCCTCCTCCATAGAGCGCTACTTTGAGCCTTCCTCCTGCCTCTTGCATCAGGACGTCGATTCATCTTGTGAGAATGCGTTATACTGCTGGGGGGTTATAATGCATCTTCCGGTTCGTGGTCGCCATTGCAGGACCTTTCTAGAATTACAAAGTTAAAATTGGAAAACATAGCTGAACGAATGCTGCATTATACACTCAAGTAGGTTACTTACTAGTCTTCTTAGTAACTACATAAAGGCTTTAAAATTTATAGTATACTAGTTGCCCCCCGCGGTTTCACCCGCGGATAAAAAGTATTTAAATTATTTACTCATCCCACGGAAAATTTCACTTTTCCGGGATAAAACGTAGCCTATGTGCTAATCTAGTATATAAGCTATCTCGGTACTGAATTTCATCTAAATCCGTTCAGCCGATTGAGCGTGAAGGAGTAACAAACATACACACATACACACAAACACATACACACATACAAACTTTCGCCTTTATAATATTAGTGTGATTTCTCAACAAAGATCACTTAATGAAAAAGGGTGTAAATTAATTTGGTTATTATCTAAAGTATTACTTTTTGGAAATTTGGAATCGGCTGTGAATTAATTTGCTTTTTTTTTGTTTGGTTATGGCTCCACACTGTTGTGTATTTAGCCAGTGTCAAGTGATTGATAATTTAATTATTTATTTAATTAATATATATGTATTTATGTCAAGTCAAGTCACAGTCCAAGTTATCAAGTCAAGGCATAGTCTAGTCTAGTCAAGTCATACTCCTAGTAAAGTGGTGAGTTTTGGAAACAACATGAAAATATAAATTTCGCCATTATTATACCACTTTCCTACACCCATGCCTGTAGTCCAGCACTTAACGAATAAAATGCCACCCATTTTGTGCACTAACACTGAAAATAACACAAGTTTTGGAAAACAATACAATGCGGTGACGCGATCTTTTTCGCTTACCCGCCAAAACTCTTACAGCCTTATTAATAAACGGGTATTAGTCTCGGATTAGTTACTTCAGCTTTTGTCTTTTTTTGCTACTGGAATATTTAGCTGGATCGAAAGAGACAAAAGATTGTGTAACTAGTCTAAAGCCAGTTCGTGTATATTAATAAGGCTGTTAATTATTTGCTTTAAGCAGCAGTAGATAGTAGATCGGTGGGTTGTTACAGCAGCAGCAGCGCGCTGAGCCCGCTGTTCGCCGAGGGCGGCGCGGGCGCGTGGGCCGACCAGCCGCAGGCCCCGCCCCCCTCCTACAATCAGCGCAGCGCTGAGAAGATGCGAGCTGATGAGAGTGAGTACCAACACTGTTCTTCTTCTAGGGTCCAGGATCCTCTTCTCAAAACAGCTTAAGCCGGTAATATAAGCGCCTACTACAACATGGAGCATTTTAAAAGAAGGGTTAAAAGAGTCTTACAGGGTAAGTTACAGATTAGTATTACAGATGTCCATAGGTTATTGTGAACAATTGCCATCAGGTAGGGTAAACCCTGGAACGAGTGACAACTCATGTCAGGTCTTCGAGCGCAAAAGGTTCCACTTTCCGAAAGGTTCCGTTATCTGCCTAACTGCATCTGCATCTCATCAGAGTGGTCATACAAAGAAGCCGGATAGTGCTCAGAGAAGGCGTTCCGACCATAACGCTTATTCAAATTCTGTGTGACATTATTTCTGCGAAGATCCTTGCGCCATATACGCTCGCTCTCTTGGGTGGAACGCTGTAAGGTTATCTAGTTAATAACATTGTAGTCGTTTTAATTCATATTCTAAATAGCACAAAGGTCAATTTATCTTATCACTATTTATTTATCTACACTAGTTTTCACAAAAGTAGTGTAGATCTAAGATTTGTAAGTCCCTGTTATTATCAATAACAATTCTAGCTCAATTTGAAATCTATACTTTTCAACACAACTTTATCACAGCTCTAGGCTCAGCAGCTACAATATCAGCCGTGCTCTACGCCAACACCAACCACCCGGAATGGAAGACCGAGTTCCCCAGCTGGGTGGACCGTTGCAAACAAATCCTAAAGAAATGGCGCGCATTACCCTCGGACCAGAAGTCGCCCTACCTCCAAAGAGCGAGAGACAACAGAAGTGCGATAAGGATGAAGAAAGCACAACAGGTATGTACGCTTGTGTGTGTTTGTGTGGTGTGTGCTAACCCAACTCACTTACCACCATGTTTATGTGTGTTATTCACACTTGTGCTGTTGATTTGACACGAGACTGGGGAATTAAATTATGACAGATGAGTAAAAAAAAGTCCTTGAAGTATTAGTTATCAACCCTTCCTCGTCTATGTCTATGGAAAGTATGTTCATATTTAAATAAAACGTGATGAATTTAATTCCAATATGAGATAATAAAAAACCTTTTTTTTATATTATTTCTTTCCCTTTCCAAAGTACTTATTTGTCTTTTTGATCCAAGGGAACTAATTCCAATTCTCGCTGATTACAGTCTTACAAAATAAGCATTGTCTTAGGTTTGTTAGAACCTAATCCCAAAACACCTGATATGCTGGTTATGAATTAAAATATAGTACTCTCTATAAAATATTTCTATTGGGAGAACATTTGAAGATGTTATTGAAAATAATGCTACAGTTTGTGTCAAATCAATGGCTTTTCTCCCCACTGGCAGTTTTACCTAATGGGAACAATTTATTACATTTAGCCCCTCCTCAATAAGAAGTGCAATTGCTATAGACTATACAATAAGACAAAATCGAGTATTAATTCAGTCAAGGTTTCGTTCTATCATATCATGCCTATTTCAGCAATATCACTTCTAAACATCCTGGCTACATAATCTATCGAATGGTTTTATAAATTTATGAATTGAATAAAGTCTTCATCGTATGCCACCGCTATTTAGCTGTTAGGTGTTTTACAAACACGAGTGCTGTAGATTCTATTGCTTGTTCCAACGCTAGCACCAGTGTAAATACAACTAGGCTCTAGAACACCCGAGCACAATTTATAGTGTAAAAAGCTTATTATTCTCGTGCAGTTGTAAGTGACAGAATCTACAGTATTTTGCCTTGAATATTGGGGATTCTTGATATAGACCTGTTCTTTTGTAGACGTGGGTTTGCTAGAAAGTGAGGGAAGCTATATTTGTGTATTTGGAGTTTATTTGGAGAGTCGAATCTAGGACGTTAGCTAATCCATAGTAACGAGTGTTTATGACATTATAGTGTCTTACTGCTCGATTACTCGTTTCGACTTGTATATGTTTTTTTCTAACGTGGGGCTCATGGTATCATTTCATTTACAATATACTATAGCAAAATCATAATATGTTGGAAAACATCACTATACAACAACAACAACAACTAATCGAATTAGTTATTACACAGCCCATCGCAATTATAAGTACAGTAGATTCGAGCTTATCTGTAAACGTCATGAAGCGAGAACTATCAGCGTCATAAAAGCACTTTTGCTGAAAAGACATTAAAAACAGAGATGGAAGAGTCCATTCCGGATCAAAACCCCAAGATCGAAAGGTTTCGGGAGGCACTCGGCACTCGGCCGGGGTTGGGATCACGGACCCGGATACTAAGCAATAAGGACGCGACAGAGCACGAGCTTGGAGAGCGCGGAGAGCGTCGCGCCGCCTGCTGCGGCGCCGGCGCCGGCCCCGGCGGCGGCGGGCCCGGCCGGCGGGGTGCGCGCGCCCAACGTCACGGTCACGGCGGCGGGGCTCCTGGAGGCCGACGCGCACATCCGCGTGCTCACCCCCTCCGAGATCATGCGCACGCTGCCGCGCCTCGCCGCGCCCCCCGCGCGCCCCGCCCGCACCCCCCCCGCGACCCCTCCGCCGCACACGGTACCGCGCGCGCTCGCACACACACCCGCACACCGCCGCACGTACATACACGAACGAAATAGACTATGCACGATACATACACGTGTAAAAAACGTACAGAAACGCATCACATCTTATACCGGTTTGTTTGTAATACATCTAGAACCGTTTAAGTCATAACTCGTACTTTTGTTCCATATTTTAAAAAAATACAGATTTATCAAAAAAAAATTAGGAAAAAGTATTAAACTTTTATAATTTTGATTTTGTACAACTACCAAATAAATTATTAAAGTACGTGTACTCAATGAAACAATAGTAATATTGGTGCACTTATTATAAAAACACGCAGAAATTAATAAATTACAGCTTTTATAAACAGAGCAGTAAAAATGCAATAGACGTACAGTTGTGCGTTCGGCACGCGGACTCATTTCCAATGGGGTTTGTGCTGCGTCCTGGCGTGTGCAACTGAGGAAATGGTCAGCCACTATTGGTGCTTCCGCACCAACTTTATTCTGAATTATTTCAAATGGGATTTTTTACATGTGAGCTATATTGAAGTATTTTTAGGTCTTGCCAAAATACTATCCCCAGAAAACTTATCTCAGAACACATTGAAATTTAATGTATTAATCATACATTTGATATTATGAATCAACTGCATCACAAGTACATTTAAAAACACACCACTCATACAAGCGTTCTACATTGAAGATTGTACACGTCGTGTGTGTATGCGAGTTGCATTTCGACATATTGTTGGGTGATCGCGCGACATCACACCTCGCGGTCCTTAGCACATCCCCGTTAAAATCAATTGAGTTCTGTCATCACCCAACAAAATAAATTAAATGGCTGTTGGCTGTAAGCTGGTGTGATTACTTTGTTACCATTTTGTTTAAGCTTTTTTATTCGAGGAATTTGCCCTCCCATACTCGAGCGCCTCCGGGACTCACGTCCTCTGTACCCGTAATGTTGTGTTTTTTTTTATTTTGTTTCGCTTTGCCTTGGTAGTGTTGGCTTTAACATGGACGCGATGGTGGCTGGAAACGGAGTGCTAACACTTCTAACACTCAGTGTAGTTCACGGTTGATTTGCAAAATTATGCTCTTGTATAAAGCTTTTAAAGTAGATTAAGTTGTTACTGATTTTTAGATTAAGGTTACAGGATTTACTAAACAATTGAAGGTTTAGCGACATACTACACTATTAGATATATTATTATTTCGGATAGTGTACAGTTTGTTTACTATGTAATTAGTAGCCAACTTTTACATTATTAACAAAACGTAACAAATATTGAGAACATAGTTTATTATTCATTAAGTTTTTGTTTTTCATTGACTGTACAATTTATTGATTTAGGAATTTGCGTTTATGTTTTACTTATAATTATATAAAAAAACTTAATGTTTATTAATTTATGCATCTCAGGATTCTATTAAATATGTTAGTTTCTATTAGTTCGATCATGCATGTTACTTGAAGTCAAATTTGTATATAATATAATGTGATGTTGACTTGGTTTTAACTTATTATTTATTTGTAGGTTACAAAATTATACAATATTAAAGTATCTAGTATTTTACATATATAAATATATATTTATATATATAAGCTATATATTTATTTAAATTATTATTTATCGTTAACTATTATGTACATAATAGGTAAAGGTTATTCATAATTAATAATATCAGGAAATAGATATGCTCACTGTAAAATATGTACAATAATGTCAATAGCATAGAATTGTAAAAAAATGCCTGCATATTCGAAGCATGGAAATGGCAAGACCATGGTAAATAAACCGCCAGTGTTGATATTTCAAAGTTTAAAACAGAATTATTTATAGAAAATTAAAAAAAGGAGTACTTATAATAAAAGTTCGATATAAGACGACAACGCAAAGGAAATGTTAATCTAGTGTTTAATTTTCCTATACTTAATATCTGAAAATTTAAAAACTTAAACTTTTTTTGACTTTAAATGACCAATAATAAATTTAAAATGCAAGGAAATGTAATTTGCCTCCGTGGTCATTATATCGGAACACATCTTTTTCACTATTTTCAAATCAGTAGGCCATTTTAGGTTAATGCATCAACATTCCATATCATCAAGATTCACCTACCACCAAAAGAAGTACTTAACCATAAAAGCAAAAATAGCAACTTACAAAAACGATTTAAAGCCAAACAAATTTTTGAAATAGCAACAGGTTCGGTTTATTTACGATCAGCCATTATGAGGATCGCCAAGTGACGCAGTACATTGGTGGTGTAGGAGCAGGAGCGCACGTGCGGGCAGCAGCGGAGCGCTCGCGAAGCCGAGCAGGAGCGCCAGTGGAAGAACCTGCAGCAGCAACGCCAGCAGCAGACGCAACAGCAGCAGCAAATCATACACGACCAGCGGATGCAAGGTATTGCTGTTTCTGTTCTGTTCTTGTACTAATACAAACATTATGATCTATTTTTTTTATTTTTTTTTATGTTTTGGCTCCACACTTTTGTGTATTTAACCAGTGTCAAGTAATTGATAATTTATCAAGTTAATGATATTTCACGTAAATATGTGTCGAGTCACAGTCGAAGTCATTTAGTCAAGTCAAAGTCTAGTCAAAGTCATATTCCTAGTAAAGTGGTGGCAACTTTACTTGAAGCTTCTATGGAGTTTTGGAAACAACACGAAAAGATACGTTTCACCATCATTATACCATTTTCCCATACTCACGCCTGTAATCCAGCACTTAACGAATAGAATGCCACCAATTTTATGCACTTACACTGAAAATAACACAAGTTTTGGAAAATAATACAATGCGGTGACGGAATATTTTTCGCGTTCCCGCCAAAACTTATTGATCTATTTGTCGTTACATTTTCTGTTCTGTGCTTATGCTGTCTAGCATAAGTATCTCCTGTATTATTTATATTGCGAGCCGAAAAATCGTCATTATTTCAAGTATTCATTTATTTTCTATAGATAGATTTAATCTTTATACAAGGCTAGCTTCTGCCCGCGGCGTCGCCCGCGTGGCCTATAGGAAACGAAGAACATTTTTCATCGATAATTTAACCACCCATTTCACCCTCTTAGGGGGTAGAATTTTGAAAATGCCTTTTTTAGTGGATACCTACACTGTACAAAGAACACGCTCTCCAAGTTTCAAGTCTCCAGAACCAGGTTTAGGCTGTGCGTTGATATATAAGTCAGTCAGTCAGTCAGTCAGGACTTTGAATTTTATATCTATAGATTATTAGAAATCTTTTTCTAATAATCTATAGACTAGTTACTATTGTAACAATATTTGGTAACATCAAACAACTGGTTCTAGGGCTTTTCTTTCATAACCAGACTATTAGGCAAAATATAGTTTATAAGCACCAAATTGAAACATTGAAATCAGTAATGTTAGATCATAATCTAACCTATATTAGATTTCCCTCGTTTCGATGCAGCAGCGATGCAGCGGCTGCGCGCGCCAGACGGCAGCACATCCCCGGCCGGCCCGGGGCCGGGCCAGGTGCCGGGCGGGCTAGGGCCGGGCCCGATGCCGGCCGGGGTGGGACCGGGCCAGATGCAGAGCGGGGTAGGACCAGGGCAGATTCCTGGTGGAACAGAAGCTCCGCGCAGCGCTTTCCCTGCCGCACGTTTCCCTCTACACTGTGCCGGCAGCGAAGACATCAACAGGCAACTCAGAGATCTACTGCAACGGCATCCAGATAAGTGGCCGCAACGTGAGTATGAACAAAAGTCTTGAAACAAATATACTGTTTGTTGAAGTTCGTAATATTCAACATCCTACATAATGCTTGTTGCTCCACACCTTTTTCTTCACTGGGAAAGTTAAGATGTTATCATATCGATCAACAGAAGGTGAGAGTATGGAGGGTGGTGCAGGCCCTGAGGGCCAGCAGTTTAGACCTCCACTGCCAGTGGGCATGCGACCAAGGCACCCAATGCTACCCTCGCAGCGACCAGAACAACATTGTAAGTTGTCACTACTGTTTAGACTATTGTTGATTTCTGTAGATTTGAAATCGTAATATAATCAAATATGGGTTAATGGGAACTTGGTTTTTACAATACAATGGCATCTGGTACCAGCCAAGAGTGATTGTTCAAAGTTTGTGTTTAAAGAGTTCCATGATTAATGTTTTCTGTACACAAGGGTTTTTCACAAATAACGCAGAAAGAATAACTCGATCACACCTTTACTTAGACCTAGATAAAATTTCTGTGAATTATGCTGATGGGATTATCAATATTATAAAACATAAATTATGCCTTGCAGAGGTATCCATAAATATAAATACGCAATTAGCATTTTAAACGTTTGCAGTGATAATGCACCAGCGCATCGTGTCAACAGAAAGTCAAATGCAACAAAATGTGAATCAAGGCCAGGTTCAGCATCAGGTCGTGGAAGCGCAAAAAACTAACGTTATAGTGCAACATAATGGTAAGCTTGCTGTGTAATTTATATCGTGTATGCATGATTTGTTCTAAAAAAGAAACGACCGGGCGTATCTATGACCCATTTTTATTTTATTAAGTTTATATTAGTTTATATTGTGCTTCTTACATTGAAATAACATTAAGGTCCGTATTACAGAACGATGCCCAGTCATCGATCGGTGCTCAAGCAGAGATTTCATCCATAAATTGATCAATTAGTATGAGAAATCTCTGCTCGAGCACCGCTCGATTCAAGAGTTTAATTGATTTGTGCTAAGTCGAGATTAGATTCATACATTGATGAATTTTTGAATGAAATCTAGGCTTTAGCACCTATTCGTGACAACTTAGGTCTGTAATACGGCCATATGACTTTTTGATGTGATTGTTGATGTGTTGATGAATTCTCCATAGTCGTTCTACAAGGTCCCTTAAGACATAAGCAACTTGTTTTTAGGATGGAGTACAATAAAAGTAAATTACTTATCGTTAATGTAAAACTAGTGCCTTACAAATGATGTAATTCACGCACTTATTTTACGTGGTAGTTGCTTACATTTGATAGCATCAAATCTTTTTGTATTACATCAGTAATCTATAGTTTAAAAAATATCTACATTTCATGCATTTAATGTTGAAATTTATTTGCAGTCCATGAACCTAAACAAGAAGCACAGGACCAAGGGACGGATGAAATGGACATGGGAGATATGGAAAAACTTGAGCAAGACACGGGGAACATTGGAGAAGTATGCTATATATACCGTTTTGTTTGTAAAGTGTGGTAATGTATATTATGCTCCTAGAACATGAAAGAAGACTTTCCTTATTCAAAACATGTGAAGACAGGACAGTGTGTCACGTTTGCAAAATTAATCGATTTAGTTTCTGGTTTTGAATTTTCAATAGTAGCTCTTAGCATAGTGGCTATATGCACCTTTCGGCATTTGTCCTCGTAAATTTCAAAATTGTCAGACAAGTAAATGAAAAAAAAATAGTGATCACTAATAATTAACTGTCGCAGGTTGGCGACATTCTCACCGGACTTGGAGGCGAAGATGACGAGGAGCTTTTGGAATCTCTAACAGCGGAAATAGGCGAGCAGTTCAACATACTAGAATACGCTGACCCTGAGCTCGCAGCGTTGAATGACACGGAACATATCCTCGATGGGCTGGAGCTAGCTGATGATGGACTATCGGAGAGACACGCTAAACGAGAGCCTGAGTAAGTGATAGGAGTAGGTATATGCGTATGTCAAATCTCACAAGGCTGCAAATAACTGCTATTGAGTTGTTTTTTTTTTTTTTTTTTTTTTTTTTTTTTTTTTTTTTTTTTTTTTTGTACTTCAAATTTGTCTAGCATTTGACCACGCTCTCACCTGATGGGAAGTGACGATGCGATCGAAGGTGTAGCATGCTAGCCAAGTAAATACCTATTCACTCTTCTCTTGAACACGCCCGGGTCATATTTCGCCGGAAACACAGACGCTGGCGGGGCATTCCATTCCTTAGCCGTTCTAATTAAGAACGTTGAGTCAAATCGCTTGGTACGAATGGGTGGTATTTCGACCACGAAAGGTTGAAAGTTGTAAAGTGACTCAAATTAGACACAGAAAGTCGATTAATAACTATCGATTGAAACTTAAAATAAAACGTGTAATATACAAGTATGTATCTAAAAAAAACATTACTACGGAAAGCAGATTGCATATTAATATGTTTTATTTCATAGGGATGAGCATGAACAACGCCAACAAGACAACAAGATGTATAACGATCTCCAAAAAGCGGTAAAGAACATCGAAAATAAAGCCGAA
Source organism: Ennomos fuscantarius (assembly GCA_905220475.3). Classification (NCBI taxonomy): domain Eukaryota; kingdom Metazoa; phylum Arthropoda; class Insecta; order Lepidoptera; family Geometridae; genus Ennomos; species Ennomos fuscantarius. The sequence continues at coordinate 4,067,073 of HG992031.1, read as the reverse complement.
GTCAAATCAGAGGTCGAAGAGGTTAAGACAGAAATACTAGAGGTTAAACAGGAAGCTCCTGCGACTCCTGGCGTGCCACAGATGTACAGCGATGGTGTACAAAGAGTTATCACTCCAAACCAACAGCTGGCTTTGCAGGTTCGTTAGTACGATAGTTGATTGATGGAATATTTTAGTTTATTTGTTCAAACCACGTAATTTTTTATTTAATTGTTTAAAGAGTAAACATTTGTTTAGAAACCTATGAATTGTAGCTGATAAGTCGTTCTAGCTACAGATTCAAGTTGATCATAATATTATGCTGATAGAGGTGAAATACTGGGAAACAAATGAAGATTACAATATTACCCTCAAGATTTTCTAATGTTATAAAATATTTAAAAAAGATAAAGTCACCTAATTACCAGTTTCGTAAGACATTTTACACGCTTAGACAGGAACAGCGCTAAACGTTAGCGAGGTTAGCCTCTCCTATAATTAAACGTTGGTTTAACAGAATGCAATGCAGGCAATTAAATCAGAAGTGAAGTTGGAAGGCGACGACAAACAACCGCAACAACATCAACAACAGCAACGGCCGTTGTTTTTGCCTTTTGGTAACCAGCAGAGGCTGCAGCTGCAACATCAGGTCAGTTGATAAATATAATATGTGGGCAGGAATGGGTTGAGCGTAGATTGCAACCTATATAACTATAGGCCTTCAGCATGTCCACACCGCGCCGTGTCTGGAACAAGAATGATCCGTAGCACACGAATCGATCCCTTTATATAGCCAGACAGGTAGGGCCGCCATGACAGTTGCCGGTGCTGCCACTGTGATAAATTTAATGCCACCACAGGGTAAATTACGGTGCTCGATCGCTGTGTATAGAGTTTATAACTGGACGTTGCCGCCGTCATATACAAAATCGTCCAATGCTTACTGATTTCAATATTATTTATTTATATTGTATTCTATGTATGTATTTACAAACAAAAAGTATCTAAGTATTGTATCAATTATCGGGTTCCCATAGTACAAGCTTTGCTTAGTTTGGGGCTAGATGGCGCTGTGTGAAATGTCCACACATATTTATTTATTTATTATTTATAATAGAAATAAATACAGACTGTCTCAAATTCACATTCATCCTTTATTATCTGTTTCTTACGTTCTCGTTGATTATGGAATGTTAATGAATAGGGCATTAATAGAAGCAAAATATGCGGGAATCGTGTTCCTATTCAGAAACATAAAGCGCATCTTTACCAAATTTACCAAAATTTGCAACGGATTATTTTTTTCTAGTTTAATATGCATTTCGTGTTCGTTAAAACTTGAGTGGCTAAGTGTTGACGCCTTGTCTTATACTCCACAATCGTTCTACAAGTTGTCTTAAGACATAAACAACTTGTTTTTAGTGTGGAGTACAGTAGCGGACAACTTTCAGTATTTTAAAACAAGCGCTTTACAAGTTTATCTTGTAACTTATGTGCTTGGTTTATCTGGTAGTTGCCTACACTTGTTGTTAAGTTTTTATACAGTGCTAAATATTACTAAACTTACGGTACGCAACTTCGGTGAAACTGCTTTCGTTTTACGCTTTTTAAAATAAATCCTTTTGCGGTTCATTAGATCCATTTATCTTTGTACGTGATGATAATAATAATGACTATGACTTATTTTAACAGTAAAACAAGTTTTAAACGGTTCACGTTTGTACACTGCATTTTTAATATTTAGGCACAGTTACATGCGCCAATGTTCATGGATCTAGTGACTTGACTGACTTTAGAGGATGACTTTTTTATCATCTACCCGCATCTTCAGTCTACCCGTGAACATGGTGCATGTGCAGAAATAGCGAGAGCTCAGAAATGATTCGAATCACGGTAAAGATGCCGTGCTGTATTGTATGTACTGTGTAAAAATGTACTTATAATTTGTAATTATTGCTTTTATTAGTTACTAGCGACCCGCCCCGACTTCGCACGGGTATTTTATTTATATTGTTATATTCTATTGTCTATGTTCATCAGGGAAAATGTAGGATTCTAATGGTGAAAGAATTTTTCAAATCAGTCCAGTAGTTTCAGAGCCTATTCAATGCAAACCAAAAATCAAATCTTTCCTCTTTATAATATTAGTTTATGACGATATTAAAATTCATATATTTAAGAAAGATGATTATCTTAGTTTAAATGTTTTAATAATGTTTTGTTTGGTTGTAGCAGCAACAGCAACAGAGCGTGGTGCAACGAGCGCCACAATTTCAGGGTGTGGCTCAACCGCGACCGCAAATGCAGTTTCCCCAACACAACATGCACTTTACACAGGTACACCATGCAGTATACATACAGTTAAATGTCTATTATTATGACGATCTGTTTTATAAAAAACGAGCGTTTAACATCATCACACGACTGAAGTAAAACTTGTTTATCTCCATCTCTCTTGCCCCTACAGTAATATACGAGACGTAACTCTTTCTTTCTATCTTCACGTTCGGTTCGCCTCACCAGCTTACCCCCAAGGCAAACGTGCGTAAAGAAATATTAACTTTTTTTACTATTAATATTCCCAGGGCTCGGCGTCTGGTGGAAGCGTCAGTCAAAGTGCTGGCGGCGTGCCTTCCAGCGGTATCAATACGCAGAGCATCATCAACGCTATGACAGCACAGGTATAAAAATTGCACGAAACGCCCTCGATTTGAAATAACAAATTGAAACAAATTTTACCAATTTTATACAAAATATAAATATTCTTTATCACCAGACATAACGACAATATAACTTAATAGAAATATAACTTAAACTATATTGATATTCCCGATATTTAAATGTTATACATAGAGTCCAATATTGTAAGCAAAAAAAAATATCCCTTCTGTATTCAGGTTTATAATGAATGAATGAATCATTTATTTGTGAAAAACTTAGCCTAATACACTGTGAACGTGAAAGTATTTAGTTTATTATACAAATATTACATACCTGAAGAACATCTACTTGATAATGATACATATAGTTACTATTATTTATTCTGTGTTAAAGATATGTACTGCTCTGCTACAACATTTAAATTAGTGCGGTATTACATTCAGTAACTTATATTATGAAGTAAAAATAGTGTCATAAATATATATCCAAATATCCAAATAATGTATAATAATATATGTATTGATTTAGTTAAAAAAAAACAACAAACAAATATATAAGTAGATAATGCAGCTTTAAAAAAAAAGAAATAAATAATAATAATAATATGTGTGGACATCTCACACAACGCCATCTAGCCTCAAACTAAGCAAAGCTTGTATTATGGGAACCAGATAACTGATACAATACTTAAATACTTTTTGTTTGCAAATACATACATATAATACCATATAACACCCAGACACAGAACAAACACTTATATGTTCATCACACAAATGTTTGTCCTGGGTGGGAATCGAACCCACAACCCACAGTTCAGAAGGCAGGGTTACTACCAACTGAGCTATTGGGCCAGTCAATAAATATTTAATGATTGAATTGCTGTGTAAGTAAAATTGCACTTTATGGCGTTGTATTTATAGTATGAATTAGTACGTGTTTGTGGAGTGATGGTCGACTGTAATGTATGGTGTGTGGCGCAGGTGCAGGCGGCGCTGGCGGCGGGGCGCTGCATCACGCCGGGCACGCGGCTCGTGGGCGCGGACGGGGCCGTCGGCATCGTGCGCGCCGACCGCTCCGTGGCGCTCAGCTGCCTGCCCTACTCAGGTAGCACTGGCCCCTACCGCCTAACTGTTCTGGGAGTCGGCCGTCCTGCACGCGCCACGAGTGCGAGCAAGAGAGAACACGATTACCATCTCCTCCAGACTTAGACAGCGGTAAAGCCCCTGGGGGTGGATCACGAACCTTTGATTGCAATGCAACAAGAAAATTTTCCACACTAACATCGTATCGTATCGGCATCGTATTATTTTCCAAAACTTGTGTTATTTTCAGTGTTAGTCATAAATTGGTGGCATTTTATTCGTTAAGTGCTGAATTACAGGCATGATTGTGGGAAAGTGGTATAATGATGGTGAAACGTTTCTTTTCGTGTTGTTTCCAAAATTCCATAGAAGCTTCTTGTAAAGTTGCCACCACATTACTAGGAGTATGACTTGACTAGACTTTGACTTAGCTTGATGACTTAGACTGTGACTTGACTTTACACATTATATAATATTAATTGACTTGAAAAAAATATCAATTACTTGACACCGGCTAAATACATAAAAGTGTGGGGCCAAAAAAAAAACAAAAAAAATCTATGCACAGAAAATGCGTATTCAAATTGTGAAATCCATACAAATTTGTGTTTCTATCTGTTGCAATCGAGTTACGTGATCGCTCAGCTTATTTCGGTCAGTCAGTTGGGGACTGCCGGTTGACTTAAACATTTATTTATTGTGATAAAAACGACAAAATCAATTACAATTACCACACAAAATATTTCATAACACTAACAAAAAACAAATCAAGGTAATAAAAGAATTCAATGGGCTATTAAAATAATGTCAAATAAAATATCTTAAGAGTTAATTAGATTAAAATTATTCACTATCACTACAGTATCGGGATTACCCGTATTGCTCCATCGGTCACTCGTGCTAATGCTCACTGGATGGATACCCACAAATTATTCAACTGAACTAAAGCTGACCTTGTAAGCTCACTCCACCGTAACACATTCACGAACAACATGACCCGTATCTATGAGAAAACTTACAAAATAAAATTGATAATAAAACAGCACCAAATTGAGCTCTGCCGTTTTTTACATAAAAGCTAATATTGCAGCGAGCGGCGGGTCCGGCCGGCCGCCCCCTCCGCCGCCGTACCCGGGCACCCTGCGCCAGCCACAGCCGCCGCCGCCGCCATATCCACAGGTAAGCATCTACAACGACCGACACTCTTAACATCCGCGCTAATGTCGTCAGGGCAATGACAATCTGACTGGAAATTTCATTTTTATTTTGTCAAAAATATACGATAATTCACTTAACGATGATTCCCGTGGCACAGAATATATAATAGTACTCCTGTACGTAACACGCGAAATTATTTAAATAAATAACGACTCTTGCTCCGGCACAAAGTGCAATTCAGTTCACACAGTGCTACTGACCTACCTTTATATTCATTCAGAAGGTGCTTTTCTTTCTAAAGCGGAACCCTTGTCTCTTCTACCGACTTTAGGATTGTCTAGGCATCTCTTTATTTAATCTTTAGTGATATCTTTACTTTAATTTGGTTCGACGAACTAGTGATTTTTAGTTTGTATAAGTAATAACTTATAATAGTTTAAACAAACCTTAACAAGTTAGTACACTTTACCTACTCTAGCTATTGGAAAATTCCTAGGTTAGGTATCTATTTGTTTTAAATTAGGTCCAAAGTGTTAGGTAAGCAGAACGGTATTCAATCAAAAAGGAATGGAACTTTATTATGACCAATACAAAATCTATTAAATAGCTAGTGGGTACCTAATTCATTACAATTACAACTAATATACTTACCTATGTCTAACAATCTCGTTCTCATCTACATCTACTACAGTTACAGAGTATTTCAGTGATGGCTTAAATACATCTAGTAGTTCTGCAAACGGTAGACCTCGCGAACACAAACGTTTATGACTAAATTGTGTACAGACTGTGAATAATTACGTCAACAGCCGGAAGAAGTCCACTGCCGAACACAGGCCTACCTTTTAAAACGACACTTTGGATGCTTATCATAGATTTGCCATAAACACAACGCTGGGCAGATTTTAATGTCCCGAAGAGAATGTTGCTGCCCCATTCTCTGGGTACCCCTTAGCAAGCTTTTCAATTTTTTTCAATGGGAAGAAATGGGGTGTTTATATAAAAACCTTTTTTTTTAGAAACTGTGATATGTTGCAATAATTATCGTGTTGTTATTAGACCATAGAAAATTAGAATCAGTCAGTTTTAGAATTGCCTCGACGACATCCGATTATGTTTAAGATTGTGTTAGGACTAAAGCTACAAAAAGCATTCATGAACGATTTAATGAAAAACTAAACTGAATGAAACTTACGAACAGTAATCATACTAATTAAATGAATGCGATAAATAATTAGTTTAATATACATCTTGGAGAATTTTTGAATACATTGTCGTGCATGCAGTAATATTTTTTATCTACGTGTTTTGATGAATTTGTTTTGACAAGCGCCGAGCGCGTCAGGGCAGATTCGCTCGCTTTCAATGTATGGCGTAAGCTTTGGTTCACATTTTCGAGTCACCGTTAGCGATGTTTCCATGCAGAAGGCACCGTTAAACGTGAACCGATAATGATGAACGCCATGAAACGCTTTAATTTTGTATCGATCGCAGATAATGTGATGTTTACGTATCATAATATCCAGAGCAATATTAATTTGTCTGCGCATTGGTGGCGGTTGTTATCGAATGTAAATAATCATGCGAATCAAAATTTAAACATGGCTTGTTTCTTAGACAAGTTGAGATAACTAATATTGCATGGGTATATTGAGTAATCGCCTTCATTTCATACTTAACCAATTAAAAGCAAACTTCGATAATTTCAAACTATAACAAAAGTCTAACATTAGTTGCATAGACGTGATATTTCAATAGAGAAAAATGAATGTCCGACTGGAAAGATCAAAAGTTTGAAAAGTCTTAAACCACTGAAAGTCTAGTTTATGCAATACAATTGCGCCTTAAATAATGTACGCGTATATTTGTTACTGTACCTATGAGTACTGAAGCGCGTATGAAATGGAGGTTAGGTACGGCATACGGCATACGGACCCCGACTGCGGAGTACAGGCGTGTTGTTTGCATGTCGGTGGTTGACGGTTGGCGGCAGGCGCCCTATGAGGCCGCGGACGCGTGGCCCGACTGGCTGCAGCGCCGGCCACTGCTGTTGCAGGTCAGACGCACAGCACGTTACACCCCCTTCTCCTCTCCTCACCCCTCTACCCTCCGTCACACCAATCTAGAAGAAACTTCATCCAGGGCTCTTTTAATTACGGTAAACTTATGGGATTCTTACAAACCTACAGTGTTTATTTTCAGATCTCTTCAGCTTTACAAATTAGAACAAGGTTTGCCTTGATCACTCTAAACTGTTTGGTATCTTCTACCTCTACCTAATTTGAAATAAATGTAAAATAATCTTCAGTGTTTTCTAAACTTCCATGGTTGGTGTAAACGACGCACCATGCATGCAACCTCCTTGGCACAGCGGCTGTATATGGCCTTTTTTGATTGACGTATATACTGCAGCAGGACAGGCATCCTTATCATGATGTATAGCGTGAACACGTTCTAATGTCTCTTCGTTGACTGACATTCCAGTTGGCTCATTCGGCCAATGCGCGGTGTCCTGTTGTAAAAATTCAGGGCCGCGAAACCACAAACTATCGGTGCTCAAATCTACGTTCAACCGTTTTGTCGCTACATCAGCGATATTCTGTTTGGTGGGTACATAATGCCATTCTTGAATATCGCTGAGGCTATCTATCTCTCCTAAGCGGTTAGCGACAAAAGTTTTGTAATTTTTTATGTTGTCGCGTATCCAATGTAACACAGTTGTGGAGTCGGTCTTTTTGGCCCAATTGATGTTGCACAAGGTAGACAAAGGGTCAAAAGGTACGGAGTGTTGTTTACTTGTATGACCATACGAGCCATACACATTGAAATGGTTTCATCGCTGACAACAGACTCGCTTATAATGGCGCTCCGACGCATGGCTTCGAGGCGTGGTTGGCCACGCAAAATATTGTCAGATAATGGCACTAACTTAAGAGGCGCAGAAAGTGAGCTTAAGAAGTCGCTTAAAGAACTTGACACGGAAAATCTAAAGGACCAATCTACAAACCTTGGAGTTGACTGGTTTTTTATTCCTCCAGGAGCGCCCCACATGGGGGGAGCTTGGGAGCGTTTAATCCGAAGTGTTAAAACAGCATTGCGAGTAATACTCAAGGAACGAACTCCAAGAGAAGAAGTGCTGATAACTTTGCTCGCTGAAATAGAGAATATGGTTAACAGCCGTCCTCTTACTCACGTGTCTGTGGATCACAGAGATATGGAAGCATTGACGCCAAACCATTTTCTTATAGGGTCGTCTTCTAATTTACCAGCTCCAGGGGCATTCAACGACAGCGATCTATATCTACGACGTCAGTGGCGTACGGCACAAAGGTTGAGCGATATGTTTTGGCAGCGATGGGTTAAAGAAGTGTTGCCAACTTTAATTCCTAGAACTAAATGGAATCGTGAAGGAAATCAGATTCAGATCGGCGATGTTGTACTTATATGTGACCCGGCTGCACCTCGTAATACTTGGCCAATGGGCATAGTCGAGAAGGTGTATCCTGGTACTGATGGTAGGATTAGGGTGGTAGACATACGGACTCAGAGGGGTGTGACTAGGAGACCAGTGACTCGCGTAGCAATACTTCCCGTCAAGGATGAGTGTCGCTCTCTCCCGCCACTGGGGGGAGAATTGTAAACGACGCACCATGCATGCAACCTCCTTGGCACAGCGGCTGTATATGGCCTTTTTTGATTGACGTATATACTATGTGTCAGTTAGGAGAAAAAGGTCATATACAGCCGCTGTGCCAAGGAGGTTGCATGCATGGTGCGTCGTTTACAGTTGGGATTGTAGTCGAAAATTAAGATTAATTTGAATTGGTGTAGTTTTAAATCTTTGAATTTTAAACTTCCATTAAAATATATTCACAGTCATGATATCGGAATAATCTGCGATATATAGCATATGAAGTATTCCTGAGCAATCGTCACCATTTTTCCTTCCTATCCTATGTCCTCTCTCTCACCTCTCTTTTTTCTAGGTGTCCAAAAACTTCCTTAGTTTAGAATGTTCCACAGATATAGGGCCTTGTTACCGCTAACCACCTTTACGTATCTGTTTATACGCTTCTTACTTTGCTCGCTGCACGCATGCGTACTCGACTAACCTTTGTACATTTCAGCATCTTTCCTAACACAGAACACTAATAAAACTACATAAAATAATGAGATTGAATACTAAATAAAAATAATGACAGCCTTTTTAATGTAATTCAGATTGAGCTAGGTTTTAGTTTGCCTGTCTCATCTTGCCGAGTAAATAGCTGCGGTGGTGGAAGGTTTATGGTGGTTCTTCTGGTAATGGGTAGAAATTGTCCGTTTTACTTTGATGATTTTCATTTATTTGAGTTTTAAAAGACTAGGATACTGGTTGATATTAGTAAAACATGTTGGCATTATATAATTTGATAACTACACAAGAAACACGTCTTCTGTCTCTTTCTTTCCTATTCAGTACACCAGATGATTATAATTTATTTGCGATTAAAAGTACAGTTTAAAAATGTACCTTTACATCGATATTAAATATTTGGCACTGCATTGTAGATGTCTCTAGCTATCAAAATTAGTAGTATTTTGCACCAATACCTTAGTTAGTCTGTAGTATGCAGTCAGAAACCAAATACCTGTCTTCACTAGTTTTGAAATTATTGATGTCAATGCCGAGCTGAGTATATTTAGCAATTTTATTTTGAAGTAGTTCATTGTAAAATTTCTCCAAGAAAAGCTAGGCCATATGTTTATTAGGATTTCGAGCTATGCCAAAAGTCATTACGATCGGTACTCCAAGATGAGACAGGTGATTAAAAATATAAATTAAAATACTAAATTAAAAAAAAAAATCATGCTCCATTAAGTTAATAAAACTATCAATATAAATTCTCGCAATCAAAAGTAACTTCACCATTAACGAAAATCAAAACCGTACGAACGCTACCCGCGACGAAGTCAACGGTGGCGGACGACGGCGCCGCTCGGACGGCGCCGTCAGATATCGTAATTTAACCGTCAGAACGTAAACCAGGAGCAACCGTTGCTTCTCGAGGAGCTCCTGGAGCAGGAGAAACGGGAGCAGGAGCGCGAGGGCGGCGAGTGGGCGGCGCCCGCGGCCGCCGCGGCCGCGCCCGCGCCGCCGCCCGCCGTGCCGCTGTACGCGGGCGTGGCGCCGCCGCCGCCGCCCGCGCCGCCCGACCGCGCCGCCGCCGACGCCGACCACCACGCGCGCCTGCTCTACGAGCAGTGGCTCAAGAAGTTCCACGCGTTCGCGACCGACCAGCAGCGGTACTACGAGGCCGAGGTGCAGAAGCTGCGCAAGATCCGCAAGGTGAGCCGTAGTGCGCTTCCGTGTCGTGAGCTTGTAGCGTAGCCGCGTCCGCGCCCGCGCGCCTCCTCCCGCCCCGCCCCGCCCCCGCCTCTACCGCCCTCTCCCGTTGCAGTCGCTGAACAGCAAGCAGCGCCAGCTGCGCAAGTCCGGCAACGAGCTGATGCCCAACGACGCGGCCGAGCTGCAGCGCGTCTCCACCGAGCAGCAGGCGCTGCAGAAGCACCTCGAGGCCGCCAGGAAGCAGGCGCGCCAGCACAGCATGCTCGTGCAGGTGAGAACGCTCGCGGCGCCGTGTGCCGGTGGCGCGTGCGAATCGACCCAACCGAGTCTCAAAATACGTGTCGTTCTTTCCAGGAGTATGAAACGAAACAGCGGCAGCAGAATCCACAGCTGGCGCAACAAACGATCATAAGTCCTCAGGGCCAGGCCGCGTTCACCCAGAATCAGAACATAACGCAAACGCAGCAGCTGCAGCAGCAGCCGCAGATGAGTCGTCCGATGCAAGTGGGAGTGCAGCAGCAGACGTTGATCCGCACGCAGCAGGCCGTGCTGGGCGCGGACGGGCAGCGCATCGGGCTGGTGACGTCGCCGCTGGGGGCGGGGCGCCTGCAGCTGCAGGGCGGCCGCACGCTGGTCATCGAGCAGACGGGCGCGCCGCAGCAGCTGGCGCGGCCGCGCGCGCCGCCGCCCGCCCCGCGCCCGCCGCGCCCCGCCATGTCGCCGCTGCACGTGCAGTCGGCGCAGTCGCCGCTCCACTCGCTAGCGCCGCAGTCGCCGCTGCACCACCTCGCCTCGCCGATGCAGTCTCCGCTGCACTCGCAACAGTCGCCGTTGCACCACACGTCGCAGTCGCCGCTGCACCCGTCCACGCAGTCTCCCCTGCATGCGCAGCAGTCGCCGTTGCATTCGCAGCAGTCTCCGATGCACGTGCAACAGACGAACCTGCCCCAGCAATCGCCGATGCATCCGCAGCAGTCGCCGATGCATGCGCAGCAATCACCGATGCATCCTCAACAATCGCCGATGCATCCGCAACAATCACCGATGCATCCTCAGCAATCGCCGATGCATCCTCAGCAATCACCGATGCATCCGCAGCAGTCTCCGATGCATCCCCAGCAATCACAGATGCATCAGCAGTCTCCAATGCACCCGCAGCAGTCTCCGATGCATCCGCAGCAGTCCCCTATGCACTCGCAACAAAGTCAGATGTCGCAGCATTCACCGATGCACTCGCATCAGTCGCCGATGCATTCTCAGCAGTCGCCGATGCATATGCAGCAATCGCCGATGCACATGCAACAGTCTCCGATGCAATCTGCGATGTCGCCGCAGCATTTCCTGCAACAACTGCAAGCCCAACGAACAAGTCCTCAGTTGCCTACGCCCAGTCGGAGCCCTCAGGTTACAATACATTGCATAAATTATATTGATAAATACGTTTTATATATTTTGAATGTCATTAATAACATTGTGCTTTATCAACAGATTTATCAACAATCTCAAATTCAAAGTCCGGTTGCCTCGAACTCACCGCAATTGCAAAATGTAAGTTTAATGAATGCGTCATTGTTACCGTATTGCCGTAGTAATATATAGTTTTTTTTTGGGCTCCACACTTTTGCGTATTTAGCCAGTGTCAAGTAATTGATAATTTTTCAAGTTTATTAATATGTATATGTGTCAAGTTAAGTCACAGTCCAAGTCATCAAGTCAACTCATAATCTAGTCTAGTCTAGTCAAGTCATACTCCTAGTAAAGTGGTGGCAACTTTACCAGAAGCTTTCTTCTTCTCTTCGTTTAATGGCCTGCTATCGCTTTTTAGCGATAATTCTGCCAATGTCAAGTGAGGAATATTGTACGGTTATGTCATGTCATAGTCTTATTTTGTCAGACAAAATGCCACAGTAAAATGGTGGATATTTTACCGAAGGCTTTAGGGAGCCTTAAAGAGAAAACGAAAAGGCATGGTTTTAAAACTTAGAACCATTTGCCAACACTCACCACAAGCTTTTATGGAATTTTAGAAACAACACGAAAAGAAACGTCATTATACCACTTTCCCACACTCATGCATGTAATCCAGCACTTGTAAAAGCGCTAAAAATGGCCTATTTGCAATAAATATTTTGACTTTGACTTAACGAATAAAAGCCACCGATTTTATGCACTAACACTGAAAATAACACAAGTTTTGGAAAATAATACAATGCGGTGACACGATGTTTTTCGTTTTCTCTAGCCTTGTGTAGGTCGCGAACGACCTAGTTCAGAAGAGCGCTCCTTTGTGCGAACTACGCAAACTAGGTATCGGTTGCGTCTGATTTTAGTTCGTTCGTTCTTTGACCGACCGACTAGCGGCGAGCGGCGAGAGCCGCGCTCCCCAGCGCGCCGCGCTCCGATGTGCGTGTCGTGACTCGCGAGCGGGAGAGAGAGCGATGATCATACATATCATTCTTACTTAGAATATATTATATATCGACTACATAAATGCTGGTTAATTTTAAAGACTTTTTTCACTTTAACAAACATTAAGAATACCTACATAGTTTTCATAAATACTTACTTAATATGTTCATCGAAACTAAGTACCTATATCATATTTTTAGTAGGTACTTACCTAGTCTAATATTGTTATATCATTACCTAAGTAGACTGAGTACCTATAGGTACTAATAAAAAAACGTTTTTTCTTAAATACCATGCAATGCCATTAAATTAATAAATAAATATGCAAATGTGTAGTTATTACAACAGAAGCTATAACAATTTATAAACAAAATGGAGCATAGATATAACTACAGCTCTATGGCTGTTGCGAATCAAGTAGGTCGCTCCGGAGATCGCTGAGAGCAATCGTCTTACCCGCTCTCGGTCCTGCCGCGAACTAGTGAACTAGAAGAACGACCTAGTTCACTAACGACCTGCGAACTAAAAGGAGCGCTCCCTGTCGCGAACTAAAATGCGCAAGGCTAGTTTTCTCCCTAAAACTCCTGATATATAGTTATGGATACGGCGGATGCTATATACATAATGTTATTACAGTCGGACTACAACTCGGGCAGGTTCCCGCGGCCGGCTCCGGGATGCTCGCCGCTGCCGGCGCGCTTCGCTCGCCCGCCGCATCACCAGCAAGGTTTTTTTTCTTAATGTTTTGGCTCCACACTTTTGTGTATTTAGCCAGTGTCAAGTAATTGATAATTTATCAAGCTAATGATATTTCACGCAAATATGTGTCAAGTTACAGTCGAAGTCATCAAGTCAAGTTATAGTCAAGTCATAGTCTAGTCAAAGTCATACTCCTAGTAAAGTGGTGGCATCTTTACTTGAAGCTTCTATGGAGTTTTGAAAACAACACGACAAGAAAAGTTTCACCATCATTATACCATTTTCCCACACTCACGCCTGTAATCCAGCACTTAACGAATAGAATGCCACCAATTTTATGCACTAACACTGAAAATAACACAAGTTTTGGAAAATAATACAATTCGGTGACGCAATCTTTTTAGCTTTCCCGCCAAAAACTCACCAGCTAGGTTATATTCACTACAACAAGGGTACACACGACTGAAGTAAAACTTCTTCAGTCTCATAACAATACATGGACTAAGTGGAGGTTTAAGCCTGGACTAAGTAGTCCTAGTTTGTTACGGTACTAAGTAGTTAGACCTTGACTTTATTACAGTTTTGTAGTCTACAAAACTGTAATACAGTCAAGGTCTAACTACTTAGTACCGTAACAAACTAGGACTACTTAGTCCACGTTTGGAATAAAACGGCTATAGTTTAGCTCCATCTATCGGCTTTGTTTAATGTTAATGTCGCCATCTTGGCAATTGTAAATTGTCATTTTACCGGACATACCAACATAATAATACAAATTATTAACTGTGTAATGTGACGATGGAGATCTACGTGAACCAACTTCAACTTCCGTTCGCCTCGCATTCAGCAGCTCCCACGCTTTACTCCCCAAGTCAAGAAAAGTAGAAAAGCCGTGCGTAAAGAAGTTTTACTTCAAAAACAAAATTCATATAAAGCTCTAAATTAAAATGTAATCTCAAAAGCAAAGAAAATAATTTGCTCAAAAGTATTGTACTTTTGTACTTGGCACCTTTTCCTGTTTCATTCCTAATTTGTAAATTTAACTATATATTTGAAGGTATGAGAGTCGGGGGACCTTTTGGAGGAAGACAGCAGACCTCGCCACTCGGAAGTCCACAACCTATGCCATCGCCCGGAAACCCTGCTAACGAGATGGCGGTATGTATTATTATCGTTCAGACTGTATATCAATTATGAAAAATGTGCTATTCTGATAATTGAGTACACGGTGGAATTTAATTCACTCTTTTCCTTAAACGTATGTACTCAGACTGTGCCATAGAATATTCGTACAAGGTCCAATTAAAAAGAAATAGATATTGTTTTAGTATTTAGTGCCTCTTAAAATAACTGCATGACAGCCGAAATGTCTATTTAACGGGACACACAACGCGGGCACCAGCTGAGTGCTTTTTAAATGTTTCGTAGGCAATAAAACACCTGCTTTGTTCAATGTCACAAGGCTTTTCTTTAGAAATAAAATTTGCTAATACCTAGATTTAAGTTTTATTTCATAAGTGCTTTTTTTATTTAGTTATATCATATACTGAATATATTCTGAAGACATGCTTTAAAGGAAAAGAACGATTAATTTCCACCTTGTATATTGCTGCACGCTATCTTCTAGGTGCGCATCCTTTCTAGCGTCCGGCTAGCCTAGGTACAAGCGGTGGGTTCTCGTTCGGGGGATGTCACTTACTGGAGTGCGAAGGATTGAGGCGGTGTCCCTTTCTCCAAGGGCGCCACCAGTCTACTCACTGGAATTATTAATATTACGAAAAGAAAGGCCGTAATCACCTCAATAATTATAATTTTTCTCTACAAACAGTTCACATACTAAGGTTACACTATTACATACAACAAACAGAACAGATTAGATTAGTTTGTGTATTTTGCGAAGACATGCCCAAACACTCGGTCCGAGGGAAATGTAGAGCTTGGTTCGGAGAGACCGTTTTGTTGATAAGTTGACTGCAGCTCATACTTGTGATGAGTCTGCGCTTTTATATTATACTTTTTATGTAAAAAAATTCACAGTATGATCCTTTTAAGAATTTCATTTGAGCACATAGTACATGGAATAGTCTATATGGTATATGGGTCTATGGTATCCTAGCGGATTTAGTTTCGGAGATATCAGATGTGATCGCTTTGCCCCCGAATGTATTCATTGAGTTTAGTTGAGATAACCCGATTACAGAACATTGATACCAATGCAACGGGAGAAATTTAATTCCTAATTTGTAAATTTATTTGTATTTAAAGTTCCAAATCCATAAAAATTGTGTTGCACCTCGCGCGTCTCCGCTAGGCCGTCTCCGTGAAATGTGTGATCTATAAATCGTTATTGGTTCTATTCCATTTAATTGAAATCCGAGTGTTGCTACATGAACCGTTTTGGTATGTGCCGCCAGCGGCAGCAGATGGTGGCGCGGCAGCAGTACAGCCCGATGGGCGGCGCGCCCGCGTCCCCCTCCGTGGCGCGGTCCCCGCACGTGGCGCGCACGCCCACCCCCGCCGCGTCCCCCGCGCCCCCCGCGTCCCCCGCGCCCGAGCACGGCGGCGGGCACGCGCTGGCCGCGCCCTTCCCGCCCGGCTACCGGTACGCGCGGGCCGGCCTGCGCGGCGGCGCGCCCCCGCCCCCGCCGCTGTGGCCGCCCGACGACCGCCGCCGGCACATCACGAAGGTCTCCATCCTCAAGCGGCGCCGCTACGCCGGCAAGACCCCCGCCGCCGACGACGACGCGCCCGACGACGAGACGCCGCGCGACCGCGCCGAGCGCATCGCCACCGAGGAGGACTTCGAGGAGCTCATCGACGGCGGCGCGGCGGACGAGCCCGAGCCGCCGCCGCCGGCGCCGCGCACCGAGACCGCCACCAAGACGGTGGCCGTCATCAGCCTCTCCACCGGCAAGCCGCCGGCCGCCGCGCTGCAGCAGTACAAGCTGGTGGGCCCGGCGCGCCTGCCCGTGCTCGCGCACCCGCACCAGGCCACCAAGATCCTCGACGACGTCGCGCAGGCGACCGTCGCCTCCGTCTCCATCGCCAATCAGACCATCTCGGTGCCGGTGCTCAAGAACCTTGCGGTTCCGGGTGGCGGACGCCCGCAGCCTAAGAAGCCGCCGAGCGCCGCTGGCGGGCCGCAGCCGCTCGGCTCCGTCATCGGCGTCATCTCGTCGGGCGGCGCCGGCGGCAAGGTCGCCGTGAGTCCGGTGATCACGCTCGCCGCCTCCGCTGCGTCGCCCGCGCGCGTACCGATCTCGATGCTCGCGCAGCACCAGGTTAAGCAGAAGATCGTGAAGACGCTCGAGCGGCCGATGGCGCTGTCGCTGGGCGGCGCGAAGCTCTCCAGCCTGGCGGTTTCTCACGATGCCACGCTGCCTGCGAAGATCTTCCAGGACGAGGCGGCCTCGCCGGAGGGAGGCGCCGGCTCGAGTGAGGGCCCGCGACGCGCGCGAGACCTCGACATCGAGACCGAGATCAGCCGCCACACGGAGCTGCCGCACGCGCTGCGCCTCCCCGAACGCGCGCCGCTGCCGCTCGGCCGCGCCGACATCAAGAGTCCCGACCCCGTCCCGGAGAAGATCCCCGACAACATCATGGAGGGCGACGACGACGACCGCCCCGAGGAGGAGGCGCCGCGCGACCTGCTGCTCGCGTACGCGCGCCCCGAGCCGCCCGCCCCCGCCCCCGCCCCCGCGCCCGCGCGCCGCGACGACACCGTGGCGCACACCATCAAGGCGATCGCGAACCAGACGAAGGCGATATCGTACGCGAACGCGGCGGCCGAGCCGGGCGCGGAGGTAGCGCAGGAGTCGGTGCAGATCTCGATCCCGTCCCCGACGCCCTCGCAAGAGCGCTACCTGGATGACATCACGATGCGGGAGCACGCCGCCGAATCCGCCGACGCCGAGCGCAAACGCGTTGAGAGCTTCGAGGACATGCTGTGCATGCTGGAGAACATAGATGAAGCGGACGGGTACAAGCAGGCGCGCGCTGCGGCACGCCCCCCTGCGCCCGCCGCGCCGCGGGCCGCGCACAAGGAACCCGAGGGGCCGGCCTACAAGCGCGAGCCCGAGCGGCAAGCGGCGGCCGCGGTGCCGCAGCTGTCCCCGTTGTCGCAGCCCGCCGAGCTCACCTCCACTATGGCCAATGTATCGCAACAGCTGCGAACGATAATGTCCTCGCTGAACCAGCACGCCCAGAAGATCGAGACCAACGTGATCCGAAAGAGCGGCGATAGCACGGCACCGACGCAGGTCAACTTCGAGAACCTGCTGCCCTCGTCGAAGGTGGAAGTGGCGACGTCGAGGCCTGCGCCCTCTCCTCGCATGGACAAGCCGCCGCCGCCGCAGCCCAGCGAGCCGCTGCCGATGAGTGCAGCGCACGTGCTCGGTTCGCGTATAAACACGCTGGCTGCGATGGCACAGATGAGAAAGTCTCCGACGATGTCGCCCGTCAACTCCCCCGTGATGCAAAATCCAATGATGAAGTCTCCGGCGCAGTCCCCGCTGCTCGCCCCGGCCGGGTACAACCCTGAAGACGTAGGGCCGACATCTTCCGCCTCTCAAGTAATACAGATGCCGGCGCTGTCGCGTATCCAGTGCAGCTCCACGCCGCCGTCTATCATTCACTCGAGCAACACCATCACAACGAGCATAAACTCATTTCAGAAGAGCCAGGCCATCCCGACTAGCATTTTAGGCCACACGCTGCTGCAGCCAACGCGGCAGATGAACATCAGTAACCTGCCGGCCAACCTACAGTTCAGTCAGCAGAGCATCAGCTCCAGCCAACCACCCGCTTTAGTGATGACTTCGAGACCCCTTATGTCCAAGGAGGTCCCTCCGAACGTGACGGTCCGCGCCCACACGATAGTCAGCCCAGGCATGGCGCAGCAGATGCAAGGGAAACAGGCGCCCGGCGGCTCGATAAACTTCATAAACACCTCGAAACTCCTCCACACGCAGCTGACATCGCCTCTGAAGAGATCAAAGTCGACGGATGAACCCAAGAGCGAAGTAATAGTCGGCCACATCCAGCCGACCAAGAGGCACAGCGTCGAGGCCGTCGTCGTCAAATCGGAGCCGATGGAAACGGAAGATCCCAATGCGGCAGGTGCCGTAGACGCTGCGGGGAACAAGATCCCAGGTGCAGCCAACCAAAAAAACAACGATGAATCGCAGAACGTTCTGTTGAAGCAACTGCTGCAAACGTCGACTGCTACGACGACGGCGGTGCCTGCGCGCAGCATGACGATACAGCGCACCGCGCCCGCGCTCGGCACCATCCCGTCGCTGGAGGCGCAGCTGGCGCGGCCCTCCATCCCGCCGCCCACGATGACGCTGGCGCACGACGTGGACATCTGCAAGAGCACGCGGCACGCGCCGACCGTCAGCGCGTCCTTCCCCGTGCGCCCCACGCATACCGCCGTTCCCACATCAACGATATCCGCGCCCCACATGCAAACCACTCAGTCCCTGATGGACGTACGCAAACCGCCGATGAAGATCGTCACAACAAAGGAGGAAGATCGCACCCAGCCGCACGTCATCCACGCGCCGCTTCCCGAGACCTCGCCGACTATGAAGTCGATGCAGATGTACCCGATGAGTGTCGAAAACCAGCAGATCCACCAGGCGGTCAAGAAGGAGATTGTGCAGCCGCAGCAGAGCCCGGTCCATCGGCCCTTCACTCCCATGGACGTGAAGAAGGAGCTGCTAGATGAGAGCTCGCAGCAGTCCGCCACGTCTGGTGTCTCCACGGCCTCCGACCAGGGCAAGCTGGACCAACCCGTGAAGGAGGAGTTCCCCGAGACCGGCCCGATGGACTCGACGTCGGAAATCAATGCCCCTGAAACTCCATCCGAGGCTAAGAAACGAAAGCGGCGGGAGTACCAACAGAAGAAGCGAAAGCAAATGCAGATGAACATGAAAGCAGCAGCAGAGAACAGTTTAAACGCCACCAACGCGAAAAAGAGACCGCGCAAGGGCTCCAGATATGAAGAAGATTACGATACGTTCATTGACAATCTGATGGCTCAGCTAAGGTTGTTACCAACGATGCAAATTCAAGAACCAGCGTTGACTACTAATTTTGCAGTCTGTCCGCTATTCGGCTCCGGCGATTTAACAAAATTCAAAAGCAAAGAGTACGATGTGTTGAAAGGCGATTTAACGGGAGAGTTTGGTAACGCAAAGATTCCAAACGTAGCAGACTATTATAACACCAAACCTTTCGGAGACGAGGAACCACTGCCTGAGAAACCGCCAGCGTCTACTCAAAGAGGTTTCTACGACCAGGAGTTCCAACCGATCACGTTTGATGAAGATCCAGAAGATAAGAAACTTGATTTTATCTGCAAGGAGAGAGATACGGACACTCCCGACAGTATCGTCAGCTGTTCTAGTCCTGAATGTTTAGAGATTGAACCTCTCAATAGGTTCCCTGGTCTCAAGCTTATCGATGACGAAGATGAAGACGAAGATAGCGATTCTGCTTCCGGACGCATATCGCCGATTATACCGATTATCGCACCTGTACCTATTAGATTGAAACCTGTCTCATTGTTCCAAGTAAAGGAAGAAGATGGAGGTCAGAAAACTTTGAAAAATTTCGATTTGGATTCGCCAAACAAACCCAAAATGTTAGATTCTCCAGGCAGTACAGAAAGCAATGAAAATGTCACTGTAACGCTAACATTGACTTCGGGTGCTGCGGAGGATATTCTCGGAGTTTTGAAAGAACTCGCTGGCATTTTGCATATACCGCCTCCTACGGCGTACCAGATTGTTGAGAGAACGGCTACACCCCCATCTCACAAACTTGGACTTTACAGATCTAAAGGCAAAGATGGCAAAGAAGGTACACCTATTGACATTCAGAGCATTTTGAATGGTGCAGCAAAATTCTGCCGACACTGTGACGTTGTTATTTTGGATTCCGTAGTAAGAGCTAAAGCGTCCGAGTTCCCGCTTCTAACAGCCAATAAAGGAAAAGCGGGAGAAATCCTCTGCGATAGCGATTCAGAACTATACTTCTGTAGTGCACAGTGCTATGAGAGATTTGCTTGGCGTCCCACAAACATCATTCTCGACGGAAAATCTAAGACCATAGTCAACAAAGACGACAACAAATCCGACAATGACACTAATCTGTCGAAAGATCGCGATGATTTCGACACCGCTTCAACAGAAAGTATGGAAACGGATGATTTGGACATCAAACCTGATATCAAAGACGAAAAGATGGATCTATCGTTCATGGACTCATTAGACAACGATGAGTTGATGAAAGAAGTAGGTGACGATGTGAGCGCATTAGACGAAGACTTGAAGAGCGAACAAGACGACAAAAGCAACCAAAGTACAGAGAAAGAGAAATATCGAGGCGTGAGATACAAAGCCTGGTCTCCAGGCTGTATCGGTCCACCGGTGAAATACAAGCGACCGACTGATAGGGAATTAACTGAGCTAGTATTCCGAACCGGCGTTGCAATAATGCCGGTAACAAACGAAGATTCTAGACGTTGCGAGTTGTGCGGGATTCAAGGCGACGGAGTCGCGGACGGCGTATCGCGACTTCTGAACTGTGACGTCGACAGATGGGTGCATTTGAATTGTGCGCTTTGGTCCGAAGGAGTTTACGAGACTGTGAGCGGAGCATTAATGAACGTGGAGACTGCACTGGCGGCTGGTTCCAACGCCACATGCGCGGTGTGCCGGAGGCTCGGAGCGACCGTGCGGTGCTTCAAGGTGCGGTGCGGAAGCATTTATCATCTGGGATGCGCGGTGAAGGAAAACTGTGTCTTTTACAAAAACAAGACTGCTTTCTGCGCATCTCACGCCCCTAAGGTGAGTTTGTCATCAAATTTGCTTAAACTTTTGTTGATTTTATTTCAATTTCAATTTCAAAAATCTTTATTTTTCATCAATAAATCCTAAGTACATAATCTAGTGTACATTAATTAATGCTAGATATGACTACAATTTATATTTAATAAATTTTTAAAGCATTTCACTTATGGTAAAAATTTATGATACAATATAATATATTAAGTAAGACAATGCATGAAATCCGAGATAAAATCATAGTAGATGTCCTATATATACCAATATATACTTTTGTTTGCTTTAGTAGATACCATAACAATTGCAAAAGGTAATAAAATAATATTGTTATTTTTTTATATGTTGATTTTATTGATTATGTTCGAAAACAATAACATTATTTTATATATATTCCAGAACGAGAAAGATAACGAGCTTACAACACTAAGCGTACAGCGACGCGTGTACATTTCGCGCGACGAACAGCGCCAGGTGGCTTCAGTGATGCTACATTCCGATACGAACCACCTGATCCGCGTGGGAGGGCTCATCTTCCTGAGCCCCGGGCATCTGCTGCCGCATCAGCTTGCTGCCTTCCACACGCCCAACTATATCTACCCAATTGGGTATAAAATTGTGAGTGTTCTATGTGCTTGGTGTTCTTTTTTACCTCAAACTTGTCTAGCATTTGACCACACTCTCACCTGATGGGAAGTGACGATACGATCGAAGGTGTAGGTAGCATGCTAGCAAAGAAAAAGTGATTTTTATTAATTTATCTTAGGAAAACTGGCAGCTTGTTGTATCAGGTTTAACTGGAAGATAATGCTCTATAGCATTAAGTTCGTCTATGTACCTTTAATTGTTGTTGTTTGTGCAACAAATAATTTTCTATATCAGCTTTGGAGTTTATAGAAGGCATGCATTTCCATTTCCTTCTCATTAATGTAACCTACTTAAGTTTGTACTTTTTGCTCTCTATTTTTAATATGGAATTTTATAAAATATAGTAAAGCCGTAATTGGATGTAAGTTGTAGTATTTTTTAAAATTATGCTGCTTTACCACAGGCCTTTTCTAGGTCCGTGCTTATTTTTTAATATACTACTTAAATATTTGTTAGTTGTGTTATTATTATTATTTTTTAACAAAATCTACAGGCGGACTTATATACTTTTTTTTCTTTTTTTTGACACTAAATACTATTAATTAAATTACCTTAAGATCTGTAGATTTTGTGAAATAAACAAATAAAATAAAATGCACGCAAATCAATTTCAGCATAAACCGTTTTGAGTATATTCGTTTTATGCTTTTTGAAAGAAACACTTTTTGAGAGTGCAGATTTCGATGTGTATCCAAATTTTTAATAACATAACTCTCATTAGAAGAAGTTATTTTTAAAAAATCATTCAAGAACGCTCCCTATTTAAAATCTTCGTAATGTTTCGGTTCCTTGTCACTATTTCAATATCAATAGTGTAAAAGATAATATAATATAATAATAAATAATAATAAATATAATAATATGTGTGGACATTTCACACAACGCCATCTAGCCCCAAACTAAGCAAAGCTTGTACTATGGGAACCAGATAACTGATACAATACTTAGATACTTTTTGTAAATACATACATAGAATACAATATAACACCCAGACAAAGAACAAACATCGATGTTCATCACACAAATGTTTGTCCTGTGTGGGAATCGAACCCTCGACCCGCAGTTCAGAAGGCAGGGTCACTAGCAACTGAGCTATCGGGCCAGTCAAACGAAACATTGGTCCGCTAACTCGTGCACGTGTCCGAAGGTCCGGTTCTACTGGTCGATGGTGCGCGCCAACGGGCGCTGCCGCTACCTGTGCTGGGTGTCGGAGGACGCGGGGCGGCCGCGCTTCCACGTGCGGGCGCAGGACGAGCCCCGCCACGAGCACAGCGCCTCCACCGCGCGCGCCGCCTGGGCCGCCGTACGTACGGGGCTGCTCGATACTGTCCATACTTCACGTGTTTAGAAAGAAAGAAAGAAAGAAAGAAAATACATTTATTCACAACATTACATTTTTATAAATAGGCATTTACACAAAACAAATCACACGAAAAAAAAGGAGAAACTAAAATATATAATGTTGCGTGATGTCATGATGTAGGTCCCGACTCAGCATGCAATTAAGGTCGCAAGACCTTAATAACTGATTTTCAGTCGGAACCCATATTCACTATACCCAATTTGAACCCATATTTACTATATTATATTTTTTTTTTCGAGGAGTTTTGGCGGGAAAACGAAAAAGATCGTGTCACCGCATTGTATTATTTTCCAAAACTTGTGTTATTTTCAGTGTTAGTGTATAAAATTGGTGGAATTTTATTCGTTAAGTGCTGGATTACAGGCATGAGTGTGGGAAAGTGGTATATTGATGGTGAAACGTTTCTTTTCGTGTTGTTTCCAAAACTCCATAGAAGCTACTGGTAAAGCTGCCACCACTTTACTAGGAGTATAACTTGACTAAACTAGACTATGACTTGACTTGATGTCTTGGACATTGACTTGACTTGACACATACAACATACATTATGTATAATATAAAAGAACTTGAAAAAATTATTACTTGACACTGGCTAAATACACAAAAGTGTGGAGCCAAAACTAAAAAAAAAATATATTTTCATTTTTTACATCAGCATTGGATTTATTTCATTATTTTTATATTCATTATTTATTCAGGTGTGTTTATAGGTGTAGGCATATTACTGCTTTTAATAGCAATAGGGCAGAATGAATGATGAGAGTCATTTCTTTTGTACATAGTAAAAAAAAGTATATTAATAATAATATGTGTGGACATCTCACACAACGCCATCTAGCCCCAAACTAAGCAAAGCTTGTACTATGGGAACCAGATAACTGATGCAATACTTAGATACTTTTTTGTTTGTAAATACATACATAGAATACAATATGACACCCAGACACAGAACAAACACCTATGTTCATCACACAAATGTTTGTCCTGAGTGGGAATCGAACCCACAACCCACAGTTCAGAAGGCAGGGCTACTACCAACTGAGCTATCGGGCCAGTCAATATATTATCGGTTTACTTTTGAATGTATAATTTATTCGTAACTGATCAATTTATAATTTAACTTTTTTTATTTATCAAAATAATACACACTCAAGTATTTAAATTATGTTAGTTTTTTGCAATCTCTTATATAAAACTTATAATGTGGTTGATCATTTGTTAGTAGTTAACAACATAAATCACGTTTCATATCCAAACATTTTTTAAAATGCAGGTATGAATTTATTGTTTTAAACACTTAATAAGAGGAAATAAAAGATACAAAAATATATTTCATTAATATATTTCAAATCAGATCTTAGACGCAGTAGCGGCACTACGGGAGGGCCGTAACGAAGACGGCGTGCTAAAGCTATGGCCCAACTACGTCACTGGAGAAGACCTGTTCGGTCTCACCGAGCCGGCGGTCGTCCGGGTACTCGAGAGCCTGCCTGGTGAGTCCTTGGAACTTGGAGCAGAGCTGTAGGCTTACAGAACTTACGTGTTTAAGCTGAACAGCTTGGTTTTTTGCGGTTACTAAATGCGCGATGCAAGCATCGCACATCAAACGCGCGGTCAGCGTTTTACCCATACATACTATATTTCATACCGCGCGTCACCAGTTCATGATCGGACACCAACCATTCCCCGTATTCTCATTACCATTTTTAACAACCATTTATACCTTGTTTTTGGGATAAATAAACGGGATTTGAAGAATTAGAAGTTTTGGCGGGAAAACGATCACGTCATCGCATTGTATTATTTTTCAAAACTTGTGTTATTTTCAGTGTTAGTGCATAAAATTGGTGGCATTTTATTCCTTAATTGCTGGATTACAGGTATGAGTGTGGTAAAGTGGTATAATGATGGTGAAACGTTTCTTTTCGTGTTGTTTCCAAAACTCCATAGAAGCTTCAAGTAAAGTTGCCACCACTTTACTAGGAGCATGACTTGACTAGACTTGACGACTTGGACTGTGACTTGACGATACATATGTATATAATAATAGGTCTTTACCTATGAAATTGCCGTATTGCAGTACAGACTTTTTCAAACAAAAAAAAAAGTTTTGATTGGCTATGAATTCTAAATTCAAATTAATTTTGTTTTAAAAATATGACATTCTATTTACAATATAAGTCTTTTGTTTATTGATTAGCGTTGTATTTTCATTACATTTCAACATTTTTTCTCATAATGGATACTTTGAAATTTCGTGTAATTATGGAATATGAGTTCCGTCGTGGCACCAACGCGGCACAAACGACACGTAACATCAACGACGTTTACGGAGAGAACTGTACAAACGAACGTACAACCCGTTATTGGTTTGCTCGGTTCCGTTCTGGGAATTTTGACTTGAAAAATGAACCTCGTGGTCGTCCGGAAACTTTGGTCAACAATGATGAATTAAAGGCGATTGTGGAAGCTGATGAATCTCAATCTAGAGCTGAGCTGGCAGCAGCTTTTGATGTTAGCATCAAAACAATATTGGTCCATTTGCGACAGATTGGCAAGATAAAAAAGCTTGATAGGTGGGTGCCCCACGAACTTAACGATCGCCAGCGCAACGTACGCGTCGAGACTTGCCTTGCGCTGCTTAACAGGCAGAGAAATGAAGGAATTTTTAACCGAATTGTTACGTGCGACGAAAAATGGATTCTTTTTGACAATCGAAAGCGCTCAGCAAGTTGGTTAGATCCTGGTTCGGTACCAAAGCAATGTGCAAAACGAAAAATGACCCCTAGAAAGGTGATGGTCACAGTTTGGTGGTCTAGTGCTGGTGTGATTCATCATAGCTTTTTACAAAGCGGCGAGAGCATTACTGCAGATGTGTACATTGAAGAACTGACCACAATGATGGCGAAACTCGCACGTCTGCAACCAGCTTTGGTCAATCGTTCGTCTCCACTGCTACTTCACGACAACGCGCGACCCCATACTGCACAACAGACCGTCTCTAAGCTGCATGAGTTGTGTTTGGAAGCTCTCCCTCATCCGCCATACTCACCAGATCTTGCGCCTACCGACTATTACTTTTTCCAAAATTTGGACAACTTTTTAGCGGGAAAAAAATTCAATTCCCGAGAGGCAGTACAAAACGCCTTTGAAGAGTTTGTTGTCTCCCGTCCTGCTGATTTTTTCAAGAAGGGCATCCATAAACAGCCACAGCGTTGGCAAAGATGCATTGATTGCAGGGGTGATTACTTTGAATAAAAGAAATAAATAAGTTCGAAAAAAAAATACTTTAACCTTTTTCAAACAAAACGGCAATTTCATAGGTAAAGACCTAATATTAATTAACTTGAGAAGTTATTAATTACTTGAATGTGGAGCCAAAACGAAAACAAAAAAAAGGAACGATGAAATGGAAAGGCACTCCTTACACGAGCCATAACCATCGAGTACATTCCGAGAGCTTTCCTAGGTATCGTACCGAGAGAACAGTCGAACGTCCGTCGAACCTCGGTCACCGTCCGAGAGTCCAACAGTGCGGTTGTTGCGCAGGCATCGAGACGCTGACGGACTACCGGTTCAAGTTCGGGCGGTCGGCGCTGCTGGAGGGCGGGCTGGCCGTGAACCCGTCGGGCGCGGCGCGCGCCGAGCCGCGCGGGCGGGCGGCGTGGCGCCGCGCGCCGCAGCGGCTGGCGCCCACGCCCGCGCACCTGCCCGCGCCGCCGCCCTCCGCCGACCACCCCGCCTGCCCCTACACCAAGCAGTTCATCCACACCAAGAGCAGCCAGTACAAGAAGATGAAGCTCGAGTGGCGGAACAACGTCTACCTAGCCAGGTACATTTTATTGTATACGAGCTTCTGTCCGCAGCGTGCCCTGTGGGAAAATAATTCAACCACCCATTTCACCCTCTTGAGGGTGGAATTTCGAGAAATCCTTTCTTAGCGGATGCCTACGTCATAACATCTACCTGCATGCCAAATTTCAGCCCGATCCGTCCAGTGGTTTGGGCTGTGCGTTGATAGATCACTATGTCAGTCAGTGAGGCGGGCTGTCTGCATGTTTACCACTCATATAAAAAAATCAAATCAAACTCTAAATAAAAGCGACTATGCACATTTTTAATTGAAATTGTAGAATTTCCCTTTTTAGGACAAGCGATGACGCTATCTTATTAGGGATAGTTATTTTCAGAACTTACACCAATGTAGAACTTCTGATAAATGCGAAAGTATTTCTTTTCTAAGAAAAATAAATGTTGTGTTTTCAGATTCTTAATGACAGCTTTTATAAAACCTTCTTCTAGTCTGAGGTTTAGCAGTTTCTAAAAAGTGTTGCTGTAGCATCTTTTTTTTTACTATCGATGGGTTTGCGTTTGACTACATCTCACCTGATGGTAAGCGACGATGTGGTCGTAGATGGAACACGCTTACACAGATTATTTACTCTTGACTTAAGACACCCAAGTTGTAGAACCTAATCTAAAACATTAGTTATCGTTCAATCCCATGTATTTAACCTCTTATAATTTTAATGCAATAAGAATGAACTGTGAACGTTTCCTCGCAGATCTAAGATCCAAGGTCTAGGGTTGTACGCCGCGCGCGACCTGGAGAAACACACGATGGTCATCGAGTATATCGGAGAGATCATCCGCTCCGAACTCTCGGAGCTAAGGGAAAAGAAGTATGAAGCTAAGGTAAACAGTAATAATAACACTTTCAGATAAAACCTGTCTCAACTATGTTATTATTTTATTGCATTTATTGTTGACAGTACCTTTTCGCGTGTACCTAGCGTTTACATTCCGATGTCGGTGATCGTATTAGAATTATTTGTTCTATTACAGACAAGGGACCGAAGGGCGGTGGTTTCTTATTTTAGTATCTCACCTTCATATACACCTTAATTAATACAACCAAAGAGGATTGAATAAATATATTAAATTAGTATATTAATAAGTATAATAAAAGATAATATTCAATCGTCTTTGTTATGTCCAAACAAGGGAAAACTTAGACAAACAGTACACATAGACACAAACTTAGACCCTTGTCACAGATTAGATAACAGTTGACGTAAGCCCTTGTTAAGTCGATCAAAAAAGTTGAGCATAAGTGTGGAAAGCAGTATTTCCTTAGACTTATAGCTTAGTAGTAGCTGCTTTCTATACTGTGTGATGAAAGTAATTATATAGTTGTTGGGCCCGTATTAAGGTGTTATAATTTATTCACTAGTATATATTTACAAACGAAAAGATTAATAGAGAGATAAAATAGCTTAACGGCGCTGTGTGAAATTCCTAAAAAGTATAATAGTAATAATAATAATATGTGTGGACATCTCACACAAATTTAAAACTATGTCCTACTAAAGTCCCAAACTAAGCAAAGCTTGTATTATGGGAACCAGATAACTGATACAATACTTAGGTACTTTTTGTTTGTAAATACATACATATAATACAATCTAACCAGAACAAACACTTATGTTCATCACACAAATGTTTGTCCTGGGTGGGAACCGAACCTACAATCCAGTCATAAAACCAAATTCCGTACTCCAGAACCGCGGCATCTACATGTTCCGGCTGGACGAGCGGCGCGTGGTCGACGCGACGCTGAGCGGCGGGCTCGCGCGGTACATCAACCACTCGTGCCAGCCCAACTGCGTCGCCGAGACCATCGAGGTCGACCGCAGTCTGCGCATCATCATATTCGCCAAGCGCCGGATCTCTAGGGGGGAAGAGGTATGTGTTCTACATTCTAGCTACTACAGGTTTTGGCTGTACGAGCGGAGTAGAACCACTCGCGCCAGCCCTAATCTAGGGGGAATGAGAAGAGTATATTCCACAACGAAATACTTCAGAATATTCTTGGACTTTTAAGTAATAATAATAATAACGCCCCACGATCACATACATAGATCCTGGACCCTAAGATTCCCTGTGTCTAGGGACCCAGGAACTACGAGCACCATGGTCCCACAACACCCAGACTCAGAACAAGTGTATGCGCTTTTTTTTTCTGTGCACAAATACTTGTCCTGCTGCGGGAATCGAACCTGCCGCCTCCGGGTTATGAGCCGACCTGCTCAAGCACCACGCCACAGGCTGTCATTAAAAACTAAAATGCAATTCCTCCCATTTTATCAACTATAATAATTATCGATTGCGCTTGTTATTATTGGGCATCCTAAATCGCTAAAGTTCATGCAACAGGCAGCAGTATTCTTCTCGATACATTTAAATCTTCTGGGATCACCAAGTTGCCTGCCAAGCATGGTGATTGTGAAACGAAACCCTCCTATGATAAGCGTCCAAAGTAGCGTTTTATGGGAGAGGCATGTGGTCAGCTGTGGACGTTCCGATTGTTGATTTGTGTGCGTGTGGGGGAAATAGAACGCGAGATCCACTAGTTTTCTATTAGAGATACAATCTACCTGTACAGATAGCTGTGACTGTACCGTACTGTACTGTACAGCAAATGTTGTTAGTGTACCGTACTGTACAGCAAATGTTGTTAGTGTACCGTACTGTACAGCAAATGTTGTTACTGTACTGTACAGCAATAGTTGTAACTGTACCGTACTGTACTGTACAGCAATAGATGTAACATAGTTAACGACACATATGCACGGTATCTACACGGTAATTTCTGTCCTCTACAGTTGGCGTACGACTACAAATTCGATATAGAAGACGACGCGCACAAAATAATGTGCATGTGTGGCGCTCCCAACTGCCGTAAATGGATGAACTAAAAACCTACAATACTGTGCCGGAGTCCGGTTACTCTACTAGGCAGTGATCAAGAGCATTATTTTTATATTAGATTTAAGAACGATGATACCATGATTTTACTATTGACACAATTATTTTGAAATGAAACAACTGTCTGTAATTTTAGGTAAAAATAAATCAGTTTATTTTAATATATTTACCGCTGAGTAAGCCACGTGACTCGACTGTAGCAACGGCTATGATAACTAGTTTATGTACCAAAGTTATTTGTCTACGTAATTTGTAAGCGGACAGAGTTTGTAATTAGATTAATGAAATGGATTTCACATCCATTGATCTGTGTGATTTACCAATAAGACAATATTCACCAGAGTTGTTCTGGAGTTTATCTTCAATTTTGTAATTTCTATGTACCAATTAATAATCTTATCAGCTGAAGACACCTTTTTGTATATAACTGTGCATCGACACGTGAATATTACTTAGGATAAAAATCGTTGTTATTAAATTTTAAATATTTTAGATGTGAGCATTTTAAAGATTTAGAATAGTTACAATTTACACATATGTACATTTTCTTTAACATTTTCGAAATTTATTCTATTGTTCAATTCTCTATTTACATCTTTATTTTCATGTTTATCTCTTTGATTTTAAATATCTTTAGAACATTATTTAAAAGCTCCGTAGACGTTCTCATTATATTCCTAAAATCGTCTAGTGATGGATTGTTAGGTTAAGTTACCGAGTACATGTGTTGTACATGTAGCACAAGAGTTATATATCATAAACTTAGCTCTCTTTACTATAAAACAACTCGCCAAGTTTGTAGGAGCATCATAACATACTGGACTCGGATAGAGATTTGTAGTGAAGAGAGTTGTGACGTCACGATGTGCCTCACCGGTTGCGTATGATGCGGTAGCGTAGACTAAGGAGCAGCGCGCCTTCTATCGACCGAATTGATTCTATGCATGGGTGCGTGTATGGAAGCGTGGACGTTGCGCACGTATTCATATCTCAAGCAGATTTTATAGAATGGGTGCGGTGACACTTAAACGATACATTCAGGTTAACTTCTTATTGTTTTTACTGTTTTCGATATGTATAGACTTATTTATGATGCTGTGCATACGATTTGCTCGTCATGTCATTTTTTTTTAAAGCTTTCATTTTTTTCATCAGTCGAGGCAGCGGTCAAATGGCAATAACCAATTAAAAAAACAGCACAATCCGCTCGCAAGGACTTAGTTTAACCAAAAAACCAGTTAAATAACTGCGTATCCTCTTTCTTCCGCTTACATTATTTGAATTATTTTTGACACCTACCTTTTGTTACGTAACTTGATTTCAAAATTAGGTAATCAAAATATTTATATCGCCGTACCCTATGTACACAAAGTTTTAGATACGTTAGAAAAGCTGCGTCGAAAGGTAATAAGAAAAGAAATACGAATGTACCGTGCGCAAGTCGTAGGTAGAATAATTTATGTAGTAATTAATAATCCCAAATGTGATATTACCTCACAAAATGACGTCGGCTATAGTTTTAGTGGTCACGTAATGAGTTGTATGAAAATGAAATCGCTAAGCATCAATCAGAGATATGTATACAACGGTTAGATGAATTGAAATGAGAGCCTGTTGACCTGGTTTAAAGAAATTGGACTATGTGATAGCACAGGAATTTGTTATTTTCACACTTGACATCTACCAATGTTATGTAAGATTTCATACAATGTAATTTTAAGTGTTAAATGTGCAATAATCACTGACTACCGAATGTAAATACCCTATCGCGAGATCGTTTTAATCATGAAATAGGTTTGTAATTTAATTTTAATGATTGATTGTGATTTTTGAGTTATACTTCATAGGTTTTCCATCAAATTATTTATTGACGCATTCCCATAAAATGTTGCGCTAAAAGTTGACTCAGATTGTTTTCACAAGAAAATTTAAATGTTATTTGTAGAATTATTATTTTAGAATATATACATACATTAGTATTTTTATTGCATTATTTTCCTATCTTTAAAATAAATAATATTACTATATTACTTTTTTTTACCTTGTTTTTGTGGTGGTTTTTATATACAAGCATTAGTTAGTATTTGTGATGTTCCGGGCCATACTTTTACATTTGTGCAGTGCCATATTTCTTGCTAGCGCACGTTTTCCGTTCCTTCTGACGTCTAACGTAGAATGGTTGCGGTCCTTGACGTCGGCTGCAAAAAGAAAAAGCCAACTCCCCAACAAACTATACATAATATATAGTATATGTACCTCAAAGAACAAAATATTAAGTAAAGAATTTTTTACAAACATAAATCTTACCTAAAATAAAACTTATTTATATCAAGAATTATGAATATAAACTTGAATCAAGTCGCTGTCTGCGGGTGAAAGTGCTAGGTACTTGGCGGGATGTCAAACTTAGTCTATGGCCGAGGTAAGCCTCTGGTCACCTGTATCTATATATATAAAACTCAAAGGTGACTGACTGACATAGTGATCTATCAACGCACAGCCCAAACTACTGGACGGATCGGGCTTAAATTTGGCATGCATGTAGAAGTTATGACGTAGGCATCCGCTAAGAAGGATTTTTCGAAATTCCACCCTTAAGAGGGTGAAATGGGTGGTTGAATTATTTTCCAATAGGCCACGCCGCGGGCGAAGCTGCGGGCAGAAGCTCGTATGCTGTAAGGCGCTTGGACAGTGCATTACGCAACCCCGAGCGGTCGGACCCCACGGTCTCGACTCGAAACGGAAAAATATGTATCCCTCGTTGCGAGATTTATATTTCCTCCGTTTAGGGTACTAGTATTAATGGTCGTCGTACTTTTGACACCACCTAAGTTTAGCCCTCTATGACATACTTACTGCAATGTATTTGTATATGTCACAGAGGAATAAGGGCGAACTTAGGAGCTGTCAAACTTTAGTACAGACGGGGATTGATCTGTAGTTAGTTTTATTCGGGTGCTACATCTAATATTAAAATGAAACTCATGGTTTTAGTACAAATTTTATTACAAACTTTGTTTTCCGACTTATAACCGCAAATAAGAAACCAAAGAACGAGTCTAAGGAAAGCTGGTAAGCTATAGAACACGTTGATCGCTAAATATTACTGGAAACCGATCGTCTAGCTATTAGCAATGCGACCGACAAGATGTTTTATTTATAGAAAACACTAGTTACTCCAATAATGTATTGGACATGAGCAAAGGTTGTTTCCAGATAGTTTAACTAAATACTTCAATGAAATATTACATTTAGCTGAAATCACTCGTACTTGAATGTTTTTACTTAACAATTAAAGTTTTATAACATCGTAACGTCTTAAAGAACGTCAGATAAGACAAGTAAACCCGAGTAAAACAGGTATGTACAGCGCCGTTAATAGATAGCGACTTTAGGAAAGTAAGATCTAAGCTACGCGGTAGTCTTATTGAGTAAAAATATCGTTCACCGACACCTACCCTAATGTAGACCAACCGTTCGAACGTTACACAACTTTCAAATAAACAATCCGAAAAATAAATTGAAATAATTTACAAAAATATAATATTCGTCATTTTAAATTATTATATTTATAAACACAAGAACGCTACTTGACACATAGCAGAGTCAACAGTATCACTCAATGTTGGAATGAGAAGAAAATCAATATAATTTTATTTATAATCGCATTACATATTTTGACTCCATGGTGATACTCAAGTGATTACTAAATAGTTCTAAATAAATAAGACAAAGCTGATAGGACAGAAATAAAAGGCCTTTAGTTTAGTTATACTAAGATCCGTATTACAGAACGATGCTCAGTCATCGATCGGTGCTCAAGCAGAGATTTCACTCATAAAGTGATCAAGTAATGAATGAAATCTCTGCTTGAGCACCGATCGATGACAGCATCGTTCTGTAATACGGACCTAAGTGTTTGGCGAGAGATGATTCCATTATAAAATGACCATGCTTTGCACCATTACCTAATTAAATAAACATACATTTTAAAGGCTTCACAAACCTAATTAACGCTAGAAACACTAGAGAAATGAACTTAGACATGTTTACATAGAAAGCTGGTACTACTTGAAACAAGCAGAAATACAGTTACCGTCATGTTTCATGATCTATTTTATATGTGAACATGCCTTTACAAAATAAGATTTGTTTCTGGGTTTACATGAAGCAAGCGTCGCTCTCGTAAGAAAAAAAACGTAGAGTTCACCCATTAGAAACAGAGAATCCATTTAAAAAAATTTGCATTTACAAAAAAGCACGTTTGAATTATTAGGTGGTACACTCATTATCAGCTAGCAGCCATAAATCACTGAATTAATGGACTGAACTGAATAATACTTACCAAGAGATGACAGAATTACCTCTACTAAAAGAAATGAACAGAAAAAATGTAAAGGGTTTGGAGGCGCTGTACACAATCAGATTGCTTTGTGGATGCTTCACTTTGCACCTAATGGCGTGAAAGGTCTCCACCTTTTTTCTTACACCGACGAGTCCCTGAACCTCTAACGGTTAGCTCAGCTTGGATACTGATATAATTGCATTGTATTCATTTCATATTTCCGCCCACTAATAACGCTTAACTGTATATAACAGTTAATTCGATTTCATTTTTGTACTATGATCTAGCTTTCGTAAGCACTGCGTAACAATCAGTATAAATAATACTGTCAAGTTCGATCCTTAAAAGAGGACAGATAATAAGGTGAAAAAGTGTATCATTGTGATAAGAGTGTAATAACATGAAGATAACCTATAATTATAATTTTACGAAGCGTCACTAGTGGGCGCGTATTCTTAAACCGATAATTCCAAACGTACTCCCAAGTAATTATTTAAAAGTAGCTATTTACTGCCGCTTCGTTTTTCACTGTCTCATACTTAATGACCGACTAAAATACTAGGAATCCAGTACATACTATATCTACCATCGACCACACTAGAAGAGAGATACATCGAGAGTACACCAAGCCACTGGTGGTAACCAACCGCGGGTCAGTGGTGAAAGCACTACTGAAAACATAATGCGACTTGATTATTTTAAACCCACACACAAGATTTTAATTATTCAACCAGTCCGTAATCTGATTTTACACGAGCATACAAAGAAATAAACAGCGCTTACAATTAATAATACATATTGATTTTGTCAACATTTGTATAAAATTTGGAATTCTATACTTTGAACTACACATATCGTGTACAATAGCGTGGTAATATGTAATATTATGTGTAATTTGTAGCACAGAGTACGGCCGATGGCAAATTGTGTTCGTTTTGTGCTCGTTTCATCATAATACAAGTGATGTCAACGAAACTTTGCTGTTCTGAATATAGGCGTACGTGCTATTCGCACATGTATATGTGCGCAGTTTTTTTGACATTACCCGGCAAATACAGCTGTTCAAAGTAACCCCAACATATAAATAATAGGTCTTTGAAATTGCCGTTTTTATGAAATAAGTTACCGTATTTTTTTATATACACTGGTATTAATATTTTTAATATGAGTACTTACGCTTGCATCAGAAAACGGTATTCATTACCTATTTTACAGTCGGAACCACATTTGAACCTAGTAAAAATCCATACAATATTTACTTCTACTGTGATTTATTCAAAATACACTTCACAACTTATCCTATTGGCGAGAGAGTGCACCAACCACACTATGATAAATGGAACCTCCCGACACAGGGAGCCTGTAGCAAGCGAGCTGAGCATGCCCAAAATAACCTTGTAATGTTCACGTATCATGTCCATGATTACCCATTAAAAACATTACAACATACAATTACAATAAAGAGTCTCAATTTGCTAAATACAACGTTGTAAGAGACACGAATGTCGGAGCAGACACCTTTTTTCATTTTTTTAAGTCGTAGATTGTAAACGTCCATGTAGAAAGTGCGTTAGCACGTAGACAATATCGAAATTTTTTCCGTCATTTTTCATTTATTTGATGTGAGATTTATTTTATCAAAGAAACGCCGTCGTTAATAAATATTTTGACTTAAATTATTTAATATACCCTTAAATGTGGCAAAAAATAATTATGTATAGCCAGCAGCAGCAAAATACAAACTCGTTAAATGTACGCAAGTCAAAATAAATATCCAATGTAAGTAATCACATAATATATTGGTTGTCGTTATAGTAGTTTTTATCTAGTTTTAACTTAAAGTATATTTAAAATTGCTATTTTAGTTTCACATTACTACAGACTGCTCTTTAATAGATCGGACTGGCTTCTGCTGCTAGCAGTACTTTATTGTAACTCAATCATATCGGTGGAATTCGCGACATTCATTAAGTGTAGTTACGGGCATGCTAGCTTTACTAAAGGATACTACATTGAATTAAACAACTTTAACGGGTTTAATCGCGTATATTTTACACTATTTAATTCCGGACATTTCGAACTTATCAATATTCCTGGTTACAGGAAAACATGGTCATACACTACACTCCATGTTGTTACGGATACTGAAAAGTGTTCATATATTTTATTATAATTATAAGTTCTTCACTAATCATAGTCCACGGTCGGTTGGTTTGTTCGCGCTAATCTCGAAATTTCACTGACGGTTTGATACAATTTTCCAAGTATTGTATTATTTATTTTTATGTATGCTTCATTAATTATGTCGATGGAACGCATGATGCCCACCGTTAAAAGTGTTTAATTCCACGTGTAAAAACCGTGAAGACCATACAAGCAAAAAATTGCACAGCCATCCTTACAAACTTCAGAGCGATGTAGTATGGTCGAATCACTTGATTATAGCTTGTAATAATTGTAATAATAACGATTGACGGAGTAAAGGAGGCTTCAAAATTATATCGATAATCTATTGTACAGCACCGCTTGCATGACCTCTCGAAAGCGTACTGAAAACGCAAAAACCGAAGAGATATGTCGATTTTCACAGATCACGCCCTGATGCTGGTGTGTTTATATATAATTATGTATTTAAGATGAAATTCCGGTCACGTTTGAGTCAATAGAACTTTTAGAAAGAGGCTAGTTAGTGTGCGGTCGTGTGTATGAGGAGTGTAGCGGCGGGCTGCGGCGCGGCTCAGTCGATGTACTGCGCGACCCAGCGGAAGCCCTCGCCGTAGCCCTGTCGCTTCAGCACCGAGCACATGAACAACTCCAGCGGCCGCCCGGGCAGCTCCGACCGAGACACCCGCCCCTGGAATAACGATCAAATTGTCAAAAATAAACTGAAATATTTATTTTCGGAAATAAGAATAGATAACCACCTACTCAAACATCGTAGGAATTTTAAGAATTTAGAAGGTGCTTAAAAAAGTGCTGCATTTGCATTATTTACATGTTACGATATTAAAACTGTGTACTTTTGAAACTTTAACAATTTATAGGTGAAGGTATAACTTGGCTCGCATACAGATGACAGCATGAATTGATACACTATTAATGGTATAACATAATTCGAGTAGGTATAAATGTCTGAGCAACAACTCCTAAGTTTAAAAAAAAAACAGCTGCATTAAATATGCATACTTATATGAAGTATGATTATTTAAAGCAGCTTTCTTTTAAATAATCTCTAAATTCTTAAAATTCCTACGATGTTTGAGTAGGTGGTTACCTATTTTTATTTCAGAAAATAAATATCATTTCATTTCAAAATAGTAATTGCCGTGATGCCGGACGGTGATGGAAGAGATGGGGTGGTCCTATAGGACCCCATCTCTTCTAGTGGGTGCCGTAAGAGCTGGCTAAGGGAATAACCAGGGAATGGGCAGCGCAATTTTCTCCTTTTTCATTAAAATCTTCTGCAATCACCAAGACACCTTCCAAGTGTGGTGATAATGGCAATGACTTATCATTGCCGTCCAAAGTGGCATTTTATAGTTGAGGCCTATGTTCAGATGTGATGCTTCTTGATAAAAGTGTTTTTAGTCCAAATCTCAACGATAAGAGCTATCAAGCTTTAAAGTCGTAATTTAGTTATCAAGGTGCTACTTTTTAATTCAACTTCACGTGATACGTTTTGAAATATAAAAACAGACTTTTCTTATTTTGTTAGTACTTAGTACACAATCAAAAATGTAAAGCTAAATTTTCAGAGATTCGGACGTTTTCCATACCTATATGAAAATTATACAACGTTGGCTCAGATAAGTTCCGTGATGTTAAGATTAGATACAAATGTGTCATAATACAAACATTAATAAATGATGTAAGTACATAATTACAGCTACTACAAATGATATGGAATATCGCGCATCGCGTGACACATTGGTAGCGTGTACATAAACTGTGTAATACGTATCTAAAAATGCCACTGATGCCATTGTTTAATTGAAGATTGTTACAAAATAAAACCTTGCCTGAATTTAGTGGAATTACACTAGATATTTCATTTTGTATCTAAGATGAACTTCCGCGAAGTGACGCCTGATTCTATCAATTATCTGAAGATTGGTAATTAAAGGGCGACAATGCATCAACTGCACCTCTGCTTCTACAGATATCCATAGGCAGGACTGGCCGCTTACCATCAGGCGAGCTGACTATTTACTATACACTCATGTAGTTAAGCCTTTCTTCCAACAACTATAAGTTGTCCACCTGAACGGGAAATGATTGAAGGAGCTGTGTTATAACGTAAATCACGTAATAGGTTGGTTATGATACGATATTTACATAATGTAACTCCGGCAGAAAATGCATTTTCTGCATAACAGCAACTGCCTTCAATAGCATTGCAAACTATAAGGCGTTAGAACTGCGTGAACTGTATCAAAATTTGATAATAATTACTCATGTCGAATTTTAAAGGAAATAACAGCTCAGTATTAGTCACCAAATAAAACGTAGTTAAACCTCACCTTTCCAGTGGTCTGCTGGTACAAGTTGAAGAACTGCCTGAGCTCGTCCTCGCTAGCAGCGCCGGGCTTGTCGATCTTGTTCCCCAGGATGAGCACGGGGCAGTTGCTGAGCGTCTCGTCGGTGAGGAGCGAGTCGAGCTCGGCCTTGGACTCGGGGAGGCGCTCGCGATCGCACGCGTCCACCAGGAACACGATGGCGTCGACGGCGGGGAAGTAGTCGCGCCACACTCGCCTGGCCTGCGGGTGCCCGCCGAGGTCGAACGTTGTGAAGCGCATGGTGCCTATCGACAGCTCTTCGGATGCTGTGGATTGTGGAGGCGATATTTATTACTACGGTAAATGTGTGTACCGTGTCATCGGCATACATGGCATTGCATGGAGGAGGCCGATATCCATACTTGGGTGCCCAAATTAAAATGTATTTATAGAAGTAATATTCATTTATAATTTTAATTAGATTTAGTTCAAGTTGTAACACATGTATCTTTTTTAAATAAAGGCAATAAAGGCTATTTTATTTTATTAATAAATGTGTGTACCGTATGATCCTAAGCCTAAGCCGTAAGAACCGACAAATATATCATCCAGGGTATGGACAGGAGCATTCTACATTATAATTACATACACTACATTAAAATTCAGCCTCTATAGTGTGGTGGTTGAGCAGTTCGACTCATAGCCCGGAGGTGGCGGGTTCGATTCCCGCGGCAGGACAAGTATTTGTGCACAGAAAAAAAAGCGCAAATACTTGTTCTGAGTCTGGGTGTTGTGGGACCATGGTCCTCGTAGTTCCTGGGTTCCTAGACACAGGGAATCCTAGTTAGGATCCAGGATCTATGTATGTGATTGTTGGACGATTATTATTATAATCTACTGTGATTAACAAGATGGTTGCCAAGCGGGGTGATTATGGCAACTGTTTTAGGAGTAAAGCGGGAGTCCTATCTTCAGCAGTGGATGTAAAAATACTGAAATTCTGCCTTTTTTAAGAGATTCAAAACCTTTAAAAATATTGATTCATCAAATTATATTACATAATAGATGACAGCTTCAAATGCGTGGACTACAGTTTTAACATGATAAAATGCATCTTAGTAGTGAGTGTTTGATTCGTTTTCTTCCTCTTTCTACGCTATTTTTAGGCTTTGAATTTATATTCACAACAAACACCCATATTGATTATGAAATGGGTTACCATTTGAAAACTAAAAATAAGGTCTGATCAAAAGCCTAAAAATAAAATAAAAAAAGCCAATCTATTATATGTTACAATTGGAATTTTTTAATTTTGAGTTTCATGCATAAGTGTACAAGTTAAACATATATGAAGAAACTTTTCAACACAAACCGTTTAGTTTTTTAATAAACCTAAGAAACTTCTTAGACAAAATGTAATAATAATACATTAAAGTTATACTGTCAAAAATTAATAGTTATCATTGCATTGTTGAGAATCGCCTTCAAAACATTATAATCATATTCATGGCTATAAATAAACTAGACATGTTCATGAAGAGCAGGAAATGACGCGATAGAATAAGATTATGACCACTCTACTGTTTTATTTATCAAAATCATGAAATGCATTGTCAGCTTTTGGCACTATAACTACTGGTACTTGACGTTATATAAGTACAAATTTTTAATTTTTACTGAAAAATATAAAAATAATAAATATTTGTGGACATTTTACACAACGCCATCTACTCCCAAACTAAGCAATACTTGTACTATGGGAACCAGACAACTGATAGAATACATAGATACTTTTCGTTTGTAAATACACATAACACCGAGACACAGAACACCTATGTTCATCACACAAATGTTTGTCTGGGTCGGAATCGAACCCACAACTTTCATTTCAAAAGACAGAGCTACTATCAACTGAGCTATCAGGCCAGTATAAAATACAACACTATGATATAAAAATGTGATATAAACATTATGAAACAGTAATACAGAATTACTACTAGAGTACTATCTTTGCATAACAGATTTACTTTCAAATCCTTATTTGAAATGAAAGTGAAGTGTTTTAGTGTAGCTTTCTCAACAAAACAGCTGAACAGATTTCAATTAAACCTTGCACACACATTGCCTTCACAAACAAGATCAATGGAAACTTTTATCCTGGAAAATTAAGAGTGATGTAAAACTAGAGAATGGTAGGCGAATGGTAGGAGAAACCACAGTGGTGGCTCTAGTTTATAACTTATTAGTATTGATGTATGTTTGTTTGTATAGAAAACACATAAGGATCCAATTACATAACCATGTAATAGTTACATTAGTGATGGTTACAATGCATGCATGCTATAAATGTTATCTTCATAATAAATCTATAATACATATTTTGCAATATCAGTACTGGAATACCTATTTTGAAATAATTTATACAGTTGCTATGATTGTAGCATTTTTCATGGCTAACTGTGGTATACTTACTGGGATGGAGTGTAGGTACATGTTGCGCCAATCTGTCATCCTTGAGCATGTGCAGGAGTGTAGTTTTGCCTGCATTGTCAAGCCCTAGGAACAGGAGCTTTCCGGATTTCTTCCATAAACCTGCAATTTATTTAATCAATGTTGAATAGTTGTTTATAAGTGTACTGAAAATGGCTGGAATATTTTTTATGTGTTTTTAAGACTGATTTCCCTACTAAGAGAACTGGTATCATGCCTAGCACATGCCATACACGGAAATCATTCATCATTGTGGCAGTCAATAGGAATGCCTATATTTGGTATTTATGGTTGGCAGATTATCTGATATCTATAGAGCTTTAGAAAAATTGCACTCTAAGAAATGAAGTATCAAAAATATCTAAATTGAATTTTGTGCCGGCACTGCCTGTGTTATTTCAGCTTTTTTAATCAGTAGTATCCAAAGTGATACCTAATTATTTTTCATTACAACAATTTAATTTAATTAGGTAAATCAAAATGATAAAAAGCAGACAAAAACCATGTTAATTGATGATAACAATAGAGTTCAAGATGATGTATTGCTTAAGTAAATAAAAAATTTTAAGTAGGTATCTATAGAATTGATATTAAAAAAATCTTATGCCAAGAAGTTATTAAACTTATCTACTGTCCTTTTTACACATATTGATAAGTGCAGAAAAACCGAAGTAAACACTTATGGACCATAATTTTAGATGAAGTACTCACAGTGAAGTGAACAAACATATTAATTATTATAACCTCACACAATGACATGTCTT
Source organism: Ennomos fuscantarius (assembly GCA_905220475.3). Taxonomy (NCBI): domain Eukaryota; kingdom Metazoa; phylum Arthropoda; class Insecta; order Lepidoptera; family Geometridae; genus Ennomos; species Ennomos fuscantarius. The sequence goes on along the minus strand of HG992031.1, from coordinate 4,025,035 downwards.
TTTTGGGTCATAAAACTATGCATGATGATTGTATTTTATTTCATTATTATAAAATCCATACCATATTTAATATGTACTTTGAGCTATTGGAGTCTTTGAATGAACAAGTAATATGTTGTAGCTATTCTGAGATCTATTTGCAAGACATCAAATTATGAAAAACATTCACACAAACACAACAGTCAAACATTATCCAAATCAAACTCGGTTTGGTCAAGTTTGTTGGTTTTTTGTTTAGGTATGGACAATTCTACAACTTGACGATGAACTAAGAATGATTTAAAATAGCTGTAGTTTAATAATTATCTAAGTATGAGATCTCAAAACATCAATTGGAACTTGTTATGTGGAGTAATTTCAAAGCAGAAATATAGCAAAATCAAAACTATTCTTTTTGTCAGTATAATTTGCATTACATTGTCATCATAAAATGTTCAGATAACAATTTTACATGAATGAAGCACCATACAAGGTCAGCAACTGTTTTCAATTCAACACAGAATAAGAATAGTATATACATGCTTAAAAAAAAATATTTGTGTAGCTAGGTTTTACATATATTATAAATTAGCCTTTTTCAGCTTATTCAGTATACTGATAGTATGCTTACCAAGGAAACCAAGGACTCCAGTGAACCAATCCAAGATAAACATTTTGAATCTGGAATGCAGGAAAATTAATGATCATAATATAGTACAAGGCATGTCCACTTCACCTTTCCTTCCCTCACAAAGAGCCTATGGGGATGAGTAATGACTTGCATGTCTGTTATCAACTGCGTCGTAATTGCACGCTAGTGGAATTTCACTAAGACATAATTAAATGTACTCAACACATATGCTCTCATGCGTTGTAGGACATCGAATGCGTATGGAGAATATTGAATTGAGTAACGTGAATGACAGAGCCAGAACGTATAACTTGCACTTGTGAATTTGAGCCAAAATTACACCATGACTTGAAGCTAAATACTCACTTATTAAAATTTAACTAGAATAATTAACGCTAAGGAAAGTTTATCACAATATTTCCAACTTATTTGCAATATGTTACGTCGCATAAATCGTCGAATTTTTCTCAGCAAAGATGGAAATATGAAGTTGGCAATGACGTGACGTAGTACGCTGGTCGCTGTTTCCGGAAGCTGTCAGAATGTCACACAAAGATGCGTTCACTTTTAAACACGGTTTTTTTTAAATTTGGCTTCACACATTTTTGTATTTAGCCAGTGTAAAGTAATTAATAATTTCTCGAGTTAATTAATATCAATGTGTCAAGTCACAGTCCAAGTCATCAAGTTAAGTCATAGTCTAGTCAAGTCAAGTCATATTCCTAGAAAGTTGTGGCTACTTTACCAGAAGCTTCTATGGAGGTTTGGAAACATCACGAAAATAAACGTTACACCATCATTATACCACTTTCCCACACTCACGCCTGTAATTCAGCACTTAACGAATAAAATGCCACCAATTTTATGCACTAACACTGAAAATAACACAAGTTTTGGAAAATAATACAATGCGACGACGCGATCTTTTTCGTTTTTCCGCCAAAACTTCAATCACTGTTGATTATATATTTTTTTTGTATAGAATATGTAAATTGTGAATTGTTATGTTATCAAATGAGTTGTTATGCATTCGGGATTTTTCCGCAAGTGACCACTAAAACGTAGTGGTTATATGCTCTTTGGTGACCACAAATGTGATGGTACCAGGATAAAAGTGTAGGGACACACGTTTGTTTACGTTGACCTCGCCAGCGCCGACCTATTTAAGGGGCGCGTGATTAAATTAAAGCGGAGTCGCGTAACAGTAAGCACGGAGTCGCGTAACAGTAAGCAGTAGAGTTGCATTAGAGTTGCACGAGAGTTGCACGCGAGTCGCGTAAGAGTAGCATTCGGAGACGCGTGTCCTCACATACTCCGGGCTAGCTCATTTTATATTGTTAATTGTGTGTTCGGTTCGCGAGGACAATATATGTGGTAAAAAGAAACAATTAATCTTTAATTTACCCCATTCCGGTAGTGAAATTATTAGTGCACATAAAGGACCCTGCAAACTGGTGACACCCGCGTTTTTTGTTACTTACCGGAATGGACGAATTGTGAAGTGCTTAAACTTTTTTATGTTCGTTTTTTTGAACAGTTTTTTTTTTGCTTAAACTTTTTATGTTCGTTTTTTTGAACTGAACCTTTTTTTGTGTCGTAATAACGGCAGCCGCGCACCCGTGCACTTAAAGCTGTATTTTTCTTCGTATCATGATGAATCCAGTACCCACGAAACCGTTAATGTCAGCAGCAGATAGTGCTTTAATTTTGGCGGAGATAGCCAAACTAAACGTGCGAATGGCGGAAATGGAAAGATCGAGACCAATGAGCAGGCAAGGACCTAATAGTCGACATTTTCCTTCACGTTCCCGACAAAGAAGTAAAAGTAGAGGCAGACGTAACCCTCACTGGCTATGTTTTTACCACCACCGATACAAAGACAACGCCACGAAGTGCATATCACCGTGTAACTGGAAGAAAGCGGAAAACTAGAGGAGGTGCAGGTATCTTCGGTGGTCCCCTGCATCAAGGCCAACAACCACCGACTATGCGTAACAGATCGTGAAAATGGTATGCGTTTTTTGGTTGATTCTGGTGCGAATATTTCAGTGCTTCCCCGTGGACACAGGCCAGTGCGTGATTGCGAACAAAACTGTGAGTATAAACTTTATGCAGCTAACGGAAGTGAAATTAGGACATATGGCACAAAGACTATTACACTTAATCTTAATTTAAGGAGAGCTTTTAAGTGGACATTTGTTATTGCCGATGTCAACCAGCCCATTTTGGGAGCTGATTTTTTATATCATTACGATTTACTTGTCGATATAAAGGGCAGACGATTAATTGACCAAGTGACGAAATTGCATGTCATTTCATCAATTGTTAATTCAGATCAGTTATCGATTTTTACGATCGTTGAGACTCATCCGTTTTACCATCTGTTAAAAAAGTATCCGGAATTAACGAAGCCCGTATCTTTTAAAGAACCTCCGCGTCATAATGTATTTCACCATATCGAGACGACAGGTCCACCGGTACATGCACGAACAAGACCGTTACCACCGGACCGCTACAAAAAAGTACGCGAAGAGTTTAGGTTAATGCAGGAGATGGGAATATGTCGCCCTTCGAAAAGCGCATGGGCCACTCCTTTGCACGTAGTGCCAAAGAAGGATGGTCAGATACGTCCATGTGGTGACTATCGTGCTTTAAATGCCATCACAAAGCCCGATAGGTATCCTATTCCACATATAAAAGACTTCACGTTCATTTTAGCTAACAAGAAAGTTTTCTCCCGGATAGATATTAATAGAGCTTATCATTTTATCATGGTAGCTCCGGGGGATGTAGAAAAAACAGCAATAACAACACCTTTTGGTTTATATGAGTTTCCGCGCATGTCTTTCGGTTTGAGAAACGCCGCGCAAACATTTCAGCGTTTCATGAATAATTGCGTATTACAAAATTTAGAATCCGATTTTCAGAAAGAACATCCTGAATTTTCTGAATTTAAGCCGGAATTTGTTTTTTCTTATTTGGACGATTTGATTATAGCAAGCCATCATTGACTCTCCAAGGCCAAACACCATAGAAGAACTTCGCAGATTTTTAGGCATGGTAAACTTTTATAGAAACCATCTACCTCATGCAGCGAAATATCAGGCCGAGTTAAATAATTATTTACATCGCGGTAAAAAAAAGGACAAGTCAATTATTGTGTGGACAGAAAGTGCTATTCAAGCTTTCGAACAATGTAAGCTTAGTTTGAAGAGCGCTACGTCATTAGCGTATCCCTTGTCCGATAAACCACTTGCGATTATGACGGACGCTTCAAACAATGCTATTGGTGCGGTTTTACAACAGCAGGTTAATAATAGCTGGGTTCCTTTAGGTTATTATTCAAAGAGATTGACTGACGCGCAACAAAAGTACAGTACCTACGATAGGGAATTACTTGCGATATATTTGTCAATGCAGTATTTCAGGAACATGTTTGAAGGCCGCAATCTAACCGTTTATACTGACCACAAGCCGTTGACTTTTGCATTTCAGAAGATGGGTAGCATTAAAGAATCTCCGCGACGTACTCGACAATTACTTTATACTAGCGAGTTTACTACCGATATTCGTCACGTGACAGGACAGCAAAATCACGTGGCGGATGCTTTAAGTAGGATAGAGATAGATACCATTTCATGCCCAAACGTACTTGATTATACTGAAATTGCCCAGATGCAGCGTAATGACAAAGAGCTTAATGAGCTATGGTCAGCAAAAAGTAGCAACTTTAAACTGATGAAAGTGACGATGCCATGGTGTAGCGAGCCGATTGTTTGCGAAAGCTCAAGTGGCTATACAAGACCGTACTTACCCGAAAAGTTTAGACGATTGGCATTCGAGTCGATACATAATTTAAGCCATCCAGGTATTAGGACATCTAGAAAGATGATATCTAGTAAATTTTTTTGGCCTGGGATGCAAAGAGATTTAGGTATCTGGACTCGTTCTTGTCTAGAATGTCAGAAATCAAAAGTGCACAGACACACCATGTCGGCACTAGGGCAGTTTTCACAGGTAAGTCGTTTTGAACATTTACATGTAGATATAGTAGGCCCGTTACCTACAACGGAAGAAGGCTACAGATACTGTCTTACCATGATAGATAGGCAGACAGGTTGGCCGGAAGCTTTTCCGATGAAAGATATTTGTGCTAGGACAGTGGCTAAGATAGTTTATGAAGGTTGGATTACGCGCTATGGCGTACCTGTATTTTTAACTAGCGATATGGGTAGGCAATTTGAAAGTAGTCTGTTTACTCAGCTAATGAAGTTTTTGGGCGAAAACAAGTTAAGGACTACTCCATATCATCCACAGAGCAACGGTGCTATTGAAAGATGGCATCGAAGTTTTAAGGCTGCATTAATGGCCAGATTAAATAATAAAAGCTCGTGGATAGACGAAATGTACACAGTAATTTTAGGTTTGCGTTCGGCGCCTAGATCAGACACTGGTGTATCTGCGGCAGAATTAACCTTCGGAAAAACGTTAAGGCTTCCTGGTGAATTTTTTGAAGTGACAGTAAAATTGCAGACGGTGAGGAATACGTTAAGCATTTAAAAGAAACGATCAGCAACTTAAGACCTAAACCTATGGTTCACAGAGATTCGAGAACAATTTTCGTACACCCAGATTTGAAAGCATGTAAAAAAGTTTTCGTTAGGAATGATTTTGTGCGAAAATCACTGCAACCACCATATGACGGACCATATGCCGTAGTCAAAAGACTAGGTAAAGGTTTTATTGTGCAATTACCGGGTAGACAGTCGCTTATTTCCATTGATCGTTTGAAGCCCGCATATGTGCTAGACTTTGAATCAACTGATACAGACTCAGGTCAAAGTTGTAGTACAAAGAAAGAAAAGTTAGTGATAAGATTGTTAATGATAAAGCAGGGCCGAACAAGAGTTATTTATCACTAGATGTTGCGAAAAAAGATTCGCCCATGTGTACAACGCGTTCAGGTCGCATCATTAAAAAACCAGTTCGGTTTAATCTGAATTAATGAACTGTGTAATAAATATTTTTTTCGTAATGTTTTGTTTTATAATTTACTTCTTAATGTAAAGTGGTAATTTTTGAATATTTTTTTTCTCTTCAATATGTATACCTTAGTGTTTATTTTAAATTTGTTATAATTACGTAGGTATACTTGAATATTTTTTTTAGTCTTACATGTACTTGATATTTTTACCACTCTGTGTTTCATTGTTTATATTGGTTTATTATGGTTTACTTCAATGTTTTTATTATGACTACGTTACTCATTGGATTTGTATTTATTTGTACGTCTTATTATGTGACCGACGTACCTAAGTGCTAGAGCTATATTTACACCGAGTTATATTACACTGGCTGTTTCTAAATAATATAAACAGTCCGTGTCGGTGAGAACTGAAAAGTAAGCAAATGAGTGGGGTCGAATCAAGTGAAGTCTATGAATTCTTTGAGTTTAGAGTGGATAACAATGAGTTACTCTGTAAAGGGATCGTTTTGTTTTGGTTACTTTTATTTATATAAGTTGACGTTAGTAGAGTATTTGTTTATCGAATAACGTTGAACTTGAGTTAAACTTTCAGAACGTATTTGAAAGATGTTTTGTTTATTGAGTCGATATAATACGATTTCCTTTGTTCATTGTAGAGATATTTTTTGTGACTTTATTACCGTGTATGACTTTTATTGACGAATTTTGTACCAAAATTATTATTTTTTAAGAAGGGGGTTGATGTAGGGACACACGTTTGTTTACGTTGACCTCGCCAGCGCCGACCTATTTAAGGGGCGCGTGATTAAATTAAAGCGGAGTCGCGTAACAGTAAGCACGGAGTCGCGTAACAGTAAGCAGTAGAGTTGCATTAGAGTTGCACGAGAGTTGCACGCGAGTCGCGTAAGAGTAGCATTCGGAGACGCGTGTCCTCACATACTCCGGGCTTGCTCATTTTATATTGTTAATTGTGTGTTCGGTTCGCGAGGACAATATATGTGGTAAAAAGTAACAATTAATCTTTAATTTATCCCATTCCGGTAGTGAGACTATTAGTGCACATAAGGACCCTGTAAAAAAGTAATTATAATAATAACTGGAGTATCTTATACTATGCATGAAATATTGCTATTTTATAAAGGGGTTAATCTAGAATTTAAGTCTTCCATTGACAAAGCTTTTAAAATGTTATGGAGGCTTTAGTATATAAAAAGCCCCCATGAAATGACATCTATTGCCAAACAAAAAGTCAGACCAACCAACTTCCACTTCCGTTCGCCTCAGATTCACTAGCTTACTGCTTGCTTTAGTCAAGCGTGAGTAAAGAAGTTTTACTTCAAAAACTGATTTATGAGACCTTTTTGATCTGAGGACGCGATGTGAGACTGAATGGAAAATAAAGGTTCTTACAGCTTATTCGGTGTTAAGGAATAATAATAACCTATTAGGCTTTAATCGCTTCAGTCCTTTATTTAGAAGGTGACTGGGCTAACCTTACTAATAAAATGATGTTCGTTTTAGTATTTTTTTTTTTTTTTTTTTTTTTTGTTTTGGCTCCACGCTTTTGTGTATTTAGCCAGTGTCAAGTAATTGATAATTTATCAAGCTATCGATATTTCACGCAAATATGTGTCAAGTCACAGTCGAAGTCATCAAGTCAAGTCATAGTCAAGTCAGTCTAGTCAAAGTCATACACCTAGTAAAGTGGTGGCACCTTTACTTGAAGCTTCTATGGAGTTTTGGAAACAACACGAAAAGAAACGTTTCACCATCATTATACCACTTTCCCGTACTCATGTCTATAATTCAGCACTTACGAATAAAATGCCACCAATTTTATGCACTAACACTGAAAATTACACAAGTTTTGAAAAATAATACAATGCGGTGACGCGATCCTTTTCGCTTTCCCGCCAAAACTCTTTTAGTATTTTACGTATATCATGAACGCAGCAAAGATGTAATGATTAATCTCAAAGTGCTGCCATTACTTGATTTTTTCTTCCAAATAGATGAAAGAATATAAACGAAACTGCTATGTAACAGGAGTAATTTCATTCCTAATTAGAATATTTCCATAATAACTTTACGTAAACTGAGGTTAAAGATATATTAAACTGGGTATTGAAATTGTCATTCCTACTAATTTTTGTGTTTCTATTAGTTGCGATCAAATTCCATGATCGCCTGGTTGAAACTACCGAATAAATAACAGTAAAAGTAGAATTACTCATTCCTTGGGTCTTGAAAGGCACCTTTTTAATTATATTATATTAAATACAAACATGGATCAACACTTTCTGATGTTACTGCTAATAGATAGTTCATACATAGTATTAAGATTTTAAATTGGTAGACGAAATAGCTTATGCGAATGAAGTGCAAATAGAGAATGGAATGGTTAATGATCATAAAAGATGTCATTATTTTAGAGCGAGTTACGTTGAACGAAGAGACTAAAATAGTTTGTTATTCCCGCCCCCAGCAGCACAAATGACGCTCGTTAATATAGATAGTAGGCTCGGATGGAAACGTTTAAATTTTTCGCGCACTATCTGTAGTGGTATATATGTTTTAATAGTTTATACTATAAACTTTACAGTAGTTTTTTAAAGGATAATTATGGCAGCACTGCATTGCGTTTTTTAATGTCTTTTTAGTTTTTGACAGCTTTCAAAGCTTAAGGTATAATAATGTTTTATTGTAAAAACTATAAATAAATGCGATTTATAAGATGAAATAACGATTCTTCTTAATGCAAATACTGTCAATCTTTCATATTTTCCAGTTTTGTTGAAAACAGTTTGGTGATTACATAGATTTTTTGAGGTTACAAGTGCTTGAAGAAGTGTTATTATTTGCAGGCTAAGCCATGGCCCCCCGAAAAAACAAAGTAGCAAAAGAGGAGGTGCAGGTGACCCTCGGTCCCCAACACTTGGTGGGCGAAACTGTGTTTGGTGTTGCTCACATTTTTGCTTCGTTCAACGACACATTCGTGCACGTTACTGATTTATCCGGTCGGGAAACTATTGCCCGTGTCACCGGTGGCATGAAAGTGAAGGCCGACCGTGATGAGGCTTCGCCCTACGCCGCTATGTTGGCTGCTCAGGTATGTTTACAATTCAATAATAAAATTTAAGTTGTCTTACCATGACCATACCAGTAGTATTCAGGTATTGAATTCTACTCAATCGTAAGGTCATTATCAAAAGTTCATCTAACTATAAATATTATAACTATTTTAAAATTACTGAGATGAAACAAAATTTACTGGAGCCAAATAACTGAATGATACATATGCAAGCTTTTAACCGTTTTTCTGTATAAATATGGTATTGTGTTTCTAATAACTATTTCTGTAAATGTTTGATTTATATCTCTAAAGTAATCGGAAATATTTCTGAGTTACCAAATATTTAAGCACGGGTTGATTCATATAATAAAGTTAAAATATAATTACTTCACCTATTTATCAGTCATGTGTTTCCTGCACAAATTTACTAGCTGTTTAAACTATTGTCAAGTACCAGATCATTTTTAGACTGAATTTTATAGGACTATTGATATATAGAACATAATGGAGCCCTGAGTAGCTGTATTTATCTATGAGATGATACCTTTCTTCACTAGTAGTAGTCGCTGTATGCTGGCCTAGCTTAGCATTATTTATTCCCAAATCATTTATAAAATCTAGATCTTACGTGTGTATTGTCAACAATGTAGCTTGTTTATAATTGCTAAAAGATCATCTCTTTTCCATTCAGGATGTAGCTGAAAAGTGCAAAACCTTGGGTATCACCGCCCTTCATATAAAGCTCCGTGCCACTGGTGGCAACAAGACAAAGACTCCTGGACCTGGTGCGCAATCTGCTCTCCGTGCCCTGGCTCGTTCTGCAATGAAGATTGGCCGTATTGAAGATGTGACCCCTGTACCATCAGATTCCACTCGCAGGAAGGGTGGTCGAAGAGGTCGCAGGTTGTAATCTGTTAGTTTAAGGACACTGTGGACTTTGAATAAAGAAGTTTACAGTATTGGTGTTTTTATTTGATTCTTTGAATTCAGGTAACCCAAAAGCATTGCTTATTCTCAGTTGTCACCTACTCTTTGTCTCTACTGGTAATTAATGGGAAAAATTTTCCATTCATTCAGTAGAGTTGACTACAATAACTTCTATATCATCCGTTTGTATGATATAGTTACATAAAATATTGCACTGCCAGTATAAATTAAAGAAAATAAAAAAAAAGGAAATATGCTGCACTAACAATACTCAATTGATAAGTGGTAGGTTTCATAACTGCCTCTGAATTTACCTGCTCTTGCCTCCTGCTACACCTGTCAACTAGAAAACCTCGCATCACTCTTGAGTTGCGTGTTGTGTTCAACTCAACTTCAACTCTTTGTTAATGGCCTTTGTGGAGAGGTTACCACAATTTTGCAAATATTGAGGTTGAGGTGCGCGTGGAGTTCACCAAATGTATGATAACCGAACGTTTACGTAATCGGCCGATGAATTCCCAAACGTCGTTTAACAGATTGATTAAATATTTGCTGTTCACCACGCAAATTCGGACCATGATCACTAAATCGCCCGGTCAGTGCGGCATAGCCCATAGCACAAGCTTCCTTAGTTTCTGGATAGATGGCGCTGTGTAAAATGTTCATAAATATTTATATATTACTTATACCTAATTAATTTATTATTAAATTTTTGCTTATAAATCTAGGAATATAATAACGTAACTATGTTGCTCTGATCGCAAAGACAGCTCAGAAAATGTACCATAATATGGCGTAACCGAGATTTAAACGACGTTGTCGAGGTCAGTTAAAATAATCGGGTGTTTATGGTATTTAACCGTCTGTTATGTTGTGGTGAACACCAAAAACGGTTCAACCGACCGTTAAATTGATAACCGTTGTTTAAAAATCTGGTGAACTCCACCCTGCGTAGATTTAGTCCCAGAATATTTATTTCAAGACATAAGAAAGGGATAGGAACATTTTTAGAGCAGTTGCACAACAGAATCGACGCCAATGCAAATTGGCTCTAGATCTAGATTTTCCATGTTTAAACCCTAAAATCACGACGCGCCTGCTTATTTCTGGTGCAATATACATTATTATGTCACAAACAAAGCCACATGAGAAATATATTAGGAAGGTCAATTAATAAAAAACATTTATGTGAGAACATTGTATGTAGATATTTAATGATATATTAATTCAGCTAAATAAATAATTATTTTGTAATAAACATAGTTGCTATATTTTTCTACTTTGTCAACCACTTAATAATTTACATAAATTTGAAATGTGTTTACAAAATCACATAGATAATTCTAAAAGTTATTGCACTAATAAAATGGTGTATTAGAGTTTCCATAATGTTTTGTTGTGATTCTTAAACTATTTGTGAAGTATACAAATTCAGAAAATTCGTTAAAACTGCTACTTTCTATCATACAAACACACTTTGATTCTGAATATTAATTTCTGTTTCCATTTTTATTTATTTATAATCTTTTAAAATCTTACATGATAAGTAATAGATTAGTGAATGGTCACAGAAATATTTTGTGACAACGCGTGAGCATTTTTTCAAACTGCTCCTGCTGAAATAGTATCAATATTTTATGAGATCATTAAAATACATTTACATAGTTAGCACATTTTCAAAATTTTGCTCCTTGAGCCCCTAAACTCTCTACATAATAGTTTGATACACTTTACAATTTAACACAAACATGGATACAATAGCAAACTTGTCTTTACAAAAATAAAATCAACACATCGAGGACAACTTAACATTATGCATTATAGAACACAATAATTTCGATAGCAATCAGTCAACAAAACCTTGGGATGAATGAACAAATAAAATATGCAATAAAAATTTAAATGTTTAACAAACATTAAAATACATTACAATATGTTGGATTTTATGCCATTAAAAATATCTAATATTATCATAATGTATATTTAAACTAGTACTACACATTTCAACAACCTTCAAATACTAAGATGGCAAGCGATTTACAATCCGCAACCGCAAAGGAATCTCGCCGTGCGACGATCGAGGCAGAGTCAAATTACCCTAAAATTAATTTTTAATGGCATAAAGGTCCGCCCCTTTGCGCCCCCGTTAAATTTCATACGAGAAACAAAGTATCGACTGTCGCTCACACAAACAGCAATGCGTATACGCGGTTACATAGTAACTGTTATCTAATCTGTGCTCGTAGCCAGAGACTTAGGGAGGAAGCGGCGGGGAGGGGCGAGCGCGCGGCTTGCGCTACAACCCTGTCTTGAGGCGGATCTTTTTGAGGTGCGCGGGGGAAGGGTTGTGATAGGGGCGCCGCTTGCCAGGCGCCGGCGCCGCTACAGCCTGGGAGGTCCCCCCCGCGACGTCTTCCCAAGTCCCCCCTAACATATCATCGGACGAGGACGACGCCATCGCGCGGCAACGGTTGTTCGAGCGCAGTTTCGACCGCGTGAAACTCCGTTTAGCGGACACTACGGAAGCGCGCGGACTTTCCGCATCGTCAGCGGACCGACGACTCGCTTTCGTCTTCACGACGCCGCCCTGCGTCTTGCTAGCGTTCGGTTTTCTTACAGCGAGGATGTTCCGCCGTTTGGTCGACAGCGTCTTCGGTTTCGGTTCGTTTTCTGTCAGATATCGGGTGCGGGAGGTCGACTTGACCGGTTCGTTCTTCTTGCTGAACTTCATGTTGATGATGTCATGTCCGGAGCGCGGCGCCAGCACGGGCGGGCTGCGCTTACGTTCCGTGTCGGTTTTGGCGCCAACGTAAGTGTTCTCTTTCCGTTCGTCGACCACCTTAGCTTTAGAACGAGCGTAAAGCGGCGCACGCGTCGGGGAGCTGGTCTTCGGTCGCAGCCGGGACATCGTCAACTGGAAACGGTCCCGACATAAGTTTAGGAGTTCACAAGAATTGGACTACGATGAGAACAGACGTTAGTGATTCTCTACTGAAAAACCGAAATACCCAATAGTTTTAGTAAGAAGTGTGAATTATGATTGTTATTCTCATTGAAATAAGACGACACGATTCACTCAATTTTATTCTTACCCCAACTATATATAAAGTACTGGTGGTTTTATTTAGTTGTTAACACTGAAAATTAAAAGACAATTTGTTATCAACAAAATAAAACTTTGTAAGAAGCAGCACAAAGCAAGTGTAAAAATGTTATTGGATGTCTAAATAAAATAAAATAAATAAAATTTAAGGAAAATAGCGGGAAGGGTAAATATTGCAAACAATTAAACTTGTACACGCACGTCAAACTGTAAGTCCACTGTTAAAATGATAAATCATCCAGGTCTAAAGATGAAAAGGGATTCGTGGCTATATCTAACATCTAAATAACGAATCGGAAGGATCTTGTCTTTGCTTCCTTTTTAATAAGGACTAGCGCATAACCTAAACCATTTTGAAATGGGCAATATAAAGACTTCCATACCCCCAATAAAAATAGTGGATAACAGTTTAAAATAAGGTCATATGCTAGGTTCTAAAAAGTTCAAAACTGCTCTGCAAAAATTCTGCTGTGCATATATGCGTGGTTTCAAACGTGAATTAATTCCCAAACATAGTACAGTATAGCATACATTATAAGGAGGTCTGATAAAAGTGCTCAGTGTTCTATGATCGTCTAATTGCGTTTCTCTAAAGGTAACTTTAATGTAAAAGCAATAGCGGTTGTTTTCGCTCACATTTCCGGGGAGAGACAAGTTTCACCGTCGACTGACATGGTACGGAGGACAGCACCGTCGTCAGTCAGCGATAGAAAACACCACTGGAAAATAACGAGCACTTTATCAGACGACCCTATCTACTGCTGTTATTTAAGAGACTAAAAGAACCAGAAAAATGCGTTATAATAACCTTATGGTACCCAGTATCATTATTAGGAAATCAAGAACTAGGTATGAATTTACTTTGAGGCTATGTGTTAGTGCCAGCAGCGTGCTACAGAATCACACAAAAAGATCTTGATTTCCGATAGGCATATTTGTTGAAGAAATATATATCTTAAATTATCAAAGTGAAGTGTGCCGCGATAACCTTCGACATTCACCTGTCACACTCCGAAACACGAATACCCGTCTTCACGTCGGACATTTAAGTCATAATTCCAACATTCCCAACCCATTTTGACGGACATTAATCTCAGCTAAGCAACACTTTCCCCGGGATTCTAGTATACTTACATTTGTTGAATTTGTGTCAACTTGATATCTAGCCCAATATGTACGCTCATTGATTGCCTAATTTATTATTTATTTTTACAGTACAGAACTCACGAGATGTAGTCGCAAAACTCACCAGTGTTAGATGCCCGAACACCTGTCGTTTTTCGTCTAAATTTCGTGAATGCTAGCCGTTTACCAGTTGTACTTGTACCTAATTATGAATACTACTCACGTTAGTTTCTATAATGTTGAGATAACTATTCTTCCGCCACACAATGTTTATTAGTGAAGTGGGTAGTATGTGTGTACGCACCTGCGGGCGCATGGTGCGCGTGTGCGCGCGCAGCCAGTCGCGCACGGCGGGCAGGTTGCGGTGCTCGGAGCACGGGATGCGCGAGTTGGGGTGCGCGCCCGTCAGGTCCAGGATGGAGGCGCCGAGCGAGCGGCCCACCTGCGCCCGACACCACGGTCACATATACGGAGAAACTACGGTCGAGTTCTGAGCGGCACCGGTACATTATGGGCGGCTGTGACGCTTGGCACAAAGAAAACAAATAGTCGCGCCATTAAAAGAAATTGTGCGGTTTTTGCAATAAAATCACGCGTTCGCTTTTTGTGCAGTTTTTACAGAGATATAAACATCACGGAGGAGCACACATAGACAAAAAGTGACCGAAATAGATGTATTGTATATCCTACTCTATATATCGATAGAGCGTGAGTCAAACTTAACGGCGGCTGTGAAGTTGCCGCGAAACGCTGCGCAGTAGCAAAAATTAGACGTGCGTAGCGGGAAGCGGTGAGCGCAGCGCAGCCGCAATTAAGTTTGAATCAGACAAACTTAATTACATATATTTTCTGTTTTCGGTCTAAAACTCTGGTTTGTCGTTTATATTAACTTAATAGTGTGAACAAATAGGACACATTGTCAAAGTGCTATTTAGCATTTGTGCATCTACACTCTCATCAGGAGTGTAGGGAGGGAAGCTTCCACCTTGCAATGGGACACATCGGATTTTTTTTAGCAATTTCCTTTACGCAAATATTGTAAAAAGAACTTCTGTAATGGTACCCTAAATACAGGGAATCCTAGTTAAGGTCCAAGATCTATGTATGAGACTGTTGGGCATCATTTATTTATTTAATGTTACCGTTTGTATATGTGGAAAATAATCTGTACATCGCTTCGAAAAATATGTATCATAAAACCGTAATTTCTTCTTGTATGTACAGCGTTATGTGCTTCAGTGAAAGCGGTTGGTATTTTAAGAAATATCTGGAGGTTTTTGAAGAGATACTACTATTTACTAACTACGCATATACTGCTAATAAATACATATACATACTGTATACATTTATACGATCTAATATCTATATTTTTCAAAACATACTGTATATGTATTCTACGTAAAGCCCCCCATATACGGTACGATCTGTCGTAAATATCAATCTGAAAGGATATCGAAACGATCGGTCGCTCAAAGTTTTCCGCTCACCCACGAAACGATTGGATTGTTTGAAACGGAATGACAACGACCGTACACTATCGATTTATCGTTACGATATTCAAGATCACATGGGTTTTTGTTGCGATCTCCAATGCCGTCTGCGATCAAGTAGGTAAGATCGATTTACGTTAACGATCTTATCATACACTATCGAACCGTCGTTTCGATCAGTCTGAAACGACGGATCGTACCGTGAATGGGCCCCTTAAGTACACGCGACAGAATGACAAACCTGATAGGCATTTATCTCTTCGAAAAACTCCTGATTCTTAGGTCGACAGTGTTTAATCTGAAAGGTTTTTGTCATGTATTTTATGTTTAAACTTTTTAACATATTGTGATCTAAATGGTATTAGAGAGTACAATTTGATTATTAGTTACCTAATCAAATCAAATTATACAGAATACTGTGAAAATAACCAAATAAATGTCTAATTCTTTCTTCTCTTGATATAATTCATAAAAATAAATAAACATCCTACAATCTATTTAGTAGGCACAAATATCTACGTGGCTACATATTACGCCTTTCTCGAGCCGTTAGCACAATATATATCACATTTATAACAAAAAAAGATATTTAAATTATTAAGTTGCATTACATATATCGTCGCATCCGCGGAATACTATCCTCATGGCGGTTAGGATGTTTTATTTTTATTGCATTTTTGGAATCCTTTAATGTATTTGCACCTATCTACATCAACAGAAAGTAGAAAAACACAATTTTCATTATTAAAAAATCAATTTTAAAATTCGCGCAAAACATCCTCTTGCTATAAGCTCCGTTGAAAACTATCCTGAGCGCCATTACGTTTGATTTTTTCCGCGGAATACTATCTCGCTCGCCAGTATGATAGTATTTCACGTAAAATTTTAGGCAGCGAGCGCGGGGCATACTATCGTAGGCGTAACGCTGCCATTTATTGAAGGAATCGCAATCGTGTGGTATGCTGGTGGAGGTTAATATTTTTATAAAAATTAAAAGGCGACCCAAAAAATTTGTAGGAACGGCCCGAGCACGAAAAGAAAAAAAACGTATAAAAGTTTTTTTTTTTTTTTTCATTTTTAGGTTTCCGAAACTGAAATACCAAACATAAGGGGAATATTATTTTTAGCCTTCGAATCAAAAAAAGGTACAACCATTGGTATGATGATTGTTTATGTAAAAATGTGTAGATAACAATAAAATATTGATAGGAGGTGATTTTAACGAGAACGTAAGAAGATTGAAGAACATGAGAGAGTGCACGGTGGATGGGGCTTTGGTAACAGCAATCAAGAGGGCGAAGCCCTGCTAGAATCCGCGTCGGCCTTTGACCTAGCTTTAGCATTTTTCAAAAAGTAAGATCATCTGGTAACGTTCAAAAGCGGCAATCACAGCACCCAAATTGATTACTTCCTCCTTAGGTGGTTAGCGGAATGATAAAAATTGAGAATTTGGAAAGCAAATCAATGAATGATGGAATGAAATGGCAAGTTGCATAAATAGCGCATAATGTTTTTGAAGAGTTAAAAGGCAAGGAAAAAATTGATAGGGAAACATGGTGGTGGGATGAAAATATTCAGAAAATTGTGAAAGAAGTAAAAATGTATTCAAAGATTGGCAGAGTGTTGACAGTTGGCAGGATATACAAAGCGTGAAAAACAAAGTGAGAATGATAATCGCTATTGCAAGAGTAAAAACGCAAGATAAACTGTATAGTTACTAGGAAACTAGCAAGGACATAAGCAGTTTTATACAATAGCGGAACATAGTAAAAATAATGAACGAGATACCAAGCGTGTGAAATGTTTAAAAGATGATGGAGAAAAAGTATTGGAAAATAATGAGGATAAAACAGAGAGATAGAAGGAGTATTTTATGAATACGAATGAATGAAGACAATTCGTGGAATAGAATATTACAAAGCGTATCAGTAAATATAGGTAAAGTGAAAGAAGTGGATATAGATGAAGTAAGAAAAGCTGTGTAAAGTAAAGACTCAATTCTTTAGCAAATTGTTTTAGGATGAGGCAATCCCGGATGAATGATGCAACAGTTCACTGGTGCCCATATTTAACAATAAGGATGATGATGATGAATTCGGCTATAATTGTTAAGACCTTTAGGTCACTTAAAATAAAGAATACTGAGGATCTTTGGGGAATGTCTACCAGGGTTTTAAGTGGCATTGTCACATTGATCGCACCATATTTAGCATAAGTATTTAATAAATGTGTAGACGAAGAAGTTTTTCCCAACGTAATGAAAAATAGTAAACTGATTCCTTTATTTAAGTCGGGAAATAGAATGATCCATCGAACTATAGGCCAACTTCTATGTTACCTGCAATAAGTAAAATTTTTCAAATATAAATTTTTAATCAGTTGTTAACATTTTTTAACCTTAACGGACTGTTTCACAGTCAACAGTTTGGATTTACAAAAGGACGATCAACTACAGATGCAGGTGTAAAACTCCTTAAACATATACTTGGTGCTTGGGAGAAGTCACAGGATGCCATAGGGATTTTTTGTGACTTAAACTCTTGATCTTGTCTCTTCTTATCTTGGTAATAGAATTCAGACAGTTGAAGTTAAATGAGCAAGATCATCTGGTTCTATCACTAAAATGGGGGTCCCGCAAGGTTCAATACTAGGACCATTTTTATTTTTGGCCTATATTAACGATCTTACATTTTTGTAAAGAACCTATGTGATATTGTTTTGTTCGCAGATGATACGTCTCTTATTTTTAAGGTTGACCGATCTATTAATGATTTTGACGACGTTAACAAGGCAATTTCACTGGTTTTGAACTGGTGTACTAAAAACACTCTACTGTTAAATAGTAAGAAAACTAAATGTATTAAGTTTTCGTTACCTAGTGCTAGGGGGTCTCCTACAAATTCACTACTGAATGGTAAGCCATTAGATTTAGTACAATCTGTCACGTTCCTTGGCATAACTATAGACTCTACATTAGAGTGGGATCCTCACAGTCATATCAAACATTGCTGGCAGATTGAGCTCTGCAGCATATGCTGTGCGTAAATTCAGACAGTTTACTGATGAAGCCACTGCAAGATTAGTATACTTTAGTTACTTCCACAATATTATATCATACGGCATCTTAAGCCACGGACATACAATCAATTTTTGTCTTACAGAAAAGAGCAATTCGTTCCATTTATAACATGAAATCCCGCGACTCTCTCAGGGAACAATTTAAGGAGATAAATATTCTTACAGTGGCTTGTCAATACATTTACGAAAATTTGATGTACACTCGCGAAAACATTAGCTCTCTTCCCAGATATTGCGACATTCATAACTTTAATACTAAGAACAAAAATAAATTGACAGTTCCAAGATTCAGACTGCAGAAAGTTAATGGTTCATTCATGGGGAACTGTATACGCTTTTATAACAAGTTGCCTGACGGTATCGAACAATTGTCAATGCGTAAATTTAAATTATTCATAAAGTCAAACTTAATGAAAAAAGCCTATTACACAATAAATAATTATGTGTCAGACAAAAAAGCTTGGCCTGAATATCCCAAGCTTATGTATGAAATTTTAGGTACTTTGCTTATTGCCTATTCCTATCTATAATTCCATTTTATATTTGTAATGTTTATAATAAGACAATCACTGTATTTTTCTTGCACCGGTGTGACGTGGTGGTTATTTTTGTAACATATTAATTATCTCAACTGTAATGAATTATATACATTGTAAAAGACAGTAGAAAGAAGACAAAAAAAAATACATCACTGTAAAGTTTCTTGTAGCTTCTTCTTTACAGTTGTAATCGAAGCTTCGGATCAAAGTTTTCCATTCTGCATTGTGCCGGATTGCTTGCACCAGTAGTGAGAAAGAGAACTGCTTTTTTTTCAAACTCATATATTGTAATGGGCTTGCTATATTATTTGACAATAAGCACTTTGTAATTTTATATGCTTAGTGAAATAACTTAATCTTAAGTACCTAATATAATTTTGACTTGTAAAAGTGCTAAAATTAACCTATTTGCAATAAATATTTTGACTTTGACTTTTACTTTGACTTTGATGTACAAAGCTGCAACAATTATCCGGGAATTAAGCTTATGTCACATTGAAGATATGGGAGAAGCGAGAAGAATGAGAGATGAGATTGAAATAGCCCAGACTCAGTTTGGTTTCATACCTGGGCGTGGGACGTCAGAAGCTATATTTGTACTTCGCCAACTGTGTGAAAAATATAGAGACATGCACACTAAAACTTGCACATAGTGTTCATTGATCTCGAGAATACCTATGACAAGATTTCTCGTGAAGTTCTGGGATGGACCTTAAAGTAGAAAAGAGTTGCTGAGGAGTATGCAAAATTGATTCACACGATACATGACAGGGCAAGTATGTATGTCCGGTCAACAGCTAGTGAGACCGACAAGTTTGATGTGGCTGTGGGTTTGCATCAGGGATCGGCATTGAGATTTTATTTGTTCTTTCTGGTAATAGATGCGCTAACAACAGACATACAGAAGAAATCACCTTGGTGCATGCTGTTTGCAGACGATATTGTACTTGTCGGCGAAGATAAGCTTGAGGCTGAGCAGGCTGGGAGAAACTGGAGAACGTTGGCTTAAAGATAAGCACGACCAAAACAAAGCATTTGTTTTGTGTGTGTAGCGGTCTTTTTACGAGGTACCTTAAGCACCCCGTACCTTAGCGTACCCCTTCCAGTCTGCCATGACTTCCATTACCTCGGTTCACTTGCGCTAGATGATGGTGCGATAGATCGGGATGTAAGAAATAGATAAATTCGGGATCGATGCAATGGAGACAGGTCATAGGAACAACTTGTAATCTCCGATTGCCCCTTAAATTTAAAGGGCAAATCTACAAAAACATCATTAGACCTGTCCTATTGTATGGGTCGAGGTGTTAGGCAACAAAAGATGTGGATGAAAGCAGACTACATGCGGCTGAAATCCGTATGTTGAGGTGGATGTGTGGTGTAACGAGTATGAACAGAATCAGAAATAAGTACATAATGGGTAGCCTGAAAGTGGCACCGGTAACGGAACAGTTGAGGAATGGCTAGCGTGGTATGGCCATGTCACGCGGAGGTATGAAAGCCATGTTACCAAGAGAGTATTTAATATGAATGTTGATGGCAAAAAATGTAAAGAAAGACCGAAAAAAGTGTGGTTGGACTGTGTGAAGAATGACATGCGTGCTAAGGGAGTGAATTTTGAGATGACGTCTGACAGAAATTAGTGGGGGAGAAAAACATGCTGTACCGATTCAACTTAAATGGAGTAAGGGTAGGCGGATTATGATGATTGATCTGAGGTTATTATAATTATAGTTTAATTATTTTAAACTTTTTCACATAAACCTGTAAATACCTTACCTGGTAAATATTTAACCTGATAATCTCGTCTTATATTAGCATGGGTAAATAAATATCTTATTTGTAATACGTACTAGGTACTAATTTTTTCGGTCAAAAATTAAATTTTAGGTAGTTTACTGCATTTGTAAAAGAACTTTTATACATTTTTCATGTAATTAAAACTTAAAAATGAGATTTCCGAAGTAATAATTACGTTCCAACAACATTATCATCGTACGATAAGCGGCGAATAACATCCTAAAGGTCACTGTTCCGGCGAAAACTATCCTTATGGCGCTTAAATTGACGCAATCGCGCCAAAATTCCGTGGAAGACTATCTTATAGGACAAAATAGCTATATTTATTTACATTAATAATTTAAAAAAAAATACTAAACGATGCGTAATGAATTATGCTATCGATTTGTATTCAAAAATACATACGTTCTCTAACAACTTTCAGAGATAATCAGAAAAAACCTCCTCCTGTAAAGTAGGTGTTTTGCAATTAGGATAGTTTTCCGCGGATGCGACGATATGTAGGTCGTTACAGGATATATCCGGGTGAATAATTAAGTACCCAAATTTGAAACTAAATTTAAATACCTAAATTAGGGAAATACCTAAATATTAAAATATCGATATCTATATATTTATTTATCGATAGTTAGGCAACTCTAATAGCCGGCTAGATTGTTGCAACAAAAACTACCCGCGTGCACTTTCTAACCACAGAGCAGGAAAAATATCACCCACGCGCCCCGATAGAGACGCCTTGCTTCATCATACAAGTACGATAATTCCTTTTAAAAAAATTGGTTTTAAACAGACTTCAATCCCAATAAGAACAACATCAATGTAGTCGAAATCGAAAAACACATTATTAAGGATAACTCAAAAAGTACTTGTCTATACTTGATTAAATTTAAATGAGACCACACGGGAAGTACCTGCTTTGAAATAAAAAAAAATCACCAAAAACAGTTCACCTATACGAAAGTTCTAAGGAAACGAACATAAAAAAAATTAAAATACCGTCGAATTGAGAACCTCATCCTTTTTTAATGTCATTTGAAAAAAAAAGAAGCGCGTAGTGATCCAGGCCGGATATCGGAGCGCGAGCGTAATATTTTCTCGATCTACGAACAAGCAACCGTAATGTATCCGCACAAACCTGGAACGGGTTTACCTCTTCAAATATGTGCGGGGTGTACTTGGGGGGCGGGGGCGCGGCGGCGGGGGGCGCGGCGGGGTCGCGCGCGGGCGGCGGCAGCACGTTGACCAGCCGGCCCGTGTTGTAGTTGCACTCCAGCGTGTACGAGCGGACCAGGCCCGTCGCCTTCAGCACCGCCACGCGCCCGGAGCCCTCGCGGGACATGCCGTCGCGACGGTCCCTGCAATATTACGCTTTATTATTATAGTACTTCTTTACGCACGCTTGACTTGGGGAGTAAGCTGGTGAATCCGAGGCGAACAGAAATTGGTTCACGTAGATCTCCATTGTCAACATAACAAAGTTCAACTTCTTATTTTTGTGGCTTATCGCGGCCGCGGTAGCATATCTAATTTTCTTGGATTTTTTAAATAAAACTTCTTTACGCACGCTTGACTTAGGGAGTAAGCTGGTGAATGCGAGGCGAACAAAGTTGAAATAGGTTCACGTAGATCTCCTTGTCTACATAACAAAGTTAAAAATTTGTATTATTACGTTGGTATATCCGGTAAAATGATTTTACAATTGAAGGGTTGAGAATAAAAAGGGTTTAACTGTCAAATTGATAGTGTCGAGAAAATAGACTTTAAACTTCAACGGCCTCATTTTAATGTAGAGTGCTTATAAGGTAATAGAAAAGGTTTATGTAAGTTTCGGTTTGCTTGAAAATGTTTTAATTCTATTTTAAAATACTAAATATATTACTAATTCATACAATTACTGTAAATATACAATATAATAAAATAAATATAATAATGTTTTTATGCTAAGCGAACTGTATTCCTGCGACAGATAAACCGTTTTTAGACTCAAAATCTCGAGATTTAATCCTCATTTCGGTATTTTGAGAATGTATTATTGAAGATAATTTCACGCTGAACCCAACGATACCCATATTATGTCATTTTGTGAAAAAAAATCAGTTAAACCCTGTTTGTTCTCACTCCTTCAATTGTCAAGATGGCGACATTAAGATTACACAAATCAAAAACAAAGTTATGCCGGCCGATAGATGGAGCTGAAATAATGAAGTTTTACTTCAATCGTGTGGTCTAAAGCACACGTTTTTGTTAAACTTTAGCTCAAAAGATACCCATTATTTGCTGCTAAAGCTTGTATAGCTCGCGCAAAACTTTATGAGCTCTCGGAAGTTAGGCCCGAGTACCACAAACTGCGCATGGTACAGTTGAGTGCATTATAAAAGCGGCCATACAATAACTATAATATGCGTACTGCGCAGCCATCCGCGCTAACATCCGAGAGGTCAAAGTTTTGCGCGAGCTATACTATGGGAACCAGATCAATCAATCAATTTATTTGCTTGTGAAATAGGTCAAACAATGATTAGTGGTCTTAAAAGTAACACAGTGTTATCTCTATTTCCGTCGTCGTGACATACAAGCTTTTCTCAGAATTCGTCGTTTCATATTTACAACCCTTTATTAACAAATAATATAATTTATGCAAAATGTCAACATGGGATAAAATAGATAATATAAAGATTCTCAAATCTAAGGATGAAAATTACAATTATTACTTAAGATCTTTATCATTCAAAAATTAACTAATAGAATACTAAGATACTTGTGTTTTTGTTTGTAGAATACAATATATGTAACACCCAGATGCAGAACAAACACCATGTTCATCACACAGATGTTTGTCCTGGCCGGGAAATTAACCCACAACATATAGTTCAGAAGGCAGAGTTACTGCCAACTGAGCTATCAGAACAAACACTAACTTGAGATACATATTCCGTTCGGTGAAGTTGCACGATGAGAAGTGGAAGTGAAGGTTGTTCAGCGACATGATCCGCGGCAGCAACATACATTCCACGCAGCTGTCGACGTCTTCAAAATGGTTGCCATACATGAAGATACCTGTATCATAATATTGATTGTAATCTGAGAAAAACCATTGTACCTGTACGAGCCAATACTGCACGTACAGCAATAGGCTATTTGACTACTATTAAAAATGAACAAGTAAATATTATTTTCATGAAGTAGGTTAAAAATGAATGCAATCATTGTAAAAATAAGTAAAATCGGTAAATTAATCACGGAGTAGTACGCTTTTAAAGTTTCATCGCCTGTCCCTTTCTCGCAAAACAGAGATCGCGTTGAGCTTTTTTTTTTTTTTTTTTTTTTTTTTTCTGTTGATGGGTTTGCGTTTGACTACATCTCACCTGATGGTAAGTGACGATGAGGTCGAAGGTGGAGCACGCTTACCCAGAAATAACCTATTTACTCTTGACTTAAAGACACCCAAGTTGTATGTGGATGGAAACACCGACGACGGGAGTGAGTTCCATTCCCTAGCCGTACGCACAATAAAAGAATCTGCAAAGCGTTTCGTACGAACAAAAGGTAAATCAACAACGTAAGGATGGTAACTCTGACCTCGCCGTGAGGTCCTGTAGTGGAATGGAGACGGTGGGATAAGATTGTGAAGCTCCTGGGCACATTCTCCAAAATAAATTCTGTAAAATACAGCCAAACATGCCACCTTACGTCTATGTTTAAGGTTTTGCAGTTTACTCCCAACTAGCGCTTCGTCATTAATGATTTTTATTGCGCGCCGTTCCACTGAGTCCAATGCAGCCAACTGGTATTTGGCAGAGCCATCCCATAAGTGGCTGCAGTATTCCATGCAAGACCGTACCTGAGCTTGGTAGAGGTCCAATAGTTGCGAAGATGTAAAATACCGTTTGACCTTGTTTAATATACCAAGCTTTTTGGCTGCATTCTTGGCTTTAGATTCAATGGAAAGTCCATAGTTGAGGTTGGGAGTTATGGGCATGCCGAGAAGATCGATTCTGTCCTGGAATGGTACCAACACATCCTGAAATGAAGGGGAATCGACTATGGGATCCCGTTTGGTCGTAAAAAGACAAGCCTGTGTCTTTTTGGTGTTAAAGGTGACCAAATTTGCTGCACCCCAATCAGACACTGTTTTAAGTGTTGCATCAGTTCGTTCAATCATGGCTGATCTTAACGACTGGATTTCCGATCCCTTGGCTCTCGGAGGGGGAATATATCTCTCAACGACCGTGCTATCGTCTGCATACCCAACAATATCGGGCGTAAGCAGATCGTTGATATGCAGAAGAAATAAAGTCGCGGAGAGAACAGATCCCTGCGGTACTCCGGCATTAATATCCATTGGAATAGAAGAGCAGCCGTCAACGACTACGCGTATGGATCTGTTTTGTAGAAAATCGGTAATCCATTTACAGAGATTAGGTGCAACTCCGTAGCTAGGAAGCTTATTTAGCAGACTAGCATGCCAGACTCTATCAAATGCCTTCGAGATATCAAGCGACACAGCGAGAGCTTCACCATGCCGCTCGATAGCCTCACCCCAAAAATGAGTGACATAAACTAGAAGGTCTCCAGTAGACCGGTGCTGGCGGAAGCCATATTGCCGGTCACTGAGCAGCTCGTATTTTTCTAGGTAGTCAAGCAGCCTAGAGTTGATGACACGTTCCATGACTTTGCAGAATATGGAAGTGATGGCAATTGGTCTGTAATTGCTGGGGTTGGCACGAGATCCCTTTTTGGGAACTGGTTGGACATTGGCTAGCTTCCAGTTTTTTGGTACAGAACCTGACTTGAGAGATAGTCGATATAGCCGAGTCAGGACAGGAGCCAGTTCTGGCGCACACATTTTGAGTACAACTGCAGGTATACCGTCAGGACCACTGGCCTTATTCACGTCCAGGCTTCTCAAGATTTTTAGTATATCCTTTTGGTGAATAGAAACTTCGGGCATTTCTGAGGTGCACATTGGTATTGAAGGAGGAGTAGTATTACCTGTGTCTAACCGAGAATTTTCTGCGAAAAGCGAAGCGAAAAGATTTGCTTTCTCGATCGCAGTGTGTGCTAGCGACCCATCAAGTTTGGTGAGCGGAGGAAGAGAGCTTTGGCAGAAGTTAGATTCAATCGACTTCGCTAAGGACCAAAAAGCCCGGCTTCCCGAAGGGTGTAAGGCTAGTTTAGCTCCAATGCGGGCAACTCGATTGAACCCAGCTTGACGTAATGCCCTTTTATAAGCTTTAGTCGCAACGTTAAATTCATGTTTTAACTGAGCAAGTGAAGGGGATTTGACTGCTCTAGCTTCAGCCCATGCTTTATACTTATCTTGCTTTAGCCTTTCGGCTTCAGCACAGATAGGATTATACCAGGGCTGCGTTTTGGGGCTAGGAATTACGTCTGAGAAAGGAATGAAGTACTCCATGCCTTGGTAAACTACTTCCTCTACAGCTTTGGCGCATTTTGAAGGGTCGTCATAGAAGAAACACGTTTGCCGCCAAGGGTACGATGCGAAAAAATGACGCATCTCTTCCCAATCTGCTCTTTTATATCGCCAGAGCCTCCTGCTACTTTTGGGACTAAGATCCGGGGGAGAGTAGTTAGCCACTGCTTTAATTAGACAATGGTCAGATGTTCCCAGTGGTGCAGCTACAGAAACCAAATATCTATCCGGGTCATTCGTTAGGAGCAAGTCTAAGCAGTTTGAGGTGTGTCCAGCTACATCGGGTATCCTCGTTGGTTGGTCAACAAGCTGAGTGAGGTCGTAAGACAAAGCGAAATTCTTAGTTTCTCTTCCAGCATGATCCGTGTTTTGATAGGGATACAGCCAATCTTGGTGGTGGGCGTTGAAGTCCCCTAGGATCATTAATTTAGCTCGAGGATACTTTTGCTGCACGGTGTCTGTTCTGTCGCTGAGGAGTTCAAATAAGCGAGATGTTTCAGCGTCACCACTATGTGATCTGTAAATACAGGCGTAAATAACCTGCTCCAATCCAGTATCAACCAATGCCCATATCACGGACAAACCTGGTGATTCCAAGTTGAGGAGACGTTTACAACAGATATCATCGCGGACGTAAAAACACACTCCCGCGCGCGGTTTGAAGTGTGCTTCCAAGGTGTAACCAGGATATTGGAGATACGAAGTATCTGCTGGGTTTTTTATCTGTGTCTCTGTCAAAAAAAGTAAGTGGGGTTTGTTAGTCTCTAGGTGGTGGTGGACTGATTCGAGATTGGAGTGCAATCCTCGAATGTTCGTGAGGTGCACTTTAAGTGTGAGGCTACTATGAAGGCATGGCTTGTGACGTCACATGCCAAAAAAATTGTATGTAGAGCTACCACAGCTTAGTAATGAGTAACTGTGAGGACTGGTAACTGACGTCACTGCGTGTTTGAGTTGTCTCTTTCTATTAATGTATTTTAAAATGCCTGTAACTTAGTCATTTTTTGAGATATTCAAGTTTTGTTTTCACAGTTATCTATTTTTTGAGGTATATTATTTATGTATGTAATAAAAATATAGTAGTCAAATAGCCTATTTTATATACGCTTAGGTAAACTATAAAAGTCTGTACATTCTTTACTTAAGCGAGTCGTCACTTAACCACCGTCGCGCGCTAATGTGTCCATTCTAACTAGTGCGGCTCCGATACCGAATTGCGCGTAGACATTATTTACAACAAATGTAACTATTAGAACATTTCAGTGGTTTGGATTTACAACAACCAACGGGCCGCAGTCTGCGACGAAAGGCCAACCCAACCCGAACAGTACCAATTTTTTTAGTTTGAAAACTATCGTATCACATTTTGTAAGATAAATAACGGCTAAACTCACGTCAATTACGCGCTGAAGCTCGCTCGTACATTACAAATTTTGACCCCCCATTTTATTGGTTCTATTAATAGTTGAAAAATAACCGACAAATATTTTTTATTTAATTTATCATGTATTAGTTGCGCCCCGCGGTTTCACCCACAGATAATAAGTAGCATATTTAATATGTTAATCCACTATATAAGCTATATTCCAAGTTTCATGCTAATCCATTCAGCCGTTTGAGCGTGAAAGACAAACATTAATACAACCAAACTTTCCCGTTTATAATATTAAGTAGTAACATTTGTAAAAATTTAAAAATATTTTTTGTAATTTTGGAGAAAGTGAGGCTAAATTAAGATTTTATAGAAGCCAGAAAGAAAAAAACTGCAATGGTTTTTCTTTGTCTCTTTCTTCGTTCTTTTTTATAACTGTTATTCTAAAAATTAGGTTTCACGCGTCGTTCACAAATCACAAATCATTAAAATGAATTATTGTGTGTTTTCAAAAACAATATAAATCTGATATTTTTTATATGAGCTCTTTAGAGTATAATCTCAAAATGGTTTTCGAATTGCGGTACCTACCAAAAAATAAAACAGTCTATATTTCTGCCGGGCGTGCTAAATCGCTGGAGCAAGCGGTTCCTTACCTTTCTTGGAAGCGTGTCCGTGCAGGTCTATGTAGAGGTAGAGGCCGGAGTCGGGCTCCCGCGGCGGCGCGGCGGGCGCGGGCGCCGGCTTCCTGCGCGCGCGGCCGCCCGGGGACTTCGGCTTCTCCTGCTTGTGGGGGGACTGGCCACACACCACACCGCGTTTATTACTTTCATAACGCCCAACGATCACATACATAGATTCTGGATTCTGACTAGGATTCCCTGTCTCTAGCGACCCAGGAATTACGAGGACCATGGTCCCACAACACCCAGACTCAGAACATGTATTTGCCCTTCTTTTTTCTGCGCACAAATAATAATAACGATCACATACATAGATCCTGGACCCTAACTAGGATTCCGTGAGTCTAGGGACCTAGGAACTACGAGGACCATGGTCCCACAACACCCAGACACAGAACAAGTACTTGCTCTTTTTTTCTGTGCGCAAATACTGGTCCTGTTGCGAAAATCAAACCCACTTATATCTGAATTTATTTTTACGATAGTAATTAAAATCATTTATATAATTATTTTAAGGGAATTTATTCGAGTTTGCATTTACTGTATACAATATCGAGTATCGTAAAATTTAAAAGTATACGTAATTAAAGATCCTACCGACCGCGCCAACTAAAGCTATATGTACTAAAATTTGACAGCTCCTAAATTTGCTCTTATTACTCTGTGACATACCCAAATGCATTGCAGTAGGTAGTCTATAGAGGGAGAAGTGCGAACTTAAGAGCTGTCTAATTTCAGTACAGACGTGCATAAAAGTTCCATATAGGTATTTTACCGCACTTAATGAAAGAAGTACATGATCAGCAGTGAAAGTCATCTAGTTGGCGGTGTGATGATTTTACTTTGGTATCTTAAGAGCTATCCTACCGACTGCGCCAATTTTTAATAGTATATAGTACACCGGTAAAGGTAGAGTCTTCAACTCACCGGTACAACGTTATCGCCCGTGCTGCCGGCGCGGCAGTCCTGAGTCTCTGAGCTCGGTATGTCGCCGTTGTCGCCGCAAGACACGCCCACGCTTGTACACGACGGAGTCTCTGATAGCTTCTATACAATACAAACATGAAATAATAATAATCATCATTATCATTAGCTTACTCTCATCCCAATTAAATGGCAGCGTGTTTTCTTTTTCTATTCATTTCTGTCAGACATCATTTCAACAATAACAAACCTATAATGTACTACGCTATTTAGCAGATATAGATAAGGGCTAAAATATTGCTTTTGTTTTTTAACTTTTATAACACTTATGTTAAGCAACTGTGGGTGGCCGTGACAATTAACATCAGGTGAACGACTAGCTTGACACGTTATTAACATTTAAAAACAACTTCCGTAAATGCTGTGTGAGTGAGAAAACAATATTCATCAGTCAACCGCCGTTTTGCCTGGTGTTTGTGGAATATGAGAAATCCTTCGATTCAATCGACACTTTGGCAGTGCCAAATTGACTGTAGGTTGGTATATCGAAATGTTGAAGTGTTCTATAGCAAAGCCAGCTAAAATATGCAGCTCTTAATTTGGTTGCCTTAATAATATGTCTCCTAAGGAAACTGATCCAAAAAATCAAAACATGATGTAAATTACTTACGATTTCCTCCTGATCCGATAAAAGATATCTTTTGAAACAGTTCGTGCAGAAGTAAACGCTTTCGGGTTTGTCCTCTGATTGGCTGTCAGACGCCTGTAGGAAAAGGATGATTTAAATCAAACCTAAAAGATGCAGAAATAAAGTACACATTAATTTGGCAACAATGTAACATTGCAGTTAGCTCTTCCGTCTTATAATTCATTCATTCGTTCACTTTCGTCTGTAGGTCAGTTTTAATAAGACCTATTTTTAAGAATCAGCTTAAACAGCAAGAAGTATCAAACATACATAGTTTTAAATATTATTTTGCCATTATGACCCTATTCACTCCCCTCCCCATTATTCAAAAAAATAATATTTGGGGACATTTTTAAAGGTAAATTTTTTATGTCGACATTTTTAAGGGGTAAATATTATATTTAACTCAGCTAATTCCAAAAAGCAAAAAAGTTATTTTATTAGTATTTAGTTTATTTTACGAAATGCTAAACGGTGTAAAAACGCCTACCTTCATTTCAAGAGAATCGACTTGCAGCCGTTGGTGCTCCCTGTACTCTTCTATAGACGAGTGGCGGATAGGGGAGTCCGAATGGACCTGGGGAGGGGAAATGGGAGACGGGGAGGTCAAATTTACCATTCCATAAACCCCCAAAGTACCTAATGGTATTTTGTCGTCCCTTAGCCGGCTATTACGGCACCAGCAAGAAGATATGGTCCTATTTCAAAAAATTACATAATTGTTTGTAATTTCAGTTTTTTTTTAAATGTTATTGAATGATGTGACGAGCTAGTCGTTCACCTGATGTTAAGCGCCACGGCCGCCCATAATAGAACAGTGTCACTCGGAACCCTAAAACATAGAGTTTCAAGCGACACTGCACTGCGCACATCATCCCGAGACATCAGCACAGTCTGGTAATAAGATTACTCGACTGTGAGATCAGATCATAAAGTCTCAATTGCCCAGTAATTTCACTAACTACAGTGCCTTTCTAACCGGAACACAGTAGTGCTTGCACACTGCTGCTTGGCGGCAGAATAACTGGCAAAGCGGTGGTACCTACCTAGACGAACTTTGCAACAAAGTTCTACCACCTAGTAAATTATATTATATTATGAATAGGTAACGCACCATGTTAACGGAGCTGAGTCCGGGCGCACCGAGAGCCCCGGGCGCTCCGCCCTTCATCTTGGCGAGGGCCGCGCGGCACGTGGCGCACCATCCCATACGTACGCTTGTTAGTCGGGAGTCTGCGACGCCGATGCTCTCTCTGCGAACACGGTAAAGGCCTACGTCACTAGGAGGCGGTGTAAACGGCAAGCCATAAAATATACTACCAAACCTTTTTTTTTGTATTGGCTGCACACTTTTGTGTATTTAGCCAGTGTCAAGTAATTAATAATTTATCAAGTTAATGATATTTCACGCAGATATGTGTCAAGTAAAAGTCATCAAGTCAAGTTATAGTCTAGTCATACTCCTAGTAAAGTGGTGGCAATTTTACTAGAAGCTTCTATGGAGTTTTGGAAACTTTTCACCATCATTATACCACTTTCCCACACTCATGCCTGTAATCCAGAACTTAAAGAATAAAATGCCACCAATTTTATGCACTAACACTGAAAATAACACAAGTTTTGAAAAATAATATAATGCGGTAACGTGATCTTTTTCGTTTTCCCGCCAAAACTCTTTTCGTTACGTTGTGAATATACTTATATCGAGAATGATGTGAGGAAATATAATTAAAAGTGTACAATCGACTGTAGACAGAACCGTCTATATTTCCGTGGATGAGCTTCAAATAGCACAAACAAAAGTTAAAAATGGAGCAGAGGAGAAAACAGATAAACTAAACTAGATAAGGCCGATTGCTTGCACCAATAGTGGGATAGAGAACTTCGTTTTTTCAACCTTATTTGGATTTAAGGCTACATTGTAATTTTATATACTTAGCACAATAACTTAAATTAAGTATTCTGATTTTGGCTTGTAAATAATAACGCCCAACGATCACATACATAGATCCTGGACCCTATCTAGGATTCTCCGTATCTAGGGACCCAGGAACTACGAGGACCATTTCTAAAGCACCCAGACTCAGAACAAGTACTTAGGCATTTTTTCTGTGCACAAATACTTGTCCTGATGCAGTAATCGAACCCGCCACCTCCGGGCTATGAGCGGAACTGCTCAACTACCACGCCACAGAGGCTGTCGAAGGAGATGAGAAGTATACAGCTTCGCCCGCGGCGTGGCCTATGGGAAAATAATTCAACCACCCATTTCACCCTCTTAAGGGTGGAATTTCAAAAAATCCTTTCTTAGCAGATGCCTACGTCATAACATCTACCTGCATGCCAAATTTCAGCCCGATCCATCCAGTGGTTTGGGCTGTGCGTTGATAGATCACTATGTCAGTCAGTCAGTCACCTTTGAGTTATATATATTTAGATAATATATAGTAATATAGTAAATATTACTTAATTACTCACCCATTTGAAGACGAAGATTCCATCAACAAACTGATGCTGTTTTTCAAAGCATCTCTCAACGGCCTCAACGGATTTCCTCCGGTCAAGTTCAACTCTTCACTAGTGCTGATATGTACCGTCGACCCGAGACAAGTTCGTAAGACGCTGTCGTTGAGGAGTGTCGAGGACTCTTCGAGGTTCGTGTTGGAAGGCTTGGGTGAGCATTCCGTTGTTTGTGATGGCTGTTCTTGTAATTTCATGTCGTAAACCTGTGGAGAAATTATAAATAATAATAAATAAATATGTGTGGACATTTCACACAGCTGTGCTGCAGTGCTGTGTGCTGTGTGCAGCTGTGCTGATGTCTCAGGATGATGTGCGCAGTGCAGTGTTGCACGAAACTCTATTTTGGGGTTCTGATTGACACTGTTCTGTTATGGGCAGCCGTGGCGCTTAACATCAGGTGAACGGCTAGCTTGTACTATGGGAACCAGATAACTGATACAATATTTAGATACTTTTTTTTGTAAGTACATACACAGAATACAATATGACACCCAGACATGAAACAAACATCGATGTTCATCACACAAATGTTTGTCCTGGGTGGGAATCCAACCCACAACCCACAGTTCAGAAGGCAGGGTTAATACTAACTGAGCTATCGGGCCAGTCAAGGTAAAAAAAGAAATCAACCTCATTAGTGATAAACACGGCATAACAGTAGAATAGCTATCCAGTGTTTTATTTTTGCCCATTTCAAACTAGACGGAGATGTAGAAACAAAACACAAAAGGTTAAACAAGCCTTAAACTAGAGTTAAACAGCTGTTTTCTTTTGTTATACACACGTTTAACGTTTGTTAAGTGTTGTTCATGTATTTGTGGTAGTACGGTAAATATCTACCGTGTTACCACAAATACATATAAGGCATAGACAAAGTCAAAGTCAAAAGATTTTATTGCAAATAGGCTAATTTTAGCACTTTTACAACGTTTAACAATACAAAACAGAATAAAACACTTGATTAAATCTTTTGTGGTTAGGCCGCTACGGTTTAACCAGAATGGTATATATACCACCACTTCGCCAGTTATTCTGCCGCCAAGCAGTAGTGTGCAAACACTACTGTGTTCCAGTTTGAAGGGTAAGGTATCCAGTGAAATTACTGGACAAATGAAACTCACGAGAAAAAGGATATCTACGTCTGCCGGAACACACCATATGATTTAGGCATTAACTATAATTTCAAAATTTGCATTTCTAGATTGTGAACGGATTAATACCGTTCTGCCGACCTGTAAACTACTTGCACAACAGTAAATAGCAAATCCACTAACTTGCTACCAAAACGAAGTATGCCAAAAACGCACGAAGTATGCCAAAAACGCAGGAAGTAGCAAAGTAATGCCTTCAGCCTTCAAAACAATTTGCATTCTTATGATAAATTTGTAACACTAACGCTAAGTCCTACAAAATAAAATGTATTATTATGTCAATAAAGAAATTTAAAAATCAAATCAATCACTGAAGTGGTCTTCGATTTGAGTCGTTGCTAGGAGAGGATCGAGAAGAAACATTGTCGCAACATTTGTAGGATTTATGTCACCATGCTATAACTATGTTTAAATCAGCTTTATTCGTGTCAGTAGAACATTTCCTCCAAGTTACTTAATCACCAGGCTTAGTGAGATATAAATAATGGATATTTATTGGAGTGCTGAACCAATGAAGTACGGAGACGCCTTGGTGTACTCGATACGCCTTCATAACACGAAGCTTCGTGTAACCGAACCATTACTGACATGAGATAGTATTTATCGCCTGCGGGTTTACTTTGATATCTGTTTGTAATGCAGGTAGTAATTTTTCAATTTCTACCTGAAAATTGTAATTATTATGATACTACTTCTTTTTCATTACACACGCACATATAAAAAAAAACTTGTTCAAAGTTTTTTTTTATCGTATCAGTCCAGACCTGTGCAGGTCAAAACTAGTCACTTTTATTGTGTTTTGGCTCCACACTTTTGTGTATTTAGCCAGTGTCAAGTAATTGATAATTTAGCAAGTTAATGATATTTCACGTAAATAATGTGCCAGGTCACAGTCGAAGTCATCAAGTCAAGTCAGAGTCGAGTCATAGTCTAGTCAAGTCAAGTCGTACTCCTAGTAAAGTGGTGCCAACTTTACCAGAAGCTTCTATCGAGTTTTAGAAACAACACGTAAAAAACCGTTTCACCATCATTATACCACTTTCCCACACTCATGCTTGTAATCCAGCACTTAACGAATAAAATGCCACCAATTTTATGCACTAACACTGAAAATAACACAAGTTTTGGAAAATAATATAATGCGGTAACGTGATCTTTTTCGTTTTCCCGCCAAAACTCAGTCAGACTTGTATATCATTGTCAGATAGTCAAACTTTTTTCTTTGTCACTTTAGTGTATTATTAAATGGGACGGTCATACAATGGTAAGCTTTTTTAACTTTCGTCGCGCCAATAACTTTTAAATGTGAGTTATTGTCTTGGCAACATTGTAATGTTGCGCGTCCAACTTTTTTACACAGTGGTGTTGCCAGCGTTTAAAAATAACAGCACGTTAATATGCAATATACGTTAAACAATGCAATGCATGCGAAAATATCTGACCGCTTTGTCTTCAGCTAAATATACTTTTGGAACAGTTATAAGATTTTAAAAATAAAAATGTTTGTTTAGTTTTTAAAATTTCTTCACCATTAATATGTGAAATAAAAAACAAAAAACTACCGATAACACGATTTGGATGTTTTACACAGTATTACTGCTGATATCAACATACATACTTTTTAAGTGCGAAAAAACGGGTTTATAAAAGCCCATCTTGTATTTTTGACCGAGCGAACGAAGTGTCTCTGCTTCAATTCGCGCAATTTGCTTTCATTTGTCCAGATGTACAATTGTACATACTCATGTAAAGACTGGCCCGGCTCAGTTGGTAGTAACCCTCCCTTCTGATCTGTGGGTTGTGGGTTCGATTCCCACCCAGGACAAACATTTGTGTGATGAACATTGTGTTTGTTCTGTGTCTGAGGGTTATATTGTATTCTATGTATATATTTACAAATAAAAAGTATCTAAGTATTGTATCAGTTATCTGGTTCCCATAGTACAAGCTATGCTTAATTTGGGGCTAGATGGCGTTGTGTGAGATGTCCACACATATTTAAAAAAAAAGGTCTTTTTCAACGAAACTTGGTAAACAGAACAGTGTCACTCGGAACCCCAAAATATTAAGTTTCGTGCACATCATCCTAAGACATCAGCACAGTCTGGTAATAAGATTACTGATGAGATCCATAAAGTCTCAATTGCCCAGTAACTTCACTAGCTACAGTGCCCTTCAAACCGGAACACAGTAGTGCTTGCCCAATACTGCTTGGCGGCAGAATAACTGGCAAAGCGGTGGTACCTAGACAAACTTTGCAAAAAATTCCTACCACCCAGTACCTATTCTATCGCAATGAATAACCGATCGTGATAAGAATTTTACGGTGTTTTAGCTACGCCTACAAGGTTTATTTTATTGCTTTTGTACGTAGGTAGAGATTATTAGATCGAATGTAGGTTTACAGGATTTAGATAAGACCTGTTTTATGGTGTATTGAGCACG
The DNA here is from genome assembly GCA_905220475.3 of Ennomos fuscantarius. Lineage (NCBI taxonomy): Eukaryota > Metazoa > Arthropoda > Insecta > Lepidoptera > Geometridae > Ennomos > Ennomos fuscantarius. Next base: position 3,989,083 of record HG992031.1, on the reverse strand, counting down.
TGATTGAAAATGTATTTCGTTTATGTTCAATATTGCATGGTGTACTCTATACTGTACAGGGTTAGTATCACAGATAACATAATACCTATCAACGCTAGCGCTACTGACCACACATCACTGTGGTACTGACCACAGATAACAAAATACTACACTAGCCAACATGGCCATTAACAAAAGTAGCGCTTAACTAAAATTTAATTAATATACAAGGTGGAATTTAATTCGTTCTTTTCCTTTAATGTATGTATTCAGTCCATGCTATAAAACGCTCCTATATAACTAAATAAAAAAGTACTTATGAAATAAAACTTAAATCTATTATCAAATTACTGCAAATTTATAGTCTAAAGAAAAGCCTTGCGACATTGAACAAAGCAGATGTTTTATTGCCTACGAAACATTTACAAAGCACTCAGCTGGTTGGTGCCTGCGCTGTGTGTACCGTTAAATAGACATTTCAGCTGTCATGCAGTTATTTTAGGAGATACTAAAACAAAACTTTTATTAAAATTGGACTTTGTACGAATATTCTATAACATGGTCTGAGTACATACATTAAAGGAAATGAGCGAATTAAATTCCACCGTGTATATAGTTACTGCAATGCATTTGGGTACTTCTAGAGAGATAGGTGCGAACTTAAGAGCAGTCAAACTTAGCGCAGACGGGCATTATTGAACTAGCATGAGTAACAAATTATTATTGGCTGTATTGTCCTTCCTGTATAATTTATATGTTCATGTTAATAATAGGCTAAAAAAATATTTTAACAAAAAGCCCACTTATTATTACTAGTCTGTGGAAATACAGATTTAAAAAAAGACAGAATGAGCTAGGCGATTACGTAACTTGATTGCAACAAATAGAAACACAAATTGCATTTGACAGTTTCAATACGCAGCTTATGTGCATAGTTACAATGAAACTTTTCAAATTAGGAAGGAAATAGTTCTGTAGCATTGCAATCACAGTTTCGTGATCATCCTGCAGGTTTCAGTAAACATTTTCGAATATCGAAAAACTGAACGTTATTCTTTCAGGCTTATTCCCTTTCCCACCAGCATTGGCCCATTGTACTATAGCTTGAAGTTTCATCATCTGTAACTGTTTTTTTTTCTGGTGTACAATAAAGAATTTTTGTATTGTATTGTGCCACAAGTGCGGATAAAGAGTGATTTGATTTTCGTATAGAATAATAATTCGACGACCACATCTGAAAATTATTTATATCTGGCAACAATGCTCACTTGATCAGCTAGCTGAGTGGTTTCCCCACTGGTTCTCGAGTCTTTCTTCGAGTCGAGTGAATGCTGCTTGATGGTGGCGGTAGACTTGTTCACAGACAAGCACTTGCTCGACTTCTCCCGCTTGCACGTGTCAGCTTTGTACGCCGTGGAACCGGGACCTTTCTTCTTTTTCGTTTCTATAAGCTGTTGAAAATGATTTTGTTCATCTCTGGATGGTTAAAAGAGAAGCCCTTTTCTTTGAATTGTTTAAAGTGTTTTGACGTCAAACAAACTAAACTAAACAATTATTTTAAATAATTAAAAAATGTTATTTTATATATATATTTTATTGGGCTATTACAATAATGTCATACATATTTATATATATATATATAATGTATATATTTATTATTTAATAACCCTGATTTGTTTGTTCTTATTGTATGAACTATTTTGTGGTCATTGTAATTGATTTTGTCGTTTTTATCAAAATAAATAAATGAAATAGGTATAATTAATTATTAGTAAGGAGACGGGATGGTTTGTTTATAAAATCGTCATCAGCCGTTCCCACTGCTGGGCACGGGCCTTTTCTCACATGACAATAATCCACCAAACTGGCGAATTATATTGGATTATGGCAACTCGAATATGAAAACATTGTTCTGTACATTTTGCATTTTTGGAACAGCTTTATAAATAGCTTGCGTTATATAGGTGGTAGGACTTTTCTGCAAAGTTCGTCTAGGTAGGTACCACCGCTTTGTCAGTTATTCTGCCGCTAAGCAGTAGTATGCAAGCACTACTGTGTTCCGACTTGAAGGGCAATGTAGCTAGTGAAATTACTGGGCAAATGAGACTTTATGATCTGGTCTCACAGTCGAGTAATCTTACCAGACTGTGCTGATGTCTCAGGATGATGTGTGCAGTGCAGCAGTCATGCAAAACTTTACATGTTGGAGTTCCGAGTGACACTGTTCTGTTATGGGCGGCCGTGTCACTTAACATCAGGCGAACGACTAGCTCGTCACATCATTCAAAACATAAAAAAAAACAGATAATGTTTACTTTATGCTGTAAAAAAGCCTACCTCAGCGCTTTCGCTGATGTTCTGAATACTTCGCGATGTAAAGCTCTTGGTGTCTTCAAGTATGTCTTCTTTCTCGCAACCAAAATGATAATATCTGAAAAGGTATAATTTATTTACAAAGAGATAACTATAGTATACCAAACATGATGAGAGATGTTTTTGACTTGTCTCGGTGCTTTTATTAAATTTGAACCTTATGCAAGGTTGGTATATACATCAAAATAAAGTGTAGAATTGCATCTTCTGTAGCTTGTAGTTGCAATCTCGCTACAACCCTAAAACGAGTAGTTACGTTGTCAACATCAAGCACATATATAAAATACGTAAGTCAAAATGACTTCTACCGTTACGTTTTAAAGTGTATTTCCAACGATTTACCTTATCAAAGCTCTCGAAGCAAACACAGTAGGATGATGAGCGAGCGACGGGTTCAAATACACCCGGTTCAAGTTGACGCCTCGAGTGTCCGTTCTATAATGACCCCTGGCGACCCCATCGGGGTTCAAAAACGGGATCATTTTGAACACGTACAGTTTCCTTAGTTGAATCGCGATCGGGTCATTACGAGTTAGTAGTAAGTTTAGAAATCCGTTGAATACGAAACTCGATGGGGTTTCCCCGGGATGCACTCGCGCTGATATGAAAATGACCTGTGGAAAAGATTTTTATTTAAACTGTGATACTGTTTTCGATTAAGTATTTCTATTACTATACGCTGTACTCTCGCGATAACCTATATTTTGAGTTTATTAGGCACTTGAGGGTCAATTTATAAAAATACCAAAGCGTCTTTCTTAGAGAGAATTTTATAATACGCCTTCTGTTCACATTGGGTAGTTTTTTGGCCAGTGTTTTTTTGGTTAGAATATATATATTTATACGAAATTCTGCTCGCAGCTTCGCCCGCAGCGTGGCCTATGAGGAAATAATTCAACCACCCATTTCACCCTCTTAAGGGTGGAATTTCGAGAAATCCTTTCTTAGCGGATACCTACGTCATAACATCTACCTGCATGCCAAACTTCAGCCCGATCCTTCCAGTGGTTTGGGCTGTGCGTTGATAGATCACTATATCAGTCAGTCAGTCAGTCAATCACCTTTGAGTTATATATATTTAGATGTTGGCAAAGGTTACAGTCAGACTTGAGACCACTTAATTAAAAAAAAAAATAGTATACAGCGGAAACAGCAAACCAATATTTGATAACAAAGTAAAATATGTATTGCAATCAAACGTATACTTTACCGTACATATAAAAACTCAGATTAAACAAAAGCGATACAATTAGAAAGATTACTTTATTTACGACGTCTTAAGTAAAAGTATGGCGTGACAAAACGCACAAATTCGCATCGTAACGGACCTGCCGTCGACCTAGATTAGTCTTCGAGTAAAATATGGTAGAGTGGTGCAGTTAAATCTTAATATTGACTGCCCTACGGCACAATATTTATTGTGCTGTTTGTTTCGAATTGACGATGACCTTTTTATAAGTCACAAGACGCAAATATTACTTGAGAACACATAATAGATTGATATATTATTGACCATGCTCAGCGTCAATCTTCTAGAGAGAATTGGGAAATGACGTATACAATATTTGAGCCAGATTTTGGAGAACTCTAAAATTTATTATATTTACCTTTTTTATATCAATTTGAAAATTAGAAACGATTTAAAACAGCTAACAACCGTGAACCGGTTGTTGTTGCATTCTATAAACAAACAGGCTTTTATTAGTTAGAGTCACTTTTCTAAAGTTTTAACTAATGAATGATAACGATGACAATTAAATAACACTTACTTATCATGCGATTCTTAAATTATAACATATAAGTCCATAAGTATAACAACAGATAACATAAATTTACCTTTTTATTGTGAAATTTGAAAGGCCTCTCCTGATTATCCGGGAACAAGTGTTTGAGTCGATCTTCCCTTACGGTTGTGATGCCGTGGTGTGATGTTATAGTAAGGAGGTCTACTCGCCTGCCTGCGAAGAAATATCAACCCTATAATAGAAATCAATAAGGCATGATTTATCTCGCAAGTTCCCAAGCCAGGCGCCACCTTTTGCCATATTGCCAGTTAGCATCAGAACCTCTATAGAACGGTCCAACACTGGATTTTTTCCATGATCCGGGGGTGTACAGGTGATATGATTGTGGTCAAATTATAACCTTTCTGAAGTAAAAAGCTTGCAAAATTGCCTTACTCTCATCACCATTCCACTACTGGACTACTAGACGCTCGGCTAAGCGCCATCCTTTCGTGGTCGAAAAACCAACCATTCGTATCAAGCGATTTGACTCAAAGTTCTGGCGTGTTCAAGAGAAGAGTGAATGGGTATTTACTTGGCTAGCATGGTACACCTTCGATCGCCCATCAGGTGAGAGCGTGGTCAAATGCTAGACAAGTTTGAAGTAAAAAAATAATATGGCATCACATACATAAGTACCATACTTGCTTGCTAAGCTTGTAAGCTGTGCACATACTAACAACCAGCCATTACAAATTATGATACGATTACTAGACAGTTAAAAGCATTAGTTTATGCATTTTTCTATGGCTTAATGAAACCTTCGATTTAGGCACATATTTTTGCCACAATATTGTTGTAAATTTGAGCTCATATGCTGACTGACTACAGTTGCACCCGCCATTTTTTAGCTTTCATTTTACGAGGACTATAAAAAAACCAACTAAAGGAGCACGAAAAGGAAGTAGAGCAAAGTTGTAAAGACTTTGATATTGACGTTGAATTGATTTAATACTACCTTTATACTTATACATAGAGTTCAAGATAACACAAAAGGATGTGTTATTTTGAGTCGTAAGTCGTATCTATACTGTAGTTATCTATTTGGTTAACTACTTCCCGCTTAAAGTCAAGGTAACTATAGTATTTTATGTCACTGATAACATTTCTATGGATTGCAGAAGTGGCCGTCCAATGGAGCAACTTAAAAGATGTCATCAGGATTCAGACAGATTTTTATAACAGTATCGACTGCTTTGGGTAATCAACACATTCCTCCCGTTCGTGATCCATATTTTTCCTTTACAAATTAATCTGATCATAGTTTAAATTTTAGCTCTTTGACGTCATCAGGGTTGTTTACATTGTGGCGTGCTGGCCCACGAAAAAGTTTCAATACCATTCTAATAGAGAACTTTTCCAGCTCGTTGCTAGGGGCAACGAATGTTGTTGATATAGACTACATATTAGAGAAAATTTTATATTCCGCATTTTGGTTTTTGTAAATATCTTTTTAATTAATATATCTTATACAAAGTCAATCGGCATATCATTAATTCAGCAAACCTATGGACCTCCTTCTATTACAACAAAAGTGTATCTAACTTCGCTTTACTGGTGACCTGTTTTGAACCGAAAGTCCGCGTTTGCAGTAAATGTGTGTGATTTTGATTTTGTTGCTGATTGCGATAATTCTGATACTGATTCACATAAAGATGTCGCTCTCAACCGATAAGAACGAAGATATTTGTCGTGTGGGCGTGCGCATTCCGCCGTTTTGGCCTGAAAAGCCGGCCATTTGGTTCGCGCAGATCGAGGGCCAATTCGCGATATCGAACATTACTACGGACAATACGAAGTTTTTCTACGTTATCGGCCAACTAGACCCGCAGTATGCTTCTGAGGTGGAAGATATAATCATCAACCCGCCCGACACCAACAGGTATGAAAAATTGAAGTCGGAACTTATCAAACGACTGTCCGCGTCACGAGAAAAGAAGGTCAAGCAATTACTTATGCACGCAGAACTTGGAGACCGTAAGCCATCTCAGTTTCTAAGACATTTGCAACATTTGGCTGGACCTGGAGTTCCCGAAGATTTTCTACGTACTATATGGACCAGTCGCCTACCAAGTAGCACGCAAACGATAATCGCTTCGCAGATGATGTCTTCACTGGAAGCGCTCGCAGATCTCGCTGACCGCATCCATGACGTTGTTTCGCCTACAGCGCACGTAGCATCAACATCAAGTGCCATACCAGGAAGCTCTTTAGAAGCCATGAACCAACAGATTGCTGAACTTACCAAACAAGTGCAAGCTCTAACTGCGCAGGTGAACCGGCATTCACGTGCACCGAATCGTTCAAACAAGAAAACGCGCGGTCGTTCTAGCTCCACACGATCACAGTCGAACTATAGAAAATTTCCTGTGTGCTGGTATCATAATAAGTTCGGCAATGAAGCAAGTAAGTGCGTAAAACCGTGCGACTACCATGCGGGAAACGCGAACAGCAGTCGGTAATGGCGACGACCGATTGCCAAACTTCCGGTCGCCTATTTGTCACGGACGGCGCTACGAAGATGCAGTTTCTCATCGATACTGGCAGTGACGTATGTGTCTTCCCCCGATCGGCACTCAAGGAACGTCGTGAGAAAACAAATTATGAGCTGTGTGCGGCAAACGGTACACCCATTTCTACTTACGGCTACGCTCATTTAGTGCTGAACCTAGGCTTGCGCCGCGACTTTACTTGGCGATTCATCGTAGCGGACGTTACAAAGGCCATAATAGGTGTAGATTTTTTATCATTTTACAACCTCATCGTGGATTGTCGAAATCAACGTTTAATCGACAACACCACAAGCCTTACGTCCCCAGCTTCACCTGCACAGTCAACTGGGAACATTTCATCGGTAAAAGTTATTTCTGGAAATTCCGTATATCATAACATACTAAGCGAATACCCTGAGATTACTCGACCTTCCGGTGTCCACCGTGTTCCGAAGCATAATACCATGCATCATATACAGACTACTGCAGGACCGCCAATAAGCAGCACACCACGAAGACTAGCACCGGATAAATTAAAAATTGCAAAAGACGAGTTTGCAGATATGTTGAGGAACGGAACAGCCAGACCTTCAAAGTCACCATGGTCATCACCACTTCATCTTGCGCCTAAAAAAGATAACGGCTGGCGTCCATGCGGTGACTACAGAATGCTCAACGCTAGAACCGTACCAGACAGCTATCCCATTCGGCACATACATGACTTTGCACATTGTCTCTCCGGCTGTCAAGTATACTCGGTTATCGATCTCGTAAAAGCTTATAATCAAATTCCTGTCTGCCCTGAGGATATTCCGAAGACCGCAATCACGACGCCGTTTGGTTTATACGAATTTCCGTTCATGACGTTCGGACTACGTAATGCCAGTCAAACGTTTCAACGATTTGTGGACGAGATGCTTAGGGGCCTTGAGGAGTTCTGCTTCCCGTTTCTGGACGATTTTTTGATCTTCTCACCTGATCAGGAATCACACAAGAAGCACCTTCATCTGCTCTTCAACAGACTCAAGGAATACGGCATGGTAATCAACACGAACAAGTGCATATTCGGTGTATCAGAGGTAACGTTTTTAGGACACAGCATCTCAGCAGCTGGGACTAAACCATTACCATCGAAGGTAGAAGCGGTTGCGAATTACCCACCACCGAAAACCGTCAGAGAACTGCGAAGATTCCTAGGAATGGTGAACTTTTACAGAAGGTTTATTCCTGACGCAGCGCGGCATCAAGCGCCTCTGAATGCACTGCTCACAGGATCAGTTAAAGGTTCACATCCCGTGCATTTATCAGAAGAAGCTACTAAAGCATTCATCGCCTGCAAGGAAAGTCTCTGCCAAGCAGCACTACTTGCTCATCCAGACTGCCAAGCGAAGCTCGCTATAGTCACTGATGCTTCAGACACAGCAATGGGCGCAGCTTTACAACAGCATAGAGACGGCCTGTGGGAACCTTTAGCATTTTTCTCTCGAAAACTTTCGCCATGTCAACAGAAATACTCGCCTTATGACAGGGAACTTCTCGCCATCTACGAAGCAATAAAATACTTTCGTCACATGGTGGAGGCGAGAGCCTTTATTATTTACACTGACCATAAGCCCATAACTTTCGCATTTCATTCACGAAAAGAAAAGTGCTCACCAAGACAGTTCAGACATCTGGATTTTATTTCACAGTTTTCCACAGATATCAGGCATATTTCAGGAAAGGATAACGTTGTGGCTGACAGTTTATCACGCATCGAAGAGATTACTCAGCCCATCGATCTATCCAAGCTTGCTCAAGCACAAAGCACAGATCCTGAACTAGAACAACTTTTGGATAGCGATACTTCTCTGCGCTTGACAAAAATCAAACTGCCTGGATCTCACACAGAAATCTATTGTGACAAGAGCAGCAATGTGGCCAGACCTTATGTGACCAAAGACATGCGACGGCAAGTGTTCGAAAACTTGCATTCTTTTAGCCACCCTGGCACAAATGCGACGACGAAACTAATATCGGAACGCTATGTATGGCCTAGTATGCGAAAAGATTGTAGAGAGTGGACTCGTTCCTGCCTAGCATGCCAACGATCAAAAATAACACGTCATGTCTCATCTCCGTTAGCATCATTCAGCTTACCTCGAGCCAGATTCATGAAAATCCACATAGATTTGATCGGACCTTTACCTCTCTCACAAGGGTATCGTTACTGTCTCACATGTGTAGATCGCTTCACACGATGGCCCGAGGCTATACCATTACAGGAGATAACAGCTGAAACAGTGGCAAAAGCTTTAGTTCACGGATGGATATCCAGATTCGGCTGCCCTGAAGATATCGTCACTGATCGTGGTCGACAGTTTGAATCAGAACTTTTTAAGCATCTGTCCCACATCATCGGATTTCAACGCAGACGAACTACAGCCTACCATCCAGCATGCAATGGACTCGTCGAAAGATTCCACAGACAGCTTAAAGCCGCCATTACATGTCATGCGACGAGCAGCTGGCTTGAAACACTTCCACTTGTACTACTGGGAATCCGGGCGGCATTTAAGGAAGACTTACAAGCGACTCCAGCTGAGCTCGTATATGGAGAGACACTACGACTTCCAGGTGACATTTTTTGTCAATCGGCTGATGGCACAGAGGACTTGACAGTATACACTGAAAGACTGCGCACATTCGCCAAAAATTTGTTGCCATTACCAACTTCTCATCATGGGAATAACCGCTCTATATTCATTTTCAAAGATTTAGCAACAGCATCCCACGTCTTTCTAAGAGATGACACCTCGCACCCATCTTTTCAAGCAGCTTATACAGGCCCGCATGAGGTGATAGAACGAGGGGATAAAGTTTTCAAGCTCCGCATAAAAGGCAAAGAAGTCACTGTATCAGTCGACCGCATTAAGCCTGCCTACATACTTCGTGAGTTGGACCATTCTCCCGCCGTGGCAGCACCTGAGACCCGAGACGCTCCAGTGACCACCACTCGATCAGGACGAACAGTGCGTTTTCCAGAATATTATCGCCCGTAGGACGGTCTCTGGAGGGGGGTGATGTGGCGTGCTGGCCCACGAAAAAGTTTCAATACCATTCTAATAGAGAACTTTTCCAGCTCGTTGCTAGGGGCAACGAATGTTGTTGATATAGACTACATATTAGAGAAAATTTTATATTCCGCATTTTGGTTTTTGTAAATATCTTTTTAATTAATATATCTTATACAAAGTCAATCGGCATATCATTAATTCAGCAAACCTATGGACCTCCTTCTATTACAACAAAAGTGTATCTAACTTCGCTTTAACATAATTCAAAATTGACTAGTATACAAGTCAACTTTGAGTAGTGAAGACTGGTTTAGCCGATTGCGCGATCAATATCGGCCTTAAAACCATTGATTCATTCGATAGATTTTCCAACGGAGCGGTTACTCAGTAAGATTAATCGGAGCGGAGCGAGATCATCATCACAGAGCATACGCTATTCCGAGAAAAATATTATCATCAGTTATATCATAACAGATCATTAATATTAGTCTGGTCGGGGTTTTCAAATATTACCTAAATTACTCATGTTTGAAGCAATATCACAGAATAAATTAGTCAAAAGTAATGTTTACTGTTCATCTTTAATTCAAAATATGCTTGGGTTAATGACCATAGTAAAATTATTAAAGTGTTTATTTTACCATTTATCACGTTTATTCTGTACATTTGGAATGCATGAAGCGATTAAATATAATTATATAATTGATGGTAGATATTGTCTTAGTAAAGTCATTAAACTAACTTTTGCAAACTTTAACGATCTTCGCTTAGCACGCAACTGTTTGTTGGCGGTGTTTGGAGTTCCGATGTAGATGGAGGGTAGAATGAAAGTGTTAAGTCAATTTGTAATAGCAATTTGAATCATATTAGGTTGGCATAAAGGCAGTAACAGATTGGTGCAATGCCTTGCGTATGGGTGTACTGTGGTATAATAGCTTTATTAGTATATATATGTATCGCATATGTTATTGGGTCAGGGTTTTATTAAACCAGGTCATAGCCAATTTTCATAAGTACCTAATGTTCGACATTATAATCTTTCCGCTCTTTCTTCACCATTAATGTGTAATGAGTCTTCTTCTCTCTTTCACACACATACATTTTAAAGATAAAAATAGACAGCACACTTTAGCATGATTCTGTCTCTCTTCCTCAGAACAACTTCACTACGATGATGATAATTTTATAATATACCATACATTGGATTTTTTTTTTCATTAATTGCTTGTCTGTAAAAGGAGATCCAAAGTATGATCTGATTCGTTTAGAAAGAGGCTATCATCTACAGGTACTAACGCGTACTTAGCATGAGAGAACTTTTTTTTAAACTCATATTGAAATCGGTTTGCTATGTAATATTTGACAATAAGCACTCAGTAATTTTATATGCTTAGTACAATAACATAATTTTAAGTACCTAATATCATTTTGACTTGTAAAAGTGCTAAAAATAGTCTATTTGCAATAAATATTTTGACTTTCACTTTGATGACGATATTGAATCATGTTGAAATGAAAGACCTAAATGACCTTTTAATAATTTAGGTCATTCATGTAACATTTTTTTTTTTGAGGGGGGAAATGCCCTCGCACTTCCCTGCTCTCGAACCCACCACCAAAACCCCCCCGTGAGCCCTCGTCCGCCGTGCCGGGACGAGAAGGGGTCGCGACTGCAGTCCAGCCAACTCGCCCCCGCATGTAACATTAACTCAACCCAATCTATTTGTAGATGTGTCTTACCTTCAAGTGAATAAATGAGGCACTCCCGACAGTAGTAAATATCGTCAGGCGCCGGCGCCGTAGGTGGTGGAAGCATCTTCAGGTCGATGGAGTTGAGAGCGATCTGCAGTTCCGCGAACGAGAACGGATATGTGAACGCAAAGAACGTCGTAGCCTTCAGGTTCTCCGACGTACGGTACTTGAAGGTCAGAGTGAATGTGTTGTCGTCAGTCTAGAAAAAAACGAGTGTACTGTTGGAAAGTATGTTAACACAAACCAATTCAGTGCGTAGTTGTCTCTCATCTATCCATGTATTCTTGCTCTACGGAATATAGTCTACGACCTTGTTTCTCTGCTAATGGTTAAAAAAAAATTTCTCTATGATTTTTGATCGGTGTGTCATCCATTAAAATTAAGACTGATTGTTTTTTTGCTTTTTGTGTGCTAAGTAATAAATCTAACTTTACTATCTTCATCCCTGTGTTTTTGTCCAAAACCCTTCATGTGCTTTAGACCACACGACTGAAGTAAAACTTCTTTAGCTCCATCTCTCTTGCCCTTACAGTAATATACGAAACGTAACTTTTTATGTATGTGTCTCTTTTTATGTATATGATCTTTGGGCGTTATTATAATTATTATTTCTATCTTCAAATTTATTTCTCCCGACTTTTACTTCGCCGAACCAGCTTACCCCCAAGTAAAGCGCGCGTAAAGAAGTTTTACTTAAAAAAAAATTAATACAACACACCGTTGCGTGAAATTCATCATCTTCATCATCATTATCATCAGCCGGAAGCCGTCCCCTGCTGAACATAAGTTTCACCCGTTGCCACTTCAGACTTCCTCTTTCATCTCACGGCTCCCCGCAGATGTGTCTAATACAGTTATTGTATCGTTAATATATAGACAACTATCGCTTACTATCATGATATGATAATCAACCATGCATCGATTTCCGGTCGGTCAAAACGTTACTATTGGTTTGTTTATTCATTCGTTTTACAAAGAGTATATAACGGCGGTCGGTACTGGTCTACGTCCTACATTCAGGTGGGCTAGGATCCTTTCGGTTGGAATGGATGCATGATGGAATTAATGTATCCAGCATGTTATTATTATTAAATTTCGTCGGCGCCACCGCGTTGCTAATCCGTTATAATAATATACTAGTAGCGCCCCGCGGTTTAACCCGCGGAAAATAATTATTTTAATTATTTGCTCATTCCACGGGAACATTTCATTTTTCTGGGATAAAATGTAGCCTATATGTTAATCCAGTGTATAAACTATCTTGGTACCGAATTTCATCCAAATCTATTCAGCCGTTTGAGCGTGAAGGAGTAACAAACATAGACACATACAAACTTTCGCCTTTATAATATTAGTGTGATAATTAATAATAATAACCCCCAACGATCACATAAGTACATAGTTTTTGGACCCATTAAATGTTGATGCTGAGGCACGTTGAGAATTCGGTCTCGTCGTGGTGGAGGTTTAGCGTTCTAGATACAAAGGTAGGACCTGTGGACATTCATTTGTCGGAACTGGCCGTCTCTCACCTAGCCAAATGAACGCACTCGTAACTGTGTTAGGTTCAGTTGACGTAAAAAGGTTTAAATGTTACAGAGTGCGAACAAACAAGCATACAGCCCACCTGATCGGAAGTGGTCGCCGTGGCCTATGAACCTAGAGATGTCACTAATTCGTTGCTTACCCTGTAGAACTCTTTTAACCCTGCTTTTAAAGTGCACTCTTATTGGTCTTGGATGGTGTCACTCTTGCGCTAGTTGGCTTGATTGCATTGGTTGAGGTTGGATCAACAAAAATACCAGTTTTCAAATCCCATATTATAGTAGGACAGCCTCTGTGGTATGGTGGTTGAGCAGGTCGCCTCATAACCCGGAGGCGGCGGGTTCGATTCACGCTTAAGGACAAGTATTTGTGCATAGAAAAAAAAGCGCAAATACTTGTTCAGAGTCTGGGTGTTGTGGGATCATGGCCCTCGTAGTTCCTGGGTCCCTAGACACGGAATCCTAGTTAGGGTTCAGGATCTATGTATGTGAGCGTTATTATTATTATATCTCATACTCACAGAGTGCACAGGCCGGTCCCTGATTCGCTCCCACTGCGGCTTGCCGGGTAGCGTGCGAGTCACCGGCGCCATGCCCTGGTTGTACATCTTGCCTTGCTTGTTCAGGTTGATGAGGTTCAGCCGTACCTTGGACAACGAATTATATCCTTTTAAAAGGGCGTTAAGCCAACTTCTATCGAGAAATACGTTATACTATAATAGTATACTAGGTGGTAGGACTATACTAGGTGGTAGGACTTTACTGCAAAGTTCGTCTAGGTAGGTACCACCGCTTTGCCAGTTATTCTGCCGCCAAGCAGTAGTGCGCAAGCACTGCTGTGTTCCGGTTTGAAGGGCACTGTAGCTAGTGAAATTACTGGGCAAATGAGACATTATGACCTGATCTCTCTTACTAAACTGTGCTGATGTCTCAGGATGACGTGTGCAGTGCAGTGTCACGCGAAACTCTATACTTTAGAGTTCCGAGTAATACTGCAGCTGATATGGGCAGCCGTGTCGTTTAACATCAGGCGAACGGCTAGCTCGTCACGTCATTCTTTAACATAAAAAAAAAGAAAAAAAAAGTAATAGTAGTGACTGGCCAATAGCTCAGTGGGTAGTAACCCTGCCTTCTGAACTGTGGGTTCGATTCCCACCCAAGACAAACATTTGTGAATTTGTGTTTGTTGGGCGTTATTATGAATAGTAGTGGAATAGTAGTATAGTATCCAAGTAGTGTATGATAGCATACATATAATTTTTCTAGATATTCTGATTTGAAAAACCAAACTGTGAAATCGTGATTTTACTAAATTTTGATGGGAGAGAGGAAATTCTGATAATTGAATTAAATAAAAATAAGATGGAAAATCCTTTTTATTAAATGATGAAGTTCTGAAGTAACAAATCTTTAAAAAAAAAGTTTTAAAGTTTGTTGAAAAATAATGTAAACTATGAGAAAGTGAGAAAATTTGGTGATGTTCATGAAAAAATTAATGATATCCAATAAAACCTGAAAAAGAGAACCTGATGATGGTTAAATAATTGTTTTGTAATATTATGTATAAATCATAACATTTTAGTTATTCTGTTTTTGTTACACATAAATTGACATAGTAAAATAGGGAAATCGAGGTAGGTCCTCCTTACATTGTTCAATCAATGTAATAAAAAAATTAAACCCCTTAAATATTGAGTTTTCAAAAACCCTGTCTTATTTGGCCTACTCCTTCCCCTATGCCAAGTCTCTAGCACAAGTATCCAGCACTTTGAACTGTACATTGTCTTTCATAAGCTTATTTACATGCCAATGTTTTGATGATATTGGTTAATGTAAAGGATATTAAGATTTTGAGCCCTAGGCGGTCCTATATTATGCTATTGTATTATGGTTGTAGGTCACTGGCATAAAAACAACTGCTTCATTATCATTGTTTGAAATTAGCAGTGACTATGTTAATTGTGAATGACACTGTGTTGAGAAAGATTTAAGTTTTCTAAAAAGACTTACCAATAATCCTGGCTCACTAGCTTGGACACCGAAGTAGAACCATGTTCGGTTTCCATTCTCAAATTCCGTTCCGGCACAGTCTGGCCTTGTCCACATATTAAATTCATAGTCAGGAGTCTCTGTTGCATTTGTTTTAGTATTTGCACTCGGAACTATGTATAACAGAAATAGATATTTAATACTTTCTATAAAGGGGAAATAAAATCTTCAACAAATATATCGTGATATTCCTAATGCACATTTGTAATTGTATAATGTATTCCCATAGATGTTTTATTTAATACTGTTTTATATCAATGCAGGTCCCTTCCCCTTGGACATAATTCAACTAGGGAATTTCTAACAATTGTAAGCTTCTCTTGGTACTTTACTTATTCATAATTCATTATTGAATGCAAGACCATGAAGGCGTAAAATTGGCACAACACAATGATTTCACATCGCAACCAATGGACTTTGTAATGTATTGAAACCGTAGAAATTAACTTACCTATTAGTTCCGTGGGTACCCTCTCTACATGACCAAGATTCCCAGAATCAAAGTTATGAATAAAATAAAATCCACCACATTCGATAATATTGTTTTGATCCATCACTAAAAATATTAGTATTCGTCTACATCATACAAAAAAATCACAACGTCGACAATGTTGTGAGGACTGCTGGTTACACTCTTACAATTTTTTCTATGAATTATTGAAATAGACATTCATTTTTGATGATTTCCAAATTAATGACAACGGAGGCTGCACTGTTTTTCTAAACAAAATTATGTAATTTTGTTGACATCGATTGACGGATAACAGCTGATTTGTTTTATTGGTGATCTTTTTATTTTAAAATAATTTATTAACACTTAACAAAAGTATAATAGTTATTAATAAATGTGTTTAGTTTTTATGATTGCTTATTTTAAAAGTAAAGGGTCTATTTAATTCAAATACACTATTTGGAAAGACACAAAGCCATCATGAAATTTCAAGTCAAGATGGCCGTCATTAGGTTGTGCACAAAGGAAACGGATATGCCAGTGCTAAAAAAGCTAAATTAGAGATCCGCTAGCTGTGGTTTTGGATATGGATATGGTGGTGGTTGTCCATAATGGAATATAAAAGTTGTGTATAACCGATTTCTAAGAACCGACTGACGAGCTTATATTTTAGAAGCTTAGATTTTTTTCTAAGATATTGGATACAATCGGTTTAATTTGTTGGTGCATTGCTATGGCAACATTATTTTACTTAGCATATGGCGGTATTTTTGAATTTTACGATAATATGATTAAAAACCAATTGAATTTTACAGAGCAATGAATTTAATTTATATTGAAATGTTGTGTGTTTGTTAGTTTATTTGTTTGTATGTGACTTTTACGTAAAGATTTGGCTGAAATATTATCACGCACATTGCTGATATTTATTTTATATTATTTGTTAACACCAGCCTCTGTGGTGGTTGAATAGGTCGGTTCATAGCCCTAGGTGGCGGGTTCGATCCTCGCGGCAGGACAAGTCTCAAGTCAGGACAATTCTCTGTACAAATGTGCAGAGAAAAAAGTGGAAATTGTTCTGTATCTGGGTGTTCTGGGAACATAGTCCTTGTAGTTCCTGGGTCCCTAAACAGGGAATCCTAGTTAGGATCCAGGATCTATGTATGTGACCTTTGGCGTTTATTATTACTATCATATATTGAGTTAAGGATTTTTATACCGGAAATCAAGAGTTCCGCGGGAAAACGATTAATCCAATAGCGAGGCATCTCTATTTACACTGTGCCTAGCGCTTTGCACACCGTAAGTCTATAGTCTAATATCTATTGAATGATTGCCATAGCGATTACATTAATTATTATGATTTCTTACATTTAGCTCGAAAGAAAATCCTTATCCTGTCTTGTAAATATTTAATCATATCCATTAATAAGCATATTAAAATTTTCCTTAGCTTGGAAACTGGATTATACAAATAATTACCAAATATAATATATATATAAAAAACACCTACGTATTTACTAGATGATGATTATTTTATCACTATGCTTTATTTGTATATGGAAAGTGAAGCAGGTCTACTTCTTCTGTCTGAACATACTAATAAAATGGTGTCGATTCTGTGTCGCATAATCTAAAGGTAAACGAAATTAACATATTTCCGTCTTTTTCATTTCCCCTTTATCAGAAGAGTACCGCCATACTTTAAGTTTACTTTAGTTTTAGAGAATGCGACACAGAATCGACACCAGTGTAAAGTTTAGTAACTAATGGGTACTAGGTATATTAGTCCAAATATAAGACTAATAAACTATACAGCTACTAACGATTCTTTCAGTTAGGTATATCGAATCCCAACAGTGAGACTAATAGCCTCTAGCTTAGGCATTGATTTAATTTTTTTAAATATATTTAGTTACTTTTAGACGTTTATTAATTTTAGCAAATAAACTGGTTAATTTACTGGTGATATAGGGTAGGTAATAAAAATGCGATATTCAACTCTTTTTTGCATTTCATCTCATCCTTATATTCATAACAATATTAAATAGGCTTAACTTAGTAATATAATAATAATAATTATATTTAGGCGTGGCACTTAACTATGTATTGATTATAAAAAATTACATTCCTTATAACTTTTGAATAACTTGGCCAATAAATGCCTTCATCACAAACTCATAATATATAACCTAACTACTTAAAACACATATCTTATACTATAACTTTTCTACGTTCTCATTTCCTACTAAATTGTCTTTTACTGAGCACAATATTTAATTCAACGTGATACCTACATCAAACATTTATACGAAAATTATGGACGCGATACGGTGCTTTTTGGCAACTCTTTTTGGCTCTTTCACCAAATGAATAACAGTAAGTAGTAACATTATTTATATACGAAAATGTATAATGATTGTACAGAATTCTATAGGATGAAACGATGCACATTGTTTAGTAAACAAAATTAATATCACATTTCAGAACTACACTAGGGTCTATCTAGCTAAGGTATATTAAACTCATCGTTTACAAATTGAATACACGTACTCAAATGTAAGCTAGATTAGCAAATGAGTGAAATAATGAATCATTAGCAAATAAGTATTTAATGGATTACAGACAAGATTTATCCTAATGAGCCACTCGAAATTCAATCTCGAAAAAATCTCTTAACGCATTACATAGATTACAAACATGCTTTAATTTATTTATAGCACATTGGTACAATCATAGAGAAGATTAAGACTAGAATGCCAACATTATGAGCATTGCATATCTGTCGTTAAACCAACCAAGTGCAAGTTAAAAAATATTATAAAACTTTGAACAGAAATGCATCAGTTGTAAAATAAAATAAAAACATCACCATTCATTACTTTACACCGATACACGTGTAATTGTGTGTGTAACTTCTAAGTGACAATCCTCAACAATCAAAATCCACTGCCATTACATCCTTGTGACAATATTTGGCGAAACGTATTGCTAATAATAGGAATTGTGGTAGGTTTTTAGATGTTTGTAAACTATTAAACTCACAAAATTCATTTATTACGACACCCATGTTTTCAGAGGTAAGTAATATCGTTGATCTGTGTTCCAGATATATATAAAAACAATCATGGTGTGTTAGATATTATAATAACAATATTTTGTGTGTCTTACAGGAAGATGTACCTGAACGTTATAGCCAAGCTGTTTATCAAATGATAAACATGATTCTTAATTTGTGTTGAATTAATATTTACATTGCACTAAGAAACCTTAATAATACAGATCAACAGCGAACGCCAAATAAGGTCTAATAGCGTTCCTTTCCTTTTTTAAATAATTTTTGTCTACAGGAGATTTCATGTAATTTCTTAATATTAGCCTTTGCCTTCATCAGGTATCGTTATAGATACTGTATTAGGCCTTTCTTTACTGTCTGAGATCTGGTGTATGCTGGCATTAGTGGGTATATTGCGGTGTATTTCATCTGTGGTGGTCAATTTACATTCGACAACTCGATAATTGCAAGTGGGAGATCCACAGTCGAAGTCAGGGCGTAGCACTGTTGCGTTCGGAATGCTGGCATCGAGGCACTTCGACTCGTCTTTGAATGGGGGACAACTGGAAAAGAAAATTTCAAATATTAAAACCAAGCTACTAAATATAGTATTTTGTAGTTATTTTAGAAGTAAAAATTCTTTACGAACGCTTGATATGTGGAGTAAGTTGGCAAGGCGAATGGAAGTTGAAAGTTGTTGGTTAACCTAAATCTCCATTGTCAACATAAATCAAGAAGAAGAAGTCAAAAATTTGTGTTACTATATTGGTATGTCCGGTAAAATGACAGTTTACAATTGTCAAGATGGCGACATGAAACAAAGCAAAAGTTATACCGACCGATAGATGGAGCTAAACTAAATAAATTTTACTTCAGTCGCGTGGTCTAAAGCACAATTGTTTTTTTTTTCAAATAAGCGAGAAAGGAACATGTTGCAGTAATAAGAGTAAATTAAAATAATAAAAACAAATAAATACCTCAAAGGTGGTGGAGTTGGTGAGCGCGACAAGGGGAAACTGGCCACTTCCCTCGAAATAGCCAGCGATTTTATAGAACCGAAGGTTTGTTCAGGACTAAGTGGAGCTCCAAGAACTGACGCCATACCTCTGTAATAAATTAATACTCAATAAGTAATGTTTATTACAACCGCTACAAGAGTTTGTTTAGTCAGGTCAATAATCTGAACAATTGACTTGAGAGCTGAGCCTCGATTCCGATTTTCACCAATCAAAAAGTTCTGTATTAAAGCTTTCTCTTTCTCCAAAACAATGTTCTCTGGCTAATAACTAGAATATAGGTACAATAAAATAATGAAAATCCTCTCTCACGTTACTTTACCATTAAAATATTCTGTCAAATTTTAATGATAAAGTAACGTGAGAGTAATTAATATTGATTATTTTGGAAACATGAAAGGCATGAGATTATACAGTCACGATAGTTCAATCAAGTAAAATATTGAGGCCCAGGCCACGACTATGAACTGAAATCCATAGAAGTATAATTAGTGAATTCTGATAAAATCATACTAGGAATATGACTTGACTAGACTTGACTTAGCTTGATGACTTGGACTGTGACTAGGCTTGACTTGACACATTATATAATATTAATTAACTTGAGAAATTATCAATTACTAGACACTGGCTATATACACAAAAGTGTGGAGCCAAAACAAAAACAAAAAAAACTTACACAACGGAATCAGATGGCACTAAGAAGGGTAATGGGGGTGGACAGGGTGCGTCAGCTCGCGCTGGCGATGCGGGCTCGGTGGAGCGCGGGCAGCGTGGCGCTTCGCCGTCCTCCACAAGCCCCAGCCAGCTCCGCAGCCAGCGCCAGAGACCGGTAGGACTGCCTGAAAGATCACACAATAAACTGAGATCATAAGAAATTCAGTCAAAGTTCAATACTTGTGGATTGTTTACAAAACAATATAATTGCTCAGCGCTTTGTATCATTACCGATATTTATACCAAAATATAAATTGCATATTTTACGATAAGACTTGACTTCAAATTAAAGTCTTTAAACTGACTAAATTATAACCCACCTATACCGGGGGGTTCAATTCCCGCGGCAGAACCAGTATTTGTGCACAAAAAACAGCGCAAATACTTGTTCTGAGTCTGGGTGTTGTGGGACCATAGTCCTCGTAGCTGGGTCTCTAGACACAGCGAATTCTAGTTAGATCTAGGATCTACGTATATGATCGTTGGGCGTTATTATTATTATTATTCACTACATGTCACCAAAACATTGACGATACGGCTGACCACCGAAAGCAGCACTAATCTAAGCTAAAATTTAAATATGGAATAACAAAATGAACTTACGAGAATATTTTCTGCTAATTTGAGGACTAAGTGGATAGAAGTCTCCGTGGATAGGACAGTGGAACGCCAGCCTGCGTTGACGGCGCTGAGCGGCACGCATCAACATACACAAAACAATACCTGGAATTGGACCAAAAAATGCAGGTTTAACAATGCATTGAAAAAAAACGAGTGTGCTCTACTACAGTACTGAATTATAACTTCTTTAGTGTAACTCCATCTATCGGCTGGTATAACTTTGTTTTTGCTTTGTTTAATGTTAATGTCGCCATCTTGACAATAATTGTAAATTGTCATTTTACCAACATAATTTTCAAATTTGTTATATTGACAATGGAGATCTACGTGAACCGACTTCAACTTCCGTTCGCCTCGCATTCAACAGCTTACTCCCCAAGTCAAGCGTGCGTAAATAAGATTTACTTTAAAAAAATGTTGAAAAAGTGCCAAATATATATATATATAGCAAATATATATTTGTAATGAATTTGTTGACTTTGACTTTGCTGATAATTTATTTGATTTTAAAATGCTGCAAAGTTTACTTAATATTACTCTATAGATTTATTATTTTTATACCTGCGATTGTCATAAGAGCTCCAGCAACGATGCAAACCGGGCCAAGTACTCTCGAGTTACCAGTGAACGCGATCCGCGCTGCATAATGATCCGGCTCTTCATTTTCACCGCAACCACGATACGATGCCGCTGTAAAGATTACATTAACATTTAACACAACAGAGTAAATAAATAGGTGTCTTTATCTTTTGCTTTGTATATCTATATATATATACTTATATATAAATAAATTGCTGTTGGTTAGTCTCGCTAAAACTCGAGAACGGCTGGTCCTATAGCTGATTTTGGTTTTAAAATGTTTCTCGTAGTCTAGGGAAGGTTTAAAAGCTGAGATGAGAGAAGAAGAAGAATTATTCTCTTGGACAGGGTTATGGTGTAAAACTATTAGCCCGTGCGTAGCCGGGGCGAGTCGGCTAGTCTACTATATAAAAATAAGTCGGGTTTTCCTTCCTGACGCTATAACTCCAGAACGCACAAACCGATTTCCACGGTTTTGCATTCGTTGGAAAGGTCTAGACAATATATTTAGGTACCAAATAATAGTTTTATCATATGGCATACATTATTTTTTATTAATATACGGAACCTTACGTTATTTTTCGAGTTAGTTACTTGTCTCTAGAATATGAACCGGAAGTTGGCATAGCACGTATTGGCGCTGCGGCGTGAATTTAAAATAGAAATCAATCTTTTTTTACTTCGTTTCGTATTAGGATGGGTTGCTCCATAATCTCGGTTACGTTATTGGTAAAGTTAAAATATTTTAACTTTACCAATAACTTAATAATAATAATAATAAATAATAAGTGTTGCATTATTGTTCGTTATTACCTTCTATGTTTAAAATGCCAATCATTTGTATGTTATGAGTACTACGAGGTTATCTTGACTATATAAATAAATATATAAATATAACTATTTGTGGAGATTTTACACAGCGCCATCTAGTCGCACAAACTAAGCAAAGCTTGTGCTTGGGAACTAAATAATTGACACAATACTTATATACTTTTCGTTTGTTAATACCAGTATGTACAATATATCACCCAGACACAGAACAAACACGATGTTCATCACAGAAATGTTTGTCCTGGATAGGAATCAAACCCACAGCCCACAGTTCAGAAGGAAGTGCTACTACCAACTGAGCTATCAGGCTAGTCAACACTGTAGAACACTAATCACTGAGTAATCAAATTGTGATTGCCGATTTGCAGTTTAAAGTAAACTGTACAACTAATTTATATGCTCTTTGCAGTAGATGGAGCCTTCCAGCTTTAGTCTAAAATCTCTTTTCTAATCGTCATCATCATCATCATCAGCCTATATTAGTCCACTGCTCGACATAGGCCTCTCCCAAGGCACGCTACTGAACCTACTTTTCTAATAGGAATTACTAATTAGTTACGTAATGAAGTACAACTAAATCTCACCAGTGAGAACACAGCCGACGAGCATAAAAAGAAATCCGAATATGGGCAGTACGATTTGGCAGTTGGCGGCAACGACCACGCCGGCGACAGCCAGACCACCTTCCACCTTTTCGACGCGGAGTCTCGATATCGCGGGCGGGCACCGCGGCTTGCCAACCGGAGCGCGCACTAGCGGCTCGCCGGGGGGCGAAGTCGTCCTGTAAACAAAGGAAAACCATATGTTAATACATGTTGGCTGTAGTGTAGAAGCTCAGATTTGAAGGGGTGAGAACAAAAAGGGTTTAACTGTCAAATTGGTAGTTTCGAGAAAATTGACTTTAAAATTCAACAGCTTCATTTTAATGTAGAGTGCTTATAAGGTAATAGAAAAGGTTTATGTAAGTTTCAGTTGCTTGAAAATGTATTAATTCTATTTTAAAATACTAAGTATAATACTAATTCGGACAATTACTGTAAAAATATAAAAAATATAATAATGTTTTTATGCTCATCGAACTGTATTCCTGTGTCAGATAAACCGTTACTGACAATCTCGAGATTTAAGCCTCATTTTGGTATATTGAGAATGTATTATTGTAGATGATTTCCACGACACCCATAAGTCATTTTGTGAAAAAATCAGTTAAACCATTTTTGATCTCATCCCTTCATTTATATTTTTTTTTTATAAATTTTTAGGAATTACAGGTAGGCACACTTTTCAGAACCTAACCTAGTAGTAGTAAAACCTTTTCACTAGGTGGTAAGACTTTTCTGCAAAGTTCGTCTAGGTAGGTACCACCACTTTGCCAGTTATTCTGCCGCCAAGCAGTAGTGTGCAAGCACTACTGTGTTCCGATTTGAAGGGCACTGTAGCTAGTGAAATTATTGGGCAAATGATACTTTATGACCTAATCTCACAGTCTAGTAATCTTATTGCTAGACTGTGCTGATGTCTCAGGATGACGTGCGCAGTGCAGTGGTCATGTGAAACTATACTTTAAAGTACAGTGTCACTGCAACTCATATGGGCAGTCGTGTCGCAGCGATTAGCTCGTCATGTCATTCGTAACATGAAAAAAAAACTAATGACAATGTCAAAAAATTAAATGCTCTGCTGTTCCACAAATTCTTAAATTAAAAATAACTGTAGTTATAAAAAAAATGAAACGTGCGTGCGATGCCACAGTAGATTAACACTTATAATGATAAAGATAAGGTACATATATGATATCCCCTTTATTCACACAAGATTTCACTATAAATAAACAAACGAGGGCAATATCATAATACTAAATAACAATTGAGAAAGTGTACAAGATCTTTGGCACAACAAAACAATTATAATCTTGGCTCGGCTTGCAAGAGTAAATTCATTTGGTTCAGCGTGCTGGGTACCTAGTTGCGGTATACTCGC
The DNA here is from genome assembly GCA_905220475.3 of Ennomos fuscantarius. NCBI lineage: Eukaryota > Metazoa > Arthropoda > Insecta > Lepidoptera > Geometridae > Ennomos > Ennomos fuscantarius. Next base: position 3,964,804 of record HG992031.1, on the reverse strand, counting down.
CCCAGGGTCATTCTAAATATTAATTTACAATCTAATTTTAACAGGAGGCATATTTGTCTAATTAACCAGCTGGGCGATCATGTAACGCGATTGCAATCAATAGAAACATTAATTTGTATGGATTTGACAAATTGAATACGCAGTTTATGCACTATGCACATAAAAAACAGAAATTCAAGTAAAACATATTGCCAAAGAGAATAGAAAAAACCGACTATTGTTACACTACGTATTTTACAGTAGGTACAAAATACCGCTAATCTCATCATCACAATCACAGTGGTCGAATTTATGGCGCGTGGCGGATTGGTCATAAAATCGACCAGATGCAACACCATTACAATCGTTAAACTCAAACACCGAAATAATGAATAGCTGTAGCTAATTCTAGACGCATGCGGACATAGACATTTTCTGTGGTGTGATTGAGCAGGTCGGCTCATAACCCGGAGGCGGCGGGTTCGATTCCCGCGGCAGGACAAGTATTTGTACACAGAAAAGCGAAAAACTTTGTTTTTTTTTTTCAATGATCACATACATATAATTCTTGTTCTGAATCTGGGTATTGTGGGACCATGGTCTTCGTAGTTCCTGGGTCCCTAGACACAGGGAATCCTAGTTAGGGTCCAGGATCTATGTATGTGATCGTTGGGCGTTATTATTATTATTATAGGTCATTAATTAAATTAAGAAATTAGACTAATTTTAATTTTTTTTATGGTATGTCCCGCCCCTTCCGGATTATGAGCCAACCTGCTCAACCACAATACGACACAGGCTGTCATAAAACATTACCTTGTCTTAGGTTTTGAGTATTGAGTTCAATCACTTCACTGCATAGACTCTTATGCCAATGATACCTACCAACCTATCATTACTAGCACACGTTATATAATCGTTTCAAATAATTTTTATTTAACGTTACAGAAAATCCCAAAAAGATCTAAAACCATCTACTGCAAACAAACATACAAATACATCCTACAGAAAAATCACAAAGAAACTTACGAATAAGTTAAGAAACGACTATTACCACCAGTCCAGTAGGATTACTGGATTACGGTAGGATTCGTATAAATATGGAATGTGGAGACATATTTATACGAATGTCATACATTCAAAAGTAACTTTGTCTCTCTGTGTGCTCATCACTACAACTCATCTTTTTCTATAATATTATCTGACATGGTGAGGAAACATTTCCTATCGGAACAGTCCTAGTTTTGCTTAGAATTTGTCAATGATCTATCAATTTAATTTGATTTATATATCTAATATATATGTATATATTATATACTATTTTTATATATTATGTATATATTCATATACATGTAATATATGTATTACATATATTGTATTATTATATTTATTATATATGGTATTAGTATGTATTATAAGTTTAGTATTGTTGTTTATAGTACGTAAGTTGTAATAACACCAACCGCAATTTTGCTCCTTTGATTCCTGTCCATCCTAAGGTAGCCTGGAAGAAATCGCTTAATGTGATAAGGCCGCCTTTGCCGATTGTTCTACCATTTTTTGTAAGTTTTTTTTTAAAAGTTGTCATGTATTAGTAGGTGTTCAATAAAGTATTATTGTATTGTATTGTATTGTATTATCTCTGTGTGCTTGTTGTAACTATTATACCTTTTCTCGACTAAACGGCTGAATAGGTCTACTAGTCGGTAGGACTTTTCTTCAAAGTTCGTCTAAGTAGGTACCGCTTTGTCAGTTAGTCTGTCGCCAAGCAAAAGTGCTCAAGCATTACTGTGTTCCGGTTGACGGGCACTTTAGCTCGTGAAATTACTGGGTAAATGTGACATTATGACCTAATCTATAGGTACTCACAGTCTAGTAATTATTACTGGACTATACTGATATCTCAGGATGACGTGCGCAGCGCAGTGTCACGCGAAACTAGATACTTTAGAGTTCCGTGTGACACTGCAACTGATATGGGCAGCCGTGTCACTTAACAGGTCAAAAACTAGTTCGTTATGTCATTCCTTAACATTAAAAAATAGGTAATTTGGTATGTAGATAGGTTCCGCCCTTGGAAATAATATAGGATACTTTTATAAATTGTATTAGCCAAGCGTCCGAAACCGCAAGCATCAACTAGTATGATTATAAGTGCTTTCTGAAAATATTGCTTCCAAACAAACGATGCTGAGTGTTACGAGGAATCGTATAATATATTACTCTAAGCTTTGACTTGAACATTTGAAACATTTTTAAATTGTCTAAAAGAATAGTTATTGCTTTACGCCAGACGAGGAGGTAATAAAGTGTTATTTTTGAAGTGAAAGAGCGTATGTGGCTGGTATAAATGGACGTTGCCATAGAGTAGCGTGATACAACCAAAACACAGCCAAAAAAAAAACAAGTGTGCTTTAGATCACACGACAGAAGTAAAACTTCTTTAGTTTAGCTTCATCTATCAGCCGGTATAACTTTGTTTTTGCTTTGTTTAATGTTAATATCGCCATCTTTACAATTGTAAATTGTCATATTACCAGACATACCAACATAATAATATAAATTTTTAACTTTGTTGACAATGGAGATCTACGTGAAACAACTTCAACTTCCGTTGACCTTGCATTCACAAGCTTACTCCCCAAGTCAAGCGTGCGTAAAGAAGTTTTACATCAAAAACCCGTCACAAAATGACTTCAAAAATATGTACATAAGTAGTATATTAATAGTCTCTCGAATGTTAGTTACGTAGTACCTACGTATTGATAGTAGTTAGGTGGTCTACTAAAAGTTTCAGTGCACGTGACGTTGTGATAAACGTGATCCAGCAAGTGTGTGGTGTCAGTCCACTCGACGGTCGACACTGTTGGCGCGTGCGTAGCGCTTTTTGGCACCGTCTTCCTCGTAAAAACTATACACAATTTCATAAAGTGTGAAGTTTATTATACAGGCAATGCGGACCGTTCTTGAGCTTTTGATATTTGCTTGAAACCAATTTCAGCAACTGGAAACATTTAAATTACACGATAAAATCCCCTTAAAAAAAATCGTGAAAACGTTTTTTTTCTGGGTTACGATGAAGTTTTTTGGCACTAGTAAATATCACGAAACAAAAAATAAACACTTATTTAAACATCATCAATTGTATTAAAGACCACTTAGTCACAGAATAAATAATAGTATACAGGTTTCGGTCAAGGAGATAAGGTCGATTATAAAACCACGATTACACTACCCGCATAAAAAGTCTTCTTTGGAACCATATTTTCTACAAGTTTTTCTTTTGACATGACCTATCTATGCCGCATTAATATGTATTCTTGCGTTAGGATATTGATAGAAATATTATCAGAGATATATAAAATGGTTATAAGTTTGGTAGAGCCTCTAGCTATTATGGTAGAGTGATTCTTGCGATGCCAGCACGCCTTTGACGGGCGATATATCAATTCCGCCAGCTCACTGAACTCTTATAATAACTAAACGTACGTAAACGTAACGGGCTTCGAATATATTTTATAAGTACTTAGGTAGGATAACTAATGGCTCAAACGATGATGATAACAAATATTAAGGTAATGTTGCCAGCCTATATTAATCAATTCTTCAAATTCACACCAAAACTATTCGAAAGTTCACTAAAATAAATTTTCATAACAAAAATATACGAGTATATATACAAATAAGTTAACGTTTCTACGAGATTGATTCTTGTCTCGGGGGATCCCAGAGCTGGCACATACTTCGCTCAGAAGCTAAGTCTTCTAATTCAGCGAGGTAATGCTGCCAGTATTCTGGGGACCTTACCGCGCGGTGGTGAGTTGGATAGCATATTTATTTTGTAAATAATGTTATATTAGTTGTAACTTTTTATTTATAGAGTGCCTGTACATATTAATGTTTCTGTTGAATAAATTTCAATTGATTAATAGGTTAAATAAATATGGCACATTGGCAAAACGAAGCGTAATTAGAGAGTAGAAGCGTGATTAGAGCATAATTGTATGCTTGCCTAGCTATAATACCTGATTTAAATTTGCCACCAAAATAACGTGGTCCCTGACAAGAGATCTACATCTAAACTAAGGTAACTAACGTCTATTGACCAAAATAATAGAATAAAATTGATTAATTTTTCAATTTTACGGTTTTCGTTTTTCATTTCCTGCCTTTACTCTCGCACGGATGTTTACAATATTATGACAGTTTGAGAAACATACACATTTACCTACAGTATTTCCGTTCACATCCCGAATTCCTAATCTATTATTCTTTCTGGTTGCTTTATCTAATTACGAAGGTAATACGATTGTAATGTTACGTTTCTTACACGTTTAAATACATTGCGGTCACAAATAATGATCAATTTGTTATTTAGTTAGTTCGATGCAAATTAGTTTGGGGCTAGATGGCGTTGTGTGAGATGACCACAAAAAAAAAATTAATCATTATACTTAACATTCATTGAAAGTACGCGTATGAAGAAATAGGTTACCAAAGTTTTAACTTAACCATAAGTTTAAATTAAATTTACTTTTTTCATATTATCTTTTGCTCTCTGTGTCACTCGATTCTTAATCCTAACTAGATTGATGTCCTCCAGACTAAACCTATTACACGTACGTAATACGGTTGTTTGTGTCCTTATTTATTGACCTCTATAAAATTCAGGGCAATTTATTGTCTTGTGTTCTCTCTATAGAAACTATTTATCACAAAAGACTTATTAGTACCGGTACCTTACTTATTATATTATCTGTGATATATGACTTATGTAAGTCTTCGCTTTGTCGCATTATTCATTAGTCTATGTAATTTATGAAGAAATATTTTATCAGATCGCTTCGTTTATTCTATTACGGATAATTTTGCCTTAATTAAGTTAGGAACTTATACGTTTATCTAACAATCTGGATGTTGATTCCTAATTAAAAGACTTAATTGCGGACTTCATAATAAATGGTATTTCTTTCTTTATAATTATATTAATTGGAACAAATCCTTGCTGATGTGATTGACAAGCAATTAGGCGTACCTATATAGGTAGGTACCTAATTTTTTGGTGTCGTATTTCAAATTAATCACCATAAGCCTGATGTAGGTATAAGTCTAGTCTACTCCTAATACACGTCACTTTGCCCAATCTTCGCCTCTTCTCATTCAACTGCTGCTAGAAGTCGCAGTCACAGACCAAGTAGAGGATACTATGTCGCAGTGCTTACTGAAAACGTACGTTACCCCAGCAGCTGTCGCACAGACCAAGTAGAGATACTATACTCTATGGTCGTCGGTTCTGCAGCTATTGTGATAAGCCCACTTCACATCAGTTTGCTAATTCTGTAGGCTATGTAAATGACCTTAGTTCTCTATCGGTCCACCTCATTTCTTATTCGATCGCAATGAAAAAAGCTACGGAGTTTTGGCGGGAAAGCGAAAAAGATTGCGTCACCGCATTGTATTATTTTCCAAAACTTGTGTTATTTTCAGTGTTAGTGCATAAAATTTGCGGCATTTTATTCGTTAAGTTCTGAATTACAGGCGTGAGTGTGGGAAAATGGTATAATGATGGTGAAACGTGTCTTTTCGTGTTGTTTCCAAAACTCCATAGAAGCTTCGAGTAAAGTTGCCACCACTTTACTAGGAGTATGACTTGACTTGATGACTTCGACTGTGACTTGACAGATATTTGCGTGAAATATCGATAACTTGATAAATTATCAATTACTTGACACTGGCGAAACACACAAAAGTGTGGAGCCAAAACGTAAAAAAAAGCTACGTCAAATATTCTCCTTTACCACGAAAATAATCTAATCTGTCCTGTCTTATCAATCTACAGGTCTATAGAAAAAATAATTCATTGTTTCAATCACAAAAGATTAATTTCGGCAACTTTGGCTTCAAAGTTTTGATGAAAAGTTAACGAGGGTAGCGTCCAAATTAAAACTCTGACCAGCTCCGTTTACCTTGAACAAGTTCGTGGTTGGATTTAGATAATGAGACATGGACCAAAATTAGGCTCGACTCACTTTTTATTCGAGGACATTTTGGGATTAAACTGTCTAAATAATGAAACGGGTTCCATCGACATTCACATTTTTAGATCCTTTTTTTTGTTACGTACGGAGTCTATTTCAAAAACTAAACAAACTATGAACTTAATTTTTTTTCATATGACCAGTTTTATTTAACTACCCTACTACTAAAATATAACTCAGTTATTATGTAAGCATATCTGTTTCGTACAACAACAGTGATTATTTTGTACGTTATGTAGAATATCTATTTCCCTTGATCATCGAGTTCCGAGTAACACTGTAACTGATATGGGCAGCCGTGTCGCTTAACATCGGGCGAACGGTTAGCTCGTCACGTCATACCTTAACATAAAAAAAACCCGCGTGAACGGAACATCTTTGCTAATTGTTTTTTGGTATGTTTATTATAGTCAGGAGAAGGTTCTTATGAAAGAAACAATCAAGAAAGTTGAGCGGAAAATTAGAAATTTTTTACCACGGGGGTGATACCGCGGGGCTCAGTGTTCAATAGTTCTCATGTAAGTGAAATATTTTCTGAGAAACAAAGATATCTCTAGCCTCATAACGTCATATACTTTAGCAATGGCTATTAAAAACATGTCAAATGCGTATCAGACTTGCGCTATCGACCTCGATCAAAAAATTTTTTGTTTTTTTACAGTGCTCGGTGGCTGCGTAACCCTCAATCTTACTTGAATTTGGCAGGTTTATTTCCTTATACGGTATCAACCGAGTTTCTTAGATCTAAAACGGCCTGATAATGTAGGTAAAGAAATAATAATAATAATAATAATCAGAAGGCAGTACTTCTTGATCAGAAGGCAGTACTTCTTGATCAGAAGGCAGTACTTCTTGACACGGCACGTATTGTCAGGAGGTTCCTCACTCTGCAGCCCTAACCACCGGTAGCTTGGGCCTTGCCCCGCTGCTGGCGGCACACTAGGTTTAGGTTTTTTATTGTATTTTTGTAATGTTACTTTTATAGAAATATTGTAAAAAACTTAAATTTAAGATTGTGAAATAAATAAATGAATAATAATAATAATAATAGCACCCAACGATCACATACATCCTGGACCATAACTAGGATTCCCTTTGTTTAGGGACCCAGGAGCTACGAGGAGCAGCGAGGACCACGGACAACACCCAGACGCAGAACAAGTATTTGCGCTTTTATCTCTGTGCACAAATACTTGAACTGCCACGGGAATCGAACCCCCCGCCTCCGGATTATGAGCCGACTTGCTCAACCACCACACTATAAAGGCTGTCAATAGTTTATATAGTTTTGTCTTTTATTCGACGTCCTAGTCTTACCTAGCTCATAACCTAAAAGCTTGAAGGTCTTTATAGGTTTTTATATTAGCTTAACTTACCTAATAGAGTAGCTAAGTTACCTAATTATTATACTAAAGGTTACTTATTTTACATTATCATCAGCCGGAAGCCGGTTACCTTATATTGTTCCCTATTATGTATACTATTACATATTATCTATGGTATGTAATTGCGCGAGCCTGCGAGTACCGATGCGGCGGTCAAAGCATCATTACATTGATCAGTCGAGGATATACAGAAATGAATTGAGCATTCCATAATTTTGGTCTCGAAGTCCAACTGTACTTACAGACCAAGTATGGGACACAATGGTATTACAGGATGCCACTATAATGTAATAAGTACATCATTTCCATTCTTTAGTTTGTTTAATATTTCTTAGCTGTACAGGTGTATGCAGTCGACTATATTTCAGCTTTTTAAATTATAAACATTTGTAAACCAGGTTAGAGAAATCGAATAGGCAAAGCGTACATCTTCGAGTTCAAATTTTTGATCATGATCACATACATAGATCCCAGGATCTAAAGTGAATTGAGAAGGAGAAATTGTGATCGATTTTATCACGATGTCCTGGGTCCCTAGATACTGTCTCCTAGTTAAGGTACAGACCTTAACTAGGAGACAACAACGAGACAACCCTGTAACTAGGGACCCAGGAACTACGAGGACCATGGTCCCACAACACCCAGGCACGCAACAAGTACTTGCGCTTTTTTTCTGTGCACAAATAGTTGTCCTGTCGCGGGAATCGAACCCGCCACCTCCATGTTATTAGCTGACCTGCTCAACCGCCACACCACAGAGGCTGTCAACGCATTACCTATCTACGCACGTCCTACGTTTAGATTTAATATCAGACGTACCAAAGAGTTTTCTTCTGATGATCGCTGCTGAAGGACAAGGTACGAGAAAGCTTTCCTTGGTCTTGTGTAGTTTCTATTTCAAGATCTAAGCTCGACATTCTATAAGTTCTTTTGTTGTACGCAAACATGTGGGTATTTTCCCGTGAACGGTTATTCTTATGCTTTCTTCACATCCCACCCAATCCACACGCTTCCCATCCAGATTTATGTCTGGATGGGAAGCGTGTGTGTATATTGTTTTATTTTTTGCGCTCATCGGAAACGATAGCTATTTCAGGAACTGTTGATTTTTTCGAAACGCTTTCTGCTGGCGATGACGATGGCGGCTGTGAAGTGAGCTGCAAGCTCAGACCAAGTAGAGGATACTATGGTCGCCATCTAGGATTATATTATTCTGTGGCCGACATTAAGTTTGAATGATACTCTTTTAGAGTATCGTATGTAATATAATGTACAAGTTGCGCCCCGTGGTTTCACCCGTGGATAAAAAGTATTTTAATTATTTGCTCATCCCACGGGAACATTTCACTTTTTCGGGATAAAATTTAACCTATATGTTAATCCAGTTTATAAGCTATCTTGCTACCGAATTTCATCCAAATCCATTCAGCCGTTTGAGCGTGAAGGAGTAACAAATATACACACATACAAACTTTCGCCTTTATAATATTAGTGTGATGTTCGCATGTACGTAGGCAATGATAAAAATTTACCTTATAAGTGACAGATTAGAACTAGACGAAACGGTATCTGTAAATGAGCCTAAACCCACCTTATACAATTTACCACTGAGCACAAAACATTTATGTAAATAATATATCAAAGTCTCTTGATATTGACCATGCACAAAAAACAAAATATATCTCGACTGTTACTGAAAAGGGAAGAGAGCTCGATTAACGTCGACCATAAAATGTTTATCTTTATGTTATGTCAGCAGTCAATTGAGATTAAAGCCGGCTTCGTAAACAGAAATGGGCCGAAGAGGAAAACAAGTCAAGGAAAATAAACTGTCTTTGTTTTTTCATGGTTTTACAAGTTTCAATAAGATTTTTATTTCTTTAACTTTCGTAATTTGAACATTACCCATTTTTTATTTATTTGTTTATCTACATATAAATTTATAGACGTTTTGCCTTCTGCCGTCTTTTAGTGCTCAGTTGGTAATAGCTCTGCCTTCTTAACTTACTGGGTGTGGGTTCGATTCCCACCCATGACGAACATTTTTGTGATGGACATAGGAGTTTCTTATGCGTCTGGGTGTTATATTATCTACTAGCTGCGCCCCGTGGTTTCACCCGTGGATAAAAAATATTTTTAATTATCTCACGGAAACATTTCACTTTTCCGGAATAAAATGTAGCCTATATGTTAATCTAGTAAATAAGCTATCTTGGTATCGAATTTCATCCAAATCCATTCAGCTGTTCGAGCGTGAAGGAGTAACAAACATACACATACAAACATACAAACTTTCGCCTTTATTATATTAGTGTGATATTAGTGTGATGATCATATTTACAAACAAAAAGTATCTAAGTATTTCATTAGTTATCTGGTTCCCATAGTACAAGCTATGCTTTGTTTGAAGCTCGTTGGCAACAGCAAGTAGCGCATGAGTGATAGAGTGCATAAAAAAAGATACCGCATCGCATTTTCTTTGTATATAGATAGGTACCTGTTATAATGATTAAGATCGATGAGTACGTCGTTACGTGGATAATCATCTTTTATAAACTAAGAAGTGAGGTCATTTTATAATGATTACATGAGTCTAGTGACTTGATGCGTCAATATATTGCAATGTTATTATAACAATAGACCTATAAATATAATATAAATGCACATACACACATAGAAACTTTTCCCTTTATAATATTAGTGTGATAGTGGTGTCGATTCTGTGTCGCATTCTCTAAAACTAAAGTAAACTTAAAGTATGGCGGTACTCTTCTGATAAAGGGGAAATGAAAAAGACGGAAATATGATAATTTTGTTTAGCTTTAGAGAATGCGACACAGAATCGACACCACTGTGATGTCAAAGTCAAAAGATTTATTGCAAATAGGCTAATTTTAGCACTTTTACAAAGTGTGATGTGATGATTCTGTGACCTCGGCTAAAGATTCATGCAGAATTAGAACCAAAACAATAGACAGATGTGATGTCAAAAAGAAGTACTTGCTAGTCAAAAATCACACTATCACACTAATATTATAAAGGCGAAAGTTTGTATATGTGTATGTGTGTATGTTTGTTACTCTTTCACGCTCAAACGGCTGAATGGATTTGAATGAAATTCGGTACCAAGATAGCTTATATACTGGATTAATATATAGGCTACATTGTATCACGGAAAAGTGAAATTTTCCCGTGAGATCAGCAAATAATTAGAATACTTTTAATCCGCGGGTGAAACTGCGGGGCTTAACTAGTATAATATAAATGAATAATAATAATAAATAAATATGATTGCCTCTACCACCGCACCAGTATGTGCATTGTGCAGCATGGCTGAAGTGGACACAACGCAAGAAGAATGGCCAGGATGTAACGGTGGTTACGGATCGCCGACGACAATCAACCGTAGTTTCCGACCCGGTGACCGCGGACAAACCTTCCGCTTCATCAAACTACTGCGCATTATCTGTCCAGTAGATATTATGCAGATAATGATTCATGTCACAATAACACCCGTTAATATAAAACTTTCTAATTTTGCAACTAAAACTAAACTTGTTATTGACTTTTATGATAACAACTACGATCGTGTTTTGTTTTGCTCACAAGCTCGAGCAAGGGTAGTTACAAAGAATTCCATTATTTCTTGCAATTGATCCCACAATATATTATAATTTTGAACGTCCATCGGATCCCAAACTTTAGGTCGGAAAAGAAACGATACACGTTACAGGAATAGCCTAACAATGACCTAACGAACGACCTAATTGTGAAATAACCAAAGAAACCGAACGAAGACAATAAGCGCTATAGCAGTCACCATTGTTAGTAACAGTAGTTCCTATCAGGATAGGAACTACTGGAACGGGATCAGGATCCCGTTCCAAGTTATTATCCTGATTTCAACTGTGGAAATTCGAGAAAACTAATTTCATTTTGGATGTTTATTTAGCATTAACGTGATGATTCTTATTTATCATTAAACATTGAAAGTTTCATGAAACTGGACCATAAAGCGGAAGGCCGTGGGACTATTTCACAGCTAACTGAAATTTGTGACATAGTTTGGAATAAAAGAAAAGAATTTTTTATCGTTTTGTGAGAGATTGTTTGACGTTAAATGCAGGTGGGTATCGGCGATTTTAAATTATTTAAATTCAAGTCATCAATATTTAGAGTTTGACTGGCCCGATAGCTCAGTTGGTAGTAACCCTGCCTTTTGAACTGTGGGTTATGGGTTCGATTCCCACCCAGGCCAAATATTTGTATGATGAACATAGGTTGTGTGTCTGGGTGTTATATTGTATTCTATGTATGTGTTTACAAACAAAAAGTATCTAAGTATTGTATCAGTTATCTGGTTCCCATAGCACAAGCTTTGCTTAGTTTGGGGCTAGATGGCGCTGTGTGAGATGTCCACACATATTATTATTTTAACTATATTTGTTTTAGATTCGGCTATTAATACTATTGTTGATAAAATATAAAGTAATTTTACCTCATGAAACAGTTAAAACTTCTGACCGTCCGTCACACGCGATGGCTATTCCTGGCAGTGTATTCTCGTCGACCGGTGGGGGCAATTTACTGTCATTAGCCAGAGCTCAGTCTGGGCGAAAATAGTCATCGGCCCCCACACAATTGACTGACAGAGGACGGTCATCACGAACACGTATCCTGTATAATATTCTCATGTAACTAAAGCTTGTCAAAAACCTTGGCAAAAAGATTCTCAAACGCTGACGCACTTGGCGCACAATTTGTTACATGATTGTTCTCGAGAGCTTTTTCCGCATTTCTTCAAATCTATTGTGTCTCCATTTATGTTAAAAGTTTAGTGAAAGAAATGTCACGAAAGGCAAGGGGTTGACCTAAAGGCTTTTACTAGAGATTGTGATGTCCGAAATAAAAGGAAAAGGTGGATGGAATTTAGATTAAAATTTCCGTTCGTAAGCCATTAGTAACGAAATTAAATTAAATCATAATGAGAGAAAAGTAACGGACCAAGAAAAATATTATGATGAAAATATCCGGAGTCTCAAGTCTCAGATGAGATAACTTAGATAAGATAAAATTGAGCTCGGCGAGTTTCCTTTAGTGCAGAATAGTCGCAGACCCATGGATTCTTAACTTAATTTTTTTACGCATTTTTTGACTTGGGATGTAAATTGGCGAGGCGAACGGAAGTTGAAAGTTGTTGGTTAACGTAGATCTCCATTGTCTACATAACATAGTTAAAATTGTATTATTATGTTGGTATTTCAGGCAAACTGACAATTTACAATTGTCAAGATGCCATTAAACAAAGCAAAAACGAAATTATACAGGCCGATAGATGGAGATACACTAAAGAAGTTTTAACTTCAGACACACGGTCAACACGGCTACATTTTTTTTAAATTATTGGCAGTCTTCGTAGAAAAGAGACGCCTTAGCTTTTTTAATATACCTAAAGTAGGTATTATCAGTTATTGAGAGTGGACGAAATCACATGAATTATAACCGTGTCTGTGTTGCGAGTCCACTTAAAGCTGCACCAACAGAATGATTGGTGCTAATGTTTGGACGAGGCGTTTCCTGATTAGCAGCGTCGACACTCAACACCGACGGAACGAATTACACGTAGGCATTACCGTGTACAGTCAGCTGCAAGAGCTAGCTTGTCAAATTATCCTTTACGAACATTTTCTCGTGAAGATTTAAACCAAAGCCAAAATAATGCTTTACGCATAGATATATAACGCTAAAGCGTAATTTCTCTAAGGTCTTACGATGATTTTGTGATACCTGTGCTAAAAGGTAACTTGTCAAATTGTACATCACGATATTCTTTTTTTACTCTAGACGACTAGAAGCCAAATAAAACGGCAAAATGCAATGCAAAAAAAAATGATGCTATAAAACATAGTGAAATATTAAAAAACTTAAAAGTACAAGATAATTAATTGATTATTTCGGAGATGGAAATTCTGTTTGCAAGCATAAATATTTTTAAATATAAAAATTTTAAATACATTTCAGGCTCGAACCAATATAGGTTACTCTGAGTTCGATTGTCACGACACACGGCTGCTACAGTATATGTCAATCTGTCAGTATTATTTATAGAAGGAGCAATCGTACCTAGTGCAGAACTGGACTTTGATATTATTTTGTGGTTTGTAGCGAATAATTCTTGGCAACTATGTGTAATTTTTTTATGATAGTAAACAACGTGATGAGCTAGTCGTTCACTTCACGTTAAGTGTCACGGCTAGCCATGACCATTGCACTGCCAATCGAAATTCTTAATAAAAATTTTCGAAAACGCTGCACTGCGCACGTCATTTTGAAACATCAGCACAGTCTAGTCAGATTACTAGACTATGAGATCAGCTGGACTACAAGTAACTCGATTGCAACAAATAGAAACACAAATTTGCGTAGATTTGACAGTTTGAATACGCAGCGTATGTGCATAGTTAGTATGGAAATTTCTCCTGTTGCATTGCAATAAAAGTTTCGTGATCACCCCCTGGTCATGAAGTATCATTTGCCCAGTAATTTTACTAGCTACAGTGCCCTTCAAACCGGAACACAGTAGTGCTAGAACACTCCTGCTTTAGCGGCAGAATAACTGACAAAGCGGTAGTACCTACCTAGACGAACTTTGTAGATAAGTCCTACCACCTAGTAAATAGCCTAGAAATTTAGTAACTATATTAGCTTGACAAGTGAAAGAAGTTGATAAGGTCTTCGTCTGTGATAATTTTTTTAGCTCCTTCATCGCTCTCGAGCTTCAAAGCCGAGGCATATAAGATGCATTTGAGTTAATTGTCGGTGTTTTTCCCTTTATGCTTTGGATGACGCTGTCAATATCGATATAGACCAACATTTATCATAATAGATAAACATAATACATATACAATAACATTTATTATAATGCCGTAGCGTTTGTTATTGCAGCTGAGTGTATTACTCCGGAGATGAGTACTGATTCTCGCCCCACACATGGTGAGTTAAAATTAGACGGTTGTATTACTCGAGAAGTTACAAGTGGGGTTTAGATTAGTCACTAGCATAAACGTGTATTAGCGAAGCTGTAAGAACGTTCATACCAGGTACTTCATACTCGTAAGAAGAGTGGAAGATTAAAATATGATGATGAACCTACATAGCGAAGAATCTTGAGAGATATATTTGTGTGGGCAGATTGGTATTCGGAAATGAATGAGTCGATTGCCGCTCTGTAATACGGCTCTGTGGTACCACTTATCTATATAAGTATAAAAAATAATTTATTCATATATTTTATTCATCATCATCAATCATCAGCATCACTAGTCCACTTCTGGACATAGGCCTCTCCCAAGGCACGCCACTGAGCCCGGTCTAAATATTTCATTTAAGAACGTTGAACGGAAAATTAGAACATTTTTACCAGGTGAGCAAAGTCAGTTTATAATAAATATATGTGTGGACATCTCACACAGCGCCATCTAGCCCCAAACTAAGCAAAGTTTGTACTATGAGAACTAAATAACTGATACAATACTTTTTGTTTGTAAATATATAGATACATGGAATACAATATTACACACTTAGGTACACACAGACACAGAACAAACATCGATGTTCATCACATAAATGTTTGTCCTGGGTGGGAATCGAACCCACAGCCTACAGTTCAGAAGGCAGAGCCACTACCGACCGAGCTATCAGGCCAATCAATCTATGTATGTGGTTACAATTTCATGGTTAGAAAATCAAAATAGTTTATGCGGTAGTATCGATTTAGTGAAAGCTGTGGTATAGATAAGCACTTGAGACTTCTTATAAAATCTAGACAGATCACAGCCCAACGATTGGACTGGTCAAAACAAGATCATTATAAAACTGTCCTAAATAATGTTAATTTCGAAGTCAAAAGTCACGCTATAAAATGAACGTTACATAACAAAATTACCGGTTCCAAGTCATGCAGAGTAATCATGAATAGCTATAATGATGCTCTAAGCTCCCGAGAGCAAAATATGTTAGTAGTAGCTGCTGGAGGCGTTATCTGAATATTAAATAGACGAATGACACGATGCTGTCTCAAAACATTTCAAAAGTTGAAATTTATAAGAAAGAAAAGTTATGAAAATTAAAAATGCAGCTGGTCGATCTTAGGTGTCTCTTGTCAACTTCAAAATTCTACTCTAAGTAAACTGGAGAAAATTCTCCAGTAACGTATAATTAAGTGAGGGAGTAGGTAGTAAGTAGTGACACACGCTTAATGCCGGTCTGCGCTAAAGTTTGACAGCTGTTAAGTTCGCACTTATGAGCAGACAAACTTTAGCGCATATGCATCGGGTAAAGTTTTACGCATGTACTTTGCCAAAAAGCATATCGTGGCAACAATATGCTGTAACTTTGTAATTTTTTTTATTGTTTCCAGACAATATCTGTCTTGACTTCAGTTTGAACGCAACCTTTATGATCCACCTTCTCCGCTGTCCTGATGGCATTTCAAAGAGGTACTTTAACTCGCTAATTGAATAAAATCCATAGAGTGGCCGATTGTATTATAATATGGATTTCCTTTTCCAACCGGAACTCAATAGTCGCTACCTGAATATCAATAAGCTGTGAGTCTTGACGATCAATCCTACAAAGTGAAAATAAAATTAGTGGTGATGTATTGTATACGGTTTACCTAATACCCTGGACTCGTCTATGGCATATGCTGAGCTCAGACCGTTTTTTACAGCACTGTATACAGCAACGATGTTCGCACACAGCAAGGAGTAGCTTATAGCTATAAGCAAGTTTTAAATTATACTAGGTTATGTGTTTTTCTTTTAGGTGTAATCACATCACACTATCACATCACACTTCACACTAATATTATAAAGGCGAAAGTTTGTATGTGTGTATGTTTGTTACTTCTTCACGCTTAAATGGCTGAATGGATTTGGATGAAATTCGGTATCAAGATAGCTAATACACTGGATTAACATATAGGTTAAATTTTATCCCGAAAAGTGAAATTTTCCCGTGAGATCAGCAAATAATTAAAATACTTTTTATCCGCGGGTGAAACCGCGGGGCGCAACTAGTTATGTAATGTTTGTTACTGTTTGTGCGAATAAAGTGTTTCTTTCTTTTTTTCTAACGTTGCCCCGAAAACACCTTGTTTTTCACAGCTACAGCATCAGGCAGATATTGGATGAATTATAATAATAAGGCAAGGCCTACTAGCCTACGGCCTACGTCTAGCATTGTAGACCGCTACAGGCTAAGGTAATGACCCAAAAAATCGCTGTTCATTTAAAAACCCCAATTTTAACAGACTATTTGAGTTATGAATGGAACTTGATTGATCACTTAAAAACATTGAACCTAATATTAGATGACAATGCATACTAAAAAAGTTAAACCTAAATAAAAAGTCGAACATATCAGCTTTAGGATGGAGGTCGGGTTTTCAAGATTTTTGATTAAGTCCACGTCATAGCAAGTTTTTTTTACGCGATCTCTAGAGAAAGAACTTTGCTTTGAAAAACGCAGATTATTATTATTATATGTTAAATTGGGCCTGCGCTTTAAAATTTGTAAATTTTGCGGGTTTTATTGTAGATTTCGTGAAATATGAATAATATTACCTGTTTATTTCTTTAGAACACCATGTAGTGGCAGCTGAAAGTTGTTTATAATGCTTTTTATAAAGCATAAAGTATTTTTTGAGGGTCATTAGAACGATTTTATTTTAGTAATCCAAAGTACTTAGTAAAGTTTTATAAGGTTATCCCTGTTTTCGTTTTACTTTCTATTTAGGTACACAAGTTTTTACATGATTATTTAAACACGACACGTAGCACTGGGCTTCCAAAAAAGAGTAGGTATTTTATTGATTTTGTGTTTAGACTGCACCTTAAAACTATGTAAATCAAAAGATAGCCCAAACATAAAAACCTAAAAATAATCCACTGATAATTTTCAAAGTGACCTATTTATCTATATATTTTCTACTTCTACTTTTTCTATCTATCTGTATATATTTTACTATCAATAAAGTAAAAATAGTAATAGTAAGTTTGAATAACATGTATTTAGGTATTTTATTATTATCTGAAATCTCTATCGGTAGAGATGAAAATAATTATGACACTACTATATTGGTACTGTTCCCAGGTCCCAACAGTCGGCTGAGACCGAAAGTCACGCGTAAGCATCGATGCGGAGAGCAGGTGGGTTCAACGTCCGATCCCGTTCATCCCACGTGCCGGCTCTGCGGAAGCAGTGGCGACAGATTTAATCTCTATTGACACTGCACACAACGTGTGCCCTTTTCCCGATAGTATGCCTGATTAATTGGCGATGTGAGCTGAAATTATTTATTTTAAGGTGTTCTTTAAAAGCCAATAACGAAACAAACGGCCGCCTGGTGACGCTGTAAGGTCGGTAGAGAACAACAGCATAGCGTGCTCAAAAAGAAAACGAAACAAACGAGAACATGTCTAATACATACATGCTAGAAAATCAGTTGTGGATCACAGTGGTCGGTCACAGTCAACTAAATTTCGTTCAGCTTAATAATTCATTAAAAAAGTTTTTTTAATGTAAATGATGACCTGACGAGTGTTTCGTTAGCCAGATCTGAAGCATCTAGGCTGTCCATAATAGCAGTGCCACTTGGAACTCTAAATTATAAAGGTTTGCGTGACACTGCACTGCGCACGTCACCCTTAGACATTAGCAAAGTCTAATAAGATTTATGGACAGTGAGATTAGATAATGAAGTCTCATTTGCCCTGTAATTTCATTACTTACAGTGCCCTATAAACTGGAACACGAAACAGTTACTACTGCTGATGGGTAGCAGAATATTGGCAAAGCGGTGAGACCTACCTGAAGAAACTCTTGTAGAAAAGCCCTACCATCTAGTTATTTTATTAGATGTATTTATTTCTCTAAATATGTTACTTTACTTAAGTTACAGGATTGAATGAAACTCTTCAGCTCGTATCGTGCTACCCAATACCATTCAATATTACATTCCATTTCTGACAACCATAAGGAATTAAGGATTTCTTTTCACATCTTTATTTCCAGAGAATCTCTCTCGTTCCTTTCTCTCTCTCTCTCTAGAAACTTTTTGGAAATAAAGATGTGAAAGTAAAACCTTAGTTTCTTATGGTTGTCAGATATGAAATGTAGCATTGAATGGTATTCGGATAGCACGGTACGGGCTGAAGAGTTTCATTCAATCCTGTAACTTAAGTAAAGTAACATATTGGTGTAACATTATGAGTGTCAGAAATGGAATGTACGAGTAATATTGAATGGTATTGGGATAGCAGTAGCACGATACGGGACCTTGTACGATAGTAAATAAAGTTCATGTACAAAACCTTTATTATGACTTCACCATCGAGTCTAAAATGTACCTGCCCGTTACTAATTGCAGCACATTAAATGCATTGAGAGCGAAGGAGAGCGTTGAACTCGTCTGCGTCTGGCGGCGCATCGCTTCCGTCCGCATCCACAGGGACTGTCGCGACTGCATTGCATTAATTAGTCTGTACACATGTAAGGGGAATGTCTGAATTCACGTGACGAAATGGTGAGTTCTGAAGAAGTTTACTGATTGGACAGACTATCTACTGCAGCTCATGGGTGAAATTACCAGTAGAGAGCCTTATGATAGATACACTAGACTCTTGATCTGGGGGCATGTCCTCGGAAATGATATGACGACGGATATATAGTACTAGTCAGGATAAACGAATAAGTTATAATAATTGTGTATAGAATGAGTGTTATTCTATATTTGAAGAGATGAAGTAAGTTTGTTAGATAGTTCACCTTTATTTTGACAACCTCTGTGGTGTGGTGGTTGATGAGCAGGTCGGCTCATAACCCGGAGGCGGCGGGTACGATTCCTGCGGCAGGACAAGTATTTGTGGACAGAAAAAAAAGCGCAAATACTTGTTCTGAGTCTGGGTGTTGTGGGATCATGGTCCTCGGAGTTCCTGGGTCCCTAGACACAGGGATTCCTAGTTAGCGTCCAGGATCTCTGTATGTGATCGTTGGGCGTTATTATTATTATTATTATTTTGAGGTTGCGTGGTGTTATCGGAGAGTAGGTAAGTTAAGTAAAGTAGGTATCTACGTAACTTATTTGTTTAGATGAGCCATGATCAAACAAGTAGTAAATACCCACCTAATATACTAAAGAAAGAACATACAGAAAATTAAGAAAATAATTAGACCCAATTTTCTGTGATAAACTTTCGTTAGTACGAAGCAAAATGTCTCGTAACCGCTAACAAACAACCTCGTAACGAGCTATTATAAATCAATGAGAAGGGGATCTTTTAACACAATGAGCTGGCCCCATAATCATCGTTCACAAAAGGAAACTTAGCAAACAAAGCTCTGAGGAAAATTGGAGTAGAAGGGTGAACAATGGTGGAAAGGTTTTCGTTTAACAAACTTCACCTTTTCGATAGGTCTTCACTTGCGCTCAGGAGATGGGATGGGAAAACTGATTAACTACTGATAGCCATGGAATTCTCGAAAAATCAGAAAGTAAGATTGAACTGTATGTACTTATATAATCTACCATATATATGTACCTATCTACTTAGTTCATAAATATTGTAAACTACCAAAACAGTAATAAACTACCTACAGAGCGAGACGGTTGTTGCATTAATAATAATAATAATAATAATAATAATATGTGTGGACATCTCACACAACGACATCTAGCCCCAAACTAAGCAAAGCTTGTACTATGGGAACCGGATAACTGATACAATACTCAGATACTTTTTTGTTTGTAAATACATACATAGAATACAATATGACACCCAAACACAGAACAAACACCTATGTTTATCACACTAAATATTTGTCCTGAGTGGGAATCGAACCCACGACCCACAGTTCAGAAGGCAGGGCTACTACCAACTGAGCTATCGGGCCAGTCATGTCGATTCATTATTAGTGTACAGAGCAAAGATCCTTCCATCAACTAGAACTGACGATCGTGAAATGGCTGAGCGCATTTTCTTGAAATATACTTAAAACAACACTCCTGATCAAGTTAATTTTTCAAATATACCAGAAAATACTAAAACAGTTCAAACGTTTGCGACCTACAATGCCACAGACAGACATACAGACCTACAGGTACGCAGTTTGGTCGGGATATGACAAATAGATTTTATGAAGAGCTTTCTGGTTTCTTTTACCTATTGTGTTTTTGAACTGAAGCACATTTTACCTAAATTAAAAAAATAAGTCGTGTTAGTTACACTATTTATAGCTCAGAGCCAGGAGATGAACATTGGATACTTTTTATACCGTTTTTATTTCCTATTTTTTACAAACCTATGCACCAAAATACTACATATTTTTTATAAAGGACAGTGTCTAGACCGAAAACTCAAATACTCCATCCGTCGCATCGCAACACACACATGCAAGGTGTGGATGCACGTACCATTCCCGTATTGTCTTATAAAGCCACCAAAAAACAACTCGTTCAAATCCTTAATACACTGCTTAATAGTCTATAAAGATCGCTAATTATGATTATATACCCATGTGCTATATAAACAAGAAAAACGCAGGTGACTGGCAATGATAGCAGTATAGTGTATCCACATGTGAGAATTAAATGATAGATGGAAATTCTAGCACAGTTGTCGACGATTTGTATTAATTTAGTTACGATTATTTATAGAAATGGACTTTAATCTAATTTTTGTGTGACGGCACACCAACGTCAGCCCATACGTCAGTGTTACCAGAAGGGTATTGCTACCATTACGTATATTATTTATTTATTTCATTAACAACAATATGTGGAATCAATTGTGTAAAATTTTCGTGTCAGTAATTTACAAGTGCTAAATTGAATTATGTTAACCTATGTTTATATTTAAGGTGTGAATAATATTGATATTTATACCTATCTAACTTAAAAGCGATGGCTAACACGTCGCGGTAGATTGTTTACGACTCTACGCTACGTAGATTACTTTAGTTTACCCTTGTAAACTCTACCGGAATTTATCCAGGGTTATTGAAAAATTGTTAACAACTTCTTCTTCGACCAGCATTATGCTGAGTTGAGACCGGTTCGTGGCAACTGCCAATTATATTAGTTACGAGTACTTAGAATAGTTTGTTTTGTGGCTATTTTTTTAATTTTTACACATGGACCATTTATATTATACGAGCTTCTGCCCGCAGCTTCGCCCGCGGCGTGGCCTATGGGAAAATAACTCAACCACCCATTTCACCCTCTTAAGGGTGGAATTTCGAAAAATCCTTTCTTAACGGATGCCTACGTCATAACATCTACCTGCATGCCAAATTTCAGCCCGATCCGTCCAGTGGTTTGGGCTGTGCGTTGATAGATCACTATGTCAGTCAGTCAATCAGTCAGTCACCTTTGAGTTATATATATTTAGAAGAAGATGGATCAGCATAGGATTGTTTGGTTTTACAAAAACGGGTAAGTGCGGGTGAAACAGAAAATCAACTTTAGTATTGAGTTTTTGGAGCGTGCTTACAATATTTTCGGATAATTAGTACAACCGTCACGAGCGCCAATTACTTTTGTACACTTTCATGACTTGTAAATCAGTGTTTTATTTCTCCGTGACGTAATATCACAAACATCTCCTGTCCTGACTTTCAATACGAATAAAAATAGATAAGATATTACATACATATACTATATTATTTTAGGAATAAACTGAATTAATGTAAGGGTTTATTGGACTATATTGAACTATCAACAACGTCCTTTGAGCCATGATTAGATTTCTTCGATTCAATGGGACAAATCAAGTCGAGTGATGTTATAGCGTAGATCTATTGAAGCGTCCGTAGGCAACAACCCCGTATATCTCAGAGAGTTATTTGTTTGTCGCTACAGGGGTTAGAGAAAATAAAGGAAAGTTTTGTGATATTGAATAATGTCACGAACAACTCTCTTGATTCATTATTCATAATCGATGCCTGATACTGAGAGCCTTGGATAAAGACGCTTCTAAAATATTATCAAAGTAAAATTGCTTTTCTATTTATAAGTAGAAAAAAGTACTAGGTGATATGGCCCAAATTAGATTTGGGATACCAAGGATGCGTTATGTGCCCTAAGGCTTTATGGCGTTAATTTTATAAGAGAGTGGACTGTATTTTGTATCGTTAGGCGACTGGTTACAACAAATGGTATCACAACTACGACGAGCAAATGCTTAGGACTAGGATAGAGGAACTCCACGCACCTTCACTCCACATACTCCTGGAAGGTCCAGAGCGTCCTGGATTGTCCAATACCACTGGCCGTACGTCGATGGCGTCCGATTGCTAACCACTGTCCAGATTTGTCTATATTTTGGTGCACCAACACTGATCAATCGTTTTATAGGTAATTTTAACACGTACAAGTAGCACTGCGGTATATCACTTCAAAACGGGGCGCGTGCGCATAATATTGTGCGCGTAGATGCTTCCCTTGCGACGGTTGAAGGGTGACAACAGACACCGAGCGCATCCGCTAGGTGTCGCGCGTGGTTGGCGAATTTGGAGGGAGTGAAAGGGACGCAATACTCATCAAGCTAATGATACCATATCAATATAATTATAATGAGAAACATATGCGGCGCTAACATACCCCCGGCCTTAAAGGGTTGCCTTTAAGAAACCATAAATGCGTATATGAATATCGTATGTTACTATATTGAATAGTATGCGGTGCGGTGTAGAGTATAAAATTATAAAATAGTATGCGGTTAAATATGAGCGGTAAAATATTTCGCGGGTAAATATGTGTGTGCGGTACTTAATATTATGCGGTTTAATATAATTATAATATGCGGTACTATATTTAAATTAACTTAAATTATAAAGTAACTATATGTGTATTATGCTAAGAAATTATTGATTAGGTAAGGGACATAACTTAACTACCGGGCGAAGGTAGCTCCCCTTTGAAGTCTTTATCGCGCAAACTCGAGTAGTTCCATCCTTAGACGGAAAGACCTCTTTCACGATGCCCAAAGGCCAAGCAAAGGGAGGAGCATTATCAGTTTTGACAATGACAACCGTTCCCTCTTGTATGGGAACCGAAGGAACATTCCACTTAGCTCGCGATTGCAGCTGATGCAAATATTCAGCGCGCCAGCGCTTCCAGAAGGACTGTACCATTCCATCAAGCAGGCTATGTCTTTGAAGCAAGTCTACGGACCTAACCTCGGGCGCGGGAATTGAAGAAAGCGGCATAGTTTGCAAAAAATGTGCGGGCGTAAGAGCAGAGGGCTCTGCGGGGTCACTACTCATAGCGACAAGCGGGCGCGAATTTATTAGCGCTTCTATCTGTGTGAGGACAGTAAGAAGCTCTTCGTACGAAACGATTTGTTGACCTATAACCTTAAAAAGTATGGTTTTAATAATCTTGACCATACTCTCCCAACAACCACCCCAGTGTGGTGAAACAGGAGGCATGAACTTCCAATCTACACGATTCTCGGAAAATTCATGCTCTAGGTGAGGCCGTAGTTCATCCAAAAATTTATAGAGGTCGCGGATATATGAACGTGCTCCAACGAAACAAGTGCCGTTATCAGAGTACATACATTTTATAGGGCCACGTCTTGATAGGAAGCGTTTAAACGCATTGAGGAAGCTGACCGTACTCAGATCTGTAGCTATCTCAATGTGAGTGGCGCGGGTTGTAAGACACGTGAAGATGCATAGCCAAGCTTTACGGCTCTTCACCCCCCGGCCACGAGCGGGTGTGTACAACAATGGCCCAGCATAATCGCACCCTACGTGGGTAAAAGCTTTATCTACCTGATTGACGCGGTGACTTGGTAAATCAGCCATAAGCGGGAATAACGGAGTAGGTTTCGATCGGAAACAAACGTTACATTTATGAATGCGGTTACGTATAATGCGCCTTGCAGCTAGGATCCAAAATCTTTGTCTTAATACAGACATCAGAAGCTCTGGTCCAGCATGTAGGTGCTTGCGGTGATAATAGTCAACTATCAAGTCAACTACTTGGTCATGACGCGGCAGAAGGCATGGATGCTTATGCGTATATTCCTCGGCGGAATTCGACAAGCGACCTCCAACACGTATAAGACCATTATTGTCAATAAACGGACGCAGTTTATTTAAAGCGGGGGAACAAGGTTCATTTTTTAAAAGATTAGATTTATCGTGCGCGAAATGAATATTTTGCAACGTGCGAATTAATTCAATTTCTGCAAACTCTAAATCTGCAGCGGATACAAAATTACCACGAGGTAATTTTTTCATAAAACGGTAAACGTAAACAATGGCGCGTAACAATTTAGAATACGACGAGTGTCGTTGTGCGAGTGCGCAAAGCGGGGAGTCCTCAGGACATGTCGTGAGAACATGCACCTGAGTCCGTTGTTCAGGTACACCTGCGTAGTCAATATTATCTATTTTAATTATAGGCCATTCACTTGGATCGCGAGTGATCCAGGAAGGTCCAGTATACCATAACGGATGGTGAACTAACTTGTCCGGGGTGAGACCACGTGACAAGCAGTCCGCGGGATTATTAGAGCCAGAAACATGAAAGAATTGACTCGCGGGAATATTATCTGTCAGTTTTACAACTCGATTAGCGACAAAGGTCTGCCAACGATGCGGAGACGCTTTTATCCAACAAAGAACGACTTTGGAATCGCTGAAGGCAAAGACATCCCTGACGGGATAGCGCGGTTTAATAATGTCTATAACCTTGCGAAGCAACTGTGACAACAATACTGCAGCGCAGAGTTCCAATCGTGCAACAGAAATTACTTTTATTGGTGACACTTTAGACTTCGCGCATACTAGTTGTACAGTATACTTGGAACCTACGCGGATTTGCATGTATACAACGGCACCGTAGGCTCGCTCGCTCGCGTCAGCAAAGCCGATTATGTTGACATCACAATTCTGCACAATACCCAGATGTCGTGGGATGCGCAGTTGATTGAGCGCGGGAAGCTCAGCACAAAACTGCACCCAGCAGTTGACAATATGACGAGGAGGCTCGGCATCCCAGTCACACTTTGACAACCAAAGCTCTTTGATAAGAAGCTTGGCGTACAAAATGACGGGAGCTGCAAAACCCATTATGTCCCACAGACGTGCAATCGCGGACAACATCGTGCGTTTAGTGCACTTGTCGTCTGGTGCGGCGACCACAAAGCGGAAAAAATCACCAGATCTATCCCAGAATAGACCTAAGATTTTATGCGGAACCGACTCCTCAAACTCTTTGTCACGAGGTTCTTTATGCGTATCTGGTATGTGGGCTAGTACAGCATCAGAATTGCTTGTCCACTTGACGAGGTCAAATTGACCCAATTTGAAAAGTTGGATTAGTTCATCGCTCAATGTGATGGCTTGCGTCGTCGTCATTACAGATAAAACAATGTCATCCATGTACAGGGATGAAACAATGGCATCTTTCGCGGCGGGGAATTTATCTCCTTCATCAAGGACGAGTTGACGCACAACACGTAATGCGTGAAAAGGACTGGACTTCAGTCCAAAATATACGCGGCTAAACTGATAAACAGCAACTGGATCATCAGTATTAAATCGATATAAAATCCGTTGAAACCTGCGGTCAGGTTCGCGTACTACTATTTGAAGGAACATTTGACGGCAATCGGCGGAAAGTGTTACCTCAAATAAGCGGAAATTTATCAGGATGCTAAACAAGTCGCCTTGTAAGTTAGAACCTGAATGGAGAAGTTCATTTAGGCTGGGACCAGACGGCATAGTTTTACAACTCGCATCTAGTACGCAGCGAAGGCGAGTAGAAGTTTTATCTTCCCTCACTACTCCATGATGCGGGATTGTATATGAAGGTCGAGTGACGTCATCATTATTTATATCGATAGGACTTAGGTAGCCTTTATTTATATAATCGCGTATAACATCATTATAAGCGGCGCGTATTTTGAGCGAAGCATCTAACTTACGCTCTAAACACTTAAGGCGTCTAAGCGCGACGGCATAAGAATCGCCTAACAAACATGCGTCATCACGAAACGGTAAGGCGACGACATACCTACCACTGTCATCGCGAACGGTGGTAGCGCGGAAAAATTCTTCACACTCAATATCATCGGGACATTGAGCGGGCGGCGCGGTGGTTATCTCTTCAAGCTCCCAAAAGCGTTTGAAGAGCGTGTCCATAGGTTCATGAACAACGGAACAACAAGTTGAGACATTACTGTGAACGACCTGTGACGTAGGCGCGGAGCCCATAATCACAAAACCCAAAACAGTTTGAATCGCAGGCGGTACATTAGTATATTGACTATGGACTACTCCAGGTAGCATTAAATGCGCGAAAGTTGACGCCCCGACTAGGCAGTCGACCGGTCCTGGAATTGCGTAATCCTTATCAGCGAGCGGAAGTGACTCGAGATGCGCGAACGCACCCGCATCGATGGGCACGGACGGCAGCGTGTCGCTTATACGATCGATCACGAGCGACGTAAGATCGAAATTAATATTCGTATTAAATCTCGAGTGTATTTTAAAGTTAACTGAACCCTTAACCTGTTTTACGGAACCCCCAATACCCCTAACTACCGTATGTGACGGCTTTATATTATTTATTAACCCAATGCGCTCACAACATTCGTAAGTTATGAAATTACTCTGCGATGCACTATCCAACAAACAACGAATTATTAGCGGCCGGTTATAAGCATCGTACACTACCACTTGAGCTGTAGCGAGCAATATAGTAGAACAGTTATCTAACCATTGCTGCATATCAATGGGTAAATTATTACGCGGACGAGTTGAAGCGGCAATGGATGTCGTGCATAGCGATAAATCACTGCGTTGCGTTATCAGCGCAGGCGCTTGACACGGGCCAGGCGCGTGCGTGGCGGCGGGGACGGGCGCCCGTGGCGTAGCGCTCGTACGCGCCACAGCCTTCGGAGTAGCGGGTTCGAATCGCGGGCGCGGCTTATTATCAAAATGTAGCATCGAATGGTGTCGCTGACTACAAGTGCGGCATTTCAATTTAGAAGTACAATTAACAGCTTTGTGAGTACGACTTAGGCAATTTACACATGCGGTATTATTTTTAATAAACTTAAATCGCTCAATAGGCGATAGTTTATCAAATGCGGTACATTTATAATAATGATCATGAACGGCGTAATTACATAGGGAGCATTTATCAGAAGACGAGCATGTTACATATGACTGTGGATTTGGCGGGGCGTTATTATTATAATTCTTAGCGCGGGGTTTCGAACTAGACTTCGCGGTATAATTACTGTCAGCAGCTGCAGGCGCAGTGCTCCCGTAGATTCGACCTTGACTTTTAATAAATTCTATAAAGTCGTCGAGCGTGTTTACTTTCTTATCACGGGAGTACATTTGAAATGCACGTATAGTTTCCGTATCAAACTTTTGCATAGCTATGTGCAGTAATACAAAATCCAACAGATTATCAATTTTTAATGCTTTTAGTGAGTTAACTGCGACTACGAACTTATCAATAAACAATTGGAAATAAGCTGCAGACGGAGAACCATTTAATTTTAGGTTCAGCGCTTGTTCCAAATAATTAGTACCTAACAGCTTGACGTCTTGATATTTATCAATAAGTGTCCGATAAATCACCTCATAATTTTGTGGAGATGGTACAATGCCCGAGAACGTACTCTGAGCGGCGGGTGATAGTTTACCTATCAAATAATAAAGTTTATCTGCGTTTGTCAACGAGGGGTTGTTGTGCACTGTGGCGTTAAAGCTAGCGTAGAATAACGGCCAGTTACACATATTATTATCAAAAGACATGAGCTCAATCGGTGGTAGCCGCGGCAAAATTCTATGCGCTGCCGAACTTGGCGGAGGCTCAGACGCGGGCGCGGGTTTAGTAAGCATCGACTTAGCCTTCTTGATGTAACAGTACAGGTCCTCGAAGGAGGCATAACACTGATAAGAAAGAGTGGCTTTAGGATCACTTACAATGAGCAATTCATTGTATTCGTCAAGGACCTTGTGAAAACTCGTTCTTATATCATCTACAGTTACACAAGAATTCAGAAATAATTCGAGGCATACATTTGAACTATCAGCTGATTTAGCCTGATTGTAAACAACATTAATACGTTCATAAAGAGCATTTCGTTTTGCTTCTAGAACGGCTAAGCGCGGACTACACAGAGAAGCTGCCTTATCTTTATCTTCGTGAGACATGATCGAAATTAATTATCGCGGAAAAACAAACAAAACAACAGAAAACAATACGTAAATATGCGGAATAATAAATACAGGATTATCAATACAGCATTACACAATACACATACACGATAGCATCAAGTTGAGCGGTTATTTTTATTTATTACGGCGAGTGAACAATTATCTCGACGGTGCGGTTATATTAATGCGTAAACAAATTGATGCTACCCTCAGACTTCGAGTGAATACTGCGTAATATTAAGTAGGCGCGGTTTAATTTATGTTATGTTATGTTATGAGTACGTGTTAAATAAATACCTAATAATAAAACATATAAATGTATATGCCTGAAGGGCGGGAATGTATATACGATTTATAAATCTCTAAAGGCAAACACTTATATGGGCGCGGCGCGGGGATGCGTTGAAGTTCGGTGAAGGTCAACGAAAGCATCAACGGCTTTATGTTGATAAGTGTAAGGTACACAATAGCGTACTATCGTACTGACCACGTTGTGTTACGAAGAAATTGCAACAAAATGGTGGAATAAAAATATGACAAACATGGACAAAATCAATTGAATCCAATTATGCTGGATCGAAATTGATTGAATCCTGCGAGAAGGACCAAACATGATATGGCCCAAATTAGATTTGGGATACCAAGGATGCGTTATGTGCCCTAAGGCTTTATGGCGTTAATTTTATAAGAGAGTGGACTGTATTTTGTATCGTTAGGCGACTGGTTACAACAAATGGTATCACAACTACGACGAGCAAATGCTTAGGACTAGGATAGAGGAACTCCACGCACCTTCACTCCACATACTCCTGGAAGGTCCAGAGCGTCCTGGATTGTCCAATACCACTGGCCGTACGTCGATGGCGTCCGATTGCTAACCACTGTCCAGATTTGTCTATATTTTGGTGCACCAACACTGATCAATCGTTTTATAGGTAATTTTAACACGTACAAGTAGCACTGCGGTATATCACTTCAAAACGGGGCGCGTGCGCATAATATTGTGCGCGTAGATGCTTCCCTTGCGACGGTTGAAGGGTGACAACAGACACCGAGCGCATCCGCTAGGTGTCGCGCGTGGTTGGCGAATTTGGAGGGAGTGAAAGGGACGCAATACTCATCAAGCTAATGATACCATATCAATATAATTATAATGAGAAACATATGCGGCGCTAACACTAGGCATTGAGGTTACTTGAAGCAATTACACGGGCGTTAATCTTAAAGCCCTCAGGGAATTTATTTCTTTTTCTTATTTAATAAAACGAAATAAGTCGCGACGTCTTTGTCTTATATCACACAATTTATACGATGTCGTACAGAAACGTTAATAAAGCGTCTACATGCGTCTTCTTGCTGGTACCTCGTCATCAACACGCACGAAATGAGCATAATCTGCGTCTTGCGACATAAAAGAATCCAGGTCGGGACTCCGTGGATTAAGAATTTTATGTAGGCAACGCGTGAACTCGACAGCCGACCTTATTGAGTAAACAGAAAGTAAATCTTGCTAATATTTGCCAAGCTTCTCGGCAGAACGTCGTGTGTGGCTGGGGCGTTGGGGACAGTCTGATCGATATTGAACGCGTATGGAATACTCATCATTGAATTTTCCCATAAAACAACCTGTTCGGGTTTTGTTTTAGCGTAGAACACTTGGTCTGTCCAAGTGCATGTGATAAAACTTTGATCCCTCAACTATGCAAACTTTGTGTAGAGGAAGAATGGTTATTTTGTGTTTTGTTTTACTCTATAAATATTGAAATAGACAAAGATAAAACACGAGAAA
This sequence comes from Ennomos fuscantarius, assembly GCA_905220475.3. Lineage (NCBI taxonomy): Eukaryota > Metazoa > Arthropoda > Insecta > Lepidoptera > Geometridae > Ennomos > Ennomos fuscantarius. Next base: position 3,934,361 of record HG992031.1, on the reverse strand, counting down.
ACACTGAGTAGACATTCCACTGTTATGCAGTGTTTAATAGAATAGGGGTCAAACTGTACCATTGACACGAAGTAGATGATTGGATGACAGCATCTATGTGTGCGTCAGGTTCAACGGCCGTTTACTTACCTGTAAACAAAAGAAAATATACATTAGACAGAATTCTTAATTTAAATCTAAATATATATAACTCTAAGGTGACTGACTGACTGACTGACATAGTGATCTATCAACGCACAGCCCAAACCACTGGACGGATCGGGCTGAAATTAGGCATGCAGGTAGATGTTATGACGTAGGCATCCGCTAAGAAAGGATTTTTCGAAATTCCACCCTTAAGAGGGTGAAATGGGTGGTTGAATTATTTTCCCATAGGCCACGCCGAGGGCGAAGCTGCGGGAGAAGCTCGTATGAAATAAATGGCCAATCAAGAAATACTAATGATATAATACAATTTAGAGCTACAACTGATAGGTCAGTTGGTTAGCTCTGCTTTCTGAACCGTAGGGTTCGATTCCCACCGAAGACAAAAGTGATTAACATTGAGGTTTATTCTGTCTGGGTGTTATATTGAATTCTATGTACGTATTTAAACTAAAAGTATGTAAGTTGAAATCAATCGGTTCTCTGGTTCCCATAGTAAGGATTGCCAACATGTTAACAGCGAAATACATTATTTTTCAAAATAAGCTATAAAAAATATCTACATTAATATCTATCTACACTAAATATCTCTTACACTTCTAATAAATATAGTACAATATAGACAAAAGATTGTAGGTAGATGCATTCGGAGTCCGGAATTCGGTTATACGAACTTCAAAATTTAATGTAAATGCGTGTTAATTATTTTTTTTAATAATTTTTGTTTGTTAGATTTCATTCGGTGTTAAAATATAGTATTTTTGCATACTATATATTTCTTCAACAGTAAGTATATAGTATGCCGACTTAAAATATAGTACGATACTATATATTATAGAACGACTCTACCAATAGAGCTTTGCTTAGTTTGGGGCTAGATGGCGCTGTGTGAAATGTCCACATATATTTATTTAATTTGTATGGCTATATAATAATAATAATAACTTCTCAGCCAAGATGGTAATGACTGAAGCTGAATATTACGTAGTTGGATCACAGATTATATAATAGTTCAGGTAATTAGTATTACTTAAGTATTAGGTATTCTTTACGTTAACGGTATATGCGTCACTAAAATGGCTGACGTCAATTTCATTCGTTTGAACGAAATACAGTTGTGGCCTGTCGAGAAGAATATTAAATGAGGTTAGGTTCTACGCAGTTCAAAGACTCTTCAGTATTCATTCGTTCATGTATTTAATTAATTTTAAAGGTCTTTATTATACTTTCAAATATACATCTTATACGCACTAGTGTACATTTTATCCTAGTGATATAAATGTATTTGCCACTATTCTAAACACTTTAAGATCCGTATTACAGAACGATGCTCAGTCATCGATCGGTGCTCAAGCAGAGATTTCATTCATAAAGTGATCAATTAGTGAATAAAATTTCTCGTTGAGAACCGATCGATGACTGAGCATTGTTCTGTAATACTGACCTAAGTATCACTCGCATAAAATTGAATTATTTTTTATTTTCAAAAAATGTTAATTATTACGTAAGAAATGTGTCGTAGTATTATAGGTATTATAGATAGGTAGTATAGGTTTTGTTTATTTATATTTATAGATATAGAACAATAGCGTGAAAATCCGACGGGATCCTCTATTGTTCCGCCGTTGATGAATCGTTTATTATATTCGCGGAGGGCTTCTTATTTTTATGACCCATAAAACACCTTCGGTAGCGATTGCTAGCTGACCTTTGATATTTTCATGGCGATAAAACGGCATCAGAGAAAGTTTTGTAAATTATGATTTTAGTTTCTTTTGTTTTTGTTTACCTATTATACTCGTCGATTATAATGTTTGTTATTTCTGACTAATCTCCATTATAGGTAATTGTTAACATTATGCATTGTATATATGTATTATGCATTTCTGATTGTGTTTTTTGTAAAGTGTAGGTATCCACTAAGAAAGGGTTTTTCAAAATTCCATCCCTAAGGAATTAGGAAGGAAAATCCCGAAGGAAAAGGTTGAATTATCTATGAAAAATGTTCTTCTTTGTTTCCTATAGGCCACGCGGGCGATACCGCGGTCAGAAGCTAGTACATATATAAAATTGAACGTTTATTTTTGTTTGTACACTGGAATGGCTAAAGCAGGGGCACTCTAGTATATTACAAAGTGTCGAACCGACACCCAGTGATCAGAAGGATCAGTTAGCGAGAGGACAGTAAGTATAAATAAATAATGATTTCACACAGCGCCATCTAGCCCCAAACTAAGCAAAGCTTGCACTATGGGAGCCAGATACAATACTCAGATACGTTTTGTTTGTAAATACATACATAGAACACAATATAACACCCAGACACAGAACAAACATCGATTTTCATCACACAAATGTTTGTCCTGGGTGGGAATCGAACCTGCAATCTACAGCACAGAAAGCGGGGTTACTACCAATTGAGCTATCGGGCCAGTCAAAGTAAGTATGCGTTATAAGTTATGAGACTTGTCAAAACCACAAAATATTAATATATCGATTATCGTGAACATTATTCCAAGAATCCCGAATCCCGTCAAACCGAATCTGTGACTGAGAATGTACACAAAATTTTACTTTTATATTGCGTGCAGCCACGTGTGGACTTTAGAATCAAATGTCTAATTCTAACACAATTCTGACTGCCAAACACCTGATTGCCAAGAAACACTTTTTGTTTCTGATATGATGCGTTTATTGAGTGTCAACATGCTACATGCGGAGTATGGAGCCAAAACATTGAGCCACATTACAAACTCTATGACCTGTATTACAGAACGATGCTCAGTCATCGGTTGGTACTCAAGCAGAGATTTCATTCATAAGGTGATCAATTAGTGAATGAAATTTCTGCTTGAGCACCGATCGATGACTGAGCATTGACTTGTAAAATTGCATTGACTTGTTGACTTGTAAAAGTGCTAAAATTGACTTGTAAAAGTGCTAAAATTAGCCTATTTGCAATAAATCTTTTGACTTTGACTTTGACTTTGACATTGTTCTGTAATACGGACCTTTGATAGTAGTCTGGCGACTATTATATAGTCTGTGGCAGCAGTTTCCATGTATGCGCAAAGCAATGCAAATGATACGTAACAAAGAGCCGACTCGAATAAGAAGGCGTTCGTACTTGGCATACTTGCAATAGCACTATAGAAAACCTAATGACAATATCTACAAATGACGCAGAGTATCTGTCTGCAAAAGCAAAGCCATCGAGAACAGATATCTAATATTATATTATGTGATCATAGACTTTGTTGTTCACGACAGTTTACGGAGAATTTATGATCAACCTTTTAATGTTATTTATTTTTTATCTAAATTAATACAAGGTTTAGGCTTAAGCTTTAATTGATATAGTACTTATAAATAAATTTAATTTAATTATATATAAATAAATATTTGTGTACATTTTACGCAGCACCACCCAGCCCCAAACTAAGCAAACCATATTGTTTTTTTTATATTACAGTGTCAAGTAATTGATAATTTTTCAAGTTAATGATATTTACGCAAATATGTGTCAAGCCACAGTCGAAGTCATCAAGTCAAGTCATAGTCTAGTCAAAGTCATACTCCTAGTAAAGTAGTGGCAACTTTACTTGAAGCTTCTATGGAGTTTTGGAAACAACACGAAAAAAAAAATCATCATTATACCACTTTCCCACACTCATGCCTGTAATCCAGCACTTAACGAATAAAATGCCACCAATTTTATGCACTAACACTGAAAATAACACAAGTTTTGGAAAATAATATAATGTGGCGACGCGATCTTTTTCGTTTTCCCGCCAAAACTCCAAACCATATATAATAATAAGCTTTTTATTGGTGACTGATAGATAACCCTCGATATATTTAATTATGTACTGTATTGATATAAGCCAAAATCGCTGATTTATGCAGAAACTGGATATTTGGAGAGCGCCTAGTGGTGTGGGGGTGTACTAGAGTGATTAAGAAACGGGTTCAAAATGGGTGCTAAATGTGTGAAAAAATTGGGGTTGAGCTGCGGGCTCCACCAACTCCAAAGAAGATATTTGAAAAATTCTTTTATGTTTAAAAGGATAAGCTTTCTCTGTGATTTTAATAAAAAAATCTATGGGACCCATTACAAATTTTATTAAAATCAGTTCAGTAGTTCTGTTTTTAAATCCAACTCAAAAAAAGATATAGTTGATAATATCATCCAAATATATTTCAGTATAAAGGCGATCGTCAGTTTAACTCCTTTTTAATGAATTATATATTAAGTAAAAAATAGGTAATGGTGTCGATTCCGTGTAGCATACTCTAAAGCTAAACGAAATTAACATGTTTCCGTCTTTTTCATTTCCCCTTTATCAGAAGAGTACCGCCATACTTTAAGTTTATTTTAGTTTTAGAGAATGCGACACAGAATCGACACCATTTTCTTATTTTGTTAAACTGTCAACAGCATAGCATGTCCAGGTACTTTAACGTTCCATAAACTGATGTCTTATTAGAATAATATGGGTAAAGTATGATATTACAGCGATAGCGAGTAAAAACTGTGACAAGGGTGTTACAAAGGTTCTATTTATAGACCATATACAGGGTAGGCTTTATCATGTGACGAGCATGTTTCTTTTGTTGTCAACTTGACGACGACTTGACATTGTCATTCATTTGCGATACGATACGACATTGTACCACAGAATAAAATAAATTGTAGTATTACTTCTTTTACATGAAATATATAATATAATATAATGTTATTTTTGAATTTAAACTCCTTTACGCATGCTTGACTTGGGGAGTAAGCTGGTGAATGCGTGTCAAGCGGAAGTTGAAAGTTGTTGGTTAAATCTCCATTGTCAACATAACAAAGTTTAAAATTACTTAAAATTTGTATCATTATGTTGGTATGTTCGGTAATTTACAATTGTTAAGATGGCGACATTAACATTAAACAAAGCAAAAACAAAGTTATACCGGCCGATAGATGGAGCTAAAGAAGTTTTACTTCACTCGTGTGGTCTAAAGCACACTTCTTTTTTTAAATCGTTAGATATTCATTTTGATACTCAAAGTTTACTTTTACCTATCTCTCTCTTTTTCTCCCTCTCTGTCTCTCTCTCGCTCCTACTTATATATGATTTCGATATCATTAGTTAATTTCGAGCGCCGTATTAAGTCACATATGTTCATTATGTACATATATTATGTGTATAATTTTAATTTTAGACAAGTATTGAATAAATGTTTTTCTATTCTATTCTATTCTACATAAAAAACCGACCATTTTGCCACGTAAATCTACCAACCATATAATACCACTGTATTCTGCATTATTGTACACATCCCGTTTAATAATATCTTCCGGTTCATTAAAATGGACAACATCAGATGATTGCCATAATGAACTATACACATATTTATGGATACGTGTAGTTAGGGATATGCTGAGGGTTTTTATCACCGTTTAATTCACTGCAAATGCGTATTATGATTTTTTTTTTACATTTTGGCTCTACACTTTTGTGTATTTAGCCAGTGTCAAGTAATTGATAATTTATCAAGTTAATGATATTTCACGCAAATATGTGTCAAGTTACAGTCGAAGTCATCAAGTCAAGTCATAGTCAAGTCATAGTTTAGTCAAAGCCGTACTCCTAGTAAAGTGGTGGCAACTTTACTTGAAGCTTTTTTAGGAGTTTTGGAAACAACACGACAAGAAACGTTTCACCATCATTATACCATTTTCCCACACTTACGCCTGTGATCCAGCACTTAACGAATAGAATGCCACCAATTTTATGCACTAACACTGAAAATAACACAAGTTTTGGAAAATAATACAATGCACTGCATTGTATTATTTTCTCGCAATCTTTTTCGCGTTCCCGCCAAAAACTATAATGAATTTACTTTTTGACATTAGTAAGTTTTGCTGTATGAAAATAATGAAATGTAGTTCTTGATATTTAGTTTACCTAGGCACTTTAAATGAAGAAAAAAAACTTGAGAGGTGTCAAGGGACACCCAGATAGAACGAAGTTCGTTTCGGTTAATTAGTGAAGGAATTGTAATTTATTTTTTTCTTTTAATTATAATAATATTTTTTTTTATTATTAACAAATATAATGTAAATAGAAAGAATATTAATATAATTATTACAATTACATTTAACTAAATAAAAAAACCACTTTTGTTAACTGAATCAGCATATTACTGACACGAAGTTTAATTTTGTTAACTATTTAGCTTCTCTATAATATTGTTATGCTTGAAACAACTTTAATGTTTGATCTTGATGAAGCGAATGAAGTTTATATACATAAATATTGAAATAAATATTTATATATGACGCCGGCAACGTCCAGTAATAAACTCTATGCGCAGCGGGCAGTACCGTATTTTTTTTTAATTTTGCATTTAAATTTATTACAGTGGCAACACCAGCAACTGTCATCGCTCTCCCAACCATCTGGCTATATAAAGGGAGCGCTCGATGTACTACGGATTATTCTAGCTCCGGACACGGCCCGGTGTGCATGCTGAAGGCCTATACTTCTATAGTTTGCTCGCCATGCCTAATACATGCGGAGCCTATATATATACATTATACATAAACATTGAAATCAATATTTATATACATATTGATTTCTATATTTATGTAAACTTCATTAGACCTTCTAAAACGATTTATGTTTTGATAACCTAACATTCATTAATCAACTATCAATTCATAAATCAACTATCTAACATATATCAACTAGTAGATAGAGACAGTCCAACTGTTTTTACAACAGTCTAACATTAGGTATAGGTCGCGGTCGATAGTGTATAATTAATATAGATTAAAAAGGCTGATTGACTGACATCTACTATATTAACCAACAGTCTTAGTTACACTACTTATAGCGAAAGAACGGCTGGAATTTTTTTTTTTTTTTAGTTTGTGTTTTCATCTTAGTCCGGAATAGGATAATCTATATGTATTTAAAAGAAAGTCGTGTTAATTACACTATTTCTCAAGAACGGTTAAACTGATTTGGCTGAAAATTGGTGAGGAGGTAGCTTAAAACCAGGAGACGGCCATAGGATAGTTTTTATTCCATTCGACCGCGTTTTACTAAATGACACGTGTGAAGCCGAGGCTGGTCAACTAGAAGTAATAAAGTTAATAAACCAATAAAAAAATCTAAACATGCACATTCATTGACTGTTAGGCGGAACGAAATTTTGCTGGTGCAGGGCCGAGCGGGACTCAAATCGGAGTGCGTCAGTTTGAAAGCCACCGCTCTTCGGAGTAAGTCTCAAAAGTCAATAATAATAATGCCCAACGATCACATACATAGATCCTTGACCCTAACTAGGATTTCCTGTGTCTAGGGTCCCAGAAACTACGCGGACCATGGTCCCACAACACCCAGACTCAGAACAAGTGTTTGCGCTTTTATTTCTGTGCACAAATATTTGTCTTGTCACGAGAATCAAACCCGCCGACCTGATCAAATACCACACCACATAGGCTGTAAATATCAAATCCTCTTAGCATTACGCACATCAGTCACTCTAAATAGTGGCTTTAGCTCATTACCAGGCTTATTGAAGCCCTAGAACGCTCAGCCTAGGTCGGGTTCGAGGTCAGCCTAATTAATGCTCTTGACAGATGGATAGCTATGTAGTTTTTACACGCGAGCAAAAACAGTTAATTAGAAGAGAACAAATGCATGAGGAGAGTTGAGTTGGAGAGATGCTATTTATCTTACACATACTGTTTTGTTTAGTGATGAATTGACTCAATTATATGAAAATTTAAAGAGGCTTATGCACCGCGGTAACTCAAAAACTACCCACCACATCTTGATCAAAATAAAATGGGTCCACACGGAAAGCACCAGCTTATAAATAAAAAAAATCAAAATCAGTTTACCCAGACGAGTTCTGAAGTAACAAACATAAAAAATAGTGTCCAATTAAGAACCTGCTCCTTTTTTGAAGTCGGTTGAAAATCACAAGTTAGCTTTTTAGCTGAGTAGATTACAAGATACTTTCTCCACAACTTATTTACACTTTCAATAAACAAAAGTAAGAAATACTCAAGCGTTTTTTCAAAGTTGAGACTGGAGTTTGAATGTGCCGAGGGTGGTCTCTGAAGACAGGATAACCATTTATTTGTCTTCTTGTATCTTGGGGGTGTCTAGGCCAGACTAGAACGATCAAGTAATGGATGGAATTATTACAAAGATATTTGATTGAAAATAGCTTAGTTAGACCTGTGCTGTAGACAATAAATAAAAAAACAAATAAATATCTGTGGAAATTTCACACAGCGCCATCTAGCCTCAAACTAAGCAAAGCTTGTACTATAGGAACTATGGGAACAATAAAACTGATACAATACTCAGATATTTTTTATTTGTAAATACGTCCATAGAAAACAGTATAAAACACAGACACAGAACAAACATCTATGTTCATCACACGAATGTTTGTGTCCTGGGTGGGAATCGAACGCACAACCTGCAGTTCAGAAAGCAGGGTTGCTACCAACTGAACTATCGGGCTAGTATGTGGGAATAAGTGTGGTGTGACGATAGTGATATATAGATAAATAGGTAGGTTTAAAAGTCATTATGATTTTCGATGTATTCTTAAGTGCGTAATACAAAATAAATCAGATATACCATAGGGCCGTTCAAGTATTACGTAAGCACTATGGGGGAGGGGGGGGGGGGGGGTTGCTTTGCTTATTTTGGATGACATGGGGGGATAGGGAAGTCTAGATGATGATTACGTCATCGGTAGTTATTTACCTTTTTATACGAATAGCAACCCACACATTGTCTGCTTGAAACACTAAACATTTTATAATTATAATATTTAAAAAACAAACCATTAATTGAAAAATATTTACGTGAACATGGGGGGAGGGGGTAAGAGCTTTAAGCAAAATAATTGTAATAAATCTGCTTACGTAATACTTGAACGGCCCCATAGCGGTTTATGCATCTTAATATAGCTACTTATTCATTTACGAGTTCTATACGAAATAAAAGAAGGTAAATAAATAAATTAAACATAATTACGTATACTAATCATATAAGTTACGCTAATTAAATACAAATATTTAATCACGATCTATGTTTCATGCGTCTTTGTAAGCTGTTAAGCTTGTTACCTCCAACATGAAAGTAAAGCCACATAAATGTAATTAATAAGTACGCATTGCATGTTTCAATTGTTCAAATGAAATGTTTATAATTACCACTTACAGAATATTCGTTAATAAATATGTCTCAGAGCGCGTGATGATGAACAGCGGGTATATAGGGCACGCTCAGACTATTTTTAATTAATTCGGAGTAAGCCCTGTTGTGAAACTGACGCAGTATTTTTTTTTGTGTTTTGGCTCCACACTTTTGCGTATTTAGCCAGTGTCAAGTAATTGATAATTTATCATGTTAATGATATTTCACGTAGGTATATAACATTATTAGTAGTCACCACCACCTAGTGAGTAAATCTTAATAATGAATCTTCCTTTAGGAAATTCATTTAATATAAATCTTCCTTCAAGAAATTCAAGCACTAATAAGAAATACATTTCATGAAAACAGCTTAATTACGCACTGCTCAATGTTTTCGTCGTAAATCGAACCAAAGCAAAAGCAAGCCATTAATTATATGAGAAAGCTTACGCTTTCAGTAATGCCGTTGTCAAGGTCAGGGTTATCGTGATTAAGTCTTATTAGTTTGTAGCCTATAAAGTAAATGTATTCAGTTACTAATGGAATTCGAGCAGACTTTCGTCGATAATCGTCAAAAGTTACAAGTCTCAAATGCAAATAAAACGAGATACATATAAAAGCAATTGCTGTTTTTGACGTTGCTTTTATGAAACAAAAACCACAGAATTTCACAGAATAAATGATTGACAGGTACAACCTGCCGGCGCAACCTGCCGGCGCCTACCATAACACTCAAGGTTCATACATAGATCCTGGAACATAAATAAGATTCCCTGTATCTAGAGACCCAATAACTACGAAGACCATGGTCCAACATCCAGACACAGAACAAGTATTTGCGCTTTTTTGTGTATAAATACTTTCTGATGCTGAAATCGAACCCGCCACCTCCAGGTTATGAGTCGACCAGCCCAACCACCACAACACAGAGGCTGTTTAGTTCTTTTTCATGTTCGAGAGAAAATCTTCAATTTCAATTTCAATTTTTATTTGTTTTCCACAATGTTGTACAGGTGTAGGTAGTTTTTTTTTAAATAACAGTTCATCGTGGACCCTGTCGGGCACGCAAAATTAGAAGAGAGGAAGACAAAATTAAATATTATTAGATTAGAAAGAGGTTACTTATTTTATACTAAAGTTAAATGAATTATTATTTTTACATAATATGCTTAAATTTTATCATTTAGATATTCATTTATAGTATAATAGCTTTTATTTATTAGAAAATGCTTTAATTGTTTTATAAAGATTACATTTCTTTAACAGCCTATTCCCAAAATGTTATTTTCATACACCAACAGGATTGACGCAATACAGTTTAATGTTTTAGCCTGGATTCAAATGCATCGGCCTATTCACCTATTGCTATTTCAAATCCAGTGTAAAAATATCTCTCGTGGTATATTATTACCAATCGTTAACCCAATTTTCTCACAGATTTCATTCCGCACATGTAACATGTAGCTAGTAACAACATTATTCTGTATGTATATGAACAATTTAATCAGTACGTTTGGAGGACGAGCCCAATACATCACAGTAAGCCCACAAATTGAGTTTCCACGCCCAAGGATTATATTTCGTTTTTAGATAATACCCCGATTTACTCGATTTGCTGGGTCTCGCCGTAAAAGTCAAATTAAATTAGCTAATTTGGGCGGTTTAAAAATAATCTTTGCTGGGCCTCAGATTCGAGAGGGACTACAAAACTTCTTAGTTTACATAGAATTTTAGTTTGTAAATCATCGTGAGTATGACACATTTTTGAAGATAAATAACTTGAATAAATGACGCTCGCGAAAGCCACCGCGGCTTGCGTTAGTAACTGGCTCCCAGAAGAAGGACATTAAATATGTCCGAAACCTGGTCGGAGTAATTTCGACTTTTAAATTGAGTTTAGCCGTTATTAATGTTACAAAAATACATAGAATTTTCATAGTAACCCCTAGTTTATCGTGTGTTGCTGATATAATGGCGTGGGTGAAGGTGTAGGGTAGTAGAGGGTCAGTAGATCGTGAGGTCTGATTACAAAACATTGATTAAATGAACCTATATGAAGCAGAAATACTTGCTATGTCTAGGTATTATGGGACCATGGTCCTCATAGTTCCCGGATCTCTAGATGCAGGGAATCCTAATTAGGGTCCATGATCTATGTATATGATCATCGGGCGTTGTTATTATTATTTATTAGATAGACCAAAATAAAATTGTTGCCAACCTTTGCAAACTTTCACCTAATCACTAGCCAAGAAACTTTACAACAATGAAAAATCAAGGTAGACACGATACTTCTTTCTAAAAATACCCACTAATTATTCTCACAACGTTTGCCAAAGGACGGCTAAAATAACTAGATCTTGCAAGTGCTACTACTGTCCTATGCGAAAGAGACTCAATCATTATGAATTTAAATTTTCACTTCGCCGATAAGGGCCTGTGTTTTTCAGCCTTAGTCCAAGTGGCGTGCAAACGAGCCCCTTCCGTATCGAATCGCAAGCCTTGAAACGGCAAGGTCAAGTTTAAAAGCTAACTGATGAGATAAGCAAGCAGCTGAATTCTAAGGCCTTCTTTATGAACTTCTACAGCACAAAATAAGTAATACAACGTAAGAATAGCACAAAAAACAACAATTTATAAGCCCCAATGATTTTGGCAAGCGGGAGCTACGATGAATATCTGGCTAACAAAAAGATTTCAGAATCGGGGAACTCCACGATTAACAAAGAATATGCAAATATCGTTCTATTGATATCTCACGCATAACTTCTTGTATGAAATGGTGTATAAAAAATGCCAGAAGCTGCTACTATTGCCCCACAACCCCAAATCCTACGAGAATTGCGCGTTTAAGGAACAGCACTGCACCTATCAAAGCAGCTTGCGTGAATTCCATGACCCTGACTTTGTCAAGGTCAGGTACTACGTTAGTGGCAGGTCGCGACAGGGCCGCAGTTAATTCGAATAAACTTACTGTTAAGATAATCGCAGATCGTTAATTGTGATGTGGATGAGAAATTGATGAAGCATGAAGCTCTATGCGGATTGGTCTATGTACTATAGGTAAACATCAGTAATCCTGTACTGTAAGGACACAGGGTCACCTAGTACGGATGCTAAAGTGCTTAGATATCTTATGTTTAGGTAGGTAAGTTACACCTACCTATGTAAGGAAGCTTTCGGTTTTAGTTAATTTTAATCAGTATTATAATACTTAAGAGCGTGTAATCTAAATTCATAACCATCATGTTGTCTACAACGGTTTATGATTTAACCTACTTAAGTCGCGAAGTTCAACTACCCGTGCTTAATTCGAGACGGAATTTGAGTCACGTTTTCTCATCTAATTATCGAGATCCTAGCCTCGTAATTTTACAGATTTGTAGGTAACTTGGTTATGTTGTATGAATCATCTGTTTTCTCATAGCTGGCCCAATATGAAGTAGACCATTTTCATTTGCTTTCCGATGTTATAACCTAGATGTAGTAATTAGTACATATATAACTCAAAGGTGACTGACTGATTGACTGACTGACATAGTGTTCTACCAACGCACAGCCCAAACCACTGGACGGATCGGGCTGAAATTTTGCATGCAGGTAGATATTATGACGTAGGCATCCGCTAAGAAAGGATTTTTCGAAATTCCACCCTTAAGAGGGTGAAATGGGTGGTTGAATTATTTTCCCATAGGCCACGCCGCGGGCGAAGCTGCGGGCAATAGCTCGATAGTACATATGGTTCGTCATCACGTCATCCAGGTAGGTCGCAGATCATCTGGCCTTAATCCAGGTTCATAGATTAGCGTTCCGTTTAGCTGGTCTATTTATATTATTGATGGATTCGGTTTACCATATGCGCGATATCGGAAGTAATGTTTTATACGTAAACTTTCAAGATTTACGACCGGTTGAAACAGCAAAGTTGGATGGTTAAACTTGGTACCGGGAAGTTCCGTGGTCGGGTTATTACTTTATGTCCATCATATGCCTACCTGCTGTAGCCCCTGGATGTTATATAACTGGAATACCATCTATATAAATAACATGAGCCTTTTTTGTCACAGTGATACTGCCTCCTTTCTAATTGTCATTGCCTTTCGGTTCAATGATGAAGGAAAAGAAAACCTCGATCTTATCAAACTTAGGTTGCGAAATCTACATTTTTTTTATATTTTGGCTCCACACTTTTGTGTATTTAGCCAGTGTCAAGTAATTGATAATTTTTCAAGTTAATGATATTTACGCAAATATGTGTCAAGTCACAGTCGAAGTCATCAAGTCAAGTCATAGTCTAGTCAAAGTCATACTCCTAGGTAAAGTGGTGGCAACTTTACTTGATGCTTCTATGGAGTTTTGGAAACAACACGAAAAGAAACGTTTCACCATCAATATACCATTTTCCCACACTAACGCCTGTAATCCAGCACTTAACGAATAGAATGCCACCAATTTTATTCACTAACACTGAAAATAACACAAGTTTTGGAAAATAATACAATGCGGCGATGCGATCTTTTTCGTTTTCCCGCCACAACTCCCTAAATTTACATTATAAGCTTACCAACGATGCTTTTCTTTTCAAACCTTGTCGCGACCAAAGTTATCATTTTGTATTTCTCTTATAGTGTCTCAATAGAATCCTTTATGTGTGTGGAATAGAGCCCTGCGGGTATACTATCTACGTAGTTTATTTAAGTTTTAATCCGTTTATAGTGTACAGTACAGTATTATATTGTCTATTGTTAGTTGACGCGTAACCTTCGCTTATAATAGAAATCTTATAAAAATACGGTTTTTACAACACTTGCTATAAAAGTAACAAAAATAACGCAAGGTCACTTTTGTAAATATCAGTAAAATTAAAATTAGTTTAATTATGTAAACTACAGATAAGGGCAAGTTTTAATTGTATACACCTACTAATATTATAAATGCGAAAGTTGTGAGTATGGATGTATGTTTGTTACTCTTTCACGCAAAAACTACGGAACGGATTTGAATGAAATTTGGAACACATATAGTTTATAACCTGGATTAACATATAGGAGACTTTTTATTGAAACTAGTGTTACATAATAACATAGAAACAAAACATAGAAATTATGTTATATTAAGTTGAAATCATAAAACAAATCATGATAATGATTTTAGTTATTTTAAGCGCTTGTGTTAACGATATGTATGAATGTTAACTGTAATTTTAGGGCCAGTTTCACCATGAACACGATTACATAAACAATTATAGTTGATCATGCGATCTTTAACTGTAGGTTCTTCCGTTCCGTTTTTTAATACACAGTAGACTGCTGATTTGATGCTAAACTCGTATTTAGAATATGGTGTACAAATGCTTTCATATAACACTAGTTGCGCCCCGCGGTTTCACCCGCGGATAAATAGTATTTTAATTATTTGCTCATCCCACGAGTACATTTCATTTTTCCGGGATAAAAGGTAGCCTATTGTTTGAGCGTGAAGGAGTAACAAACATAAACACATACACACATACAAACTTTCGCTTTTATAATATTAGTGTGAAGTGTAATGATTTGATTTGATTGGATTTGTTATCTGTGTCGTTGTTTCCTTTTAACCAACAGTTTGTGTAAGCCAGTGTGCAGTAGCTGACTTCCCCTACTTCAGATTTCTCTCGACCTCATAGGTATAGGTGGTTTAGATGCGTCATTGACTCGTAATTCGTGATGATTACAATACGGATGCTAATTTTACGATCATTGTTTTAATCGATGTGTAGTGTAGTGACCTAGTTTCATTAAATAACGCAGTTACCTACCCTACCTAACCTTACCTAGCTACCTACCTATTTGTTTCATAAATAAGTTGGGAAATATTTTTTTTCTTAGCAAAATGTATTTGGGCTAAGTTGTCTAAGCATAGCGATTTTTCTTTTGTACTGTGTTTTGTAAATACCCAATCGTATCGTAGATAAGGCCTTACTCTATTCGAGACTATAATATAATATACTTTTATACACGAACACATTTTCTATTTACAAAATAAAGATGTTGCTGATGATAAGTACCTAATTCGAAGATTTACAGGATGCGAAAAACGAATTTTATTTAAGAAGTTCCGATGGGGTTAGTTTTTTATTCGGGGGGTTTTCGGGGTTCCTATTCCCCTTTTTTGAAAGAAGATGGCCGCCATATGTTGTTTTGTGTTACTGAAATAAAATTAGTTTGAGTCAAAGTAATTGTGAAAATCAATGTTTAAACGATGGTGTTACCATTTTTTAAATAGCTACCAAAACGAGGTGTTTTTTTTATATTATTAAAAAAAACTGTATAAATAAGTAATAAGTTAATAATACATCGATATAATAGGTACCTATAATATCTTCGTATACCTATCACTGTAGTAGTAATTAAAAAAAAGTCGTTTAATTTGGAATTTTAATTCTTCCATTGAAATAAACAATTAAAAAATATTTATTAAGAACGTAGGTCTATTTTGTAAGATGAATATCGGCTGACGCTCGGGAAAGCCGACTTGCGTTAGTAACTGGCTCCCAGAAGAAGGACATCGAATATGTCCGAAACCTGGTCGGAGTAATTTCGAATTTTAATTGACGTGAGTTTAGCCGTTATTTATCTTACAAAATGTGTCATACTCACAATAGTTTTCAAACTATATACGTCTATGTATAATTTATAATGAAGGAGTTATTTTAAGAAATGAAAATACAAGTAGTATATCTCCGTAAATAGACAAAGTAATCTCAATCATAGCAATAAATAAACCTCGCCCACGAATCCACATCGTTTTATAAATGGCAAAAATTATTATTAAATATTAATCTTACAGCAAAAACCTGTTATCAAAGTAGAGTGTTGCCATTACGCTCGCGTGATCTACTGCAGTTCCTGTTGTGTTCTGTCACTGGGTTGCCACAGTCTTATATAATGCTGTGAAATTAATGTTGCTAGATGTAAGATGATTTATCATGGCCAGTCCCACCCTTATAGTCTGGCTAGTTCGAACAACTTTCACGAGCTTACATCGAAGTATAGCTGCACTTTATTTAAGTTGTCTACTAATAGTAACAAGGAAAAAAAATCATTTATTCGCAACATAGGTAAGACACAATATTACATTATATAGAACATAATATTTTATAAAAAAAAAGTATAAAAGCAATGTTGCTCGGTGTCACGACTTTTACAGCCTTATTAATAATAAACACGAACTAGCTTTACTCTAGTTACACCATCTTTTGTCCCTTTCGATCCAGCTAAATATTCCAGCAGCAAAAAAAGGACAAATGCTGAAGTAACTAATCCGAGACTAATACCCGTTTATTAATAAGGCTGTTAAGGTCTAAAGACCGTAATAACTGATTTTAATTCGCAATTTGTGGCACCAAGGACAAACTTAACAAATAAATATTGTGATTTTACTAAGTAGACAAAAATGCAGTAAACAAAAACGAACATGAACAAAACATGCCATAAAAGCTAAGATTTTTTGACTACGTACTCTGTGTTATATTAGATACAATCTTCTGTACTCTGTGGAAGTCGAAATATATAACATGTCAAAGTACTACGCTTGGAGTTTTGGCGGAAAAATGAAAAAGATCGCGTCACCGCATTGTATTATTTTAAAAAACTTGTGTTATTTTCAGTGTTAGCGCATAAATTTGGTGGAATTTTATTCGTTAAGTGCTGGATTACAGGCATGAGTGTGAGAAAGTGGTATAATGATGAAGCTTCTGGTAAAGCTGCCATCATTTTACTAGGAGTATGACTAGACTATAACTTGACTTGATGACTTGGACTGTAACTCGACACATATATGCGTGAAATATTATTAACTTGATAAATTATAAATAACTTGACACTGGCTAAATACACAAAAATGTGGAACGAATACACAAAAATAACTGGCACAATACACAATAATGGCCATACAAGGAGAAGTAAAACAACCTACTCTATTGTATGTAAATAGATAAAGATAGTTGTTAAAGTATATAGGTACTCAATAGACTAAAATGGCACTTTTACTGATCATTCTTGTATAGATTTCATCTCGTTACGACCGTGATCGTAATAGCACTTTATAAGTTCTCCTGTAGTGATATGATCAATCGGTTTTCGGTAGAAGTGGGAAAAGCGAATATGTATTATTATTACTCCTTTCATATGGATAAGGTTTTCTTTTATTTATCGCTATTAAAGCTAAAATTATAGTTCAACCAGCTGCTCCTCACGGCTTCGCACACACGTGGTATACAGTTTATCATGATAAAATTATCCTTTCTGTTTCCAGGGCTGTTTCCAGGGTTTTCCGACTATACACGGTGGCATTTAATTCACTCTTTTCCTTAAATGTATGTACTTAGACCATGCTATAGAATATTCGTACAAGGTCCAATTTAAAAAGAAATAGGTTTAGTTTTAGTATTTAGTGCTTCTTAAAATAACTGCATGACAGCCGAAATGTCTATTTAACGGTACACACAGCGCGGGCAACGGCTGATTGCTTTGTAAATGTTTCGTAGGCAATAAAACACCTGCTTTGTTCAATGTCACAAGGCTTTTCTTTAGAATTTAAATTTGATAATGCCTAGATTTAAGTTTTATTTCTAAAGAAATAGTTTAATTTAGTTATATGGGAGCATTCTATACCATGGACTGAATACATACATTAAAGGAAAAGAACGAATTAAAATCCACCTTGTATACGCCAAATAACATCAATATCTGTTTAACCATTTAGTTATTTTAGAGTTTATAACACTTAACTAGTATGGATATTAATAATGGAGTTCCACAACTTCCCTGCCCTTAAAACTTGTTCAATTTCAAACTTTGAAAATATTTCCCGTGTTTAAACTTCGGTCGAATAACGATCGGCAAAGTTTATTGAACTTGGGTTATTAAAATCACCTGTTTAATTTGCTGGCGACGAAGTGGCCTTAAATGAGGTTAACGCTGGAATATAACGCCAACGAAAGACCGAAAAGGAGTTTTGGCGAGAAAACGAAAAAGTTCGCGTCACCGCATTGTATTATTTTCCAAAACTTGTATTATTTTCAGTGTTAGTGCATAAAATTGGTGGTATTTTATTCATTAAGTGCTGAATTACAGGCATGAGTGTGGGAAAGTAGCATAATGATGGTGAAACGTTAATTTTCGTGTTGTTTCCAAAACTCCATAGAAGCTTCTGGTAATGTTGCCACCACTTTACTAGGAGTATGACTTGACTAGACTAGACTATGACTTGACTTGATGACTTGGACTTTGACTGGCATTGACACAATATATGTTAATTAACTTGAAACATTATCAATTACTTGACACTGGCTAAATACACAAAAGTGTGGAGCCAAACCAAAAACAAAAAAAAAAGACCGAAAAAAATAACGTTCATTTTAGCCATTTTCACAACCTGATAGCAGTGAATTTACAGTAATGTGGTCTGCTCGTGACTCGGCTGAAGATATCTTTGCACAAAAAACTGACAAGGCTTTTTTCATGTTGTAAATGGGGTCATTGAACGTTCACGCTGTTCGAATTTTACTCCATCTGGCTGGTCGAAATTGGTTATCATAAAATTTTACATTTAACAGGACTAAAATTTTAATCTTACTGAAGCTTTTTCGGGACATTGTCTCTGGATGACGTGCGCATTGCAGTGTCACGCGAACCTCTATACTTTAGAGTTCCGAGTGACACTGCAGCTGGTATGGGCAGCCGTGTCGTTTAACATCAGGCGAACGGCTAGCTCGTCAGTTATAAAGCTAGTTGAATTAATTAAACTTGTATCACGATGGAATGAATGCAACACGACGACTTGTAGTGATATCTGTACCAGGTACAATATACGAAATACTCGTAACGTTACCTGTTACAATACAATACCACGCGACAAAAAAGTCACACCCAAATGGAATAGTTGTTCGGTATCGGAATTTGGGAGGCAGGTGCCGACCACAGGTGCCTAAATAAATTGGATACCCTTGGACCCGGTGACAGGGCAGGGCGGGATTACGGAATTACTTATTCACCATCCCTTGCCTCGAAACAAACATATATTTCAACTAAAACTTCTTTACGTACGCTTGATTTGGGGAGTAAGCTGGTGAATGCGTGATGAGAGCGTTACGGAAATTAATCGGGCGGGGCGAACGGAAGTTGAGAGGAAGATTAAGTGATACTAGAAAGAGAGAGAGTTATTATGTTTCGTATAAAAGTTTTACTTCAGTTGTGTGGTGTAAAGCAGTGTTTTTTTGCAGTAAAACTTCTTTGCTCACGCTTGACTTGGGGAGTAAGTTGGTGAATGCGAGGCGAACGGAAGTAGAAGTTGGTTCACGTAGATCTCCATTGTCTACATAACAAAGTTACAAATTTGTATTATTATGTTGGTATGTCCAGTAAAAGATGGCGACATTAACATGAAAAAAAAACAAAGTTATACCGGCCGATAGATGGAGCTAAACTAAAGAAGTTTTACTTAAGTCGTGTGGTCTAAAGCACACTAGTTTTTTTATTATTGATCTGAGTGATAAATTGGACGTTATTTATTAGATGTGCGTGCCAGTGACAAAGTCTGAACTGTATTAAACTTTATTATAGACGCGATCGAATCCTCTGCCCAACCTCTGATAATGACATCAGAAGTGGAATCGCATGCTATGCGGTTGTAAAATAATTAGGACTCGCATTATATTTATGAGGGGAACGAACTTCTATATTGTAAAAAGAGCGAATACCTTAGTAATTGAATGTTAAATTTATTAATGAACATAAAAAATACGCTCTAAGATTCTATCTTAATCATGTTATACCTAGTATTCTGAATACCTGTTCCACGGAATACTTATTGCAGTAAGTACTACGGTACCTGTACTGTTATTACACCTTTTTTTTGTCCTGCCTCCACACTTTTGTGTATTTAGCCAGTGTCAAGTAATTGATAATATCTCAAGTTAATTAATGTCATATAATGTGTCAAGTCAAGCCAAGTCACAGTCTAAGTCATCAAGTTAAGTCATAGTCTAGTCTAGTCAACTCATACTCCTAGTAAAGTGGTGGCAACTTTACTAGAAGCTTCTATGGAGTTTTGGAAACAACGCGAAAAGAAACGTTTCACCACCATTATACCACTTTACATGCCTGTAATTCAGCACTTAACGAATAAAATGCCACCAATTTTATGCACTAAAACTGAGAATAACACAAGTTTTGGAAAATAATACAATACGGCGACGCGATCTTTTTCGTTTTCCCGCCAAAACTCTTATTACACCTTATAATATTGCTTCCATACAAAAATATTCATGAGGGTAGGAATTGTTCATGCGGGTATTTTTATTATACCGGTAACCAGCATGTAGCGGGTGTCACATCCTTTTTGATTTTAAAAAATTGTAAGCGTTTAATCATATTTGATAAATCACACTGTAAATCCAATTAAATCCAATTACTACAATCACAAATTATAAGTGTGGTATAGTTCTGTGAGTAAAAAGGGAAAGGAGGTTTGAAAGGTAATAAATTACTAGCATACCTAAAATTGGTGGTAAACACTTTTTTCACATAAAAAGTAAAAACTCATTCGTCACTCCTTGTGCACCTAATTGAAATTCTTTGGTTCTTAAGCGTATAATTGAGATTGGTCAAGTTGCGTTATTGATATGGGACAATATGCTTTATAAAAATTTTACTAGGTGGTAGGACTTTACTGCAAAGTTCGTCTAGGTAGGTACCACCGCTTTGCCAGTTATTCTGCCGCCAAGCAGTAGTGCGCAAGCACTGCTGTGTTCCGGTTTAAAGGGCACTGTAGCTAGTGAAATTACTGGGCAAATGAGACTTTATGAACTGATCTCACAGTTTAATAATCTTATTACTAGATTGTGCTGATGTCTCTGGATGACGTGCGCAGTGAAGTGTCACGCGAACCTCTATACTTTAGAGTTCCGAGTGACACTGCAGCTGATATGGGCAGCCGTGTCGTTTAACACCAGGCGAACGGCTAGCTCGTCACGTCATTCCTTAACATAAAAAAAAAAGTTTGGTCAATATAAGCAATTGACATTGTTCTGGTTGTTTCGCGTAATGACCAATGTCATTATACGTCTAAACCGTTTGATCGGGGATAAAAATGAAAAAAAAAAAAAGCAAGCGAACGATTGACGCGAAGCTTGCATTCAATGAGTAAATAAAAAGTAGCAAGTATGTAAACTACACCTACCTTGTTTGTAGACCTGAATATAATGCAAATAAGAATGTACTTTTATAAAGAATTAACTGTAATATTAAACCCATTTTACTATAGAAATTTGTTCAAAGTATTCAATAAAAGCTTTCTTTATTCAACTCTCAAACAAGCGAGGGGTATTTTAATTTTGGCACCGGTTCTGATAATCAAAATCATAAAAGTCTACGATCCGAGAGATACCAGACTAGTAGAGTTTAGAACAATCATTTGGCTAAATAACAGAATCATACCTACCTATAGGTATCTACACTACTAATATAGGTAAAGAAACGCCGTATGTGTTTCTATGGTGTCCACAACAAATTGGCTGCACCGATTTAGATCAAATTTAGCACACACATTGTTTACATGATTGAGAACATGCTGGAAAATGGGTAAATTTATTGCGGGTGTGGTATATCCTTATGCCGCTTCCAGTGAATTACAATTAGCAACTTAGCAAATAGTAAATAGCAACTTATTCATTACTGCCTCATTTTGGTATCCGTCACATCTATTGATGTAATGTTGATTGGTTCATTACTTGAGAACGGTTCGGCTGCTTTTTTCATTTTTGTAATAAGAAATAAGAATTTATGGAAAAGTATAGGGCAAGTATTCCGAAAAATTTGAATTCGGAAGAATCGAACGTAAATTTGTTTTGGCTCCACACCTTTGTGTATTTAGCCAGTATCAAGGAATTGCTAGTTTCTCAAGTTAATTAATAGTATATATATATGTGTGTGTCAAGTCAAGTCACAGTCCTATTCATCAAGTCAATTCATAGTCTCAAGTCCCAGTAAAGTGGTGCAACTTTACCAGAAGCTTCTATGGAGTTTTGGAAACAACACGAAAATAAACGTTTCACCATCATTATACCACTTTCCCACACTCATGCCTGTAATCCAGCACTTAACGGATAAAATGCCACCAATTTTATGCACTAACACTGAAAATAACACAAGTTTTGGAAAATAATACAATGCGGTGACGCGATCTTTTTCGTTTCCCGCCAAAACTCAAACGTTTGTTTTCTATGAGATTCTTTTATGTACAGGACGTATGTTGGTTCGTAACGTAAATAAAGAAAACAGTGAAATTATATGAAGATAATTTTAGCGGCCATCTGCAGACTAGTCTAGTTTTAATCAATCTATTTAAATATTTATTGGTGTTGGACGACAAAGCCACGATATCTCCAAGCGGAGATATAATGATATTCATTGAATCCTGCCGGAGACGAGCATGACTGCTGTTGATGGACAAAATTGATCTAAATATAAATAGGGAAATGTGATGGGATTTTGTTCCGAACGAGATTTATGACATGGGTGTTACGTAGTGTATGTAAGGGTGGAATATGAAATAGCCGAATTTTCATGGAAAATTCTGTGCTTCATTGCTAATATTTTTTGCAATAAATATTTAAAAAAACAATCGACTGTACTAATTACTTTTTTGCGTATAAAAGATATTGTAGCATTAAACTTTTCTTATATTTGCGCTTTTCTTATATTTTTTTGTTTTGGCTCCACACTTTTGTGTATTTAGCCAGTGTCAAGTAATTGATAATTTCTCAAGATAATGATATTTCACGCAGGCATGTCACAAGCAATCAGCAATCACAGTCCAAGTCATAGTTTAGTCTAATTCATACTCCTAGTAAAGTGGTGGCAACTTTACTAGAAGCTTCTACGGAGTTTGGGAACCAACACGAAAAGAAACGTATCACCATCATTATACCACTTTCCCACACTGCCTGTAATCGAGCATTTAACGAATAAAACACCACTAAGTTTTTCCACTAACACTGAAAATAACACCAGTTTTAGAAAATAATACTTTGCAATAAATTCCAAAGTCAAGCACTCCTAAAATTGTTTCTTTTCAGGTAAAAACTATCTGTGATGTAATAGATGACATCGACGGCATCTGCAGTGTAGATACTGTAAATGTCGGCCTACAGCAACGTAGAAACTCTAATTGCCCTTGGACTAAAGCTTAATGTACCTAAATCTCAATATACCTCGCGTTTGGTTTAGGTACAAAGCTATTAATAAACACAGTGTTTTAGGTAAGTAGCGAGCAAACGTTTAAAATGACGACTTTAAGTGCACAATTTTAAAACCCAAGATTGCCCCTGTGATAAACACGTTTTCCAGCAGAAAATTTCAATTTTCCGGGATTGATAATAATAACGCCCAATGATCACATACATAGATCCGGATTCTAACTAGGATTCCCTTTATCTAGGGATCCAGGAACTACAAGGACCATGGTCTCACAACACCCAAACACAAAACAAGTATTTGCGTTTTTTTTCCTGTGCACATACTTGTCCTGCCGCGGGAACCATACCCGCCGCCTCCGGGTTATGAGCCGTCCTACTCAACGACCACACCACAGAGGCTGTGTGTGTGGGATTAAAAGTATCCTATGTTTATTTCATTACTATTCGCAATATGTATGCAAAATTTAATTTGAAAATTTCAGCCGTTAAGGTTTGAAATCGGTTATAAATAAATTTAGTAAATATTTTTATTATTGCCATAGATATTTAATGAATTATGTTCTTCTGTCTTGAATAAGATATACCTACTGCATAACATAATCTAAATCTAGACTAATATTATGAAGAGTGGCATGCTGTGTTTTCTTTAAATAGACAATGCATTCAGCAAAATTGTATGTTTAGTAAGTAATATTATTTAAAATAGTGTAATTGTCAATAGGAAGCCGAATTAAATAAATAAATAAATAAGAGGAAAGGTTTGATTGTTTGTTTGCATTAAATAGGCTCTGAAACTATTGGACCGATTTGAAGAATTCTTTCACCATTAGAATCCTACATTATCCCTGATGAAGATAGGCGATATATATGTATATATAATACCCGTGCGAAGCCGGGGCGGGCTGCTAGTCTATAATATTTAGGTTGGAAGTTAATTATTTAGACATTTTAATAGATTCGGTCTCAGTCAGTAGAAGAGTTCATCGACACCATTTTTTACATATTCAAATCGATTCGATATAAGTATGTTTTTTGTGAACCGGTCTCGATTATCTTTAACAGACTTTTCGTTTGAGATTTTTTCTTTCAAATTTTTGTGTCATGTCTGATAGAATAAAGTAAGTTTAAATTTAAATTGATTCGTATACTTATGCTATCTTATATCTATTATATTGTATACTATGTATGCGGTCGATGGGTGTTAATATTATGGTACTAATAAAATTGTATCTACGTATATATGTATGGCCGATAGCTCAGTTAGTAGTAACCCTGTCTTCTGAGTTAGCTAATGGGTTCGATTCCCACCCAGGACGAACATTTGTATGATGAAAATCGGCGTTTGTTCTGATTCTAGATGTTATGTTGGTTTCTATTATATTTACAAACAAAAAGTATTTACGTATTTAACAGTTATCTGGTTCCTATAATACAAGCTTTGCTTAGTTTGGCGATAGATGGCACTATGTGAGATGTTAACAAATATTTATTATTTATATGTCTATGTTTGATATCACTCACCTTAAGATACTTTTAGGTACAATAATATTCTGGGACGTAGGATATTTTTATCTATGTACAACGACCGACGTAGACACAGAATAAATAAATCCCCCCTTTTAATTTCATCTAGTCATAAAACATCAAAATAGTTAACCCGAGTGGAATATGCCAGTTGCCTACTGCAGATCCCATTGCGTAGTCAGAGGTCTGTGAGTGAAATGAAATGATGTAATGACACAAAAGACGAGTTAGCCATTGCGTACAGCCTTCTTTATTACCATAAATACTTAGAAGAGAACATTATACTTATAATTGCTGGCAGTTAGATGTATATGGCTTTATTTTGCAACTGATTTCTCTAGTTTTGGAGATCGTTTTGGGTAAGACCAGAAACAGATATGAAAATAGTAAAATTGATGTGTCAATATCTTAAGTATCTAAGTAAGATTACGATGTACATCGCCTAATACGCATTATGACCAATGATGGTCTTTTACAGATTACACCACGGTGAATGCGCTCAAGAACTGCATGATCTCATTCTCCCATCACCATTCAACTACCGGACTACTAGACGCTCGGCTAAGCTCCATCCTTTCGTGGTCGAAATACCACCCATTCGTATCAAGCGATTTGACTCAACGTTCTAAAAGCCGTTCTACGGCTAAGGAATGGAATGCCCTGCCAGCGTCTGTGTTTCCAGCGAAATATGACCCGGGCGTGTTCAAGAGAAGAGTGAATAGGTATTTACTTGGCTAGCATGCTACACCTTCGATCGCATCGTCACTTCCCATCAGGTGAGAGCGCGATCCAATGCTAGGCAAGTTTGAAGTAAATAAAAAAGAAAAGATGGTTACCATCATAAATATGCGAAATGACCGATCGATAAATGACAAACACGCTAGACAATCAATAGTTACCGTCATAAATACGCGAAATGTCCACACGCGATAAAAGCTTCCTCGTCACACTTAGTGCAACTAGCTGAAACCCTTGTTACTTAGGGTAAAATTGATATTGGTCATTTTGCATTAATGATACAGATCAATATAAGTCATAAGACCATCGGTCAATTGAGATTTTTTTTCTTATTATGTATTACGTTTTGGTTATTTCGCGTTTTGTTACTCCTCCGTTATTTTCCCCAATACATATTGGTCATTATGCATCTAAGCCGTAAGTAATAGGCCCAAAGCAGTTACGCCCGCGTTACACCCACAGGGCCATATTTTTCGGGATAAAAAGTACCTATCGTACATGTTATTTCAGGACTCATTGACATTCGGATCAC
This sequence comes from Ennomos fuscantarius, assembly GCA_905220475.3. NCBI lineage: Eukaryota > Metazoa > Arthropoda > Insecta > Lepidoptera > Geometridae > Ennomos > Ennomos fuscantarius. The sequence goes on along the minus strand of HG992031.1, from coordinate 3,907,963 downwards.
CCGTTTTACCACGAGTGACACATACATATATAATAAATAAAATAAATAATATGACATGAAAATATATGACAATAACAAACACAAACTAGTGCAACCTTACTATTACTACAAAAGTGAAACGTTATCTGCTTGTTTGTATGTTTGTTCGCGTTTGTTTTACGTCAAAAACGGGTAAGACGGAATTAGTTTATAATATAATATTAGTAGTATTTTTATATTATTATATTTTATAATCGCTAATACAAAACTAAACTATACCTAAAAAACTAAATTATACCTAAGAACTTAAAATAATATAATATTAATAATAAAAATAACAATAAGTGGTAATGCTGGCAGCATTCTGGGCACTTTCCCCTCCACCAAAGGGTTTATTTAAATTATTTGTTTTTATTTATTGTATGAAAATTAGAAATATAATAATGAATGTGAAAAAATATACGATAGGATTAAAAATCTTCAAGTGCGCATAAAATATCCAAAAGTGACCAGGTGAAAACTACCAAATATAATTGACATATTATAATCTATGTCAGTATTTTATAATTGTTGATTAAAAACTAAACTAGACCTAAAAAACTAAACTATATCTAAAAACTTAATTAAATAAAAACTAAAAATATAAAATTATATTATCGATTACTGATGACTTTTGTTATATAGGTAACATTTAACACTTGAAGTAGTAGTAGTAGAAGTAGTAGGTAGTTTTTAGTATTACTTATTAAATCATTGTAGTATTTAAATAAATAAATAAATAATACACTTGAATTGCTTCGATATGCAACCTTATGTAGGTGGGTGGAGAAAGTTCTTTCGCTCACATTACTTTTTCATGGAGCTTCTAATAGCTTACGTTCAATTACCAATAAAAGTTTTTGTAAGCTGACTATGGGTATGTAGGCTAAATTTAGTGTAATTGGGCCCGATTATCTGAAGTTTGGTGTATTAACACAGATATTAAATTGAGCACACAGTAATCTAACTATGTATCTAGGTATTATTGTGAACATAATTCCAGTAGCTATATGTAGAAAGAAGGTCTTATAAACAGAAGGTGCTAATACAAAACCTTTTTGCCAACGTCAGTTGGGATATTTAAATTTTTTTGTTTCGGCTCTCCTCCTTTGTGTATTTAGCCAGTGTCAAGTATTTGATAATTTTCAAATAATAATAATAATATATGATAATGATATTTATATGATTTTATATATATGTCAGGTTAAGTCGAGTATATTAAGAAAGGAAATGATAAGTATGCTTACTTGAACTTATATATATATAAGGTATGAATAGGTATGTAGAATACAGGCTGTTTAATAGGTTGGTAGGTACTCAAATTCAAAACTGTAAGTAAATAATTTAAGTGACTTCGTGGAAGTTCATTTTATATTTTATTATACAAAATAATATACACACTAGATATTTGTATATCGTTTTGTATAAATATTTTACTTGATACTTCAAAACTGTAAGTAAATAATTTAAGTGACTTCGTGGAAGTTCATTTTAAATACAAAATAATATACACACTAGATATTTGTATATCGTTTTGTATAAATACCTTACTTGATACTTACTATCTAGTTTCATTGCTTAGTATTCAGCTTTCATAAAAAAATAATTCAATGCGTCACATTACGTGCTTAAACGATATCTCATACAAAGGAGTGTGGATTGTCCATGGTGTCAATGTCCGTCCACTAATCATGGACAATGGGTGCTTTCGAGACATTATTTTGAATTACTTACATTACGACTCTAGCTATATGTATAAAGAAAACCTACTAAGTACGGCTTGAGTTCATTGTAAAGTAAACTAGATCCATTTCTTGAATAAGACAAGTATTATTTAGTTAAGAAAACATAAGTAAGAAGGTATGGTGACCGTGTAGATTGACACAAATGGATTGTATGTAGTGGCTTTAAGCCATATAATGTAGAGCATTTCGTAAGAATCAAGATTTTTAAACGTGTCACATAATAAAATTAGAGGTAAAGAAAGAAGTATCTACGCAACCTATGATGGCTAGGCGCTGGTGATAGCGATTTGCTGATTACTTTAGTTATAAGTATGTATGTTATTTTAAATAAATACATGTAACATACATTTAAGTTAATACATACATATTAGTTTTATGTATGTATTTTATTTTGTTACATTGTCAGTCATCGTTCTAAGCCAAGATGTTTGAATCTTTATAGAAAAACAAAGACAATCGAAAGCGGTGTTGTAAGTGAGGTTTAAAATTCTATTATTGGCGTTATTTCCGTCGTTTGTATAAATTATCTCAATGAAGACTGTAGATATAATCGGAGAACGTTTTGTGGAAGGCAGCACTCGGAAAACAACACTGGGCCAAAGAATGGTATTACGTAACTGGGTAAAACAAGAAATTATTTGTATTGCTTAGTGTTATCTCTGTTATGTGGTATTTAGAAAGCTACATTAAAAGGAAATATTTGTTTTATCCGTAATTGCTGGAATTTGTATTTAATTTTGCATAGGACACATTACACATAAGTTTTTTTCCTCACCAAAGGACGCGTTTACCTCAACATCTATCTATACAGTCATTTTGTATGGCTTAACATTATCTCCTATTCTAATTTCTGTTGTTTTGAGCGTTCATACATCATGCAATAGATCTAAAACGTTTACATTTGATATTTTTCTATCCAATCAATTTCTATTATTGGTATCTTGCGTCAAACAATGAAGTTAAATATTTAATTTTTAATTGTTGCCCTATTTACAAAGTAATTATTTCACAACGGCATCACGGCATTTCTGGCAACAAAAGGTGGGGCTGCCCATTTTAATGAGAGCGATTAAAAAAATTATACGGACTCGAACACAATGGTTTCCTTCCCCGTGAATACAATTCATATTTGATTTACTGATGCTTTTCTATTAAAAAGTATTTATTTTTATAAGAGTTTTATTTTAGAAAATATTAAGGTTTTTTTGTTAGGTGATGGCGTTTGAATGTTACAGGCTCTCTGTGAGGCTGTCGGATTATGCCACCCAGCGAACATAAGACAAGTAACAGAACCTAAGATATAGATCGTACGCAGTTTCAAGACAGATGCAACTTTTGTCACTGTTTGTATTATAATCTTTGTTCCTTACATATACTATTAAGCAAGTGAGGCCATTGTAACATTCTTGGAAATAAGTCACTGATAACTTATATGTATATTCCTTATTAGAAAATTATACATGAAAATCTTGTACTGTGAACGATTCTAACAAATGTCAATACTAGAATACCTGTCTACTATTGATGCTTATGCTTAGGCATATAATAAACAACATTATAAAGCTTACGTTAGTAAACATTTTTCTAAAGCAAATAACAAGAACATGTTCAAATGTTTATCCAACTAGACTACGCTAAACTAATTTTGCTTACAAGAAAGAATAACAATATTTAAATATTAAAACAGATAATAATGACAATTTTAAAACGTGTTATGGTGTAAAAGCAAAGTGAATTAATAATTCAGAATGTAGTAGTAAAAAAAAATAGGCAACCATAATTGAGTTCAAGGGAATGGCTGTTAAGAAGAAAGTAAACAGCATCAAGTTTTATCAAGGCAAGAACCTGAAAACTCATAAACCCACGACAAAAGTAGAAATGTAACCTAACTTGACGCATGGGTAGACTTTTCCCAATAGGCACTAAGTACACTATCTTTCTTGACACTTGGACATTTCCCATTACAAAAAAGATTAAACAAATATTGATAAGTACCAAGTATATAATATTTACATAGGTACATATGTACATTGGTAGCGAGAATTTTGACCAATATAGTAGGTACGTAGGCATACATTGATGACATCATTGAATATTTTATAAGAAGCTATGTACCTATTGTTGGTTTTTAATTTCGGAATTGTGGAATTCTGAACGTCCACTTTTTATGTATCCCGTATGATTGAGCTCAGTTATGTGCTGATAATTATAGGAAAAAATTAAGGAAATTTTATAGGTGCTGAAGAGTGTTTACTTGAGAAAGTTTACTCTTGCTATCGTTTAACGTACCTACGTGGATCTAAACAAACTTTTGCTTGAAAAATGTTCACCAAATTTTTTTAGACACATCTCTATAGATTCGATCATGTGGTGACAAGACCAACTTAGAGAAGTTAAAGTAACAATTGAAGGGGTGAAAACAAAAAGGGTTTACCTGATTTTTTTCACAAAACGACTTACGTGTATCGTTGGATTCAGCGTGAAATTATCTACAATAATACATTCTCAAAATACCGAAATGAGACTTAAATCTCGAGAATTTGAGTCTAAAAAACGGTTTATCTGTCACAGGAATACAGTTCGCTTAGCATAAAAACATTATTATATTTATTTTATTATATTATATTTTTACAGTAATTGTATGAGTATTAGTACTATATTTAGTATTTTAAAATAGAATTTAAACATTTTCAAGCAACTGAAACTTACATAAACCTTTTTTATTACCTTATAAGCACTCTACATTAAAATGACGCCGTTGAAGTTTAAAGTCAATTTTCTCGAAACTATCAATGTGACAGTTAAACCCTTTTATTCTCAACCCTTCAATTATTTCTTAGCTAAATGTTCTCTGATATCTCCGAAAAATCTATCTACTCATGAAATCAACACAGCAAAGTCGCGTGGATATACTCAGTTCATATAATGGACGTTTCTTTAAATAAGAAATCCCTGAGAGTAATTCGACCGCGAAAATAAAGTATTATCCCAGTTGCAATCTCTTAGTCGGTGTACCGGATTATCTTGGGCAGCATTTTGTTTAAAAAGAAACCGTTTTGTAAATAAACCTAATTTGCCGCATTCAAAGTCATGATTTAATAAACCTATCTCTTCATCTATGGGCCTTTTTTTTTTAAATAAGGCCTACACGAGGTACAATTATATTGTATCATCTGGATTTCGCACTTATGCATATTATTTGTCATACTTATCTTTACGTTTAGCTAGCCGGCGATGTTGCCATTGAAAAAAGAAATAATTCCTGAAACTTTATTATATGCTATTTACCTATGAAATTGCCAATTTTTATGAAATAAGTTACCGTATTTTTTTATATTAATCAAAGTATTTCCATGTTGACCAAAGTTTTCAGACGACCACGGGGTTAATTTTAAGTCTAATAAAATATTTAACTAATTAAAATAAAAACTTGTTTATTATATAAAATTAATTTGAAATTAGAATTCTTAGCCAAATCAAAAATATGATACAAATACCATAATAAATCCAGTACTGGAGAAAGACATTTAGATATTTTTTACATTTTTTTCAATTTCATTTCATTTCATTTAAAGGACCGTTTCTTGTATTATATGGGATTTCAAGTAAACAAACGTAAGTTTCGTAATTTTCGATGTGCTTTCGACTCTGATGAGACATTAGCAATGTATATTGTATACGTATGTATGGCAGTCGCACTTTTCTGCAAAGTTCGTCGAGGTAGGCATCACTGCTTTGCCAGTTATTTTGCCGCCAAGCAGTGCGCAAGCATTACTGTGTTCCGGTTAAAAGGGTTACTGTAACTAGTTATATTACTGAGCAAATGAGACTTTATGACCTAATCTCACAGTCTAGTAATCTTGTTACTAGACTATGTTGATGTCTCAGGATGACGTGCGCAATGTAGTGTTTTTTTTTTTCTTTTTTTTTTATATGAGTGAATGATGTGACGAGCTAGTCGTATACCTGATGTTAAGCAACACGGCCGCCCATGACAGAACAGTGTCACTCGGAACCCCAAAAGATAGAGTTTCACGCGACACTGCACTGCGCACATCATCCTGAGACATCAACACAGACTGGTAATAAAATTACTTGACTGTGAGATCAGATCATAAAGTCTCATTTGCCCAGTAATTTCGCTAGCTACAGTGCCCTTCAAACCGGAACACAGTAGTGCTTGCTTGTTATGCGATATTTTATACTTTAGACTTCCGAACTACTTTGCTATTGATATGGGCAGCCGTGTCGCTTAACACCATGTTATTCCTTAACATAAAAAAAATTAAAATGGATAATTGAAGGTCTTCGAACTTATTTGATCTAGTACACCGAGTAAACATCAGATGACATATCACCCGTTTCAAAGCAAAACAAACATTATGAGCGAAACTGCTGGTAGCCGTGTATGTAAACTCTGGTGTTTGTTTTCAGTTTAGCAACAACGATATGCTACCTGGCTTATAATTTGCTATTTATACAGAGATTTTTTTGTTGGCCAACAAATACTATTCTGGGAGTTTTGGCGGGAAAACGAAAAATATCGTGACGCCGCATTGTATTATTTTCCAAAACTTGTGTTATTTTCAGTGTTAGTGCATAAAATTGGTGGCATTTTATTCGTTAAGTGCTGGATTACAGGCATGAGTGTGGGAAAGTGGTATAGTGATGGTGAAACGTATCTTTTCGTGTTGTTTCCAAAACTCCATAGAAGCTTCTGGTAAAGTGGCCACCACTTTACTAGGAGTATGACTTGACTAGACTAGACTATGACTTGACTTGATGACTTGGACTTGACTTGACATACATATATGTTACTTAACTCGAAAAATTATCAATTACTTGACACTGGCTAAATACACAAAAGTGTGGAGCCCTACCAAAAAAAAAGTCTATTCTGGTGCCACTACAATACAATATTGTTCCTGGATCGAGGATTTCGAAACTGGACATTTTGTTTAAAACAATGCCATAGGTATATGTTACTGAAAGTAAGTAAATTTGTGCCCATCCTATGTGCAGTATAACATATACATCATATATACTGTATTGAGGTTATTTGTTGAGTAATGAATAATAGTACCTAATATAATAATAATAAATGTTTATTAATAATAACAGGCATAGTTGTGTCATCATAAATATAGGACCGGTTTAATATGTCCCAATTAAAAACGACGGTGTTTTTTAAAATTTGATTTGTCATTTATTTATTACCGCGTGATTGTATAGGCAATGTCTTTGTTTATATTAGTCTTTGTTTTTATTAAAAAGTATTCTAAAAATACAAATATGAACATTGGCCATAGTATTATCTACAATGCATAAGTAGACAAATCTTTTTGTTGTGTTGAGGTGAATTTCAAAATTTTATCTATTTTCAACTTGAATGAAAATACTAATGAACAGTTTTAGATCATCTAATTGTGATCCAAACAAGTCTGCTCAGACACATCACGATACTAAATAAAATTCTAATCAAGAATAGTGTCATCATTCTTGATTAGATTCAATCATTAATATGAAAGCCTGATTACTTACTTTTCATTAATCAATAACAGAATATACAATTGGCCATAAATTTCTAATTTTACTAGTGACACTGAAAAATGTTTCAAAGTACCTACATTAATTGAATAACTAAACTATTAATAGCAATATTTCAATATTTGTTCAACGCACGCAAAATAATGGACAATGAATTCGTGAAGTGAACGGAATACAACAACCTGAATTATGAATATTTGCAAAGCAGTTACATAATGCAGTGTTTTGAATTTCAAAAGCTTTGTGAGAAACAGCCGAGGGATCATACAAAATAGATGATGCATAATACATTATCACTATCAGATCCACGTAGACGACACAGATTTGTTTATTCTAAGTCACGAGAGCAAGTATATATACTATGAAAAGGAAGGAGAAACTAGCAATCTTGTTGTTAAGCATAAGGGGTTTCTAATAAGAGGTTGGAATGGGATCTCACCAAACCGGTTGGCCCTTCATGCCGGGTGTCTGTTCCAGTGAGAGGAGTGCACCCATGTGCATCGCCTCCTGCTCAGTTACGCGTCTCCAACAAACGCATACCATTTCTTGCTGCTGTGAATTTCGCCGGTCATCTTCACTATTCAAACACACCACATGTTTTAAATCCGAGCACACAAATATCGTTTTAAAACACCAACACCCGCGAACGCGTCTCGCCCGTTTCACTACTTACGGACGACTAACCTAACCGCGCCGCTACACCCATCTCGCCATGGAAAATAAACGGGATCTTGCGCACTGTGCTCACAACCTAACTAGCACAATCTCCGATGAAAGTGAACTTTAAACTGCTGTTGACAAAGCTGCTTTTAGGACAACGGTGCTGTAATATGTACATTGTTTTGGATCTTCGAGTTGTCAGCGACTGGTAGGTAAGCCCGCCCGCTAGACGCAGGCAGCAGGGAAAAGAAAGTAGGTGCACTTCCTCTATCGGTTGGATGCTGCAGGCGGCTAACGTACCGAAATGCGGTCAGTGTCGCAGTTTCATAATTTTATAATGTGATGTGGCACGTGTTCGTCATGGTGATAGTTTTGAAATCGTAGTTCTTTGATGGTCTTTCAATCTGTTGTTACTATACTCAAAATTTAAATATAGCTACGTATTGACAATGCCCTTCCATGTCTTGTTTGAACTGGAAATAGTAATATTAGCTACTATTAATTTTACTTTTAATTATTTCTTCCTCATTAGTAATACCAAAGTTACTCACATCTGCACCTGCTATCATTAAACCACTGGACCCTTCATTCGTATTAATAGATTTGCTTACCTGTGAACAAAGAATTATAAGTATAAGGAAGCGCAGTTATAATTTTAGAAGTACACTGCGTACTTATAGTAAAAATGAAAGTCGATCAGCAGATATTAGCAGACCGGTTGTGGTACACTCTGACACCAACACACGAGGCTTTACGCATGCATTAGTGACGCGACCGACGGTGAAAACGTCTTCTACAAAAGTGTGAGCGAATGAATGATGCAATGAAAGCCATAAGTAATGGTCAGAAAATAAAAAGACACAACGATTTTTTTTCTACTATCTTCCTAGTCTCTCTTAGCTCATATAAGAAAGGATCGAAGTTTAAATAGGCTGATAGATAGCATCGAATGGCCACAATTTTACTCTGAGATGCATTAGCAGCCATACAAATAGTATTATGCCTAGAGCAATTTGTTATCGGAAATCGGACACGGTCTACTTTCTTCTTCGTTTTATGTGAATTCTTAAGTGATTAGGTTTGTACCTCTATGCCGATTGTAAGTAATGTTTCTTTCACATACATTGTCGTTTGACTTTCATCCATGTCTCACATCATGTCTGAATATTTATTTGTTTTATAATAAACAGCTGTGTCATACTATTGAAGAATATTAATGTTGATATGTTCATATGTATGCAACACAGTAACGTAGTTTTTTACCTGTTCCATATGTTTACTAAATGGTGAATAGGGTGATAATGGAGACGCCACACTCTAATTTAAATAGTACGCAATGATTTTTTTTTATTGTGCCTACGATCACATACATATCTTGGACCCTAACTAGGATTGTTAATCTTATATCTAAAGACCCAGGAACTACGAGGACCACCAACACCCAGACTCAAAACAAGTGTTTGTGCTTTTTTTTCGGTGCACAAGTGGTACTT